>CM066034.1:217190276-218472276 GCA_033557465.1 Ichthyophis bannanicus | reverse complement strand
ACAGCTAGCTACCTTACCAGCTGTTTTAAAAATTGTTCCCAATTAGATCTCTAATTGATATAATTATTTCTTAAGCTAAATTTTCCATTGATTCATTTTTATTCCCTCCTCATTTGCATGGGTGAAAAATAAGCTGAAAAATTCTGACAGATTGTAAGCAAACTGGTGTGGTTTAGTACATCATCCTCTTTGGAGCATATTTACTAAAGTGCAGTAATGGGTATTGTAGGCTTTTGTGTGCACTAATGGCCCACAGTATCTGGTACCACATTCTAAAAACAGCAGAGGTAAAAATCTCATTTTAATTGCTTTCAGTGTGATAAGGTGATTGGGGTAGAGAATAGCCATTTTGGCTGGTGACAGCTGGTGCATGGGGTGTTTGCCATGCACTATCTGTCACGACTGCCAATAGTGCAATTGCACTAAATGTCACTTCAACAGGTGTTAAGTGCAGCCATGCTACTGGGAGTCCAGTAGCATGGCCGCTGCTTCAGCCTTCTTTCTGCAAAAAGCAAGCAGTAGGGACAAGCACCACTGACAGCTGGGTCTTTCCATCCTTGTAACCCCAACATGCTGCAAGTGGCAAGCCGCCCACCCTGCCAATCCAATCACCCTTGCTAGGCCCCACATCTGATCACCCTTGCCATGAAATGTGAAGAGGATCCAGTGCCAAACATACCTGGCAAACATCCCCTTAAAAGCTAGAGGTCAGATCTTCCAATTTACATCCCGGAGGCAATGCGGCAGGAGCAAAGAGTGGTCATTCTACCCTATTCACTAGACATGAAGAAAGGCAGGGGATAAGTAGCTGGGGGGAAACAGGGAAGGTGGGAGGGATCTGCCTTCAACTGCAGGAAATTGTAATTGGGGGGGCATGTTCGGCAGATGCTCTCTACATTTCATGGCAAGGATGATCAGATGGGGGTCTTGACAAGGGTGATTGGATCTGGAAGGTGTTCCCTGCAGGCTCTGTATCTCTCTGTGTGCCTCAATATTACCATCAGTACCTGTATCTCTGTGTAGTTCTTTGCTGTCTGACCATGTGCGTATGTATGTATGTGTGTTTCCTAGGATGCCAACTGGCTTTAGATACACCCGATAGGCTTAATCCAGTCCTGGGTTTACCCCATTGCAAGCAGTGACAAGTAGATCTGATTTCTCTATTGAACTCTATAAGAAAAGCAAGACTATGGGGCTTAGAACATAAGAACATAAGATATGCCATACTGGGTCAGACCAAGGTCCATCAAGCCCAGTATTCGTTTTCCAACAGTGGCCAATCTAGGTCATATGTACCTAGCAACTGGCTCCAGATGCACCTGACAAGCTTTATCCAGAACTGGGTTTACCCCATTGCATGCAAGGACTTATAGGGGCTTGTTTACAAAGCCACAGTAGCGGTTTCCGATCATTATCAGAGCCGCGGCCCCATTGATTTCAATTGGGCCGCAGCTCCAATAACGCTCGGAATCCGCTACCAAAGATGCGTTGACCTTTCTTGGACAGATGGATGCCATCTCTGCTCTACAACCCTTGGAACAGCATCCCATGGTCTAGGAAACCAAAACGCTCTCGATGACACCATCCACGCAGCCATGCATTCATCTCCACGATGCGAGCCTCTCTGCCTTGGCCTTTACCCTCAACATGGAGGATTGAAGAGAACACCACCTGTGCACCTAACTGCTTCACCCTCTGTCCCAGAGCCATGAAGTCACTTGATATGTTCCGAGGTATACCTGGCAGTATCATTTGTTCCAACATGGTTAGACTGGCTAATCTACTGAAGAGGGCTTTAAACTAGATTCGTTGGGGATGGGTGAAGAAAGCCCCCAGGTAGGTGAAAGCCCCCAGGTAGGTGATACATTAAATACCTTTATGGAAATGGGTAACAGGGGTTACATATGGAAAGCAGTGTGTATAAATGCCCGTAGCATGGGAAATAAGATCCCTGATGTTGAAGCTTTGGTGGGAGTGGCTGACTTGGATTTAGTGGCAGTTACAGAAACATGGTTTACAGAAAACCATGATTGGGATGTAACTATTCCTGGCTATACTTTATTCAGAAAGGACAGGGTAGGAAGAAGGGGAGGAGGAGTGGCACTATATGTAAAAACTACTATTAAAGCTTTGGAATTACAGAGCTTAAAAGGGAGAGAGGAGGCACTGTGGGTTAAACTAGAAAGAGGGAAAGAGAAATCTATTTGCATTGGTGTGATATACAGACCTCCCTCACAAGAGGAAGAGGTGGACAGAGAGTTAATTGAAGACATACGCAACATGGCTAGAAAAGGGAGGTGCTACTGATAGGAGATTTCAATATGCCAGATGTTGATTGGCAGATTCCTGCTGCAGTATCATCTAGAAGTAAGGAGATCCTAGATTCTCTACAGGGAGAACTAGTCAGGCAATTGGTAACAGACCCCACATGTGAAGGGGCCATACTGGATTGGTGCTTACCAATGGTGAAAGTGTTTCTGATGTTGTAGTGGGAGATCATTTTGCATCCAGTGATCACCAGATGGTGTGGTTCAGTATTAGGACTAGGGCTGTTAGAATCCATTCAAAGGTGAGGATCTTAGACTTTAGGAAGACTAACTTTGCGAAGATGGGCCAATACCTCAGGGAGTCGTTAGCGGGATGGGAACAGCTGGGGAATGTAGAAAAACAGTGGGCAAAACAGCTAAAAAACATCCTTTTCCAGGAACACTTCAACACGACTCCCACCGAAAAGCACACCAACCCCTGTTCTAGCCCACCATGAACCACTGATCATAAGCTATACTAACCTGTCCATGTCCAAAGTCTGTCTCATGTCCAAAGTCTGTCCTATGTCAAAATCATCAATGTTGCCTCCCCGGTGATGGCCCCGCCCGTATACTTAATTCCCCCACCCCTTAATGTAACGCCGCTTTGACCCGGTGAAAAGCGGGATATAAATACAGCTAAATAAATAAATAAATAAGCTCAGATGACAAGACTTCAACTTTCATACTTTGGACACATCATGCAAAGAGAGAGATCATTAGAGAAAGACATCATGCTTGGCAAGATAGAAGGTTAACGCAAAAGTGGAAGGCCAGCAATGAGATGGATCGATACAATAACACAGTTATGGGTTCCAGTCTGTCAACAATGAGCCACCTGACTGCAGACCAAACACAATTTAAGTCAACTATCCAGAGGGTCGCATTAGTCGACTCAGACTCGATGGCAATTACAACAACAAATCAGTAGTAGGGATATCCAGGGGAGAATAGGGTCATGGATCTTCCAGGGGGCTGGGTGGTTACTTTATCTTTATCTTTACTGAGTTACTTTCTATACCACATCTCTGAGAACCAGCAGGGTGGTTTACAATAAATATAAAATACAGAGGAAGAGCCAGGAATGTTTGAGAACAGAAAAGAACTACAAACCAAGATAGGAAAGCCACAAACATACTTAGGTAAATGAGAGATACAGAGGAGAAATGAGAGAAGTGAAGGAAAGGGAACTAGCTAGGAGAATCTGAGGGAAGGTCATAAGCCAAGCAAAAGTGATGGGTCTCAAGGAGGGCTTTGAACTTAGGATACAACTGTTCTTGTCGGAGTGTTAGAGGAAGTGAGTTAAAAATAGAGGGTGCCAGGAGGAAAAATGTGGAAGTTCAGATGCGCTCAAGGTGAGCACGGGCTGGGGAGGGAAGTTCAAGGTGGCTGACATGTATGGACCGGGGACTGCAGGGCACCTGATGGAACTATAGGACATCGGCCAGTTATTGCAGAGTATGAGAGAAGAGGACTATGTGGGTCATGATTAAGAGCTTGAAAAAATGCACTGGGGAACTGGCAACCAGTGGCACTGAATAAGATGGTGTGGAGGAATAGCCTAGTGGTTATAGCTCTGGCTTGGGAACCAAAACACCAGGGTTCTTTTCCCTCTGGCATGCCTTGGGCAAGTCACTTAACCCTCCATTGCTCAGAAAAAATCCAAGTTAACAATGTCCCTGTTTAATGTACATTTACCAAGTTTAAGTTACAATGTAAACCACTTTGATTGAAATGATAAAGCAGTACAAAAAAACCTGTTAAATAAATGAAATAAATAATGTGGCAGTACCTGGTAGTATGTGATAGGATGTGGCAGTGTTCTGTAACAGTTGGAGTTGATGGATCAGATGTTGTGGAAGACCAACAAAAATTATATTGCCATAATAGATACGTGAAATGGCTACTGAAAGAAGGAGAGTAGTGAGTGCGGAATGGTAAAGTACGTTATTAACTGCTCTGATTTTGCAGAGGAAAAAGAAGGCATGGTAAAGGAGGGCAGAGATGAGCTCATGGAAGGAAAGGTCTGAGTCGAGAATTACACCCAGATAATGGAGAGAGAAAACCAAAGGAATGGGGTTACCAAGAAGGGAGGGTATCAAGGCAGGAGAGGTGTCCACAAACCATGTAGCTGAGGCTTTGGTAGGGTTCAGGTGAAGGAGTTTCATGGAAAGCCAATCAGCAACAAGTGACAGATAGACATTGAGAGGGCAGGGATCAGGGAATGTAGGGGACGTGTGATGGAAGAGGATATCATCAGCATAGTAATATGCCGACACACCAGATTGCTGCACCAGGAGAGTGAGGGGGTAAGAAAAACATTAAAGAGTAGAGGTGCAAAGACAGATCTTTGGGGAACACCACAAGGCAGAGGCAGGGGAGAAGAAGAATCAGAAAAGGAGATGACAGAGAAAGAGCGGGAGTGGAGAAAAGAATGAAACCAGCAAAAGACAGTGCCTTTCAGACCCACATCTCTAAGATGAGAAAGAAGAAGGGAGTGGTCTACAAGATCAAAGACAGCCGACAGATCTAAGGAAACCGCTAGAGAGATATCACCCCGATAATGCACAACATGGAGTTCATTAAGAAAAGACAAAAGGATAGATTCAGTGCTATGTCCACGATGTAAACCAGATTGTTGGGGGTGTAGAAAATGGACAGAATCTAGATGGGCCGACAGCTGAGAGAAGACGACTTTCTCGAGAAACTTAGAGACAAAGGGGAGATTAGATACTGGACAGTAGTGTGCAGGGACTGTAGAGTCAAGTGAGAGTTGCTTGATGAGGGGACAAACCAGGGCATGTTTCCAGGGAAGCTGCTGGCTTTGAAGGTGCAGACCTGGGTGGTACCACAAATGGTGGAGGGTACAATGAGGCCAGCGGGGCCGAACGCGGACAAGAAGGTCGAGGGCAGTGGATAGATGTGAGTTCCAAAGAGAGGCCTGTACCTCTGCATCAAGGGTGGAAAAATCAACAGGAAAAAGCTGATCTGCAGGGGGGAAGTGTGAAAGGGCAGAGGGAGGGATGTGCTGAAGATGGCGGGGGAGTACAGAGGTACTTAATCCCATCACTGGCCCTTTTAGGAACCAGTTGGCCTTAATCAGGGCCCATTGTCTGTATTGCTGCAGCCAGAAACTTGCGATGTTCTGGCTTCAGCAATGCATAATTGTGACATCCAGACACTTTTTAATGGCTTTTAAATATGATTGCTGCTCTTACTGGATGTGCTTGGCTGGCATTTCTCTAGATATTTCATGAAAGACTTTGTAAAATCCAGGGAAAATTGAGCACGTCTTGACCCAGATGCCTCAATTCCACTCTCCACAACCTATCTAAAATAACTCTTCATGTATCTTTGTAAAATAGGCTAACAATTGGTGCTTTTAAGTGACCTTCTCAACCATAGGAGGCTAGTAACAAATTTCCCCTCAATAGTGGTAATTTTATAAAGCCATTTTTCCATGTGCAAAGCCTGTTTCATATGCAAAAATTAATTTATAAAATTGCACAATTACATATGTGCAAAAAAAAAAGTGCATGGAAAGTGTGTGCTTCCTTTTAAGCAATTTGCATGTCGGCATTCTCACGGATGTAGTTTGAGTGGAGAGAAGGTAGATCTGTGACGCATGCATGACTTTTATAAATTAGGCGGTCACTTATAGAGGGTAATTTTCTACATTCCTGAGAAGTTTAGATGCGTGATTACATGCATATTTGAGGTCTGTTTTATAAAGTAAAGTACTCACATACTTTATAAAATTGACTCTGAAGTGATGCAAACACTATGGCAGTGTAAATTCCTGCAAGTAGAATTTTCAGGTATGTGCATTATAGTATTTTATAACTTATGCACATAAATGCCCTCGTCCTAATATTCACCCCTTTGTATGCCCACACTGAAAGTATGTATGATCGGTCTTACACATGCCCTTCGAGAATTGTGACCACCTGATGTATGTGTGTAAATGCACTTTAATAGATGTAGGTCTTTGAAAATAAGAGACTTTGCGTAAATGGTGTGTATCTTCAAGCAGATTCTAATAAAATTAGCCATACATACACACACACACATTTCCACTGACTTCAGAGAAGCTGTGAATGTATGGGTTGGCATTTGGGCTCTTCTGGATGCCTTTATAAAACAGGGGACCAATACTCAGGGGCAGCAGTTGGTGTTTTTAAAGCTCCTGGCTGCCATCACTTAAAAAAAAAAAACAATATTCAGCATCGGAGCTTATCATGCATCCAGTGTGGAATATCCAGTTTTGCTGGACAGTGCGCTGGCTATCCAATTAGCAGTGACATTGAGCCACTAACTGGATATCTAAAGCCGGATAAAGCTGGGATAGTCATTGACCTGTCCTACCTTTATCTATCTAGTTAGCAGCTGAATATTGCCACTGACCAGATAGTTGCCTGGACGACCCTTGCTCTGCCCACAGACCGTCCCAGCTTTAACCATGTGTCTTTTCTGCAGTTTGTGGGGATATACACTGGCACTATCCGCTGAATATCAGCATCTTCACACTTTAGCCAGATAGCAGGCCTTGATAATTGGCTAAACCCCTTTGAATGTGCCCCCTCTAGGGGACTGATTTTGGGACACAGGTTGCGGGGCTGCAAGCAGTCTGGGCCCGATTCCCCCTCTGGCTCTCCCCATACATCCTGAGCAGCAGGACGGGGAGAGCCGTTGGGGGGTGGGAGGGGGTGGGATATGAGCAGAGTGGAGGCGGGCTAGCCTGGCAGGACATACAGGGCCGATTCAGATCCAGCCCTGTACATCTTGCTGGGTCAAAGGGGACATGCTACTTATTCCACCTTTGAGGTGGAATAAGCAGTACTGACCCAAGGATCAGGCCTGGGGATCCCCCCCCCTGGGGCCAGGACCTACTGCAGGGGGATCCCTGCCACCCTATCCAGGCCTTGGCAGGCCAGCTGTGGGTTGAGCAGCAGGGAAGAGAGAGGCCTAAGCCGTAGGAGTCGTGTGTGCCTGCGGGGAGGACGTCCCCGCAGGCAGCAGGGTCATTCCGGGCCAGTCAGTCATAGGCCTGATTCTGTGCATCGTAGGAACATTTTGTTCCCATGGTCCAGAATTGGGTCCTAACTGGCCCGTCTTCCTCAGGTATGTCTGGAGAGCCTGGATGTACCCCTCTCTGAATCAGGCTCCACATGCCTCACATAGGTGCCCTGTTATAAAATCAAGCTCTAAGTGTTCTTTTCTATTCATTGTCAAATTTTTAGTGTAAGAACAGTAAACATTCTTGCTTGAGTTTTAGTGTATAGGTCCCTTAGCCACAAAACAATGAGAGGATATTTTTCAAAGACTTATCCTTGGATAAAGAAATACTTTATGAGCTGAAATGTCCCATTACAGACTCACATGCCTGATATGTGGGTAAACCTATACACACACACACACACACACACACACACACACACATATTAATATCTAAACTATTTATTATTCATTTAAAAATACTTACAAACCACCTTCCTTGTCCAAAATCCAACAATCCACCCAAACCAGTAAAAAAATAATAATAATCCATACAAAAACATCAAAGAGAGATAGAGATGGAAGATATCTTTATGAACCTAATAAAGAATAAACAAACCAAAATGTTGACTTTCTAGACTTCTATTCTTAACACAAATTCAGTGTTGTTATGTCCTTTGCTTATTATACTTTTAGTTCTTCTTCCACTCAGACTCTATTTTCATAAAAACAATGTAACAAGTGGCTTTGGGAGCTCCCAGCAGTAGGCTTTGTCACATCATTCTACCCATTCATCCAATAAAATATAGTGTTCCGTAGCTAATTTCACTTTAGATAGTGAAATTGTGAGCTGGCTTCAGAAGCTTGTAATAAGGATTCTCCGATGGCTTTTGTTCCCTTTGTTTGCTGCAGTGACTGAGTCCAAAAGCTTTTTAATGCTTATTATTCTCACAATGGGATTTGATTGATATGTGCAGCGGTAAGGGGAGTTCAGGTAGTGCATATTCATGCTTTGACCTCCTGGTCTGGAATGGCCACAGAATAAGAGGAGCCTGACTACGGACTTGTTTCACTAGTATAATTTGGAGCCAAAACTATAGTACTTCTGTCTGCGTTTATTTCTGTTTATCATATCCATCAATTCTTAGCTATGAATATTCAAAAAAGCTTTGCTATGCTAGTGGTTATTTTAAAAGAGATGAAACCTGACAAAGATTATAAACTGACATAGCCAGTAAGATGACCTTAGCAAATTAATTATGACTAAAGAATTTAGGGGAGTGCATTTGCTTGCACACATGCGATTTGTTTGGATATTTAATAAAAAGTGCACACAAAAGGAGCTATTTTAGAAGCATTCCCACATATAAAACTAGCCGTTACATGTGTAGATTTGCATACATGTGTAAATGCTTTTTTAGAGCAAGTTTACCACAACCCTGGGGGAGGGGGGGGCAGGAAGAGGGAATGGTTTGGGTGGGGCCTACAGTGCAGACATGGACACCTCATTTAATTTAGGAATCCATGTCTTATTGCTAATTTATTGATGTTGGTATTAATACCTACTACTAGTAATCATTTGTATAGCACTACAAGACTGCTCCTAGACATGAATAAGTGCCTGCTGGAAGGGACATATGTGAATGCCAAGGTTGCCTCCTCCTGTCCAAAAGCAGCTCACACCCCCCAATCCCACCTAAAGTAGCTCATATCACCAATCACTCCCCCAAAGCAGCTCATACCCCGATACCCCAAAGCAGCCTGCATTCCCCAATCCCCCCCAAATCCCCTTCCCAGGCAGCTCTAATCCCCCTCTCCCCTATGAGTCCTCCCTGGCAGACCGCCTCCTTGCCAACTCCCTATTCTCAACCCCGGGCTTACTGGAGACCATTGGTAAACAGTGGGAGCAGGGATGATGCTCACTCACTCCTGCTCAGCAGGCGGTCAGATCCAAAATGGCATACTTTCAGTTTTGGTGGACATAGGGATGGCACTTGGGTGGAGCATAGGCAAGGCCTAAATGTATGCATGCAAGTTATACAATACTATAATTTCTGCATCCTCTTTACAGATTCAGTCATGGGCATTTACACCAAGTCTAGGGTTGGTGAAAGTGGCTGCAACTAGATTTGGCATGTGTATTTCAGTACTTCAGTGTATTTTAGAAAGTAAAGTAGGCCCCACATAGAAGAGTGGTAATGCACATTAACTTCATGGGAGTTTATGGAATTGCCCTCTACATCTCCACTTTAACCAATACTGCCCAAAGGGGTGTCCATAGTCACCACTGCAGGTTTGGAAGTAAGAAAAACAAACTTGCTCACTGCCATGCCAGGGTTTCTGCTATCTCCAGACTTTGATGTTCAGCCCATTTTCAGGACTTGTTCACCTTCAATACTACTTAACTGTTGGCCAGGTTATAGGTGCTGTACTGTGAGCATCTCCTCCCTTGACACCCCAATGTACGAGTGGCGGTTAGCATGCAAATTAGCATGCAGTAACTGTCCTGCCTCCACACTGACAGTTACCACAGGCCTAAGTACGCGGTTACTGCACACCAAGATGTGCACTAACTACTTAGCCCACTTTAGTAAGAGCACAGGGTGCATTACTAGACTTATTTCAAAGAGAAATTACCTGCAGGAAAAGCAAATACAAATCTCTGTTCATGCTCATACTTTCCCTTCAAGAATCGATTCAAAGTCCACATGGCCACACCTCCTTCCGATTTTTTAACATAAGCCTCTCTTTATTATTTTGTGCTTTTATTTTTAAAGTCTTTGATGCAAGGGATTATGGGGACTAATGGGGATCCATTTTAAGGAATTTCAGATATTAAAGTAGCAAAATTCTATATTGCTAAAGGATATCATTTCTTGTCATATGTTATTCTAAAATAGGACACAACTTTATTTTAAGGAAGACATAATTAAATACTATGATGATCAAGTTCTCAGCCCAGTCTTCAGGACACATATAGAGAGTCTGATTTTCAGGATATCATAATAAAAATTTACAAGAGAGATTTGCATGTGATTTCACAGTATATTATATCACCAAATAGGATTGGTTGCAACAGTAACAAGAAAAACAACTTCAGCACAATAGAAGCAAGTCTAATGTAATCTAAAAATATTCTATAACTACTGAAGTATAAAATTACAAACACTCTCTTCTATTAAATAAATGAAGTTTGCAGGCAGCCAAATATCTACGCATTGTGTATGTGTTGAAACATTTTAGAAATTCTGTGATTTAAAAATAGATGGTTTGGTGCATGTAATAATTTAATCTCTTACTCCGCATGAGTGATTTCTTAAAGGTGCCACAGTAAGCAAAAAACGTAAAGATAATTGGTTTCCAATAGATGAAGAAAGGCATAATTTTTTGATTTATCTGAGTAATGAGAATTCATACATACAATAAAATATCTAGGCATACAGAATTTCAGGGTGCCCCATAGCATAGCTTAGAAACTTTTTGGCATGCTTCCATTTTCATAAAGAATCTTCCTTTGTTAACTATGCAATTCAGGTCTTACTTGGAGGATATGAGGTATTTTTTATTAGCATTTTCATTGAATCTGCTCATGGTGCGAGTATAAATCTGAGCATCTTGAGATATCGATGACATATCATGACAAATTAATAGGAATAGGCAAAATCCATTCTTAATATTCATTGCATCTTATTATAGCACACTAATGAGGACCATTTTGAATGCAGACATTCATATTCAGAGATTCATATCATTTTATATGCACTACAGTTAAAAATGAATTATATTTGATGTTCAATTATATTCTATGAATGTTCATTATTTGGTGAACTAAAATACTACTGCTAAGTATCTGATAGGAAAGAATAATTTATTGGGCAAGCTGAGCTGTAGAAAAGATCAGAGTCTACCTTCTTTGAAACTTTATGAAAAACCGAAAGGATACCTGTGGTAATATTTGCTACATATCATATCAGATGAGATAATGCTAGAAACATTATATACCTGATTTCTTTGGGTGCAAACACTGTGGAAATTGCAGAAAAGTAAGAAATTGAAGGCCTTACTTGCAAACATGCATTTACAAGTAAATGCACACTAATGCACATCAATGCATGTTAATGTTTTTTAATACACATTAAAAAGTGCAAGCCCCAAAGGAGTCAAGATGGCAGCAGAGAAAATCATGTGTGTGGGAGCTCATGCTACCTTGATCTCTGTCTCTCATTAAAAGCTGCCTGCTGAGTCATGAAAAGGAAGTGGAGGAGTGGCCTAGTGGTTGAGACAAGGTACCTCAGGCCGGAAGGTTGGGGTTTCTAGTCTCACAGGTGCTCCTTGTGGTCTTGGGCAAGCCACTTAACCCTCCATAGCCCATGTTCCCTGTAAAATAGTTATCTGCAAGTTATAATGCCCTGTTCAATGTAATTTCAGTTTGTTCAATGTAAACCGCACTGATGCAGAATAGCACGGTATATAAGAGAATGTAAATAAACAAAAAAATAAAATTAATTAGATGATGTTGGAAAGCTATGGTGTCCTGCCCATATTTGCAGAGCAATCCCTTCAGTGAGCTCTATGGCAACTCCACCAAGCCATACTCAGAAGCCCTGATTCTTGCACTGCTCCATCCCAATATGAAACTGCAAGTCACTGGATAGAGGTGCAGAGTGCTTCAGGTGGTGGAACTCCTGAGCAGAAGATTCCTTTGGAGGGATGCCCAATAGATATGTCATCTCCACTGGAAGAAGCTTGATTGCTTTCAGAGCACTTCAGCATTCATTAGAGAGGAATTCTTCTTTAGTAGATGGAAGAACTAAGCTGGTGAGATTATCAAGGGTATTGGGAAAAAAACAGTAGTGGTGACTTTAGAGTGACTCTGGGATGCTGCAGAAGGTTTGGACACATCCCTGAATAATACTTTTACTATCTTTAAGAAAAAAGATACGAGCAAGCTGGTACGAGCAATCAAGGACTTTGGAACAACAAGTTATAAGGTAAGGGTCTTTAGAGGCTTGAATTGCTAAAATGTCCCTTTTGAATGTGGCTCAGGAAAAGGATAAACATTTTCAAGCATCACAAGTTGGAACATTTTGAAAATCAAATGAGTTGAGCTTAGTGAATTTCCCCAAATCTCCCTTAATGTCGCCATTGGATATGGTGAGCAGATATTTTAAGGAGATTTTGGAAATTACTTCGATCTACCTCCTCTCTCATGTGGACCCAACAGGGAAATATGGATCTATGGATTTGACTGGATTTCTGGAATCCATTGCAGATAAAGGTCAACAAGCAAGTTGTAGGTGATATCTTTTTATTGGACTAACAATATATTTTTGGCAAACTTTCAAGAACTACAGTATATTGTCTTTATTAGTTCTAAGAAAGCATATTGCAGTTGCACTGGATGCAAACTCATCTATGTTCAGGGTAGTTTGTATAAGTCATTACTTACAGTGACAGTTATACTGTCTAATCTTATCTAGTCTGCATCTGTCATCAATTTACAAAGAAAAATATAGGTAAAAAGACAGTACACTTTTTGCTATTCAGCCCACTTTCATCAGAGTTTAAATTTTTAAATGTTTGATCATTTTAATATACTGTAAAATGTTTTCCTTTCATGTATGTTGCTAAAATACCCTTTCAGGACTTTAATTGCATGGTGATTAAGAGAGTGATTTTCCTTTCAGACGTGCTCATCACTAGGGCCATGTTCTATTTTTCTCCGTAATAGTGAGGCCGCGGGGCCAAGTCCTCGCAGCCGGCGCTAACCGGGGGGGGCGGACACGCGCATGCCCTGCTCGGCTGACGTCGAGCTGGGAGCGGGAGGGGGGGTGCAAGCGGGGCCGGGCAGCTATTGGCTACTGCGTCGTGGTGGGATGTGCGGTAGCCAATAGGAGGGAAAGGACACTGCAAGGGGTGGTTTTGTGCGGGGATGCGGCGTGGCTCCGGCCTCTTTTGGACGGCTGCCGGAGACGCCGGACGGGGAGCGGAGAGCGCTATCGGAGGTCTTTAAATTTCGGTGGGTCAGTGCCTTTGTCGGAGTGGGGGACGAGGAGAAACGTGTGGGTCTGCCTTTGGGGAGTGTGAGGGGATTCAAGGAGCTGAGAAAGAAGGTGAGCGCCACGTGCGGGCAAGGCAGCAACGGATAACCGTTGGGGGAGAGTGTGGGGTGCTGTTGGCCTTACAGGGGCTGCAACGTAGATCAAAAAAAAAAAATAAGAAGAACGTTTGAAAACGAGGACATCAATTATAATTGTTACATATATTGGTTGTAGTCTGTAAACGGGGGCGCTGGGCGTGAATGTCCACAGTCTTGGCAAAGGCAAAATACTATTATGACTTGCAAAGGATTGTGGGGAATGTAGTCCATTCATACCAGAATCAGCCGTTCACAAAATAATGAGTTGTGTTGCTCGAGTGTAAGCAAAGAACATATATTTTATTCATGGGGTTAATTCTCCCACACAGATTTACTTGGTAACACAAAAGGACACTTGCTTTCAGTATTGTACTTAGAAAAACAAATCATGATATAAGCAACTGAGCTTCTTAAGCAATCAATCAAACAATAAAGACCTTGATGGGAAACAGAAAGGTCTTTCTGAGGGCTCCTGCTAATACCTTTTAGCAGTGCTCCAAAAGCAAAAACAACACCCAAAAAGTAACCAAAAACTGTTCTTTTTCAAGGATAACTTTCTTGTATTTTCACACACAAACAGTAGTTTCCTTTCAGAGCTCACGTGCAACTGTGCATGGCTTAATTATCAATAATTAGCCAGCTGCAAACCCCTTTGCTGGTTCACTTTCTCTATGTGGCTCAAATCCTACCCTAAAGCTTTCTTGTAAATTTTTCTGGGTAGATAAAAGAACAAGTTATATTTCTTTTTGATGGTTGTTGTATTTGTGAAAGTATTTTACCACAGCAGCCTAGACAGAGAGCAATCCATGTATTCATTCTGATCATTTAAAATATCTCCTTCTTCTTCAACTATCATAGAATCAATATCATGGTCTGGCTCAGAGGAATTCCTTAATGAAGCACTCTCAGGATAATATCTGTTTCCCTGCTGTCTTCCAGATGAAGAGTTAGGGCATAGATCAGAGTTCATACCTGAGCTTCCTTTACTGTTAGGTTTCCTCTCCAGATATCCTGGCCAATAAGTAGTCCAGCTTTTATGTCCAGCCTTCCAATCAAGATCCCTGGACACTGGGTCTCTCTTCACATACCTTCTTGCACTGGTCTTAGGGCCCCTTCCAAATGCAGCCGTCTCCCTCACAGGTGCCGTCCGGGAATTCCTGGCTCTGTAACCCCACTCCTCTGGCTTCCTCCAGTCCAATGGAGTATGCTTGCCTCTGGAATGACTCCCAACACACGTGCTGCTGTGAGCTCCTTATTTAGACCTCCAAGATGTTTTCCTCTTCTTCCTTCCATGCTGCTGCTGCTTCTTGCTCTCTCTGTCCTTGAGCTCTGGGTTCCTCATCTGATTCTGTGTAGAATATGTTTTTCTTTTAACTTGTTTAAAGGGATACTCCACCCTAGCACAGCTCAGCTGTGCTGAATCAAGCCCTGCCCTTGGAGATGAGTGATTGGGGATTACCTCATAGCTCTCCTGATTGAACACACGTTTCCCCACTTCAGCTCTTCTAGAGGCTGTTTGAAACCTGGTGCATTCTGGGACTGGTAGTCTTTTATGAAAACATTCTGTTTTAGTATTTCTACCAGCAAAGACAGGTTGCTTGTTCAGTGCCAATTCACCTCTATTATAGCTCCTTCCTGAACTATGATAAGCTTCCTTATCAGAAGTCTCAATTTTATTCTTTTCCCATTTGGCATTTTGCACACATAATAGCACTGCCGAGCAATGGACAGCAACGCCACTAAAGGAAAAAGGCCTTGCAGGGGGAAAAGGGGGGATAGGGCTGCTCGAGGGGGGAACTGGGCAGAGCATGTGGCTGGTAATGAGCAGGAGGGCAGCGGCGCCTGTGAAAGGGGGGGTAGGTCAAAAGGCGCGGTAGAAAAGGGGAAGGCAGGGTGAGGGGGGGGTCCAGAAGCCAGCAGCTAATAAAGGTGGGAGGGGAGGCTGCAGGTAGACCAGAGGAAAGAAGGGGCGGGGGGGGGGGGGCCTGGGACAGGAAGGTGAGCTGGCTCAGGAAGTGAGTGCCGTTCCTGCGGATCCCCAGGGGAGTGGGGCAGGGGTGCCGAGTAGGGCTTCGAGGGGTAGTCGGGGAAGCAGAGGTGGACGGTCCCCAAGGGGTTTCTCAGAGTATGGGGCAGGGTGGGGGTCTGATACCCCAGTAAGTGGGGGGGCCCAGGAGGGGGGTTTGGGTGCATTCGCAGAAGGGGATAGGTGGGGTAGGACAGGTTTGCAAGGGGAATTTAGAGGCGACCCTATGACAGCTTGGGAGCACTGGCAAGGTGGTGGTCAAGGCTCTTCACGCGCTGAGTGGCTGGGAGCTTGGCAGCCTCCATGGGGTATGGCGGGTGTGTCTTCGCCCTTCCCTGTTTTCTCTCCACAGGTTCCACCTGTTTGGCAGTACCCGGGAAATCCGTGGTGGAGTGCGTCGCGTCAGGGAGGAGGTGCGAGTTCCAGCCTCGCTGTCAGTCAAGCGGCCAGAAGAGCGGCGACTGGTGCGGTGGCAGTATATACGCCGGCTGCGGAGTGACAGGAGATCGGTGTTTCATCGGAACCGGCTTAGAGTGTTTCAGGTGTGTTGGTCGTTGACCAAGTGGTGACGGAGAGGGATGGATCGGGGTCGGCGGGCACCGGGCGCAAGTCCAGGGGACGTAAGAGGAAACATGCTTTCCGTAGGCATAGGAGATCGGAGTCCTCTTCCTCTTCGTCCAGTGACTCCTCGTCGTCCGAGGGGGACGGTAAGGGTCGAGAGCACAAGGTATCAGCTGAGAAACAGGTAATGGGGGGGGGCAGCACCCACTTTGGCGGTGTTCTCGGAGTTATGGGAGGGAGTACCGAGGAAGTTGCGAAGAAAAATTCAAAAGCGGCGTTATATCGACATTTTTCGGCTTTTAGAGGGGCGTAAGCGTTCTGGGGACAGCCGAAGGAAGAGGAAGAAAGACGAGAAGGCAGGTAGGGTGCGGAGAGTTGCACGGAACGTGGTGAACTGGACGCGTGCCTTTTTAAGATTGGCCAGCGTGTGGGGCACTTTCGCCCGGAGCAGTATGGTATGCTTTTTGGCATACGCAAATTCTATATTAGAGGCGTCGGTAATGCATGATGGGTGGGCTTGGCTCAATTCCGACGAGAAGTTCCGTGATAAAATGGAAGAGAATCAGACGCTATCCTGGGGGATGCAGGATATTAATCTCTGGTTGATGCAGATGGCGATTAGACCAGGTATGGGAGGGGTGAGCGGGCCGAAAGGGGGCATGGCCGGTGCGGTGGGTGCTGCGAAGCCCTTTCGGGTGGGCGTGCCCCCGACGGTACAGAGGTCATCGGGGGGAGGGGGCGCCGGAGATGTTTTTTGGAGATTCAACAAATCTTTATGCCCCTTTCCGGACTGTAAATTCCGGCACGCTTGCTCTGTCTGTGGGGGGGGACATTCTGCCCTCAAATGCATTAAGAGAGGGGTGGCCGGAGCCAACGCTCCCTCCACCAAGCCCTAGGAGCTTGCTGAGTTTAGCTCCTACTCCTATTAAGAGTCAAGCACTTCAGCCGTGGTTGAGGCGATATCCTAGGAAGAAGGATGGGGTAATATTGGAAAAGGGGTTTCAGTGGGGGTTTCCGATTCCGGTGGTGGGGCAAGTAGCGGCAGCCAAGGCTCAGAATTCGGCCTCGGTTAGACGTTTTGCCCGGATTGTAAAAGAAAAATTAGAGGGGGAGATAGGGTTGGATCGGATTGCGGGTCCTTTCCCAGAAAAGCCATTTGCGAACTTTATGGTATCCCCTTTGGGAATAATTCCAAAGAAGGAGCCTGGCAAGTATCGTTTAATCCATAATTTATCTTCCCCTATCGGCTCTTCGGTTAATGACCACATCCCAAATGAACTGTGTGCGGTGTGTTATGCATCGTTTGACGAGGCGGTGGCCTTGGTCAGGGACAGTGGTCCGGGGTGCTTAATGGCGAAGGCGGATATTGAATCAACCTTTCGTTTATTGCCGGTGCACCCTTCGGATTTTCATTTGTTGGGTTTCTGCTTTGAGGAGCAATTTTATTTCGACAAGTGCATGCCTATGGGTTGTGCGATATCCTGCGCTTACTTCGAGCAGTTTAGTACGTTTATGCATTGGGTGCTAATGGAGCAGACGGGGAGTGTTCAGGTAGTGCATTACTTGGATGATTTCTTTTTCGTAGGTGCGTCGCAGTCTGGGCAGTGCCGAGTATTGTTGGAGGGTTTTATGCAGCTAGCACAGGAGTGGGGAGTACCCATAGCGGCGGGGAAGATGGAAGGCCCGGCGACTTGCCTTACGTTCTTGGGGGTCGAGTTGGATTCCGAATCGATGATACCAAGATTACCTGCAGACAAGGTAATGAAGCTGCGAGTGTTGGTGGCGACTGTGATGGTCTCTCAGAGGATGACGCTGCGGGAGATGCAGGCTCTCATAGGTTCGCTTAATTTTGCATGTCGGGTTATTCCCATGGGCAGAGTCCTTTTGCGGCGACTGCGGCCATTGCGGGGGTTCGTAAACCTCATCATAGGATTAGGGTGTCGCGGAGCATGAGAGCGGATTTGGCAGTATGGGATGAGTTTTTGCGAGATTTCAATGGTGTCACGGTCTTGCGTGAGAGAGAAGTATCAAGTGATGACTTACAATTATATACTGATGCGGCCGGGGGGGCGGGCTTAGGTATCTTCTTCGGGGGGTCCTGGTGTGTGGCGGAATGGCCTCAGAGTTGGCGGGAGGCTGGGCTTACGCGGAATATTACCTTCTTGGAATTGTTCCCCATTCTGGTGGTGTTGGCTTTGTGGCCGGACATATTACGTCACCGTCAGGTCGTATGGTGGTGCGATAATGAAGCAGTAGTTAGTGTGTTGAATAATTACGCCCCGTGGTGTAAGCCGGTGGCGGACCTAATGCGGCAGGTGGTATTAGCATGTTTACGTTTGAATGTGGTGATTAAGGCGCGACATATTCCTGGGTTTACTAACACCATTGCGGATGCTCTTTCCCGTTTTAAGTGGGAGCGGTTTCGGACCATGGCGCCAGGAGCGGAGGAAGACGGGGCTGCGGTCCCAGAGCATTTATGGCGGATTGGCCTGGAGACATGACCGACTTGTTACGGAAGTCGGTGTCTGCTGCGACGTGGGAGGCGTACCTGAGGGGCTGCAGCAGTGTGGTGTCCTTTCTGTCGAAGCATGGATGGCGACAAGGTCCAGCATCTGATTTGCTTCTTGGTCAGTATGTTATGGCAGCAAAGGTTGCAGGAGTGTCGCGGTCAACGGTGCGGCGGAATCTGGCGGGGTTTGCTTTTTTCATGAAGGCGCTGGGGTGGGGGGTGGCGGGGGGAGGCTTTTTGTCGCGCAAGCTGTTGCAAGGTTGGGAGCGGTCCGTGCCCTCTCCTCCTGACGGGCGGCAGCCTATAACGCATGACATGCTGGGTCAATTGTGTCTTGCCTTACCTTTGGTAGTTTCGTCTAAGTATGAAGGCTTGCTATTTCGGGCGGCGTTTACAGTGGCCTTTTTTGGTGCTTTTCGGGTCGGGGAGTTGGTTGCGGAGTCGGGTCGTAGCACGCGGGGACAAGGCTTGCAAGTAGACCACGTAAAGGTTGGTGACGGCGGCGCTCGTATTTACCTGGCACGTTCCAAAATGGATCAGATGGGGAGAGACGAGTGGGTAGTCCTGGGAGAGGTTGCTGGGTCTCCTACGTGCCCGGTTACATGGTTAAAAGTGTACTTGTCTGTACGTCCTGCAGGTGCCGGTAGTCTTTTTGTGCATGAGGACTCGCGGGTGCTTACTCGTTTCCAGTTTACGGCGGTCTTGCATTTGTCGTTGAAACAGATTGGGGAGGAACCGGCGCGGTTTGCCCCACACTCGTTCCGCATAGGAGCAGCTACCTGTGCGGTGGGGGAAGGTTTGCCTGAGCGTGAGATTCGGCGGATCAGAAGGTGGCGGTCGAAGGCATTCCGCAGCTATGTGCACTTGTAGGGGTGGTGGGGGTACTTAACTGTTCTGTTTCTTTATGTTTCAGAAGGCTCGCAGAGATTGTGTCGCTGTTGGGTGATCGGCCACTCGTTTGTTTACTGGGCTGGTCGGCGAGCAGCAACACGGCCGGTTGGTCGGAACATTGGACTGGATGCTTCATTGGTGACCGTCTCATGGCTGGGCGAGAGGGGTTTATGGTGGATGCAGCTCTTGCCTTTGCTGCGGCACCAGGAGCGTGGCAGAGGAAAGCCGGACATATTGCTGATTCACCTTGGAGGCAACGATTTGATATCATGGACTTGCCGACAGTTGATTCGTGCTGTGCACAAGGACTTGGAGGCAGTGTTGGCAATGTTTGATGGCGTAGTTTTGGTTTGGTCTGATATCATTCCAAGGCCTGCTTGCAAGTTTCAGTGACGGTGGTCCAGGGGGCTCACAAAAATTAATAGGCAAATTGGTAGATGGGTTAGTGAGCATGGGGGGTGCCAAAGTTTGCACACATGGGTGGATGTCGAGTGTGTGGGTCTGTTTTGGTCGGATGGAGTACATCTTTCCCTGGTTGGGATGGATTTGCTCCTGAACGACTGGCAGGAGGCCTTGGAGGGTATCATGTCTCGGATGAGAGCTGGTCGCAGCTTGCCTTGTGGGGGGCGGCTCAGGTCTGGGGCGGCCTGAGCCGGTGGCGGGATCCCGGAGGTTTCCGGGGTCCGGAGCCGGATGCAAGCATTAGGGCGGGGGTGGGGTACCCCCGACCCGGACAATCCCTCTGGTTTTTGCTAATAATTTGGCGAAGCCGGATGAGGGAGGGCGAGGCATTTTACTTGTGGCCGCTACTCGGCGGAAGCAGAAGCGGCGTCACTTTGCTAATAACATGGCTGGTGATGGCTCACTCTGCTGGGGGGGGGGGTTGTTGGGATAAGTTAAATTGTTGGTTTGTTGCTGGCTATTGTTAAGTGTGAATAAAGCTGCGACCAGTTTAAGTCCAAATGAAGGTGTAATATTCTTTTTATGTTAATGAACAGGGGAAGGACCAAAAGAGGTAGGGGGGAGGGGAAACAAGGGCGCTTAGCGTTGGTCCACCTTACCCGGTTATAGCGAGGTCGCGGGGCCAAGTCCTCACGCCTGGTGCTAACCGGGGGGCGGGCACGCGCACGGCCTGCTCGGCTGACGTCGAGCCGGGAGCGGGAGGGGGGGTGGCGGGCAAGCGGGGCCAGGCAGCTATTGGCTACTGCGTCGTGGTGGGATGCGCGATAGCCAATAGGAGGGAAAGGACACTGCAAGGGGTGGTTTTGTGCGGGGACGCGGCGTGGCTCCGGCCTCTTTTGGATGGCTGCCGGAGACGAAGGACACCCGCCCACCCACCCTTTGGTTCAGGAATGTAGTCTGGGGGCGTTTGGGGTGTTGCAGCTGGTGGGGTTGTGGCGGGATCCCGGAGGTTTCCGGGGTCCATAGCCGGATGCAAGCATTAGGGCGGGGGTGGGGTACCCCCGACCCGGACAATCCCTCTGGTTTTTGCTAATAATATGGCGAAGCCGGATGAGGGAGGGCGAGGTGTTTTACTTGTGGCCGGTACTCGGCGGAAGCAGAAGCGGCGTCACTTTGCTAATAACATGGCTGGTGATGGCTCGCTCTGCTGGGGGGGGGGGGGGTTGTTGGGATAAGTTAAATTGTTGGTTTGTTGTTGGCTATTGTTAAGTGTGAATAAAGCTGCGACCAGTTTAAGTCCAAATGAAGGTGTAATTGTCTTTTTATGTTAATGAACAGGGGAAGGACCAAAAGAGGTAGGGGGGGGGGGGAAACAAGGGCGCTTAGCGTTGGTCCGCCTTACCCGGTTATAGTTTCTGGTGTGTCCATGAAGATTAAAGCGTGTCCTCAGTTTCTGGATCGTTTCCCCAGTGTAGTACTCCTCTTCACATTGAATATCTGGGTTTGTTGCATAGGCCAATCACTAACCGGGCAGGGACAATATCGAGCCACTATCTGGTTAGCGATACATGGTGAAAGTTAGGCCAGGGTTTCCTGCACCTGGCTTTCACTGAATGTCACTAACCAGGAAGTGACTCAATATTGCTGCTTCCTGGTTAGCGATCAGTACCACCTCTGCTCCACCACAGAATACCCCCGATGTGTCCTGATGCTAAGTGATAAATATAAGGGCACATTGCATTGGCAGCTGCGGGTATTCAGCAGCACTAACCACGCTAGTGTTGCTGAATATCCCATTCACCACCATTGACGTGGTTAGTATTTAATCACTTTGAATATCGGGCTGATAATTACCTATTCATGTATTTTTAAAAAATAGATGCATAATATTGGGCCATTTAAATAAATAGCTAGATATTATCTGTATATTTGTGGGCCATTTTAAGGGAGATGTAAGAGCAGACCAGAAAATTATCCAGATAACAATGGTTATTCAGCTACTATTCAAATAAATGCCAAATAGTAGAACCTAGCTAAACAGACAGTGCCTGCGCGATAACTATACTATTCACATATTCAGTGCTGCTACCTATGTGGATGGTGGCACTGAATATATGGATTAAGTTAAACGGCAGCACTAGCATTTATAACTTAAGCCAGTGACCATGTCAGCTGAAAACATATCCCTATTTGCACAGCTCATACTGCAAGATTAGCCCCAAGAAGGGGGGGGGGGGGGGGGGCGGGGAGGCACAAAGGAAAAAGTTAGCACATGGCGCCACAATCTGATCCTATTTGTTCTCTAAAGAGTGAAAAATGCAAACTATGTAGGCAGTGAATATTAAAAGCCCAGTGAAAAGGTGAAGGCAACCAATTAAATGTGTCTGTTTATAACTAGTCAGAAAATAAACTACATCAACCTGGCTAGGTTGGAAATTAAATATCTGGCTAAATCTATACACTCAAAATCTGGTGTGACTGGACTTTGCAGGTAAATTTACATGGTGCAGAGTATTGCACATATCATTTAAATGCAAAAAAAATTGCCACAGGAATTCCTCAAACAGCCATTTATTTTACCTGGATAAATTTAGCCAATTAGAGGGAGGGACGAGATATTTGAAAGATTTATCCTTTAGATTTTACCAACGATCATCTGGCAGGAAAGGGAATAGTCTTAAAATATTTACTAAAATGTATACACAATTTATAACAGAGGAAAAGGCATGCGTAAGCCTTAAAGGAAGAATGGTCATCATATTGTAGATGCTATTTCCCACTTCATTGTATTTATTTATTTTTAAGTGTGAAATCTTACTTATGCCTTTTCAGTGTTACCTGAAGACAATGTTAGCTGTGAAAGAATATCAATTGCCTGGTTGAAAGCGAAAGTAACTTTGGGGTTTATTCTGTCCTGCGAATAGCGGGAGTGGATGTCAATCCACACTATTCATCCCACTTCCTGCCCACGGCAGGGTGGAGTTAGAGCAGGTAGTGGGTAGTCCGCAGCCTGACCCTGGCCATGGGAGACCACATCGGGGGTGTGGGCTATGGGGAAAGGCAAAAGCGGTTGGCGGCCGGGGATCGTGGCTCCTGAATGGAGCCGAGGTGCCATGGCAACCGGACACCATGGCACCGCGGCTCCATTCAGAATCCTGACTGAGTTATCCGGGCAGGGGCCTGCATGTGCAAGCTGATGGGAATCGGGTCCTGGCCTGCACTAAAGGCCTAGATGTAATTCTGATCATGTGAGGGCTAGACCTGCCCTGCGGGATCAGAATTGGGTCTATCTCTGTGTGTCTGGTTCCGACTGGATGCACAGAGGCCAGGACATGCAGAATGGAATGTGCCTCTTTGTAAATAGCCCTCTTTGTTTTATAAAGTTGACCTATTTTGGGTATTTTACATATTTTCTTAAATTTCTTTGTGTTGATATTCTAAGTTGTTATTTATTTGTTTGAAATATGTACTTATATTTATGTAGAATTATTTCTGATTTTGATATTGAATCTCACCTAGAAGTGCTTAAATATCATTAGAATTTGATCATATTAGCCTAATAAAATTAATAATTACCTGGAAAAATTTATTCCCAACCAATTTATTTTTTTCAGGACAGATCTGCAAGATTTTTTATTAAGATCTGCAGAGAGTTAAGAGTATTAGCCTGCCAACTCTCTCGGGGAAAATTTAACTATATATCTTAAGGTATAGTTAACTTTCCAAGGCTTTGCATAGGATTGTTAGGTTTTCATGATTCACATTAATGAATCTATTCTTGGAGGGGGCTTCATTTCAAGCAAAATAATTCTGTGGCATTGGCTACAAATTTCTCTGCATGAGAGTTCTTAAAAAAGGGGACTATTTTCATTATATAACATTTTTTGATGCTTAAGTTAACTGGTTTATTTTTGGAGCTGTTTCCAGAAGGGGATTTTTCTGCTTTTTTATTCTTCTAGCCTTCAAGTTTAAAGAGGAGAGAAGGCACTCGTTGAAGTGCATGTACTTCAAAGGTGTTGGCTTCTTCCTTTCCTACTCCATTTTCTACCCACACCATATGAGAAATCTTGCTATAGAACCACTCACCAATTAGTTTGTTGATTAAGATATACCTGTTTGGTTTGGGTTGGAAAGGAAAATCTAGGAAGCAAATAGTTCCACGTTTGGATATCTATTAAAAGTAAACCATTGGCTATATTTCAAGGATCTTTGATTAGGTAATTCTACAAAGGAGGCATATTAGACTACACACCTCAGATGTATAACTCAGAGGTAAGAAATTGCTCCATACTCCCAACAACAGGTGAGCAAGCAAACAGGACTACACATGAGAACCTAAACAAAGTTATTTTATCTCACATAACAGAAGCTAGTTGCTTTTGTATTAAAAGACCACTGAGAAAAAGCTAGAGACTTTGGTAGGTATTTTTCTTATTTCCTTCAACAGGTAGCAAAATTCTTGCAGCTGAACTATGTCTGGAAAAAATCATGTCACCCAACTCTGTTGCCCCTGTTACAGGTTCTGCCTTCATCCAGATGGACAGCCTGATCCCAGGCGAAGGAATGGTTCTGTGTGCAAGATATCTGCAAATTGAATCACTCAGGAAACAAGTGGGAGAATTAAGAGAGGGGGTGGCATGGCTGACAAGTATTCAAGACTGTGATAGCTACATTGATGAAATACTTTTTGAGGCATCAAAGATCTCCAACAGAGGTGAAAATGGTATGGTACAGAAAGAATATAAGAAAACAACAATGTAGCTATTGCCTTCAAAGGCTTTCTGAATTTGGTGAGGTCAGAGGAGTTTTTGATTTTGTCTTATCTTACAAGTGCAAATATCAGTTTAAAAATAATTCAATATTGTAGCATCACATCCACACAACTCAATATTTATAATATACTCTCACCATTCAAACAAACCCTACAATCATTCATCAAAAAAGCATTAAAAGTTCATAGGAACATGCAATCTTGAGAAACAGAGGTAGTTAATGCAGAAGTTGTTAGCAGCAGCTGTTCCCTCTGGCGTGATATCTCCTCTACAACCACCAAACAGTGGCTGTATATAAATATGGATAATGGCTGCACCAATACTTCAACATCACTCGCCACTATACACTTCCACATTGTAACCACTTAGCCACAAAAGACAAGTGGGTCACAGAACAGACACAAAACTCAGGATCCCATAAGCCATGGATATCAAACTCCCATAAATTCAAGATTCCAACCAGGGCCCATAGTTTTGCCAAACTGGCTACTTCAGGGAATCTACAAGGTAGATACAAGAGTGATAAAAACACTACAGTTAACCAAACAAACCTCAGAAATGCTTGAATGCTTCACTTACCTGGACAACAGCCGATCTCGGCATGAAACACGAGAGTGCATGCTTACAAGAGATCATCACTAGATTCTACGATTAACCTAATAAAACCAATGCCATTCAATTTGACTACTAAGCCCAAAAGTGCTCACCCCAATTAAAAATAAATGCCTGTTCTTGTCAGTAAAGGCACTTAACAAAACTCTCACCAACTTCCTCATTAACCTGCATAATTGCAAAGCATTTAAGATCCTCTAATTTATGCGCCATCTGACACCAATCTAATACTAGGGAAGCAGTTTCAATGCCCTGGCAAACTGCAGAAAGATGTTCAATAATCCACAATTTAAGAACCAATGACGTCTGTGAACATAAATTTTCTGGCACATACAGATGGTATCATAAATCACTCCCCTAGAAATACAAGTAGTTTGATGTCGGAGGTAAAATGTTAATCCCAAACTAGAGTGAGTAAAGTATTCCAAAACTAGTGTATGAGCACATACTATGCAACATCCACAACTCCAATGGCCTCCAGACACATTAGAATGTGTCAATGATCGCAAGCTAGAATGCATTAGGAAATATCTTACATTTTTTCTTCCATGAAAAAAAAAAGGGAGGGGCCCTGAAATATGGAGTGTAAATGTAAAATAGACCAATATTTCAAAATCAGTTGTTTCACCTGAGTTGATTGTGTGGAGTAAGGTAGCACACACACTAAATAACTCTCCAGAGCATGCTGAGATACCAACAACAATAAGTCCTGATTAACATGAAAAGCATATTTTTGTTGCCTTCTGTATGACATGAGGAGGATATTGACATGTCCTAAATCTAGTGACCATTGATCGCAATTGTAGGGACAATTCCTCATTTGTCGAGCACAATTTTCACAAACATAGAAACTGCCCCACTGGGATATTGTCCCTAATGTGATGTGGCTGAAAGCTACAATAATCTAAAAGACTATTTCTATCAGTAGTAATATGGTGAATAGACTTACCTATAACACCTTGATGTAAAGAAACTTTAATATCAAAAAAATCTAAATTGTAAATTTACATCTTGAAAAGGATTTAAAAAGACTAGAAACGGTTCAGAGGAAGGTGACCAAACTTTTTTTGTGCCTTTGCCAGAAGACGAGACAAGATTTGAAGACCTAAATATGTATACTCTAGAGGAGAAGACCATCACTTGGTTTGCAGCTTGTCATGCTGTGAGGGCTTGTGTGCATCAGTGATGCTGAGGGCTAAGCTATTGGTAGTTTAATTATTGGCAGGGTCTCCCAAAATGGACAGGTCTCAGCTGAAGTGCCAGATCAACATAAACCCATCTGAGCGGCAGCAGAATGGGACAGTGTTGGCAGCAGAGGATCACATTTCTGTAACAATGACAACAACACTAAACTTAAATTTGCTTGGAGGAAAGGCCTGGCAATCTACTTCTGTATCTTGCCATGAAAACCCAATGAATAGTCACAACAAAACAAATTGCACTTTAGTGGAGGGGGAGGAGCTGAAGACTTTTCAGAGTAAACCAAGCATTTATGATGTGGTTCGAACAAAGATGACTGCTGATGTAGCTACACATGAACTGAGAGTCAGAAGCTGTAAAGATGCCTTACATATTGGGACATGGAATGCACGAAGCATGAACCAAGGGAATTTGGATGTGGTCAAGAATGAAAAGGAATGTCTACAACTTGATCTGTTGGGTGTCAGCGAGCTGAAATGGACTGGCATCGGGCACTTTGCATCAGATGATCACATGGTCTACTATGCTGGAAATGAAAGACAAAGAAGAAATGATGTTGTATTTATAATAAAGAAGAAACTTGCAAGAACTGTAATGAAATACAATTTAGTCAGTGAACGCTTAATCTCTATTCGTCTATGAGAAATGCCTATCAACACAACTATAATTCAAGTATATGCCCCAACAATAGCTGCAGAAGAGGATGGAATTAATAAGTTCTATGAACAAGTACAAGCTGAAATTGACAGAACATGCAAACAGGATATCCTGAAAGTCATGGGTGACTGGAATGCAAAAGTTGGCAACAAATAAGAAGGCAAAGTGATTGGAAAATATTGACTTAGCAACAGAAATGAAGCTGAAAAAGATTGATAGAATTCTGCAAGACCAACAATCTATTCATCCAAAACACCTTCTTCCAGCAACACAAGCGGCGACTGTACACATGGACTTCACCCAATGGATTGTACAAAAATCAAAATGATTACATCTGTGGATGTCAATGATGGAACAGCTCTATAACATCAACAAAGACAAAAGTTGGAGTTGACTGTGGTACAGATCACCAACTACTAGTATGCAAACTCAAGCTAAGGTTGAAAAAGAGCAAGCCACTCATGATGTAGCAAAATATGACCTTGAGAATATACCACTGGAATTTAAGGGCTGCCTGCAAAATTGATTTGCTGCTTTAGATTCAAATGACAGAGCTCCAGAACATGGAATTACATCAAGAAGGTTGTGTTGAAAGAAAGCGAGAAGTCTCTTCAAAAGGTGAAAAAGCTAAAATGGCCAAAATGGATGATGGAAGAAACTCTGAAAATTGCCCAGAAATGCAGAGAAGCTAAAGCCAGAGAAGAAAGAAAGACAATTGCAGAAATGAACAGAGATTTCCAAAGTGTAGCAAAAGAGTACAAGAAAAAGTACTACAATGACACATGAAAGGAAATAAAAGCAGAAACTATTAGAGTAAGAACAACATCAGCTTTCCTAAATCTACGCAAGTTAAAGAAACAAATTCCAGCCTAGAATTGGAATGTTACAAGATCTTCAAGTATCTATGTTGAATAAATGCTGAGAAGATCAAGAAAAGGTGGAAAGAATATATAGAGTTTTTATATGATAAAGATCAAGTGGACCAACAGCCGTTTCAACTTGCACCTTATGATGCAGAACCATTGATGATGAAAGAAGAAGTCAAAGCAGCCTTGAAAGCCTTAGCAAAGAACAAGAACAAGCAAAGGATAAGTCTGAGACCTTGTTTCATAACTGAGCTAAGTTTTTTTCATTGAAGTTTTTTTCATTGAAGTTCCAGTTGAAGTCAAAAAATCTTCTAAATGCTTATTTGAGTTTTAGTGAACAACTTATTTTTTCAGTTTGTTTAGCAAAGAACAAAGCACCAGGCATTGATGGCATTCCCAAAGAAGTATTAGAGCAATCTGATGCAGTTGTTACCATACTTGCAAGGCTCTGCCAAGAAATTTGGAAGACAACATCATGGCCAACTCACTGGACAATTCTTTGTTTGTACCAATACTAAAGAAAGGTGATCCAACTGACTGTGGAATTTATTGCACAATCGCTCTGATCCCTCATGCCAGCAACATTCTACTGAAGATGATTCAACAGAAGCTACAACCATACCTAGAACAAGAACTACCTGAAGTGTAAGCAGGGTTCAGGAAAGGGCGAGGAACAAGAGACATCATTGCAGATATGAGATGGATCCTTGAAAAGACTAAAGAATACCAAAAGGATATCTGTTTGTGCTTTATTGACTACAGTAAGGCTTTTGACTGTGCAAACCATGAGAAACTCTGGGCCACATTAAGAAGCATGGGTATACCAGAACACCTGATCGTTCTCTTGCACAATCTGTACATTGATCAAGAAGCAACAGTTTGAACGGAACAAGTATATAGTTACCCTGTTCTGAGTCCAAGTTGTTCTACCCGTTCGATGTAAGTACAGAGCAGCTCTTCCTACTCTGTACAAAATGTTATCTGTAAACCGCACTGATTTTAAAGAGTGCGGTATATAAAAGCATTAAATAAATAAATAGATAAATAAATGGATAAAATAAATAAGGAGAAACAGAATGGTTTAAAATAAGCAAAGGTGTATGACAAGGCTGCATGCTTTCCCCTACCTGTTTAATTTATATGCAGAACAAATCATCAGAGAAGCAGGATTATATGAAGACAACAGAGGTGTGAAGATTGGTGGAAGACTCATCAACAACCTTCGCTATGCTGATGCTACCACATAACTGGCTGAAAGTGAAGATGATTTGAAACATTTGCTTCTCACAATCAAGGAACATAGTCTTAAAATGGGCCTACACCTTAATGTAAAGAAAACAAAGATCATGACAACTGGAAAAATCAAGAAGTTCATCTTTGAAGGAGAAGAAATTGAAATCGTGGACAACTTTAACCTACTTTGATCAACTATCAATAAAGAAGCAACAAGCAGTCAAGAAATCCGACGATTCATTGCTCTTGGCAGAATGGCTATGAAAGACCTAGACAAGATTCTCAAGAGCAGAGATGTCTCTCTCCATACAAAGATTTGACTTGTTCAAGTCCTGGTATTTTCAATAACATCATATGGATGCAAACGCTGGACATGTGAAAAAGATAGACAGGAAGGAAATTGATGCCTTTGAATTATTGTGCTGGCAGCAAATATTGTGTATACCATGGACTGCCCAAAGAACAAACCAGTCAGTGCTAGAGGAGATCAAACCTAAGCTTTTTTTAGAAGCTCAGGTGACAAGACTTTGACTTTCATACTTTGATACTCTGGACACATCATGTGAAGAGAGAGATCATTAGAGAAAGACATAATGCTTGGCAAGATAGAAGATCAGTGCAAAAGAGGAAGGCCAGCAATGAGATGGATCGATGTAATAGTTATTTATTTATTTAAAAGGATTTAATATACCATTTTATCTTGAAATCAAAGCGGTTAACACGTCAAACAAATCATGTTGTGGTGTGTGTGGGCGAATGCATGCAGTGGTTAAATTGACATAGGGTGTGTGTGTATGTAATATGTGAATGATTACATGGTGAGCTATATACATTGTGAGCTACAAGTAAATACAGGAACTATATACAAGGTGCAGGGGCGGGAGGCCGAGGGGTCATGCAGAGGAGGGAGTAGCTGGGTCACATGAAGTCCTTATAGTGTTTTATGAAGACCATAGTTTTGAGCATCTTCCTGAAGTCCTTGAGGTCTACAGTTGATCTCAGGTCATCAGGGATTGAGTTCCATAGAGTGGGTGCCACCAGGGATAGTGCTCTTCTTGAGCAGCTACTGGTACCAGTCTCTCAACAAAGACTGACTGAAGACCGAACACAATTTAGGACAGCTATCCAGAGGGTTGCCATGAGTCAACACTGACTCGACGACACTTAACAACAACAGAGGAGAAGAGGGACAAGGGAGATATGATACAAACCTTTAAATACTTAAAGAGTATTAATGAACAAACCTTGTTCAAAGACATGGAAGTTGTAAAACTAGAGGACATACTATGAAGCTTCAAAGGGGTAAACTGAATGGAAATGTCAGGAAATACTTTTTCACTGAAAGGGTGGTGGATGCTTGGAATGCCCTCCTGATGCAAGTGGTGGGGGCAAATACAGTTACAGAATTCAAAATGGCATGGGACAGAAACAGTGGATCACTTTATAGCAACGGGATAAAATCAAAATAACCTTAACTGTCTCTGCTATCTGAACAAATAGGGATGACCTGCACAGAGTGGTGGATACACTCCTAAACAAAGGCATGGGGAGGGGTAACCTTTATGGAGCGGCAGGTTCACCTACTCTTGTCACCTTGCTGGGCAGACTAGATGGACTATGATGGTCTTTATCTTCCATCATAAACTATTTTACTATATTACTATTTAATCAGTCTGAAAATACCAGTAATAAGGAATGTTCACCACCCAATATAAAGAATATATCTTTGATATATCATATCCAAAATATAATGTGGGGCCAAAATAAAGAAGTATACACATGAAATTCTTCAGAACCTCAAACATAAAGCCTAGCAACTGAGGGAGAGACCTTCACACCCATGTCCACCCCATGGGTATGATGTTAAAAAGACCCTTGAAACTCAAAGTAATTGTGCTGTAAAATTAGAATGAGAAGTTTTTGAAGAAATATCAGTTTAGTCTCAGAGTGGTCCAGACCTGACAAATACTACATAGAAACATCTACCGCCCATAATTGTGGACCATGAGTGTACAGTGCAGCTATATCTAAAATGACCATGAAACAAGGGCTAGAAAGTGCCTCCAAAGAAAGCCAACTTATTTAATAAGGCCTTCAAATCCCAAATAAACGACAAAGCCTGTTTAACCAAGGGGTGCAAAAAGGAACCTAAATACTGAGACAGGGGTTCAAGGCTAGACCCAATTCCAGTCACTATAGGACACCTCAGAGAAGAGGCAAAAGGACACAATCAGAAAGATTGAACACTAAGGGGGAGGGGGAGGTGTGAAACCCCTTCATCTGAGGTCTCAGAATAGTTCTTCACTAATACTCTCAGGGCCATCTCCTGCCATGACCCCCTCACCGGGGTCGAGGCTGGCCTCGAGAGCCTCACCTTCCCCACTCTAAAAAAAGACTCATGATCAGAGCCATCAGTTGAATCATCAGAGGTGCCCTCAAAAGCTACACACATACAGGGCTTTTGTGTACTCTTTTGGAACATCCAAGTGTACACTTCCCTGCGCTGATAATCACCAGCATCGCGCTGGAATTTTTTGAGCTTTTGCTGGAGCACATCCTGACGAAACTGAAACACTTGTTTCAAACTCCTCTTTTTTAGATACTTAACCATCGAGATCATATAAGGAGGTTTATATACACGTAGATCCTGAGGAATCCTATGCTCATGACAGCATTCTTTCATAGTCTCAGCATGTAACTCAGCCCGTATGATCTTCTTCTTAAAGGCTGATAATGACCAGTCACAATGAACAGTTTCTAAAGTCTCTGCACCAAATACATGGGAGCCAGCCAATAACTGGGAAGCATCCTGATCAGTAAAGCAAAGGAGTGTCCAACCTTATATGTTGTTGCTCCTCTTCCACAGCTGTAGGTTCCATAGATTCAGAAGGTGGACATAAATACAACTATGTATCACAATAACCACATAAAGTTACAAATCCTAATGCTATGAGAAAACGACAATGTGGCTATGGCCTTCAAAGACACAATTTATTACAAACAATATCAATGTCGGATAACGCAAAAAATATGTTGAAATCAAGATGAAAATTAGCCAAAACACTTTTTATTATTAAATAAATATGAAATGCATTTACCTTAACTCATTCCATGCATTTATCTTAACACATAATACTGTACATGTGCAAATATCAATTTAAATATAATTCAATATTCTAGCACAAATTCACAAAATTCAATATATATAATACACTATCACCATTCAAACAATAATGGCATTTGGGCTTAAAAGTCAAATTGAGTGGCACTGGTTTTATTAGGTTAACCGTAGGATCTAGTAATGATTTATTGTACGCATGCATTGGCGTGTTTCATGAGTATACATGTGTCTGGCGCAATCGTGTCTATGTCACATGGGGGCATGCCAAAGGTATATGCGTACAGTCAAATTTAGATTGCCGCCATACATTTAAATTCACAGACATGTCTGAGTCTATATCTGCCTCTGGGTGCAAATAGACATTTGAAAAGTGCTCCCTTCAGCCAGGTAACAACAGTACAGAGAAGTGGAAAATGTCCTATCATTTCCTCAATATTTTTAACCAACTCAAAAACGCCTAGCAGGTAAATATCGAGGTCTTATTGTCTACTGCTCTGCCACTGTATGTCTCTATTTTCAAAATGGTGGGCTGGTATGTGTATGTAGTAACATCTGCATGTACATGTTCTGAAAAGCTGTACTGGTATGTCTATGTGTACCATGCATGTCCAGATTTCCAACATCTACAGTATGCTTCTAAAATCAGCCAGTTTTCTACACATGTCTAGTCCCTAATTCTTCACATCCCCCCTTCTCTTTATATTGCGCTGGACATGTTTATCTTTTTGGGACAGCGAGTGTCTACTTTACAAAGCACTTACTGTACATCGTTCCTGCTGCCCCTTCCCATAGAATTTCAGACATTTTGATATAGATGTCTTAGATTTCACCTCAATGGCCTTTCTAAAATGTGTATTTAATTTATACCAGCCAAATAGAAGGCTTTAATTAAATAGACAGTTATCAGCCGGGGGGCGGAGCCTGATGTCCAGCGGGATGGTCGCATAACGCTGTGGCTCCCGAGAGGCCTACTCAGAATCCTGAATTAACACCGTAAATACTTGGAACTTCTACTCTGATCCTGCCGGGGCACATTGGTGAGATGGCGGGGACCAAACCCACGCGCCTGGAATTTGGATCTCCAGCGGCTTTTCACGGCAAACGATCCAAAACTGAACCTCCGTCCCCGCAGAAGGGGCTGGCCTTGTGCGAGGGCCCCGAAATGCAGCAGGAAATCCTCGCAGAGATTAGAGGGGTCAAAGACCTCGTGCAGTCAAACGGTGAGGCACTCCGAGCGCTGCGGGAAGATCTTGGTGTGCTGCAAAGCAAGCTAGAAGGGCTTTCTTCGCGTCAGGACAAAATGGAGAGCATATTGGACTCCCATGCGGCCCGGTTGTCCAAACTCGACAAAGTTGAACGCCAGGTGCGGGCCTTGCAGAAAGAAGTGGAAGATGGCAATAATAGAGCGCGCCGCAACAACATTCGACTCGTGGGCATACCGGAGGGAGCGGAATCGGGAGACATGAAAGAGTTTTAATGCAGAATCCTCCCTTCCCTGCTCCAAACCACTTTTACCAAAGATTTGGAGATCGATCGCGCTCATCGTGTGCCCACAAGCATAACGCTCAACAGGAAGACCCCGCGGCCTATCATTTTTCGACTTCTGAGATATCAACACGTTGAGCAAATTCTAAGCGCCTCTCGGGCAAAGGGCCATATGGAGTTTGAGAGCCATAAGATCTCCTTCTATCCCGACTTGGCTAAACCCACGGTCGACCGCCGAAAGCGCTTTCTGGAATTCCGGCCAAGGCTTCAACAACTACAAGCACGCTATGGCCTGATGTACCCGGCCAAGTTCCGAGTCACGCTTCACAATCAGACAAGAACATTTGAGGACCCTGATCTACTAGCGGAGTTCTTGGATTCCAAAGAAGCCGACTTGATGCGCTGACTTCCAGAATATTTCTGCAAGTATTCTCATATCCGCTATACCCGCCATATTGGATCTGCCGCAACCCAACAAGGAGTCTGGCGAGGGCAGTTTGTTGCCCTACTTTTGAAGCTATCTGTGACCCGACTCCATCTACCCACAGTAACCTCGATGAGTATCAGAGACAGTGTTAACTATGGACTCTGGTGTTTCTTTTCCTTGTTTCATGTCTTTCTATTCCCTCTCTAGGGCCTCCTCCCGCAGACATATGGTCGCCATATTCTTTGGGGGTTTTGCTTCTTCTCTAAGATACATTGGTACATACTTTTCAATATGGGGTGTATTAGTCAGACTACTTGGTGATTATATCATTGTTGCACAGATTCTGATTATGTTGTATGTTTTCAAGCACCCTTACTTCAAATGTTTATTACCGATTGATGGCACCATGTAAGATTTTCTCATTGAACGTAAAAGGTATCAATAATCCGATAAAACGGAAGAAAATCCTAAGCTATCTAAGTCAGGAAGCCGCGGATCTGATCTTTCTCCAAGAAACGCATTTAAACTCGAAGGAAACTCTTAAACTCAATATTAAACCTTACATGGTGGCCGCCTATTCCCCAGCCGTTTCTAAGAAATGTGGGGTCGCCATACTGGTTAGGAAATCTTTGCATGCTACTATTATTGCGACTAGCTCAGATACAGAAGGTAGATGGTCCAGAGTTCATCTCAAGATCGGTAGCCTTGAAGTTACCTGTATATGCCTTTACGCTCCTAATGTGGATGACCCTGCCTTTTTTGCTACCATTGCTCAGGTTGCACAGGCCTCTGCTAATACTTCATTGATAATTGGGGGTGATTTCAATCTAGTCCTTGATCCTCTGATTGACAAACAGCCGCCTAGGACAAGTGGTCCCCCCAAGAGTCGCACCACGCTTACCTCTCTGATCAAAGATCTTGCTTTAGTTGATCTATGGAGGTTACTGCACCCCAATGAGCTTGATTTCACCTTCTTCTCTTCCCCTCATAAATCCCAGTCTCGTATAGACTTCTTTCTAGTATCAAAACTGTTAGTTCCTCAGGTGGATACTGCAAAGATTCACTCCCAACATATTTCAGATCATGCCGCCATTTCCTTTCAATTACATACTACTGCACCCCAAGGGAATACGGGGGCCTGGTTCTTTGATAGAGCCCTGTTAACTCAGCCAGAGTTCCAGGCAGAAATTCGAGCAGCCATACAGGATTACTTCCATTTCAATCTACCTCAGGATACTGCGAATTGGGCTTGGTGGGAGGGCTTCAAAGCGGCCATTCGAGCAACGATCACTAGCTATCAAATTCGCCTGCGGAAACAATGCAAACAGCAGTTATTCACATTAGACCAACAAATAAAAGCAGGCGAACGAGTCCTAACTTCACGTACTGATCCATGTGTATTAATTCGATTACAGCGTCTCCGTTTTCAATATAACTCAATCCTCTCAACTGCAGCTTCTAAGAGTATTGAGCTTCAGCGAGGGACCTATTATCGTGAAAGTAACCGAGCTGGTCGACTCTTAGCCAACGCCTTGAAAGGTCAAAAAGAAGCCAAACGCGTAGCGGCCCTTCAAACTCCACAAGGTGGGGGCGTAGTAACCACAGACTCCGACATTGTAGAGCTCTTTCGGGATTTCTATACCCGTCTATATCAATCTGAATGTGAGTTCTCGTCAGAGACATTCGAGCGATTGCTTTCTGGCATTCAGCGGCCGACCCTCTCTGAAGATGATAGGGATGCGATGGATGAACCCTTCTCTACTTCAGAGATCCAATCTGCCCTAACACGAACAGCCTCGGACCGTGCCGCAGGGCCCGATGGTCTCCCGACCGAATTCTACAGAACGTTCAGTGCAGATCTAGCTCCCTATTTAAAATTCTATTTTACTGCCCTTGTGGTAGATACATCCTCTTTGGGATCCTTTTCTGCAGCTAATGTGGTAGTCTTTGAGAAAGAAGGCAGAGACCCGCTACTCACCGCTAACTACCGTCCAATCTCCCTACTTAATGCCGATTATAAGATCTTCGCAACGATCTTGGCCACCCGGCTATCTGACAGGATGGCCACTCTAATTCACCCCGACCAATGTGGTTTTATACCCGGCAGATCAACTGCTGACAATGCTCGGACCTTGTGCCATGTGCTATCTAGTGCTGCCAATCTAGATCTTCCATGGGTGGGTCTTTCCCTGGATGCCGAAAAAGCCTTTGATCGTCTAGAATGGCCTTTCTTATTTGCAGTTCTCCGATGGTATGGCTTTGGGGAGGGCTTCCTCCGATATCTCCAAGTCATGTATACTCAACCCGTCGCCAGTATTTGTGTTAATGCCATCAAGTCGCAGCCATTTAATCTCCAAAGAGGCACGCGTCAAGGTTGCCCCCTATCACCAATGCTTTTTGATCTAGCTCTTGAACCCCTTGCCCTCCTTATTAGACAATCCGCACGTATTCGAGGTGTCCCCTTCAGTCGTAGGGAGATTAAACTATCTGCATATGCAGATGACCTTATGCTTTTCGTATCCCTTGATTCGGTTCCAGCTGTCTTGGATCTGATTGACGGATACTCACAATTATCGGGCTATAAAATTAACTGGACCAAATCTGTAGCATTCCCACTGAACCGCTGGGTACATGAGGCTGACCTGCAGGCCTTTCCCTTCCTTTGGCAACCCGCATGGTGAAGTATCTTGGGGTCCATTACTGTTCTCCTTTAGAAGACACTATTAGTTTTAATGCCAAAGAGGTAGTCTCCAAGGTCCGTGAGCTCACGAATCGTTGGTCTCCCTTATCTCTTACATGGTGGGGTCGTTTAGAAACTGTGAAAATGATGATAGTCCCCAAAGTGAATTACATTTTAGAAATGCTGCCATGCTTACTCCCGCTACATACTTATAAAGATATTGAGGGCCTTCTTATCCGATATCTCTGGCAGGGCAAGCCACCAAGGATAGCCAAACAAAAATTACAGTCTGCAAAGGAAAGAGGGGGTACCAGATTTCCTGATTTTCTTAGATATCATCAAGCCTTCCTACTCAAGCAAGGTGCCCGATGGCTAGATACCTCAACAGACAGCAGACCAGTTTGGCTTGACATAGAAGAGGAGCTTAGTAGCCCAATTCCGTTGACCCATCTCCCCGGTATGTCCTATCAAGTAGACACCCGCCATCCACCAATGATTGTCGATACTCTTGCGGCCTTTAACACTCTCATTCTATCACTGGGCCCGACCGTCTGTCCTCCGGACGGACTCCCGCTATGGAATAACCCCAGAATTCAAGTCCTAAATAGAACGATAGCATGGAAACCCTGGTACTCAAGGGGGATTTGGACACCCCAACAGCTTTTCTCAGCAGCTTGTTGGAAAACCTTTTCTGATTTACAAAAGGAATTTGCGTTACCAGCGAAACACTACTTTCAGTTGATGCAGCTTCAACACTGCCTCAAAAATGCTCGAATCATGCCGCCCTCTGTCCCTACTGAGGATGGGCTATCAGAGATAGTTCACTCTATTGGTAGAACGCATGGGGTAGCCTCTAACTTTTATAAAATATTATGTCAGGGTACAGACCCGGCCATTTTTAGAGCCCAACAAGCCTGGGAGCGCGAACTGCAAACCACTTTAACCCCTGTGCAATGGAGCGTTTTCTGGAGCAAAGTAGTGCGGGTCTCCCGGTCTGCCTCTGTTACCCAAACTCTCTTCTTCTTTGCACACAGATGCTTTTATACCCCAGAAAAAATAGCCAAATGGAACACAAATGCTAGGGACCAGTGTTGGTCTTGTCATACTGCTGTGGGAACCCTCGCTCATGTTATTTATGAATATCCTCAACTACAGGTTTATTGGGGGCGGGTCTGGGGTCGTATTCAGTCTATCTTACACCTTCACGAACCTCTCTCTTGGAAGATCGTGGGACTCCGCTCTGTGGCAGAGATCCCCTCTCTTCCTAAGAAGGGTCACTTTCTCCTTGACTTCATGCTGGGTATAGCCATATGCTTAATCACGAGGAATTGGAAGGATAGCTCTCGACTTACTGCCAATGAATGGTGGAACCTCGTCTGCTTATATAGTAAATATGAGCAGATACCTCGGAGAGCTATTCCCCATGCCCAACCTCACGCTTGCTTGTCTAAATGGCAGATGCTTAATGATTATGTACAATCTGCTCATTGCTCCAACATGCCTGCATAATGTGCACTCATCATGTTTCCGGTCACCGTTAGATTTGTAACACAATAATGTAAATACACGCCCGTTTCGGGAATGATTAGTTCTCTAGAGAAGAAGCAGGGGGGAGGGGGGTGGTAGGGGTTTACTTTGGTGTATGTATTACATCTTTGTATTTGTCTTTTAGCTGTATGTTTTCCTTTTCCTTTGTTGTTATAAAACGAAAATAAAGAATTAAAAAAAAAAAAAAATAGACAGTTATCAGAGTAGCCAGTGCCTATAAGTAAACTTAGATGTGTTCTTTAAAGGGATAGTGCCACTTAGTAGCCATATAAAATTAATCACTAGGGCTGGTGCTTAGCATTAAACAGTGGCTGCCTGGTTGAAAATCGAAGCCAAAGATAACAATGTGTTGAATCATAGAAAATGTATTGTGACCAAGTGAAACAAATGTGTGAGATACTGAGGAAAAAAACAACAGAATGTAAAAATATTATCAGACAGACACATTATAAAGATATCCATGTATCATATGGAGATTTGACTAATAACATGGGAAAACGATTTGAAACAATGTAAATAAAATGATGAAAGGCTTTCCTAGAGGAATTCTGAAAGGAAAGCCCACAGGAGGAAATTTGACACCTGTTTCCATCTCAGAATTTGTCTCAAGAGCATCAATGGAAAGGGCATACATATCAACTATGGAAAAAAAAATCTGTAAACAAAGATATGTATATAATATTGTACTGTCACAGTTCAAATAAAGATTTATCAATGACTGGAAAAGGCAATCAAACAATGCTACTGACTGCTTGAAATACTTTGGAAAAAAGAGAACTTATTAGGCATAAGTGGACATACCCTCCAGCAACATACTGTATTGGGGGTTCTAAGGGATTATTGCTTGTAGGGGTAAAAATAAATGTTACAATAAAGAGAGCATAAATCTAATTTGTGGATGTCAGAACCTGTCTTACAAAACATTTAAACAATGGACATTGTTATTATGTAAGAGCTTGATTTTCAGCTGGGAGGCCACCATTGATAGTCCAGCACCAGTCTTCGCTCTTAACTTTATAGGTATATTAAGCGGCTTTCTTCATTTAAAGGGTTTTTGAATATATGTATAGGCTACGACTGCTCCAATAGCTATCTCTTTAATTTAGGGTTGCCATTCAGGCCCAAATTAAATGGATAGCTTATCCATTTTAGTATTTAACATTTTATTCGCATTTCAAAACAACATTCAAAGAATTCCATGAACGCAAAGAAAGATGCTTAAATCCAGCAACATTACAGGCAAAACAAAACATAAAGATAGAAACACGCATCTACATTTAGACCATAAAAGAAAGAGAGGCTCCAAGATAAAAAAAATCCCCTATTGCTTGCACTTAGAGGTACTATAAAGTACACAGGCAGAGACTTACACGTCAGCCAAGCGAGAAATCATAGAAACTTCAATGTCGATACCCTCCCTAGCAATAAGGAATTCCAAGAGCTGTTTGGGTTCAAAGAAAAGAAAATTATTACCTTGATAGGAAACATAACGAGAGGGAAAATTTAGCAAAAAAGTGGCCCCCAAGGTCTGAGTCCTAGCCCGATAAGACAGGAACTCCTTCCTCCTAGCCTGAGTACCTCATGACAAATCTGGAAAAATATGGACCTGAAAACCCAAAAACTGCTCCTTAATATTCCTAAAATATGAGCAAAGAATCAAAGACTTATCAGATTCTAATGCCAAGGTTACAAGCATAGTAGTTCTCTCAGTAATTACATCCAGGGAGCTTTCCAAAAACCCTGTTAACTCACCAGCGCCAAACGGCACATTGAGTTGGACTGATTCCTTACCTAGAGTCCCCCCCCCCCCCCCAAGAACAGGTATTGAACTCTGGTCAGGGGAGGCATAAGAACATAAGAACATAAGATATGCCATACTGGGTCAGACCAATGTCCATCAGTGGCCAATGTCCAACAGTGGCCAATCTAGGTCATACGTAACTAGCAGTATTCCCAAGAGACACAGGTTCCACAATGCTTGTATTGGGTCAAGCATTGATATCCTGGGTCCCTTTTTAATAATGGTTTATGGACCTTTCCTCCAGGAACTTGTCCAAACTTTTTTAAACCAAGCTATACTAACAGCTCTTACTACATCCTCCGGTAACAAATTCCAGAGTTTGATTGCACGTTGTGAAAAAATATTTTCTCTTATTTGTCATAAATAGTTCACCTTGTAGCTTCATTACAAGTCCCCTAGTCTTTCTATATTCTGATAGCGTAAACAATCGATCTACGTTTATCCGTTCCACTCCATTCATTAATTTATAGACCTCTATCATATCTCCCCTCAGCCGTCTCTTTTCCAGGTTGAAGAGCCCTAACCTTTGTAGCCTCTCTTCATAGGAGTAGCGTTCCATCCCCTTTACCATTTTGGTGGCTCTTCTCTGTACCTTTTCTAATAACGCTATATCCTTTCTAAGATACGGCGACCAGAATTGCACACAATATTCAAGGTGCAGTCGTACCATGGAACGATACAGAGGCATTATAATATCCTTTGTTTTATTTTCCATTCCTTTCCTTATGATACCTAGCATTCTATTTGCTTTCTTGGCCGCCGCTGCACACTGGGTGGAGGGTTTTAACATGTTATCCACGATGACTCCTAAATCTTTTTTCTGGGTGGTGGTTCCCAATGTGGAACCTTGCATTGTGTAACCATAGTGTGGGTTGTTCTTTCCTAGGTGCATAACTTTGCACTTGTCCACATTAAATTTCATCTGCCATTTGGATGCCCAGTCTTCCAATTTATCCAGATCCTCCTGCAGTTTTCCACAGTCCTCTTGGGCTTTAACAACTTTAAACAGTTTTGTGTCATCTGCAAATTTCATAACCTCACTAGTTATTCCCTTTTCCAGGTCATTTATGAATATATCAAAAAGTAGCAGACCCAATACAGATCCCTGGGGTACTCCACTATTCACCTTTTTCCATTGGGAAAATTGGCCATTTAGCCCTACCCTCTGTTTTCTATCTTTTAACCAGTTCCCGATCCACAATAGTACACTGCCTCCTATCCCATGACTTTTTAGTTTTGCCAAAAGTCTCTGATGAGGGACCTTTTCAAAGGCTTTCTGAAAGTCCAGATACACTATATCAACCGACTCACCTTTGTCTACCTGTTTATTCACACCTTCAAAAAAACATATCAGATTAGTAAGAAAAGATCTTCATTGTCTAAAGCCATGTTGGCTGTCTTCCATTAGGCCATGACTATCTACATGCTGTGTAATTTTGTTCTTTATGATGGTTTCTACCATTTTCCACGGTACTGACGTCAGGCTCACTGGTTTGTAATTTCCCGGATCACCCCTGGAACCCTTTTTAAAAATTGCCATTACATTGGCGATCCTCCAATCTTCAGATATTACAGATGATTTTAATGAAAATTCACAGATTACTAATAGCAGGTCTGCAATGTCATATTTCAGTTCTTTCAACACTCTTGGATGTATACCATCAGGTCCAGGTGATTTGCTACTATTCAGTTTATCAAATAGTTGTAATACATCTTCCCGGTGTAGCGATATTTCTCTCAATTCCTCTGCAGTATCACCTTTAAATACCACTTCAGTCTTGGGTAACATCCCTACATCTTCCTCAGTAAATACCAAAGCAAAGAATTCATTCAGTCTCTCCGCTATAGCCTTGTCTCCTCTTACTGCCCCTTTTACCCCTCTATCATCTAATGGTCCAATTAACTCTCTCACAGGCCATTTGCTACGAATGTATTTGAAAAAGTCTTTATTTCATGTTTTTGCTTCCATAGCAAGTTCCTTCTCAAATTCTCGCTTTGCCTGCCTTATCAATGCTTTGCATTTAACTTGCCAGTGCTTGTGCTGTTTCCAGTTTTCGTTGTTTGGCTCTTTTTCCATTTCCTGAAAGATGCTTTTTTGGCAGCAACAGCCTCTCTGACCTCACCTTTAAACCATGCTGGCATATGCTCCTGCGAGATTCTTAACACTTCGCAGAAGTATTTCCTCACCATTTCCAGAGGAGATAAGACGGTGATTTAGGAAGATTCATTAACCAGAGGTTATTCCTCCGGGTTTGATTCTCCAGATATTCCATCTTTCTAAACATCAACACTCTGTCCTTAATTAGGGTTCCTTGGACATCCTGAAGGTGATCAATCTGCACTGTAAGTTGAGAGACAGAACCAGCCTGTTGTTCTTGAGCTGTAGAAAGTGGAGAAACCATTTTTTTAACAGACGATAAATCAGCATTAACAGTACCTTCTACTGTAGTTAGAGAGGAAGTTAGTGAAGTTATGGCTTCCCTCAGCGATTCCAATGTTATCACAGCAGGTCTTATCAGCCCCTGAGTAATCAGCAACTGGCCTCACCTATCCCGACAAGCTGTTGCCCAGCCGCTGAAGTAGTCTCTCCCTTACCGGGAGTCCTCACCGACAGCCACGGGGATCCGGAGATAGCTGATGAACCCACCAACATGGAGCCCTCTTCACTTCCCCGCATAGGAACACCCTCTGGAAGACTGGGGGAAAGCACTCCGTCTGGTGTAGAAAAGCTTCTGGGTTGAAATGGGGGGCACGCTGATCAGGAGAGAGACACACTCCTGATATGCCCAGCAACGCCGAAGACTCCTCCGGCACTGCAGTCAAAGACGCCGCTCCAGGCACAGGGGGAACAAAGCCACATGAAGAAAGCGTGCGCTGACCAGTCTCAGAGGATGCTGCTAAACCCGAGGGTAGGTTAGCCTGCTTTCTCTTCCTCCGCCCCATTGAAAACAAGCACAGAGGATCGTCAGCCAGACACCCCACTTAGCTCAACGGAGAGCTGCTCCCTCGACGAAAGATCCTGCCACCATCTTGCCTCCCATTCCAAACCTTTTTTTTATAGTTTATCCATTTTGCAGCTCAATATTGCTGCTAAATAGATAGTTGTTGACTCCATTTCCACCCCTCCCCAAGCCCAACCCATTATTCAGATACAATCTAGCCATTAATGAGTTAAATGACCTGATTTTATCTGGGCTAAGGTCTGGAAATATTCAAATGCATAACTTGCTTTGAATATCGTGTTCTATATTTCTTGGATATCCTGATTTATATTAAACCCCTTAAACTGGCTTGCACTCAAAAGCAACATATGATCTAAAATCAGAGAAAGGAAACCCTAAGAAGGGCATATTATAAGGAGGGCCCTACTTAGATTGTATTACATAAAGAACAGTAGATGCCTGCTTTTCTTTATAAAATACTAGGATAAGTAGCAGAGATCATGCCTTGAGATAAGGACCAGACATTTACCCCAGCCTTAGAGCTGATGTAGATGTTGGTACCTATAGTTTTCACATATGCACATAATTTATTGTCTTTTATAATTAGCCTTTGGGAGGATTTTGTTCATCTGCATTATGTCCTGAAGCAGCCTTTAATAATTTTGGCGAAACTCGAGTCGACTGGACTGCAGACTGTGTGCTTCCCATGTAGACAGCGTGCTGGCCTGGGAGCTTTCCGTCCCTTTTTGTTGGTCACTTTCATTTTCAGCTAAGTTGTTTTAAAATGCATTTAATTATAATTTAGATGGTGGCCTATGATTGATATTGTAGGGTGTGTGTGGTTTGCTGCGTTATTTTCGCAAGTGCAGACCCACTCCCCCCTCTTACTGAGGCCTGCCCAATAGTCTCGGATCACGTTGTGTGTGTTTTTTGCCCCTGTTTCTTTTGACATTATTTTTAATATGATGATGTTTTTTTATGTTACACTTGGGTTCTTGTTGCGTGGCTAATTTTTTAATAGTTAGCATGCATACTTGCTCATATCGCCAACACTCAATCCAAACTCTACCCATACGCATGATCACAGTGAAAGTATGCACCTTTTACGCTGCTCAGTATTTTATAAGAGGTCATTTATGAGCACATATGGCCACTTAAACATTTATATTACTGAAATACTGACACTGACATGTGTCGCTAGTGCCAAAAAATTACCCACCATTACCCACTATTTTTATTTAAAACTTTCTATACCACTCTACACCTAATGGTACCAGAGTAGTTTACATAATAAAAAATAAGAAATATGAGCAGAACTCCATACATTGGACAGGAAAGAAGGGATAGATGACAGAAAACATATAGCAAAACTAGGTAGCACCAGAGTCCTGGTAGCACCCCTATTCTGTCTTTCCTGTGAAAGCCAGGTTAAAAAAATACATCTTCAGCAATAACATTTTTAATGGAGGACTCCATTCAAATTACCAGTGGAAAAGCATTCCAGAGGCTGGGGGCCAACAAGTAAAAAGCAGCATGTTGGGACACCTCCAAGCTTGCATGAAATACCGGAGGAATGATCAAGAGATTGGTATTTTGAGAGCACAATCAAAGGGAGAGATAGCGGGGGATTATCATACAGGATAGTGAGCAAAACCAGAATAATGCACCTTATGAGTTATAGTGAGGATCTTGAATTGAAAGTGATAGGGAAGGGGAAGCCAATGATGTCTATAGGGCAGTGGAGTTACATGTTCATACTGCATTTAGTAGCATTTGTCAGTAACCAGATGGCTATATTCTGAATAAGCTGTCATTTTTTGAGATTTGTGGAATGGAAGCCACAGTAAACCAAATTACAGAATAATATGTTTCCAAACCTTGTACTAATAAAAAAAAAGTGAAGTGAAGTGACTACCTACCCTGGAAATTGAAATGCAAGTTTAATTCTCATAGCAGAACTACAGAAGAACATTCTGCTAGGCTCAGGCAAGGACACTCAGGCCTCTTCCTTTTTCCTCTTCTGCTTGTGGGGACATATGTAGGCTTCTGAGGCCACACTACTGATCCAAGTAACAGTGCCAAGACTTCCCTGTGGATCCAAAGAAACTCTCAGGAAAAGACTTTAATCACAATTATTGTTAGCACAGTTCTTCACTCAGACTGTTTCACCAAGCAAACAGGCTCAGAAATATCAACAAGGTAACTGGCCCCTTAAATGTATTCAGGGGAAGGCCAAGGGTGATACAGGCCATGTGTGGAGACTCATTGTGGGGCCTCACTTGCATAAATTTAACTTATTTTATTTTAAAGTGTATATGTTGCCCATCTAAACTTTTAGGAGGCTTTCAAAGGAGCCCTTCACAAGCCTCATTTTTGTTCTGGCAATAACTTAGGGGCATGTTTACTAAATAAGAATGAGTGTTAAATGCCACTGTGCCAATAGAAATAAATTGTTGTTGCACTTAGCATACATAAACATTTCTGAATGTGCATTAACTTTTAGGAAACATGGCACTTAATGGGTGTCTGCATACCATTTGCATGGGCAGTGAGGATAAAAAAAGACTATCAGATTTCTACATTACTATACTCCAGTGCCAACTGCCAGGCACATTAGGAAGTACTATAAACCCTGCTCATTTAGAACCCATAGCAAACCTTCCGCATCAAACAGCACTACTAGCACTCACAAAGCACGAAATCCAACCTATCAAAAGGCAACACTGCAAATATTAAACCAATACATCTCAGAGAATACCAGTAAACCTCCTACTGGGGAAAGAGAACAAGTGGCACTGTCAAATAGAAACTACTTGAACAGAATACTGCAGCTCGGTTGCACATGCAAATCATAGACTGTCACCAAACATAGAACAAGGGATCACAATTTAGAAATATGAAGACCATAATTAAACTGGGAACCCCAAAAGCCAAACTTGGAATGTACAATGATTGAGCTTTTTAACTGGGTGACCAGAGAACTATATTAAGGGCATGCGATGGATGTCATCTACCTGGATTTCAGCAAAGTCTTTGATACTGTTTCTCCTAGGAGGCTTATCAATAAACTCAATAGCTTGGGGATAGGTCCCAAGGTGCTGAACTGGATCAGAAATTGGTTGACTGACAGATGACAGAAGATGATGGTAAACAGAACTCACTCGGATGAAAGGAAGGTGATTAAAGGTGTGCCCCAGCATTCGGTCCTGGGACTGGTACTGATCAATGTATTTGTCAGTGATATTGCTGAAGGACTGAATGGAAAAGTCTGTCTTTTTGCAGATGACACAAAAATTTGCAATAAAGTGGACTCCCTGAGGGAATGGAGAACATGAGGAAAGATCTACAAAAGCTGCAAGAATGGTCTAATGCTTGGCAGTTAAGATTTAATGTGGAGAAGTGCAGTGCCATGTGCTTGAGAAGCAGAAATCCAAGGGAATTGCATGCAATAGGGGGTGAGAGATTGCTGTGCACGGACCAGGAGAAGGACCTTGCAGTGATTGTTTCTGAAGATCTCAAGGTGGCGAAACAGTATGACAAGGTAATGGCAAAAGTCAGAAGGATGCTGGCTTGCATGCAGAGAGGAATTACCAGTAGAAAGGAAGAGGTACTAATGCCACTGTACAAGTCGCTGGTGAGGCCTCACATGGAATATTGTTTTCAGTTGTGGAGATCAAATCTCGCAAAGGATATGAAAAGACTGGAAACGGTTCAGAGAAAGGTGACCAAAATGATTTGGAGCCTGTGTCAGAAGATTTATAAGAAGAGACTTGAAGACCTAAATATGTACACTCTGGAGGAGAGGAGGGACAGGGGAGATATTATTCACATCTTTAAATACTTAAAAAGTATTAATGAACAAACAAACTTCTTCCAAAGACAGGGAAGCTGTAAAACTAGAGGGCATAACATGAAGCTGCAAGGGGGTAAACTGAAAGGCAATGTCAGGAAATGCTTTTTCACTGAAAGGGTGGTGGATGCTTGGAATGCCCTCCCGATGGACGTGGTGGGGGCAAACACGGTGACGGAATTCAAAACGGCATGGGACAGACACAGTGGATCCCTTTATAGCAACAGGATAAAATCAAAATAAACATATCTCAACAAATAGGGGTGACCTATACGGAGCAGTAGATACATCCCTAAACAAAGGCATGGGGAGGGGCAACCGGCACGGAGCGGCAGGTGCACCTACTCATGCCACCTTGCTGGGCAGACTAGAAGGACCATGCCGGTCTTTATCTGCTGTAATATAATATGTTACTCTGTTACAATAACACTGGAGAAATAAAACTGTAAATTAATTTCCTCTTGTACTAAACAACACACACAGATGTTAGTGATGCACATTTCCCAGAGCTGACATAGTCCAGTTAATAAATTCAAAATAAAATCGTTTTTTCCAAACTTTTGTTGTTTGGGCATTTTATTTGTCAGTCGCAATTGCCCCAGTTGCATTCTTCAGTTTTCTTCGTGTCTTCTGCTAACTCTCCATTACCTGCTGTCCATCTGTCCTTTCTTCTCTCTTTCAGTTTTTTGCATTCTTTCTCTACATCTGCCTCTAACATACTGATCTTCCACCTTTTGCTCTTAACTCCATTTCTTTCTTTATTCCATTTTCATCCATTCAAATTTCACCCCTCCATCCTCAATCCCCACTTACTCTCCCAATACTTAGCTAATCATGGATATTTCTTCCCTACTGCACAAAATATCTGTTACCTCATCCATCCTCACTCCCCGAGCTTCTTCACTTTCTCCCACCAGTCCCAACCCAACCCCCTTTTAATTTTCCCCCAGCATTAGCTTTCTTCTAGTTCCAGCTCCTCCCAGCATCTGTTCCCTTCCAGTCCCATTCTCTCATCTCCCAGCATCAGCCCATTTCCAGTCCTAACCCCCAAGAAATCACTCCTCCTCCAGTTCCATTCCCTCTCAGCATCAGCTTCATTCCTGTCCTTCTATCCCCCAGCATTAGTTTTTTTCCAGTCCTAGTTCCCCACCCCCCACCCCCCACCCCCAGTATCAGTCCTCCACTAGTCCAATCCCTACAAACATCATCACCCTTCCACTCCCAGACTCCCCATCTCCCAGGATCATCCCATTTCCAGTCCTAGCCCCCCAATATCAGTATTCCTCCAGTTCCTCCCAGCATCAGCTCCCTTCCATGTCCCTCCATCCCCCACATCAGCTTTTTTCCAGTCCTGACCCCACAGTATCAGCCCCCCTCCAGGCCCAGCCACTCTCAGCATTATCTCCCTTTCAATAGCAGTCTCCCCATCCCAACATTAGCCCATTTCCCATTCTAGCTCCCAGTCTTCTTACAGGGCCAGTGGCTCTCTTCTCCACCCCCCCCCCCCATATGGCCCCGTATCTCAGGGGGCCCTGTGCATGTCTGAATGACTTCAGAGGGAGCCGGTGAGGCTCGAAGCCTGACTCACCTCTGTACAGTCTCGGGAGTAAACAGCATTTTCCTTCACTCCTGCAGCTGTGATAATTCACAGCTTGCCAGTGCGCTGAGTGCCAGGAGGTTAAACAGGGTAACTGCTTGTCTTGCACAAGACAGCAAGGGCCTCTGTTTAACTTCCTGAACTCTGTGGTGCCGGTATCTGTGACTTACAGCCGCGGGAGTAAAGCAAAATGCCGCTGTTTACTCCTGCAGCTGTGCAGAGGTGAGCCATGGTGCCAAGCTTCGGGTCTCACTGACTCCCTCTGAAGCCATTTAGACATGCACAGGGCCCCCTGAGGTACGGGGTCATGTGCAGGCAACATTCCCGAACAAAGGTCAGGCTGGACCTGAATGTATTTCAGCTACCCCTAAGCAGGCAGCACAAACCTTGTGGTAAGGAAAAGTGTCCTTTAAATTAGCTCAGGCTGATTTAAATTCCACTAACAGCCAGCACTAGTTTTTACCAGAAATTCAACTTGGGCTTCGTGGAGTATGATAAAGATCATGTAAAAATAACAAATCACTCCATACAAACATGCATCAATGTCCAAAATACTTGGTGATTTTCTATTATTTAAAAAACTATTAGCAATCTCAATTGTAGTCTCAGACCTCAGTGGCGCTTCAAACCATTGACTTGGTAGAAAATCAGCGTTTTGATAGCATCAATGACTACTGAGAGAGAACTCTTTCCCTTTTTTTTATTTTTTATGAATGAATATCACCAGTTCTCCACCACCTTCGTGTATATAGCTATTAAAAAGCTTATCTTTGTTGAAGTTTTCTCATTGAGTTTCCTTTGCTGAAATTTTCTCATTAAGTCTCTACGCCTCCCTCGGCACCTTTTGAGCGTTTCACTCCTCGCCAGAGTTTCTTCAGGAGGGTCTGAAAGTAAAATAATGCCATAACAATAGCTCTGTGCTAGCCATAAAAACATTTATAAACATTGACTGTGACTGTGATTAGAAGAACTTAAAAAGATTTTGTTGTTCACTTGCCATTTAATGAGAAAAACCCTTTTGTCAACCCGCTACTTACTCAAAAACTGCTGCCCGCGTTCGCTTATGGCTTCCTGCTGGGTAAAAAAACGCCGCGCATGCGGACATAACCCACTGCCTGATTTATATACTTGACAACCAGGCATCTGTTGATTCCTTTAGCAGAAGAGCCATCATTCGTTAACTACAAACCTGCCACTCTATGGAGGAATTCAAGCCGTGTTAATGGTAAAAATCCAGCGTTGTTCATAAAAAAGCAGAGTTTCGTCCAAAGTTTTCCCTTTCATTGCTGTCTGAATCCAATCTATACAAAAACATCGTAGATGGACAAAATCATGCTTCTGATCCTCACAGTGTTGGACTATAGGTGCTGTCAACTGCTTACATCGTAAACGACTTTTGTGTTCAAGCATCCGGAAGGTGGTGGAGAACTGGTGATATTAATTCATAAAAAATAAAAAAAAGGGAAAGAGTTCTCTCTCAGTAGTCATTGATGCTATCATAGCGCTGATTTTCTACCAAGTCAATGGTTTGAAGCGCCACTGAGGTCTGAGACTACAATTGAGAGAGCACTAGTTTTTAAGCAACGAAAAAGCATCCCTTTAATGCACTAGGGTTCCTTTCAATCCTCCAGCCAAGCAGCACTAGTCTTTAAAGAAAAATGTCTGTTTAAACACTCTTTTTATGAGTTGCTCTTTCTCTTACTAAACCTTCTCCTTGGTGTTAAATCAATTCTTATATTTATTTAGACAGTTTTGTATACCACCTTATCCTTCAATCAAAATGGTCACAACACAATTGGAGGATACATTTAAGGGGATATGAGACACATACACTAATACTTACAGGGAACATGGGCAATGGAGGGTTAAGTGGCTTGCCCAAGACCACAAGGAGCACCTGTGGGACTAGAAAACCCAGTCTTTCTGGCCCAAGGTTGCTGTCCTCTAGCAGGATTTGAACCCCCAACCTTCCAGCCTGAGATAATGTGCCCCACTATGCCACTCCTCTAACCTATGTGAAGAGATTAGTTTATAAGACATAACCCCCTCTGCACTACTACTCTGGAAACTTTTATCCACTGTTTTGCCTTTAACATTGTATATTAATCCCTGTTCTACTTATTATAGTTTCATGTAGCCTACATCTCATTCCAAAGTTTACAGTTTCATGTAAAGCCACTGTTGACCCTGTTGTTTTATGTAAACTGCTTAGACTATCAGATTTGCGGTATATAAACATAACTAAATAAATAAAATACTATTACTACTGAACCTTGGTATAGTGATACAACACATATGCAGCACTGCACAGACACATGTAAAAGATGGCCCCTGCTCATCAGAGCTTACATTCTAGTCAAGAAAGACAACACAGCAGCTATAGACACAGGTTACATCTAGCACAACTGATACAAAATTGCATGAGATAGACGCACCCGCCCCAAGTGTTTTTTTAGGGCATCCACATCAGGGGTGTCTATGTTTCTAAAATCAGACCAAAACATGTCTGCAGGATTTTCCTGCATGTTTTGCCTGGGAGGTCCCAGATTGCACTGCAGTGCCTTTTCTAAAATGCCACTTCCCATGTATATAAATTCATCACCAATACAAGAATAGGACTACAGCCACACCATGCTGAGTTAGCCTAATCTTGTCTGGTTTTGGAAGCTGAACAAAGTTGGACCTGATTAGTATTTGGATTGGAGACCACCTTGGAATGCAACTGTATGTGCTGCCGGCTTACTGTGTGGAAGAAAGGCCTGGCAGTCTGCTTCTAGTTGCAACTATCCACAGGGTCATCAGGCATAAACATTGACTCAATGGCACTTAAAGACAACATGAGGCTGTTTGGTTTATATGCAGGTTACAGTCACCTAAAATCATGGTGCTAGATCAGATGAAGTAGTAAGGACAACAGTAAAAATGAATGCATTGATTTCAACAAGTCTGGAGGAAAGTAAACCAATGCCTAAATAAAATAAAAAGTTCCTGATGCTAATGTAAATTAAGACTCATAAATATAAAATAGAAGCCAAACCATATAGTTGCAAGGAATGCAGTTTGTAAGTCCATTCACATTAGGGACATGCACAGAAAAAAATTGATTCACTTCACTTTGTGATAAATCACTCATACAATTCATTTTGTAATCCCTCTTGAACTAGAGCATTATGACTGGAAAATATACAGTGCATGGACATCTCAATTTACAATTCTTGTTTTAGATTTATTATATTTAATAATAACTAGTGAGAAACTGTATGTGTGTGAAAGAGGCTATTTTTGACCATGGGATCTTCAGGGAAGCCTTATCCATACTAATATTAAAGTTTGAAATGATGATCATTCTCTCCTTGAACAAAATTGATGTGGCCCTACCAAAACCAGAGACTGGTCAGTCAAGAGAAATATTGAGTGATGATGGTATGGGAATTGGGAACAAACACAATATTGAAATAGTTGAAGGTTTAACAATATTTTTCCTTTATTATTTTGAGGATGAAGGTGATGCTTATTGATGAAAATGTAATAGAAGATCCATCAAGCCTAGTATCCTGTTTCCAACAGTGGCCAATCCAAGTCACAAATACTTGACAAATCCAAAAGTAGCCAGTTCCATGCAGCAGTTTTCTCTTAGATTACATTAACAACTGTTTATGGACTTCCCTCCAGGAATCTGTCCAAGCCTTTTTTAAATCAGATATACTGCCTGCTTTTACCACATCCGCTTGCAATGAGTTCTAAAGACATAGAAACATGACGACAGAAAATGACCACATGGCCTACATACCACTACAATAGTCCCCTTTTTTCCTTTAGAGATCCTCTGTGTTTGTCCTATGCTTCTTTGAATTCAGATACTGTCCTCATCTCTACCACCTCCACTGGGAAACTATTCCATGGATCCACCACTCTTTCTGTAAAGAAATATTTCCACATATCACTCCTGAATCTAACCCCCTTCACCCTCATCTGAAGTCCCCTCGTAGCAGAGCTTGCTTTAAATCGAAAGAGGCTTGCCTCCTGTGCATTTATGCCACGGAGGTATTTAAACGTCTCATTCATATCACCTCTATTCTGCCTTTCCTATAAGGTATACAAATTAAGATCCTTAAGTCTATACTCATATGCTTTAAAATGAAGACCACTAACCATTTTAATAGCCACCCTCTGTACCAACTCCAGTCTGTTTATATCCTTTTGAAGGTGCGTTCTCCAGAATTGCACATAATACTCCAAATGAGGTCGCATCGAAGACTTATACAGAGGCACTCTCAACTCCTTTCTTCTGCTGGCCATTCCTCTCACTATGCACCCAAACATCCTTCTAGCTTTTGCCGTCACCGACTAATTATACATTGAGGGCCCAATTTCATCCAAGACGTACAAGCCCTCTGTGCACCTGGCTGGATCTGCTGTATGTGCACATACAGGCTTTGCCTGACTAACTCAGTCTGGACTTTACTGCGGTATATAAGAGACTTTAAATAAAATAAATAAATAAATAAATCTCAATCCATGTGGATGGATTTACTATCCTTCCTTTTCCCTCAGCCCGCAATCTGGGGGTTACCTTTGACACCTCTCTCTCCTTTTCTGCTCATATCCAGCTTGTAGCCAAGACCTGCCACTTCTTTCTCTACAACATCAGCAAAATCCACGCCTTCCTCTCTGAACACACTATCAAAATGCTTATCCACTCCTTAATCTCCTCTCGCCTTGATTACTGCAACCCACTCCTTGCTGGTCTTCCCGCTAGCCACTTCCTTCCCCTCCAATCTATACAAAATCATGCCGCTCGACTAATCTTCTGCCAACTTCGCCATGCCCACGTTACTCCTCTTCTCAGGTCACCTTCACTAGCTCCCTGTCCAATCCCGCATCCAATTCAAGCTTCTCTTGCTAACCTATAAGTTCATCCACTCTATGGCCCCTAACTACCTCTTATCTCTTATCTCTCTCTACATCCCCTCTCGAAATCTGTGCTCCGCAAACAAATTACTTCTATAAATGCCTTTCACATGCACTGCGAACTCCCGACTGTGCTCCTTTCACCTTGCTGCACCTTAAGAACATAAGAACATAAGATATGCCATACTGGGTCAGACCAAAGTCCATCAAGCCCAGTATCCTGTTTACAACAATGGCCAATCTAGGTCATACGTACCTAGCAGTTTCCCCAAAAGACACAGGTTCCGCAATGCTTGTACTGGGTCAAGCATTGATATCCTGGGTCCCTTCTTAATAATAGTTTATGGACCTTTCCTCCAGGAACTTGTCCAAACCTTTTTTAAAAACAGCTACACTAACAGCCTTTACTACATCCTCCGGTAACAAATTCCAGAGTTTGATTACACGTTGAGTGAAAAAATATTTTCTTTTATTAGTCTTAAATAGTTTACCCTGTAGCTTCATTGCATGTCCCCTAGTCTTTCTATATTCTGATAACGTAAACAATCGATCTACGTTTACCCGTTCCACTCCGTTCATTAATTTATAGACTTCTATCATATCTTCCCTCAGCCGTCTCTTTTCCAGGTTAAAGAGCCCTAACCTTTTTAGCCTTTCTTCATAGGAGTATCCTTCCATCCCCTTTACCATTTTGGTGGCTCTTCTCTGAACCTTTAATAATAACGCTATATCCCTTTTAAGATATGGCGACCAGAATTGCACACAATATTTACCTTACGCCTGGAACAGTCTACCTGAATCTGTGTGCCTGGCATCCTCCTTGGCCCTCTTCAAATCCAGATTGAAGACCCACCTCTTCACTGTTGCATTCAGATCCTGACTCCTTTCTCATCTTACCCTAACCCCCGTCATCATTTATGACCAAACTACTGACCAAACTGTACCTTGCGCAGAACTGACTAATATTCTACCTTGCGCAGAACTGACTAATGCTCTATACTGTTCTAACTTATGTTTTGTTCTAACTAGATGGTAAGCTCTGATGAGCTTGACTCTGATGGGCAGGGACTGTCTCTTGTATGTTGGCTACCTCTTGTAGGTCAGCTGTGCAGTGCTGTGTGCGTGGAGCTTTACAAGTGCTGAATAGTGACAAAAAAGAAATGAGACTGTGGCAGCCATGCCCATGACTCAGTGCCAATTGGCTAACTGCTTATGTCATTGTGTTGTGCAACATCTTGCCACTATTTTGCTATAATATTTTTCATCTCTCTCACTCTGTTTTTCTTTTTCAGGTTTTTTTGTAGCACACTGCTCCATCACTTTGTCACACAACTGGGGGGGTGGCTGAAATATGGAGCAAAGAATCAACTTGAAATTTGTGGTTAAGTAGGAGAAGGGCCCAGCGGAGTGTCTCCAACTTTTCCAAAAGGCTTATGGAGAAGATGTAATGTCAAGGCCGCGAATCTCCGAGTGGCACAAACGCTTCAAGACTGGCTGTAAGGAGGTCGAGGATGACCCCAAGTCAGGACGGCCTTCCACGACAAAGACAGCTGAGATTATTGACAGAGTGAACCAGCTGGTGCGGAGTGATCGCAGATGATAGCTGAGGAGCTCAGCCTGAACAGGGAGTCAGTGCGGACCATCTTGGTGCAGGAGCTGAGGATGCGGAAGGTGTGCGCCAAGATGGTGCCCAAACTTTTATCGGACAACCAGAAGGAGCCCCGGGTCAATCTTTGTCGAGACTTGCTAGAGAAGATCGGAGAAGATCCAGAGTTCGTTGGCCAAGTCATCACAGGAGATGAGACTTGGGTCTTCCAGTACGACCCTGAAAGCAAGAGACAGAGCCTACAATGGAAGACTCGACTGTCACCCAGACCCAAGAAGGTGTGGATGTCCAAATCAAGGATCAAGGTCATGCTGATCACATTCTCCGACCAGAAGGGCGTGGTCCACCATGAGTTTGTGCCTGAGGGTCAAACAGTCAACCAACACTTCTACCAGCAAGTCCTCAATCACTTCCATGACCGGGTTTGGCGCAGCAGGCGGGCTCTGTGGAGAGACAAGTCATGGCTGTTCCAACACGACAATGATCCCGCACACACTGTGCTCAGTGTGAGGCAGTTCTTGGCCAACAAACAGATCATAGCTCTCGACCACCCTCCTTATTCCCCATATCTCGCACCATGCGACTTCTGGCTCTTCCGCAGGCTGAAGACTGTACTCAATATACTCTCAATATGTAAGCCCTTCTTGTCTTGTCATCCACTTTGATTGACGGATAAGGTGGTATACAAAACTGGTTAAATAAATAAATACATAAATAAAGGAACTCATTTTGCCTCTGTAGAAGAGATCAAGGCCACTGTGACGAGGGAGCTGAGGGACCTCAAGGAGGAGGGCTTTACCGAGTGTTTCTGTACGTGGCAGATGCGAATGCAGAAGTGTATTATCACTGGGGGGGATTACTTTGAAGGGGACATTATGTAATTTCTCTGTAGATTTTGTAATAAAACATTTATGGGACAGTCTTGTTTCTTTTTTGTCACACCTCGTATAATGTATATAGTTAAAGCTTTTGTGCACAATATATTTCATGTAAAATGTTTTGTTAATTTGTAAACCACTTTGATGTCCTGATAAGACAGTATATAAACACATAAATAAATAAAACAAATAAATGACTCCCAGTTATACCTTTGTGCTCCAGAAATTTCTCCAGTAATCCAGCTCAAAATCTAAGCATGCTTGTCTGACATTGCTGCCTGGATGTCCTACTGACATCTGAAACTAAAAATAACTAAGTCAGAGCTTTTATCTTACTCCTAAAACTACTTCTCTCCTCCTTCTTTCTCTATTTCTGTGGATAGTACTGTCATTCTCTCTGCCTCCATGAATCATAACCTTAGAGTCATCTTTCACTCCTCTGTCTCTTTGCACGTATTCAGACAGCTAAAACCTGTCACTTCCTTTTCAATAACAGAAAAAAGTATACTTCCTTTCTGAATAAACTACCAAAACTCTTATCTACTCTCTTATCATCTCCCATTTAGAATTCTGCAGCTTGCTCCTCACTGGTCTTCCAGTGAACCATCTATCTCCCCTTCAATCTAGTCAAACTCAACTGCATGACTAATCTTCTATGAAGGTTGTTATGCTCACATAACCTTTCTTGTCCAATAACTTCATTGGTGTCCTGTCCATTTCCACATACAGTTCAAACTTCTCCTACTCATCTACAAGTGCATTTACTCTGCAACTCCTCATTAACTCTCCCTAAACTCCTCCTCAGGAACTCTACTTATCAGATAAAACACTTTTATCTGTGCCCTTCACCTTCAGCACCAATTCCAGTCTACTTTCCTTCTATCATGTTGCACTGTACTGTATGTCTGGAATAGACTTCCTGAGTCAGTATATCAGGCTCCAACTCTGGTCCTATTCAAATCCAGGTTAAAAATCTACTTTTTTGAGGATGCTTTTCGACCCTGACCCCGATTCTCCTGTTTAATATCCTGGCATTTTTTAATCATTCCCCCATAATGAAATGTCCTAGTCCCTGTTTGTTTTCTTCGTCTCTTTTGAAAATAACTTCCTGCTAGAAATAAACAACAGCGTTCCTGGAGTTTAAGTACCCTTTTGTTTGTTATGTTTTCGGAAGGCGATAAAAACATGCCTTTTACTTGAGATATGATGGACATTGTAAGATCCTGTAAATTAAGTAATGTCCTATGCTATCATTTTTATGAAGAGTAGATATTATGTGTTATGATGAGGTATTGTCAGTCTGTGTTATGTTGCTTTTTATTATTATGTATGTAATTTGTAACCTGCCCTGACCAATTTGAAAGGACAGGATAAATATTGAATAGAGAAAGAAAGAAAGAAAGAAATTAAGAACATAAGAACATAAGATATGCCATACTGGGTCAGACCAAGGTCAATCAAGCCAAGTATCCTGTTTCCAACAGTGGCCAATCTAGGTCACAAGTTCCTAGCTGTTTCCCCAAAAGACACAGGTTCCCATAATGCTTGTATTGGGGCAAGCAGTGAATTTCCCGGGTCCCCTTTAATAATGGTTTATGGACCTTTCCTCCAAGAACTTGTCCAAACCTTTTTTAAACCTGGCTACACTAACAGCTTTTACTATATCCTCCGGTAACGAATTCTAGAGTTTCATTACACATTGAATGAAAAAATATTTTCTCTTATTAGTCTCAAATTCCTGTAATAAATCCCGATTAAGTGTTCTTGTCTGGGTTTTGACTTACTGAAAAGCCTCATGTGCTGTGGAGGACAATTCCGAAAATGTGCACGTCCGGGTAGCAGGCACATCCAAATGGAAATGTGCAGAAATAGAATCCAGTTCCGCACACACGGAGATAGATGCAGCTGCATGCACAGAATCACTCACATAGACATGCAAGGTGTGGCCCATACACATTGTTATGTTGTACGAAGACAGGCATATGCCGACAATGGCATTGTATGTCCCCGCGCTCACCATATTCCAAAAAGATGTACATCTGTATCCCTGCCCATATCTGCAATATACCTGTGAACAGCCACACCCCCCTTCAAAACAGGCAGCTGTGATGCTGCTGAGTCCTCGACAGAGTTGTTCTGTGGCTGAATAACAATGTAAGATGGCAAGACTCACAGGTGGATGCAAGTTAGATAATTGAAACCAGTCCGTGGCATGCCCTGACCACTACAAAGCACACAAAGTGTACAGTACTGTAGCAGGAAAATGGGTAGAGAGTAAACCTACTGGCAGAAAGTGCAGTGCAACACTACAGACACGGCAGTAGATGCCCTCCTGAGGTATGCACATTGTGAATGGCTCAGGAACATAACTGTACAATGCTAAGTAAGGACATGATCCCAGCAGAACATGTCCTCCATAGGGACTTACCCAAACACTTCCTATGCACTATAAAGAGCCATTGGAATGACAGCAGTCAGCAGTGCAAGCACCACACAGACATGCCTAGAGACACCATCGGCGCTCCCTACAAATGTGCACCTTTTTAGAGACCAATGTTGGTGCACCTGGGAATGGCATATTGTTCTTTGCACCGTTGCACACTGACCCTCTGAGGTCCCCTGAGTCTGGACAGGGAAGTGATTGCAGAACCACCTGTATGCACTGGCACTACAGATAGCCCTATGGTCCAGGTACCTGCCAGGCATGCCTGCCACCCCCCCCCCCCGGCTATGTAAATGAGCAACCTAGACCCCCACACACACACACATATAGACACACACTCTCACTTATAGCCCCACAGAAACAACCAGCACCAAATGTCTTAGCTTATGGATAGGGAGGCATAGCAATCATTACTTCCAAACCAACATCATACCTGCTCACTACATTTCTATTTGGCTTTCTACATACAAGATAACTACAACGGTGGACCTCAATCTGCTACAGAGCTGCAGTAGACCCAAACAGCCCATCCATTATTTCTGCCTCAAGGGTCAAACCCTGTATGCACATTGCACATCATAGGGCCACATATGTAAACAACCGCAACAGTGACCTGTGCACAAGATATGTGTCATGAAGCCACCAGCGTAAGATATCCCCAGTATAGTGTTCCAATAGGAGTTGCAAAACACCTTATCTGTACCAAGGGACTGTGCACATTGCATAGAGCATATTGTAGAAATCTACTGTGTGGAGCAATGTCTGGACTTACATTTTCACATGGGGTCCTAGGACTCCATCACCAGTATCATATCCAGGGTGTGGGCTTTCATAGGGCACCTTAGCTGTGCCCCTTTAGCTCACTCAGCAAATGCCAGCATGGCCAGATTGAACACCAGTGCTCTACTGCCCACAGTTGTGGGGGTGTTTATTTCTGCTGCTTTGACGTGCATCTTCCCTCTCCTCTGCTTTCTGTTCCATAACACTGCATGCTGTGGTTCTCCAGGCTGCAGTCACACCAGTGCACAGCATAGGTTAGTCGTCCATTCATCACTATCGGCTGCATTGGGGTGAGGAGCAGAAATATTTCTAAGTCCTACCTTTATTCCATGTTTTTGATGGTATAACCTGGATGTCTGTAGGCCACCAGTGGACGTACACAGGTGTGACTAGAATCCGCTTCATACGTCTCGGTTGCTGGCCACGCCCTGTGCTGCCCCTTCCTGCCCACGTTCTGCGATCCCCATTTAAGTGCTGTGTACATGCAGGGCCGCAATGGTTCAGAATATGGTTTTGATTGTTTTCACAAGATACACATTGATCCCGCATGTACTGGCGGCTTATTCATGGTTCAGAATGACCCCCTTAGTGTACAACTCGATGTAAATGGCATTTAAAAAATAAATCCTTCACTGGCTGTTGTCTTGATACAATTTAATTTCTTTATTGGTATAGAAAAATTTGATGGAAGTTTGAATATGCAAACTTTCAACAAATATTGAAACACATTATCCCTGAAAAAGTTTAAATATTTTGAAAGAATCAAAAAGTTATTAAGATGAACTCAAAATAGGATAAACTGAAGAAGTGACAGCACCATCTACTCTCGGTTATGGAGCTGCACTATACCTCTGAACCTATATCTAAAGGGTTATTCACTAGGGATGTGCATTCATTTGAAAATCAATGGTAAAACATGATAAATAAGTGCTTTTTGGTTCATATTCCTGTAAATTAACTGAATGACTGGGGAGTCAGACCCCCCCCAACCCCCCAATCCATTTGATTGCAGGCTATTTGGATCACTGACAAGAGACTTTCATCCTATAGCGCCTCATTTAAATAGTCACAATATGATGCTTAGCTCTTGTCTTAAAATTCTTGGAGTTATTTTTGACCCTGATCTAACTTTTGAGCCTCAGGTCTATTATATCACTTTTGCACAAAGGTGTTATTGCTATCATACTTCATGCTTTGGTCATAAGTCATATTGACACTGTTAGTGTCTCAGATCCTCAGATTTATTGATAGTCAATCAGAGGAAACAGTCCAAGTTATCAATTGGAAAGATTTAACTGTTGACCTGAATTGTTAACTGTGGAAGATAATGGCAGGTAAAGTTGAAATTGGTTTCAGAAGCCAGCTTTGCCTCAGAGACTGTTCAGTCACTGCCTGAGGGTATAAGTGTGCCTGTTTCTTGTGAGTGAGAGTGTGATAGGCCTCCCAGTCCCACCCTAAAAACCCAGCTAAGAACAGGGGGACTTATATACCTCTCCCTGTGATCTCCGTTCCTCTTCGACCTTCCTTCTCTCTATGCCAATCTCTTCCACTAACTCCAGGCTTCGTTCTCGAACCTTGCTGTTCCAATTGCCTAGAAAAACCTGCCCCTGTCCCTGCATCAAATCTCTTCCTTCGCCCTCTTCATGTCCAAGCTCAAGATTCATCTCTTTGAGACCGCCTTTGATTCTTGACCTCCTTCCTTGTATTTCAACTCCTATCGCCCTTATTCCTATCATATTATTTTGTCCTGTATGTTTGTCTTCTAGATTATAAACTCTTTGAGAAGGGACTGTCTTCTTTTGTGTCTGTACAGCACTGCATATGCTTGGTAGTGCTTTATAAATGCTTAATAATAAAAATAATAATAATGGTAATAATAATATTTTATATGAACCCCGATCCAGCTAGCTAGGTCACTGAGGTTACATAAAATTGGGAATCCCATTTGAGTGGACTCAGGGTGAAAAATCCCAAAAAGTACTTTAATTATATTTACTTTGTGGATGCAAACATTGGAATAAAAGCAGAGGTACATGTCAGCAGTCAGTTACCAGTAAGGAGAGGTTTCCCACATTGTTGGACTTTGAACTGATTGATTAAGATTCCTGCCAGTAGGCAAAAGGATCAATTGGTGATATAAGTACCTCAAACTGTGCAGTGGACACTCCATAAATTGGCTGCAGTTTCCCACAGATGGGGTGTGGATGGACATGGTGACATCACTGCAGACATGTTGGTGCAGAGAGAAGTGACATCAGGAGATCAAACATGAAACCAGGCAATGGGTTGGGAGAAAACACACATGGAGAAAATGCGTGGAAATAGGTCACACAGGAGGACTTACTTAGTAGTCATCTTCTCGTCCTTCAAGATTAAGGAAAACGTTAGAGGGATCCATCGCAGACTCTAACTCTGACCAACCAGAGCAGTTGAGATAGCCCCATATTTCATACCACTGGAAGCCAAGAAATCTTTTTGTGGGTAGAAGGGGGCATGCATTCCCTGATGCCAATAGGAACAAGAACTTCTACAAGTGATTTTATGTTGCCAATACCGTAAAGAAACTTTCTTAGAAGCAGACATCTTTGGCACACTGGCTGAAGCAAAATGGATACTGGCTGAATTCTCCCTGGGGGGGGGGGGGGGAGGTTTAGTAAAGAAAACAGACCCACCGTGCTATGGGTTATGAAAGACTCTTCAAGGGAAGCTTCAGTTCCTGAATTGTGTTCAAATATACAGTATGACAATTTGTTTGCAGGTACAGAGAAGGCTGGAGCCAGGATGTAACACTGGTGGAGAATTGTTAAGGGAAGATGGGAGAATACAAGTAGCCTTTACCCTGACTGTGCAGGGGAGACGGAACAAAAGGATATCTGCACTTTCAGAGAAAAAAATGTTTAAATGTTCTAAGAGGCAAAAAAAGATTTTGTGTGTTTTACAAAGAAAAGAAAAATAAAGTTCTGTAGGACAGAGAAAGAAAACTATAATGATAAAAGGTTAATAAGTATTTTGCTGTAAAAATTCATAAGCTGATAAAACTGCTTCTGGACCTCTTTTGTTGAATAGATGACTATGGTAGGCAATATAATGTTACATGAGTTGGTTGCCAAAGAGGATTAATAAAAGTGGGAAGGATGTAGATGAGAAAAAAACAAAAATAAAAACAAAGAGTAAAAGAGTAAAAGAGTGACTCTCTGAAATACTGGAGGAGGGGGGGGGGGTCTAGGGAAAAAAGTGGTGATATGAAAAGAGAAAAATATGAGTTGAGAGAAGGAGATTCTTGGGTTAATGAGAATAAGGGAGAGTCTGGGGTTGAGAGGAAGAAAATGTAACGGGCGTTGCCTGGAGGTAAAGGTACTGGTAAGGATCAGTACCTTGTTGAGGGCAACAAATGATTTAGAAGGGGTGACAATGAAACCCCCTAGGGGTTTACAATAATAGGAAAGGCTGAAGGTGCCTAGAAAGCCTGCTGGAAGGTGGAGAAGGTAGGAGAGACCCAGGAGATAACTCCTCCTGGAGGAGGGGGGAGGGTGTGGAGAAAAGAAGTGGGCTGGGGTATAAGACTCCAGGCTGTATGCAAATAGGGGTCTTTGAGAAGGAGAATCATGGAGCAAGATGAAAGAAGTAGGAGTTAGCTCAGCAAGGGCCAACTACAAAAAAAGGCAGCCACCCCATCTGGGTGGAGGGCATTAATGGGAGCATTATCTAGAATCAGTCCTCAGGAGATGGATTCAGGGAGAGGATGGTCCACCCAGGAATTGGTATATGGTAACAACTGTGTGAGGAAGGAGAAATGGGAAAAATTCTTGATGTAAATAAGTTCATCCAGTTATTCAGTTTGAATGTGCAAAGAAAAGTGTTGAATTATACTGATGAATCTAGGAGATTGGAGAAGGCCTAGAGTTAAACCAGTTCATCCCTCACCTCAATCTAAATGAACTGAGATTAAGTGGTGCCAGATGCCTCCAAAAGAACAAAGAATTTAAATGGACTAGTTCTTCTGGGGGTAAAGAGTGGGTGAACTGCCTGAAGGATGCAAGAGTTCAGAGACTGTTACTGCCTCAGATCCTCAGATTTATTGATAAATATTTGCAAGAGGAAAGACTTCAAGTTAGGAGTTGAAATGATATAACTGCTGAGATGAAATGTTAATTGTGGAAGATAATAACAAGTAAAGCTGAAAGAGTTTTCAGAAGCCTGCTGTGCCTCAGAGACTGTTCTGTTACTTCCTGAGAGTGAAAGTGTGACTGTTTATGAAAGTGAGAATGTTATAGGCCTCCCAAGAACCCAGATAAGAACTGTGTGACTTATACATTTATCTTATGTGAACACCAATTCAGCTAGCTGGATCACCGGGGTTACATAGATAAGATGGTACCGTACAGCGTAAGGCACCCTTCTTATATATTTCATGACTGTATTTGGTATTTGCTGTACAGATTTGCTATGGCATGTTAGAAAGGCCATCTTGGAGAAGCTGGGACGTCGTGGGCAAAATATCTAAAATACAAGGAGAGTGGCAGCAGTGAAGATGTGCATTGTAAGTGCCTTCTGAAATCATTCCATCTCCACCCTGAAAGATGCATATCCCTGCAACTATTTCAAAAGGTGGGCTTGTATATATGGCAAGGTCAGGTACGTGCATGGTTGCAACCAGTTTTAGAAATGTGCACATGCTCGAAATGCACATCTGCAGAATGGGGAGATAGACATGCCCACTGAGGTATTTCAGAATGGGGGCGTCTATTCAATGCTACACTCCATTCTTATTGAAGTGAGAGTGTATTTACCTCTGCTTCCTATAAGTGTTGCTTTCACAAAACGAGCACTTTTCTGCTACCTATGCATGGCCAGGAGCAGGTATAGGCTTGGACATGTCAGCAGTCAGATCCAGACATGTGCGGGCCTTTCTGAAATTGCTTGGCAAGGTGTATCTTTGTTAGACCACCCAGGCCACGCTTCTACCATGTTCCTATGCGATATGGATGTGATCGTGCTGGGAATGTGCATATCCCTGGCTTTCTAAAATGGCTCCAGGGACATCTTTGTGATTTGCATGTCTGAATGGACGCTCTTAGATGTGCAAATCATGAATAGAGCTTCTAAAAACTGAGCCTTTGGTGCCATAAATGTTTGATGAAAAGTTTTGTTTTAATGTCAAAGTAATGATGTACAGTATACATTTGGGAAATAAATTTATATAATTGGAATTGCCTGCTCTGGGATAAATTGTGTTAAGATCTTTATCCAGACTTAAAAAAGACTTTAAGCCTAATGGCGTTTCTCTATGTCAGTCAGACATACTGAACAAAGCCTTTCTTTTTAAATGTAAATGCAACCCTTGGTTATTCTCCAGGAGGGGTGAAGGAGTGAAGGGGTAGCCCAATAGTTAAAGCAGTAGCTTGAGAATCAAGAAAGCTAGGCTGCGTCCTGTGATTTTGGGCAGTAACGTAACCAACTATTACATCGGGTACAAGCTTAGATTGTAAATGCTCTGGGGACAGAAAAATATCTACCATACTTGAATGTAACTCACCTTGAGCTACTACTGAAAAACTAAGTTGCGAACTGACCCCCTCCCCCCATCTGCCACCTATAATGAAACAAGCCATCAAAAACATCATCCACTTCAATTTGTTTTTCATATCCAAGTTCCTATACCTGCCTTGATTTATGGAGCATCTTTCCACACCAAAGCTGCACATATCAACAGTAGTGCTCCACCAGATCTTGTCCTTGGCAGTCTTAATCTATAAAGTTAGTCTTTTCCATACAGGTCATTGTAGTTCTTTCTTTGTTGAAACAGACTTTACAAATGAACTGTGGAGATTCCTCACTGAGTCCTAATGGTTTAAGACGTGGTTCCTTCTCAGCCTAAGTGTTCCTCTTTATGCTCACTCCCATCTCCATCTCCTGTCTTCAGACTTACTGCCTTTTCATCCTCCCTGTCTTTCTCCATTCCCTGGCTAGTTTGTTTTACCACCATTCTGGTCTTGCCGCAGCCCTTTTGCATATTTCTTTGCAGTTTGTCCTGACTACTCCTGTAGTCCTTTTCAGCATGAACTCTAACCCTGAATCCTCTGTTTTGTTTGGTTTTTTTTGCTTCCCAGTTCTGCTGTCCAGATTTGCCTGGCTAGAAATCCTCCCATGTTTTCTTTTTTAACCTACCATGCTTCTTATACTCCCACTAAGTCACTCTCTAGCATTCTTCTTGAACACATCAATCATACCCCAATGCTCATCTCTTGCATATTCTAAAACAATTACAAACACAAAAATATATCAACAAACAGCAAATACTAGTACCCAAGCGTTCACATACAGTATGTAGCAAAAAAACCAAATAAACCCCAAAATGATGCCATCATTGAGAGCCTTATGGTTAGAGCACTAGCTTAGTAACCAAGAGACCAGGGTTCAACTCCAACTACCACTCCTTGTGGCCTTGCGCAAGTCACTTAACCCTCTATTTCCTTGGAAGAAAGGCCTGGTAATCAACTTCTGGTCATGCTTCCAAGAAAACCCAGGAGCTACTGGGTCACCAGGAGTCAGCATTGACTCAAAGACACACATTGCATTGGAGTGGAGAAGCAGCCTAATGGCCAGAGCACTGGCTTGGTAACCAAGAAAGAACGGTTTGATTCTCACCTGCTGGCCTTGACTAAGTCACTTAATCCTCTATTTACTGGAAGAAAGGCCTGATAATCGACTTCTGGTCACACTGCCAATAAAACCCAGGAGCTGCTGGGTCACCAAGAGTCAGCATTGACTCAGAGACACACATTACTTTGGAGTGGAGGAGCAGTCTAATGGCCAGAGCACTGGCTTGGTAACCAAAAGACCATGGTTTGATTCCTACTCACTGGCTTTTGACTAAGTCACTTAATCCTCTATTGACTTGGAAGAAAGGCCTGGCAATCTCCTTCTGGTCATACTACCAATGAAACCCAAGCGTTATTGAGTCACCAGGAGTCAGCATTGACTCAAAGGCACACATTGCAATCTCCAGGAACAAGCAGGAATAAGTCCTCACATATGGGTACGTCGGAACCGACTGAGCCTGAGCGGGAAAGCTCCCCAACTTCCCAGAAAGGAAGCTTTTGGGGCCTCCCACTGCACATGCGCGCTGCCTTCCCGCCTTCCTGACCAGCTCTCCTCAGTTTCTCTTTTTCCGCGGAGCCAGCAGGTCGTGTTCCTGTCACCGCTGAAGAAATTCTTATTTTAGTTTGTTTCTTTAGACCGCGTACCTGCCTTCCCCATACCGAAACCGGTACCACCGGTCTCTCTTTTCTTTTCTTTCAAAAAAAAAAACAAAAAAACTTTTATTTAGCACAACTTGGTGACTTCGGTTAGGCCTCAGGCCTACACAAATTCTCCTCATGGAGAAACCAGCCCCTGGTTTCAAGAAGTGTACCAAGTGTAGTGCTGTTATTTCTGTTACAGACACCCATGACTGGTGTCTTAAATGTTTGGGGCCTGACCACTCCATTCCGGACTGCCCATCCTGCTCCCAGATATCTAAACGTGGTTTGCAGAACTGGGCCAACAAATTCCATGTGCTGTTTGCTTCAGATAATCCAGCATCACAGTCATCCAGGTCTTCCTCTCCGGATGGATCTCAGGTAACCAAACCTTCTTCGGGCAGGTCCTCAAAAGGCAAATCTCCTTCAAAGTATCGAGAGGCCCTCAATCTTGAGTCAGAGGACCCTGCCCCAGCCAAACAACCCCGGCGGGAAGCTCTGGCTTCCAAAGCACCATCTATGGGGTTACAGGTTGACATCGATGGCACGGCCTCGACAGATCACCTGTTAGACTGCTCTGGGGTACCGGCCCATGCCGGTACCAACATCCAGGCAGCAGTGGCGTCTATGGGCAATACTGTCCAGACCATGCAGCAGGTCGTTCTGGCTTTCATTAAAGCTGCGACGCCCTCAGTACCGCATCTAGCGGTTCCGGGTCCGGTTCCGGTACTGTCTTCCATACCGGAACCGAGACCATCATCTTCCAAACGCAGATCGGTTCCGCATGCCGGATCCGGGTTTTCACCCGATACCGATCCCATACCCGGTACGCCCGATGTCGATACTGATCGGTATGCGTATCATGCGTTGGAAGCAAATAGAGGATTCTCTGATTCTTCTGAGGATTTTGACTCCTCTGATGACTCTGATGAACTGTCTCTAGTTCTTCCTGAAGAGCCTTCTTCCCCAAAGAGGAGAATGTCTCCACCAGAGGATTTGTCCTTTCAAGACTTCATTATAGAAGTAGCTAAAGGACTTTCTATTACTACATCCTCTAAAAAAGAACCTAGATCAAAGAAATTGGATATTTTAGGATACCCTAAGGTTCCTAAAGAGGCAGTCACCCTGCCTATCCATGAAATCCTTCAAGAACACTTGATGGACTTATGGGAGGCTCCTCTAACGTTGTCTCCTCATTCTCGTAGGTTGGACACCATGTACCGGGTCCCTCCTTCTCCTGGTTTTCAAAAAACTCAGCTGCCTCACCATTCCATTGTGGTGAAGTCTGCGCTGAAAAAGATTAAGAGTACCAAAAGGCACTCTTCTACCCCTCCAGGGCGAGAATGTAAGACCCTAGACTCTTTTGGTAGGAAAATCTTCCAGGCTAGTATGCTTATAGCCAGGATTAATTCATACAGTCTGTATATGGGCATGTTTCTAAGGGAACTTGCCCTAAAGGTACGGCATTTTGCCTCCTTTATCCCTGAGGATAGAAAGGAGGAGTTCATTTCTCTGGTGAAACAGCTTCTAGATGTTTCTAAGTTCTCCAACAGAGCAGCCTTTGATTACTTTGAGGGTGCCGGTAGAGCTTCGGGCATTGCTATTGCAGCCCAACGACTTGCTTGGCTCCAGGCCTCTGACCTAGAACCCTGGGTCCTAGATGGCTTACGGAATCTGCCCTGTACAGGTGAGAACTTATTTGGTAAAGACTGGCAAATTAAAGCCACTCTAATGGACGCAGAAAATGCTACCTTAGATAGACTTTCTAAGTCTACCTCTACTCCTGCCAAGAAAAAGTCTTTCAAGAGGCCTTACTACAAGAAGGCCAGATTTTCCACAAATACTGGCCAACAATCTTCTCAGCCTCGCTTTGCTGCTAAGCGTCAGCAACCTAAACAGGCAAGGTCAAAGCCTGCAGCGTCTGCCACTCCTCAGCAGGCTCAACCCCCTCAGGGGTTTTGACTTGCCCCTAGAGAACTTAACCTTTCTGGCTCTAGAACAACCAGAGCCCCTCACCATTCCCGGAAGGTTAGCTCACTTTGCTCCCAGATGGGAGCAAATTACATCAGAGCACTGGACCTTCTCTATCATCAGAGAGGGCTACAAACTTCATTTTTCCAACCTTCCTCCACATACCATGGTGAGGCACTTCAATTCTCCCCCATCTCTCCTGGCCCTGTTGGGTCAGGAAGTCTCTTCCCTCCTTGCCCAAAGGGCAATAGAAGAGGTTCCTCTTCTTCTACTCCCCTTATTTTCTCATACCAAAGAAGACAGGGGGATTCAGACCTATCCTAGATCTGAGAGAATTGAACAAATTTCTATACAAGGAGAAATTCAAAATGCTTTCTCTGGGCATTCTCCTTCCATACCTTCAGAGTCAGGATTGGCTTTGTTCTCTAGATCTCAAGGATGCGTACACACATATACTCATCCACCCATCCCACAGAAAATATCTACGATTTCTGTTCCAGGGAAAACATTTCCAGTACAGAGTACTTCCCTTCGGTCTAGCCTCTGCTCCAAGAGTGTTCACCAAATGCATGGCAGTTATAGCCGCATTTCTAAGAGGTCTGGGAATTTTTGTATTCCCATATCTGGACGACTGGCTCATCCGAGCTCCATCTCAGTCAGAGGCCCAGATTTCTCTGGACTGCACGAGGCACATTCTGCAGTATCTGGGACTGGTGGTAAACCTTCCCTAATCTCAACTCATCCCTACTCAGTCTCTGGAATTCATAGGGGCCCAGTTGGACACCACCACTGCAAGGGCCTACCTTCCTCGGGTCCGGGTCCAACGTCTGGTGTGCTTGGCCTCCCAAGCTCAGTCCAGCACTCACTTGACAGCCAGGGAAATGCTGCGACTTCTGGGCCACATGGCCTCCATGGTACACGTGGTGCCCTACGCTCATCTTCATATGAGAGCAGCTCAATGGACCTTGGCCACCCAGTGGACTCAAGCATCAGGAGCGCTCTCCGACCAAATACTCACCTCAAAACGTCTGTTTTGGTCCCTCCAATGGTGGATATCCACCAAGAATCTGTCGTTGGGGGCCCCCTTCCAACCTTTGTTGCCCCAAGCAACCCTCACAACAGATGCCTCCCAAACAGGGTGGGGAGCCCATTTCAACACCTCTCCACTCAGGGTACTTGGTCTCCACAGGAGACCACCCTTCACATCAACCTCCTGGAACTGCGAGCAATCTTCCTTGCCCTCAAAGTCTTCCATACCCTCCTTGTCAACCTGACCGTCCTAGTTCATACAGACAATCAGGTGGCCATGTTCTACGTAAACAAACAAGGAGGGACAGGCTCTCTGTCGCTTTGCAACGAAGCTCTCAGATTATGGGCCTTCGCCAGAGAGCATCAAATTCATCTTCTGGCAGTGTATCTTCCAGGGGTTCAAAACTCTCGGGCAGACAGACTCAGTCGAGTTCTGCTTCCACACGAATGGTCCCTACATCTGGACCAGATACGCAAAATCTTTCAGGAATGGGGAACCCCGGACATAGACCTCTTTGCAAGTCCGTGGAATGCCAAACTTCCCCGGTTCTGTTCCAGGACTCCGTGTCAGGGAGCTCAGGCCAGCGACGCCTTTCTCCTGCATTGGGGTCAGGAATTCCTATATGCCTTTCCACCCATTCCTTTGATTCCCAAGACTCTGTTCAAACTCCAGAGGGATCACGGGTCAATGATCCTCATATCTCCACGATGGCCACGCCAAGTGTGGTTCCCTCTACTTCTGCATCTCTCCCAGGGACCCTCCCTGGACCTGGGAGCTGCGCCAGACCTTCTGTCTCAGGAGGAGGGGACTTTGTGGCACCCAAACCCCAAGTCCCTACACCTCAGAGCTTGGTTTCTGAAGGCCTAAGCCTTCATGACTTCAATCTTTCTCAACCAGTGAAAGATATCCTTCATGCCTCTAGGAAACCCTCCACGAGGCGTTCCTATGCTTTCAAATGGAAACGCTTTTCCATTTGGTGTGCTCAGCAGGGTCTTGACCCTCTAGCACTTCCTTTGAATTCTCTACTAGACTATCTCCTGCATCTTTCTAATGCAGGCCTTAAGACAAATTCAGTAAGAGTCCATTTGAGCGCTATTGCAGCATCCTTAAAACCTCTAAATGGACAACCTGTCTCCTCTCATCCTCCTATTGCAAGGTTCATGAGAGGCCTGACTCTAACTAAGCCTCCCATCCGACCTCCTCCGGTAGCATGGGATTTAAACCTAGTTCTAGGTCAGCTTATGAAGCCACCTTTTGAACCGTTGGTTTCTACCTCCTTGAAATTTCTTTCCTGGAAGGTCCTTTTCCTTATTGCAGTCACTTCGGCTCGCCGCATCAGTGAACTACAGGCCTTAGTGGCTCATCCACCTTATACTAGGTTTCATCATGATAAGGTGGTCCTTAGGACGAATCCCCACTTTATGCCCAAAGTGGTCTCGCCTTTTCATCTTAATCAAGAGGTATATCTACATGTCTTTTTCCCGGCTCCTCATGCATCCAGTGCAGAGAGGAACCTTCATACTCTAGATTGTAAAAGAGCTCTTGCCTTTTACCTCAACAGGACTCAGCCACATCGAAAGTCTTCCCAACTTTTTGTGGCTTTTGATCCTTCTCATTTGGGACTTCCAGTCTCCAAACGTACACTTTCCAATTGGATTGCTCAGTGTATTTCCTTTGCTTACCAGAGTAAAAACATTTCTCTGGAAGGCCATGTCACAGCTCACAATGTGAGAGCCATGGCCACTTCTATGGCTCATCTTCACTCTGTATCCATAGATCCAGGGCCGGATTTACCTATACGCCATGTACGCCATGGCGTAGGGCCCACAGCCGGCAGGGGCCCACAAAAAAAGAAGAAGTACATTTTTTTTAAATACAATTTAAAAAAAAACCCTGGTGGCTGCCGCCGCGGGGCCCCCTCTGCTGCCGCGGCAGCACCAATTGACCCGCGGGGGCCCCGTCTACAAGCTGAAGCCGTCGGGTCGGGTCGGGTCGTTCCTCCCTCCCTCCCTCCGTGCAGGCTGCAGGCTGTGAGAGACGCGAAGAGAGAGCGTCTCCTCGTGTCTCTGTTAAGCCCGCAGGGGCTGATGGGAAATTTCCCATCAGCCCCTGCGGGCTTAACAGAGACGCGAGGAGACACTCTCTTTTCGCGTCTCTCACAGCCTGCAGCCTGCACGGACGGAGGGAGGGAGGAACGACCCAACCCGACCCGACCCGACGGCTTCAGCTTGTAGACGGGGCCCCCGCGGGTCAATCGGTGCTGCTGCGGCAGCAGAGGGGGCCCCGCGGCGGCAGCCACCAGGTTTTTTTTTAAAATTAAATTTTACTTTAGGCCGACGGGGGGGGGGGGGTAGGACTGGTAATGGGCTATGGGGGGGGTAGGACTGGTAATGGGCTATTGGGGGGGCTTGTTCTGTAAATGGCCTGGGGGTGAACCGCTGGACATCGGCAATGGGGGTTAGGGGCTGGTAATGGGCTATTGGGGGGGCTGGGGCTGGAAATGGGCTGGGGGGGGGTAGGGCTGGTAATGGGCTATGGGGGGGGGGTAGGACTGGTAATGGGCTATTGGGGGGGCTGGGGCTGGAAATGGGCTGGGGGGGGTTAAGGCTAGAGGTGGGCTGATGGGGTTAGGACTGGTAATGGACTGTGGGCTGTTGGGGGGGCTTAGAACTGGCAATGGGCTTTGGGGGGGTTAAGACTGGTAATGGGCTGTGGGCTGATGGGGGCTGTCCGGTAATGGGCTATGGGGGGGCTAGGACTGGAAATGGGCTGGGGGGTTAAGACTGGAGGTGGGCTGATGGGGTTAGGACTGGTAATGGGCTGTTGGGGGGGTTTAGAACTGGTAATGGGCTTTGGGGGGGGTTAAGACTGGTAATGGGCTGTGGGCTGATGGGGGCTGTCTGGTAATGGGCTATGGGGGGGCTAGGACTGGAAATGGGCTGGGGGGTTAAAACTGGAGGTGGGATGATGGGGTTAGGACTGGTAATGGGCTGTGGGCTGATGGGGGGGGTAGGACTGGCAATGGGCTATGGGGGGCTGACTGGAAATGGGTTGATGGGGTTAGGACTGGAAGTGGGCTGATGGGGGGTTAGGACTGGTAATGGGTTATAGGGGGGGCTTAAACTGGAAATGGGGTGATGGGTTAAGGACTGTAAGTGGGTTGATGGGGGGCTAGGACTGGTATTGGGTTGGGGGGTTGCTAGGACTGGAAATGGGCTGATGGATGGCTAGGACTGGAAATGGGCTGATGCAGGGACTAGAAGGGAATGGATGCTGGGTGAGGCTGGAACTAGAAGGGAGCTGATGTTGGGGGAGGATTAGAATGGGATGGGGCTGGAAGAGTAAAATGGAGAAGGGAAAAATATTTTGTGTGGGAGGGATAAAAAATCTACAATTGGCCGGGTATTGGGAGAGTAAGTGGGGATTGAGGATGGAGGGGTAAAATTTGAGTGGATGAAATAGGAATGAGGAAAGAGCAAAAGGAGAAAGATTAGTATGTTAAAGCAGATGTAGAGAGAGAATGGAAAAAAATCTAGAAGAGAGAAGAAAGGACAAATGGACAGCAGACGATGGAGAGTTAGCAGAAGACACGAAGAAACCAGAAGAAAGTGGCTGGAGCAATTGCAGCTGAAAAAAATGCACAAAAGGTAGAAAAATATCTCTTTATTTTGAATTTATTAATTGGAATATGTCAGCTCTGGTAAATGTGCATCATTAACGTCTGCGCTTTGTTTAGTACAAGAGCAAATTAATGTATAGTTTTATTTCTACAGTGTTGTACATTCCAAGTTTGGCTTTTGGGATTCCCAGTTTAATTATTGTCTTCCTGTTTCTAAATTGTGATTACTTGTTTGGTGATGGTCTATGTTCTGCATGTGTAACTGAGCTGAGGTGTTCTGTTTATATAATTCCTATTTGACATTGCCACTTGTTCTCTTTCCCCAGTAGGTCATGTACTGTTGTTCTCTGAAATGTACTGGTTTAATATTTGCAGTGTTGCCTTTTGATTGGTAGAGTATGGTGCTTTGTGAGTCCTGGTAGTGCTGTTAGGATACGGCGGGTTTACTATGGGTTCTAAATGGGCAGTGTTTGTAGTAGTTCCTAATGTGTCTGGCAGTTGGCACTGGATTATAGTAATGTAGAAATCTTTTAGTCTTTCTTTATCCATACACTCATTAAGAGGCACGTTTACTAAAAGTTAGTATATGGTAACATTATGCAAATATTTATGCAAATGAGGCCCCTTATGCAAATGAGGCCCCGCACCCCCCTTGGGCCGCCCCTGCTGGGGGCCCACAATTTTTGTTGGCGTAGGGCCTCACTCAAGGTAAATCCGGCCCTGCATAGATCAGATCTGTCGAGCCGCCACCTGGGCCTCGGTTCATACCTTCACAGCCCATTACTGTTTGGACAAGGACTCCCGCCGGGATGCCTTGTTTGGTCAGACTGTCCTCAAACACCTGTTCCATACTTGAACAACTCCTGCCCACCTTCCCAGAATGGATGCCTGAGATCCATACGAAGATGGCGAACCCTTGGAAGGGGATCTCCCAGGCATCTTAGCTAGGGAGTCCCCATATGTGAGGACTTATTCCTGCTTGTTCCTGGAGATAGCACAGTTACTTACCTGTAACAGGTGATCTCTGGGAACAGCAGGAATTAGTCCTCACAACCCACCCACCTCCCCTAGGAGTTGTATCTTCTATCTATCTTCCTTTCCTCTCTCTATTGTCTCAGCTATAAACTCGAACTGAGGAGAGCTGGTCAGGAAGGCGGGAAGGCAGCGCGCATGTGCAGTGGGAGGCCCCAAAAGCTTCCTTTCTGGGAAGCTGGGGAGCTTTCCCGCGCAGGCTCTGTCGGTTCCGACGTACCCATATGTGAGGACTAATTCCTGCTGTTCCCAGAGATCACCTGTTACAGGTAAGTAACTGTGCTTTACCACTATAGAGAGACAAATAAAATGTAATAAAAGTTCATGAACCAACAGTACCTGCAGTTAAAAGAAAACCCTACATGGTCATGTTTCGGTGACAGTCAATGAAAATAAACAAAAATATCTTTGCCACAAACTGGTTAAATAATTTGACTAAATAAATTATAAAACACAGTGACAAGGTATATCATCATTTTATCAAGCACCTGAATATGCCAGATCGATGTTCCACACATCTGTCAAAATTAGGTGTGTCAATTATTATAGGGATGATAGTGGGAATTGAAAACTTAAAAAATGATTTTTTGGGATAACTTGCCTCTTTGGATTACACTTGTATTATTTTATTTATTTACTTAACAGGTTTTATTTATACCACTTTATCATTTCCGTCAAAGTGGTTTACATTGTAATTTAAACTTGGTAATGTACATTAAACAGGGACATTGATAACTTGGATTTTTCTGAGGCAATGGAGGTGTGTGAGCTACATTATGTGTAGCTTTCATTATCATACCGCATCTGTGTTAGCTATTTTTGCTTGCCCCATGCTTTTGTGAATAACTGAATAGAAACATAGAAACATGACAGCAGATAAAGACCATATGGCCTTTCAAGTCTGCTGTTCCATACCGACTACTAAGCTCTACAGTCTCTTTTTTTGCTTAGAGATGTTTTGTGTTTGTCCCATGCTTTCTTGATTTCAGATACAGTCCTTGTCTCTATCACCGCCATTGAGAGACTATTCCACACATCTACCACTCTTTCTGTATGAAATATTTCCACAAATTACTCCTGGGTCTATACCCTTTCACCTTCATCCTATGTCCCTCTGTTACAGAGATTTCTTTCTTTCGAAAGAGGCTCTACTTCAGTGCATTTTTGCCATGGAGGTATTTAAACATCTCTTTCCTATCTTCCCTCTCCCGCCTTTCCTCCAAAGTGTTCAGATTGAGATCGTTAAGTTTATCTGCATATGCTTTAAGGTGAAGATCATTTTTATAATCACTCTCTGCACTAACTTGTCTCCTTTTGAAGGTGTGGTCTCCAGTACTGAACACAATACTCGTAATGAGGTCTCACTAGAGACTTCTACAGATGCACCTTCTTCCTGCTGGCCATTCCTCTCCTTGTGCACCCAAGCATCCATCTGGCTTTCACTGTTGACTTTTCTATCTGTGAATATGTGTTCAAGGAGCACAGAAAAATAATTTTTGAATACCTATTGTAACTGCAGATTTTACCAAGCCTTTTAGTAAATTAATCCTTAGAACACTGACAGACTTTAAGGGCTGCTAATGTGTTGGGTTTTCATTGTATCCCAAATGAATATGCATGAGATAGATTTGCATGCATATCACCTTCATTGAACCAAATCTATCTTGTGCATATTCATTAAGGATATCCTGAAATTCCAAGCCCATTGCAGCCTTTGAGGACCTGGAGAGACTATCAATGCCCTCTGATGTCACTTATAGAACTTTACTGCAGCTTTGCTTCTGTGAATCTGTTTCTGTTGTTTTGCCTTTCTTAGTATGCAGTGGCTGTTCTCTGTGTCCTTCTTATATTCCATTCTTGATATCATGGGATGTGTTGATGCTGTCATTTTTAAAGTAAGAATATTTGGGTAGAGCATTCAAAGAAGCCCTTCTGCTCTCCATAGGATACTAACTTGGTCTGTAATTACTGTTCTGTCACTGTCCTTGAAGGAAAACATCTGTTGTTATTCCTTACTGCTTTCTTCTTATTCATGTAGCTATTGTTTCTTCGGTGCGTCTCATGAATCGTACCAGCAATGTATTCTATGAGATCCTCTGCAATTGTCTTCCTTGTGATGCCTGTACATAGATCACTGTCTCCAACAATTTCATATACACTGCTGCTTCTTTTTGTGCTATTGAGAATCTGCATTTATAAATGAAACCCATTTTTAAGTATTTAACGCAGAGAACGTTGTTGTAACTTGACCATCTCATTTAGTTCTAGCTCAAAATATGACTATTATAAGTTTGAACAATATAAATGTTTATGCTATGGAAAGCGATTAGTGACAGTTTAATCCAAACCACTTTCATACTGGGAATGTGGTTGCATTTAAATCTGAATGGACTTGAGCCCACTTATCAGAGTCTGTCACTTTGGTTTTATATATCCTTTTCTGTTATTAAGAAATGCTCAGTTTCAGCATGTTACCTAGGAAACAGCTTTACATAATTTCTGAGTGTCACTATTAAAAGAACAGTAAAGGTTTTTTAAGGTATTAAGTGCAGACTTATAATTAAGAAGGTGATTTTATAAACCTTAACCATTAACATGTATTTGTAAATTGGCGTATTCATATAAGCATTGATTTACCTAACATTGCTACTTCTATGTATATAAAGCAGCCTGTAGTAATTTGGGAGACGTGAGTTCTGCCTGGGCCTTCCAGGTCTATGTAAATACCTGCAATACACATAGAAACTGAGGAAGTATTACTTACCAGCATTTATGTCTGCTTAGAGTAACTTCTCAATTGGACTTTCGGCTTTGAGATGTGTTAGAGGAGAGACATCTGCAAACATTTTGGATGTTCAAAACTACCTCCTTTGGGACAACGCTTTACTTTTGGAGGGCTTCTCTCCCTCATTAGCTGCTCTTGAATTGTGCAGATTTACAATTCGTATTAGGGTTATGCATGCATTTAAAACAGCATAGGAAATATCAAAAACATGTCCTTTGACATTTCATTTGTTTTTAATCTGAACATGACATGAAAAAATCAAAAAATCTCTCCCCCCCTGACCCCCCAGCTTCAAACCAGTGATCCTTGAGTTGGAAGGAAGTTAGAGGTCTGAGGAGAAGAAGCTATTATGTCTCCAAGGGGACCAGCTCTAGCCAGTCTATTCTTAATTGCTTGCGTTTCTGGTGATCTTCATTCCTGTTTTTTGATTGGCCCAAAGCTTGATTATTCTTGAACTCTGTAGAAAATCCTTCCTGGATATTTTGCCTTGTGAATCTATTGACTTTTCTCTAGAGTAGCAGTTCTAAACTCAGACCTTGAGACATCCCTAGCCAGTCAGATTATCAGAATAACCACAATGAATATTTAAGCAACAGATTTACGTGCACTGCCACATAGCATTGTTGTTCTATGTAAACCACCTTGGCTTAACACTAGAAGCCCCAAAGTGCGTCAATTGACACAAATGCATCTTCGAAGTTATATGCCAGCGCCACTGCTAGAACCATGTCAGTCATGTTTCATGACTTTGTTAGCAAGGTCAAGATGTTCAAATATGTGCATTGAAAATTAATGACAGATGCACCACCTAGCAGGAAAATTAATTTATACCTAGAAGCCCCAAAGTACGTCAATTGATGCACTCAATTGTCTTGGATGCATCAATTGACGTACTTTGGGGCTTCTAGGTATAAATTCATGTTCCCACTAGGTGGCGCATCTCAATCACTGTTTACAGTTTTACTCCGACATTACAAACAATAAACACACAATGACGTCATGTAATGATGTCATACACTGCACGTATTTAACAAATAAGTAACTTCACATTAATTCACATCTGCATTTCATGCTAAATGCAGTCACCGTGATAATGCATCAATTGACGCACTTTGGGGTTTTTAGGTAAAATTCCTTTTGGGGCTTCTAGTGTTAAAGGCAGTTTATAAAAACCTATTAAATAAATAAATATCATGGATGCTAGTTTTTTTGTGATTTTCTTTGGTATATTCTGATGTTTTTTTTTATTTATATTTATATTTTTGAAGTAGCATTTTAGAAAGGGTGACCAAGTGCAATCTAGGTCATCTGAGGCAGGACATGCAAAATAAAATGTCAGAGGCATCCATGTTTTGGCCTGATTTTAGAAACATAGACTCCCCTGACATGGATGCCCTTACCGACATTCATATAGATGTCCCTGCTATGAAACTGTGGGGCAGGGATTTCCATCTCAAGTAAGGTTGCATATGAGTATGTCCCATGGTGTGGCAAAATGAAAACTTGAGCCCCATTCCTTATCAATGTGTGTTGTCAAATTGTAAAATTAAGAGGATATGAATGTACAAATATAGTGACAGAATTCAAAATGGCATGGGACAGACACAGTGGATCCCTTTACAGCAACAGGATAAAATAAAAAATAAACGTAACTATCTAATTTCTCAATAAATAGGGGTGCCCTATGCGGAGTGGTGGGTTCACCCCTAAACAAAGACATGGAGAGTGGTGACCTGCACGGAGCGGCAGGTGCACCTACTCTTGCCATCTTACTGGGCAGACTAGATGGACCATACTGTTCTTTATCTGCCGTCATTTAATATGTTACTATGTTTCATCCTTCTCCATACCCTCCTCTGTTAATGGATAATAAAGCTGCGACCAGGAGTTTACCAAAAATAATTGTGTCAGAGTGTTTGTGGAAGGTGGGGGGGGGGGGGTAAAGGGGGAGGGGGAGAGGGTATTTGAGGAACATCGAGTCCGACCTACTTCGGTTAATCTATTTCAGTTTGTCCTAATCTAAACTTTCATCTGAGTTAAGTAAAGACCAATTAAACCATTCTTCATTTAAGTAAAATTATTGTCCCATACACTTTTGAAACTGCAGTGCTGGGATGACTAATACTGAAAGGACAGAGCCTCTAACAAAGAAGATCATATTTGGATAAAACCAGCTTCTAAAGTTGAAGATAGTGCAATGGAGCAAAGACTTCTTGAATTAATTTTCCTCTTTCCCCCCTGTCCAGGGAGATTCTTGACAGTTCCTTGTCTAAAGCCATGTTGACTGCCATTAATCCCCAGCAATTTTTTAATAGATCTTTTTTATTGTTTTTTTTAAGATGTGCAGAAGATTCTTTTTGATTAATATCATAGTCCCAAACCTTTAGGCATCTGACACAACGTTAATGCTTTGTGTGTTTCGAACTATCATATATATATAGTTCTGCCTCAGGGAAAATAACTGTCAATTAACCTTCTTTTAGCTATTCAAACAATATTTAAACTTATATTTTGTTGCTTTCAATTTGGGGACTTTTCTGTATGTGGTCCTTTTTCTGAAGCTTCCTCTGGGAACAAAGATGCCTATTTTAAGCCTATTTCATAAGGGTGGCATAGGTGCCTATGTGCCTTTATAAAATAGTCACCCAGAATTAGCCCCAGTAGTTTGCAAATGCAGATGCACAAATTTAGAGCTGGTCCAAAGTTGGTCTAAAAGTGTGCCTAAACTCTATGGGAGGTAACTTTTTACAGAGGCACCTGCTTTAAATGTGAAAGTAGGCACCTAAATGGGACCATTTTAGTCATTTCCATGAGTAAGTGACCACATACTGTATGCATGTAAATGGTGCATATCATAAACGTATGCATGTTGATTTGGTAATGCACTAATTTCTTTTTCATTTTAAATATTATCTTCTTCACTGCCTATCAAACTATCTAACGGACAGACAGATACAGGTCAAGATTGGGCCTAACACATCCTGACCCATAAAAGTCATGCAAGGCGTACCCCAAGGATCCGCACTATCAGCTCTCTTATTCAACATCTACATCCAACCAATATGCAACATCATAAAAGAGCACGGGATAAAATACATAATCTATGCGGACGACATAATGATATTCACACCAATCACCCTCGACAACCCAGACCACACCAAGATAACAGACTGTCTCACACATATGAACACCTGATTTCAAGACAACAACATGACCATAAACTACAGCAAGACCGAGGCGCTAATCATCACACGAAACTCTGACTTCATCCCCCCCCCCCCCGCGACATCAAGATAGGCACCACAGCCATACCCATACAATCAGAAGTAAAATACCTTGGAGTGACAATGGACAAAGAACTTAACCTTCAGTCCCACATCAGCAGAACCACCAAAATTGCATACCACAGGATGAGACTAGTACGACGCCTCAAGTCCCTCCTCACTCAGGAACACTTCCGCACAGTTTGTCAAGCACTAATAACCCCAATCCTAGACTTCTGCAACCCAATCTATCTAGGTCTAACGAAACAGACACTAAGACCATTGCAACTGGCACAAAACACTGCAGCACGCATAATTGCTGGCACCACAAGACAAGAACACATCACACCCACCCTAAAAGAGCTCCACTGGCTGCCTATCAGTGCCCACATTAGATACAAGACAATCATAAACATTTTCAAAATCAAGCATCAATCATCGACTTTCAGCCTACACCCACTCATATAACCAGACAACAGCACAAGACCGAGAAGAAGAGGCACATCCAACCGTGTCAACACGCCTAAAGATATCAACTGGGTACGCAAGGACACCGAAAAACGAGCCTTATCAAAGGCGGCACCAACAATCTGGTATGCCCTCCCTGACGAACTACGTTCAACAACAGACCTTAAGGAGTTCAGGAAACTACTGAAGACAACCCTCTTCATAGAACACTACGGTGACATTACTTAAACCATGCAACAGACACCTCAATTCTCCCCACATGTCACTATAATTGTAATTAAGCAAGGAACTGATACCCATAGCATTGTAAATAGCGCACACTGTAAATAGCACCACAAGAATCAACATCCAGACACACTCACACGCATACACTACTCACTGCATGTGCACACTATGTTGTTGTTGTTAAGTGCCGTCGAGTCGGAGTCGACTCATGGCGACCCTCTGGATAGCTATCCTAAATTGTGTTCGGTCTTCAGTCAGGCGGCTCATTGTTGACAGACTGGTACCCGTAGCTGCTGTTATTGTAGCAATCCATCTCATTGCTGGCCTTCCTCTTTTGCGTTGACCTTCTATCTTGCCAAGCATGATGTCTTTCTCTAATGATCTCTCTCTTCGCATGATGTGTCCGAAGTATGAAAGTCGAAGTCTTGTCATCTGAGCTTCTAAAGAAAGCTTAGGTTTGATCTCTTCTAGTACCGACTGGTTTGTTCTTCGGGCAGTCCATGGTATACACAGTATTCGCCGCCAGCACCATAATTCAAAGGCATCAATTTTCTTCCTGTCTGTCTTTTTCACTGTCCAGCTTTCACATCCATATGATGTTATTGAAAATACCATGGCTTGAACAAGTCGAATCTTTGTATGGAGAGAGACATCTCTGCTCTTGAGAATCTTATTTAGGTCTTTCATAGCCATTCTGCCAAGAGCAATGCGTCATCTGATTTCTTGACTGCTTGTTGCTTCTTTATTGATAGTTGATCCAAGTAGGTTAAAGTTGTTCACGATTTCAATTTCTTCTCCTTCAACGATGAACCTGTTGATTATGCCAGTTGTCATGATCTTTGTCTTCTTTACATTAAGGTGCAGGCCCATTTTGAGACTATGTTCTTTGATTGTGAGAAGCAAATGTTTCAGATCATCTTCACTTTCAGCCAGTAATGTGGTATCATCAGCATAGCGAAGGTTGTTGATGAGTCTTCCACCAATCTTCACACCTCTGTTGTCTTCATACAGTCCTGCTTCTCTGATGATTTGTTCTGCATATAAATTAAACAGGTAGGGGGAAAGTATGCAGCCTTGTCTTACACCTTTGCTTATTTTAAACCATTCTGTTTCTCCTTGTTCCGTTCGAACTGTTACTTCTTGATCAATGTACAGATTACGCAAGAGAACGATCAGGTGTTCTGGTATACCCATGCTTCTTAATGTGGCCCAGAGTTTCTCATGGTTTACACAGTCAAAAGCCTTGCTATAGTCGATAAAGCACAAATAGATATCCTTTTGGTATTCTTTAGTCTTTTCAAGGATCCATCTCACATCCGCAATGATGTCTCTCGTTCCTCGCCCTTTCCTGAACCCTGCTTGCACTTCAGGTAGTTCTTGTTCTAGGTATGGCTGTAGTCTCTTTTGAATAATCTTCAGTAGAATCTTGCTGGCATGTGGGATCAGAGCGATTGTGCGATAATTTCCACAGTCAGTTGGATCACCTTTCTTTAGTATTGGTATAAACACAGATCTTTTCCAGTCAGTTGGCCATGATGCTGTCTTCCATATTTCTTGGCAGAGCCTTGTAAGTACGGTAACAGCTGCATCAGATTGCTGCAATACTTCTATGGGAATGCTATCAATGCCTGGTGCTTTGTTCTTTGATAAGGCTTTCAATGCTGCTTCAACTTCTTCTTTCATCACCAATGGTTCCTGATCATAAGGTATAGGTTGAAACGTCTGTTGGTCCACTTGATCTTTATCATATAAAAACTCTGTATATTCCTTCCACCTTTTCTTGATCTTCTCAGCATCATTCAACATAGAACCTTGAGCATCTTGTAACATTCCAATTCGAGGCTGGAACTTTTTCTTTAGGAAAGCCGATCTTGTTCTTCCTCTAATAGTTTCTGCTTCTATTTCCTTGCAAGTGTCATTGTAGTACTTTTCCTTGTCCTGTCTTGCTGCACATTGGAAATCTCTGTTTAGTTCTGCGATTGTCTTTCTTTCTCCTTTGGCTTTAGCTTCTCTGCGTTTCTGGGCAATTTTCAGAGTTTCTTCCGTCATCCATTTTGGCCGTTTTTGCTTTTTCACCTTTTGTAGAGACTTCTCGCTTTCTTCCAGCACAACCTTCTTTATGTCATTCCATAACTCTTCCGGAGCTCTGTCATTTGTATCTAAGGCAGCAAATCGATTTTGCAGGCAGTCTTTAAATTCCAGTGGTATATTCTCAAGGTCATATTTTGGTGCATTCATGAGTGGTTTGCTCTTTTTCAACTTTAGCTTGAGTTTGCATACTAGTAGTTGATGATCTGTACCACAGTCAGCTCCAGGTTTTGTCTTTGTTGATGTTACAGAGCTTTTCCATCGTTGACTTCCACAGATGTAGTCAATTTGATTTTTATACAATCCATTGGGTGAAGTCCATGTGTACAGTCGTCGCTTGTGTTGCTGAAAGAAGGTGTTTGAGATGAATAGATCATTGGTCTTGCAGAATTCTATCAATCTTTCTCCAGCTTCATTTCTGTTGCCAAGTCCATATTTTCCAACTACTTTGCCTTCTTCTTTGTTGCCAACTTTTGCGTTCCAGTCACCCAAGACTATCAGGATATCCTGTTTGCATGTTCTGTCAATTTCAGCTTGTACTTGTTCATAGAACTCTTCAATTTCATTCTCTTCTGCAGCTGTTGTTGGGGCATATACTTGAATTATAGTTGTGTTGATAGGCAATCCTCGTAGACGAATAGAGATTAAGCGTTTGCTGACTGCATTGTATTTCATTACAGTTCTTGCAAGTTTCTTCTTTATTATAAATGCAACACCATTTCTTCTTTGTCTTTCATTTCCAGCATAGTAGACCATGTGATCATCTGATGCAAAGTGCCCGATGCCAGTCCATTTCAGTTCGCTGACACCCAACAGATCAAGTTGTACACGTTCCATTTCATTCTTGACCACTTCCAACTTCCCTTGGTTCATGCTTCGTACGTTCCATGTTCCAATGTGTAAGACATCTTTACAGCTTCTGACTCTCATTTCATGCGCAGCTACATCAGCAGTCAGACTTCCCGAAGGCTTTGATCCAACCACATCATAAATGCTGGCTTTACTCTGAAAAGTCTTCAGCTCTTCCCCAGTAGCTAGTTGAGTGCCTTCCGACCTGGGAGTCTCATCTTCCAGCACCATAGCACAATTTGTTTTGTTGTAACTATCCATTGGGTTTTCATGGCAAGATACAGAAGTAGATTGCCGGGCCTTCCTTCCGCGCAGTTTAAGTTTGGTGTTGTTGCCGTTGTCACAGAAATGTGATCCTCCGCCGTCAACACTATCCCATTCTGCTGCTGCCCAGATGGGTGGTTTGTCTTCGTCTGGCACCTCAGCTGAGACCTGTCCATCTTGGGAGACCCTGCCAGTAGTTAAACTACCGATAGTTTAGCTCTCAGCATCACTGATCTTATTGATTGTTTGCTGTTCAGACCGCCTTGATTGCAGGATAAGGCAGTATAGAAATACGTTTAAATAAATAAGTAAAATAAAATAAATAAATCTAGGCAGCATACAAAAAAACATCCATTGCTTCTAGAACACTTAAGAATATACACACAAAAACAATTCATTGCATATTTTGCCAGTAGGTATACATATGGGCATAGTTTGGGGGAAGTGTGGGTGACGTGCACAGTACGTGCATGGATTATATTCATGTAATTTATTCACATACAGGCATGCTTTCTAAAGTGTGGAGTTTAGCATGCAGTTTGAATGCATGCTAAAAGGTAGCACAAGCTACTATGATAAAAATCCCACACTACCCATGTTGTGTGTGATGGGATGGGGAGTGAGTGGGACAGGGATGGAATAAAGGCGCTGTGGGAGCACCATGGCTAGCATAGACATTAGTAGCCTAGGCAAATCATGCTTGCTGCTCTTAGTGTAGGTGCATTTAACTCCACCTCAATGAGTAGCTTTAAATGTGCCCACATGCTGGCTAGTGTGATGTGGTATCTTGGCCCCCTGCTAACTGCAGGGGGATGGAGGCACATGTCTCCCTAAAGTTAGTATAACCTCCCCGCCCCACATTGGTAATTCAGCCCACATGCATATTACTGGTGCAGGTTTTAGTAAACATGACCCATAGTAACATACTGTAGAAACATAGTCTGCCTATCCATAAGAACTCATATCAACTAGCATCAACTCACATCCCTGTTGAGGGTAAAGGCTGAGGCAGAGAAGCTCACATCCTGGAGATGAATGCATGACTGCATGGATGATGTCATTAAGAGCATTTTGGTTTCCTGGACCATGGGATGATGTTGCAAGGGCTGCAGAGCGAAGTTGGTGTCCATCTGTCCAAGAAGGGTTGAGGCGTTTTCAGCAGCAGACTGGCTAACCTACTGAAGAGGACTTTAATCTAGATTCAATGGGATGAGTGAAGAGAGTCCCCAGGTAAGTTGTGGAAGCCCCCAGGTAAGTGAAACATTAAATACCTCAGAGGAAATGAGTAATAGGGGCAACATCTGGAAAGCGGTATGTATAAATGCCCATAGCATTGGAAATAAGATCCCAGATGTTGAGGCTTTAATGGAAGAGACTGACTTGGATTTAGTGGCGGTTATGGACACAGAGTTAACAAAAACCCATGACTGAGATGCAATTATACTGTGCTATATTTTATTCAGGAAGGGCAGGATAGGAAGAAGGGGAGGTGGTGTGGCACTATATGTTAAAAGGAACAGAGGAGGCACTGTGGGTTAAACTAGAAAGAGGGAAAGGGAAATCCATTTGTATTGAAGTTATATACAGATCCCCCTCACAGGGCGTAGAAGTGGATGAAGATTTAACAGAAGACATACATAGTATTGCCATGAAAGGAGAAGTGCTACTGATAGGTGATTTCATTATGCCAGATGTGGAATGGCACATTCCTGCTATGGTGTTATCTAGAAGTAAGGAGATCCTGAATTATCTATAGGGAGAACCATTCAGGCAACTGGTAACAGAACCCACAAGTGATGGGGCAATACTGGACTTAGTGCTTACCAATGGGGAAAATGTTTCTGATATCACAGTGGGAGATCAACTCTTATCTAGTGATCACCAGATGGTATAGTTCAGTATTAGTAATAGGGTTGATAAAATCCATTCAAAAGTGAGGGTCTTAGACTTTAGGAAAACTGACTTTGCAAAGATGGGGCAATACCTCAGAGAGTTATTAGCAGGATGTGGACAAAACTGAAAGGGAATATTTTAAAGGCAACAAATCTTTTTGTTAGAAAGGTAAATAAATATAAAAGGAAAAGGGGGTTACTATGGTTCTCAAACAAAGTAGCTGAGAAGGTGTAAAAATAGGAGGCCTTCAAGAAATACAAGAGATCACAGAGAGAGGAAGACAGGCATCTATATTTTGAGAAATTTAGAGAAGCTAGCAAAGTAGTCAGGAAAGCAAAGGTGCAAAAAGAAGAAGAAATAGTCAATGCAATAAAATGCAGGGATACAACATTTTCAGATATGTTAGCAAGAGTAGGAAGGGCAAAAGTGGTATTTTCAGACTCAAGAATGTAGGGGAGGAATATGCAGAAACTGATGAGGATAAAGCAGAATTGCTTAACAAATATTTCTGTTCTGTGTTCACAGATGAAGTGCCTGGAGCAGGACCTCATAAAATGCCTACAAATAGCAGGGGGAGATGGCCTAGTGGTTAGGATATGGTACTTCAGGCCAGATGTTCAAGTCCCACCTGGGGACAGCAATCTCAGGCTGGATGGACTGGGATTTCTAGTCCTATAGGCACTCCTTGTGGCCTTGGACAAGCCACTTAACCCTCAGTTGTCTCAGGTACACATAGATTGTGAGCCCTTTGGGGACAAGGCAATGTTTCCTGTACCTGTTTGTAGTAATTACATAATGTAAACCACTTTGATTGAAAGATAAGGCAGTATAGAACACTGGCTAAATAAACAGCAACAGAAACCACAGGAAACTTAAATGATTTTCAGAAGACTATGTTCAAGAGAAACTAGCTAAACTAAAAGTAGACAAAGCCATGGGCCCAGATGGGATACATCCATGAATAGTGAGGGAACTTGGGGATGTTCTAGCAGCTCCACTGTCCAACCTTTCCAATGCCTCTTCGGAGTCAGGAGTGGTGCCAGAGGACTGGAGAGACCAAATCAAAACATACCCAAGAGCTTCAAAGAACACAACCCACCCATTGAAACCTAAAGTAGGGTTTGGAAATTGTGAAACCCAAAACATAGGACTGTGTTGTGCTGATTCAACTACCTGATAAGTTCATATTTGTGATGACAAGTTTGAATTCTTACTGCAAGTAATTAAAAATGATGCAATCCCCAGTTATGACAAAGTCCTTACCTGGCGGTCATTGTCCGACAAAAAAGAACTTTATTTAGAGGACTGGAGAGATGCACATGTGGTCCCTTTATAGAAAAGCAGACATAAGAATGACATTGAGAACTACAGGCTGGTTAGTCTAACCTCTATTGTTAGTAAATTATTGGAAAGGCTACTAAAGGAGAGGATAGTGAGTTTTCTGGAGTCCAATGGACTGCAGGATCCGAGGCAGCATGGATTCACCAGAGGCAGGTCTAATCACATAAATCTGATAGATTTCTTTGATTGGGTGAGCAGGGAGTTGGACCAAGGGAGAGCTCTAGATGTGGTGTATTTAGATTTTAGTAAAGCCTTTGACACCATTCCTCACAGGCTTTATAAACAAACTGAGTACCCTAGAGATGGACTCTAAAGTTACTGATTGGGTTAGAAATTGATTGAGTGAAAGGTGACAAAGGGTATATGTAAATGGAGCTCACTCTGAGGCGAAGGAGGTTATCAGTAGTGTGCTGCAGGGATCTGTCCTTGGTCCGATTCTGTTTAACATCTTTGTTAGTGATTTTGCCGAAGGACTGTCAGGTAAGGTTTGCTTGTTTGCAGAAGATACCAAAATCTGCAATAGAGTAGACACACAGGAGGGAGTCAACAACATGAGGAGGAATCTAGCTAAACTTGAAGAATGGTCTAGAATATGGCAGCTAAAATTTAATGCTAAAAAATGCAGGGTCATGCATTTAGGCTTCAAAAATCCAAAGGAACTGTACAGAGTAGGGGTTGAGGTACTTTTATCCATGAAAGAGAAGCGGGACCTGGGCATAATTGTGTCTGGTGATCTTAAAGTAGCTAAAGGAGATGATAATGCCTCTGGATAAGAAACTGGCACAACCTCATTTGAAGTATTGTGTGCAGTTCTGGAGTTCTCACATTTGGAAGGATATAGGCAGGTTGGAATCAGTCCAGAGGGTGGCTACTAAAATGGTTAGTGGTCTTCAATATGAAGTATATGAGTACAGATTTAAAGATCTTAATATGTATACTTTAGAGGAAAGGCGGGATAGGGGTGATATGATAGAGACATTTAAATATCTCCATGACATAAATGCACAGGAGGGTCTCTTTCAATTGAAGGTAAGGTCTGCTATGAGGGGATATAGGATGAGAGTGAAAGGGGATAGACTCAGGAGTAATATGCAGAAATATTTCTTTATGGAAAGAGTGGTAGATGCACAGAATAGTCTCCCAGTGGAGGTGGTGGACACAAGGACAGTATCTGAATTAAAATAAATCATGGGACAAACACAGAAGAACTCTAAAGGTATAAAGGGAACTATTGTAATTGATATGGCAGGGCAGACTAAATTGGCCATGTGGCCTTTTTCTGCCGTCATGTTTCTATGTTTCTTAATCTTAACCATTCTAAAATGGAAGTCATGTGGATACCTAATCATTATCCAGTGCGTATTGTTACCCCCTACATAAAAAATGTCCCTCTTTCTATAGCTACCATAAAAATCCTTGCCCACGTTGTTGATACAGATCTGAGTTTTGCTGCACATATTTCTGCTTTATCCAAGACTGCATTTCTGATACTTTGGAAACGTCACTGTTTAAAATTTCTTTTAGCCATTCCCCCATATATTCATTCTTGTTCTAGTCATTGCCCATATAGACTATTGTAACTAACTGTGGAAATTATCGCACAATCGCTCTGATCCCACATGTCAGCAAGATTCTACTGAAGATTATTCAACAGAGACTACAACCATACCTGGAACGAGAACTACCTGAAGTGCAAGCAGGGTTCAGGAAAGGGCGAGGAACGAGAGACATCATCGCAGATGTGAGATGGATCCTTGAAAAAACTAAAGAATTACAAAAGGATATCTATTTGTGCATTATTGATTTGGCAAGGCCGCGGGGCAGGGTCCCCCCGGCCGTAGATAACCAGGCGCACGGCCCGGTGCGGGGACCCTGCCCACGGTTGAGGAGGGGAGGGCTCTCGCGGGCATAATTTAAATCTATTGGCTCACCCCGATGAAGAATTGGGGGCGAGCCAATGAGCAGGGCGATGCAGAAGCCCGTATGACCGGGGCTTTAAAGGAGGGCACGCGGCGGCGGCGGTCTCTCGGGAGCCAGCAGCAGAGAGAGAGAGGTCCGTCGTCCCACCCGCCCGCCCTTGCTTTGGTGGGCTTTGGGTAGGGTTGTCGCAGCTGGAGGTGGGGCGGGATCCCGGAGGTTTCCGGGGTCCGGAGCCTTAAGCTCGAATTGGGGCGGGGGAGGTCGCCCCCAACCCGGATGACCCCTGGCCGGTCTTTGCTAGTAATATGGCGAGGCCGGGGAAAGGGGGGGTTGGCTTTGCCGCTGGCTCGGCCGCGGCGGGAGTGGAATGAGTTCACCTTGCTAGTAATATGGCGGGTGAGGGCTCATCCTACTCGGGGGTTTGTTATATAATGGTTTGTTATATAACGGTTGTATGGTTTAAGCAATGTTTGGAATTTTATAATTTGGTTAATAAAAGCTGTGACCATTTTGAGCCAAGTTATTGTCTGGACTGATTATTGGGTAAAAAGGGAGAATGACGAAGTAAGGGGGGGGGAGGGGGAGGGGGAGGATCAGGGTACCACCGGGTCCGAGCTGCCTTGGTTAATAGCAAAGCTTTTTACTGTGTAAACCATGAGAAACTCTGGGCCACGTTAAGAAGCATGGGTATACCAGAACACCTGATTGTTCTCTTGCACAATCTGTACATTGATCAAGAAGCAACAGTTTGAACTGAACAAGGAGAAACAGAATGGTTTAAAATAACAAAGGTGTAAGACAAGGCTGCATACTTTCCCCTACCTGTTTAATTTATATGCAGAAGAAATCATCAGAGAAGCAGGATTGTATGAAGACAACAGAGGTGTGAAGATTGGAGGAAGACTCATCAACAACCTTCACTATGTTGATGATACCACATTATTGTCTGAAAGTGAAGATGATCTGAAACATTTGCTTCACATGATCAAAGAACATAGTCTCAAAATCGGCCTGCACCTTAATGTAAAGAAGACAAAGATCATGACAACTGGTAAAATCAACAAGTTCATCGTTGAAGGAGAAGAAATCGAAATTGTGGACAACTTTAACCTACTTGGATCAACTATCAATAAAGAAGCAGCAAACAGTCAAGAAATCCAACGATGCATTGCTCTTGGCAGAAAGGCTATGAAAGACCTAGACAAGATTCTCAAGAGCAGAGATGTCTCTCAACATACAAAGATTTGACTTCTTCAAGCCATGGTATTTTCAATAACATCATTTGGATGTGAAAGCTGGACAGTGAAAAAGATAGACAGGAAGAAAATTGATGCCTTTGAATTATGGTGCTGACCTTGAATACTGCGTATACCATGGACTGCCCGAAGAACAAACCAGTCAGTAATAGAGGAGATCAAACCTAAGCTTTCTTTAGAAGCTCAGATGACAAGACTTCGACTTTCATATTTTGGACACATGATGCGAAGAGAGAGATCATTAGAGAAAGACATCATGCTTGGCAAGATAGAAGGTCAACACAAAAGAGGAAGGCCAGCAATAAGATGGATCAATACAATAACAACGGCTATTGGTACCAGTCTGTCAACAATGAGCCGCCTGACTGAAGACCAAACACAATTTAGGACAACTATCTAGAGGGTCGCCATGAGTCGACAACAACTCGATGGCACTTAGCAACAACAAAATACTATATTTAATGACATTAATTCCACAAATCTCCATAAGTTACAATGGCTTCATGCTGCCATCCGACTTCTTTTTAATGCATCAAAATTTGACCACGCAACCCCTCTTCTAAGAACATAAGAACATAAGATATGCCATACTGGGTCAGACCGAGGTCCATCAAGCCCAGTATCCTGTTTCCAACAGTGGCCAATCTAGGTCATACGTACCTAGCAGTATCCCCAAAAGACACAGGTTCCACAATGCTTGTACTGGGTCAAGCACTGATTATCCTGGGTCCCTTTTAAATAGTGGTTTATGGACCTTTCCTCCAGGAACTTGTCCAAACCTTTTTTAAACCCAGCTACACTAACAGCCCTTACCACATCCTCCGGTAACAAATTCCAGAGTTTGATTACACGTTGAGTGAAAAAATATTTTCTCTTATTTGTCTTAAATAGTTTACCCTGTAGCTTCATTGCATGTCCCCTAGTCTTTCTATATTCTGATAGCGTAAACAATTGATCCACGTTTACATACTCCACTCCATTCATTAATTTATAGACCTCTATCATATCTCCCCTCAGCCGTCTCTTTTCCAGGTTGAAGAGCCCCAACCTTTGTAGCCTCTCTTCATAGGAGTAGCCTTCCATCCCCTTCACCATTTTGGTGGCTCTTTTCTGTACTTTTTCTAATAACGCTATGTCCTTTTTAAGATACGGTGACCAGAACTGCACACAATATTCAAGGTGCGGTCGTACCATGGAACGATACAGAGGCATTATAATATCCTTTGTTTTATTTTCCATCCCTTTCTTTATGATACCTAGCATTCTATTTTCTTTCTTGACTGCCACTGCACACTGGGCAGAGGGTTTTAACATGTTATCCACGATGACTCCTAAATCTTTTTCCTGGGTGGTGGTTCCCAATGTGGAACCTTGCATTGTGTAACTATAGTGTGGGTTGTTCTTTCCTAGGTGCATAACTTTGCACTTGTCCACATTAAATTTCATCTGCCATTTGGATGCCCAGTCAAACAATTTATCCAGATCCTCCTGCAGTTTTCCACAATCCTCTTGGGTATTAACAACTTTAAACAGTTTTGTATCATCTGCAAATTTGATAACCTCACTCGTTATTCCCTTTTCCAGGTCATTTATGAATATGTCAAAAAGTAGCGGACCCAGTACAGATCCCTGGGGTACTCCACTATTCACCTTTTTCCATTGGGAATATTGGCCATTTAGCCCTACCCTCTGCTTTCTATCTTTTAACCAGTTCCCGATCCACAATAGTACACTGCCTCCTATCCCATGACTTTTTAGTTTCGCCAAAAGTCTCTGATGAGGGACCTTATCAAAAGCTTTCTGAAAGTCCAGATACATTATATCAGGGGTGTCAAACTCAAATACACAGTGGGCCAAAATGTAAAACTTGAACAAAGTCGCGGGCCAGCATTGAACAAATGAACCTTTTAATATGGACCCAAACAAGATTTGCTTTAACATTGAATATGAAGCAACACTTATTACTATACAATTTATAACTTAATAGTTCAGATATGCAAAAACCAATTTCAAATAAAAAAAAACATCAATGACATTCATTTATTAAATAAGATTTAAATAATAATAAATAATAATTTTTAAAATAAAATAACAATAATAAAATTAATCAACCATTCAATCCCATGTCTTGGAGTAGCAAGAAAAAGTGCATAAAGAAAACGTTAATTATTGCTCAGTTTGCTGCACACTGATCTAATCTGATGTGCCCAAGCCAGATACCTGGCATCTCTTCTTGGATGATAGTTCATCAATGTCTGGGCTCAGGCTTTGAGCTGAGGAAATCCTCAGTATCGAGCGAAGGTGTTCATCAGTCAGACGTCTCCTGTGAGATGTTTTGGTCATCTTCATCGAGGAGAAAAGTTGCTCACATAGATAAGTGCTGCCGAACATGGAGAGCATCTGAGCAGCTTGGGTGCGGAGCTGAGGCATTGTGTCAGGGATGAACTGTGGAAACTGGGCGGCGCCCACAGCATCATACTTTGACTTCAGCGTGTCATTACACTGGAGTTCAATTAGCTCCATTTGGAGGTTGGTTGGTGCGTTTTCCACATTAACTGCAAAGGGATTACTGAGCAGTTCAAACCTACATTTCTGGACATCAAAGTCGGCAAATCGCCGGGTAAACTCAGCGCCGAGTACACTGAGTTTTTCAGCAAACTGTGCGCATGGGAACAAGTTGGTAAAGAACTGCGTTTTCATGGTTTGACAGCAGGGAAAATGGCCAAGGTTTCCTTGCAGCATCTGATTCTCCCACAGGCACAGTTTAGTTTTAAAAGCCCTCACTGCAGCGTACATGTCTGTGATGATGCGCCCCCGCCCCTGAAGCTGCAGGTTCAGCGCATCGAGATGGCTCGAGATGTCACACAGAAAGGCCAGCTCACACAGAAACTTTTTCTCCCGAAGCTCTGCTGTGTCCTTCCCTTTGCTTTCCAGAAACTGACATATTTCCTCATGCAGCTCAAAACATCTATTCAGTACTTTTCCTCGGCTTAACCATCTCACCTCTGTGTGAAACGGCACGTCTGCGTATTCCGAACCACACTCCTCCAGAAAAGACTTAAACTGGCGGTGATTCAGACCTTTGGCTCTTATAAAGTTAACTACTTGTGTTACTGTGGTCATAACATGTTCCATCTTTAGGGCTTTGCCACACAATGATTCCTGATGTATGATGCAGTGATAAACAGTTAGTTCACCTGCACAGTTCTCTTCCTGCATCTTCTCCCGGACCCTGCCCACCAGTCCACTTGTTTTACCGCACATCGCTGGCGCACCATCTGTCGTTAATCCCACGAGTTTATCCCACGGCAGCTTTATTTCAGTTACGCATTTGGAAACCTCCTCAAAAATTTCCTTTCCTGTGGTTGTGCCATGCATTGATTTGAATCCCAATAGCTCCTCCGTAACACACATATTTGAGTCCACTCCACAGATGAAGACTGACAGCTGAGCAGTATCAGATGCGTCGCTGCTCTCATCCACAGCAAGGGAGAATGCAACGAAATCTTTTCCCTTTTCCAAAAGCTGGTCATACAGATTGGTGGCAAGATCACATGTGCGATCAGCTACTGTGATTCTGCTCAGGCTCACGTTTGAAAAGGCTTGCTTTTTCTCTGGGCACACGATGTCACAAACTTTCAACATGCACTTTTTCACAAACTCTCCCTCATTAAAGGGCCGGGCTGATTTTGCAATCTCTGCTGCCACAATATAACTAGCCTTTACAGCAGCCTCACTTTGTGATGTGGCTTTTTTGAACATATTCTGTTGTGAAACCAAACTTCTTTTCATCTCCTCCACTTTCTGGCTACTTTGAGTCATGTCCAGGTCCTTGTACTTGTCATGGTGTTTTGTTTCATAGTGTCGTCGAATGTTATACTCCTTAGTTATAGCCACGTTGACTCCACAAATCAGACAAACAGGTCTGTCTTTTACATATGTAAACAAATATTCTGTCTCCCACCTGTCCAGAAAGTTCCTGTTGTCTGCCTTTCTTTTTGCCATTTTTGGGAAGAGGTTCCACAGTGACAGTTGTAGCTTGAGATCGCTATGACTTCTGTCACACAGGAGAGGGCGTTTCTGGGACCTGTCCTGATTGACGCGCCAAAACAACAGCAAGGCATTATGGGATTTGTAGTATTAGCGATGAATGAATGCGCTGTATAATACCGGCGGGCTAGCTCTAGTAGTCATTTGGTATAGCCTCGCGGGCCAAATATAATTACACTACGGGCCAAATTTGGCCCGCGGGCCAGAGTTTGACACCTATGCACTATATCAACCGACTGTACATATTAAGATCCTTTGTCTACCTGTTTATGCACACCTTCAAAAAAACATATCAGATTAGTAAGACAAGATCTTCCATGTCTAAAGCCATGTTGGCTGTCTCCCATTAGGCCATGACTATCTACATGCTGTGTAATTTTGTTCTTTATGATGGTTTCTACCATTTTCCCCGGTACTGACGTCAGACTCACCGGTCTGTAATTTCCCGGGTCACCCCTGGAACCCTTTTTAAAGATTGGTGTTACGTTGGCGACCCTCCAATCTTCAGGTATTACAGATGATTTTAATGAAAGTTCACAGATTACCAATAGCAGGTCCGCAATCTCATATTTCAGTTCTTTCAACACTCTTGGATGTATACCATCCGGTCCAGGTGATTTGCTACTATTCAGTTTATCAAATAGTTGTAATATATCTTCCCAGTGTAGTGATATTTCTCTCAATTCCTCTGCAGTATCACCTTTAAATACCACTTCAGTCTTGGGTAACATCCCTACATCTTCCTCAGTAAAGACCGAAGCAAAGAATTCATTCAGTCTCTCTGCTATAGCCTTGTCTCCTCTTACTGCCCCTTTTACCCCTCTATCATCTAATGGCCCAACGGACTCTCTCACAGTCCTTTTGCTACGAATGTACTTGAAAAAGTCTTTATTTCGTGTTTTTGCTTCCATAGCAAGTTCCTTCTCAAATTCTCGCTTTGCGTGCCTTATCAATGCTAAGTGAGAATTTGAGAAGGAACTTGCTACGGAAGCAATAAGTATGCATTGGCTCCCTGTTACATATCACAATTTAAGCTCTTAACTCTGTCCCACAAAACACTATACACTCAATATTTGGCCCTTAAATGACTCCTTATACCCTCAGAAGAACACTATGATCTTTGAATGCCCATTTGCTAGTCACGCCTACTGTCCACCAAGCAAGTCTCAAGTCCACCTCTTCCTCAGTATTTTTCTGCTTCACACTTCTATTATGGAACTCACTCCTCCTCTCCATCTGAGAAGAGACCTCCCTTAAAAAAATTCAAGAAGATACTAAAAGCCCACTATTTCCAATCGGCCTTCCACCTCAGTGACAACCTGTTATGCTCCTTGTTGTTGTACTTATTTTAATTCCTCATCTATCCTATCTAATTGTAAATCAGTATCTGTAACTTTCTATCTTTTATTTATTTATTTTTATTAAGTTTTATATCTAAATAACTTTGCTGGATCCTGATAAGGCAATATATCAAGAACTTAATCAATTATAAACTATAATCTATAAGACCTATTAAGCTCTACAATCCCTTCCTCTCACCCAGAGACCTTCTGTACTTGCTCCATGCTTTCTTAAATTCAGAAGCAGTTCTTGTCTTCACCATCTCAACTGGGAGGCTGTTTCATGCATCCACCACTCTTTCCATAAAGATGTATTTTCTTAGATTACTCAGTCTATGGGAGGTGTTTACTAAATGGCTTTAGCAGACTCCGTGTGACATCAGAGCTGTGGCCCTATTGATTTCAATGGGGACACGGTTCCAATATCGCATGGAGTCTGCTACTGCCGTTTAGTAAACATACCCCTATCTCCTTTCACCTTTATCCTAAAATCCCTAATTTCAGAGCTTCCTTTCAGTTGAAAGAGGGCCATTTCCTGTGCATTTATACCATAGATGAATTGTCTATCATCTCTTTTATCTCTTCTTTCCTCCAAAGTAAACATATTGAGACCTTTAAATTTTTCTCAATATGCTTTTTAACAAAGACCACTGTCTATTGTAGTAGCCACCCTCTGGACTGACTCCATCCTGTTTATATCCTTCTGAAGGTGAGGTCTCAAGGGTTGTACGCAGTACTCCAAATGCATTCTCACTAGAAACTTACACAAAGGCACTATCACTTCTTTTTTCCTGCTGACCATTTCTCTCCCTGTGCATCCAAGCATCTTTCTGGCTTTTGCCATTGCCTTTTCTACCTGTTTAGCCACCTGACGATAATCAGAAACAGTAAACCCCAGGTCCCGCTCTTCTTCTGTACATTAAAGCATTTCACCAGTATACTTTCCTGCTTCTTTGGGTTTTTGCAAGCCAAATGCATGACTTTACTAGTTTGCTAGATCTCTCCTCATGCTTTCCAGATGCAACCATTTCTACCATCTCTAAGATCTTAAGTTAAAGCATGATTTCTGGCACTTATGCTAGTGTTTTATAAGACAAGTAGACACTTACTTCTCTCGATAAAATTGTGCCTTTGTAAGCACCTGCTTTCACACATAACGTAAGTGCCTCCTTTTAAAATCACCCTCCACATGGGTACTTGTGCATTTTATAACATATGAACATACATTGCAAATCCACCTCTGCTTCACCCTAACTATGGGGCTTGTTTACAAAGCCGCGGTAGTGGTTCGCGATCGCGATCGCAGCTGCGGCCCCATTGAAATCAATGGGGCCGCGGCTCCTATTACGATCACAAACCGCTACCGCGGCTTTGTAAACAAGCCCCTATATGTCCCAAGAATGTCTATATGCAAATTGCATTAAAGTAGGAAAGCACTTTCTATACATGTACTTGTTATACACCTATATAATAGTGCAATTTTATCAGAGCCCTTTTCTGCATATAAAATAGTCTTTATATGCAGAAAACCTTAATAAAATTGCATTCCACTTAGCAGTAATGTGCATTATTTGCCAACAATTCAGCTTAGCACAAACATTTTGACATTAAGGTACATTAAATAATGAACTGCAAAGCATGCAAATGTATGTAAAGCAGCTCATTATTATGTTAAATGAATAATGAAGCTTGTTGTAGACTTCACAAACTGCATTATCCATGAAGGGTTAACAGTACTACAAGAGTGCTCCTTTTGTTTGGCATTAGTTTGATATGGGAAATAATAAACATTATATTTTAAAATTAAGAAATCTAGGGATATTAGAGAGCCACCAAGAGATTCTGTTTGGATGCCTAGCTCCTTTTCTTCTCATCATGAGTCAGTTCAAAAGGTGTTTTAGGGGCCACCAACTTGCACATAAGGTCATTCAAAGTGGCGTGCAGAGCCACTAACCCCCATATGCAGTCTGCGATGGAGACAAATTGCCTGGACTGGGGACTCTCTGCCTAAATATAGCAGTGAGAGAGCAGTGCACCCACCACTATAGCAACCTGGGTTGCCAGGTATGGGCAGCCTCCACATGCACAACAAGAGCTGCCTCAGTTTGGGCAGGAGCTTCCATGTCTAGAATTGGTAAAGATAGTAGTGGGAGGATGTCAAGGAAGCTTACTACATCAGTGATGCAGCAAGTAAACTTCACAGTTGTTGCCCTCAAGAGAAGACTACAGTCACGTACACAGTGAGATTTGTCCCAATGTGCTGGGGGTTCCCCACATTGAACAAGTAGAAGGACTTGATGGGAAAGTGCTAAGGCAGCTTACAAGACCTCCAATAACTATAACCATTATGGTAAGAGATTGGCATTCTGTTTGCTCTATCTGGCTCCCTGCCACTTTACTTGGGCATCCCACTGGCTCAGTCAGTGCCTCTGTGACCCCTTAGCTTTTGATGATCTCATGGGGCAGTATGAGATTGTGGGTCTGCAAATGATTCTCTGCACCAGGGTGGACCACTGGTTTATTTTTCATCCTTATTAATTATTTGCTCTGGAGAAAGAGAGATGGAGTGGAGTAGGAGAGAAAAGGGAGAATAGAGATGAAAATGTTTTATTTTGCTCATGCTGTGTATGTTACATAGAAACATGTAGAAACATAGAAACATAGAAATATGATGACAGAAAAAAACCACATGGCCTATTTAGTCTGTCCTTCCATATCAACAACTACAACAGTCCCCTTTTTACCTTTAGAGATCCTCTGTGTTTGTCCCATGCTTTTTTGAATTCAGTTACTGTCCTCATCTCTACCACCTCCACTGGGAGACTATTCCATGGATCCACCACTCTTTCCGTAAAGAAATATTTCCGCATATCACTCCTGAATCTATCTCCCTTCACCCTCATCCCATGTCCCCTCGTAGCAGAACTTGCTTTCAATTAAAAGAGGATCTCTCCCTGAACATTTATGCCACGGAGGTATTTAAACATCTCAATCATATCACCTCTATCCCGCCTTTCCTCTAAGGTGTACATATTAAGATCCTTCAGTCTGTCCTCATATGCTTTATAATGAAGACCACTAATCATTTTAGTAGCCACCCTCTGCACCGACTCCATCCTGTTCACATCCTTTTGAAGGTGCTGTCTCCAGAATTGCACACTATACTCCAAATGAGGTCGCACCAAAGACTTATACAGAGGCATTATCACCTCCTTTTTTCTGCTAGCCATTCCTCTCCGTATGCACCCAAGCATCCTTCTGGCTTTTGCTGTCGCCTTTTCTACCTGTTTAGCTAATTTAAGATCATCAGGCACAACCACACCTAGGCCCCGCTCTTCTTTAGTGTTGTGTCTTACTTGATGGACCCTTGGGCATGGTCTGTGAAAATTAGTAGTGCTATCTGGCTTCTACACTGCTTGAGTGGACTTTGTATGGAGCCAAAGCTATTTTACACCTCTCTGTTGGCTAGGTTTACTAGGAGCTTTCCTCCCTCAGTCAAAGAACAACCAAAGATGCCTGTCTTTGTGGAGTTTGCGAGGGGAAATGCTTTAAATTCAGACTTGTCATCACCAGTTGCCAAATCGGGGCTGCTTGAAGGGTATTAGGTGCTCTAGAGAAACCTTCAGCCTTGTGCCATTTCACAATTACAATTTTAGGCATTTAGCTCCTCCTTTCCCCGAAATTTTGATCATTAACTCAGTCATAATTATTTCAACGCTGTCCCTCCCAGAACAATCCTGTAAAAACACATATTTTAACATCATATTTTAAAATATTAAACTTTGTTTTGTAGGTATATTCATAATGAGGGAGAAGGGTAAATGAACTATTTTCAAATTCCCCATTCTTCCTTTGGCTAAATGTATGCACTTATGAGTCTTTGAGTTTGTGATGCTGTTAAGATCCATTGTTTTGCTTTGATTGAAGCTGCTCTTTGCACTCCCCCCCCCCCCCCCCCCCCCCGAGGCTGCTGCCCTAGTTTGCCTAGTGGTTGGACCTATTGCTGTTTTGTGGCCAACAAGCGCTGAGTCTCTAGCTGCTGGTAGAGATGGAGAATGTTCTGCATGGTGAAGCAGAACCTCATGATACAGATTTTCTCTAATAGGCCCAGGAATTGGGTATAGGTCTGTAAATCCTCTGATAAGGATGCCCCCTCCTAGATCTCTTCTGTGGTCTCTGCTTCCCAAGCACAAATACCCGCAGACATAAATCACCAAATTCACTCATTATGATTCCAGACAAGACCCTACCACCTGTGCCACAATCACACACAGAGACCTCAGCAACTTACAGTACGCATGCAAATGTCATGCAGCATTTCTAAAACCAGCTTCTATGATTCATTGATAATCTCACTCTACACCCATATTATTTTCACACATAAACCAAAAATTTCTAAACTAGGCAAAATCCTGTAAATAGTTTTGCATGTAAATGATTTTGTTATTGTTATTCTATGCTATACCATTGTTTGATGTAACTGTACCCATGTCTGATGTAATCAGTTCGTTCTTTGTAAACCGTCCGTGATCTTGGGAAGGGGTGATATAGAAAAGCTTTTCAAATAAATAAAATAATAAATAAAAACATGTATTGTGCATGGATATGCCTTTGAAATTGTCCTCTGTATAATGCTGGGAAGTCGATAGTATATGTATAAGGGGGGACTGCAAAAGGATGTAAACCATATGGAGTACGGTCACAGTGGAGCTACAAAGATGATTGGTCATCTTCATCGTAGAAGGGGAGAAAATGGGAGATATGATAGAGACATTTAAATACCTCTAAGGTATAAATGAACAAGTTATGGGTGTCTTTACATATAAAGGGGACTCTGGAACAATAAGTCATATCAAGTGGCATTTTAAAAAGGGCATCCAATCTGGAACGTCCAGGACACAATGTGTAGAAAAACGCCAGGGGTGTCTATGTTTCGGCCCAATTTTAAAAACATAGACGTGACTGACTGAGTTTAAGTTTAAATTAAAAGCTCTCTGGTGCTACTAAGCCCTGTCTGAATTAACAAATACACTGGATTCTAAAATACACCGATTTATCAGCTTCAACCCAAAGAATTCCCTTTTCCTGAAGATTTAGAGAATTTCCCAGCAAATAAATACTTACAAGTGCAGATTTCTTTCCAGCAGTAGCAGTCCCTTTTGGTAGTCCTTCAAGACTTTCTTTATGAGTCTTCTATGTGGTTCACTAGTAAGAACTTTAATAAAATCTAAGTCTATCACATTCAGCGCTAAGAGGTCAGAAACACAACTGAACAGAGATCTTGGGCAGGGGAGCAATTTTGTGCCAGGTGGATTTACCAAGGGGGATCTGTCAGAGAGGATTGTGGGAATGGGCAAATTTGTGCTAGGGGAGATTGTTTTGTGCACCATTCCTTTAAATATCTCCCAGGGAGGAAAAGTAACATCAGCTCAGAGCTGGCATTGTTTTTCCTTGAATAACGCAGTTTGTGAGGTTGAACACAAGTTGATTTTTTCATTTACTGTGAGAGTTACAAATCTGCAGCACTGAGTTACTGCAACAGTGACTCCCATGGTACATTAAGCTACATTAAATGCAATATTTTACTGCAGTTTAGTAACTACCCCTCCTAACTGGGTACTCTAGAGAAAGGGGTGGGAGACTAGTACATGAAAATTGAAATTAAAAATGTTAAATTTAAAGCTAATAAAACCCCCCAAAACATTATTTTAAAAACTGCCAGCTAAGTCCAAATTAAAGTTTACCTTAAACATTACATCTAAGCGGAGGAGTAACCTAGAGGTTAGAGCACTGGCTGGGTAACCAAAAGACCAGCATTTGATTCCCACTAGCACTCCATGTGGCTTTGGGCAAGTCACTTAACTCTCCATTGCCTTGAAAGAAAGATCTGGCAATTTACTTCTGGTCAAACTGCCAAGAAAACCCAGGGCTGCCAGGAGTCAGCAATGACTCAAAAGCACACATTGCATTTTTTTAAATGTCAAATTTAGGGATGCTTTTACTAAGGTATAGTAAGCTTTTGCACTTGCCATGCATTTTGAGTAAAAATTAGCATGTGTAAGTTCAAAAGTGTGCTGTTAGGGGTGTGACCAACATGTTCTTGGCAGTTATTGCACTGAACATTACTCTAATGTGCAGCAGAAGCATTTTCAATTAATGCAGATGCGCTTACGGCCACCCACTGAGGTGATGTGATGTGCACACACGCTACTTGCAACATTGACAATTAGTGCACAGTATCTACCCCCGCATTAACCATAATGTGCAGCCCACACCCACTCTCTACTCTTGACCTGCCCAGACACCTCTCCATTACTTGATGTGCAGTTAATGCAGGAATTAGCAGGCAGTAACGGCCATGCAAGCACGGTAACAGCACGGGCCCATGCTAATAGTTACTGCGTGCTAATTCTCACATTAACCACTTAGTCCACTTTAGCAAAAGGTCCTTATGGTTCTGATATAAAATCACACCTTTCAAATTCACTAAGGGGTATGTTTACTAAAGTGCACTAAGGTTTGTATTTGCTGTGCATTTGGAGCAAAGACTAATAAGCAGTAAGATCAACAGCACCACGTAAACTGTCCCTAGCAGTTACTGCACTGAAACGTTCCCTAATGCTACTCATTATGTTGGGGGCCATAGCAAACTAGAAATGTGGCCTGTGTAACTCATGAGGTTGGCACTCCCTACTCCCAGCCGTGCATAGGAACTTGCTCTTATCAGGCTTTCTGGAAGCCACAGTGATGATGTTGGCACCCATTGCATACTTATGCATTATTCGCTTAGCCCTTGCTACTGCACCCGTTCTAACCGCAACATTGACAATTAGCATGTTAACTATGCCTGCGTTGGCTGCAATGTGTGATCGGCACTCACTCTCCGCCCATAACCTATCCTTGTCCATCCCATCATATGCTATGCAGATAGCACTGTTTTCTTTTTGCACTAGCTGTTTTAGCACTTGGTAGCAATTATTGCGGTCACATACTAACCACTTTGCATAAATATTTACCATGAGCACATTTCATACTTTTTTTTGTTCACATGAGTTTTTCTTCATTTTCCTTTCAGTGATTTTCAAACGTTGGCTTTTTTGCAACTCTCCTTACCTTCCTAACCTTTATTTCCTTTATATTTCAGGAAGTTCATCACCCAGAGAGATCAGATAAGAAAATGCTCAAATTGCTTGTGTACTAATGCACACATAACTATTTCTCCTTGATCTTTATTCTTGTTTTCTGTATTCTGTATGGGGCATGTTTACTAAAGTGTGCTAACAGTTATCATGGAGTTTACCACACACTAAGAAGACTGCACTAACTGTTACTGTGTGCTAAAAACATCCACATGGCAAAAATCTAACACTAACCACATGGAGAGAAATTTTAAAAGGGGCGTCCAAGTGAAATCTGAGTGACTCAACTGGAAGGTCTGAAAAAAGAACAGGCATGTCCAGGTGCAGACATGATTTCACATATGTGGACACGCCCGATATGGACCTCTGTGGTGGCATTTATATAGACATCCCCAAAATAGTATTTCAGAACCTGCATGTCTAGGAATAGCCTCGTGGTTAGAGTAGTGGGCCAGAAATGAGGAAGCCAGGCTTAAGAATCCCACTGCTACTATCACTGAAATGTTGCTGAGTACTGGGATAATGGTGCTCTTTCTTCTCTACACCCTCTGGATGTTTTCAGCCAAACCAAGCACTTTTTCAGGTGCCTGGAACAAGTTTAAACCTAAATGTGACACTGGATATCCAGAATGTTTCTGGGATCAGGCGGGGATGCCTAGGTTCCTGGGAATGCCTGATCCATTCCTCCATCATGCCCCCATATAGACTTGGACATCTTCATGCTGGAGATGTCCACAGACCTGGCTTCTAAAATGGCTCTGGAGATGTCTCTGTGCTTTGGACATCTCTATTCTTCGGATGCCCAAAACATGAATAGGGCTTCCTAAATGACCCCCTTAGTGTGTGATAGGGAGGAGACTGGGTGGGTTAGGGGCAGAGAGATGGACTTTACTGCACATTGCAGTTAGCTCTAAAGTCATTAACATGCACTAATTATCAATGTTGCAGTTAGCATGACTGCATTTACTGCTACCTCAATGGGTGGTGACAAGTACACACCCATTAACTGTGCATGCAGATTTAGCATAGCTTTTCACCACAGTAACTGCATGAGGACATGTTAGGCACGGCCCCTTCAGTTGCATGGGTCTATCATACCTGCCGTGCTACGTTTTGGCATTTAACGTATGCTTCATTATTACACTTTAGTACATGTGCTTCTGTGTTAAATTTGTTAAATGTTGTACTAATATTTCTGATCAGAAATGTTTCTGTTTCATAGGTTAGTGCACATTAGTGATGTGCACAGAGCAAAAATCTTTGGTTCATTTAGGAGTTTTCCTGATTTTTAGACATTTGTTCATTTCAAACATTCATTTTTTATTGTATATCTTACTTGGTTTATGTTATTATAACCAATCCAATGATAGCTATAAGGAAATACAAAAAGACTTCCAAAATACTAAATAATCAGAAAATAATATTAGTAAGAAAAACAAACATCAGGCCCATCTTGAGTCAGTTGTGATAAGGGGGCTATTAATGTGCAGGCAAAAAAAGAAATACAGTAATTATAAAACAAGAAAGAACAGAAGGTAAAATGCTGACAAACACTTCAGTATTTTAGGGTGCAGGAGGACTTGCATCTGGCAGAGAAGCTGGAGAAGTTACAGTATCATAGTTCTGGTAGAAGCAATTATAGACTACTGAGAAGGCTCATAAAAATATATCTCACCTGACATACATTGACACAGAAAAGGCAACATAACTATATTAACCCTGGAATAACCGAGATTTTTTTGCACACACTGAATACCATTGGGGTCATAAATGACCCCACGACAAATTTTAATTGTTAACCATGAAAAATTTAAACTAAACAGACAAAATATTATTCCAAGTTAATTATTTATTAGATGAAGGTTAAATGTTTTGAAATTTAATGCTTTATCATAAAATTACATGAAGAAGAGTTGCCATGAAAGCAGTTTTTGCATGCACTTGATGAACACAGTAAAGTACTACAGTCATTTGCATGAGACACAGACAATTTCTGAATGTTCTTTGCAAACATTATGCTTGCAGGAGGTGCAAACTATGTTGCTTTTCTTGTCTTTTTCTCTGGAACAGCAGTGACACCTTGCCCTTTTCTTTGGGATCCCAACATTGCAAACAGCATCAGTGGCTTCTTCAATGCTGGAAGAAGTCTCGCTGCAATTACACTGAAGCAGCTGCTTTCCTAATTCCAAGAGCAATAGACAACATCTGTGCTTTGACTTGGACTGCCATTCTGGATTTAGTGACATCCAAACAATGAAAGCGTTCAAAGCACTGATGTCCAACATGTTGTAGAAGATTGTCACTGGCCAGCGTCTTGTCATTCGTTTTGTGGTATACGTGCGCCACATTTGATCTGCCGTATCTACTCCACCTTTACTAGAATTATAGTCCAAGATCTGTTCTTTCGAATTGTCCCTAAAAGTGCCATTTGTTTTTCTAGCAATTTCTGTGACAGGGATAAACTGCAGAAGAAATTGTCAACAGTAACATTTCTGGCAGATCACGTCAATCCTTCAGTGAGTTGCAGCGCAACCCTTTCACCCTGATTCTGTTCTCTGTTTTGTCCGAGTTCCCTTCCTGTATATACTTGAAGACGCAGAACATATGATGTTGCACTGTCACACAACATCTATAGCTTTATGCCATATTTCCCAGGTTTGCTGGGAATATATTGTCTGAACGGAACACGGACACAAAATGTAAGCAGTTGCTCATCCACGGTAACATTTTCACCAGGAACAAAGGCATCACTTAGAGTTGCTTCCCAGGTATCAAAAATGTGTGTGATTGGAGCAAGCTTATCCACGCCTTGATGTTCACATCTGTTGGTTGCATCATCAAATCTGAGAGCACAAGAAATTTGCTGAAAACAGTTGCGGGCCATATTTTTGCTGAAAACAGAACGACCATATTCAAGGTTCCACAACTGAACTATGGATTCATTTCGTGACTTGTACACACCTGAGAGGATCAGAAGTCCAAGAAAACATTGAAATTCTCCGTCTGTCAAATCTTTCCAGGTGTCATCATAAATGTGTCTTTCTTGTTTGCTCGTCCACATCATGATTTCATTCAATAAGTTCTTCCTCATGAACAAGTGGAATGCTGCGAGAGGGCCATCAACATTTCGTACAGCATACCTTGTAGGACCTTGTTGTACGGGCATGACATTAGCTCTGGCGTATCTTCCAGCAGCTTGCTTTATAGGTCTCGTGTTCCATGATGAGGCATCCTTAGATACATAGGCTTCAATGGCAACATTTGTGCTTATAGTTGATGACCTCTTAGCGCCTCTATGACCACAACTAAGATTCCTCACAAATCTTTCTGACACCGAGGACTCCTGCCTTCTTCTCCGTCCAGCACAGCCTCGACCTTTGCCTCGACCTGTAACTTGACTCTTTGCTGCAGGCAATCATACCGGCTCAACATCAGTCTCACATTCACTTGGCGACCAACTGCTGTTGCTATCTGAATCTTCACTGTCATCGTCAGATTTATCGCCTGAACTTGGCTGATATGCTTCTTTGCTTGCTGAATATGCTGCATCGTCAGACGACTCAGAGCCGTCACTGTCAGCATCTCGTTGCAATATTTCTCTTACTTGGGAAGCTGAATACTTTCGTTTTGACATCATAAACAATAACCTAAAATAAATAAACAAAGATAAAGTTGAATAAAACCCAAAGCAGTTTTACTATAGGTGTACAATAATCGTGATGAACGAGCTGAAAGCCTTTAGATTTCATTGGAAATAATGAGAGAACATATGATATCAATTACAGAAAATGTGTAATTTTCATAAAATAAGAGTACAAAAAATAAATGATACATAATTAATGATAAATACCTTTGTCAGATCAAAAAATTTATAAAACTGCAAATTGTATCATGATCCAAACCGGACGTAAGCAACTGGGGTCAAAAAGGACCCCACTGGTACTCTGTGCTGCAATTCATCACTAGTGTCACATAGCGGATTAAAATTATTCCTCTCATGGTGCAATATAAAGAGAATATTGACATGTGAAAAGTCATAAAAAGATTGCATTCTTGAACAACTAGTTTCCGAGATACATGTTGTGAAACTTGCAATGAGGTCACTTTTGACCCCATCGGTACTCTCAGGGTTAACCTGAGACTTAGCAACAGGAATTGTTTCCACCTCCTCTTCTGTGTGTCACAACGTCAGGAAACATTTGAAATACATTTTCATAAGCTTTTTTCCCTGTTAAATTCTGATGCAAAGCATACCGTTGGTGTGAAAGGTGTTACTGATTTCTCTCTTGACTTCTGCAGTAAACTAGTTAATTCCAAATTATCAACAGGTTACACATTTCTCCTCAGGCAGGAATGAATCTTTGAAATAGGAGGAAAAGAGGATTCTACACCTTTGTCATCTCCAGGAGATATCTCTTGAACATATCATAAGGGGTTACCATTGGTGTCCTTGGGAAATTTACAACATACACATTCCTTCACAGGAGTGGAGGAGTGGCCTAGTGGTTGGGGCAAGGTACTTCAGGCCAGAAGATCAGGGGTTCAAATCCCACTAGAGGACAGCAACCTTGGGCCGGAAGGACTGGGGTTTCTAGTCCCACAGGTGCTCCTTGTGGTCTTGGGCAAGCCACTTAACCCTCCATAGCCCATATTCCCTGTAAAATAGTTATCTCCAAGTTATAATGCCCTGTTCAATGTAATTTCAGTTTGTTCAATGTAAACCGCACTGATGCAGAATAGCGCGGTATATAAGAGAATATAAATAAATAAATTGTGTTATTTTCTCCATATTTTCTACCGTACTCTGAAAATTCAAACTGTTTTTTATTAACAAACCATCATTCAACTAATTCTGTGGTTCTCTTAATTTTCCTGAAATCTTTTGTTCATTTTATTCAACTCTTAGACAAGTTGAGAAGAGTCCCCTGAAATGTAATTTGCTGGTACAAAATTTGACCAGAGAGGAATCGCTATGAATCTTGAAATGCTCCATATGAAAACAGGACACTCACAGTTGCCGAGCTCAAATCCCTTGTCTGATCCCAGACATAATATTGACAGCAAACCTCAACTCTCTTTAGGGACTTTCATCTTTAGTACTTTCCTTCTTTGCCACATTGCCATTGGCTGTCGCCATACAGGCAATGGACACATGTACCATATCATCAGGGGATGCTAACTGACTGCAGCTCTGCTCTCACCACAGCCAGCAGCTCTGGAGGCACCCGCTCCCCAGGAGAAAGACACTGCCTTAATAGATGATAGTAGTATAATGGGTACACTACTCGTCAAACTGATTGACAGATAAGATAAGGACATCAGCCAATCCGTGTTCACTTCTGGGTTATGCCCCACCCCTGGCCCCAGCCATGCCCCTGATGAAGAGGTAACTGCCCCCTGAGACACAGAAGTATCCATAGGCCTAATGTTGGGGACACTGGTGTGCTCAAACCAAATGCATTCATTTTAAGGAACATTTTAAAGATGCACTAAAACCTTTTGGCACATGCTAATTGGCAATGAGCATTAATTCATAGAATAACACACACATTAAGGAGATAACATCTAATGAGACACATAAAGTTATGCTGCCATCAATGCATATAAGCCACTTACTTTCAATGACCTATGCATGGGGATGTGCACTTCTGCATGTAGTTTAGGCAGGTCCTATCCTGTAACTATGCATGTCAGGGTGATGGCACACAGTTTTGGAGTAGACAGACATAGAGGTGAAGCTTGGGCAGAGTGTAGATGGAGCACAAATTTATGCACTTAGGTTATAGAATATTGTAAATTAAGCACATTTTCCACAAATCTAGTTGTGAGCATTTATACCAAGTCTAGGGTTGGTATAAGTGGTCGCACCTAGAAGTGGCACACATATCTCACCACTTACGTCCCTATTCTATAAAGTAAAGTAGCCTTATAGAATTACCCTGCATGTTTTTAGGGCATATTAATAAACTGAATGCATGTTAATAAATATACGTCCTTAGCGCACAGCACTCTCAATTGCGTAAACCTGGTGCTTGAGTATGTGGCATACCTGAATTTCACCAATCAGCTGTCTTAAGTCCTCTTTCTTCTTTGTTCCTCACTACATTGTCCCCTCTTTGAAACATATCACCTGACTACAAACAAATAAGAGAGAGAGAGAGAGAGAGAGAGACTATACTAACACCAGTTACTTCATCTGCAAAACCTTAGAATGAGCCTCATTCATGAGACTCTGAGTCCGAGTCACATGAAGCTACAATGTGTTTTCCTATCTAAAAGACTATCACTTAAGTGTTATTAGTTTAGTTCTCAGGTGTGTATGGATTTAGTCTATGGTTTAGTTCTCATTTGTGAGGACATATACCATCAAATCAGCTATGCTAATGATTCTCACTCACATCTGTTTTCTATAACTATCACATCTAAAATTTCTCTGTCTTCGATACGGCTTTCCTCCATGAACAACAATTATGTCATTTTTAATTCAATTTAATGGAAAAGGTTTTTGTTTTTTCTTATAAAATAATACAACAGAAACAACAGAAAAACCTGCATATGTTTAACATATTTGTCTGTTGTGTTCCAGATTTTGTCATATGCTAATATATTATCAGTTCGTCAGCTGCAGCTGCCTTATATTTATGAGTCACACATTCTATGTTTCCACCATGCATCAAAATGAATATTCTCATTATTCATCCAATTAGAAAAAGTTAATTTAAAGCCAGTGCTAAAAATAAATCTAATTATTTTTTTTCTGGGAAATAAGTAATGAGAAATCCCTAGCATCAGCTTACCATATCACAATGTCTAATGCAATTTTACTTGGGAGGTCTAGTATGGTCTTGATTCTTTGCCCATGTCTAGAAATATTGTAGGCACAAGTATTCATGTGCCATATTAGCTAAGGAATCTATATCATGATGAAAAGAGCTACATAAATTATAAGGTTTTGTTTTAATTTGTACAACCTAATCAAGTTCCAATAAACCCTGTGTACAACATACAAAAAATGTTAGAAAAGAGATGCTGAATAAAAAAATGCCATAGATTTTCTCCAAAATCTATTCCAGTAGGAAAATGACTGATGATAGCTATCACTGTGTAACCTGGTAACCCGGAGGCCCTTCCTCATCCTCCATCACCCATTCCCCCCCCCCAACTTTCAACTATTCGTTATAGCATTCAACAAATACACTGACACATAATGTGGTAGAACCTTGGTCGCAGCTTTATTAATACAGGTAACAACCCGCCCAACATGGGCAAAACATCATCAACCTCACCCCCACCCTTTTCCGGACGATGCCCTCACCCGCCAGACGATTAGCAAGGCTGAGCATCATCCTCACCACCCCCACCGCCTGCCTCGCCATGCTAGTAGCAAAGGCTGGCCCGCACCCCGCTACCGGGCCGAGACCCCCCAACCGGGATGTCTCGCCCCACTCCGGGGAGCTCCTTCGCTCCCCACCAGCTCCCAGATCAGTTACTGCCCCGCCGCCTGGGCGAGCGCTGGCTCTCTACCCCCACCCCCAGCTGCAACAACAACGCCCTGAACTCCTCATAGGGAGGGTGGGCGGGAAACGCGCCTGTTCCCTCCGAGGAGCCGCGGCGAAAAGGCAGAGCCACGCGGCTCCTCGGAGTACCCAGTACTGCCCCCTCACGCCCCGCAGCCAATAGAATCACCCCACAGTGCTGTGGTGCGATTCCTGGCTGGCCGCGTCACTCTCGCTCCCCCCCTCCCCCCGCACCCCCGTCACGTGATCCTGGTGAGACCGGGCCCGGGCCCAGGTTACCGCCGGCCGCGGGACCCGGCCCAGCGGCCTCAGGTAATAACCTGGTAACCCGGAGGCCCTTCCTCATCCTCCATCACCCATTCCCCCCCCCCAACTTTCAACTATTCGTTATAGCATTCAACAAATACACTGACACATAATGTGGTAGAACCTTGGTCGCAGCTTTATTAATACAGGTAACAACCCGCCCAACATGGGCAAAACATCATCAACCTCACCCCCACCCTTTTCCGGACGATGCCCTCACCCGCCATACTATTAGCAAGGCTGAGCATCCTCCTCACCACCCCCCACCGCCTGCCTCGCCATGCTAGTAGCAAAGGCTGGCCCGCACCCCGCTACCGGGCTGAGACCCCCCAACCGGGATGTCTCGCCCCACTCCGGGGAGCTCCTTCGCTCCCCACCAGCTCCCAGATCAGTTACTGCCCCGCCGCCTGGGCGAGCGCTGGCTCTCTACCCCGCCACCGGCGCGAGGTAGTTATCTATCCTCGCACCGACCCACCCCCATAAAGCTGCGACCAACCAACTGCTCAAGCATTTCCTGCCAATCGTTTAACAGAAGATCTTGCCCCACAGGAGATAGGTGTACCCCATCAGTACGGTACAGGCCCGCACAGCACACCTCCGCCCAGGGGTGCTGCACCTGCCAGCCACCCATCTGCTGCACCCAACGTCCGACCTGCCGATTCACTTTAGCCAAGCCTCGCGACCACCGCCGCTGAGACTAGCAGGCCGGCCGTTGAATGATATCAGACCATATAAAGGCCACCCCCGGCCATTCTCCCCGCAGCACTGTTAAGTCCCGCTGCACCGCTCGGATGAGCTGTCGACAAGTCCAACTGGATAAATCGTTGCCACCCAAGTGTATCAACAGTCCAAGTGGGCGCTGCCGCCGGTCCGCATGTCGTCGCACCAGAGGAAGAAGCTGCCACCAGCGCATGCCCCGCTCTCCAATCCACAGCAACCGAACGTTGCGGGTAGCCAGGCCCAGATGTTCTCCAAGCGGACGCAGCCTTGCTCTCCTCTCAGCCCAATACACAAAAGAGTGCCCGACAATCCACCATTCACCAGGTGTGCACTCCCCGGCAGCCCTTTCCGGGACCGAACGTCGCAGCAGCCCACCTGCAACAGGAAACACATCATTAATACCCCCCCTCACCCCCTCCGGGCACCCCACTCGGAGTCACTGTCACCGTCACAGCCGCTCCGGTCGGACATATCCCACATATGCCCCGGATCTCCAACCCCCAATCCGCTGGAACACCTCCCCCCCCAATCCCGCCGCCGCTGCACTCGTCGCTGCCCCAATCCTGAAGGAATGGGACGCAAACTAGTGCTCCGCATATCCCAACCGCCGCAAGGCCAAATGCAGCACCGCCGTAAACTGAAACTGTGTTACCGGCTTTTCATTAGCGTGTCAAAAAAATTGGCCCGCCACCGAAGGCCGCCTCTGCTCAAAAGCTCGCAAATTCCGCACCGGGCATGAACTCAGCTCCGGGATGGTTTTCAGCACAACCCTACGACCCACACCCAATTGGTCAGTCTTCGACCATGCAAGATAAATCTGCACCGATGCAGCCTCCAACACCACGTGCCGCGCTTCCAACCCCCCCTGTGCCTCCCACCGTTGCGACCGCAGAACCAATTCGCTAACCCGAAACGCTCCGAAGAAGGCCGTCACGAACAGAGCCCGAAATAACACCACTTCGAACTCTGACGCCGCGACCTCCGGCAACACGCCCCATATCAGCACGAGCAACTCATGCGACACTGGACGCCGCCAATCCCGCCCCTGGGGCCTCTCCCGCACCCACCCCGCCAACAGCCGCCTAACCAAAAACGATGCACTGGGGTTACCCCACCCGGCCACCTTGCTGAAAAAGGAGAATCCTGCCACTGCCGCCCGCACAGATGACCGCGACCAGCCTTGTCCTTTCGCCCAAACTATGAACGCGCCCGCAAGCCGGTCATCCATTCGCCCACCGCTCCAGCCCACGCCACGTAAGAAGTCACATACATTGGCATACCCACGCGTATAAGCCGCCCACGTACCTGGAGCGACAGAAGACCGCAACAACCTTATCACTGCAGGGTCCCAAGCTGCCAAAGGTGCTACGGCACCATCGTCGCTGTTTCGTCCGCTCCCGGCGCCAAAGCCCGGAATTTCTCCCACTGAAAACGAGACAAAGCATCAGCAATGGCATTACACGTACCCGGAACATGACGGGCCCTGGCAGTGACATTAAGACGCAAACAGGCAAGCACCATAACGCGCATAAGCGCCGCCACCCTCGGACACCTGGGGGAGTGCCGATTGATCACCTGCACCACGGCCGCATTGTCACACCAGAACACCACCCTCCTGTTCCGCAACCTTTCAGGCCACACCCAAAACGCCACCACTATTGGGAACAAAGGCCACATTACGCGTTAAACCACTCTCCACCCATGCTGTAGGCCACGCCGACACACACCACGAGCCCTGGCAGAACAAACCAAATCCCGAACCCCCTGCCGCATCTGAAAAGAGCTGAAGATCAACATTGGACACCTCCGCCGATTGGACGATCGAGCACCCATTGAAGTCCGCAAGAAAAGCACTCCAAACCCGCAGATCCTCTCGCATCCCTGCAGTCACCCGAATACGATGATGCGGTCGCTGCACCCCCGCCATAGCCAAGGACAGTCGCCGCGCAAAGGGGCGCCCCATCGCCATCACTCGACATGCAAAGTTCAAGTGCCCGACAAGCGCTTGCAATTCCTTCAATGTCACTTTTGACGCAGACCCCACCTCTGCCACCAGAGCTTGCAGCCGTTCGATTTTTTCCGCTGGTAAGCGCACCTCGAAGGCAACCGAATCTAACTCTATCCCCAAGAAGGCATGTGACCGGCCCCAGCGTCTTCTCCTCCGCTAACGGTATCCTGAAGTCCGCTGCCATTGCCTGAAACGATTGCAACAAGGATGCGCATACCCCAGTCTGCGCTGGACCTACAAAAAGAAAGTCATCCAAGTAGTGTACAATAGAACTACTATCCGACTGCTGAACCAGCACCCAATGCAAGAACGAACTGAAGGCCTCGAAGTAGGCACAAGAAATCGCACAACCCATCGGCATGCACTTGTCAAAGTAAAACTAGGCATCAAGCTGGAAACCTAACAAGGGAAATGCTGATGGGTGGACTGGCAGGAGCCGAAAAGCCGATTCGATGTCCGCCTTCGCCAATAAGGCCCCCTTTCCACATTGGCGCAGTAGGTCAACTGCCGAATCGAACGGCGCATAGCGGACAGAACAGCACTCCGGCGGGATATGGTCATTCACCGAGACCCCCGGCGGAAAGGACAGGTTGTGTATCAATCTATAGTGCCCGGGCTCCTTCTTAGGTATCACCCCCAAAGGCGACACGATGAACGGCGGAAAGGGGGGGCGCTCAAAGGGCCCTGCCACTCTGCCCAAAGCGCATTCAGTTGCAATTTTTTGACGTGCCACCTCGACTAAATCCCGTACAGATCCAGAATTACTGGCCACCACACCCGTGACATCACCCTGATAGGGAATACGAAAACCCTCCGAAAAACCCAACCATGACTGTTCCGCCTTGCCACGACGAAGCCTCCCATAACGCTCCAGCCATGGTTGCAGCGCCTGTGTCTTAATGGGGGTAGGCGCCAACCCCCGAAGCACTCCCTCATTTACTCGCACTCCTGCTCCCGAAACTCCTTTCCTGACACATTTTGTGGCCGCGTGCCCCCCCCGCACATCGAACAAGCGTGGCAGAACTTGCAATCTGGGAAGGGACATGATGATTTGTTATAGCGCCAACAGAGATCCCCTGCCGCTCCTCCGTTAAGCGATCCCGGCACCGGGCCCGCCCCCCGAAAGGACCGCAAGCCAACAGCTGAACCCTGCCCACCAACCTTCCCCTGCCCACTGGTACTACTCCCACCCCCTTTTTTAGCCGACATCTGCGTCAGCCATAAATTAATATCTCTCATCCCCCAGGACAACTGCGTATTCTCCTCCATCATGTCTCTAAACTCCTCGTCATAGTTGAGCCATGCCCAACCTTCGTGCGCCTGAGATGCAGCCAAAATTGCATCAGCATATGTCAACAATTCCCCGTACAATCCCGGATCCGAGTGACCACACACACTCGCCAAACGTAAGAACGCCCGTGTCCAATTCAATGTATTACCGGAGACCTTTCGCACCCTCCCCGCCTTCTCATCCTCCTTACGCTTCTTTCTACTCTCTCCCGATCGCTTCCTTCCTTCCAAGAGCCGAAAAATATCGATGTACCTCCTCTTCCGAATTCGCCTGCGCAACTTGCGCGGAACGCTCTCCCACAACTCCGTGGAACGCACCACCGATGACCCCGCACTTTCCCCGCGACCCTTTTCCGTCCCCGAGTCACTTGATGACTCCCTAGAGGATGAGGAGGACGACGACGACGAACCCCGCCGACACCGACGCCCATGCTTCCGTTTAGCTTTAGCCTTGTGCCCCACCGTAGCCGCCACCCCAACCGTCACCCCATCCCCCCCTTGGGTACCCGAACCCCCCGTACACTCACCCTCTGTGACGTGCCCTCCGGACACTGGCACCGCATCAGCCGAAGCGACCGGCTCCACAGGCTGGGCCATCACGACTGGACTAGCCCCTGTGCTCCCGACCGAAGGCCCTCCACTCACCGGCACCTGCAAAGGAAGAGAAGAACCACCAGCAACCGTACCCAAACCATAGTGCCCTGCTCCCCACACAACCCCTCCACCGGGCTGCCAAGCAGAAGTACCCAAACCCCCCGCTGCCCACTGAGGCCCTTCCCATGCCGCCTGGACCCCCATACGTGGGAATCCTGCACTGGGCCACTCACCCCAGCCGGAACCCCATGGCCTCATGGCCATCGGCTGCCCCCCTCCCTGTGGCAAACACATCAAACCCCCCCCTGGGGCGTACTGCATTACCTGCCCACTCTGCCGCCATGGCACGAACCCCCCATCTCCGGGCATCCCGACTGCAACCCCCAATTGGCTTGCCGCTGCATCACGTAAACCCCCCGAGCCCACCCCTTGCACCCCCCCAGCACCTCCGCTGCCCCACTGCCCCAAGGCCCCATCCATCCCAGACCTACCCACCCCCACCAGACTCTCCCCGCAGGGCACTGGCCCTGCTGCCTCCTGACCCTGGGCGCCCACATTCTCCCCCCGCTCTAACCCCGAGCTGGAAGCACTCACTGCCACCTCCCCCCTGCCCCTGCGGCCTCCCCTACCCCTCGGACTCACTGCCAAGGATGCCTGCAGTACAGTCTCCCCCCTCGCACTTACTCTTGTGCTGTCCCCCTTAAACCCAGCATTTCCATGCGTTTCCACACCCCTCCCCCCAGGCTGAGTCCTCTGCCTCCCCTTAGCTGCTCTCTTTGCCCGCCCCATGGCAGTAGGAGCCACCAGAGATCCCCCCGTGCTATAGCAGCCTGCAATTAAAAGAGCAGCTCTGCACCCCGCGGCTCTCGCTCGCCCTAACCTTTTTTTTTTTTTTTTTTTTTTATGTTTTGTGGTGTTTTCTTCCCCTAAGCTCACCCGGTATCAATCCTGAGTCGCCGAAATCCAACCACGTGGCAGAAGGCCTCCGTTGCTCGGCCGAACCAGAAAACGCGCCTGTTCCCTCCGAGGAGCCGCGGCGAAAAGGCAGAGCCACGCGGCTCCTCGGAGTACTCAGTACTGCCCCCTCATGCCCCGCAGCCAATAGAATCGCCCCACAGTGCTGTGGTGCGATTCCTGGCTGGCCGCGTCACTCTCGCTCCCCCCCCTCCCCCCGCACCCCCGTCACATGATCCTGGTGAGACTGGGCCCGGGCCCAGGTTACCGCCGGCCGCGGGACCCGGCCCAGCGGCCTCAGGTAATTTCCAACTTTCTTTAAACTAACAGCCGTGAAGCCCTGTGTTGTACTGTATAAGATGTTGAGATAGGAATTGAGATGCCAGGTCAGGATTTTCAGTTTCCCTGGTATTTTAGGAAAGATTCTGTAAAGTGAAGAGACTTTTGTAAAATTAAAATCCAAATGCATGTGTATTTGCCAGCACATACAGCTGGAGCAGCAATTTCAAGAACCACATCTTCCATGTATTTATGGGGTTATTTTAGAAGAGATGAATATGTGTGGGATGTCTCAAGAGGACGATGTGGACATTGGAAAGGCAGCTCTGTGCAGCTCTGAACATTCCCGCAGATGGTGCAGTCATTGTCTGGCCGTGCCAGAACCCACACGTCAAAAACATATTTCTTATGCGACATATTTTAAAACATGCGATATCGGAGCCGTGGCCCCATTTAGCCACTACCGCCATTTAGTAAACATATCCCTTTGTGTTTGAAACATCCCAGGGGTGGCAGCCAGACATCCCAGCTACACTAGTTATAAATAATGAATAGATAGAAGACTTTGTTGTCCATGCTGACACCAAATGTGATTGTGTTTTGGAGGAGCCTGAATTGGAGAGAAAGTCTGTCTGTCACCCTGTATCTGCTCAGTACCATCTTGTGCAAACCCCCATTGTCTCCCCCGTACTTCCCAACCTCCTGTTACTACACCTGTATCCCTAGCAAGCTCCCATTAGCCCCCGCTTTCATGTCACAGGTTTTTGGCTGCTCCCCCACCCAAAACCCACAGCATGTCCCCATGTCCCCCCTCATTCCCATGTACCATCATCCCCACCTGTGTTTGTCCCAGCCCTGGCAGTGTAAATGCATGTGTGCCTATCTGTATTGACATGCCAGAGCAGAGGTGTGTGCGAGGACAGCTGTATTGGCTAAGGTATCAATGTCCATGTGTCAGTCAGTCAGTCTGTACATGTGTGTGTTTACATCTCATACAGCACAGAACGTTGCAATTTGATAGAGGTAGTACAAGATTGTAGGTGGTGGGTGGGTCTGAATGGGTGTTGGTGGTGGGTAGCTGAAATGCAGAGTATGGACTGGTGGTTTGCTGTGGCTCTACAGGAGCAGCAGCACAGGGAGTGCAGGAGAAGGAGGAGAGCGCACCCCTATCAGAGGGTATATTGGACCAGGGTCTAATATCTGGGAATAAACAGAGGACAAGTAAAAAAAAAAGGCTTCCTACTCATCTTTATAGACATATCTGCAGCCTTTGACACTGTGTCCCATAGCACCCTTCTGCTGAGACTGTAAGAAATTGGATTGCAGAACACCACGCTCAAATGGTTTAAATCCTACCTCAGTGACAGGCATCAACGGATAAAGGTCAGATCAGTCACATCCTCCACCTTCCCCTAAACACAAGGTGTCCCCCAAGGATCAATGCTTTCAGCCTTGTTCTTCAAACTATACATATGCCCCCATCTGCATTATAATTGGGAAACATAGCATCCAATATGCGGTGTATGCAGACATTATGATCTACACCCCCATCAACCTGAATAACCCAGACTACAGGACAATAGCAACTTGTCTCCAAGACAAGTCTAACTGGCTTTCCCACAACAACCTAAATATAAATTACAAGAAGACAAAAGTTCTTATCATTACACGCAACACATCCTCTAGCCCACCCCAGTCAATCTGCCTATACAACTTGACTATACTGGTTGAAAAGGAAGTCAGATACCTGGGAATAACTCTGGACAAGAACTTGAACTTTCAATCCCATATAAACAAGACCATGAGGAACACATATCACAAGAAGTACATCATGCAGAGCATTCTCCATCATAGCTTCTTCCTCTGGAATACCCTCCCAGCTGGCTTAAAAGCCACAACTGATATCAAAGATTTTCGAAAGAAACTGAAAACTCTACTCTTCACTGACCACTTTGGGGCTACCTCTGCTGACTTTTAACCAACCCATGAAGTACCCTGAACAAGCACTGCCCAGACTCAGGATCTCACATAAAATCCAACATCCTCCTGCTCCAGATGTACATAAGCAACTCTGTAAATAAGTTACCTACAATCCCCTGCATGAGCAACCACTGTACCCTTCCTCGAGCATTAACCAACTTTTGTAAATACTCTATTCACTAGGGCCCTTCTACTTGCTTCCCCCCTTTGTTAGATGTTTATGGTGTCGTATGGTAAGGAGGTTTTATATATTGTGCCTCCTTAGCCTTTCACTGCTAGCTTTTGTTATTAGTGGTTGCAGGAAATTTGACAATTTGTTGTGTATTAATTTGAATGTTCTGCATATTGTTTTGTATCTGATTCTAGCAAGAATAGGGTGCCAGTGTAGTTGCTTTAGAATGGGGATGATGTGGGAATGCCGTGGTGTACCATGTATGATCTTTGCAGCTGTGTTTTGGACCATTAGGAGAAGCTACAGAGTGTGTTTGGGTAATTCTTGGTAGATTATGCTGCTGTAGTCTAGGAGGGGGGTTATTTTTGTTTGGCATGTTGTACATTAGGGTGTGCCAGTTTTGGAGATGTCATAATTTTAAAAAGCACTAGTGAAAAAAAGGTACAATTTCATGTGGCAAATCAACAACTAGCTTTCAATTTTGTGTAATATGTTATTTACCTACCTGTAATTTCTAGAAAATTAGCAAAAATACACAAATTACTGAAATATGTTTAAGTGCTCTGATAATAGTTTTTATCTGTTTGAATTGCATATTAATGCCTTTTGTGCCTCAATTATCAATTTATCTTACTTATTTACCCAGAGAGAGATTATTAGAGAAAGACACCATGCTTAGCAAGATAGAAGGTCAACGCAAAAGAGGAAGGCCAGCAATGAGATGGATTAATACAATAACAGCAACTACGGGTACCAGTCTGTCAGCAATGAGCTGCCTGACTGAAGACCGAACACAATTAGGACAACTATCCAGAGAGTCACCATGAGTCGACACCGACTTTATGGCACTTAACAACAACAAAATTGACACTAGCATATTCGTTTCATTTTCTCATTCACAGGTTTTCAACATAGCATCATCATAGCAATAATCTTATTTTGAAAATGTCCAAAAGAAAAATGAGACTGCAAGTTTGGACTCATTTACAGCATTTGGTGGGATGAGGCAGAGAACAACCTACTGAACTACTATCTGTCGGGGATCTTATTAGATATGGGTCATATTTGAGAGACCTCAGTGATCAAGACAGATGGAATTACAGCACTGGTAAACTGGCCAATGATCTAACGATTGGATTACTTGCTCAATGGTACAAAGCAAATCCAATATTCAGTATTCCTGTCATAAACAACCACATTAGGATTAAAGCAAAGTTGAAATCCATGTGGGAACAAGCCAGCAAAGTTTCTGTGGGCAGAGTAAAACTGAAGGAGAAAGACAGATTTATGGAGAATCTCAACAGACTGATGGAGATACTAACCTGCGCATGTGAGATAAAGAGTTGTACTGATGTGGGATGCAATTCTGCCTGTGTCACTGGAATACACATACTTTGTGACTGCAGCAGAGAGAAGATTCCTGTGATTGATTTAGCCTTTATAGATGGTCAAAGAGAGAAATTTGGGAGTGTTGGACCTCATCAGATTGGACCAGTTGACCAACCTGAGATCAAAAGACAGAACAAAAGGCAGGCAAAAAGGAAAGAGAATGAAGAAAAATGGCAAATGAAGAGTGAAAAAAGAACATGACTTGGTGGAAGACATGGTGGAAGAACCAATGGAGGTAGCTCCTATTGCTCTAGAGAAAATCTAGGAAGAGGCCAAAATATAATACTGAGGATTTAACCAACATAGCCCTTGCCAGTTTAAAGACAACATACTGAATTGAGAGAGACAGCAGAGATTGGTACTGTTGCCTCAATTGATGTAGGACTCATCACTCACTAGGACATTGCTTTGGTGATTGATCACAAGAAGGTAAAGAGGGCTCAGGCAAGAATCATGAAAACATTAGAGGTACAGTTGAGGAGGAACTGCTGCAGAATGGCATCAGTTGCATTTTCTTTGATGATCATTGTGTTAATATCAGGTTCATGTTAAAGGCAGAGAATGGCAAAATGTATCTAGGTATGGTGAAAGAGAAACATTACATAGTTTGTATGGAGTCATGAGGTAAATATCAGTGGCATTTTGTTCCTGCAAGAACAACTAAAAAGAAGACTCATGCAGAAATATTTCCTGATAATGTGGTTGCATGGCTGAAAGAGGAGCAAACAAAACTCTTTAAGTTATTGGAGGTGATTCCTGTAATGTAAACACTGATTGGGAGGGAGGAGTGATGCATTATGTTGAGGAGAAGCTACAAAGGAAGCTGGTGTGGATTGTCTGTAACTTGCACATGGGCGAACTACCATTGAGGCACTTGGTGACTGCTTTAGATGCCAAGACATTAAGCAACAACAAATGAGCAGGTCCCATAGGAAAAAGGCTGGATTCTGCTACTGAACTGGAAGTAAATCCTGATTTTACTAAAATCTCTGTTGGCCCTGATCTTCTTCAGCTCAGCGATGAAGTGATCAAAGACTTAACCATGATCAAAGCTATGGCTATAGAATTGCAACTGTCATTAGAACAGGTATCTTTCCAAAGGATCTGGCTCTGTTGGAAATAGGACCTGTGTCATAATAGCAGATAGCTTACAACAGCTCTAAGGTTCATGTGAATATGGATTTCCAAACATAATCTGAAAGAAAAGAATCTGAACAACTTAAGAATGATTGCAGAATTCTGTGTTGGGGTTTACATTGTGAACTGGGTCAATATAAAAATAAATAGCAATTGGACGCAAGGCCCCAGGCATTTCCTTTACCAGCTGCAACTGTTGAAAGAACAGTGTGAAGAGGTAAGGAAGATAGTCATGCCTACAGTGAGAAGGTTAGCTTGGTATGGTTACAGCAAGTCTGTTCTGCAAGCTATGTTGTGCAGTGAAGAGGAACAGGAGAGAGTAGATGCAGTAGAGAAGATATTGAAGATCAGAGGTGAACGAGATGAGAAGATTCAGCTAGTAGACAGCAATGTGAGACCCAGGAAAACACTTTTCATCAACACTGAGGCAACTACACTCACCCAAACTGGAGCTCTGGAGTCTCTAAGCCTCCTCTTACCTGGACCATGGCAACAGCAGAGATCAAGGCATTTCCGATCATGCCCATCCATGGTGGTTCCAGAACGCAGTCCATAGAAAAGTGTGTAAAAATGAAAACTGAGGCTGCTGGTCATGTATACAATCAGGAGAGGAGGGAACATTATATTAGGGATCAGATGGTCAGCAGGGAGCTCATGAGCCGAAACAGAAGCAAACAAGATATGACTTCTTTGCTGGATTTTGTTAAATAACATTAAATTAACTGCATAAATGACATTTTAAAGACAACTATGTGCTTACATGTGTTTGCTTAATCTATTTATATATTCAAATAAATATTACTTAATTTCCATATATTTCAACTGTGATTCGATGTATATAAGACTCATTTTAAGCAATTTCTAAAGATAGTTTTAGATTTTGCATGTAAAACTGCATAATTTGATCACTAATAGTTTGTAAAGTTTGGAAAAATAAAAATCTACCTCTAAAATTGACAAGCACCTAGGAATGAAAAACCCAGACTTTGGTTACACAATGCAAGGTACCACATTAGAAATCACCACCCAGAAAAAAGATTTAGGCTTCATTGTGGATACTACTTTGAAACACTCCACGCAGTGTGCAGCCGCTGCCAAAAAAGCAAATAGAATGTTAGAAATCATAAGGAAAGGAATGGAGAATAAAACCAAGGATTTTGTAATGACTCTGTTCCATTCCATGGTGCAACCACACCTTCAATATTGTGTGCAATTCTGTTCATCATATCTTAAAAAGGAAATAGTGGAATTAGAAAAGGTACAGAGAAGAGCAACAAAAATGGTAAAGGGAATAGAAAGATGCCCCTATGCGGAGAGGCTTAAAAGGTTAGGCTTCTTCAACTTGGAAAAGAGACAGCTGAGGGGGGATATGATAGAGGTCTATATGTTAATGAATGGAGTGAATGGGTAAACTTTGGTTATTTACTCCATCAAAAAGTAGAAAGACTAGAGGAGAAGCAATGAAGTTACAATGTAACCCATTTAAGACTAATAAGAGAAAATACTTTTTTTCATTCAATGCATAATCAATCTCTGCCATTCATTACCGAAGGAAGTAGTAAAAACTGTTAGTTTATCTGGGTTTAAAAAAGGTTTGGACAAGTTCCTGGAGGAAAGATCCATTAACCATTATTAAAGAGGACTCGGGAAATCCATTGCTTACCCTGGAACCTGTGTGCCCTTTTGCAAACCTACCAGGTACTTGTGACCTGGATTGGCTACTGTTGGAAACAGGATACTGGACTTGATGGACCTTGGTCTGACCCATTATGGCATTTCATGGAGGAGTAGCCTAATGGTTAAGAACAGTGATTTGGGAACCCAGAGAGCAGGGTTCATTTCCCACTAGCACTCCTTGTGGCCTTGGACAAGTCACTTAACCCTCCATTGCCTCAGAAAAATCCAAGTTATCAATGTCCCTATTTAATGTACTAAGTTTCAATGTAAACTGATTTGATTGAAATGATAAAAAAGTATATAAAACCTGTTAAACAAATGTATTTTGTTCTTATGACGAAGATGAGGTCAAGTCTTCTTCCTTTCCTATGGGTTGGATATGTGATGAGATGTCTATAGTGTAGTGCTTCCATGGCTTCTAGGAAGGAGGAGACTTGCTTACTGAGTGTGGATGCTAGGTTCAGGTCTCCTAGGAGGATGAGATATTGGCATTTAGAGGGGAGCGAGCATGCTACTTCAAGTAGGGTGGACAATTTGTTGGCATTACCATGTGGGGTCCTGTATACCAGGCAGATTGTTAGTGACTTGTTTGATATTATTATGATGTCCATGTTGCTCATGGAGCTGGAGTCAATGGTTTCGAACTTTAGGTGATTTCTGGCTACTATGCTTACTCCTGTGCCTCTGCTGGCTGCTCTAGTGCAGTTGTGGATGATGTGTGTGAGAGGGCATAGCTGGTTGATTAGAACATTGTCAGCCCATCTACCATATTATACCAGGGAGGAGTAGCCTAGTGGTTGGGGCAAGGTACTTCAGGCCAAAAGGTCAGAGGTTCAAATCCCACTAGAGGACAGCAACCTTGGGCTGGAAGGACTGGGGTTTCTAGTCCCACAGATGCTCCTTGTGGTCTTGGGCAAGCCACTTAACCCTCCATTGCCCATGTTCCCTGTATGTATTAGTGTATGTGTCTCATATCCCCACATGTTAAATGTATCCCCCAATTGTGTTGTGACCGCTTTGATTGAAGGATAAGGCAGTATACAAAACTGTCTAAATAAAATAAAATATTTCTATAATGCACATGATATCAATATTATGGTCTTAATTTTGTTGCAGGCTGAGCAACCACTGATGAGAGCATATCTTAGCTGTAGGTTGTTGTTTTACTGCTCTCTAGTTTCATGCAAAGCTTCTTTATGGATGTTGAGTTTGACTAAGGAGCATTGTCTCCTGCACTGCTGTGCATACAGTAAGCTTTGTTGGATCATGTCCCTCACTTGTCTGTGCCTGTGTTTTATGAGGATGGGTCCCCTATGGTGCATTTGTGAGGCACTGGCAAGCATTGCTATCACTATTATACAAAGGAGAAGGCATAGGGGGCTAGCTGAGTGATTGGTGTTTGCTCAGCTAACAATGGAGCAGAGGAGCAATGGGATGTCAGCACAACCTTGCAAGAATCAGAAGTATGTGGACCTTATCACCTCATAGGATCACACCTATGTTGACATGGAAGGTGCTGGTAGTGCTGCAGTCATGGCCACAGAGGTATGCATAGTGCTTTCCAAACCTGTATCCCATATGAATCCATTTTAGCAACTAAATATCCATGTGATTCCAGATGATGATGAAATCAAAATAGCAGCTTTTCAGCCTCCTTTCTCTTCCTCCACTCATCTAAAGCAGAAAGTAGTGGCAGTTAGCATAGGAGACCTTTGTGTCAGTGTGCAGTGTTATTACAGACTCCAGTACTCCGCATGAGTTTCCAGTTTAACGGGTAGCTTTCTCAGCTGGGGCCAAGAGCCTATGAATGTTCACTGGCTCGCAGGGCACATAATGACTGGTGACTGCCATTACTTGGCATGGGTTACAGTGAAATTCCAGAGAGAAGGGGAAATAGACATGTTTCTGTGACTCCATCCACTGATGATGTGACTTAATTTGGGATCCCATGCCCAAGTTTGGGAACCACTTGTGTAAAGGGAAGAAATCACCTGGATGGGAAACAATCAGTCTACATGCACTACCTAGGAATGTGTCTGTGAGGGAGAAAAGGGGTTTGGGAGAGACACAGGGCAATGTGGGATGAAGTGCAAGTAAACCAGACTGACACTACTTTGATATTGCAGGTCTTCTGTAGCTATCAAGCCCACTGACCTTAGTCACTGCCTCTTCATCTGTGATGGTCAGGATGCCTTGTTTCAATTCATTAAGTGCAGGGGGAAGGTCATCTGCACTGAAAGCAGTTACATTGGCATTTGCCCTTCTCAAGCCCCTCTACTTCTGCCTTACATCCTCAATATCTCTGTTCCTGTGATAGATGGCATTCAGTTTTACACAGATGGCACACTACACCACACCTTTTGGTTGGCATTGCACCAGCATTTTCAAACAGAATTTGATTTTTTGCAGCCATCTCCCTGAGCAACAGATCTAGCTCCTTGGGACAAAAGTTTTCTTTCCATGACAAGGATTTGCCTTTGGAGATCATAAACATGGCACAGGAACATGTACAGGTTGGAGGCATTCTAAAATCAGGTATTTACACATTCAGCCATGCATTTCAGGGCATGCAGATGGGTGGATTCCATATATGCTGGATATATATACAATATCTCTGTGTCTAAAATGGCCCATTTCTGTGGATGTTCAATAGAGATGGATTCCCATTGGTGTGCTTGCAGAATCGGTTACTTGAATGCCCTTAGAGACTGCTAGATTACCATGCCAAGGTATGTGTGCTGCCACTTAATGTCTGTTTTGTCTTGCTAGCCCCTGGTGATCCCTGTGCTATCACAATTTGTGGGGGAGATGGCATGCACCCCCCTGTGGCCTCACAGAACCAATTCTGTGTGGCATACATAGTAGCACTATGGTAGGGGATAGATGCCTCTATGCATATCTCTGTTGTGCACTTGAGATCTGGCTGGAAGCAGGAGGGACAGTACAGAGGGTCATACCATATGGGTCTTTATGAATGGTCATGATGGCTGCCACAGAGTGCTGGGTATTTGGATGTGCAACAGTGCTGTGTCAGGCTGTGACCGCACACAATGCCTGCACAGGGGATGTCATAAGTATGACATTGCGAGCTGTTAACCCCAGCTTCCATGGTGCTGTAGAATTGTGGGAACATAGTAAGCAACAAACATTTGCATGTTCATGTAGCAGCTGTGTCCATCACATAGCAAGGACCCATGTGGTATCAATGGCAGCATCAACCTCACTAGAGGAAAGGGACCATGTTCCACAGCCATATGCAGAAATAAACTCAGGATTATGGCTCACTCTCCTACACATCCTGAGGCATTCACTTTGTACATTCAGGTTTATGGCTCACTGTCCTACACATTCTGAGGCAGGTCTTTGTACATGCAGGTCTGTCATAAGCTACTGTCCTGTCAGAGCCCTGGTGTGGGGACACAGGTAGCCACAAATTTCGGGCTGTGTTTATGCTAACAGATGTCTGGGGCTACTGTATGTGTGTATGTTGGTGTGTGGGTGTGTGGTGGCACTGTTCAGCTGTGCTCCTGTAGAACAGCGAGGGTATGCAGGTATAGGGAAAGGTCTTCTACATGGAATGTAGCTGGAGACCTTCTCACTGAGTGTTGAGAGGCAGAAAGCAACATACAGCGACAATGATACCAGCTTCCATGGGCACAACTGGCCATGACTGTTTCTTAGTTCTAGGCTGTTCCTCAGTTCTAGATTTATGTGCAGCTGGCCATTGCAACCTCAGGCATCAGTGTATTATACTGTCAGCACGTCCCATGGTCGGAGCACTACAGAATTAAAATAAAAATCACTTCACAAGGCGAGAGAGACAACAAGACAGTTTGACACACCACCAATGCAAAGAAGATTCAAAAGCTTCGACAAGGACCAATTCCTTCAGGACACACTACCCCACCTGGACCTCGGAACCGAAGACCTGGACGAACAAATTCAAAAATGGAACACTGTCATCTACACTGCAGCAAGAACCAGCGAACACAAAACAAGGAAAACCCCCAACCCCAGAAGGCAGCACACCCCATGGGACTCAAAAGACATACGCAACGCAAAGAGACACCTAAGAAAGCTAGAACGTTGCTGGAGGCACTCCAAATCTCCCTCCATACAGGCCTTATACATGGCAAAACAAAAGAAATACAACGAACTAATTAGCGAGACAAAAAGGGAGCACCACACAAACATCATACTAAAGGCCTACAACAAACCAAGGGAACTATTTGAGATAGTAAAAAACCTAACAAATGAACCCAATCCCGAAAAAGACGTGAAGATTGACCCACAAACCTACTCAGATCACTTACAAGAGAAACTGGATGCTAGACCACAGGCTCCAACAAACGGAACTACCAGCCCGACCAGAATCACCACAACTTGGGAGAAATTCAACACCCCATCCACAAAACAGCTGGCAGACATCACCACAGCGCTCAACACAAGCACCGTGCCAACAGACCCATGCCCGGTAACCTGGATCAAGGCTTTAAAGGACATCTAAATAAACGCCATACACAACATAGTACGCAACTCTCTGACACAAGGTATCATGCCAGACCAATTAAAACTAGCTACCATACGACCAATCCTGAAGAAATCCACATTAGACAAGAGCAACCCAGCAGCGTACAGGCCAATCTCCAGCATACCACTAATGGCAAAGATCATAGAAAAAGCTGTACAACACCAACTCCAGGACCATATTGACACTCATGCCCCGCTGGACTTACACCAACACGGCTTCCGTCCAAACCACGGAGTCAAAACTCTACTGCTATACCTACTCAACGACATATTCCAAACCATAGACAACCACAAAAAAGGAACACTAATGATCTTCCTAGACATATCAGCTGCATTCGACACAGTGGACCACAAAATCCTCCTAACCAGACTACAGAGCATCGGAATAAATGACACCACCCTAAGATGGTTCAACTTTTACCTAACTGACCGAAAGTTCCAGGTCAAGCTCGGTCCCAACACATCTCAACAAGCAAAGATCAAGCAAGTAGTACCACAAGGCTCCGCCCTATCTGCACTACTATTCGACCTCTACATACAACCAATCTGCAACATCATAAAAGAGCACAAGATTCACTACACCATATATGCAGATGACATCATGATATACACCCCAGTTAACCTCGACAACCCAGACTACACCAGAATAACAGACTGCCTCAACAACATGTCCAACTGGCTACACGACAACAACCTGACATAAATTACAAGACAGAAGCACTGCTCATCACACAAAACAACAGCTTCAGCCCGCCACCCTCCATCAAGGTCAACAACGCATCCATACCACTAAAAAACAAGGTGAAATATCTCGGAGTAACACTCAATAAGAGGCTAGACTTTCAATCACACATCAGCAGAACCACCAAAAACGCATACTTCAAGATGAGAATAATCAGACACCTCAAACCACTCCTCACGCACGAGCACGTCCGCACAGTCTGTCAAGCTCTAATAACGCCCATACTTGATTTCTGCAACCCAATCTATACAGGCATGTCAAAACAGGCACTCAGACCACTACAATTGGTCCAAAACATGGCAGCATAAATAATAGCCGGTGCATCCAAACAAGACCACATCACCCCCATACTAAAAGACCTACACTGCCTCCCAATCAACTCACGCATAAAATGCAAGACAATCCTAAACATATTCAGGATCAAACACAGGAACTCTGCCCACAGCCTTCAACCCCTCATACAACCCGACGCCAGTACAAGACCCAGAAGAAAAGCCACATCAGACATAATCAACACGCCAAAAGACTACACAAAAGCATGCAAATCCACCGCACGAAGAGCGCTGTCACTGGCAGCACCTGGCATGTGGAACTCACTCCCGGACGAACTGCGAGCCACGGAAGACACTAAGGACTTTAGGAAACAACTAAAGACTCTGCTATTCATGGAGCACTATGGACCGAACACACAATGAGTGCTACAACCCTGGACTAACAACTTACCTGCACGCTCTTTACACTTTCCCTGTATAAAGTTCATGCTGTAAATAGCGCACACTAATCAACCCACCCACACACACACACTTTCACTGTACATGATGCACACACAGAACCCAAGTAACACTTCCACTGATTGTTTGCTGTGTAACCACCTTGATTAAAGGATAAGGCGGGATAGAAATATCATTAAATAAATAAATAAATGTCAGTAGCAGCATCTCAGAAGCTGGGAGCATACTGGATGTTGGCATTTGGAGCTGTAGCAGTCTGGAAACTAAAATGTTCTGGCCTGCTCATGATCAGAGATTAAATAATGAATAATGGTTATATATTATAAAATGAGTAGAACCTATGGACAACTCACAGGACATGAGAAAAAGAACCAGCAAGGTATTGTTCACAAAAAGACATTTAGATTGATTTCTTGATTGAGACCATGTGGCTCAAGAGAATTCAATTCATAAATATACCTTTTGAGCCACACTGGAGAGGCAGAGATATAGATAAGATTCTTTGCAGATTAGAACAAAGGTATATTTGTTTCATTTTAAGTATAGGCTGTTTTAAGTGTCCTTTAGTGGCTTTGTTTTTTATTTCTGGTGATCAGATACAGATATACTACATTTTGTTTTGCCCTCTTTTATCTTTAAAGTATATATTGCTTATTTTGTTATGTCCTCATGACTTAAACCAGCTTCTTTTGATTTTGGAATTTACTTCCCTTTCATTTTTATAGAATCCTCCTACATTGTGTACTCATATGTACTCATGTATTCATATGTACTCATGTTAAAAAGTTCAGTTCTATGTAAACAGTTGAAACACACTGTCACCCTATGTTCTCTGTAAACTGTCCTGAATCGAAGGACGGTATATAAAAACGGTTAAATAAATAAAATTGCTACAATTTTAAAACAATGTTTTATACCCCTTTTTCCACATTTATTACCTTGCTGGTACTTTTGTGTTTTCTCTGCCGAATCTCATGCAATTTGAATATACACTTTTTTAACGTGTCAACAATGCTTTTATTCATTTACTTATTTATTTTTTTGATCTATTGTAATCTGACATGTTGTGTTTTACTATTAATTTTTAACAATTTGTTTTTTACATTACCCTAAACAGTTTCTTGTTTCAAAAGAATTTTATGATAATATAAGTATAATTGTTTTTTTCTGGTATACCAATTGGTTTGTGTGTGTGCCTTTGTTAACAACACATTTTTAATGTGTCAACAGTGCTCTTATTTATTTATGCCTTTAGTTTACAGTATCCTGCTATATATATTTTTAACCTATGATGTTTTTGTTTTTATGGACTAGTTTTAACCCACAGGGTTTTGAAGGTTTTACTCTTGACAACCCATGGTGCTTAATAACTGCATTATCCCAGTAAGTAGTTATTGTGCCTCCTCCTAAGTCTCTATTGATGTACTGTATCCTCTACATGTCTTTCCTCCTATAACTTTTTTAAAATGGTCTGTCTCTATTTATAATCTTTTAATCTTTTTATCAGTTGGTTATAATTATAATTTTATGTGCAATTTCATGGACTATTTTTTTGGTATTTGTATTAATTATGTATTTTTTATGTTTTTAACTATTAGTGTGATTCATCATAATTTATTATTAATGTTATTTAATGTGTTTTCATTTATTTATTTAATTGTTTTTTAGATTGTTGCAGTTCCTTGCCCCCTGATGAAGGCATAGCCAAAACGCGTTGGGGCTTTTCAACTTAATAAAGCACTTGTGACCTTCAGACCTTCACTCTTTTTGTGTTATCCCCTGTACATGGCCATGTTAGCACTTACTGACTGAGCATTTGGCGGATTGTGTACCAAATAGCATGCACCTCACAGTGGGATGGGCAGTGCCCTTGCGGTGGGTATGGGCTGTCCTCATGTGCTATAAACATGCAGCATAACTGCCTTGTCTGTGCATGGGATAAGTTGGGCATCTGCATCACCATTCCCCCAATTTCTCACTGTGTCCTCTTCGTCTACCACTGCACGCCCATACATGCTTGCATATCTGCCCTCGTGCACGCACATCCATGTCCCCATCTTTGCAAATGGTGTCTTGCATAGCTTACATGCCATATTCTGAAAAGGTGGGACATGTGGCTACCTATATTGTCGCGTATGTTTTGGGTGCCTATTTATAGACTGTACTTTATAAAATAAGGACGTAGAGACATGCCTGAATCTAGTCAAAGCACTTGCTCCTAGAGTGTTAAGAAACTCACGTACTTCATAATGTTTTAGAATTTACACATTTAAATTTAGGCTATGCCTATGCACTTCCCAAGCTTTGCCCCTGTGCACACCCAAACTGAAAGTATGCGTGATACAACAGAATAGCGACTGCCTCAAGCACGCACGTCAGTGCCCAGTCACACTCATAAGCCTTTAAAAAACGGGACTTATGTGTGCAACAAATCTGTAACTTTCTGCACATGCCACTCTAGTCTCAGAGGCTCTCTGGAAATATTTTCAAAAATGGATGCTGTATCTGACCCAAGAGAAAGTCATACAGAGCTAATATCTGGTCCAGTTATAATGTTAGCTGTTCTATGTAAAATCATTGCGTTCGATGTAAACCACCTTGATAACGCTGAAAAGCCGTATATAAAAAATGCCAAATAAATAAATAAGGTAACAATAGTTTTTTCAATTTAATCCTTTTGTAGTACTGTGAAGGCAGTTGAAAATGAACTTGCAGTTTTTAAAAATATCGGAATGATTTCTTCTTAATTTGATGGACATATACAACATACTATATTCCTTTATTAAGTCAAAGCCCCACTGAAAAGATATCTTTATTTATATGCAAAGAAAGGTTATTTCATATTGACATTTTATTGGAATCCTTCCATTTGACATCAAGTGAATCATCAAATATTTGAAATACTTTGATAATAGTTACATAAAGGACCATTTGACCTCAAGCAATAATAGACACATGAGGCTTATGTAACCATGAAACTCTTTTTCTCATATGAAATGTCCAGTGTAATATAAAAATTTAGAAAATTAAGGGGATTATTTTAGAACCCTTATTCTCAATTTTCATATGGAAAGTCTAACATTTATACATGGAAATAGTATTCATGTATAAATGGCAATTTTAGATAGGGCCAAATTTACACATGAATATCCATAACATATAGAAATTACAAGGGAGAATGGTGAGGGCCTAGCTTGGGCAAAGTCTGGGCGAGTCAAAAGTATATTGGGGTTCTTTTAGAAGCCCTATTCATGCATTGGGTGCTTTAAAACGGAATGGAGACATCTCCAGGGCCATTTTAGAAGCCAGCTCTATGGACATCCCTGGTGTGAGGACATTGATGGCTGAGCCGACGGGCCCCGGTCCCGCGGCTGGCCGGGTAACCGGGTTCCCGGGGCCCGACCACATGGCAGCCCTCTTCGCGGCGGTGGGCCGGGGGGGGAGGGGGGGCACGGGCAGGCTTGCGTGCCTGCGGGCCCCTCACGTCCTCCCCGTGGCGTCTGCGGATTGGTCCGCATAGGCGGTCGTGGGGGCGTGGCCTGTGCGAGCAAGGAGGGATCGCCGGCTGGCGATCTCCCTCTTCCTCCTTGCTCGTGCCTGCGAGAAGGTGCGCCGCGGAGGAGAGCTGGTGAGTTGGGCCTTGGCTTCGGGGCCTTGTTCTTCTGGGGCGGGTTTTTTTGGTCTCCCCTCTGCCCCCGAGCGCTGGTCTTGGCCGGGTTCGCTCCGAGGCTGCTCGGTCGCCGGCCGTTTAAAATTCTCGCGGCGCACCTTCCGTGTGCCTGCCGCTTAGCACGTGGGTAGGGGAGAGGAGGGGGGGCTTCCCGGTCTTCCTCGGCGGCCGGTTCTCCTAGCGGGGTGCTGGGTCCCCTCTTGCTGGGTCACCCTTTGTCCCTGCCACTTCTGGGGGGCGCCGTTTGCTGCTTAAAAAAAAAAAAAAAAGAAAGAGACCACACACCTCCAGGCTGCTGCGGCTGCAGCAGTTAGAGGGTCCTGAGCTGCACGTGCCCTGTGGGGGTGGGCTTCTTTTGTCTGGGGTAACCCTTGCTCATGGCCCGAAGGGTCCCATCGCGGGGGGCGGCCAAGGGGTCGCGGGGGGCGGCCCAAGGGGCGCGTGGCACTACTAGGGGGCGCGGTGTGGCACGGCCCACGGGCCGTGGTCGGGCCCCGCATCCTACGACCTCGACGGCCAGGGTCCTCTCGGGGGTCCAGCAGGGGCGAGGGCGCAGCCGGGTGGGCGGGGCTCAGGGCCGTGGCAGAGCGGGCGAGTGTCCTGCGCCCGTCATCGGGGTCGAGTGTGCCTCCCAGGTTGAGTTGGTCCCTCCTGGGGGGGCATCCCGTGGGGTTCCCTCGCCGGCTGTGCTAGCAGAGCCCGAAGGTACCGATAGTCCGGGTGTTGGCGAGCCTGGGTCATCGGGGGCCCCGATTCCCAACCGGCCCTGGGAGGTGGGCGCGGGCTACCCTCCACTCGCCTCCTCTCCCTCTGGGGAGAGGGGTCCTACCCCCAATCCCTCGGTTCCCCTTCCACCGCACGGCTTCTTCGCCCCTGCGGCCTCCTGGGCTTATGGTGCGGTCCCGTGGGGGGGTGTAGGGCCGTGGGGTGGTGGTTGGGGGGGGGCTGGTTTGGCGAGGGGCGTGGTGCGGCTGCGGGAGCGGCGACCTGGGAGGCTGGCGGGTTGGGGCCTTCGGCTCGTGTGTGGGGGGTCGGCTCGCCGGTGGCTCCCGGTACCCCTGGGGTCTCTGCTGCTTGTTTTTCTCCCTTTCCTCCGCAGGTCCCAACGACTTCGACACCGACCATCTCCATGGCTTCTGTGGACAGGCTGGCCGGTGCGGGTCCTGCGGTCTCCACGGCTGAGCTGGGTCCTCCGGTGCCCGGTGGGTCCTCCGGGGGTACTCTCGCTGCCTCTTCTGGGACGCCTGGTGAGTATATTGGAGGGGCCGAGGTGGGGGGGGGGACTCCGCTTCGGGCTCCGCTGGGGTGGGCAAAGCCAAAGGGAAGCGCAAGCGGGTGCGCCGCTGCCGGCGAGCGTCCTCTTCCTCTTCCTCCTCGTCATCCTCTTCGGCTTCTTCGCGCGGCTCAGTTCCGGGGGCGGCGGATGGTGGGGCGTCCGGTGGCGCCCCGTTATACGTTGTTCCGAACTGTGGGAGTCCGTGCCGCGGAAGTTGCGCCGGCGGATTAAGCGCCGTAAATATATTGACATCTTCCGTTTGCTCGATGGTCGGAAGCGCTCCGGGGAGAGCCGGCGGAAGCGCAAGGAAGACGAGAAAGCGGGCAGGGTGCGTAAGGTTTCTCGCAACACCCTCAACTGGACCCGCGCTTTCCTGCGTTTGGCGAGTGTGTGGGGGCACTACTTCCCGGAGCAGTACGGGGCCTTGCTGGCCCATGCTGACAATATATTGGCGGCGTCCCAGGCCCACGAGGGGTGGGCCTGGTTGAATTATGACGAGGAGTTTCGTGATCAAATGGAAGAGAACTGTCAGTTGCAGTGGGGAACGAAGGACATCAATCTGTGGCTGACTCAGATGTCTGTAAGGGGTCGGGTTGGGGGGTCTGGCTCGACGGTCGCCAAGGCTGGGCCATCCCCGTTGGGGGCTGGTGGGCGCTCCTTTCATGTCCCCGCCCCCGTTTTGCCGCAGCAAAGGGGGGGCGCCATCGGGGGGGACGTTTGCTGGCGCTTCAACAAGGCGTCCTGCCCCTTTCCCGACTGCAAGTTCAAACACGCTTGCTCCTTGTGTGGGGGTGCGCACCCGGCTGCTAAGTGCACCCGCAAGGGTCCCGCGGGGGGTAAGTGAGGCTGCGGCGGTCTCGGCCCGGACCCCGGTACGGGTTGAGGCTATGCGTCCGTGGCTCCTCTTATACGGGCGATCCCGTCGGGGCAGGGCGGCCGGTTTGCTTCTTGGGGGGTTTTCCCGGGGTTTCCGCATCCCCGTTCTGGGGGCGTCCGGGCACGGTGGAGCCCGCAATGCCGCCTCCATTCGGCAGCACCGGGAGATTGTGCGGCAAAAGCTCTCGGAAGAGTGTGCGCTTGGCCGTATCGCGGGTCCGTTCCTGGAACCCCCCTTTTCCCCGTTCATGGTCTCGCCATTGGGGGTGGTTCCCAAAAAGGAGCCGGGCAAGTTTCGATTGATACACAATCTTTCTTGCCCGCCGGGCACTTCGGTAAATGACCTTATCCCCCGCGAGCTCTGCACGGTGCGCTACTCCTCTTTCGATGCTGCCGTCGCCCTGGTACGGCAGTGTGGGCACGGTGCCCTCCTGGCCAAGGTGGACATTGAATCGGCTTTCCGTCTGTTGCCGGTGCATCACTCGGCCTTCCCTTTGCTCGGGTTTTGCTTCGAGGCGCGGTACTACTTCGACATGTGCATGCCCATGGGCTGTGCTATTTCTTGTGCGTATTTCGAGGCTTTCAGTACCTTCTTGCATTGGGTGGTTGAACGGCAGTCGGGAGCCTCGAGTATTGTCCACTACCTCGATGATTTTCTTTTTGTCGGGCCTGAGCGGACCCCCACCTGTTCCGCCCTCTTGAGCACCTTTCAACGTGTAGCTGCCGCCTTCGGCGTCCCCATCGCTGGGGATAAAACGGTCGGCCCGGGCACTTGCCTCACCTTCCTTGGCATTGAGATTGACACGGCTGCCATGGTGGTTCGTTTGCCGCCGCCGAAGGTTCGGCGCCTTCGGGAGTTGGTGGCCGCCGTCGGCTCTGCCTCGAAGGCCTCCCTCCGCGTCCTGCAGTCGCTGGTTGGTCATCTCAACTTCGCTTGCCGAGTCCTTCCCATGGGGCGCCCCTTCACGAGGCGTTTATCCTTGGCTATGGCTGGTCTGCGGCTGCCTCACCATCGGATCCGGGTCTCCGCGGGGATGCGGGAGGATCTGCGGGTATGGGACGCTTTCTGGCTGGCTTTGACGGGTGCTCCGTCCTTCAGTTGCCGGAGCTCTCCAATCTTGACCTTCAGTTGTTCACTGACGCGGCGGGCGGTTCTGGTTTTGGGGCCTTTTGTCATGGTTCCTGGTGTGCTGAGCCTTGGCCCGCGGCTTGGGTGAGCTCCGGGTTGGTCCGGAATATTGCTTTCCTGGAGCTCTTCCCCATCGTTGTGGCCCTCTGGGTATGGCCGGACCGTTTGCGGGATTGACGGGTGGTCTTCTGGTGTGATAATGCTGCGGTCGTCGAGGTCATTAATCGACATGCTCCTCGGTGCCCCAGGGTGGCATCTTTGATGAGGGTCTTTGTGCTAGCCTGCTTGCGCCTAAATGTCACCGCCCGGGCCCGGCATGTGCCGGGCTCTCAGAATGCCATTGCTGACGCTTTATCCCGTTTTCAGTGGGTGCAGTTTCGGCGGTTGGCTCCAGGGGCGGACGAGTGGCCCTCTCGGGTTCCGGAGCATCTCTGGACGATTGGGACCCTGACCTAATGGCTCTGCTTGCGGCGTCGGTGGCGCGCAGTACCTGGGTGTCTTATCGCCGGGGCTACTCTCAGGTGAGTGATTTTCTGGGAACGCACGGCTGGTCTGGGGGGGCGGTTTCGGATGGTCTAGTTGGCCGTTTCGTGTTATGGGCGAGAAAGGAGGGGTGGGCTCGGTCGGCGGTCACTGGTGCTTTGGCGGGTTTTTCTTTCTTTTGCAAGGCTGCGGGGTGGGGGAACCCCCGGGTCTCCTTTTTAGTCGGGCGGCTCCTCGCCGGTTGGGCCCGTGGGATGCCGCAGTCGCGGGATTGGCAGTTGCCGGTATCTCACGAGCTTTTGGTGCGGATCTGTGCTCTGTTGCCGCGGGTGGCGTCCTCGAGCTTCGAAGCAGTGTTGTTTCAGGCGCTGTTTACGACGGCCTTTTTTGGCGCCTTTCGGGTGTCCAAGCTGGTTCCTCGGTCGGCGAGGCGGGGGGCTTTTGGGGGGCTTGACGCGGGGCACGTCCGGGTCGATCCAGCGCGTGTCCGGATCTTCCTTTCGCGGTCCAAGACGGATCAGTCCGGACTAGGGGGTTGGGTCCTCCTATGTGCCATTTCCCCCCTCTTGTCTTGTCCCGTTCGTGCTTTGCGCGCATACGTGAGCCAGCGTCCGGAGGCTGGTGGCCAGTTCTTCGTCCATGCGGATGGCCGTCCGGTGACCCAGTTCCAGTTCACGGCTGTGTTACGCCTTGTTCTGCGTACTTTGGGTTACCCCGAGCGTAGTTATGCTTCGCACTCGTTCCGGATAGGAGCGGCTACTAGTGCGGCGGCTGCAGGATTGGACTCACGGGTGATTCAGCGCATCGGCCGATGGCGTTTGGGGGCCTACGCGGGGTACGTTCGCCCATCTGCCCCTAACTGAGCGCCCTGGTGCCGATGCCCTTGGTCGGCGGCTCGTTTGAGTCGTGCTGTGGGAAGAAAGGGGGGGGGTCGGGGGGGGTACTAACCTTTTGTCTTCCTTTTCCAGAGTGGCGGGCTGGTGGTAGTCCGCTCTTTTCTGCTTTCAGATGGTGTGTCGGTGGGTGAATGGTGGATCATCGGGCACTCCTTTGTTTACTGGGCTGAGCGTCGAGCGGCGGTTCGGCCGTTGGGTACCCACCTTGGCCTCGCCGCGCATGGAGTGCGTCTGTCCTGGCTGGGTCACCGCGGCATGCATTGGGGACAGCTCCTGGACTGCGTTCGCACGGAGATGAGTCGGCGGCGGCGGCCGGTCGGGCTGCTGCTCCACCTGGGGGGCAATGACGTCGCCTGTTGGCCCTGCTGGCACCTCATCATGACGGTTCAGAGTGACATTGCCCAGTTGCGTGTGGTCCTCCCCGGAGTGGCCATCATCTGGTCGGACATTATACCCCGCCCGGCCTGCCGGACCCAGCGGCGCTGGTCGAGGGGTCTGTGCAAAATCAATCGTCAGATTGGGCGCTGGGTAGAGCTGACGGGTGGGTTCCAGGTTCGTCACCCTTGGGCGGACCTCGCTTGTGCGGGCCTGTACCGTCTTGATGGGGTCCACCTTTCCCCGGTGGGGCAGGATTTACTTCTGAACGACTGGCAGGAGGCCTTGGAGTATTGGTGCTGGTCGCAGCTTTCGGTGGGGGGGGCGGCGCTAGGATAGCGAGCTACCTAGCGCCGGTGGCGGGGTGGCGAGCTGGTGCTCGTCGACCCGGTGGCTCATTTCAGCTTTATGCCGCTTCCCAGGTGAGCGGCTCGGCTCTTCAGGTTGGGGGGAGACGTCCCGGCTGGGGTCTCAACCCGGATATAGGCAACCCCTTCAGCCAGCCTTTGCTAATACGGCGAGGCGGGTGCCAAGGGGTATGCGGGGGGGGTGGGGTGGGTTGGATGGTGCCCCCGCTTTGCTAATATGGCTGGTGGGGGGGACACCATCCGGAGGACGGGTGGGGGGGGTGTGAGGTATTCTGTATTGTTCTGATTATTGAGTGGGCCCATGTTGGGCCGGTGTTTTACCGTTAATAATAATAAAAGCTGCGACCAAGCATAGTTTGCACCAATACCTGAAGTCTGTGTGCTCTGTCGGGGGTGGTGTGGTTCTGCGGGTGGAGGGGGGGGGGGGCGGTGGCCCGGGTCGGGCATCCGGATACCTCGGTTATGATGGCTGAGCCGACGGGCCCCGGTCCCGCGGCTGACCGGGTAACCGGGTTCCCGGGGCCCGACCACATGGCAGCCCTCTTCGCGGCGGTGGGCCGGGGGGGGGGAGGGGGGGGCATGGGCAGGCTTGCGTGCCTGCGGGCCCCTCACGTCCTCCCCGTGGCGTCTGCGGATTGGTCCGCATAGGCGGTCGTGGGGGCGTGGCCTGTGCGAGCAAGGAGGGATCGCCGGCTGGCGATCTCCCTCTTCCTCCTTGCTCGTGCCTGCGAGAAGGTTCCCGCCCTCCGTCCCTTCCTTTAGCAGGGTTGGGGGGGGGGCGTGTGTCTGTTGCAGCTGGGGTCGGGGGCGCGTGTGGAGGGAAGGTGAGCGGGGTGGCGAGCTGGTGCTCGTCGACCCGGTGGCTCATTTCAGCTTTATGCCGCTTCCCAGGTGAGCGGCTCGGCTCTTCAGGTTGGGGGGAGACGTCCCGGCTGGGGTCTCAACCCGGATATAGGCAACCCCTTCAGCCAGCCTTTGCTAATACGGCGAGGCGGGCGCCAAGGGGTATGCGGGGGGGGGGTGGGGGGGGTTGGATGGTGCCCCCGCTTTGCTAATATGGCTGGTGGGGGGGACACCATCCGGAGGATGGGTGGGGGGGGTGTGAGGTATTCTGTATTGTTCTGATTATTGAGTGGGCCCATGTTGGGCCGGTGTTTTACCGTTAATAATAATAAAAGCTGCGACCAAGCATAGTTTGCACCAATACCTGAAGTCTGTGTGCTCTGTCGGGGGTGGTGTGGTTCTGCGGGTGGAGGGGGGGGGGCTGTGGCCCGGGTCGGGCATCCGGATACCTCGGTTACCAACTTTGAACGAGTGCATGGAGTAGGCATGTCCAAGGTGTTCCCAGAACTTGGACATACTCACCCAATTTCAGAAATGCCCTGGATGTCCCGAGCAGCATTCAAGTTTATACCTGATCAAGGCATGAATAGACATTGGAAAAGTGCTTGTTTTTGACAGACAGCTGGAAGGTATGGAGAAGGAAGTCTGCTCATGTCTCCTAGTTTTTCCGTGCCAATAAAGAACACTGATGTGGAATGAGGGCTAATGTTTTCATTTAACTATGCTGCTGGATGTCTGCTTATGCTAGTTTGCATGAGATGGACGACCCTGTCCCATGCTTTCTTAAGGGGGGACTTCCATGTGGCTGACAGCACAGACGACTACATCAGGGATGCTTATTTTACTAAAATTGAGTGGAGACATAAACAATCCTGGTATTTCTCGACACATTCTGCCCTGGATGTCCCTGAGTTGACTTGGAAATCCTTTCTAAAATGCCATTTAACATATGTATTCCCTATTTTATAAAGGGAAGCCTCGTGTATTTCAGTTTGTTCAATTTCAGTTTGTTCAATGTAAACCGCACTGATGCAGAATAGCGCGGTATATAAGAGAATGTAAATAAGTAAATAAAATAAAATAAATGTATGACCTAGAATTTAGACCTATTTAGACCTAGATTTACAACTGTTTCCTGGCAGGTACAGGCGTTAAAAAGTGTATATTTCAGTCAGTCCTTTACTGGAAGGATTAAGGAAGTTTGTCTACTTAATCTCTCATTTGTTTTCTCCTCTAAAATGACAATACATAAACATTACAGCCTCTCTATATAATTAGCAGCATTTATATGCATTGGTTTAAAAAATGGCTCACGTGCATTTGTAAGTGTTGACAAAGGTGGAAGTTGTGAAATAGCAGCTTCGAAGTGTAAGTGCATATACTAGCTGTCAGGTTATTTCCGTTTACCAGGTGTAATTTTTTAAAACTGGCTCCTCTGCATCCACGTGCACTTCTGCTTTGCCTTATATTTTGCAAAAGGCTCCACGTTTATCTTTTCTAAAATACTACAGGAATTGTGTAGTTTAGTTCTTGATATATTTCTTCTTGGGCCTTCTCATGGCCTAGCAGATCTGCTTACAATAGTTATTAATTATAGAGAGAGTACAGCGGGCTAGAGCTCAGTATTCACTAGCAGCAGAAGGACAGGAAGAAGGGAGGAAGAATCTTTCAATTCCCAAACTTGCCTTCATGCCACTTCCTTTTATCATGAAGTAATTTTAAAATGGTTAATGCAATCCTTGGAAATCTGCGGGTCCACAGAAATGATTCTGATCTTAATTAGAAGAAAATAAATGTGATGTCACCTTCAGGGTATAATAGACAAGAACAACTATCATCATATCTAATTTATCCCACTAAGGAGCATGTTTACTAAAGCGCAGGATTAGCGCTACCCAGGTAGCATGTAGGAAAAGATGGTATAGAAAACCTATTAAATAAATACATAAATGTATAAATAAATAAAGTAGCACAGGGTCCTGAGCTAAATACTTGTGCTACCTGGGCAATGCCTGGTCGGAGCATGGATGTTCCTGCCACAGCACCACTATTACGGGCCTTGAACTTGGTGGGGAGCAGCTACTGCCAGTACAATGCACTAAATTCAGGGGGAAGGTGGCCCCTGCCCCCTGCATCTAGCATAATGTCCACTCTACTAATGAGGTCTTAGGATAACAAAAGGGGAGGCCATTAACAGTAATTTCTTTAGTCCACTGAAGAAAGCCCTAATGGTTTTATCTTATTGTTTATTCCTATTCTGTATAAAACATAATGCCTAAAAATACTAAAATTGTTCATTTTTTTTAGTTTCCTGTTTATAGGTGTTGTCATTTTATTCTTTTTCCCCCCATTTCGGGGCAATGTCAGCAATAGTACGCACTATTGGTCAGTACTTTGCTAGTTTGCATGAGATGAACGACCCTGTCCCATGCATTCTTAAGGGGGGACTTCCATGTGGGTGACAGCACAGACGACCACATTGGGATGCTTATGTTACTAAAATTGGTAGTATGTCCCATTACTCAATACTGCACCCTATTACTCAAATAGAGAACACTAGTGCTCAATAGTGCACACCCTTTTTCAATAGAACTCCTATTGATATCTTGCAATATTGAGCAATAGTGCATACTACTGAGTAATAGGATGCACTATCAAGCAATAGCATAAACTATTTTAGTAATAGGGTGGACTATTCTGCAATAATGTGCATAATTGTACAAGTGTGTGCTGTTGATGACATGGGAAGAAAACTAAATTATTTTCATTCCTATTTCAGGTTCAAAACAACATGAAATAGCCCGGCAAATGCCCATCTCATTTCAAGCAATGCATATCCCTGACATTTAATTCATTGGGAACCCAAGATAAAGGATAACTACCAGGTTCTGCTTTAAGGCAGCTTAATTCATAGGGAGCATTCCTGTTTGATTCCAGTTAATTTTATAGCCAATTAATATATAGAATACTTATATAAGTTGTAAAATACAGGGAAAAAATTATTGATACATGTGATTTGCATACATAGAAACTTGGGATGCAGCAAAATTAATAGTTGTCCTCTATTTTGTAAATGTTTGTTGAATGAAAATTGATAATATGGTTATATGGTTGGTTATATGTTGTAAATAGTTAATAAAGCAACTTTAACTTTAACTTTAACTTTATTTCGTACTTGATAGACCGCTTACGTTAAGAACATTTAAGCGGTGTACAAACAATATAAAAAGGCAGCACTGCAAAACTACGGAAAAGAACGCCAAGAATGATAGGAAAGAAAGGAAAGCATGACAATACAAAAGACGATGAGTAAAAATAAATAAAACATAAATTTAAAACCATGTACATCATTAAAACATAAGTTTAAAAAAAAAAAACATAAAAATTATACTATAAAACCATAAAAACAGCCAGCAGTTAACAATATGCAAATTTAGAAATAATAATTAACAATAGTAAAAATAAACAAAAAAAACATGGACAACAATGCCCAACAGAGGGTAAACTGCGAGCAATGATTAACAATGGTAAATAAACAAACAAAAAGACATAGACAAAACCACTCAAACAAGGACAGACAAAGGGGAAAGACAAGACTAACAAACTAGGACAAAACAGTAACCAGGGACGGCAACAAGATGGAAAATCCAGAGGGGGGGAGGAAGGTCAGGGAGGGAGATTAAACACTGTTTGGAACAAGTGGGTTTTAAGAGCGGACTTGAACTGAGAATATGAGGGCTCTAAACGGAGGGATGAGGGCAGGGCGTTCCATAAACAAAGACCAAGAAAAAAGAAGGCAGCATGGCGGGTCTTCTCCAAACGGGCATGAGATGGGGACGGTAGAACCAAACGGTTAGCATGAAGAGAGCGAAGTTGGCGGTAGGGTGTATGAAGTAAGATTAAGTCAGCCAAGTATAAAGGGTTATGAGTGTGAAGTGCACGATGAATAAGGATCAAAAGTTTGTAGTGGAACCTAACACAGAGGGGTAACCAATGAAGCTGAATGAGAATAGGAGTAATATGATCGGAACGGCGAGTGAAGGTGATGAGACGGGCGGCAGTGTTTTGAAGGAGCTGTAGACGCTTAAGTTGATATTTAGGGAGATTGGCCATAAAGACATTACAGTAGACAAGACGACTAATAACAAGGGAAAGAGCCAGAGTGACAAGGGAACCAAGGGGAAGAAACGACCGGACGGCACGGAGACGACGAAGAATAGCAAAAGAACGCCGAACCAAAGAAGAAATATGATCATGGAAAGAAAGAGAAGAATCAAGAATCACCCCGAGATACCGGAAAGAAGACACCAAAGGAACAGGGACAGAGTCAATCATGGGTGCAACCGACGGACATGACCCCGAAAGTGAGACCCACATAGCGGTAGACTTGGACGGGTTAAGACGAAGGAAGTGCTGCGAAAGCCAAAGAGCCACGTGAGAAAGACAAGTGTTAAAAGCAGAGAGATCCAAAAGAAGAGGGGAAGTGTGAAAGAGCAAAATAATGTCATCAGCATAGACATAACAAGACACAGGATATTGTTGTAATACCAGAAGCAGTGGGGCAAGGAAAATGTTAAACAGCAGAGGGGACAAAACAGAACCTTGAGGGACACCACATGTAAGAGGAAAGGAACTAGAGGACTGCTCATTCAGAGTAACAGAAAAAGAGCGAGAGGTGAGAAAAGAACGAAACCAAAGAAGGACAGCACCACGTAACCCCACCTCAGCAAGACGAGTGAGAAGAAGAGTGTGATCAATTAAGTCAAAAGCCGCCGATAGATCAAGAGACACTAAAAGAGTAAGATCACCACGGTCATGTGCGACATGTATTTCATTAAGAACAGCAAGAAGGACAGTCTCGGTACTATGGCCCTGGCGAAAACCGGCCTGACGGGGATGAAGTGTGTTTGTGGATTCAACATGAGAAGACAACTGAAGAAATGCAAAGCGTTCAAGAAGTTTAGCCAGAAAGGGAAGGTTAGAGACAGGGCGCCAGTTTGCAAGAACAGAGGGATCAAGGGAAGATTGCTTTAAAAGAGGATGAACAACAGCTGATTTCCAAGAAGAAGGAAACAAACCAGAGGAAAAGCTGGTGTTGATAATAGCAGTGATAATAGGGACTAGTTGTAGGGAGGGAACAGACAACCAGCGGGAGGGAATAGGGTCGAGGGAACATGTAGTCTTACGAGAAGTGCACAGTAGGGAAACGTGATGTGTCCAAGGATAGAACAACTGATCATATAATGTTGAAACAGAGGCTTTTATTTGCAATACCAAATGGATGATGCCCACCCGACACAGGCCGTGTTTCGTTTAATAAAACTTCATCAGGGGTACAGGGCAACTAAAAACAAAAATATCCAATAAATACACTCAAATGTACATAACATTAGAACATGCATAAAAAATGAATAACTAAAATCATAATAGATGAATAAATAACCACTCATATATATGTACCTAAAATATTGTTGGAACGCTATATAAATAAATATAATATAAATAAATATCATTATAACCATAAATACATAAATATAAATATAAATATACAAATAAATATATATTAAAAATATACATAAAAATATATATAAAAATATATATATATATATATATATATAAAAGAGAGACTGAGGAAGGAAAGGGGAGTTCTTTTAGAAGGTGCAATGACCATGAACCAAAAGAAGAAGAGAAGGAAAATCATCTGTGCACAATTATACTAAAGGTATTAAACCTTAAAACATATTAAAATCATAAAAAAACGAAAAACATCAAATAAATAACAACAATAGATATGAAAAAATAATATTGTATGTAAAACAAACAACTAAAAACCGGTGCTTAAAAGGAATTCATGCCCGTTGTGAAAACAGCCATATACTCACTAACCAATCTCTCAATGGCAAAAGCTGTAAAAGACTCTTCTTGTCCACAACTGCATCAAAAAAGCCAAAGGGTCCCATTAATGGTGCAGTGTACAAGCCAAAAAACTAATTCAAACCAAAACTCCAACTACTTACATTTCATATCAAGCCTAAACTTGCTGCACAATCCGCGGCACTCGAAACGTGAAATCCTCTAAAAAATCACCTAAAAGAATACAACGATGTAATATTTTAAATGTAGTAAAATTTCAACCAAAAACCCATAAAATCTCAAACGGGAACCTTACCACGATGTATCCTGCATCTCATTTCATGACTCAAAAAATGCCGAAGCTGCACAGAATCGTTGAGGCACTCTTTAAAAAAACGCCGACGCATGTGCATCAGAGGCAATGAAGGGCTCACAAAAATGACGTCAAAACAGAGCGACTCAAGCCACGATCTCACTTCGAATTGAAAAACTCATAAACTAGAACCATCGTGAGTCCCAATCGGTGCAACAAAAACCTTACTGAATCTTCAAAGCATAAATCCATTCTCTAAGAGACCGGAGGCTAACTCCTTCTTTAAAACAAGGGAGGGGGGAAAAAAACACTTCATCCTAAATTCACCATGTAAATAACATATGTATATCCATAAGTTACACATATTAGCACTCATAAATACATAGTGTGGTATACAAAGGAACAACCAAGGCAACCAAAACCCAACAATAAAAAATTATAAAAAATCATAAAAAATCTTTTCTTAGATATTACCCAAAATTTGCAAATCAATTCATAAGACCATGAACCATCATAAAAGTACATCATAAAAAAACGGAAAAATCTTGTTCTAAATTGAGCCCATGCGGTGTCATAGAATCCAACATGAAAATATATCTCTGCTCCAATTGTAAAATTGTTTTATTGATATCTCCACCTCTCCAATTCATCTTAACCCTTTTAATGACAAAAAACTTGATGTCTGAAATTTTATGTGCTGATTGGATCCAGTGCTCTACTAGGGGTTTTTCTATGTTACCTCTCTTAATGGCACTCCTGTGTTCTATGATCCTAGTACGTACACTACGTGAAGTCTTGCCTATATAGAGTTTATCACATGGACATACAACAACATATATAACATGGGTAGTCTCACAATTCGAGAAATCACTTAATAAAAACCTCCTTCGAGAGACAGGATGTATAAATTCTTTTATAGACAGGGCATGTACACAAACTGAACATCGGCCACACTGGTAGTGACCCTTAACCCTTGGAGCAAAGGATCGTTCAGTCAAAGCCGAAGGGACCAGAAGGTTCTTAAGATTAACATTACGCTTGTGCGCTACCGTCAGTTGTGTATCTTCAAAGCCTTCTAATGACTGAATCAACCGCCACTCTCTTTTAAGAATCTTAACAATATCACGAGATAGAGTGGTATATAATAATGGACAGACCATGCCTATGTTCTCCTTCCGCTGCTTAGAGCTGAGCAAATCTTCTCGTTCAGACTTCTGTGCCCTTATGTATGCTTCCGAAACATACTTGGAGGGATATTTCCTATGAAGAAACCTATCTTCCATGGCTTGAGCATGAAATTCAAAATCCTTACTTCTAGTGCAAACGCGCTTTGCACGAAGAAATTGACCCACTGGTAAATTTCTTTTAAGAGCAGGGTTATGGAAGCTGTCAAAATGTAAAAGTGTATTCCGATCCGTAGGTTTTCTATAAAGGGATGTTATCAACCGATGATTCTCAACCTGGATCAAAAGATCCAGATAGGGGATACACGAAAAGTCATAAGTCAGTTGAAATCTCAAGTTGCTGTCTAACTCATTAACCCAACCATTAAATCGAGATAAAACCTCTTCGGACCCTCTCCATAGAATAAAAACATCATCTATGTAACGCACCCATATTGTAATGTTCTCTTTATATGGATTATCCTTAATAAACCTCTCTTCAAACTCAAACATATAAAGATTAGCAATATCGGGGGCCATGGAGGAGCCCATGGCCACCCCCTTGATCTGCTGGTAGAACAACTCCCTAAAACAAAAAAAGTTATTGCAAAGAGCAATCTTAGCTAATTCCAGCAAAAAGTATGTAGGTATACGTTTATTGGAGAGTCTTGTGGATAAATACTGTTCGAGAATAAGTAAAGCTTCTGCTTGTGGAACATTGGTATAAAGGGATTCAACATCCATGGTGACTAGAATAGTATCAGAATCCAAATCTTGAAATGTACTAAGGATTTCAATCACATGGGACGAATCTCTAACATAAGACCACATTGATGTTATAAAGGGCCGTAAAAAAACATCCAAAAATTTGGATATCGGCTCCAATAAAGAACCAATTGCAGCAACAATAGGTCTTCCAGGGGGTGACCTGAGAGATTTATGAATCTTTGGAAGGATGTATATAGTGGGTGTCACAGGTGATGCAACAGTAAGAAAATCCTTTTCTTTCTTCGTAATATATCCTATTTCGAAAGCGGTTTGGACTAAATTATCAATCCTATTCTTTAAACCTACTGTGGGGTCCTCCGTTAATCGGACATAAAAAGTATGGTCCTTTAATTGCCTTTCTATTTCATCAATATAGGCCTGTTTGTTCATAACCACAACGGCTCTACCTTTATCAGCTGGTTTAATAATAATAGAATTGTTTTTTTGTAAGGATACAATGGCCTCTCTTTCACCTTTAGAAAGATTGCTGTATGGAGCCATCGATTTAGAACATAATCGATGAAGGCAATAATCAACGGATCTGTGGGTGCTGGTGGATACCACGTAGACTTTCTACTGACAACAGAGCCATCCGAGGAACCAGAAGATTGCCCATCAAAATGATGTTTAATATGAATCGCGTCACTTCCGGTTCTCACGGAGTAGGTCCGGAGGCACAGGGGAGCAAAACACAGCAGGAGGAACCTGAAAAACAACAATAAACAGCTAAACAAGCAGCTAAACTGTACATAGTTCCCCTGTTCTATCCAAAACATAAGAACATAAGATATGCCATACTGGGTCAGACCAAGGTCCATCAAGCCCAGTATTCTGTTTCCAACAGTGGCCAATCTAGGTCATATGTACCTAGCAGCTTCCCCAAGAGACACAAGTTCCACAATGCTTGTACTGGGTCAAGGATTGATATCTTCGGTCACTTCTTAATAATGGTTTATGGACCTTTCCTCCAGGAACTTGTCCAAACCTTTTTTAAACCCAGCTACACTAACAGCCTTTACTACATCCTCCGGTAACAAATTCCAGAGTTTGATTACACGTTGAGTGAAAAAATATTTTCTTTTATTAGTCTTAAATAGTTTACTCTGTAGCTTCATTGCATGTCCCCTAGTCCCAAGTTATCCATCCTGTTATAATGTAAGCCTATGGCTGTTTGTCTGAGGCAATATTTCCGTTAATTGTAAACCGCACTGATACGAAAAAGCGCGGTATAGAAGAACTGTAAATAAATAAATAAATAACAATTCTAAGGTGAATTTAAATAAAAGAAGGGATAACGGAGATCCTTGGCACATTCCTCTTTCCAAAGTAAACTTCTCTGACAACATATTATTAACGTATCTCTTTACAAAGGGATGAAAGTATAGGCATTTTATCATACTAATAAATGTGTCACCAAATTCAAACCACCTCAAGGTTTTGAATAAGAAATCCCTTTCTAGCCTATCAAAGGCTTTACAGAGTCTAACACAGCCATATCATGAGGTATGTTTTTGGCATGGTGCAATAAATCTGATTGTCACTTTAAATATTCAGTCAGCCCTTCAGCCAGAAGTTTATTTTCCTCAAAGGGTTTCTCTTGCCTCTTGTTATTAAATTATTTATTAATAAAATAAGCACTGTGGCCAGACTCTGCTTTTCTCAGTCTCACGAACAGGCATGTTCTGACCTCAGAAACACCACCTGTGCCTGAAAAACATGTCTACCACAGGCAGCAGCTGCTATGAGCAGACATGGGATGAGGTTGAAAGGGAGTAATATGCGGAAATATTTCTTTATAGAAAGAATGGTAGATGCAGTCGAAGTAGTAGAGGCGAGGACAGTATCTGAAGTAAATAAAAAACAAAAAACGGGACAAACCCAGAAGATGTCTAAAGGAAAAGAAAGGTCTTTAGTGTTTAATATGGAAGGACAGACTAGACAGGCCATGTGGTCTTTTTCTGCAGGCATGTTTCTATGTTTCTAAAGTAGTACTTACAGAAAAAGTATTTATGACCACAAGTGTTATTTCAATGGTATGAGTTAATTCAGACATAGCCCAATCAATATAATGAAGCAGCATTTTTTTTTTCAAATTTATTTTTCTCCGTCACTCTCTTCACTTTACCTTGAATTTATAGTAGAAGAAAAACACCATTATCACACTCTATCCTTGAATTACTATAGGGTAATTTTATAAATGGGTGCTTAGTTTTAGACACCCAACATGAATCTATTTTTTAGCCTATTTTATAAGGAAGGCACTCCTTTATAAAATAGGGGTGCAAGTATCCAAAAATGCATATTAAGTCTAGGTGGGGGCCCATATTTCTAAAGAACATGCATAAGTTATAGTAGTTTATAACTTACATGTAAATTTGCCTTCTGCCCACTCTCCTTCTAAGCTCCACCTATGCACATGTTCATAGTGAAAGTATGCACAGTCTGTCTTAAGTGCATACTTACAGACTGGTGATTGCCTAAAGCACACATGTAAGTGCCCATTCACATGCATATGTCCTTGAAAGTAAGTGATTTCTGCATGTACATGACTCATATCTTTAAGTCTATGGTCTAATCTGACATAGAAGCCTCAAGGCCCAGTAACATGAGCAAATTGCATTTCTACAGTAAAGGAAGAGTCGAGAAAGACCTCTAAGACCCTAATTTATGAAGATAAAGGAATGTTAATTCCAGATAATGCTGGGTCAATGTCTTTCCCTTGAATATCTACCCAGAGCAGTTTGTATATTTCATGTTTTTTTTCCATCCAGTTTGTAGACATCTGCAATTCAACTTGGGAAAAAGAAGAATTTATAAAAGCCTAGGTAAGAGTAGTTGAAGACTATAGTGGAATAATAATCAAAATCTCATTAGGAGAAGGATAAAACCCAATGCCCATATCTCTTAAAGTCTCCTCAAATGAACTAAGAAATAAATAAAATACAATTGGGGGAAAGAGAGAACCCTTACACCACAAGACACATGTTGAATGTCTGGGTGGGTGTGCACATGAGCAGCAGCGATCAGCACATGGCGTGATTTGATGTAAAAGCCAAGGCCGAGTCCACTCACAGCAAACTCAAAGTCTTAAAAATGCTGACTTCAGTAAAATGAGAACATGCCTGATGGAGGAGTTGGCAGGGTAGGAGGAAATAAGGGAAGTGGATTTGCAGTGGGCTAAACTAAAAGAGGCAATAAAAGGGGCAATGGATACGTATGCAAGGAAAGTAAATAAAAACAAGAGGAAAAGGAAACCTAGATAGTTCTCCAAAGAAGTCGCTGCACAATTGAAGGCATAAAACACAGCTTTCACAAAATTCAGAAAAAGTGGAACACAGAAAAGAATACAGGATAAAGCTAAAAGAGACAAAAATGGAAATAAGGATAGCAAAAGCAAAGGCAGAAGAAACGATTGCTAAAGATTTGAAGCAAGGAGACAAAACCTTTTTCAGTTATGTTCAGGAGAAGAGGAAGATCAGAGGTGGAATTGCAAGACTCAAAAGTGCCAAGGACAGATTCATGGAAAGTGACATTGAAAAAGAGAAAATGCTAAACAAATACTTTTATTCTGTATTCACAAAAGAAAATCCTAGAGAAGGACCATGTATGACTGACAAATATACAAATGGAAATTCACAGAAAATGATGTTCTGAACAGCTTGAAAAACTGAAAGTAGACAAGGCCATGGGACTGGATGGTATACATACCCAGGATACTGACAGAGCTCAGAGAGGTTCTAGCAGGGACTTTAAAGGATACTTTTAATAGATCTTTGGAGATGGAAGAGGTTTTGCAGGAAAGGAGAAGGGCTGTTGTTGTACCTTTTCACAAAAGTGGTAATAGGAAAGAAGTGACAAACTATAGGCCGGTAAGTCTTATCTAGGAGGCAGGAAAAGGTGCTCCTGAAATAAAGAATAGTGGACTTTCTAGAAATCAATGGGTTGCATTATCCGAGGCAACATGGTTTTATACCAAAGGATGAATTATGAAAAACAAATTTGATTGTTCTTTGACTGAATGATCAGAGAACTAGATCAAGTTCATGCAATGGATGTGATCTACCTAAATTTCAGCAAAACCTTTGGTACTGTTCCTCATAGGAAGCTTATCAAGAAACTGAGCAGCCTGGAGATTTTTTTATTTTTATTTATTTTATTTTATTTATACACATTTATATACCGCATCTTCCACAGTTCAGTTGCGGTTTACAGAGAACAACACTTAACAATGCAAGTTGTTTTACAAGGAACGTCAATGTTAGTATAATTAACCGAATCTAAATTTACAAGGAACGTCATAATATAATTCTAACAATGTGAACATAACATAATATAACATAACAGAATAAACTATTTACAGATATATATATATATATATATAGATGTGTATACACACATAAACATATATATATATATATATACATATATACATATATACATATATATATATACATACATACATGCACATACACACACATGCATACACATATGGGAGTAAAAGGGCATAAGATGTGGAGTCTTCAAGGGGCGTAACTAAGAGCTATGTTGGGTGAAAGGATTTTAATTGGAACAGCCAGGAGCCTGTTTAGCCTTTATCTAAAGCAGGTGGGAGAGTCTCTGTGTAGTTATAGTATTTGGTGAACAGATAAGTTTTCAAATTTTTGCGGAGTTCCGTGATCTCAGTTAGTGTTCGTAGCTCCTCGGGGAGGGAATTCCAGATGGTGGGGGCTACGTGGGAAAATGCTCTGTGGTTTGTTGATTTGTGAGCTCTTGTGTAATCTTTTGGGGTTTTTAGTTTGTTTAATTGGCCTTTTCTGTGTGTGGGTTTAGGTGGTTCTTTGTGTATTAGGTTGCATAGTGTGGTTGGAGCTAAATCGTATAAGGCTTTGAATGAAGTAATTATTGTTTTGTAAATTATTCTGCTTTGAATTGGAAGCCAATGGAGGGAAGCTAATATTGGTGTTATGTGTTGGAGTGAGTTAACTTTCAATATAATTCTGGCAGCTGCGTTTTGTGCTAATTGTATTCGTTTGATGTTTTGTTTTGATATGCCCATGAGTATTATATTGGCAAAATCAAAGTGAGGAGTTATAGTAGCCTGGATTATATTAATGAAATCTTGTGAGAATACAAGGGGACGTAGTTGGATGGATGGTAAACTGGATTAGAATTGGTTGACTGACAGATGATGCTGGTAAATGGAACTCACTCAGAAGAAAGGAAGATGGGTATTATTAATAATTAATATTTTGCTAATGCTTTTCCAGTACCAGTTGAAGGCAAGTTACATTCAGGTACAGTAGTTATTTGCCTATCTCCAGAGGGCTTACAATCTAAGTTTATACCTGAGATAATGGCTTGCCCAAGGCACATCAATTGGATTTGAGCCCTATTCTTTTCTGGTTGCAGGCTGCTACCCTAATGACTAGATGACTCCTTTACTCTTATAGTAATGGTGTACCCCCAGGGATCAGTCCTGGGACTGATACTGTTCAATGTATTTCTGAGTGATATTGTGGAAGGATTGACGGGAAAAGTCTGCCTTTTTGCAAATGACATGAAAATTTGCAACAGAGTGGATTCCTCTGAGGGAGTGGACCACATGAGGAAAGATCTATAGAAACTGGAAGAATGATGTAATGCTTGGAAATTAAGATTTAAAACAAAGAAGTTCAGAATCATGCATTTAGGATGCAGAAACCCAAAGGAATTGTATGTGATAGAGGATGAGAGGTTGGTATGCATGGACCAGGAGAAGGACCTTGGAGTGATAGTGTCTGAGCATCTCAAGGTGGTGAAACAATGTGACAAGGTGATAGCCAAAACCGGAGGGATGCTGGGTTACATACAGAGAGGAATAACCAGCAGAAAGGAGGAGGTATTAATACCCCTATACAAATCGTTGGCGAAGCCTCACTTGGAATATTTTGTTCAGTTGTGGAGACCGTACATCTCTCACAAAGGATATAAAAGATTTGAAATGGTTCAGAGGAAGATGACCAAAATGATTTGGAGCCTGCACCAGAAGACATATGAGAAGAGACTCGAATACCTAAATATGTATACCTTAGAGGAAAGGAGTGACTGGGGAGATATGATACAGATGTTTAAATACCTAAAGGGTATTAATGAGCAAACACATCTTTTTGAAAGAAGAAGAAGCTGTAAAGGGCATAAAATAAGGCTTCAAGGAGGTAAGTTTAAAAAGCAACATCAGGAAATACTTTTTCACTGAAAGGGTGGTGGATGCTTGGAATGCCATCCCAATGGAGGTGGTGGGGGTAAATACAGTGATGGAATTCAAAATGGCATGGGACAGTCACAGTGGATCCCTTCATAACAAGAGGAAAAAAAATCAAAATAAGCTTAACTATCTTTTATACCTCAACAAATAGAGGGGGGAGGCTACACGGAGAGGTGGGTACAACCCTAAACAAAGGCACAGAGGGAGGTGGCCTGCACAGAGCAGTGGGTATACCTTTATTGGGTGAAATGCTATGATAAATCTATTAGCATGACAATCATACATTCCCCTCTGTCCAAAATCAGTGGTAAGACATGAATGAAAGAACAGTTGACATTTATTTTATTTCTTTATTATTTCTTTATTTAATGGGATTATACTGCCTTATCATACTAAGAGAACGCTCTGGAACCCTGACTGGGCATATCAAGCACATGATTATCCAATAACAAAACTAAACAGCAAACTAATACAGACTCCACCAGTTTTATCAAGACAGTGATATTGGCAATTGACTGATAATTAGAACAAAGCTTTTCATTCAAAGAAGCCTTTTTAAGAACAGGAGTTAAAATTATCAGGTCTTGACTAGAAGGAAAATAACCTATTATAACACAGGATTAACAAAAAAGGCAGCCATCTGATAACTTCCTTTGGTGGAGACTTCAATAAGTAGCATGGGCAAGAGTCCAAGATTCTGCTGCCCTTAGTCAATTTCCCGGTAAATCTCTTCATCTCATGAAAAGAAATTGGACAAAAGAGTCCCAGACATGATCAACAGTTAACAATTAGCTTGGAAACCAAATTCTGCCATGATAAATGAATCAGATACTGACATCTGTGAAGAAGGCATACAACTAAAAAGCAATTTATGTAACCTATCCACTTTGGCTTTTAAAAATAGAGTCAACTTGGCAGTGTCCAAGGTTGACGTAAAGTATCAGCACAAGATGCCTTAGAAATAAGCTTTAGTAGGATTTTTGCCACTCAAAACATCTCTCTGGTACCATTTTGATCATTAGCTATAAGTGTAGTAGGACTTCCTTTTCTCAGCTTGCTTTTATTATTTTTATTTGTGATCTCCATAACAACCTGAGAGACCAATCTTTGGGGATCTAATCACCTGCATTTCGACTTTTTCTGGGAAATACAGGCATCAAACCAAGGAGATACTTTCCCTCATAGGTGCCACAGAGTCTTATAATTCCATGATAACTGATTCCAATATCAAGCCTAACACATCTGCAGAATACTCAAAAGGTTTTTCCAACTTTGGCTTTATAGAAGACCATACTTTTCCCTCATCTACGTGCCTTTTAGTACATTTCTTGGACATAGGAGAACAGTGTTAGAGTTAGTAAGATTAAACTCTATTAAATAGAAGGAAGGCAAGTAGGATGGCAAATCCGCCATCTCAGGCTTAGTATAATGCACGCAATATCAGTGCCCAAAAGAACACCAGACGTGCACATAGGCCAGACTGGTAGAATCTCTCCCGGCCTTGAGGAGAGTTGAAACCACTACAGGAGACTAGAAACATAGAAGCATGACATCAGAAATAGACCACATGGCCTATCTAGTCTGCCCTTCCATACCAATTACAATAGTCCCCTTTTTTCTCTTTAGAGATCTTCTATGTTTCTCCCATGCTTTCTTGAATTCAGATGATGCTTTCTGGAATTTAAATGATGATCAGATTAGATCAAAGGTGTCATGGAGGAACTTGTTACTATAGAAATCCCTGAGTTGGATGAGAAAGAGGAAAGAAAATCCAGTTGGTACCCTCCCAGATAAGTACTGAAGCATTGATCAAATGCAAATCCAGCTACTGTGCAAAAGTGGAAAATGAAGATATCAATGGATTAGATCCCTTGTTCAAATGAGGATTCAAATCACTAAGGATCACTACTTGTTAAAAAGATGGGTGATTTTTGTCATAAGCTCATTAGAAATTATGCCACGGAGGAAGTGACAACAGTGCACCTGATGGACAGCTGGGAGTGGAGCTCCACTTCTTTCCCTGATAATTCATACTGTAGTTAAACTGCCCCTTGGGACCGGAAGCGTGGCTGCAAATGAGGAGATAAGTACAGAGAAGGGGGAGAGCATGCCAGGGATGACCATCCTGCGAAAGGCAACAGATTTAAAAGAATATGACTTAGGGCAGGAGAAGCACATCTGCAGACAGCAGCCAAATGGTGCCACAAGATTTCCCAGATCACAAGCAGGTGAGCACATGCAGCCAGCAGCTGAGCCTGAAGACGAGACGGCATTGCTGCTCACCAAATAGGAACTCTGAAGCTAGCTTCTTGAGTTGAAAAAAGAAATCTAAGAGATCGGATATGACATAGGGAGGCTGATGAAGGATCTCAGAGCAGAGTTGGCTGAACTGGGTTTGTGTGTGGCTGACTGTGAAGAACGAATGGAGAGTGTGCAGGAGGAGGTTGATGGGCTCTGTAGACAACTTCAGGAGCTAGCGTTTGAGTGTGAGGGACTGGCTTTAAAAGTTGAAGACCTAAAAAACTGAATGTGGAGAAATAACTTGTGAATTAGGGGGATCCTGTAGTGCCCAGAGTTTGCTGAGGACCAATGTGTGGCTCAGAAAATCTGCCAAACTATTCTGAACCATGGAACATAGAAGGCCTCAGAGAAGTAGATTAAAATAGAGCATGCACATCAGATGCTCAGGCAGCCAAGTGTCCAGCGCTCCAGAGACATTGTAATCTGTTTGCATGAGTATGCTGTCAAAGTCAGACTGATATAAAAAATGAGAACTCTCAATAAGCTGGAGTGGAAGGGCTGTCAGGTAATGCTACATAATGATCTGGCGGCAGCTACGATGCTTCATAGAAAGACATATAGGCCCATCAGTAGTCATCTCTAACAAAGTCAGATCTGCTAAACATGGCTATATCCAACAGGACTCTTATTTACTTTAAATGGCACTACCAGGAAAGTGAGTACACCTACAGAAGCAGTGCAGGACCTACAAGAGCTGAGGATCGAAGGGTAATCACTTCAACAGGATCCGTCAGAGGACGAACCATGTAAGCATCTGCGCTGGCAGAAAGTTCTCATGCAGATGGAGAAGAAGAAGTAATGGGCAGCGCAAAAGAGTAAAGTGCTCTGAAGTTTGAACAGGAACCGTACAGTGCCATTAACTAGACTGATGCTGGGCTGTAAGTTTCTGGAGCTGAGGGATTGTTTTCCTTTTGTTAAGTTGGACTGGGCCAATTACAGGTAGATGAGGGGGTTGCTGGTAGAGGGGATTTTATGGGTGGGTCTAAGCTGAGTGGAAGGGGGTTGAAGGGATGGAGGTGAGTGAGTTGGTAGGGAAGGTGGTATCGGGGCAGGGCAAGGGTCACTAGAATGGGGGGAGATGAGAGGGTGCTGGGTGGGGTGGTGTAGCAGAGGAGGAGGTGGTGGATGCAGGGTGGTTTGAATGGATGTACCGGGTTGAGCGAGCACAGGGGATGGCAGGCAGGGCTTTTGAAAGTGGAGGCAATGCAAGAGAATCTGGTGGTTGGTTCACTACTCCATGGTGCAGAAGGAGGTTGGAGGTGGTAGGGGTGAGAAACAGGAGGATGGGAAACAGTGGGGATATGTAAAGGGGACAGGAGGAGAAGTACGCCATAGCAGAGAGGGGGGAGTGGTTGATGCTCATGGGTTTGGGTGAGAGGAAGGAAAGGGTGTCAGTTTGTCTCACTGAATGTCAAAGGCCTGGGATCCTGGCACAAGTGTAATATGACTTGGCGAGAAGCTGTCGGCATGACAGCTGGATGTGCTATTTATTCAGGAGACTCAACTGTTAAGGGTGCAAGCTCACTTACTGAGGTGCAAACGATACCTGATGGTATTCCTGGCAGCACAACAGGGGAACCCAAAGAGAGAGGGGTGTGCATTCAGATCGATGACCATGTGGTGGAGGTGAAGCAACAGTGCGGCAATGCCACAGGATTTTTCTTACTAATGCATATCTTATTGGATGGGGTGGAGGTGGTACTGGCATACATGTATGCTCCCAATACAAACCAGAGGCTTTTTTCACAGAGGTCCGCCAGCACTTAACAAGTCTGTCCGTTGCCCCGGTGATCCTGGTCAGGGATTTTAACTTAACTAGAGAACCACAGCTGGACAATTCAGGGAGGATGAGTTGGAGAGAGAGGAGATACAGTCAAAAATGGGTTCAATTGATGGATACTTTTAATCTGGTAGACAGTTGGAGGGTGTGAGAGGACCACTGTCGGCACTATACATTTTACTCCCACCCGCACTGCAGCTATAGTCATATAGACATGTTCTGGGGGAGAAGATCAAGCAGGTGGAGACTGGGGACATTTCTTGGTCTGATCATGCTCCTGTAGGTGTGAAATTGTGATCAGGATAGAGGGGCCCTGCCCTGAAGTTCTGGCAGATGAATGACTTGTTGGAGAATGAGGACACTAGTGCCAACTTGTGGCAGGTGATCGAGGATTACTGGAGGGGGGGGGGGGGAGATGGCAGTGGGAGTCCTTTGGGATGGGTTAAAGGCAGTGGTCCAGGACATTCTGATTTCAGAGGGAGCCTACCAGAAGCACCAGAAGCAGTAAACTGAACAAAGGCTGCAGGAGGAAGCAAGATCTGTTGGGGTTGGGGTGGGAAGGCCCTGGAGAAGGAGACCAGGGAACTATGACACCAACTGGTCAAAGTGATCCATAGGGATATTGCATTTAAGCTCAAAAGGGTGCAGCAGATGCTTTTTGAGTGGGGGAATAAGTTGCCCCGGTTGTTGGCATGACTGAAGGTGCAAATCAAATAGCAGCAGATGCATAAGCTACAGGATGATACAAGGGAATTAAGATTCAGGGAGGCAGAAATGAGGGAGATCTTCCATCAATACTATCTGAAACTATATTGCAGCGAGCAGAAGGCGACCGATGAGGAGGTAAGAGTCTACTTACAGGGGTGCACATTGGGCAGATTGGAAGAGATGGATAAAGAGCGTTTGGAGGCAGCGATAATTGAGGACGTTAGAGGGGTGATTGCAGCTATGAAATTCAGTGAGGCCCTGGGAATGGATGGCTTCACAATACGATATTACAAAAATTTCCAGGACCAATTGGTCACTCAGATGGTGACCACATTTAACAATGTGCATAGAGTAGGCAGAGTGCTGGAATCAATGCACATAGCTGAGATAACAGTGCTTCCCAAGCATGGAAAGGATAGAATGGTTTGTGGGTCCTATAAACTGATATACCTAATTAATATTGATGCCAAGGTATTGGCTAAACTCCTGGCTAATTGACTGCAGAATGTTATAGCCAAATTGGTAAAAGGAGATCAGGCCGGTTTTATCAGGAGAAGGACAATGTGCGGAAGTTAGTGAATTTGATATGGAAGGCCCATAGAAGGGAAGAGGACTCTCTACTATTAGTGGTTGATGCTGAGAAAGCATTTGACAGGGCTTCCATGATGCAGGTGCTATTGAAGACGTGTATGGGTGGAAAGTTTACAGGTTGGATTAGGGCTCTCTATGCACAGCCTCGAGTGAGGATTCGGGTCAATGAAGCCTACACTAAGGAGTTTCACCTGGAGAGGGGCATGAGACAGGGATGCCCCCTGTCACCCCTCCCCACCCCCCCCTTTTTGCTTTAATAATGGAGACGCTAGCGGAGAAAGTGAGGACCAATTCAAATATAGCCAGCATAAAGAAAGGATGTGGAGAGTATAAGATTGGCTTATTCTCTGACAACGTGATTTATTCGCTGACTAGCCCCTTGGTTTCTCTTCCTAACTTGCTGCAGGAAATCTCCACCTACAGCAGATTGTTAGGCTATAAAATGAATCTGACCAAAATGGAAATCTTGCACATTCATTTGAATAAAGGGTTTGAGGACAGACTTTGAGTGGCTTTCCCCTTTAAGTGGGAGAAAGGAGCTATAAGATACCTGGGTGTCCAGGCGAGTTCCAGCTGGGAGGAACTGTTTAAGTTAAACCATGAGAAATTGAGGTTGGCTATCAGGTGGGATTTAGAGCAATTGGACAGACTCAAGATGTCCTGGATTGTGAAGGATTGATACCGTTAAAATGAATGTGCTGCCTAGATTGCTATATCTCTTCATGCCATTGCCAGTGCATATCCCGGAGGTGAGGCAGATACAGTGGCAGAGGCTTATTTTTAACTTTATCTGGTGAAGGAGGCCACCTAGGGTAGCACAGCAAATTCTAATGTGGCAAAGGCAGGACAGGGGGCAGGGTGTACCTGATCTAAAGTTATATTACTATGTCAGTGCTATGTTCACAGCTATCTTGGTGTGGTAGAGGGTAAGCAATGGACGCTGATTGAACAGGAACTGAGTGGGGCAACCCTGCTGGGTGGACCACTATGGTTGGTGGACTGGGGAAGGGTAGAGGCAGAGATGAGCCCCTTTGTGGTATGCTCGCTGCAGGTGTGATCTCCTGAGTCTATTGACCTCAAACAATATGCTTTATACTTGCAGTCGAAAATTGATAATACTAAGGACATTAGTGGTGAAGACAGGCTTGCCAATCAAGTTATATTTCCTCCTAATTATGTGAGTTACAAATGGGTGGAATTTAGAATGGTTTCAGAGGCACAGACCAAGAAAATCTTTCACTGTGTCTCTGTAGTCCCCACAAGGTGGATACTGTTCCTCCCTGTTTCAAGTCCTGGAAAGGGGCTTTGGTTCCCCTGATACAGAGTTGATTAAGAGCTCTTTTCATGCTTCATTCTTGCCATTAGAATTTAAGAGCTCAGTGGTGTGTCCTCTTTTGAAAAAGACCCATCTAGATCTATCTAATTTGAAAAATTATAGGCCTATTTCCACTTTGCTATACTTGATGAAACTTATTGAATATGTAGAAATGGTGCAATTACAACAGCACATTGAGCAATACTTATTACTTGAGAAATACCTGTTTGGTATTCGAAGTGGGCAAAGCACTGAAATCGTACTGGTTTCAACAATTGAAGGCTTGTTAAGCCAATTAGGAAAGGGTAATGGGATTGTAGTTGCCTTTCTGGATTTTGCAGCTGCCTTTGATTCTGTACCAAACTCTATTCTCCTTCATAAGTTAAAGACATGTGGGCTAAATAAGTGAGTTTTAAAATGGTTTCAGTCTGATCTTTCTGATAGGGAATAGAAAGTGTTTGTTGGGAGTATTTATTTACATTCTCTTATATACTGTGCTATTCTGCATTAGTGTGGTTTACATTGAACAAACTGAAATTACATTGAACAGGGCATTATAACTTGGAGATAACTATTTTACAGGGAACATGGGCTATGGAGGGTTAAGTGGCTTGCCCAAGACCACAAGGAGCACCTGTGGGTCTAGAAACCCCAGTCCTTCTGGCCCAAGGTTGCTGTCCTCTAGTGAGATTTGAACCCCCAACCTTCTAGGCCTTGCCCCAACCACTAGGCCACTCCTCCAAGTAGATCTTCTGATTGTTTTTTAGTAAGGTGGGGCCTTCCTCCAGGCTCTTTGCTCTCAACATTTCTATTCAACATCTACATTTGTCCTTTATGTCATTTGCTGCAGTCCTTAAAAGTTGAGTATTGGCAGTATGCTGATGACATGCCGTTCTTTCCTTTTTGTGAAGACATTCAATCTGTTTTAGGGATTTGTTTCTGACTGCATATTTCAGATATCAAACTGATTGAAGGCCCATGCGCTTGAATTGAATGTTGCCAAAACTGAACTCTTCTAATTATTAAAGCCCTGAGAATGTCACTGCAAAATTATTCCTACAAATAGGTAGACATATCCAGATCTCCCATACTATAATGTCCAGTCTCCCAATTCCAAAGAACAGTAATGAAAGCTATATTTTTGGTGGATCACCTGCCATGAGAGTAGGGAAACCCTCTCCTAAAGTAGGTCCTTCATTTTATTCATTTTATAAGAATGGCCTGTCGGCCAACATGCTGGAGACAAACCACTCACAAGAGTAAATCTCCTCTACATACTAATATACAGTGAGTGTTTCAATAGGCTTTCCAGCTCAAAAAAGAAGAAAAACGCCACCAATGAACTCATCAGATGATACATATAGATGCAAAACCACAGTCCATTGAGAACTGCAATAAGTTAAAATGTTCAAAAGGCTAGGCAAGCTCAAAAAGATGAAACACCACTAGTATACTTATCTGAAATCAATTGTGGCCATAGAACCATCAGTCCATTGGGTACCGCAACACAAATGTTCGTGTTTCAAGCCTGTGCATTTCCCGGCTCTTCTTCAAGCAATGTTACCCAAACTTCTAGGGTTTGGGTAACATTGGGTAACATAGGGTTTCTAGTCCTACAGGTGCTCCTTGTGGTCTTGGGCAAGCCACTTAACCCTCCATAGCCCATGTTCCCTGTAAAATAGTTATCTCCAAGTTATAATGCCCTGTTCAATGTAATTTCAGTTTGTTCAATGTAAACCACACTGATGCAGAATAGCATGGTATATAAGAGAATATTAAAAAAAAAAAAAAAACCCCTACAAAGCAATTATTAGGCTGAACCTGCCAGCTTACAGAAGCATTCCACCACTCCAGATGATTATATAAAGCATGTCGATATGCCCAAGTAATCAAACCCAAAGGATACCCCGTGCTCTCAGCCATTATATAGAGATGTATTGTTCCTGTTTACCCCCTCCCCTTGTTATATGCTGTTATTTACTATTCCACTGTTTTAAGTTCAATGTAAACTGTTCCTTATGTTCTATGTAAACCGTTTTGACTGGAAGAAAAATGGTTTATTAAATCCAGTTAAATAAATAACTTTGTCTTCATTTCTGCTCATGAATGGCCTTCCAGAACTTTCGCCACTGTCAACACTTTGGCGGCCCTCTTGGAAACATTTCGACCTGCATAAACTCAAGCATGATTCATGCATTCATTGCCATACACTTGCTGTAACTTGTCATAAGTCTCTTAGCAGAAATCTTTAAGTTTCTGGCAGAATTTAATGCAAATTCACTGTTCAATTTTTTCACTCATCGTAAATCTGACGAGCTGCTTTTACATAATACCAAACATCACGTGATTAAAAAAAGTGCAGGTGTGCTGCAGCCATGCTACACTCTGCACATGCAGAGCACATAACTAGGTCACTGCATGCTTAATAGCATCGTGGTGTGACGTATCGTTATATAGGTACACAAGTCTCATATGTCCAAACAGACTTTGTTAGTGCTTTCTTCTCTATCATTGCAAAAGCTTTCAACCACAGCTCTTTCAGAGCATCATACTCCAGAAAATAATGTCTATATGTACCTTATTTTATTTTTCATTTTACACACAATTTATTATCCCACAATTTTATTTTTCCCATATTTCTCATGTAATATGGATCTTATGTTTATTTCCCCTTCAAAGTGAAATTTGATAAAGATAGATGAATTGGCAGTTAATTTGTGGCATTTATATGTGTAGATTTGCAAAATGGAAGTTGTGAAATACTAACTTCCACGTGTAAGTGTCGGCACCTACCCATGGAAGTTGCTGAGTTTGCCCAGTTGATTTTTCCCACATGTAGATTTGCAAAAATGGCTCCTCCAGCTCCATGTATCAGCACATACACACGCACGCCTTCATTATTTTAGAACAGGTTCCATGTTGAGCATAACCTTTTCTAAAATACTGCTGGAATTGTATATATCCTGACCTCGATATCGCAATTCCACTCTCCACATGCTAGCTAGAATGTGTCTTAAAAAATAATAAAGAAAAGAATGCATCCCCTCAGTAGTCTGCATGTCAAATAACCTGGCCCAAAGCTAAATGGTGAACCACAGAATACAGTCTAAGAAGACGATGAAGTCCTGCTACGCGCCTCAAATTAAAACAGCACACTTATTCATTCTCCAAAATCAAACACACACTGATTGAGAGCAATGAATTTCAACAAAATCAGGTCGTCTGTGCCTTCTTGTAGGGTGTCATCATCCCACAAAAACGATGCCTTCTGCCACGCGGTGCAGTCAGAGGCAGCCATCACTATCAGAATGAGAGTCCAAATGACCTGCAGAAAGACAGCATTCAGCAAGTGCAGGCACAAAGCTACAGTGTTTATGGTTATTTAACTTGCTTAACCACTTTTCAATATATCAAAGTAGTGAACATTAATAATAAAAGGTTAAAATCCAAAGCAAACCAGAAATGCAATGTCAGATAGGAAAGAAAAACACACAGTGATACATGATAGCTGTCGTCCTCCTTCTGTGAGTCCACCAAAGACCAGTTCAAAGCCTTTCAGAGCCATTTTGAATTTCTCTGTGGAGGTTTCACATCATAAATAGTGAGGGAGGGTATTCCACAGCACTGATGCCAGCAAGTAGATTCCTAGATTTAAGCTCTTTTATTTTGAAAAAGAGAGTGGAGCCCTTCTCATTTACGTTGGTCTCTGACTTCAACAGTCGTCCTGTCCATCTGTAGAAGCTTTACACCAGAAGTAACCAGAGTTGCCTAGCAACCCTTAGGTGAGCTCCTGCTGTAGCTGCCCGAAGTCTTCCATCACAGCATACTCCCCATGTCTCTTTCACCAGCCTCACTCAGCACAAGCCGTCTTCAAAATGTGACAGCAGTTACCTGTAGTTTTATGCTTACTACACTCATTATGTTATAATGCTCTAATAGTTTTATTTTATTTTATTAAAAAATGTATAGGCCATTAATCCAAAGTCCTCAACGGATTTCAATAAAACTTAAATAACCATTTTCTCTAATCATGTAAAACAGTCAGACAAATATCTTACAGGCTGACATAAACTCACGTTTCCAGCAAAAACATTCTACAGAAATTCTAAGATGTCTCAAAGGCAAGTCATAATGAAGATTCATAGGATAATTGCTAAGCTGCAGTAATATTCACAATATGACTGCATCCAGTTTACCACATGAGTTAGTAATCTGCAGTACCACAGTACAACAGGTTATGTTCCTGCTGCCAAGAACATTGCACCATTCTTGGCTGTAACAGCACAAAGATGATCAGAGCCAGCCCAAGGGTGTCCAGGGTCCTAAGTGTACCTTCAATCATGTGCCCATCTCCCATATTCCAGAATCTCCCCTTTCCTACTGCTCTTCCAGTGCAGCATATCTCCTTTTCTGCCCCCCCCCCCTTCCCAGTGATCCAGACTTTCACTTTCACTTCTCTTGCACTCCTACCCCATGTCCAGCATATTTCTTTCCTTCTCTTTTCTCCCTTCTTCTGATGTTATAAGAACATAAGAAATGCCATATTGGGTCAGACCAAGCCCAGTATCCTGTTTTCAATAGTGGCCAATCCAGGTCAGAAGTACCTGACATGTTCCCCAAAAGGTACACAGGTTCCACAACGGTTGTCCCAGGTTAAACAGTGGATTTCCTGGGTCTTTTTAATAATGGTTTATGGACCTTTCCTCCAGGAACTTGTCCAAACCTTTTTTAAACCCAGCTACACTAACAACTTTTACCATATCCTCCGGTAATGAATTCCAAAATTTGGGGAGGGGGAGGGGGACAGTAAAGCCTGACAAGAACATTAGTTTGCAGTATCACCCACCTCTTCCCTTTGCCACTGCCACCCCTGATCCCTTACTGCCAGCCTTATGCTTGGCCTAAGCTTCAAAAAATGAAACAGCATGGCAGCAGGCTTTGCAGCACCCTCCCACACTCTAGGTCTTCTGCGTTCATATTGCCCCCTCCAACAGCCACCATAGAGCATGTGCTTCAAGGCCCGCACTGTTTCACTTTTTGAAGCCTCGCTTGGCATAGCAGGAAGTTGGAAGTAAGTGGATGGTGGCGTTAGTGGCAGAGAGAAGAGGTGGGTGATACTGCACACTTGTGCTGCTGTCAGGCTTTGCTTTCATTACCCAAATCTTGCTACCCTAGGTGTATGCCTGGTCTGCCTAGTGGTAAGGCTGGTGCTGAAGATGGTGGGCCCAAAGTTGTGTTTGCTATCTTTTAAAGAGGCCAGTAGGGTCAGAAACAACCCCTCCACTCCTCTGATCAAAGCCTCAACCCCTCAATTCAAACCCTCCCACCCCATCCTGCCAACATGACCCTACCACCCCACTTCCCAACATGAACCTTCCAATCTCTTATCCTGCTGACACCTACTGCAGAGTTTCCTGGTATCTACTGAGGTGACGGAAGCTAATGAAGGGTAGGAAGAATTCCAGGTTCTACTACTACTACTACTACTACTATTACTTTTTATTTATTTATTTAGCTGTATTTGTATACCGCTACAAGGTGTATGCAGCACTACACAAAGACATGTAAGAGACAGTCCCTGCTCATAAGAGCTTATAGTCTAGTGAAGACAGACAACACAACAACTGGGGACAGGGCCACAGATGGGGCCTGATGTACTGACTCAGGTCCCATCATCACCTGCGTTCAAAATGACCCCTAGTGGCAGTCTCCCAGTACTACCACTAGGTGTCATGCTGCCAAATAAGGGAGTACTTTAACATTTGTATGAGGTCTCTACTTTAGCTTCTATATGCTACACTAACTAATGGTTTCTAGAGCTGAGATAACCACCTATCTGGATGATATAAATACTTCCAAGACAAATCAGAGAAAATATTTTTTTGCTCAATGCATAATTAAGCTCTAGAATTTGTTGCTGGAGAATGTGGTAAAAGCTGTTTGTGTAGCTGTGTTTAAACAAGTTTCTGGAGGAAATGTCCATAAACTTTTTTTTTTTTTTTGGTGCTGTCAAATCAGTGCTGCCTCTGGGTTTTCTTGGCAATGTTGCACTTGAAGTAGATTGCCAGACTTTTTCTTCTGAGGCAATAGAGGATAAGGTGATTTGCCTGAGTTCACAAGGAGTGCCAGTGGGAATTGGACCTTTGATCTACTGGGTACTAAGCAGTTGCTCTAACCACTAGGCTACTCCTCCACTCCCTCCATCCTTCCATAAACCATTATTAAGTTGAATTTGGCAGAATCCACTGGTTATGTCTGGGAAAAGCAGAATGGAATGCGTATTCTTTTTGGGATCCTGCCAGGTAAAGGATATTTGCGTAACATCCTCTACACACCCAAACTCAAAGAACCTCATTTGATGTGTAAATTTGTATATAGTTTTTAATTTATTCCTCTATTCTTGTATAACCTCTTCCTTGTTTAATCTTTCCTGTTTGGGCTACAGACCTCATGTAGCAGCTTAACTACTCAACATGTGTAACATGTACCTATGTATATTTATTTATTTTATTTATTTAGACAGTTTTGTATACCGCCTTATCCTTCAATCAAAGCGGTCACAACACAATTGGGGGATACATTTAACACGCGGGGACATGAGACACATACACTAATACTTACAGGGAACATGGGCAATGGAGAGTTAAGTGGCTTGCCCAAGACCACAAGGAGCATCCGTGGGACTAGAAACCCCAGTCCTTCCGGCCCAAGGTTGCTGTCCTCTAGTGGGATTTGAACCCCCGACCTTCCGGCCTGAAGTACCTTGCCCCAACCACTAGGCTACTCCTCCCTCCCTAATAGTTCAATTATAGTTCCATGTATACTTAACAAGGCATTTACAGGGAAACTTAAAAAAATATAGTGCCCCCAGCTGCAAGACCCCGTCCCTTAGAAGTAAGAATTCCCTCCGGTGTTTTTGAGCCTCATGGACCAAATCTGGAAAGACCCTCAAAATATGCCCAAGGAAGGGAACTTGACGTTTTTTAAAGAAAAGTTTAAGGAGCCAATCCTGATCTGGTGAAAGTATGCATGTAACCAGGAATGTAGCAGATGTAACATTCTCCATTGCAGACTCCTCAAGTAAAGAGGATAAATTCAGAGTGTCCATTACTTGTGGTTCTCCAGTAGACTCTTTCCAAGCAAAAGGTAAGGCGGAACTGCATCTTTGGACACTTGGAGTATCTCAACTACATATCATTTAAATATCTCACGAGTAGAAACAACAGATGATTTGGGAAAATTAATAAATCTTATATTTGAAGCCCTAGAGGCATTCTCCAGGGTCTCTAATTTAAAGCAGACAACTTATAAATCCTTAATAACAGCAACAGAAAAGTCTTGAACAGAGTCCATACAAACAGCATGGTCTGCATCAGAAGACTTCATGGTCTCCATTGCAACCTGTTGTTGTGAAATAACAATATCTTGCTCCTGAGTCTTCTTTTGTAAATATTGGGATTGACCAGACACCACTATAGTCAAATTTACTATAGCATCCCAAATAGTTTCAAGTCTAAACTTTTCAGAGCTTACCGGGATCATCACTGCTGGTAGGGTCTCCAAGGGTCTTGTTGTTGCTGCAGGGAAAGCTACCTCATAAAAAAACAGCCAGCAAGCTTGTTGCTGCTCCAGTCTCCTGTAATCTTGGAATCACCAATGAAACAACTGGAGGAGAGCGATTTCTGATGTGAGGAATGTCAATGCTCCCTCGAAGGGAGGATTCTTCTACACCAAAATTTGGTGGGGAACCTCTAGCATGAGGCCGTGACTCCGCTGCTGTGCTAGGAGGAGGAAGGTACTCTTCCAAGGAGAGAGTATAAGCCAAGGAGGATGCCGGGTCTCCTAACCTCGGTGTCAACACAGGTGGAGGACCACCATAATTGGGCACAGCAGGTTGTCCTTGCACAAAGTGATCCATCAGACCTTTCAGAAGCAGAACTGGGGCATTTGAGGGCTGTTTCTCTGGTGTGATTTAGTCTTTTGCTTACCCATAGAAGAAATGGACAGGACCCAGGACTTGATCAAGGCACCTATTTTAAGTCTATTTGCTTCTGCTGATTGGATGATAAGTTGTTTTTTAGGGATTTTGTAGTTTGTGTATGATTGGAGGAAGATGGTTTGAAATTGTAGATGGTAATTGGTTGATGGTTCATTGTTGTGTTAATGAGGTCAAACTATTGCGTTCTGAATTAATGTGTGTTATCTGGTTTGTGACTAGAAAATGTAGGTCTGAAAAAGTGGTTGGTGATTGGTTGTGATTTGATGTTTGTTGGTTGGTATCTGATTGGTGAATGGATGTTTGAATTGCCTGGAGGTTTTATGTTGAGACAATAGGATTGAATTATTTTGTTTGCTGCTTGTTTATTTTGAGTTTGTTGAGTGTTTATATGATTGTATTTGTTATGTGATTGGCTGACTGGATATCTCTCCCAATGGGGTGGGGTTAAGCTGTCTTTATATTGTAAGTTTGTTTAAGCAGATACTACTCATGTCTAAGAGGAACCTGTGATGTCAATTGAAGATTTAAGCTATATCCTTGACGCAGATACGTGTATCAAAACACAATATTGCATTGGATGTTTTCTCTGTGTGCAACATTGAAGTATATAAGCAGCATAATGTCTGGCTGTTCTATAATGTTTCAGCAACGCAAAGCCTGTTATTTTGTTAATGGTATAAATGCTATGACTGCTGAATGTTCATTGGACCGATGATGAATTCTACTTATCTGGTCTCATAGCCTATAATGTTTGGAATTGATATGCCTGATAAAGGTGTTTTGAGGTCCCCTGAATAATATTTTTACATTTTTATGGTGTAGGAGGATGTTTTTTGGATTATTTCATAAAAGCGACATAGGCATTGGTAATAGTGCAACCCACGATTTTTTAAAAAAGCTCATTAAAATTAATAAAAGACACTGCCATCTTTAAAGAAAAAATATTTAATTTTAATTTTATATTTATTAACTTGCAATTATGAATTCATATATTAACAGAATGACAGGTAAAAAAGCAAAATTTAATGCAAAACCATTCAATAATCTAGAAAATAATAAAGTTTCAATAATATAAAGGAATCAAGAAAAGGAAATTAAATTTCAAGGCAAGATGGTTCAAAAAGGACAGACGTAGAGATCAAATTTCAAACATCCCTATTATTGGTTGTCAATCAAAATAACTCTGGGATCCTCTCTAGCAAAAAGGACATCAACTTGGGGTAAAAGAACAAAGAACAGCTAATTGGGGTAAAAGAACAAAAACTGATTGCATTCAAATAAACTCAGGAATTATCTGTGCCTTTTCAGTGTGTCTTTTTGGGGGGCTAAAAATCAGGTTAGGGATTAGTGATACCCTATTGATGCCCTAGTTCTCTGATAAACTCATGAGACTAGCCAAAGCTGCTACATTTTATCCTGCTGGAAAACTCTGAAAGCTTTCAACTTCAGCTAATACACTGCTGGCATCATCCCTGGACCACAGGAAGGACCCTGGCTCAGGGCCATCCCCACTAGTGTTTCAGTTGATATTGGAAGTCTTCGGAGTTTGCCCAGCAGAAGAAAAAGCTGCTGTTTTGGTTGGGCCTACAAGTTTTCCAGCGAATCAGAACATGGATGAGGCATTGCTAAGTTCCAGCTTGAGGATGGCCCTGCTGTGACTCTGAAGCACTAGCATCATTATTGACAGTCACCTCCAGTGGAGATGAGCAACTTGTTGCCATGTCCTGGCACTGAGGGGAATACTGCTGTTGCCTAAGAACATAAGAATGCCATAGTGGGTCAGACAAAAGGTGCATAAAACTCAGTGTTCTGTTTCCAACTGTGTCCAATCCAGGTCAAAGCACCTGTCATATCCTAAAAGTAGTCAGTTCCATGCTACGTATCCCCATGGACAGGGGCGGCCCAAGGGGGGTGCGGGGCCATGTGCGGAGATTAATTGCGGGGCCTCATTTGCATAGGGAGCCTCATTTGCATAAATACTTGCATAATGTTAACATGCATTTTTAGTAAACATGCTTCTTAATGAGTGTCTGGATAAAGAAAGACTAATAGATTTCTACGTTACTATATTCCAGTGCCAACCGCCAGGTCCATTAGGAAGTACTATAAACACTGACCTTTTAGAACTCATAGCAAATCCACCATATCATAACAGCTCTGCCAGGACTCACAAAGCACCAAACCCTACCTATCAAAAGGCAACACTGCAAATATTAAACCAATACATCTCAGAGAATACCAATGCATCTCCTACTGGGGAAAGAGAACAAGTGACATGGTCAAATAGAAACTACATGAACAGAATACCTCAGCTTGGTTAAAATGCAGAATATAGACCGTCACCAAAGAACAAGGGATCACAATTTAGAAATAGGAAGACAATAATTAAACTGGGAACCCCAAAAGCCAAACTTGGGATGTACAACAACACTGGAGAAATAAAACTATAAATTAATTTCCTCTTGTACTAAACAAAACACAAAAGATGTTAACAATGCACATTTCCCAGAGCTGATATATTTCAGTTAATAAATTCAAAATAAAAAAGTATTTTTCTACCTTTTGTTGTTTGTGCATTTTCTTTTCAGTTGCAATTGCTCCAGTCACTTTCTTCTGGTTTCTTTGTGTCTTCTGCGAGCTATCCATTTTCCTTTCTTCTCTTTTAGATTTTTTTCCAAATTTTTTCTCTATATCTGCTTTAACATACTGATCTTTCCCCTTTTGCTCTTTCCTCCATTTCTTTCCTTATTGCTTTATCATCCACTCAAATTTCACCCTTCCATTCTCAATCTACACTTACTCTTCCAATACCCGGCCCTTCGTAGACTTTTCTTCCCTCCCACACAAAATATCTTTTCCCCTCTCCATTCTCATTTCCCATCCCTTTCTAGTCCTCCCCCAAAATCAGCTCCTTTATAGTTTTAGACCCACCCAGCATCTGCCCCCTTCTAGTCCCAGTCTCCCAAGCTTCCACATCAGCCCATTTCCAGTCCTAGCCTCCCATATGCTGTTTTCCAGTTCCATTCCAGCCCCCCATCAGCCCATTTCCACTCCAAGCTCCCCATCAGCCCACTTACAGTCCTATTCCAGCCCCCATCAGCCCATTTCCAGTGTCCTATTCCAGCCCATCACCCATTCGCAGTCTACGTTCCCCCCATCAGCCCATTTCTAGTCCTATCCTAGCTCCTCATCAGCCCATTTCCAGTCCTAGCCCCCATATGCTCTTTTCCAGTTCCATTCCAGTCCCTCATCAGCCCATTTCCTCCACACTCCCCCATCAGCTAATTTCCAATCCTAGCCCCCTCGTCAGCCCACTTCACCCTATTCCAGCCCCCATCAGCCCATTTCCAGTCCTAATCCAGCTCTTCATCAGCCCATTTCCAGTTCAAGTTCCCCCCCATCACAGCCCATTTCGTCCATTCCCCCCACCATCACAGCCCATTTGCAGTCCTATCCTCCACACCATCACAGTCCAATTGTAGTCCGTTCCCCCCATCACAGCCCATTTCCAGTCTGTTCTCCCCCCCCACCATAGCCCATTTCCAGTCTGTTTCCCCCATCCCAGCCCAATTTGTCCATTCCCCCATCACAGTCCATTTCCAGTCTGTTTCCCCATCCCAGACCATTTTCAGTCCGTCCGTCCCCACCATCACAGCCCATTTCCAGTCCTATCCCCCCACCATCACAGACCATTTGCAGTCCTCCCCCCATCACAGCCCATTTCCAGTCCTATCCCCCCCATCACAGACAATTTGCAGTCCTCCCCCCATCACAGTCCATTTCCAGTCCGTTCTCCCCCCCCCACATCACAGCCCATTTCCAGTCTGTTTCCCCCCCCATCACAGCCCATTTCCAGTCCGTTCCCCTCCCCATCACAGCCCATTTCCAGTCTGTTTCCCCCATCCCAGCCCATTTTCAGTCTCCCCCCCCCATCACAGCCCATTTCCAGTCTGTTTCCCCCCCCCATCACAGCCCATTTCTAGTCTGTTCCCCTCCCCCCTCACAGACCATTTCCAGTCTGTTTCCCCCATCCCAGCCCATTTTCGATCTCCCCCCCATCACAGCCCATTTCCAGTCCGTTTCCCCCTCCATCACAGCCCATTTACAGTCTGTTTCCCCCATCCCAGCCCATTTTCAGTCTCCCCTCATCACAGCCCATTTCCAGTCCGTTCCCCCCTATCACAGCCCATTTCCAGTCCGTTCCCCCCCATCACAGCCCCTTTCCAGTGTTTCCCCACTTCCCAGGGCAATTTCAATCTACCCCCCTCACAGCCCATTTCCAGTCCATTCCCCCCCCCATCACAGCCCATTTCCAGTCCGTTCCCCTCCATCACAGCCCATTTACAGTCTGTTTCCCCCACCCCAGCCCATTTTCAGTCTCCCCCCATCACAGCCCATTTCCAGTCCCCCCCCATCACAGCCCATTTCCAGTGTTTCCCCCCATCCCAGCCCAATTTGTCCGTTCCCCCATCACAGCCCATTTCCAGTCTGTTTCTCCCCCCATCACAGCCCATTTCCAGTCTGTTTCCCCCCATCACCGCCCATCCAGTCCTAGCCGCCCCCCCCCCCCGAAGAGCCCCGCACCATCTAAGGGGCTGCAGAGGGAGCCGGGGAAGCCCGCGCGAGGCCTCGGCTCCCTCTGCACAGCCCGCCAGCGTGAAGAGCCTTTACCTTCACGCTGGCGGCTGTTTCAATGAAGCCGCGAATGCCGGGAAAGGTTAAAGGCAATGCCCTTTAACCTCTCGCAGCATTCGCGGCTTCATTGAAACAGCCGCCAGCATGAAGGTAAAGGCTCTTCACGCTGGCGGGCTGTGCAGAGGGAGCCAGGGCTTCGCGCGGGCTTCCCCGGCTCCCTCTGCAGCAGTCCATTGAGCGAGAATGTGGTTCGCGCAGGGCCCCCTGAAGCGCAGGGCCCTGTGCGAACAACATTCTCGCTCAATGGACGGGCCGGCCCTGCCCATGGATACGTGACATGATATAGCGTTATTAGAAAAGGTTCAGAGAAGAGCCACCAAAATGGTAAAGGGGATGGAAGGATACTCCTATGAAGAAAGGCTAAAAAGGTTAGGGCTCTTTAACCTGGAAAAGAGACGGCTGAGGGGAGATATGATAGAAGTCTATAAATTAATGAACGGAGTGGAACGGGTAAACGTAGATCGATTGTTTACGTTATCAGAATATAGAAAGACTAGGGGACATGCAATGAAGCTACAGGATAAACTATTTAAGACTAATAAAAGAAAATATTTTTTCACTCAACGTGTAATCAAACTCTGGAATTTGTTACCAGAGGATGTAGCAAAGGCTGTTAGTGTAGCTGGGTTTAAAAAATGTTTGGAAAAGTTCCTGGAGGAAAGGTCCATAAACCACCATTAAGAAGGGACCCAGGATATCAATGCTTGACCCAGTACAAGCATTGTGGAACCTGTGTCTTTTGGGGAAACTGCTAGGTACGTATGACCTAGAATGGCCACTATTGGAAACAGGATGGGCTTGATGGACCTTGGTCTGAAACAGTATGGCATATCTTATGTTCTGTTTTAAATACACTACTTTGTAGTTTTATGGTGTGTCTCATAATCATTTTACTTTTCAAAAAGTAAACAATTAATTCATGTCTAGCTTCTCCACTCCACTCAACTCAGGATTTTATAGACCTCTTTTATATCTCCCCCTCAGTTATCTTTTCTCCAAGCTGAGGAGCCCTAACCTCTTTAGCCTTTCCTCATAAGAGAGCCATCCCATCCCCTTTATCATTCTGATTGCCCTTCTCTGAACTTTTTCTAATGGCACTATATCTTTTTTGAGATGCGGAAACCGGAAGTGCATTCAGTACTCAAACCGCGATCACGACATTGATGGATACCGAGGCATTATGATATCCTTTGTTTTATTCTCTATTCTCTTCCTAATATAATTCCTTTGCTTGCTTTTTTGGCCACTGCCCACATTGAACAAAATATTTCAATGTATTGGCTACAGTCACATCCAGATCTTTTTATCAACTCCTAATGTGGAAACTAAAATTCTGTATCTATAGTTTGGTTATTCTTCCCTACAGGCATCATTTTGCACTTGTCCACATTAAATTTCATCTGCCATTTGGATGCCCAGTCTCCCAGGCTCACAAGATCCTCCTGCAGTTTCTCATAATCCACCTGTGATGTAACACCCTTGAATAATTTGGTATCAACTGCAAATTAATAACCTTGGTTGTTGTTCCCAATTCCAGATAATGTATAAATATTTAAAAAAACACTAGTCCTAATGGACATCCCTGGGATATGCCACTGTTCACTTCCTACAATGAGAAAATTGACATTTATCCCTACTCTTTTTCCATTCCACAATAGGACATTGCCTCCAATCTCATGATTTATTTAATTTCCTTAGCAGTTTCTGATATGGGACATTGTCAAATGCATTTTTGAAAGTCTTTTTACAAATGGTGCCCAAGTGCAATCTGGGACATCCAAGCCAGACTGTCTAAAAAAAAAAGCAGGCACGTCCAAGTTCAAGCACAGTTTCACAAACATGGGCATGCCTGATATGGACGTCTGTGGGGACATCTACATAGACATCTGCAGAATAGTATCCTAGGCTGTGGATATCTAGGAATAGCCTAATGGTTAGAGTTGTAGATTAACATCAGGGATGTCAGAGCTCAAATCCCACTGCTGCTGCCATTGTGAGTGGGGATGGTAGCGAGCTTCTTCTCTATTTCCTTTGGACATTTTATGGACAAAACAAGCATTTTCCTGATGCCTATTCATGACTGGAGCAGATCTAAACTTGGATGGGGATCAGAGATGTCCTCGACGTTTCTGAAATCAAGCAGGGACATCTAAGTCCATTGCACCACCCCAGACACACTTCTACCATGCTTCCTGCCTACTTGGATGTCTCAGCAGTGGAGACATCTTTAAAAGCAATCTGTAAAATGGCTCTGGGGATGTCTCTGTAATTTGGACATCTGCATGTACATTTTTGGATGTCCAAATAGCGACTAAGGCTTTTAAAATGCCCCTCCATATGAATGGGTTCACTTTTACCCACGTTTATTCATGCCTTCAAAAAATGAAGCAGATTTCCAAATGAAGATTTCCCTTGGCTAATTCCATGTTGACTTTGTCTCATTAAATCATATCTGTCCAAGCATCCAGTAATTTTCTTCTTAATAATAGTTTCCACCACTTTGCCTGGCACAAGCATTAGGTTCAACGGTCTGTTGTTTCCCGGATTATTCCAGGATCCTTTTTTAAAGATAGGTATAACAGTGACCACCCTCCAATCTTTTAGTACCACAGACTATTTTAAGGATAAGTTAAAAATCACTAATAGTAGCTCTGAGATTTCATCTTTTGAGTTCTCTTAGCACTCTTTGGTTTATCCTGTCTTCTCTGATATAGGTGATTTGCTGCTCTTTTGTTTATCAATTTCTTTTAATACATCTTCGAAGTTCAGCAAGATTTGACTTAGCTCTTCTGACTCATCACCATTAAATACCGTTTCAGGCATGGGTAACTTTCCCACATATTTCTCAGTAAATAGAGAAGCAAATAATTAATTTCAGCTTTCAGCTATGGCTTTGTCCTCCCTGAGTGCCCCTTTCATCCTTTCATTATCTAATGGACCAACTGACTCCCAGCTTCTTTCTTCAAATGTACCTGAAAAAAGGTTTTATTGTGAGCTTTTACATAGTAACATTGTAACATAGTAAATGATGGCAAATGAAGACCAGCATAGTCCATCTAGTCTGCCCAGTATGGTGGCTGAAGTTGTAGAGCTGTACCTGCCGCACTGTCCTCCTAGACTTTGCTTAATGTTGTACCTACTGCTCCAGGCAGGTTACCCCTCTCTATTTATGAAGTTTTTTTCCATTTGTTTTGATTCCATCTTCTGTTATGTACTGATCCTCTGTCTGTCCTGTGTCTTTTTGAATTCCATCACTATTTTTGCTCCCACCAATTCCTTTAGGAGGATATTCCAGGCAGCCATAGCTTTTTCCATGGAAAAAGTATTTCCAGTTGTTGCTTTTAATTTTACCTTTTTGCAGCTGCACTTCATGTCCTCTAGTTGTACAACTTCCCTGTCTTTGAAAAAGGTTTGCTTGTTCATTAATATCCTTTAAGTATTTAAATGTCTATCATATCCCCCTGTCTCTCCTCTAGGGTATACATAGTTGGGTCTTCAAGTCTTTTCTCATGTGTCTTCTGGTGCAGGCCCCATATCATCTTGGTTGTCTTCCTCTGAACCATTTCAAGTATTTTTATATATACTTTGTAAGGTATGGTCTCGAAAATAGAACATAATACGCCAAGTAAGGATTCACCAAAGACCTGTACAGGGACACTAATATCTCCTTCTTACTGCTTGTTATTCTGCTCTGTATTCAAGCTAACATAAATAATTTCTATGGAAAGTTTATTTTCAAATTCCCTTTGCCTCTTCCTTATCTGTGCCTTGCATTTAACTTGCTAGTGCTTATGCTGTTTAATGTTTTCTTCATTTGGTTCCCCTTTTCCATCTTTGAAATGTTTGTTTGTTTGTTTGTTTTAAATTTCTCTAATAGCCTCATTCACTTCACCTTTTAACCATGCTGACTCTTGTTTGACCTTCCTTCCACCTTTCTAAATGTATAGGAGATATCTGGTCTAGGCATCTAAGATTGTATTTTTAGACAATGCCCAATGTCTCCTCTAAGCATGGATGAGATAAGGCTTGATTTTCAATTGAGAGCTGGTGCTGTTGTGAATGAAGGCTTGGAGAGAAGATGCTTCTACGTTGGGAACCAGTGAGATGAAGAAACCAGATTTCATGACCTTGGAGTCATAGTAGGAAACCATCAAAGTCCGAACAGTTCTCTTTTATTATTAATTGAGAAATTTAACACGCTTGCTTGTTTGCCTTCCTCTTTTCAGGAGAACAAGTAAGTAGGCATTTTGGGAGTTTAAATCCAAGCTGTCAGCCAGATATCTGTCCAAGATGTCATCTGAACCTCCTTGAAGAAAACTATATTACTTAGGGATGTGCACAAGAGAAAACATGTCAGTTCATTTTCAAAATTTTTAGAACTTTTTTGATTTCTATGCGCTTTTTTTTAAATTACATCTCTTTAATGCACATTAGAGCTTTTTAATGTGCACACATTGATTGTATGTACATTAATTAGCAGGTTAATAATGCATGGTTTTTTTTCTTTTTTTTTTATTGAAGTTTTTCAGTCAAATACAATAACCAAATTAAATACAGGACACATTGCTGAAATACATTACAAGAAATTCAATCTACAGGAACATTAAACAGCATATGTAGACCACGTTATGGGAGCCTACTACAACCATCATAACAAGAAAAAAAAATATTATAAATGGAAAACAAGCCAAAAGGACACATATCAGGAGGAACCAATATCAGTGCTATCCAACCCTGCTGAGCCCTGACGGTCAATCAAAATTTTTTCCAGATGAGTTACATCCTGAAAAACAAATGAAGCACCTTCAAAATTAATTAGGCACTTGCAGGGAAAACGTAGGAAAAACGTTGCACCCAATGCCAAAACTCGAGGCTTAAAAGATAGAAATTGCCTTCGCCGCATCTGGGTGCTACGTGACACATCTGGGAAAAAGTTAACTGAATGCCTGCTAATGAGTGCACATCACTAATATTGCCCTGATGGCGGACAAAAAAAAAAAAGAGAGAACATTTTGGGAGTACATCCAATGCCTCCAGAATTATGGGAATGCCTGTTCATGACTTTGGGGGAGGTAGGAGTTAGTGTACCAAGAATGAAATTTCATGGTTCTCTCAAAACTCTAGAATAGCTGTGTCTAAGGGAAAATCTTATCAGTTCCCACAGTTCCTGCCTTCTTATGAAGAGAATTGGAAATAGCAGGGTAATTTTACCTGGTTGAATAGAAAAACTGACAGTCAAAATCTATGAAACTTCTCAAATCTAAATATGTTAGATATGAGTCTGGAAATTCAAAGCAATAATTAAGTTAAGAGTACTCTCAAAGCACCGACTTGAACAATCAGGGGATTAATATTTAGCTGCCTGGCCACCGCATAAAGATAAAGAAATTATTTATTCCCTTATCTTTAAGCTAAATATTTAATAACTCTATCCGGTTAGGTAAGACCACTAAGTATGCAGTTCTAAACATAAATGAATGGTACACATTTAAGATAGAACAGCTACTTGTATGCTTCTTTGAAATGGATACTGTAGCCACTGCACCCTGAGTGTGACTCATCTTGGAAACTGATAAGTACTTCGATGAGAGATCACCATGAAATACCAGGTGCTCTAAGCTTTACTGTACAGAAAAAAATGCTTTGCAATATACTTTTGGTTGCACCAAGGAAACTATCCAAAGAGTCACAAAGAACACAATAACAATTAAATGGATAATGACACCATAGGCTTGGGCCTTGATAAAGCACTATTCTATCAAGGCACTTGAATTGTTGCCATTTTCGAGCACATGTTCTTTATTAGAGCCTGAATTATGCATATGGGGCATTGGAGAGTTCCTGTGGACAGAGTTATAAATTACTAAATATTCAGTCATCAGATTTTCCCCACCTCGGCACCAGGACTTGATTTACCAACCTGTATATAGTTACCCTAGTTATGTCCAAATTACGGCACCTATTCATTGTAAATACAGTACAGCCTCGACTGCATTGTATAAGTTACCATTTTATGTAAACCACACTGATTTTAAAGAGCGCGGTATAGAAGAGACTTTAAATAAAATAAATAAATAAATTGGCAGATCAACTTTTTATTACTTTTGCTTAGAAGGGGTTAATGTTAGGAGAAGGAAGTTTTAAATTATAGTTATCATAGCCATGTATCAGAGTTTAACAGACTCTTGTAAAGAAATTAGTGGTTGATAGCCCATTAAGTTTACAAGAAAATATTACCAGATAAACCGCACCAACTTCAGGAGGTGTGTGTGTCTGTTCCCCTGCAGTTGGTGTGTTTCTTACCTGCGGCACTGCACAAATTTGAGGTGGCATTAAGTGCATCCCCACTAATGGCAACATTCATGGTTAGTGCATGTCCATAATGGCCACACTATATGCGATTCACTGTTACTGTCCACGTTCTGCTCCAGATCACCTAGCGGGAGATGCGCAGGCCACAGACAGGACTTGACCCCTCCTCAATGCTTGTCCATCGATCATTCTAATAGCAAATAAAAGCCCTGAACAAATTTCAAAAAGGCCCAGTACAATGATTCTCAAAGTACCTAATAGTCTTGTCAGAACTAGTTTCCTTTTCTCAGAAGACTTCCTTCATCCAGACTTCAAGTTTTTCCATTCTGCATGTCAATGTCAAGTTACTAGCTTTGAATGCATAGAAATTAAGCAGTATAATAGCCTCCCTGGGTCTACCATTACCTATTCAAAACATCTTGGTAATACAAAAAAATCCTTTCACCAGACATAGATATACATAAGAACATAAGAAATGCCATACTGGGTCAGAACAAGGTCCATCAAGCCAAAAATCCTGTTTCTGACAATAGCCAATCCAGGTTACAGGTACTTGTCAGGTTCCCAAAAAGGTATAGAGATTCCGTAATGCTTTTTCTGGAGTAAACAGTGTATTTCCCTAGTCCTCTAATGGTTTATGGACTTTTCCTCCAGGAACTTGCCCAAACCTTTTTTAAACCCAGCTACACTAACAACGTTTACTGCATCCTCCGGTAATGAATTCCAGAGTTTGACTACTCGTTGAGTGAAAAAAATATTTTCTCTTATTAGTCCTAAATGGACTGCATTGTAGTTTCATTGGGTATCCCCTAGTCTTTCTACTTTTTGAAGGAGTAAACAAGTGATCTACATTTACCTGTTCCAACTGATATGGTCATCCACTTGGGTACAAATGACGTGGCTAGAAACAGTGCCTGTGCAGTTTAAAAGGACTTCCAGGCTCTGGGAGAGAAACTCAAGCCCATTGCTAACACTACAGCATTCTCAGAAGTTATATCTGTCCATGGTATAGGGGGCAGAAAAGCTGCATCACATAAACAACTTTAATACATGGCTCCAAATCTGGTGCAAACAAGAAGGATTTAGATATACAGTATAGGCGACTGAGGAAATAGATGGATCAACAAGAGACTATACTGTGCAGATGGACTACATCTCTCCATTGCAGGGAAAAGGATCCTAAGTGCAAAATTATGGCAGTATGTTGACAGGCATTTAAACTAGAAAAAGGGGGTGATGGATGGAGAAGGACAAGTTCAGTATGTTACTCCCAGCAAAAGCAAAACAACATTGGAAACAGCAACACTTTTGAACCACACATCAATGGCAAGCGGGAATGGACGTGTAGAACAAAATTCATGCAAAACATAGGCAAGTCAATCAATAAATGCTGAAAAGCAATGAGCACAAATGCTTGAAGCCTAATAAACAAAGTTCCTAATCTGGAAGCCCTAATGGTAGAAATGGACTTAGACATTAGTGGTCATTACAGAAACATGGTTTAACGAGTCACATGAATGGTATATAGCCAATAGATACTCTGTGTTTGTCCCATGCTTTTTTGAATTCAGATGAGGACAGTATCTGAATTCAAAAAAGCATGGGACAAACACAGAGGATCTCTAAAGGAAAAAAGGGGACTGTTGTAGTTGTTGATATGGAAGGACAGACTATATAGGCCATGTGGTCTTTTTCTGTCATCATATATCTATGTTTCTATGTTTCTATTTGGCTATAATCTATGTAGAAGAGATAGAGAGGGTAGAAAAGGAGGAGTAGTTGCCCTATAAGACAAAAACAATATTAAAGCTGCTGAAATGGATGGGACACAGGGAAAAGAAGTGCTATGGATTGTGTTGGAAAGAGGAGATGTCATTAACATCCCTACTGGTGTGGTCTACAGGCTTCTAACTCAAACCGAGGAAATGGATAGTGAATTGATTGTTGATATTGCAAGATAGCCATGAAGGGGAAAGTGTTCATATTGGGTGACTGTAATCTATCCGATGTGGATTGGAGTGTTCCTTCCACAAATCCAGAAAGAAGTAAAAAAATGGTGGATGCCTTCCAAGATGCATTACTTAAACAAATGGTGATAGAACTGACCAGGGAGAGCTCCATGCTGGATTTAGTGCTGACCAACAGAGTTAGCATGTCAAATAACCAGGTGGGTGCCCATGTGAACAGCAGTGATCATCACAAGGTGTGGTTTGAGATAAAAGCCAAGGTGGAATCCAATCACAGCAAGCTCAAAGTCCTAGACTTCAAAAATGCTGACTTCAGTAAAATATCCAAGTACCCTAAGGAGGAGTTGGCAGGGTGGGAGGGGATAAGGGAAGTGGAATTGCAATGGGCTAAACCAAAGGAGGCAATAAAAGGCGCAACAGATACATAAGTAAGGAAAGTAAATAAAAGCAAGAGGAAAAGGAAACCTATTTGGTTCTCCAAAGAAGTGACAGCACAAATAAAGGCAAAAAATACAGCTTTCACAAAATTCAGAAGCTCGCAAACATAGGAGCACAGAAAAGAATACAAGATCAAACTAAAAGAGACAACAAGAGAAATAAGGATAGAAAAATCAAAGGCAGAAGATGGCTAAATATGTGAAGTATGGTGACAAAACCTTTTCAGGTATATTAGGGAGAGGAGGAAAATAAGAGATGGAATTGCAGGACTCAAAAGTGCTGGGAATGGATTCGTGGAAAGTGACATCAAAAAAGCGAAAATGCTAAACAAATACTTCTGCTCTGTTTTTACTAGAGAAAATCCTGGCGAAAGATCACCTGTGATTAAAAAGTATACAAATGAACATAAGAACATAAGATATGCCATACTGGGTCAGACCAAGGTCCATCAAGCACAGTATCCTGTTTCCAGCAGTGGCCAATCTAAGTCATAAGTACCTAGCAGTTTCCCCAAAAGACACAGGTTCCTCAATGCTTGTATTAGGTCAAGAAGTGATATCCCATCTCCCTTTTAATTATGGTTTATGGATCTTTCCTCCAGGAACTTGTCCAAACCATTTTTAAACCCAGCTACACTAACAGCTTTTACTACATCCTCCGGTTGCAAATTCCAGAGTTTGATTACACGTTGAGTGACAAAAATATTTTCTCTTATTAGTCTTAAATAGCTTACCCTGTAGATTCATTGCATGTCCCCTAGTATTTTTATATTCTGATGACATAAACAATCGATCTACGCTTACCAGTTCCACTCCATTCATTAATTTATAGACCTCTATTATATCTCCCCTCAGCCGTCTCTTTTCCAGGTTGAAGAGCTTTAACCTTATTAGCCTCTCTTCATAGGAGTATCTTTCCATCCCCTTTACCATTTTGGTGGCTCTTCTCTGTACCTTTTCTAATAACACAATATCTTTTTTAAGATACGGTGACCAGAATTGCATACAATATTCAAGGTGTGGTTGCACCAAGGAACGATACAGAGGTATTATAATATATTTTGTTTTATTTTCCATTCCTTTTCTTATGATACCTAGAATTCTATTTGCTCTCTTGGCCGCCGCTGGGTGGAGAATTTTACATGTTATCCACGATGACACCTAAATATTTTTCCTGGGTGGTGGTTCCCAATGTGGAACCTTGGATTGTGTAACCATAGTTTGGGTTGTTCTTTCCTAGGTGCATAAATTTGCACTCCTATACATTAAATTTCTTCTGCCATTTGGATGCCGAGTCTTCCAATTTATCAAGATCCTCTTGCAATTTTCCACAATCCTCTTGGGTTTTGTGTCATTTACAAATTTGATAATCTCACTCGTTATTCTCTTTTCCAGGTCATTTATGAATATATTTTAAAAAGCAGTGGACCGAGCACAGATCCCAGGGCACTCCACTATTCACCTTTTTCCATTGGGAAAATTGGCCATTTAGCCCTACCCTCTGCTTTCTGTCTTGTAACCAGTTCCTGATCCACTATAGTATATCACCTCCTATTCCATGACTTTTTAGTTTTGCCAAAAGTCTCTGATAAGGGACCTTGTCAAAGGCTTTCTGATAGTCCAAATATACTATATCAACTGACTGACCTTTGTCTACCTGTTCATTCACACCTTCAAAAAACATAACAGATTAGTAAGACAAGATCGTCCTTGTCTAAAGCCAAGATGCTGGCTGTCTCCCATTAAGCCATGACTATCTACATGCTGAGTAATTTTGTTCTTTATGATGGTTTCTACCATTGTTCCTGGTACTGACATCAGGCTCACCGGTCTGTAGTTTCCTGGATCACCCCTGGAACCCTTTTTAAAAATTGGTGTTACATTGGCAATCCTCCAGTCTTTAGGTATTAAAGATGATTTTAATGATAGTTCACAGATTACTAATAGCAGGTCTGCAATCTCATATTTTAGTTCTTTTAACACCCTTGGATGTATGCCATCTGGTCCAGGTGATTTGCTACTCTTCAGTTTATCAAATAGTTGTAAGATATCTTCCCGGTGTAGCAATATTTCTTTCAATTCTTCTGCAACATCATCTTTAAATACCACTTCAGTCATGGGTAACATCCCTACATCTTCCTCATTGAAGACCAAAGCAAAGAATTCATTCAGTCTCTCCGCTATCGCCTTGTCCCCTCTTAGTGTCCCTTTAACCCCTCTATCATCTAATGGACCAACTGACTCTCTCACAGGTTTTTTGCTACAAATGTACTTGATAAAGTCTTTATTATGCGTTTTTGCTTCCACAGCAAGTTTCTTCTCAAATTCTCTCTTTGCCTGCTTTATCAATGCCTTGCATTTATCTTGCCAGTGGTTGTGCTGTGTCAAGTTTTCATCATTTGGCTCTTTTTTAAATTTCCTGAAAGATGCTTTGACCCTCACCTTTAAACCATGTTGGCAGTTTTTTGACTTCCTTCCACTTTTCTTAAAGTGTGGAATACAGCTGATCTGGGCTTCCAAGATAGAATTTTTCAACAACACCCAAGCTTGATGTAAGTCTTTAACCTTTGCAACTTCTCCTTTTATTTTTTTCTTAAATATTTTCCTCATTTTATCATAGTCTCCCTTTTGAAAGTTAAAAGGTAGTAATGTGGAATTCCTTACCATTCCTCCTCCATTAATTAAATCAAACACGATCATGCTATGATCACTATTGCCAAGTGGCCCCAACACCCTTATTTCTTGTACCAGATCTGGTGTTCCACTAAGGACTAAGTCCAAATGGCTTCCCCTCTGGTCGGTTCATGAACCAGTTGCTCCAAGAAGCAGTCATTTATTTCATCTAGAAATTTTATCCTCCTGGATTGTCCTGCCATGACACTGACCCAGTCAATACCGGGGTAATTGAAAACACCCATTATTATTACCGTTCTGTAACTTCTGTTAGCTTCCCTGATTTCTTTGAGCATTTCACCATCCATTTGTTCATTCTGGCCATGCAGTCGATAGTACACCCCCAGTGCAATTGCCTTCCCCTTTTTACATGGAATTTCAATCAATAGAGATTCTACAGCAAATTTTGTTCCCTGTAGAACTTTAATCCTTTGTGATTCAATGCCCTCTTTAATATAGAGTGCAACCCCTCAACCAATTTGATCAGCTCTATCATTATGATATAGTTTGTACCCAGGTATCACAGTGTCACTCTCGTTGTCCTCCTTCCACCATGTCTCTGATATACCAAGCATATCTAACTTCTCATTTAGTGCTATATATTCTAACTCTCCCGTCTTATTTTTTAAACTTATAGCATTTGCATACAAGCATTTCAGAGACTGTATTTTATTCATATTAATCTGGTTATTAGTAGGTAGGGGTAATTTGGAATCTTTAAGCTCTGTCTGCTCTGTACTCAAGGGCATTTGGGCTACCTTTATCTTTATTGGAACCTCTCTGCTGATGTGCCCTAACTTCATTGTTTTAGGAGTATCCTTCAAGGATACATTGTTCCAAACCATGCGCTCTCAGGCGACTGTCGGCTTTCCCCTATTATCTAGTTTAAAAGTTGCTTAATCTCCTTTTTAAAGGTTAATGCCAGCAGCCTGGTTCCATCCTGGTTAAGATGAAGCCCATCCCTTCAGAAGAGCCCCTCCTTTCCCCAGAATGTTCCGCAGTTCCTAACAAATCTAAAACCCTCATCCTTGCACCATTGTCTCATCCACGCAATGAGACTCCGGAGCTCTTCCTGCCTTTTGGGTCCTGCACGTGGAATGGGAAGCATTTCGTAGAACACTACCCTGGAAGTTCTGGATTTCAACTTCCTACCTAAAAGCCTAAATTTAGACTCCAGAACCTCCCTACCACAGTTTCCTATGTCATTGGTACCGCCATGTACCAAGACAGCAGACTCCTCCCCAGCACTATCTAAGACCTTGTCTAGGTGGTGCATGAGGTCTGCTACCTTCGCACCAGGCAGGCATTTTACCAAACAATCCTCACGTCCACCAGCCACCCAGCTATCTACATGCCTAATGATTGAATCACCAACTATAACGGCTGTCCTAAACCTTCCCTCATGGGCACATGGCCCTTGAAAAACTTCCTTGGTGTGAAATGGTTTTACATCACCTGGAATACAGGTCCTAGCTATAGGATCACTTCCTGCCACACCAGGATTATGCTTTCCTGTCACGTGACCTCTCTCCTCCATGGCAACAGGGATGCTGCCAGACTGGAGTGGGAATTCAGGACTATATCCCTGTAGGTCTCATCTATGTACCTCTCTGTCTTCCTTATGTCTTACAAGTCTGCTACTCTTGCCTGCAGAGATCAGACTTGTTCCCTGAGAGCAGAGATCCTTGCACCTTCTGCAAATGTAAGACCCCTCACCAACTGGGAGAAAATCATACATGTGACACTCAGTGCAAAAGACTAGAAAGCCCCCATCTCGCTGCTGGACTGCTGTCTGCATCTTAGTTTTAAGGCTCTGTTTAGGTATTTAAGTTGTTTACTTACTTAGGTATGCTGGGGATACTTATACTAATAAAACTATACCTAATACATTTAATGGATTTTCTTCACCTCAAGATTTATTAATGGCAGGTCCTTAATGTATGCCTGATGAGGATAGACAGCTGCACCTGAGAGTGAATATGACACCTCCTTTCCTTTTTAGAGCTTTAAGCACCTATAAAGCTATGATTATCCCAGGGGTGGGTGGGTGGGTGTTGGGGAGGGGAGGGAAAAATACTTATTAAAAGCTGGCTGCTACACAGTACCCTGTCCTTTGCTTCTAAGGTAATCTGTGACCAATCTTCAGGGGGAGTCCCACAGCCCTTACTTGGATGGAGGGAGTCTTGGGTTCTAAATCTAACCAGAAAGCTCTCCTCTGTGTTTTAAATTTAAACTGAAAACTCTTTGCTGCTACTAGGCCCTGACCGATTTAACAAATACACTGGGTTCATAGATTAATCAACTTTAATCTAAACAATTCCTTTTCCCCCAAGATTTAGAAAAATTCCCAGAAGTAATACTTACAATTGCAGATCTCTCTCCAGAAGTAGCAGTCCTCTTTTATAGTCCTTCAAGACAGAAGCATAGAATTTTGGTTGAACTATTTATGCCTGTGCTTCTGAGGTAAGCTATGATCAATTTCCTGAGTGATTAACACAGTCCTTGCTTGAAAGTGGAAGTCTTTCAAACTGGCCTTTTGATCTGTTGCCTGGCTTTAACACCTATTTTAAAAATTCACTGGTCTCTTGCCCCCTATGTAGCAGGCCTCTTTGTAAAGGTCTCTAGAAATACATGACCCTGTTTTGCCTTTTATGCTAAGTTATATTCTGATTTGATTTAAATTAAAATTCTTTGCTGCTACTAAGCCCTGACCGATTTAACAAATACACTGGGTTCACAGATTAATCAGCTTTAATCTAAAGAATCCCTTTTCCTGAAGATTTAGAAAAATTCCCAAGAAGTAATACTTACAATTGCAGATCTCTATCCAGAAGTAACAGTCCCCTTTTGTTGTCCTTCAAGATTGAGAATCATGGAACTCTGGTCACCTTCTGTCGTCTGTCAGTCAACCAATTTCTGATCCAGTTCAACACCTTGGGCCCAACCCCAAGCTGTGGAGTTTATTTGTAAGCCTCCTATGAGGAACAGTATCAAAGGCTTTGCTAAAATCTAGGTAGATCACATCCATTGCATCCCCTTGATCTAGTCCTCTGGTCACCCAGTCAAAGAACTCAATCAGATTAGAAATTGATTGACTGACAGATGAGAGAAGGTGACGGTAAACAAAACTCACTCGGATGAAAGGAAGGTGATTAGCAGTGTGCCCCAGGGTTCGGTCCTGGGACCGGCACTGTTCAATATATTTGTGAGTGATATTGCTGAAGGACTGAATAGAAAATTTGTCTTTTTGCAGATGATACGAAAATTTGCAACAGAGTGGACTCCTCTGAGGGAGTGGAGAACATGAGGAAAGATTTACAAAATCTGGAAGAATGATCTAATGTTTGGTAGCTAAGATCTAATGTGAAGAAGTACAGTGTCATGCACTTGGGAAGCAGAAATCCAAGGGAATTGTATAAGATAGGGGGCGAGAGATTGGTGTGCACAGAGCAGGAGAAGGACCTCAGAATTATTGTTTCTGAGGATCTCAAGGTGGTGAAACAGTGTGACAAGGCGGTGGCAAAAGCCAGAAGGATGCTGGGCTGCATACAGAGAGGAATTGCCAGCAGAAAGGAAGAGGAACTAATGCTACTGTACAAGTCGCTAGTGAGGCCTCACTTGGAATATTGTGTTCAGTTTTGGAGACCATATCTTACAAAGGATATAAAAAGGCTGGAAGCAGTTCAGAGGAAGGCGACCAAAATGATTTGGAGCCTGCATCAGAAGACTTAGAGAAGAGACATGAAGACCTAAACATGTACACTCTGGAGGAGTGGAGGGTCAGGGGAGATATGATTCAGACCTTAAAATACTTAGAGTATTAATGAACAAATACACCTCTTCCAAAGATGGGGAAGCTGTAAAATTAGAAGGCATAACATGAAGCTGTAAGGGGGTAAACTGGAATGCAATGTCAGGAAATACTTTTTCACTGAAAGGGTGGTTGATACTTGGAATGTCCTCTGGATGGAAGTGGTGGGACAAATACAGTGACAGAATTCAAAATGGCATGGGACAGACACAGTGGATCCCTTAATAGCAACAGGATAAAATCAAAATAAACATAAATATCTCTTTTATCTGAATAAATAGGGGTGACCTACACAGAGTGGTGGGTACACCCCTAAACAAAGGCATGGGGAGCAGTGTTCTGCACGAAGCAGCAGGTGTACCTATTCTTGCCACTTTGCTGGGCAGACTAGATGGACCATACTGGTCTTTATTTGCCATCATATACTATGTTACTATGTTACTCCATTCATTAATTTATAGACCTTTATCATATCATATCATATCATATCAATACAAACCTTGTGGAACCTGTGTCTTTTGGGGAAACTGCTAGGTACTTATGACACAGATTGGCCACTGTTGAAATCAGGATACTGGGCTTGATGGACCTTGGCCTGACCCAGTATGGCATATCTTATGTTCTTATATTTATTTATTTATTTAACAGCTTTTGTATACTGCCTTGTCTTATAATCAAAGAGGTTTACATGATAAACAAACATGATTCATGGCAGTTATACATTCATAGTCGTGTTGAGTGAGGGGACATGCAGGAAGTTCTTGGTAGAAACGTATTTACAAAGAGGTGTATATACAATGTTTACAAGAGAGTGTCATGAATTGAGGTAGCTGATTTTGTCATGGGGGGGTGTCTATGGTGCGGGAGGAGTCGCGCATTAAGTGATGGCTCCATAGTATTTTGTGAAGAGGTAGATTTTGAGTTTCTTCCTGAAGTCTTTGGCATCAGAGGTGGCTCTCAGGTCATCAGGAAGAGAGTTCCAGAGGGCCAGTGCTGCTACTGACAGTGCTCTTGCAGATGTGGATTGGGTGGTTCTGAGTAAATGCTAGGGTCTGAATGGTGTCCACTCTGTTATGTCATCTGGGTCTTGTGCTTATCTTCGTGTTGATAAGACTCTTGAGAATATCAGGGGATAAGTTGTGCTGGATCTTGTATATGTTAAGAGCTGTTTTGAATTTGATTCTGGAGGTGATCGGAAGCCAATGCAGTTAGCTCAGGATGGGAGTGATATGTTGGTGTTTTGATGATTTGGTGATGATTCGGGGAGCAGTATTTTGCACCATCTGTAGAGGTCGAATTGTCTGTTTGGGTAGTCCATGAAATTGTGTGTTGCAGTAATCCAGTATGGGCGTGATTACAGCTTGGCAGACAGTTCTAAAGTGGTCTTGACTAAGAAATGGTTTGAGTCTTCGTATGATGGCAATCTTGTGGTATGCACTTCTGGCAGTCTTGTTAATGTGGGTTTGGAAGTTCAGTTTCCAGTCCAAAGTTAACCCAGGTACTTTACTTCATTCTTAATGGGTATGGTTACATTGAGTAGGGAGATTAATTGGATGGGGGGAAGGAGTTGTTTCGTGTGATGAAGAGTGCTTCTGTCTTTCTGTAGTTAATGTTGAGGTTGTTGTGAGAGAGACATTCAGTCATGTCCCAGGCAGTTATAGCTGAGTAATCTGTTTGTTTTTTTTAGGTTGATTGGGGTGTAAATCATCATGTCATCAGTGTACATCACAGATGGGTTGGATGTAAAGTTTGAAAAGCAAGGCAGATGATGTCAAGCTTTGTGGAACCGCTTGGGGTGAGAAGAACAAGGAGGAGGTGGTTGCACTGACCTTGACCTATTGTTGTCTATTGTTGAGGCATGAGTTGAACCATTTGAGAGTGGTTTTGCACAGTCCAATATCACTGAGTCTTCAGAGGAGGGTGTGGTGGGAGACATTGTTGAATGCTACAGATATATTAACAAATATAAGGAAGAAGCCCATTTTTAGGTTGTCAGTTCACTTAATGAGGTTGTCAAGGAGCATTATGAGTAGTGTCTCGAAACTGTGGCTGAGTCGGAATTCATGTTGGTGAGGGTCTAGGGGGGCTAGAGAGTCTATGTGGTCCTGAAGTTGTTGGTATACTGTTTCTCAAGTATCTTGGTGAGGAATGGGAGACTGGAGATCAGATGGCACATTGCTGGGTCATTGCAGGATTGAGTGGGGAGTTTGGGAATAGGGCATATGGTGGCTAACTTAAGTGGTAGGGGGTATGTATCCCTGTATTAGTGAGGAGTGTATGATCTTGTCTATGAATCCGCTGAGTTGTTGAGGGTTGATATGGTGCGAGTGACTTAGTCAATGGAAGGTATGTGGAAATTATCCCATGAGTGTTCGGAGGGTGTATGTTTGGGGGCAGGGACCATGTCTTGTAGGGGGGGATGTGAGCATCAAGATTAGGTAGTCTGCAAAGATCTGTGAGTGTATTGTGGCATCTTCTGTATAGCTGGGGTCCTTTGTGAGGGTACAGGCTATATTGAAAAGGTGTCTAGGTTTGTTCACTGATTATAGGATGAGGTAATTCCTGTTTATGCCAGTTGATTAGGCTGTTGTAATCCTTCTGATTTTCCTGGTATAGCTGTTTGGTGGTTTGTGGTTTGTTTCTTCTCCAGTTCCATTCAATTTTCCGAAGTATTCTCTTTGCTGCCCTTATTTCATCGGAGTACCATCGTGCTGATCGTTTTTTTTTGTCCCATGGGTCTGCTGTGATTTTTGGCTGGTGCCTTCGCTGCTGTAGAGATGGTGTTATTCCAGTGGTTAATGCCAGAGTCTGGGTCAGTTGAGTCATAGGGGCTTGTTTACAAAGCCGCGGTAGCGGTTTACTATCATTATCGGAGCCGCAGCCACATTGATTTCAATGGTGCCGTGGCTCCGATAAGGATCGGAAACCGCTACCGTGGCTTTGTAAACAAGCCCCATAGTCTAGGCTAGGGATGTTTTTCTGGAGGAATTCTTCCTTATCGAATGCACTGAATCTTCATCCTGGTTGCAGTAGGTTCTCCATATAACTGGTCTAGGATGGGACATATTGAATCGTATGGAGTGGTGGTCAGATCAGGGTATTGGGGTGATTTGGGGTGTTGTTATACTGTTGCCTTGAAGGATTCAGTTTGGAATGAATATCAGATCAGCAATGGAGTCTAGACAGTGGGTAGGTATGTGAGGAGTTGCATGTACTGTAGTGCATCCATGGCTCTGAAGGTGGCTGCCTCCTTGTTAGGTATTGAATTAAGATTGAAGTCTCCCATCACAATTTGAGGCTTGAGGGGGAGGTTTGTGGCATATACTCTTTTCGAAGTTGAAGAGCTCTAACCTTTTATGCCTCTCCTCATAGGGGTATCCTTCCATCCCCTATACCATTTTGATGGCTCTTCTCTGTACCTTTTCTAATTCTGCTATATCCTTTTTAAAATATGGCAACCAGAATTGCACATAATATTCAAGGTGCGGTTGCCCTATGGAATGATACAAAGGCATTATAATATCCTTGGTTTTGTTCTTCATTCCTTTCCATATGATTCCTAGCATTCTATTTGCTTTCTTAGCCACCACTGCACACTGGGCAGAGGATTTCAATGTATTAAATCTTTTTCCTGGGTGGTGATTCATAATTTAAATGAATAGCGTGTTCATGTGGTATGTCAGTAATGGTTACAATCTTTTCAGTGTCCTCTGTACCATCTTTATCATCTAAGGCTACCAAAATATCCTCCATCAGAGTACATCTCAGTGCAGTCTTAGTCTATCATGTCTCCAAAGACAGAGCCCTAACTGCACAATGTCCAATTGTTTCCAGATTTATGAATGGACTTCTGTATGACAAACCTTCAATTCAAAAGTCCCCTGTGCTGTGGGTCCATAAAGTCTTCCTTGTGTCTCTCATAAAATCACCATTTGAGTTTGTGAAATCCTCTCCTCTCATATCACCTGGGAGGTGCTCTTTCTATTAGGTTTCTTCAGCTAGAAGGATCAATGAGCTTCAGACTTTTAATCATATAGTACTTTGTTCCATCACTATAAAGTAATTCTTCATAATCATCTTAAATTTATGCCAAAGATTGTCACAGCTTTCCATGTGAATGAAGAAATAGTGTTTCTGATATTTTACCCTGCAATACACAAGCATTCCTTCGAGAAGTCCCTTGCCACCCTAGACTGCACATGAGTTCTCACTGTATTAAAAGAATGTAATCTATATAAAAATAAGCACAGCTGTTTTCTCTTTTGACACCAAAAGACTTAGCATTCTAGTGGCTAAATGGACTCTAGCCAATTGGCTCGCATCCTGTGCTCAATTCTGTTACGCACATGCTGGCATTCCTCTAACTAGTAAAGTCAAACCGCATCAAATCATAGCCATTGTTCATTACTTTGCCATTCATATTGTAGTTCCTTTCTATACTTTTTTATTATTTTTAAAATGTAAACTACTTCAATACTAACATGGGAAGTGATACAGTAAGGGCACGGTATTCAGGGGTGGCGGCCAGAGTGATGACAGTGCCTAGCCGACGCTGCTGAATACTAAAACCAGATCTTCAATGCCGAGGTCATATCCAGTCACCAGAAGGTAACTGGGCAGTGGCGATATTCAGCCTTTGCTTGGTAAGCTTTGCAGTAAACGTTAGGACCGATTATCCCCAGGTATTGCCCCTGGAACACCCCGATGTTAACCGTGTAGCACTGGGGCATATAGCGGTGGTACTCAAGGATATTCAGCAGCACTAACCGTGTCTGTAAACTGCGTAAATGCCTTTGAATATTGGGTCCTAAATTTTTAATAAACATAAACATACCGTATCTCCCTAAAAGTCTGCTTTACAGGACAGCATATGCAAGACAGCCAGTTGGTTCTTGCTTCATATTTTCATGTCCCACAACTGTTTGGGTCAGTTCTAATCAGACACGGTGAATGTGGTCAACTAGTTTTTTTCATATAAGCGACTCTCATATCGTCAGTTGTTAGATGGGCCACTCCTGCACAACGGGCAATTATTATGAAGCTGAGTGTCCCTTAGCTTGGAGTCACCTATTTGTGCATATGATTCAATCCTGCTTGTTCGGCAGAAAAAACAAACGTGCTAACCTGTAACAAGTATTTCCATATCCAGTAAGACTCATTGGGCACACAATTCCCTCTACTTCCCCAAGAACTGCATTCTTTCTTGAGTTGTGGAACTAACTGAGAGACCACTGCATGTGCTTAGAATTTTATATATAGTTCAGAGCTCTGGGAGAGCTATTCTTTACAGGCGTCACATAATATCACCTATTTGTGTGCCTGATCGATCCTTCTGTCTTCAGAAAATACCTGTTACAGATAAGCAATTTTGCTGTAAAACTGACAAACAGCTTTCTTCTTTAAATACTGTTGAACAGTTATATTCTAATAAAATATTTTTTGTACTTGCAGGTGGTCATTTTTTCAATAAGAAACATTTCTGAAACATTAACTAAATATTTGTGATCTGTAATTTTCTACTTTACATCAAGCTATTCACTTGCACTTTAGTGCAATAGAAATGCTTGATTGAATTTCTATAGTGCTTTTTCCCTAAGAGGATCATTCTGACTCCCGAATAACGGGGTTGGGCATTCAACCCCTGTTTAGTCCCGGCACCATATTCTGTGCCCCTTGCTCCCGGCATGCACAGAGGGCTTGTGTGGGAAGCTCTGGATGGAGGCAGGAGGGTGGAAAGTGGGCGGAGAGGGGGTGGGCTGACACACCAGTCACGGCCCTTTATGTCCAGTGATGGAAAGATGGATGTGGAATAGGTGATGGAATAAGTGCCAGTGACAGCGGGGGTCAGGCCAGGCAGCCCCACCAAACAGGCAAGGCCGATGCAGGTGTTTGCCCCCCCACCTGATCTTGGCCATGGCTGCCCTTGCCGAGGGTCAGGCAGTGGGGAAACGTGCTTTATTTCATGTTCCATTGACAGTGCTTCTGCTCAGTGTCCTGGGACTCCATGCCACCGGCCCACCAACAGGAGCATAGGGTGAACTGGCCAGGAAGAAGGAGGACATCTTGTGCTGCTGAATCGGGGCCATGCTGGGCCTTCTAAGTGCCCGATTCTCCAAAAGTGGGAACGTCTAGCTCCTGTGGTTGCAAAATGAAGTACAATTTTGGCCTGCCCATTTTTGGACATCCGGACAGCCCGGACATGCCCTGATCGGAGTTGGCCTCCATGTGTAAAGTCATTCAATTTACAGGAATGTGCAGATGTGCTAACAGCTGGATTAAGCAACAGACATTCACTACAGTATCAAAGTTTGCTTATTTCTGCCAAAAATATATTCTTTCCTATTTAGTATAATGACCTCAATTGCCTGAAGGATGTAGAAGATATGAAGCAAATTTAAAAAATGAAGGGTTTCTGAAGAAGAGCAACTTTCCTTGGTGAGGTTGTCTTCCAGTCATGTGGTTTCTTTTTTTAAATTTATTTTTACTGATTTACACTATTTAACAATACAAAATACAGCGTATGTTTAAAGAAAATAAAACGAAGTTTACCAGAACAGAGGTGTAATTAAAAAAAAACATCTTGAAATAAAACAGGAAAATATTCCGTAAGTTCACTGGTACTTAGTAGTTCAAGCCCACAAAATAGAGGGGGGGGGGGTGTAGGACATTTTACAACTAAAGGAAATTAGAAAGTAAAATCAAAATAGCAGACCTGCAAACATTTAATATGCCATAAGGTACAACACGCAACATTTACTTGTTCCTTAGAGTCCACCATTCTTTGTAGCGGTTTTGGATCAAAACAATGGCCTCTTTGAAGGTTACTAAGCATTTCATAGCAAATTTAAGGAAAAAAGTGCCCACAAGGCATAGCACATGCTGCTTAATCTTTTGAAATGCTCTATACTTGAATTGAACCGTTCTAGAAAAATCTGGATGAACTCTCATCAAAAAATAAAGAGACTCTATTCTGAAAAAATAAAAAGATCTGTGTGCCCTGTTTCTATCTAATTTCAATGAAAAAGAAACCAGAAGAGTGGCCCTTGAGATTGATTCTGTAGATATCTCTAGCAATGCAGTTAATTTCAAACTATCCATTGTTAAGACTCCTCCATGTGGGGCATCTTCAGAGGGAACTCATCTGGCTTCAGGCAAATAATAAACAGCAACTAGGGGAGGAAATGCTTCATTGGGACACTTGATAACTTCAACATACTGATAGGCAGAATACATGAAGGGGTAAGTTTATTAAAGTGCATTAGGCTTTTGCAGCTAATGCGCCAAAAAGTGTCAATAGCAATGCATTAGTTGCAAAACCCAAGCGTTCTCTTTTGGGGGGGTATTTTCCAAGCAGATAATACACTGAAAATGCAGAGAACATGGTCAGGCAGCATCATGGATGCAGCTAACACAACCCATTGAGGTGATGTCAGCTGCACCCATGCTGTCAACAAATCCGACAGTTACCGTATACTGTTGAGGCCCATGTTAAATGTTCATTGTAGATTTGTCCAGCCTCTGCCCTAATCATGCTCACTCCTGCAAATAACACGCTTTCTGCTAGTAGCACAGAAAATCACTACCAGGTTAGTCTGGTTCAAATCCTGCTGCTGCTCCTTGTGATCTTGGGCAAGTCATTTAACTATCCATTGCCTCAGGTACAAGCTTGTCAGCCCTCCGGGAACAGGAGCATGCCAGCTGTATTTAAATGTAATTTGCCTTGAACTTCTGAGGAAAAATGTGTGCTAAATCCAATAAGTGTTCCCTTGATCCAATGCTGCTCTTAGCTAAATCAGTTTATAAATGAAAGATCCCATTGGGTAGTCAATTGAAAGCTGATACCTAAAGGGAAAAATATGCTAAACAGATGCAGCAATTATGTCAATCGACCAACTTAAAGAATCCATTTGGCAATTAAAAATGTAAACAATTTAAATTCAAGTGGAAGAGTGGCCTAGTGGTTGGGGCAAGGTACTTCAGGCCGGAAGGTCGGGGGTTCAAATCCCACTAGAGAACAGCAACCTTGGGCCAGAAGGACTGGGGTTTCTAGTCCCACAGGTGCTCCTTGTGGTATTGGGCAAGCCATTAAACCCTCCATAGCCTATGTTCCCTGTAAAATAGTTATCTCCAAGTTATAATGCCCTGTTCAATGTAATTTCAGTTTGTTTGATGTAAACTGCACTGATGCAGAATAGCACGGTATATAAGGGAATGTAAATAAATAAATAGATCAAAATGATTGTCAGAAAAGCCATAGATCAATGAATCAAGGAAAGCTGTATTGTTTGATAAAATATCTGGAAATTATCCTGCGGCGCTGCTGGGCTCGGTCCCGAGACCGGCGGAGTAACCGGGTCCCCGGGGGCCGAGCCTGCTGGTGTTGTGGTGGGGGGGGGGAGCAGCTGAAGTGTGCTGGCGCCGTCGGCATCGCACCCACGCTGTGATGTGGGGCGAGCCGATTGGATCCAGTGGCTTGGGAGGCGGAGCTGACCAGGAAGCGTGGGAGATCGCTGGCATGAGATCTCCCTCTTCCTGTCGTGGCCGGCAAAGTGAACAGGTGTGTCTCGGCTGGGCTCCTTCGGCATTTGGGTGGGGGTTTTCGGTCGGAGGTGAGGGGGAGGCGCAGAGCTAGGTAAAAAAGTCAGCGCATTAACGGCAATTGAGGCTGGGGGGGCTCCGGGTTTGCCGAGAGTTGGCATACACGGCAGTTTAAGGGAGCGGGAGAGCGACGTTAGGGGGGTTGGGGCACGCTGTGAGGAAGCCATCTCAGCGGGACGTCGTTTACAAAAAAAATAAATAAATAACATAAATAGATTAAAAGACAATTTATGGTGAAGTAAGGAGACAGAGAGGCAAACTCCGTTTAAAGTATAAAAAAAAAATGGAGGATGGGAGGCAGTTAAACTAAAGGGTGTGCAGGCCTTAGCTGGGGCCCTGAGCCTTATTTTCCCAGGCCTTGGAAGGGGTTGCATTTGGAGTAGGGGGGGGGACTGTGAAGGGAGTTGGGGGTTTGGCATCCATGGCCCACACTCAGAAGGGAATAGGGGCGGGTAGGAGGGCTGGCCCTGCTAGAGCAAATGCCAGTGGGCGGGGGGCAGGTCAGCGTGGGAGTTCGACGGCAGGGGCAGGTAGGTCGGAGTCTGGGGGCGCAGCGGTGGCGGGGGGACGAGGGCGAGTTTGCCAGATGCGCGGCAGGGGGCGGCAGGGGTGGGCCGAGTCCCGGGGTAGATCGAGGCCCCCATGGGGTAGTGACAGTGGAGTCCCTCATGAGGCAGGGTTGGTGGCGCAAGGGCCCACCTGGCCCATGGGTGTTGGGGAGGAGATGGTTAGCCCCCCTGTATTGCCTAGTACTGAACCTTGCGGGGCAGTGTTGGAGCCGGTGCGGGCAGACGGAGCTGCCGGCGACTCACCTGGTGAGGTCGGAGGGCCTAGGGTCGATCCCGTGGCATGCGGACCATTGGGGATGCCCTTCCCTCCCCTGTGTTATATGCTAGGCCTGATGGATGGGCGTTTCGCCCACGGTATCGCGGGTTCCCCCGGACCATGGGCCTTTGGGGCCAATCCCTATGGGGTAGCAGGTCCATGGGGGGGAGGCTGGGGTGGTTGGTCCGGCGCAGGGTCAGCGGGGTCAGGGGTGCTGCCCGGAAGTGGGTTGGCGGGTTGTGAGGCTGGTGGCCAAGGTTCCTCTGCCTAGAGCTGGGGGGGAGGGCCGAGTGTGGCAGCTAGGGCTCCCGGGGCAGTTGCTGCTGGCTTCTCTCTGTCTTTCCCTATGCAGGTACCTGAGAGCTCCGGGCGTCAACTGAGCATGTCCGAACACGTGCGAGTCAGCAGAGTGGCATCCACAGGGCAGGTGGCGGAATAGGCCGATAGGGCAGCTGGAGCGGCAGCAGTGCTCCCGTCTGTTACGTCCAATGCGGAGACCGGTGAGTATGCGGGGAGTGGGGATACTGCCCTGGGGGGTGTACATGCTTCGGGGACTGGTATCGCGGATGGTGGGAAGGCGAAGGTGAAGCGCAAGCATGGTCGACGCCGGCAGCACGACTCATCTTCGTCGTCGACCTCGACATCGTCTGCAGAGTCTTCGGGCGATTCCGTGCCGGAGAGGGGTGAAAGGGGTGAGGGGGTGGGTACCACGGTAGTGCATTGCTCGGAGTTGTGGGAAGGCGTACCAAAGAAATTGCAACATCGCATTAAGCGGCGGCGGTATATTGATATTTTTCGTCTGCTGGAGGGTAGAAAATGCTCGGGTGATAGCAGACGGAAGCGCAAGGAGGACGAAAAAGCGGGGAGGGTGCGGAAGGTTTCCCATAATACTCTTAATTGGACTCGGGCCTTTTTGCGCTTGGCCAGTGTATGGGGCCATTATTTTCCTGAGCAGTATGGCGCGTTGCTGGCTTACGCGGATGCAATTTTGGCGACGTCACAGGTGTACGAGGGGTGGGCCTGGTTAAACCATGACGAGGAATTCAGGGATATGATGGAGGAAAACAGCCGGTTGTCGTGGGGGACGAAAGACATTAATCTGTGGCTCACCCAGATGTCTGCTAAGAGCAGGGCATGGGGCACCGGGGCGGGGGTGGGAAAAATGGGGGTCACTGCGCCCCCAGCCGGCTTGCGGTCCTTTCGGGCGCCAGGGCCAGCCGCTACTCAGTCAAGAGCGGGTGCGATGGGGGGAGACGTCTGCTGGCGTTTCAACAAGTCATCATGCCCATTCCCCAACTGCAAGTTTAAACATGCCTGTTCCTTGTGTGGAGGTGGTCATGCCGCCACGAAGTGTAGCCGCAAGGGAGTGGCGGGAGCCCTGGCGGGGGGTAAGTGATGCAGCATCCGGGGTTTTGGCCCCCACCCCCATAAGGGTTGACGTTATGCGTCCGTGGCTTATCTGGTATGGGGGGTCCCGTCGGGGCAATGCGGGAAGACTGATTTTGTTGGGCTTTGTGGAAGATTTTCGCATTCCGTTTCGGGGGGCACCAAGAGGGGTATGCTCTAAAAACGCCAGTTCTGCTGCAGCGCTGGCGGAGGTCATGCATCGGAAGATTGCGGACGAATGTGCATTGGGGCGGGTAGCTGGTCCTTTCCATGATCCCTCGTTTTCTCCGTTTGTTGTTTCGCTGCTGGCGGTGGTCCCCAAGAAGGAGCTAGGCAAATACAGGCTAATTCACAACTTATCTTGCCCTCTTGGGGACTCCGTGAATGATCACATTCCTCGGGAGCAGTGCTCGGTGCGTTACGCTTCTTTTGATGTGGCTGTGGCATTAGTAAGGCAGTGCGGGGCGGGGGCCTTGCTAGCGTAAGTGGACATCGAATATGCATTCTGGTTGTTACCGGTGCACCCTTCTGCTTTTCTGTCGTTGGGCTTTCAATTTGATTCTCAGTTTTACTATGATAAGTGCATGCCTATGGGTTGTGCGGTGTTGTGCGCTTACTTTGAAGCTTTCAGCACGTTCCTCCACTGGGTTTTGGAACAGCAGACAGGTGTGTCCACTATCATGCATTACCTGGATGATTTTTTGTTCGTAGGGCCAGGGCAGACGGGGACCTGTGCCCAGCTGTGGGCGTCTTTTATAGTCTGGCTGGCGACTTTGGTATACCCATAGCGGCGGGCAAAACAGTGGGGCCTGTCACATGCCTTACCTTCCTGGAAATTGAGATTGACACAGACAAAATGTTAGTGCGTTTGCCGGCGCTGAAAGTTGAGCGACTCCAGAATTTGGTCGCGTTCGTAGGAGCGGCGGTCAAAACCACCCTTCGGGTTCTGCAGTCTTTAGTTGGTCATCTCAATTTTGCTTGCAGGGTGCTGCCAATGGGGCGCCCCTTTGCGTGGCGGTTGTCCTTGGTGATGGTGGGAGTGCACAGGCCACATCATCGTATTCGGGTGTCGGCCTGAATGCGTGAGGATTTGCGGGTGTGGGATGCCTTCTTAGCTGACTTCAATGGCTGCAGGGTTGTGCAGTGGCCGGAGCAGTCGAATGCAGATCTGCACTTGTTTACCGACGCGGCAGGCAGTTCTGGTTTTGGGGCGTAATGTCAAGGAGCTTGGTGTGCAGAGGCGTGGCATAGCGAATGGGTGGCATCCGGGTTGACCCGTGACATTACCTTCTTGGAACTCTGCCCCATAGTGGTGGTGCTGTGGGTATGGCCGGAGCGCTTACAGAATAAGAGGGTGTTGTTCTGGTGCGACAATGCTGCGGTGGTTGAGGTCATCAACCGACATGCACCCAGGTGCCCAAGGGTAGCGGCACTGATGAGAGTATTCGTCTTGGCTTGCTTGCGCCTGAACATCACCACCAGAGCGCGACATGTGCCGGGTGTGCAAAATTCCATTGCTGATGGTCTGTCCCGTTTTCAGTGGTCGCAGTTCAGGCTATTGGCTCCAGAGGCGGACGCGGCTGCCTCGGTGGTGCCGGGCCATCTTTGGCAGGTTGGGACCCTGACGTGATGGCGTTGCTGTCCGTGTCAGTGGCGCGCGGAACGTGGGCGAAGTATCGGCGAGGATATTCTCAGGTGAGTGAATTTTTGGGCGCGAGAGGGTGGAAAGGGGGGAGTGTTCATGACGGGCTTGTAAGCCAATTCATGTTGTGGGCAAAAAGGGAAGGCTGGGCCTGGTCGGCGGCCGTTGCGGCGTTGGCAGGGTTTTCCTTTTTCTGCAAGGCGGCCGGTTGGGGTAACCCTCGCACATCCTTTTTAGTCAAGCGCTTGCTGGCTGGGTGGGCCAGGGTGCACCCCAAGCTGCAGGATTGGCGGCTGCCAGTCTCTCACGATCTTCTCCTCAAAATTTGTGAAGTGTTACCGCTGGTTGCGACCTCGACTTTCGAGGCGTTTTTGTTTCAGGCGTTGTTTGCGACTGCTTTTTTCGGGGCTTTCCGCATTTGTGAGCTCGTGCCCAGGTCCATGAGGAGGGGCGCTTGCGGTGGGCTGGATGCCAATTGCATGGCGGTGGAGGCTGCTCGGTTACGCATCCTTGTCTCACATTCCAAAACGGACCAGTCGGGTAGTGGCGCATGTGTGATCCTGAATGCAATTGCCCCCTTACCTTCTTGCGCATTTTTTTGCCTGCGGAGTTACTTGCAGCGGAGACCGGTGGCCTCGGGCTACTTTTGTATCCATGCGGATGGAAAACCAGTAACCCAGTTCCAGTTTACCGCGGTGTTGCGCGTGGTATTACGTTACCTGGGCTGCGATGAGAGGAGTTATGCCTCGCACTCCTTCCGGATTGGCGCTGCCACAAGCGCGGCCGTGGCGGGACTCGAGGGCATGTCATTCAACGGATTGGTAGGTGGCGCTCGGGTACGTACAAGGGATACGTGCGCCCGTGACAGTCCCGGGTCGGATCCCGGGTGCCATGGGAGATGGCCTTCATTGCATGGGGGTGGGGTGGGAGGGGGAAAGAGGGTTATAATCCTTTTGCTTCCTGTTCCAGAAGAAGCCGCTGGTTGCAGTCCGATTTGTCTCCTTGCAGATGGCTCGTGCTCCGGAGAGTGGTGGATCATCGGGCATTCCTTTGTTTATTGAGCTGAGCGCAGGGCAGCTGTGCGGCCGTTGGGCATCCACCTCGGGCTAGCTGCTTCGGGAATTCGGCTTTGCTGGATGGGACAACGTGGCATGCGATGGCGGCAGCTGATTGCCTGCATTCAGGCGAAGATCGAACAGCAGCAGCGGACAGTCGGGCTCCTGATCCACTTGGGCGGAAATGATCTGTCGAGCTGGTCATGCCGGCAGCTTATCCGAACTGTGCAGAGGGACATCAGACTGTTGCGTGAATTGCTTCCGGGGATTGCCATTATTTGGTCTGACATCATTCCACGCCCTGCGTGCTGGCTCCAGTGGTGGTGGTCGCGGGGTCTGGTGAAGATTAACCGGCAGATAGGGCGTTGGGTGATGCAGACCGGGGGGTGTCAGGTGTTGCACTCTTGGGCCGAGGTTAAGTGTGTGGGTTTGTATAGATTGAATGGTGTGCACCTTGCTCCTGTGGGGCAAGACCTGTTACTGAATGACTGGCAGGAGGCGCTCGAAGGTTGGCATTGGTCGCAGCTGGTTTCGGGGGGGGGGGGGCGGCACAAGGATAGGGGTCTACCTTGTGCCGGTGGCGGGGTAGCGAGCTGGCGCTCGCTGACCCGGCGGTGCATTGGCGGCTGATGCCACTTTTCAGGGGAGCGGTGTGCTCCTTAGGTTGGGAGAGACATCACTGTTGGGGTCTCTGCCCGGAGGAAGGCAACTGGAGCCGGCCTTTGCTAATAGCATGGCGAGGCGGGCAGTAGGGGGAACGGGGGGTGGATGATGCACCACCTTGCTAAAAACGGCTGGTGGGGGGCATCATCCGGATTGGGGTGGGGGGGGGAGTTGTTGTGTGGAATTAAGAAAGTTGAATTGGCCCTTGTTGGGCCAGTGTTGGTTTATGGTTATGTAGCTGCGACCAATAAAAACATTGTTATGCCAAACCTCAGTGACTGTGTGTTCTGTGAATGGGGCAACGATGAGCGGGGGGGGATGGTGCGGGGGGGGGGGTGGAGCTGAGATGTGGCTAAAGTTACGATGGAGTATACGGGCTGGACATCCGGATACCTCGGTTACTGAATTTAGTGATGATAAGTTGAGGCTTACTTGGAATTTTGGCTCTTTTGAGGACAATTTTTTGAAAGAAGGCCTGGATGGGATTTGGGGACAGGGAAGGAGATGCAGAAATCACAAATGACTTCAAAATTTCAATTAGTAAGGATCGATCATCCACTCCCAAAAAGTCAGCAATTGTTAATTTAACTATTGTGCAACTCACCAACATGCAGCACAGGTCTTGACTTTGGATTGATCATTTGCTCCAACTATCAGATATGACTCTATCCATATGAGAATAGCCTCATGTAGATTTTTCAGGAAGCTTCAGACCACGCGATATGGGATGGATATCTGCTGATGTCCTGTGGTTCTTTAGTTAGACTTCCTTCTAAATGGATTCCACAGGGAGTGGTCAATTCCATCATTAATACTTTTTAAAATCTGGTGCTACATGATCTGCAGCAATTGGAAAATTATAAGAAGAGATGCTATTACAATAAGTAAGTAGGTAAATAAATATTGCTAAAGTGAAGAAACAGGATATTAGACAATTGCTGCTGACCATAATTTGATCATTAGGATGGCAGACAAAAGGGATGCTATCATTGTACAATCGAATGATCAATACTATCAGGAGATCTTCCGTCAGCTAGCTGATCAACAATATTATCAAATATTGCAGGAAGATCCTACCCATGATTACTACAACAAATTCAGTGTATTATTGAATAACCATTTGAAGTAGTAAATCCAAAGAGAGGATTTATTTATTTATTTAATCCAATTTCTATATTGCAACACTCCCAAACATGTCGGATCAATGCAGTTTACACATAAAAGTCATCATGTGACGAAATAAGAATAGCTAATAAGAAGTTACAGAGATAAAAACCAAGTTTTCAGTCTTTTCCTAAATAAAATCATAGAAGACATAAATTTCAATTCCAATGGTAATTTGGACCATAGCTCCACAGCTTTATATATTTTTGGTTAATAAACATCCTAAGATCCTGATATTTTACCATTTGCCAAGATTCAGAAATCTTTATAGAACCTTCTGGGGTAGGTAGCCTATTGTGTCTGGGCAAGGATCAGTGCAAGAGCCATTATCAATATTTGTAGACTTGTTTTTGAAACCTGATGTGATGTCTATGAAATTGCTTTTAGGGACACTACTCATATGTTAAATTTATTTGCTCAGATACCAGAAATGGTTTCTGATTTCTTTTTAATTACGTTGGAAGTTGCCTCACTTTATGGAAATATTGAACAGGGGGGACTTTGGACTTCATTAATATACTTTGGACTTTGGACTTCATTAATATACTCTACCTAGGATTACAAAGAATTTAATTTTTTCATCATTAGGAAAGGTCCTTACCAATAATTATTTGTGGACCATTTTATTTAAAGACTTTTGGAATAGTCATGGGGGCAATAGTAGTATCATCAGTTGCTATCCCATATCTGGCCTATTTTAAAGAAACCTATTTTTGCACATTGCATTAGATGACTAAAATATACATTTGATATCATTTTCTGGATGACGTCTTTTGTATTCGGTTAGGACCAGAGGCAGAACTGCAGCAATTCCTTACTCAGATTAATTCCTGTAAATCCAGTTTACATTTCCAAGATGACATACCATCACTGTCAAATTGATGTTTTGGCTTTCAAGATAGTAAAATAACAGGACAGGATTATATAGCTCTATGTAGAAAGCCAATTGAAAGGAATAATTTTCTTCACTTTCGCATCCGCCATCAAGGTAATTTAAAAGTATGATTATCCATTAGTCATTTTCTGCACTTGTGAACTATTTATTCTTTAGAAAATTATTTAAAAACAAACAAACAAAGATCTAATGCATAGATTTATCTAAAGAGAATACCCTGGGTTCTGGTTGGCAATGCTTCAACCAAGCTTTACTTCAACAAAGAAGATTCTTTTTGACATATTGGTTTAAAGAGCTGTAGAGTAGACTAATGTGTCTTCTGCCAAATCTAAACGAGTCAAACAAAAATGAAAAGCCTTACAATGTTTCTGGGGAAATTAAATACAAAGTAATAAAAGAAGCCCAAAATTTTATACTGCTTTATCATTTCAATCAAAGCAGTTTATATTATAACTTAAACTTGGCAATGTATGCTAAACAGGTGCATTGATAACTTGAACTTTCCTGATGAAATGAAAGGCTAAGTGACTTGCCTAAGGCCACAAGGAATACTAGTGGGACTCAAACCCTGGTCTTTTGGGTACCAGGCCAGGGCTCTAACCACTAGGCCACCCTTCTGGACCTTAACCACAAGTGAGCTTATACAAGCCCAATGGCCTTCTAGTATAACAGTCATTCAAGGTCATTACTAGTCACACTCTTAAGATCATCATTGGTCCTTTGCTTTATAGTATAATTCAACCATAACAAAATAACAAGTGTAACAAAATATCAAATTTCAAACTCAAAATGTTTTTCAATAAATGTGATATATCTAAGGTGATATCAACAGAACTGACACAATATTGTGTTTCAATAAGATAACAAAGAACTTATCTGCATCAGAGGAAGAGCTCAGCAGTAAGTCCCAAAAGTGCTACTCCAGCTGGCTATGTGCAAACCGCAAGCTAAAAAAAACTCTGATAGAAGTCAGAGTATATATAAAAAAAGGCATCAAAGAGTCACATGCTATATCAGCCAATAGAAAATCAGAGAACACCTCACAGTAAAAACACCCAATCAATATCTTGATTGAGGCCAAAAGACTCAGTGGAGTGTAAATTAAACATCCAGGTATGCTCACAGAGGTTCAATTTCTTCTCCCTATTCCCTCTTCACCAAGTAAGGGGAATGTACTCAAAATACGCCATTGAAGATCTGATATTTGATGTTGATACTGCAGCCAGTGTGTAACTAGAGGGCCCCTTTTCCAATCTTGTATTAATACTGCTCTTGAGGCAAATAAATCTTTCTTTTAGTGCATCCTACATACACCATAGGGTATGGGCATACAATCAAGTAGATTATCACAGTCAGTATGGTGCTTAGAAAAACAAGATCTCCTATTAGAATGGAGCCAAGAAGTACCAGTTAAGACATAATGGCACCAATTGCAGTGTCCACATGCAAAATGGTCAGCAGAAGAACTTGATGCAGGCAACAAAGAAGAAGGCACATAGAACCTGGTAAGCATTTCACCCAAGATACTTCACAATTTATATGCTATGTGGAGAAACTCAGCAAAGACGGGGTGCAGACTCAAACCATTCTAATGTTTACATATAGAGTTGACCACATGCCTTGAGCCTGTGGTGTAAGGTAGCACACAAGCCAGTGACCCATCTTGAAAGTCCCACTGAGCATATTGCCTGATAGTATGCCTCTTTCACTGTACAGATCATGAGGTGAATACCTGAGATTCAGTTTTAAGTTGCTGGTCAGTAGAGTAAACACGTCGAGCTCGAAGAAATTGTCTTATAGGAAGACTAGACTTCAGTTTATAATGATGACTACTGTGAAACCAAAACTATCTGAAATCTTTTCCACCTGCACATCCAAGAAATCCATGATAGAAGAATGGTAACATAATGAAAGCTGAAGATTAATTTCTAGTGTATTCAACCAGGTATGAAATTGAATCAGATCAGCCTCAGAGCCTAAACATAGAATGAAGACATCATCCAAGTATTATTTCACATACAAATATGTGAAAAAACCCTCTGAAGTAGAAAGATGACAGTCTTCAAACTCAGCTACATAGAAGGAAGCCATTGAGGTGGCCATAGTGACACCCATGGCCACCATCTGGTTCGGCTGGTAAAAATTATCTTTATACTAGAAATACTTTCTATTAAGGACAAGGGCTGCCAGTTCACAAAAAAAGCCCAATGGTATCTGAGCTGCCAGACCCACACTGGCTAAAGTATGCGTAATAACCTATAAAGCCTTATCCTGTGGTACATTAATGTATAAGGCCACAATGTCCATAGAAACCATAAACATTATTAAAAAATCAGTGAAACCTTGAAGTAGCCACAAAAATGGGCAATATATTGAATATATGATTGAATAGATCATTTTATTTTGAACTTTTCAGTTTCCATTGTTCTGTAGCAAGCCTGCTTCACAGAGTATGGTTAAATTCAATCAGTCCTGATATCTGAGTGTGCCCTCAGTTCATATAAGGTCTACTGGCCAAGGACACTTTTTATATATAGCTACTTGGAATTGAAGTACACATTTGCTTTTAGATTTGCAGAGACCTGGTCTTCTGCTTAAGTCTCCAACTTAGTTTTGCAGCAAAGGTATACATTTTAAGGTTACATGGTCCTTTGCATAGTGGGATGATAACCCATTGAGCAAGAATGTTGTTTGCACAGGGCCCCCTCGTTTCAGGGAGCCCCGCGTAAACAGCATTCTGCCCTTCAGCCCAGGAAAACTTTAAAAGAAAAAACTAACTTGCTATTGCTGCTGCTGCTGCCGCTGCTGCCCTGGCAGTGGCAGAATCAAGTGTCTCCTGCAGGGCCCCCGCCTGCCCAACAGAGCCCTCCCTCCTGTCCAGCAGAGCCCTCCCTTGATCACTCTCCTTCCTCGGCGTGGCTTTCAGAGCCGCGAAGGGAGGGTTTCCCTCTGTTAAGCCGGCTGGGCCTGATGGGAAACAGGAAATGCTTGTTCCCATCAGCCCCAGCGGGTTTAACAGAGCCGCGAGAGGGAAGGAGTCCCCATCGCGGCTCTGAAAACCACGCCAAGGAGAGTGATTGAGAGAGGGCTCTGCCGGACAGGAGGGAGGACTCTGTTGGGCGGGCAGGGGCCCCATGGGTGACATTTGATTCTGCCGCTGCCAGGGCGGCAGCAGCAGCAGCAGCAAGTTAGTTTTTTCTTTTAAAGTTTCCCTGGGCTGATTATGGGGGAGGGGGGTTAGGACTGGTAATGGGCTGGGGGGGTCTAGGACTGGTAATGGGCTATGGGGGGGGGCTAGGACTGGAAATGGGCTGATGGGGGTTAGGACTGGTAATGGGCTATGGGGGAGGTTAGGGCTGGTAATGGGCTATGGGGGAGGCTAAGACTGGAAATGGGCTGATGGGGGGGTTAGGACTGGAGGTGGGCTGATGGGAGGTTAGGATTGGTAATGGGCTATGGGGGGGCTAGGACTGGAAATGAGCTGATGGGGGCTAGGACTGGCAATGGGCTATGGGGGGGGGGCTAGGACTGGAAATGGGCTGATGGGGGGTTAGGACTGGTAATGGGCTATTGGGGGCTAAGACTGAAAATAGGGTGATGGGGAGTTAGGACTGGAAGTGGGCTGATGGAGGGCTTAGGACTGGTAATGGGCTATGAGGGGGTAAGGACTGGTAATGGGCAGGTTGGAAGGGGGGACTTGAACCACAAATAGCTGATGGGGATAGGGACGGGGGCTTGGAATGGAAATGGGCTGAATGGAAGGTGGCTTGAACTGCAAATAGCTGATGGGGAAGGGGGCTTGCAATGGAAATGGGCTGTGAGGGGGAGCTAGGACTGGAAATGGGCTGCGTGGTGGGGAACTAGGACAGGAAATGGGCTGATGGAGGTGCTAGGATAGGACTGGAAAGGCTGTTGGGGGGTGCTGAGATTGGAAATGGGCTGTGAGGGGAGGGAGCTAGGACTGGAAATGGGCTGAGTGGGGGTAGCTAGGACAGGAAATGGGCTGATGGGGGTGCTAAGATTGGAAATGGGCTGTGGTGGGGGCTTGGAATGACTCATGGAGGGGCTAGAACTGGAAGTAGGTTCATTGGGGGCTTGAATTGGAAATGGGCTGAGTGGAGGGGAGCTAGGATTTGAAATGGGCTGATTGTGGGGCTAGGAGAGGACTAGAAATTGGCTGATGGGGGGCTGGGATTGGAAATGAGCTGATGGAGGGACTCGAATAGGACTGGAAATAGATGGGGGAGCTAGAACTGGAAATGGGCTGATGGTGGGGCTAGGATAGGACTGGAAATGGGCTGATGGGGGGCTAGGACTGGAAATGGGCTGATGCGGGGACTAGAAGGGAGCGGATGCTGGGTGGGGCTGGAACTAGAATGGAGCTGATGTTGGGGGAGGATTAGAATGGGATGGGGCTGGGAGAATGAAATGGAGAGGGGAAAAATATTTTGTGTGGGAGGGAAGAAAAATCTTCAATTGTCTGGGGTATTGGGAGAGTAAGTGGGGATTGAGGGTTGGAGGGGTAAAATTTGAGTGGATGAAATAGGAATGAGGAAAGAGCAAAAGGAGAAAGATTAGTATGTTAAAGCAGATGTAGAGAGAGAATGGAAAAAAAAACTAGAAGAGAGAAGAAAGGACAAATGGACAGCAGACGATGGAGAGTTATCAGAAGACACGAAGAAACCAGAAGAAAGTGGCTGGAGCAATTGCAACTGAAAAAAATGCACAAAAGGTAGAAAAATATCTCTTTATTTTGAATTTATTAACTGGAATATGTCATCTCTGAGAAATATGCATCAACATCTGCACTTTGTTTAGTACAAGAGGAGATTAATTTATAGTTTTATTTCTACAGTGTTGTTGTACATTCCAAGTTTGGCTTTTGGGGTTCGCAGTTTAATTATTGTCTTCCTGTTTCTAAATTGTGATTCCTTGTTTGGTGATGGTCTATGTTCTGCATGTGTAACTGAGCTGAGGTATTCTGTTTATGTAATTCCTATTTGACACTGCCACTTGTTCTCTTTCCCCAGTAGGTCATGTATTGTTATTCTCTGAAATGTATTTGTTTAATATTTGCAGTGTTGCCTTTTGATAGGTAGGGTCTGGTGCTTTATGAGTCCTGGTAGTGCTGTTATGATACGGTGGGTTTGCTATTGGTTCTAAATGGGCAGTGTTTGTAGTAGTTCCTAATGTGCCTGGCGGTTGGCACTGGATTATAGTAATGTAGAAATCTTTTAGTCTTTCTTTATCCATACGCTCAGTAAGAGGCATGTTTGCTAAAAGTTAGTGTATGGTAACATTATGCAAATATTTATGCAAATGAGGCCCCGCACCAAGTCTCCGCACATTGCCCCGCACCCCCCCTTGGGCCACCTGATACATAGATTTCATTTTGAACTTTTCAGTTTCCAGTGTTCTGTTACAAGCCTGCTTCACAGGGTGTGGTTAATTCATTCAGCTCTGCAGCCTGAGCAAGCTACCTGATTCAGTTCTGGTCATCCAGAGCTCCAAGAGACTCTACACAACTCTAAGCTTTCAGACTTTTCAATTGCCTGGTTTTTTTAAATAAATTGTAACTTATGGCTATAAGTTTAGCAATATTTAGATTGCCTACATTCCTTGCAAAGCATTTAAATCAGATATCTGAATATGCCCTCAGTTCATATAAGGTCTACTGGCCAGGGACACTTAACTTCTCACCCACCCCAGGGTTGCATTACATAAGAACATAAGAACATAAGATATGCCATACTGGGTCAGACCAAGATCCATCAAGCCCAGTATCCTGTATCCAACAGTGGCCAATCTAGGTCATCTGTACCTAGCAGTTTCCCCAAAAGACACAGGTTCCACAATGCTTGTATTGGGTCAAGCATTGATATCTTGGGTCCCTTTTTAATAATGGTTTATGGACCTTTCCTCCAGGAACTTGTCCAAACCTTTTTTAAACCCAGCTACACTAACAACCTTTACTACATCCTCTGGTAACAAATTCCAGAGTTTGATTACACGTTGAGTGAAAAAATATTTTCTCCTATTAGTCTTAAATAGTTTACCCTGTAGCTTCATTGCATGTCCCCTAGATTTTCTATATTCTGATAACGTAAACAATCAATCTACGTTTACCCTTCCACTCCGTTCATTAATTTATAGACTTCTATCATATCTCCCCTCAGCCGTCTCTTTTGCTTATATAGTCATCATATACATTGATATTTATTTATTATTTATTTATTGCAAATTCTTATATACCGTGCTATTTAGTATCAGTGCGGTTTACATAGTAACAACATTTTGCATTAGAACAAGATCTTTTGCTTACATTGTAACAGGGATTGTAACTTGGAAGTAACAGGGTAACTATATACAGTTCAAACAAAGGAGCTTATAAATTATTTAAGTTATCTTATGCATTAGAGTCGTAATGTAGTCATGCTGATTGTGAATGTGCCTAATGGTGAGTTTCTTTTGTAAATCACTGGGGGTTATGTTGTTGGTACATCAGATGCTGTGTGGGTGAGATGAGGTGTTGGATGTGAATGTATTAGGTTAGGGTGGGTAAAATAAAGGCAGAACAAGTGATGTTTAATAGCTTTTCTGAATTGTGAGAGGTCAGCAATTGATCTTATATGAGGTGAGAGATTGTTCCAGCACTTAGGAGCATATAATGTAAATGCTCTGTTTCTAGTTGTTTGGGTACATCTAGTGGACTCAGGTGGTATAGATAGCGTATTGCTAGTTGTTGACCTTCTTAGCCTGTTAGTAGGGGTACTGGTCAGGAGTGAAGAGAGGGATGTGGAAGATATCCAGTTAATTGCTTTAAATGATAGGATTAACGTCTTGTAGGTGATTCTGCATTGTACTGGTAGCCAGTGTAGATTCATAAGTATGGGAGTTATGTGGTCTTTTCTGGAGATGCCACAGAGAATGCGGGCTGCTGTGTTCATTGAATCTGAAGAGGATTGAGAGTGCTCTTGGGGAGTCCATGTAGGATGATGTTGGCATAATCGAAGTGTGGCATCACGAGTGTCTGGAATATTGTTCTGAAGTCGTCTGGGGCTAGTAGAGGTCTTAGATGTCGTAGTGTCCGTATTTTGTTGTAAATGGATTTAGTGGTATTCTTTATATGCTCTTTGAAGTTGAGCTGCTGGTCTATTGTAATCCCTAGATATCATATTACAGACTTGCATGGGAGCTCGGCGTCACGAACTTTCAATGAAGCAGGAGGAGAGAAGTTTTTATTCCTGGTTATGAAAAGGACTTCAGTTTTTTTAAAGTTTATGCGAAGATTTTGGGACAGGAGCCAATCAGTAATTGCATTGAAGCATTCAATAAGTGGAACAAGGTTTGGATGCTTGAGTTTAATTGGAGCGAAAATCAGTACATCATCCGCATAGATCAGACTGGAGATGTTAAAAGAACGGATTATATCACAAATGGGTTGCATATAAATGTTAAAGAGTAGAGCCGAAAGGGATGATCCTTGGGGTACTCCTTGTTGCTGATGGAATGGTTCCGATGTTGAGGAGCCTATCCGTACTTGTTGCCAGCGGTTCATGAGATAGGATTTGCACCATTCTCAGGCAAGGCCATGAATTCCCTTTTCCTGGAGGCAGGAGAGGAGTTGTACATGGTTAACAGAATCAAATGCAGCTGCTATATCAAGAAATATGAGTACGAATCCATTCTCAATTTTGTCAATACCTCTGGACAATGTATTGATGAGTATAGTGAGTAGAGTCTCTACACCATGGGACTCACAGAATCCATGCTGACAAGGATCAAGAGGGGCTGATATGTCAATGTGTTGTGGTAGTTGCATTTGTAGTTGATATCTGTCCTTTAATTAGGTGTTGCACCCACTTTTTCTCCTTTTCTCTTTCTTCTAGGACCGCTTTATAACAGTCTTAATCAACATGTCATTTATGGAAATAGTTACCCCAGTTTTACCCAAGTTTAAGCACCTGTTCATTGTAATGCGGAGCAGATTTCTGCACTGTATAAGTTTTTGTTGTTATGTAAACCGCACTGATGTTGAATAGCGTGGTATAAAAGAGACTATAAATAAATAAATACATACATACATAAATTTAATGCAATAACTGTGGGGCTTTCATGCTAAGAAGAATCATTTGGAGCCTAAGATCTTGCCCTATATGGCTCAAGTTATCTGCTATGCATAAAGAATTGACTCTACTAAGGGAAGTATTAACTGCAATTAAATACACCTCTTCTAGGATACAAACTGAACAAAATCTACCACCGCTCCCACAAATAATCAAACAGCCCAGGAACAAATGGATCACAGTAGGCTCTGGTAGGTTGTGACCTGTAACACAGAGACACCTTCTACATCAGATATCCCTGCATAATGACTTCCCTGCCTTGGATAATGAGGGTGCCCAATCCATGGAAACTGAAGTGCCTTAAATGAGAGAGTCAATATCCAATTTACTGATAATGTACCAAATATGAAGAAAAAAAATCACAAAACATAAAATTACTACTATTGGAGATTCCATCATCAGAGCACCAACTTGGGAACACAGTTCAAAGGAGAGAAGATGGTCAAATACCTCCCAGGCTCTTCAGCTAGCAGGAATACGAACCAAATTGTTGGTATAGTTAGTGCAGGAAGTGATCACTCCAGAATTGATGTTGTCATCCACTTGGGTACAAATGACATGGCTAGAAACAGTGCCTCTGCAGTTCAAATGAGAAACTAAAGCCGATTGTTAACACTATGAGATTTTCAGAAGTTCTACTTCTTCTTGGTAAGGGGGCAGAAAGGCTGCATCGTATAAACAAATTTAATACATGGCTCCAAACCTGGTGCAAACAAGAAGGTTTTAGATATAAAGGCAACTGGGGAAACAGATGGATCAACAAGAGACTATATACTGTGCTGATGGACTACATTTCTCTGATGCAGGGCAAAGGATCCTAAGTGAAAAATTCAAGCAGTATGTGGACAGGCATTTGAACTAGGGAAAGGGGGTGACAGATGGAAAAGGACAAATTCAGGACATCATTCGCAGCAAAAGCATAATAACATTGGAAAGAGCCACACTTTTAAACCACACATCAATGGCAAGTGGAAAGAGGTATGTAGAACAAAATCCATGCAAAATACAGGCAAGCCAGTCAACAAATGCTGAAAAGCAATGAGCACAAATGCTCAAAGCCTAGTCAACAAAGTTCCTGACCTGGAAACCCTAATGATGAAAATGGACTTGAACTTTGTGTCCATTACAGAAACATGGTTTAAGGGGTCAATTGAATAGGATATAGCCATAGCTGGCTATAATTTATTTAGGAGAGACAGAGAAGGGAGAAAAGAAAGAGGAGTAGCCCTATACGTCAAAAGCAATATTAAAGCTGGGGAAGTGGTGAAAAGAAGAAGTACTGTGAATTGTGCTGGAAAGAGGAGATGGCACTATCATCCATGTTGGTGTAGTCTACAGGCCTTCAACTCAAACTGAAGGAATGGATAGAGACTTGATTATTGATATTGCAAAGATAGCCATGAAGTAATCATATTGGGTGACTTCAATCTACCCAATGTAGATTGGAGTACTCTTTCTGAAAATCTGGAAAGAAGTAAAAAAAAATGTAGATGCCTTCCAAGATGCATTGCTTAGACAAATGGTAATGGAACCAACCAGGGAAAGTTTGATGCTGGATTTAGTACTCACCAATAGAGAAAATGTGTTGAATGTCTGGGTAGGTGCCCATGTTAGCAGCAGCAATCATTGCACGGTGTGGTTTGAGATAAAAGCCAAGGCAGAGTCCCCTCATAGCAAGCTCAATGTCCTAGACTTCAAAAACGCTGACTTCAGGAAGATGGCCAAGTGCCTGAAGGAGGAGTTGGCAGAGTGGAAGGAGGTAAGGGAAGTAGAATTGCCGTGGACTAAACTAAAGGAGACAATAAAAGGGGCCTTGGATACATATGTAAGGAAAGTAAATAAAAACAAGAGGAAAAGGAAACCTATTTGATTTTCTAAAGGAGTGGCTACACAAATAAAGCCAAAAAACACAGAATTCAGAAGTTTGTAAGCAGAGGAACACCAAAAAGAATAAAGGATAAAACTAAAAGAGACAAAAAGGAAAATAAGGATAGCAAAATCAAAGGCAGAAGAAAAGATGGCTAAAGATCTAAAGTGTGATGATAAAACTATTTTTCAGGTATATTCGAGAGAAGAGGAAGATCAGAGGTGAAACTGCAAGATTCAAAAGTGCCGAGAACGGATCCATGGAAAGTGCTGCTGAAAAAGCAAAAATTCTAATGGGGTCATTCCAAGGCGTGAATGGCAAGGATGGACGTCCATCCCTGCTATACGGCCGCTCTGCCGACCATGACTAACTTCCCTGCACATTGTACGGGGAGGTTAGACAGGGATGGGAAAGGAGCATTGCGGGGGCGCCCTATATGGGGAGAGGGGAATTGCGGAGCGGCCATTGCAATGTCAGCCCTGTACGGCTGGTGTCGGATGCCTGTACGGGAAACTTATTCCACCTCAGAGGTGGAATAAGTTCCCCTAGTCAGCGGGGGACAGCAGGCCCGGGGCACTTCAAAAGCGGGAGGGGGCAGAGGAGATTCCCCACAGTCCAACCCTTGTCTTGGGAGACCAGATCGGCGGTCGGGCTACAGGGAATGAAGATTTTTGTCCAGCAGCAGTGGATCATGCTTCCTGAATGGATATGCTGTGCAATGGTAACCAGATGCTATGGCACTGTGGCTCCATTCAGGAGCCCTGACTGAGTGAGCTGGGCAAGGTCTGTACGTACAGACCGACCAGAATCGGGGTGCCGGCCTCCACATACAGGCCTGGACATGATTTTGATCCTGCAGGCTAGATGTGCTCCACGGGATACATCCCAGGATACTGAAAGAGCTCAAAGAGGTTCTTGCAGGGCCTATAAGGCTGTTAATAGTAGATCCTTGGAGACAGGAGAAGTTCTGCAGGACTGGAAAAGGGCCAATATGGTACCTCTTCACAAAAGTGGTAATAGAGAAGAAGTGGCAAACTACAGGCAAGTAAACCTTTCCTCGGTGGCAGGAAAGAGAGAATAGTGGATTTTCTCGAAACCAATGTTGCATGATCCAAGGCAACATAGTTTTACCAAAGGATGATCATGCCAAACAAATGTGATTGAACTCTTTGACTGGGTGACCAGAGAACTAGATCAAGGGCATGCAATGGATGTGATCTTCCTAGATTTCAGCAAAGTCTTTGATATTGTTCCTCACAGGAGGCTTATCAATAAACTGGCCAGCCTGGGGATGGGTCCCAAGGTAGTGAACTAGATCAAAAATTGGGTGACTGACAGATGACAGAAGGTGATGGTAAACATAACTCACTCAGATTAAAGGAAAGTGATTAGTGGCGTGCCCCAGGGATTGGTCCTGGGGCCAGTAGTGTTCAATATATTTGTGAGTGATATTGCTGAAGGACTGAATGGAAAAGTCTGTCTTTTTGCAGATGACACGATAATTTGCATCAGCATGGATTCTCCTGAGGGAGTGGATAACATGAGGAAAGATCTACAAAAGCTGAAAGAATGGTCTAATGCTTGGCAGTTAAGATTCAATGTGAAGAGGTTCAGTGTCATGCACTTGGAATGCAGAAAGCCAAGGGAATTGTATGAGATAGGGGCAATAGATTGGGGTGCACAGACCAGGAGAAGGACCTCAAAGTGATTATTTCTGAGGATTTCAAAGTGGTGAAACAATGTGACAAGATGGTGGTCAAAGCCAAAAGGATTCTGGTTTGCATATAGAGAGGAATTACCAGCAGAAAGGAGGAGGTACTAATGCCACTGTACAAATCACTGGTGAGGCCTCACTTGGAATATTGTGTTCAGTTTTGGAGACCATATCCACAAAGGATATAAAAAGACTGGAAATAGTTCAGAGGAAGGTGATCAAAATGATTTGGAGCCTGCACCAGAAGACATATGAAAAGAGGATCCAAGACCTAAATATATACGAGTATACTCTAGAGGAGAGGAGGGACAGGGGAGATATGATAGAGACCTCTAAATGCTTAAGGAGTATTAATGAACAAACACATCTTTTTCAAAGAAGGGGAAGCTGTAATACTAGAAGGCATAACATGAAGCTGCAGGGGGGTAAACTGAAAGGCAACATCAGGAAATACTTTTTCACTGAAAAGGTGGTGGATATTTGGAATGCCCTCTCAATAGAAGTGGTGGGGGCAAATACAGTGCCAGAATTCAATGTGGCATGGGACAGACACAGTGGATCTCTTTATAGCAACAGGATAAAATCAAAATAAACTTAACTGTGTCTGATATCTCAGCAAGTAAAAGTGACTGCATGGAGCAGTAGGTACACCCCTAAGTAAAGTCATGGGGAGGGATGACCTGCACGGTGTGGCAGGCGCACCTACTCTTGCCATTTTGCTGAGCAGACTAGATGGACCCTGATGGTCTTTATCTGCCATCATCCATTATGTTACTATGCTACAAAGAGGGCCACAAAAAAGTATCAATAAACCAGAACAGTGGTTTTTAGTATTGAACCTCTAATTGATACAATAGGTCGGCCAGGTGGTATTAGAAATGACCTTAGGTACTTTACGAAGAAAATAAATCATAGGAGTTATCGGAGCTGATTCAATCAAGTTGGGTGGTATCCATTGTTTATAAACATTGACACGTTTCTGTGGTACTTTAATGTTTTTTTCAACATCTTGTTGTGGCTTTCATCAGAGGCAAAAATATTGCCGATTGTGTAGTAAAATTAAATTTACTAACTCCATTAATGAAGACCTCAAATGAACCCATTAGTCATTTTTCATACATTGCATGTGAACTTTGTAAACAGACAGATAAAGGTTTAAGTTGGCTATGTCCTTGAATTCAATGGGAGATTAAGGCAAGATTTTATAGTACGTGCAAAACTGATTATGTTATTTATTCCATATGGAGGGTAATCTTATAAACTCCTGTGGCGTTAATGTGTGTTAGCATGTGCATAGGTGAGTTCTATTTTATAAAGTGAAGTACACATATACATTACTTTATAAAATAGGGGCACATGCGGAGTAGAAACACGAGCAAAATAGGTGTGAGCACTTACGCCTGTCCTATGGCAGGTGTAAATGCATGTGCCGAGATTTTAATGCCCTTATCAAATTACTCCTAATTAGCTCATATCAACTAGTGTTTGAACAAAGAGAATAATCACAATTTTCTTTATTGAACACAGTCTGTACTTGAATATGGGTAATTTATCAGTCTCAGCAGAATATTAACCATCATGACATCTACCAATTACAATGGAATGTTATTGACTATTTGGAAGCAATGAGCTGTGGCGTGCCCTGACGCTGGAGTACTCCAGGCTGACGCAAGGAGATCTTGAAGGACCTGTGGGACTGGAATGGCAGGACCTGCTTTGCTGTATTACAAGCCCTTAAGATTGATTGAAAGTATTTTTTATTAGTAGAGGTGTGGGAGGTACTGAGGGCCAGAACTTTAGATAGCTTTTAGAGAAAGTTTGGGTAGGAGAAATCTTTTGGAAGTTTATGATCCATAGCCGGAGATGGTGACGCTTTGATATTTCCCAAGAGAGAGGGCACTATATCGTACCAATGGGAGTAGGAGGCACTATCTGTCAAATAGGCATCGTCACCCAAGGGTTCAAGTTCACGGCTTTCTAGAAGGGGCGGGGGACCCCTTGGGGAGGCCTGTGGAGGCCGGTAAGAGGGAACCGCTGGAGATAGTGCTCACTCAACAGGAGGAGAAGCTGACAGAAGGTCTTCAGAGTCCTGGATGAACTGGTGTAGCAACTATAGAAGGAGGTCCCTCAGGAAGGGAGTGTTGTCCAGTAGATGATGTCTCATTCTCTTAGAAGAATGGGGGAAGGTCTCAGATGCATCCAGACCTGTGCTTGTGAGGACATGACTCTTTGGTGCTATGAGTAGCAGCGGGGTCACTTTTGTGGGTATGTTTAGACTTAGACTTATCTTTTTGACTTACCAAAGTATCCAGCCTTGGAGATGGAGTCATAAAGGCCAGGTGAGAAAATAGAGTCATGCATCTGGCCTGATTTCTGAAGCTCTGGGCTGATTTTTTCGATGCTGGCACTGGTAGAAGTTCTGCCTCCGCGCGCTCAGTAGGCCCTTTAGGTTCTGATCGTGCTGTGACTGGGCCTGATGGGAGTGGGGTCAAAGTAGGAGCAGAGGTCATGCTGAGAGTAGACAAATAGCTAGTTGCCACTGAAAATGAAGAGTGGTTGACGTGCTCTCACTGTTTCTTCTTCTTGTTGTTTTTTTACTCACAGAAGCGTTTCTCTGTTAAAGTTCCTTCATACTTCTCTGTTATTATTATTATTATTATTTTATTTTATTTTTTAAGAAAATAATGGCAAGGGAAGCTGGATGAGCAGAGCTGTGTCTTCTCTGGCACTGCAGCCTCTTCTGTTTTTTTTTTTTCTTTAAAGAAAACAGCGCAAGAGGGACACAATTCTTCCGGGGGGGGGGGGGGGAGGTTAAGCGAAGTGTCCCAAGTGCAACATAGTTGTGGTGGAACTACTGTATAAACATGAGAAAAGAAAGAAAACAAAAGGAAAACAAACCGTGAAAGACCAGGAAACCGACAGAGGCAAGGGAGAGCCAAGCTGCACTGTGAGCAGTGAAGATAGACTGAGGAGACAGAGTAGGACGGCAAGACGGGAAGCAACTTCTTTGAGCTCGGGGAGATCTGGGCACAGGCACTGACGTGGACAGCACCTAGAGTGTGCCTGCATCCCCTGCTTGTAGACAGAGAAACAGATGGATCACTGTCATGTATGTTCTATGTAGGAATCCGTGTCAATTTGGCTTGTTTTCTTTTCCCAACTGGAGGTACTGTATGCTGGTATTCCTACTCTGGTTTATATGACCTGTAGACACAGTTTGCTACTGAAAATGGATCCCACAAAAAAAAGTCTGGCTAAGTTGAGCACTCACTAATTCTATTCCTTTAAAGCAGTGACTTTCAAACAGCTGGGAAGTGTGTCAAACAGCTGGGAAGTGACCCGATGCAAGATGAATAGATGGATGGCATAATTCATGGAAGCTAATGGGGGGGCAGCTGTGTGAGGCATGATCTCGTTGAAGAAACCTGCCCTGGCCTGTATCGCACAGCTGGTGTGCACCTGTCAGATATCAGCAAGGATGTGTTCCTGTGTGTGATACAAGGCACAGTTGAAGTGCTGCTGAATAGGGCAAGGGCTGGCCACAGCTGAGTCCCAGGATGGGCCCTCCACGACAAGCGAGGAGTCGCTGTCAGAGGGGTGTGGCCGGGATTGAAGGGGTACCAGACCGAGCGCACAGCCATATAGTTAAGTCTAAGGGGAGTGGCCTATGGAAATTTGTCCTCTTCGATTGAGAGTCAACGGGCTCGCAGCAGGACCAATGGGCAATGTGCCTCCCTATGCTTGTATGGCAGGGGAGAAAAGGCAACAACTATGCATTATTAACCCAAGCAGGTGTGAGTACTGACCTTTGATGGATCGGACCCAACCATGCTGTGAACAGGGGGCCAGAGGCACACTTCAACGGCTTGCTCCCCCACTTGCGCATCACACAAGAATTGTATTTATTTGTGGCATTAATGATGACGGAAGGAGTTGAGGCAGAGAGGTGGGCTTTAATGGCTTTACCTCCAGGAGAGTACAGGCTGTGCGTCTTGAAGTGAGGATCCGTTAAAAAGGTTGAATTCCTGTTTTCTGTGCCTGGATTAATTAGAAACACACAGGTTATAATATTTTATAACTGATGTGTGTAAATTTAGGCCCCATCTATGCTCTGCCAAAGCTCCACCCCTGTGCGCACCCAAACTGAAAATATATAGATAGATAAATAAAATAGATCTTAGACAAAGACTAAACACAATTACAAACATAAACACCACTACATCCCCCCTAGATTCCTGCCCGGTAGCCTGGATCAAGACTACAAAAACGGAAACTGCACCCATAATACTAAATATAGTAAACCAATCACTACTACAAGGAACCATGCCAGCAGAACTAAAAAGATCACTCATACGATCTATATTAAAAAAAACAAATCACTTAACAAAGTAGACCCATCTGCTTATAGACCTATAACAAGTATCCCATTCATAGCCAAAACCATCGAAGAAACAGTCCAATATCAATTGCAAGATCATATAGATGTCACAAATGCACTTGATGACCATCAATATGATTTTCGACAATCACATGGAGTAGAAACACTTCTACTTGTGCTATTTGATAAGCTATATAAAGGTATTGAAAATTGCAAGAAAATGTTCATCTTAATATTCATAGACATAACAGCAGCCTTTGATTTGGTGAATCATAAGACTGTCATAACAAGACTGGAATCAATAGGAATAATGGGAACACCCCTAAAATGGTTCACTTCCTATATATTCAATAGAGTACAACAAGTATACTTTGACCAAAACCTATCCAATGCTTTCCCACAAACACAAGGTATTCCACAGGGTTCTGCATTATCTGCCATATTATTCAACTTATACCTAAAGCCTATTTGCACAATATTTCAAAAGCACAAAATTAATTACCATCTATATGCAGACAATATAATGCTTTATACATAACTGGATATATGTAACCCAGATTATAGCCACATAGAAGCCTGCCTTAAAGAAACACAGCTATGGCTTCAACAAAACAACATGAGCATCAATCATACAAAAATGGAAGTAATGTTTATCTCTAAAAACCCTGAATTTAAACACCCTCCCACAATCCTACTAAATAATATATCTTACAACATCAAACAAGAATTAAAGTACTTAGGTGTGACCCTTGATAGGACCCTTAGCATGGAAACTCACCTAAGACTATTAAACAGAACTATTTTCCACAAAATAAGAATCATACAACCCCTACAAAATATCATTGAACAATCAGATTTTAGAACAATAGTACAAACACTCATAACCCCACATCCGGACTATTGTAGTGACATTCTACATGGTCTACCTAAAAAAACAATCAACATACTCCAAATGGCCCAGAATGTCACAGCCCGAATATTAATGAATGTACAAATTTCTGATCACATCACACCTATTCTAAGAGAACTTCACTGGCTACCTATCCAAGCACGCATAAGATACAAAATAATAATTACAACATTCAAGTTAATACATAATATCGCCCCATCTTTCCTCACCACACTCATTAACATACAACCCCCTAACAGAAAAAGACGTACACACAATCTAAACACTCTACAAATTCCACAATCTATATGCAAGGTAAAAATGAATACTAGCAATAGAGCATTCACTTACCTAGCCCCCACAGCAATGGAACAAACTCCCGGACACTCTAAGAGCCAACAAGGACCTCCAATCATTCCAAAAAAACCTCAAAACTCACCTATTCTAAGAATATTACAATCAGTCAGAAATAACATAAATCAAATTGTTTTCAAATATAAATCATATCATGATGGACCTCAACAACTCCATCGTCATATGACACACCAAGCTCACCATGAATATATTAAATTGTAAATCCATCAGGCATGTAACACTAACCACTGCAATCACTGTACATCACTGTAAATTTTCTGTATATAGTTAACTGAACTTAAGTGTTTTTCTATATGTAAATAGTTCGAGTTTTGAATCCCTACGCTACCCTCGCCATGTACATAGTTTCTTTATTGTTATATGTAACTGCTATCCTTGCAGAATTAAAAGTTAAAATGTAAACTGCTGCTGATCACTGGAAGGAGCGGTATAAAAATGAGTTCAAATAAATAAATAAATAAATAAATAAAAATATACATGAAGGGGCTTACAGAATAGTGACCGCCTAAAACGCATACTGTAGGGACTTGTGCTCGTAAATAGTGTCTCTTATAAAATCAACCCCTATATGTGCATATACACAAGAAAAGCTTTAAAAAATTACTCCCCATATCATATACATTAAAAATGGTTGTAAGAATGACTAAGGGGCATGTTTACTAAAGTGTGCTAAGGTTTGGCACATTGTCATGCGTTGAGGCAAAATAGACCAGCACTAACAATTAGGGGCAAGCCTGGCATGTCTCCCTAAAATTACTGCATGAGAAGCAGCTCACCATGCTAAAACTGCAGTCTTAACACAGGAGCACTTAATGCCACCCATTAGGATGGTGGTAAATGCACCCATGCTAACTGCAACAATTATAGCATGTGCTCTTCACCCCCATGCTAACTGCAATGTACAGTCAATGCCCACTCTCCGCCCTAACCTGTCCTGTCTCTGCCCCATTGCATGCTAAGCAGTTAGTGTGGGATGTTTACCATGGCGGCTTCCTTAGCACACGGGAGCATTTACCACCCTCCTGCACTCTTTAGCATGTGCTTTAGCATGTAGTAAATGTTAGCACACTTTAGTAGACCTGCCCCTAAGTATAAATATAAAGTGAAAAATCAGGGTGGGAACTAGATGGCAGAGATGAGGGCAGAGCTTGAGCTCCCCACCTCTCCAACCAAAAAGACATTCCACTGTTCCTGCTTCCCAGCTATATTTTTATGAACCATTGGGCTTGATTAACTGTCTATCAGAACTCTGTAAAAGAAAAATTCAAAAGAAATTTATTTATTTATTTATTTATTTATTTAACAATTCTTATATACCGCAGTATTTGTTATCAGTGCGGTTTACAATTAACAAAGAATACTCAGATCAGAGAAGACTGATAGAGTTTACATCATAACAGGGAATAGAACTTGGAGAACATGGGTAACTATTTACATATTGACATATTGACATATTGAAGCAATCAAGTGTGTTTCTATTTTAAGCTCGGGTAAGAAGAGTGGAGGAGTAGCCTGGTTCTTCAAGCACTGGCTTGATAACTAAGTAGGCAGAGTTTGATTTCCATTGGCACTCCTTGTGCGAGTTACTTAGCACTCTGTTGCCTCAGAAAGACCTGGCAATCTCCTTCTGGTCACACTGTCAAGAAAACCCAGGAGCTGCTGGGTCATCGGGAGTCAGCATTGACTCAAAGGCACACTATGTAACACGATGCTAAGAATACAAACTTACTGCAAATGGATATATTACTCATCATTCCAGCCTAAGATTATTTGGAAACACAGTGGATAAGGGTGATCCAAATGAACCAGTATCTAATGGTCAGTAAGTAATTCAAAATAGCTGCATTGTATTAATATAAATAATCAACTCAGCTACTTAGTGAAATATTTGTTCAGAAACCTATAAATAATCAAAAATGTTCAATTTAAATGTGAAACTTATCTTTCTTCTTATCAATCAAAGCCTGCATTACGTATGTGTGATATCAGAGTACAAAGCACTTGCATTGTTCATCATTAGTTATTATCAAGAATAAATATTCCACAATCAAACTACATATGAGAAGAAAAGAATTTTCTTAGCTTTACTAGGCTGGACTTCACAATATAAATTTAACTGGTAACTGAATAAATATGGTTTGAACATCTAAAAGTAATAAAATATATTTATGATTCAACGATGAACTTTATGAAAGAGTAATACTTCACTGGAAGATGTTTTGCCTTAAGTGACTTCCGTGTAGTTCCTAAACCGAAATTCACTGCTTAAATATAATAACAATGAAGTTAAGAAAGTAGAACTCTATTCACCTCTTGACTTTTGGGTCTGTGGATGGTGGATATATTGAGCTATTTAGCTATTCCCAAATAGCATCTACCAAGAAATGGCACCCTCCAGAGATATTTGGGATAGTTAGATATTTGTCAGGCTGCTACAATTGTGCTATTGTATAAGCTTTATATTCCACCTGGGGCGCATTTTGTATGATAATCAGCCTATAAATGTAAGTAAATGAATAAATAACATGGTGTATATATGAGATGGAATGGGGAGTACATCAGGGTTCACTGATGTCTCCTTTGATATTTAACATATATTTGTAGCCCTTAGGAAGTCTTATCAGATTTTGTGGTGTACATTTTTGTGCTTATGCCACTGACATCAAGCTATTGTTTTTGTTAACAACAAAGCTATTCACAGGCTTAATAGCTGTTTGAGGAGGTTTAAAGAATGGTTGAATAGTAGACTGGCATTGAATGTAGAGAAAACCATTTGCAAATGCTTTGGTGATATTGAGAGGTGTAATTGAATTTAAATTCAATGACTGTGGATACTGCAATACCTTGGAAGGAAGAGAGAAGGTGGGGTGTGAGGGGAGGGCAGATTTCCTAAGTGATGTGGAGTGCATTTGAAATTGCACATGGTACGACAAAACAGGCCTTATTTGGAAAAGAGGGTTGCAGATGGTGCCCATTCACTTTTGGTGCATTAGACTATTGTAATATGCTTTATATTGGATTATCTAAAAAGCATATCCAAGAACTGCATATTATTCAGAATTCAGCAGCAAGGCTACTAATGGGGGTTAGTCATCAGGTGAGTGTAAGGCCATATTCAAAGAGATGCAGCCAAAACTACATACAGAGATGCAGATCACCATATACATTAGTCATTAACTGCTGTCAGTTCACATAGGCAGAAGTAGGAACACCACCCTGCCATCCCAGGTGCCATAGCCCCAGTCACCCAGGAGCCAAACCATCCCAACAGAAGTGGCCTGATCTTGCGGTGAAAGGCAGTCTGAGAGTGGTTGGGTCCATCCATGTCCAGTGAGCTTCTCTGCAATAATGTGCAACACTCTGCTCTTTTCCAGATGCTTTTCGAATCCATTGGGAGCTGGAAGCCTGAAATACCGGGTTTAGAGCCATCTGGAGGGCCCATCCCTAAGTGCTACAGCAAATGCAGCAAGAGTTGGTGAAATGCCAGGGTATATCACAGCTGTGGAAGAGACTGTACCTTAGAGGCAGCAATTTCTGTGAGTCAGGGTATCAAGGGTGACATATCTGTAGAGGAGCATGCTACGGTCTATCAGCAGTTGTCAGGCAGCCAGGGCACAGATCCCAGGGAAGTTACAGAATAATGACCTGAGGACCCACTGCATCTCTTGGTCACCCAGGCTGTCCACTCTACCTCCCTTCTTGACTAGATGTCTCCTAATGAGGGCCCTGAGGAATTTGAAGACCATGAAATCTTGCATCACATCTTATCATTATATCATGAGCTGCAGCAGGGTTGCAGAGACTCATGGCAACCCTTCTCAAGGACATATGAGCAGAACTACAAGCCATTCTATTATCCATACAGCAGCTGATGGCATGTAGCTCTGCCTTTTCCCACATAAGAACACCAGAACTTCCATACTAGGTCAGACCAAAGGTCCATCAATCTGTTTCCAATCCAGGTCACAAGTACCTGACATATCACAAAGGAGGCAGTTCCTTGTTACTTATCCCCAGGGATAAGCAGTGCTTTTCTATTGGCCTATCTTAATAACTGTTTATGGACCTTTCCTCCAGGTATTTGTGCAAACCTCTTTCATACCCAGCTACACTTACTGCTTTTATAACACCCACCGACATTGAGTTCAAAAGGCTAATTTTACGTAGAGAAAAAAAATATTTTTTCCTATAGGTATCTCTTTAAAATATACTACTTTGAAGCTTCATGGTGTTTCCTATAGTCCTTGTAAATATTCAATACAGTAGATTTCCTTTGCATACACCAATTATTAAGTCAAATGTGATCATATTATGATTACTATTTCCAAAGATCCCAATGTGGTTAGCGCTTGTATAAAAATTGTGTGTTCCACAAAAGACTAAGGGGTATGTTTACTAAAGGGCGCTATTTGCGCTGCTGTCACGTTATCGCACGATAAAGTGCCTTATCGCACGATAATGGTGCTTTACCAGGCGATAAGGCCCCTTATCACGCGTTAACGCGCACAGCGGCGCAAACGAGGGCTGAAGGCGGAGAAAGGCTCCCGGAGGGCGGAGGAAGGCTCCCCAGGGGCGGAGAGAGAAGGTCAATGGGTGGAGAGTGGGAGGGGAGAGGCTCCCTGCACACTAACGCTGTGGATTTCTGGGCTGAAAACTAACGCAAGTGAAACCCTCATGTTAAAGCAGATTTAAAGAGAAGAGAAACCATGTCCGTCAGCAATGTACAGCAAAGCCAGGGAAACCTACAAAAAGTGATAAGTGTGATACAGGTGCACGGAACAAAAGGGCAAATAAACATTGAAAATGACCTGAACAAAATGGAAAAAAAAACCATAACCAATAGTGATATTAATGGGACCAATAGTGATATTAATGGGAAACATCAAAAACACTACCGGGAAAGCTCCAAAAAAAGGATGTCAATTTTGGAATGGGCTATGCTCTGTCCCCATACAAGGTGAATGATCCCACAGTGAAACAGCTCTGATCAGGGTTTTCCCTTTCTATTGGACAGGTTTCCTATGGTGTGCACATGTCCCGCAACAGCAGGGTGGGCATGTCAGAACGGGAAACTGGACAGATGCTGGAAAAGGGGATACAGAGGGCTGCAGGTGGCACATGCTGTGGTGCAGCTGGGACACAGTGCAGACAGGGTGATGCCTAGGTGGCCCATAGGAATGCTAAAACAGTAGAGCTGCCAAACAGCAATTGATGAGGGCCCAACATGGGCACGAGTGTGTTTTTCACAGTGTCACAGGGGATAGTACCCAGCAGGTACCCCCAAGGGCACAGAACATTGGCAGGTGGTGCTGGGGGGAAGCGTGGATGTCTATGCAGGCACCCCTACCCGAGAACCCACACCATAGGCAGCCGCCTACCGGCACACTGGATGACCTGAGACTGTGCACCACCAGCACCACCAACAGAAGGGCATGTCAGCATGGCGACAGAGGGGTACTGGTGGTGGAGGGGGCAGTGGCAGCTGCCCACAGCAGACCATGGCCTAGGCCTGTTTAGGTGGGTGCCATGATTGCAACAGACAGGCCCTGTCTGACAAACAGTCATGGTATCCCCAGGGAATGAACTGTCCCTGTGGCAACAGTGTGGTGCAGTACACACATTACTAAACCGTGGTAATAAAGAGGGAACCTTTATTGCAGATAGCATAAACATGCCTGAAATGCCTATATTTTGCCCTACAGAGCACAGACACCATAGACATGTGCAATACCTAGAGCAAAGTTTCCCAAATGCAGTCCAGGAGGGACAAACTCCATTCAGGCATCATGCTGTCCCTAATAAAGATGCCTGTGCTGCATTTCTATGCGCCGCCCCCATGGTATGCAGATGTAGCCATGCATATTCATTAGGGACAGCATGAAAACCCGAAGAGTGTTTGACCCACCAGGACTGGAGTTGGGAGCCTCTGCCCTAGAGCAGCGGCCAACAGGGGCAGAAACACCCGCACCCACAGGCGCCATTATCCAAAGCCTCCTGGAGAGGCAGGATGTTGGGCCCTGTGTACAGCACCAACTCCCAATACTAGCACTTGCATTCCATAGCACTGCCACCCTAAACCTGGGAATACGGTACACATATATTAAAAGGTTGCTATGATTACTGGCAGATAGAAATCCCTCGGTTAAGCACAATCTGTTTATTGAGCTGTATCATAGCAACCTCTCTGATGTCTGTGGAGTGGAGTTTCAGGTCTGGTGTCTGACAGTGTTTACCACCCTGGGGAGTGACGCCAACAGTATTGCGTACCATAGCCATGCCTGCACAGTGCCCAGGACTGGTGCGGTGGACAGGGCTGCCAAAAGCCTCTATAGTTGCACAATGCTGGCATAGGTGTGGGAGTGTGTGTCTGTCTACCTAGTGTGTGATGGCTGCCAACACCTTTCTCAGCGCACACTGCTTGCACTGTTGCCAGTGTCAGCCTGCCAATGTGCATAATGAGCAGCAAGGTACCATGGGTATAGCCTGGACAGGGTGGCCTGGGCAGGATGCATCTGCACAGGGCATAGGGCAATGGCTCAGACATTGTAATGCCCGGCCACCACCTGCATGGACAGGGTGGCCACAGCATGTCCTGCTGGGAAGTCACTCTCACCCTGACTGAGCAGTGATCACGGCATGGCTAGGTTCCCCCATAATGCTGCATAGTATTTCTCTCATGTGATGTTTATGGGTTCTCTTTTGGGGCCCAATCACTGATGTATCTGTTTGGTGTGTATGCTGACATCCTAGTTCTGGGTACACGCATCTCCTCCAGGAACATGCACTATGGGGGCTAGCTAGCAGGCTGTATGCAGCTAATATGTGTGTGGCTGGAATACCTTGCAGGGTAGAGTGGCTAGAGGCTTGCTGCTGGAGAATGTCAGATAGTGGTGGGATGCAGATGAGCATTTCCAGGCCTACTGTCTGTCTGCTATTGCTTTATGGATGTGTACAGATCTGCATTGACTGCCCTGTAGGGTGTCTGTTTCCCAGCAGGACTAGGGTTGATGGTCCCCTCTGCTGGCACCATTGCAGGGAGGTAGAATGTGGATTTGTTGGTGGGAGATCCTGTTTTCCACCCTGAGCCACAGAGGGTGGGTTGGGTGGTGGTACATAATCTGCCTATGGGTCCAAACACCCCCTCTTCACCTACATCATGTGACCATGGCACCAACACAGGTGGCACTATTCTGGGTGTATCATAGCCCATAAGGGCTAGACATGACTGAGAAATACAGATGGACACAGATGCATCCTAGGTGTGTCTGCAGGAACTACCTATCACACACACTAGCACTGATGGGGACCTGCAGCATGGCATATTTTAGCCATGAAAGGTGCTGTTGACCTGGTGTTGGGTGCCCCACCTCACCCTCAGGGTGAGCACAGTACCCGCACAATGTGACGATCTGTAGCTACTCTGTGTTAAAGGAGCACTAAGAGGCGACAAGGCGATAGCGGAGAGACTGAATGAATTCTTTGCTTCAGTCTTTACTGAGGAAGATGTAGGGATGTTACCCATGACTGAAGTGGTATTTAAAGGTGCGGAAGAATTGTAGAAAATATCGCTACATCGGGAAGATGTATTACAACAATTAGATAAACTGAAGAGTAGCAAATCACCTGGGCTGGATGGTATACATCCAAGGCTGTTGAAAGAACTGAAATACGAGATAGCAGACCTGCTATTAGTAATCTGTGAACTATCATTAAAATCATCTCTAATACCTGAAGATTGGAGGATCGCCAATATAACACCAATTTTTAAAAAGGGTTCCAGGGGTGATCCAGGAAACTACAGACCGGTGAGCCTGACATCAGTACCGGGAAAAATGGTAGAAACCATCATAAAGAATAAAATTACTCAGCATGTAGATAGTCATGACCTAATGGGAGACAGCCAACATGGCATTAGACAAGGAAGATCTTGTCTTACTAATCTGTTATGTTTTATTGAAGGAGTGAATAATCAGGTGGACAAAGGTAAGTCGGTTGATATTGTGTATCTGGACTTTCGAAAGCCTTTGACAAGGTCCCTCATGAGAGACCTTTGGCAAAACTAAAGAGTCATGGGATAGGAGGCAGTGTACTATTGTGTATCAGGAACTGGTTAAAAGATAGAAAGCAGAGGGTAAGGCTAAATGGCCAATTTTCCCAATGGAGAAAGGTGAATAGTGGTGTACCCCAGGGATCTGTGCTGGGTCCGCTGCTTTTTGACATATTCATAAATGACCTGGAAAGTGGAATAACGAGTGAGGTTATCAAATTTGCAGATGACGCAAAACTATTTAAAGTTGTTAAAATCCAAGAGGATTGTGGAAAATTGCAAGATGATCTTGATAAATTGGAAGACTGGGCATCAAAATGGCAGATGAAATTTAATGTGGACAAGTGCAAGGTTATGCACCTAGGGAAGAACAACCCAAACTATGGTTACACGATGCAAGGTTCCACATTAGGAACCACCACCCAGGAAAAAGATTTAGGCGTCATTGTGGATACCATGTTAAAACCCTCGGCCCAGTGTGCAGTGGCAGCCAAGAGAGCAAATAGAATGCTAGGTATGATAAGGAAAAGAATGGAAAATAAAACAAAAGATATTATAATGCCTCTATATCGTTCCATGGTGAGACCGCACCTTGAATATTGTGTGCAATTCTGGTCGCCGTATCTTAAAAAGGATATAGCGATTTTAGAAAAGGTTCAGAGAAGAGCCACCAAAATGGTAAAGGGGATGGAAGGATACTCCTATGAAGAAAGGCTAAAAAGGTTAGGGCTCTTTAACCTGGAAAAGAGACGGCTGAGGGGAGATATGATAGAAGTCTATACATTAATGAACGGAGTGGAACGGGTAAACGTAGATTGATTGTTTACCTTATGTCACACCCCCTTTCTCAGTGTATAGGCGGTTGCCTGGAAGAGTGGGAAATGTGCCAGATTATCCTTGTAAGTGCTGAAGCTTGGGATATCCCTGTAGTTGTGGCCCAAACGAAGACAGCCAAGGTTTATGTGATAACAAAAACTTTATTTGTTGCACAGGATTCTGTCATCTACCATCCCCTAACCAGAAACAAAAAGGTGGATACTTCTTATGCCAAAATAAAGTCCAAAAGGTGATAACGTCCAACCTGATCCTTCTCAGGGTTGTCAGATTATATACAAGGTTAATTCAACTTCTCTTCACTTATGAACAGCTTTAGTTGCAGCTAATCACTTCCATAGCATTCACAATTCACAGCTGCTTAAAGACGTTGAGCTTCACTCCAGCAGAACGCTGCTTCTCTCCGTGCAAACTCAATAGCATGAAATAACTTTTCAGCACTTATCATATACATTAATATCAACAGCTTCACTCTTGGCAACACAAAGCACAGTCTGCCTCCATCTCAGAATAAGAGCTATCTGATTTAGTTGAACCCAACTGCATTGATTCAACATCAGAGTCAGACGTCTTATGATTCAATTCAGGGTACTGCAGATCAACAGGCTTCCATTGTTCCAAATGGTGTCTAAGCTGTTTCCACTTACTATTCCTTTCCCTCCGTGGTATCTGAATGTAGCTAGAATCAGCAGCCTCCTTTAAAGTAGTGTTAAAGGAATTCAACTGGCTTAATCTTCTTCTAGTGGGTCTGGGTTGCAAAGGTTGGTAACAAGGCAAGTCTCTGTCTTTGCACTGCTCTCGTTTCACTGGCTTAGCAGGGGCTAGCTTTAGCTTCTGTCGGCATAGCCTTCCATCAGCTGATGAGTTAAGAACAGCTGGGCTAGTTTCTAAGCTTCTGCTAGTATCAGGCTTCCTGAACTTGGAACGCTTAGGCAGCTTATCATACAGAACTTTATACTTGCTCAAACTCTTACCTTTGTTCACAGCTTCTAGGGAAGACTCTAGGGAAGTAATGCTATCTCTTCTGGGTAAGGGTTCCAGCCTCTCCCTGTGAGAATAAAAGTAGCTTCCCACCTGCTTCTCCTGGCTGTCTGATTCGTGGTGACCTCTCTCTCCCAGAGGAAGCTTTCTCCACTGCTTTCTCAGAGACCTCCGTGTCTCAAAGCAGTCTGGAAGGTAACTCTCCCGGCACCATGTGCTATCCTGGCAATGGCTGCTCCTCCCTTTGCTTCTCTCTGCAACTTGGTCAGAGTCAGGTCCTGAGTCTCCTGCCTGAACACTTCCTGTTCTCCCAGGCACTCCTCCCGCTCCCACACGAACTCTCTTCCTTCGAAGATCAGTGTTACTCTGACTCGAGCTTTCACCTGAACTGGAACTGGAACTTCTCCTCAGACTCCTTCTCCCACTCGAACTCGAACCCAAACTAACTCTTTCTGTTACTTCCTGGTTAAGAGCATAGGGCTGTCCTATCCGGTTTGACTCCGCCCCCTTGCCTCTTACGTCAGCTCCCCTGTTTGTCCTGGAGCTGGGGTGTAGCTCTCTCACTGCCTTTCTGTGCAGAGAGTTTCTCTGGGCTTGTGCTTTAACCCCTTCCTTGCCTGCCTTAATGTGTGCATTTGAGGAAAGCTGCGGTTTTAAACCCTTTTTCTTACTGTTTAAACCCTCTGCATCATCACATAACCCCCCATTTAAGATATTTCGGGCTGGATGGACCTCTCCAGAACAGCATGGAATCCTTGAAAGAGTATCCGCGTTCACATGAAGTCTCCCTGGCCTGTGCTCTATACGGAACTCATACGCCTGTAAGGCCATATACCACCTAGTAAGGTGCAGGTTATGGTCCTTCATGCTTGATAGCCACTTTAAGGGTGCATGATCTGTCACTAAAGTAAACCTGCGGCCTGTTAAATAAAACCTAAGAGCGTCTATTGCCCAACGGATTGCTAGGCACTCTCTCTCCACAGTTGAATACTTTTGCTCTGCCGGCGCTAGTTTCCTGCTTAGGAACATCAGCGGGTGTTCTATCCCCTCCTGTTTTTGGGACGGAACGGCTCCTAGCCCAGTATCCGACGCATCTGTCTGGAGAATAAAGGTCTTATTGAAATCCACCCCCCTCAAGATGGGTGCCGCACATAACTGTTTTTTTAAGCGCTCGAAGGCAGTTTCTGTGCTTGGGGACCACTGAACCTGATTGGGCGCGTTTTTCTTCAACATGTCGGTAAGGGGTGCGCTTTCTGTGGCGAAATGCGGAAGGAACCTTCTGTAATACCCTATTAAGCCTAGGAAGCTCCTAATCTGCTTCTTGGTTATAGGTCGCGGGAAGTCCCTCACGCTCCTTACCTTGTCCAATAGGGGTTTCACCACACCACGCCCCACTAAGTGTCCCAAATATTTTACCTCCTTCCCAGCAAATAGGCATTTGGCTGGGTTTAAGGTGATTCCTGCTCTCCTCATATCGTCCAATACTGCCCGGACGTGTTCTAAGTGGAGATCCCAGTTGTCACTATGGATAATTACGTCATCCATGTAGGCCATGGCATAGGGGCGATGAGAACGCAAAACTATATCTATCAACCTCTGACAGGTTGCCGCTGCCCTGTGCAGCCCGAAAGGCATGCGACGAAATTTATAGAGACCAAGGGGCGTGCTGAAGGCTGTTTTTGGCCGGGATTCCCTGATGAGGGGAATTTGCCAATACCCCTTGGTCATATCTAGCGTGGTCAGATAGGTGGCCTGTCCCAGTTGGTCCAAAAGCTCCTCTATCCTCGGTAGAGGATATGTATCAAATCTGGAGATGGCATTGACTTTCCGAAAATCAATACAAAAGCGTATTGTGCCATCGGGCTTCGGAACCATAACCACCGGGCTATTCCAGGGGCTGACTGACTCCTCAATTACCCCCATTTGTAACATGTCTTGCACCTGTCTGATTACCTCTTGTCGCTTAGCTTCGGGCAGCCTATACGGCCTTTGTCTGACAACCTCTCCTGGTGGGGTCACTATTTCGTGAGCGACCAACTGTGTCTCCCCGGGCATGGGAGTTAGGACATCCGGAAATCCTTCCAGTAATTTCAGCAAGGCTTGTTGCTGATGCCAGGAGAGCTCCTCCCCTAGCCTAGGAAGCGGTTTGGCCTTACACTCAGCCAACTGAGGACCAAGGTCTTCCTCTACCTTTTCCTCCTCACTGGTGGCTGTCATGCCTATCACCTCGGACTGTCCTGTGGACCCAAACCCATTCGACCCCTTATAGTGGTGCTCAATTCAGTAACCTCCTCTATAGGTGGAAAGCCAACTCTCTCCATAATGAGTTGTGCTATTCTATCACCCATAGCTATTTTAAAGTCTCTTTTAGCAAAATTTAGCAGCAAGACCTTAATAGCCCCCCTAAAATCTGGGTCTTTTACCCCCGCACCTACATCAATGTATTCTTTAGCGGCCAAACCAGACCGCGGAGCGATCCGACCGTAGCATCCGGGCAGTATTTCAAGCTGGATGCCCGTCTCTACTAAGGCTCGCCCTTGACTTGGGATAATAGTGTCCTCAGCACTAAAGATATCAAATCCCGCTGCCTGCTCTGATGCTCTTTTGGGAATTTTTGCATTCGGGGTAAGCCGACAACATTTCAAGAGAAACTTTGTCTTGCTGGGAGAACTCTGGCTAGGTGTCTTCTCCCTACCTGGCTTTTCTCTAGGTTTTGCAAATAAAGGAGCTGGTACTATCCTTGACCTAGGTTTCTCCCTATGAGTAGACGTCACTTGTCTTTCCTTTATCTCCCTCTTTATGGGTTCTTTTTCTACCTTCCCTGAACTAGGGGCTTTGGCTTCGGTGGAAACGGCTAGCCCTTTAACTAGGCCCTTCCGAAATCGAGGCCAGTCCCTACCTAAGACTAGGGAATGTGGTAGTCTTGGCACTACTGCCACTGGAATTTCTTTTTTCAATCCCAGCCCTTCAACAGTAACTAGGTGTAAAGGATATGACGCGGCAGCGCCGTGTACACAACGAATTTTTATCCTTCCCTCAGAGTGTCCTAAAGAATCCTCACTCTGAGCTTTTATCTCCCTCCATAGACTATCAGAAATCATTGATTGGTCAGCGCCTGAATCTAGGATCGCTTCAACCTGAATATTGTTAACCATAACTGTTAGTACAAATCCCTCCCCAACCTCCTTGGACTGGGTGGTTACTAAAACAAGCTTGGCTTTACAGTCCCTTTGTAAGTGACCTCTCTGACCACATGCAAAGCATTTACGCTGTTCCCTATGACTTTTGAACAGGGGTATTCTAGACATAGATTTCCCTGACCTTACTTCCTCCCTCTTCTCTGGAATTTTCAAGACTGTTGACTCTGAAGTAGCCATCTGCTTCTGACCGACGGCTTTAGCCTCTAAGAAACGGTCAGCAAGTGCTATGGCATCTCTCGTGGTCTTACAATCTTGCAAAATTAAGAAGGATTGCAATTCTACAGGTACAGCATCTAAGAACTGTTCTAACACAATATCATCTACTACTGAATCAATGCTCCTCCCCTCTGGAGTTAGCCACTTGTATACTAGTGTTTGAATCTGATGGCATAAGCTCTGTGGTGTTTCACCTGGGGTTAACTTGCACCCTCGCAAAAGGCGGCGATATACCACTGGAGTTAAACCTAACCGGGTTCTAATGGCTTTGATTACTGCCTCATAGTTGTTCGCAAGATCATTGGGTACCGCTCTGTAGGCTGCTAGCGCCTCTCCCGTTAGGGATGATGCTAAGCGTAAAACCCACTGGTCTCTTGGCCAACTGCTCATGAGCGCAATGCGTTCAAAGACCTCCAAGTAGTCATCGATATCATCATCACTTAACAATTGCCTTATAGATAACATGCCCTTGCTTAAGGTTTCAAGACCTGTTAAAGTGCCTAGTGAACTTGACACAGTCTTAATTGCCTCCGTAGTCTGCTTCTGTTCTCCCATCCATGTGCCTAGCAGATCCATCAGCGGCTGTTGTTGCGCCCGCAGCATCTCCGCTGTTTTTTCCTGGGCCTCTGCTGACATTTTCTGCTGCTGCTGGAATCTCTCAGCTACCCAGTTCAATAGCTGAGCTGGATCCATCGCTGTCTCGGCTGCAATAAAACAGAGAGCAAACACCAAGTGTGGCTTTTCACACAACACCCCTTACCTCAGCTTCCACCGCTCTGCAATACCCCACCCCCCTTGTAGCAGTATCTTAGGTAACCCTTCTCATCTACCGGTTACCTGCTACAAGTGGTGAGTCTCACTCATCAGCACTGCAGAATCCAGGAACCTCTGCTCCAATCTGCCTCAGCCGATACTCGACTCCGAGTTTGCAGAGTTGGTAAGCTCTTCTTGAAGGTACCTTCTTGTGTGTTGAAAAAAAAATATTTTCCTTCTCTTTTTTTTTCTTCTTCTTGGACTTTGGAAAAGCTGTTCTTCTTTAAACTTTACTGGCTTATTTAGTATCAGTTGCTTATTTCTGTGAGGTGGTAGCTTTATCCTAAAAACTACGCCAAAACCTGTCACACCCCCTTTCTCAGTGTATAGGCGGTTGCCTGGAAGAGTGGGAAATGTGCCAGATTACACAGGTACACTAAAAAAAAAATTTTTTAAACTGCCCCTAATGTTTCGATTGATTTTTACATTTTTTGGTGCGCTGAATCCAAATCTGGTAACCAATTTGCTCCATCACGTACAGATTTTTTGCTACATTGGGTTAGCAGTTTGAGGTGAACGTTTCAGATTGAGTGCGATCGAGATAAAAGTTTCTTGGATGAATTCTTTATACTAATTTTTTAGTAGTTATTCAAATAAGAATAAAGAAAATTGTAACAAGGCAGCACATAAGAATAGAGTAATGTCAACAAAACACACTGTGATGGTAGCAAAATTGTCTGCACTTAAAACAGCCACATACATGTGCACAAACATTGAGCATATAAGAGCGAGGTTATACACAAAGCAAAGCAAAGAAATGTGCAAAAAATGTTGTACAGGTATGTATGTAAGAATAGAAAACGCAAACCGCACCATTGCAATACATGAAGACAAACACCCGATGGTGTGAAAATAAAATTCTAATAAATGATATCCGACACTGTGGTAATAACTAGCAAATTTTATTTCAAAGTTTAGTAAAAACACGATATTTGTCAACACAGTTTAGATTTTAAAGTCATTCTTGGGTCAATCAATCTCCTGGTGGGCCCGTTTCTTCTTCCCCCGAATGCTTCTCTTGGTGCGCTGCTTGGCGTATTTTTCATCTGGGGTTTCCTGCAGCAGCAACCAGCAGAAATCAGCCATCATAGTGGTGTTCCATCTTCCTTGGTACCTTCTCTCTGCGTCCTTGATGTCCTGGTGAAACCTTTCACCTTGTTCTTCACTGTACGCCCCCAGGTTTTTCGGGAAAGTAGTTCACATGGGAGTGCAAGAAATGGACTTTCAGGCTCATGTTACAGCCTTGTTCTTTGAAGGCATTGAGCATCCTGGCAACAATATCCTTATAGTTCTCATCCCGCCTGTTCCCCAAGAATTTGAGAACAACATCCTTGAAGGAATCCCAGGCTTCTTTTTCCTTCTCAGACATCGTTTCAGCGAATGCTCCATCTGAAATGAGTTTCCTTATATCAGGGCCAACAAACACTCCTTCCTTTAGCTTTGCTTCAGAAAGTCGGGGGAACTTTGAGCAAAGGTACCGAAAGCACTCACCATCTTTTGGAAGGGACTTGATGAATTGCTTAATGAGACCCAACTTAATGTGGAGAGGTGGTAATAGAATTTTATCACGAGGTACCAAGCTCTCATGAAGAACATTTTTCTCACCGGGTCTCAAATACTCCCGAATTGGCCAGGCTTTTTTCCCCCAGTATAGGTCGCTGGCCCGGCTATCCCACAAGCAAAGGAAGCAGGGATATTTGGTGAAACCGGATTGCTACCCTAATAGCATGGATAGAATTTTAAAGTCTCCACAAATCATCCACTTATGCTCATCATAACGAATCTTCTGAAGAATCAGGGCCAAATTCTCGTATTTTTCTTGGAGAATAACGGAGTGAGCAATAGGAACTGAAGCGAATGTGTTGCCATTATGAAGAAGAACACCTTTTATGCTGTCTTTTGACGAATCAATGAACAGCCGCCATTCAGCAGGATCATACTTGAGTTTAAACTTTTCCATCACTCCGTATATATCGTTGCAAAATACCAAATCTTCCTCTTTGCTGAAATACTTCAAAATTTGTGTCTCGCGGTTGCGGTACCAAGAAAAAGTTGTTCCTGGTGACAATAGATTTTTCTGTTTAAGCTGAGAACCTAGCAGTTGGGCAGCATCTTTTGGGAGTCCTAAATCCCGGACTAAATCATTCAATTCAGCTTGAGAGAAAAGTTCAAGTTTCGGATCTGGTTCAGTTTCAAACTCGGAAGTACTGGACTCATCGGGAAAAGCCATCTGATGAGTCTCATCGTGATCAGAACCGTCCACACAGATATGATCCAAAGATTTTGGTGGTTCAGGCACAGGTACTTCATTGCTATGAGGCATAGGCCTAATTGCTGAGGGAAGGTTGGGGTAACTTATTACGTTCTTATTTTTTAAGTTGTATCCCTTCACAATGCAAGAGCAAAAATAGCAGTCACTGCTGTGGTCTCTTTGTTCATGCCACATCATAGGTATTCCGAAACGAAATGCTTGTTTTTTACCTTTCATCCATAAGCGTAGATCTTCCTCACATGTCTTGCACACTTTGTGAGGAGCCCACGGTTTGTCTTGATCGCCTAACTTCAAACCGAAATAGGCGAAATATACTTTTTTGATAAATGCAGAAATGTTCCTCTGCCGCTTTTTCACGGTATATTCCCCACAAATAAAACAAAAACTGTCCGGAGAGTTGACGCAACCTCTGGCTCTGTGAGCCATCACAAATACACAGCACTGCAAACTACAACTGTAGTGAACCACTTCGGAATAAAGCTGGATTACGACTGAGCAAACAAAAGGTAATAATGAACTTGCAAGAAACTGAAATTTGACAGGAATGTTCATGTCGCAACCACCGTATTTGAGTGAGCGAACGAGGCGAGGCGAACAGGAAAGAACATGCGCCAGCGCGAGTACTGGATTTAGCCCCCCGCCTCCCAATTGTCCTGTTAATGTATAAAATGAATACAAAACACTCTAAAATATCATGAGGGAGTGTTTCTAGTTAGTTAACCATTACAACCTCTATTTTGGGCCAAGAAAATAAACTGCAGTCGGCTAAAAAGAAATTATGTGAACATTCCTTATATGGGTAAGAAATCTAATTTTGCAAGAAAACGTGACGTGATGGAACATTTTGGCTATTTTTCCTGGATTCAGCACCCCAAAATCTATAGGAATCAGTTGCAAAACTGGAGGCAGTTTTTTGGTAGTGTACCTGTGTTATCCTTGTAAGTGCTGAAGCTTGGGATATCCCTGTAGTTGTGGCCCAAACAAAGACAGCCAAGGTTTATGTGATAACAAAAACTTTATTTGTTGCACAGGAGTCTGTCATCTACCATCCCCTAACCAGAAACAAAAAGGTGGATACTTCTTATGCCAAAATAAAGTCCAAAAGGTGATAAAGTCCAACCTGATCCTTCTCAGGGTTGTCAGATTATATACAAGGTTAATTCAACTTCTCTTCACTTATGAACAGCTTCAGTTGCAGCTAATCACTTCCATAGCATTCACAATTCACAGCTGCTTAAAGACGTTGAGCTTCACTCCAGCAGAACGCTGCTTCTCTCCGTGCAAACTCAATAACATGAAATAACTTCTCAACACTTATCATATACATTGATATCAACAGCTTCACTCTTGGCAACACAAAGCACAGTCTGCCTGCATCTCAGAATAAGAGCTATCTGATTTAGTTGAACCCAACTGCATATTGATTCAACATCAGAGTCAGATGTCTTATGGTTCAATTCAGGGTACTGCAGATCAACAGGCTTCCATTGTTCCAAATGGTGTCTAAGCTGTTTCCACTTACTATTCCTTTCACTCCGTGGTATCTGAATGTAGCTAGAATCAGCAGCCTCCTTTAAAGTAGTGTTAAAGGAATTCAAATGGCTTAATCTTCTTCTAGTGGGTCTGGGTTGCAAAGGTTGGTAACAAGGCAAGTCTCTGTCTTTGCACTGCTCTCGTTTCACTGGCTTAGCAGGGGCTAGCTTTAGCTTCTGTCGGCATAGCCTACCGTCAGCTGATGATTTCAGAACAGCTGGGCTAGTTTCTAAGCTTCTGCTAGTATCAGGCTTCCTGCACTTGGAACGCTTAGGCAGCTTATCATACAGAACTTTATACTTGCTCAAACTCTCACCTTTGTTCACAGCTTCTAGGGAAGACTCTAGGGAAGTAATGCTATCTCTTCTGGGTAAGGGTTCCAGCCTCTCCCCATGAGAATAAAAGTAGCTTCCCACCTGCTTCTCCTGGCTGTCTGGTTTGTGGTGACCTCTCTCTCCCAGAGGAAGCTTTCTCCACTGCTTTCTCAGAGACCTCCGTGTCTCAAAGCAGTCTGGAAGGTAACTCTCCCGGCACCATGTGCTATCCTGGCAATGGCTGCTCCTCCCTTTGCTTCTCTCTGCAACTTGGTCAGAGTCAGGTCCTGAGTCTCCTGCCTGAACACTTCCTGTTCTCCCAGGCACTCCTCACTCTCCCACACGAACTCTCTTCCTTCGAAGATCTGTGTTACTCTGACTCGAGCTTTCACCTGAACTGGAACTGGAACTTCTCCTCAGACTCCTTCTCCCACTCGAACTCAAACCCAAACTAACTCTCTCTGTTACTTCCTGGTTAAGAGCATAGGGCTGTCCTATCCGGTTTGACTCCGCCCCCTTGCCTCTTACGTCAGCTCCCCTATTTGTCCTGGAGCTGGGGTGTGGCTCTCTCACTGCCTTTCTGTGCAGAGAGTTTCTCTGGGCTTGTGCTTTAACCCCTTCCTTGCCTGCCTTAATGTGTGCATTTGAGGAAAGCTGCGGTTTTAAACCCTTTTTCTTACTGTTTAAACCCTCTGCATCATCACACTTATCAGAATATAGAAAGACTAGGGGACATGCAATGAAGCTACAGGGTAAACTATTTAAGACTAATAAAAGAAAATATTTTTTCACTCAACGTGTAATCAAACTCTGGAATTTGTTACCGGAGGATGTAGTAAAGGCTGTTAGTGTAGCTGGCTTTAAAAAAGGTTTGGACAAGTTCCTGGAGGAAAGGTCCATAAACCATTATTAAGAAGGGACTCAGGATATAAATGCTTGAACCAATACAAGCATTGTGGAACCTGTGTCCCTTGGGGAAACTGCTAGGTACATATGACCTAGATTGGCCACTGTTGGAAACAGAATACTGGGCTTGATGGACCTTGGTCTGACCCAGTATGGCATATCTTATGTTCTTATGTTCTTATGTGCCAGTAACACATATGGTCAGTACCTCCTACCAGGTCGAGGTGCTGTGGGGGTGCATACCCCATCTTGTGATCATCTGTAGACTGCTGATTTGTATGTGCAGTTTATCATGGGTACGGGTGGGTTAACCCTATCCTGGTACCCACAGCAGACAGTTTGTGTGGTGACCTGCAGTCCCTCTGTAGCCAGCCAGGGGTTTATTAGTAGCTGTAGCCCATTGGTTACTTCACTGCCTGTGGAGCCAGCGGTTATGGGTTTGATCCCACAGTGGGGTTATTTGATAGGGCTGTCTGGGGCATTTTCTTTTTTAATTTAAATTAGTGCTGCCAGCAAAAACACCCTCACAGTGCTGTAGCCTTAAGGTGCCTCATAAGGCGCCCTCTAAAGCGCTCTATAAGGCGCCCTATAAAGCGTCCTATAGGGCACCTTATAAGGCACCCTATAGGGTGCCTTATAATGTGCCTTGGCAGACAGTGCACTTTATAATGTGCCCTCTGGAGTGCTTTATAGGGTGCCTTATGCGGCATCTTAGGTTACGGCACTGTGAGGGTGTGTTTGCTGGCAACACTAATTTAAATTAAAAAAGAAAATGCCTCAGACAGCACTGATTTAAAGTAAAGGGTAATGCCTCAGACAGCCTTACTCATCAAGCCCACTGGGGGGTCCAACTAATGATCCCTGTTTCATCAGTCAACGTATTAACCATTGTGCTACACCTCTGTTACTGTGTTTTTAGGTCACCTAATTAAGGCTAACGCTCATTAACGTGCCACGGCTCCCTCTATCACACAAAAACGTACTTTATCGCATGGTAACCCTAAATGCTACCTTAAGACCGGAACGCCCACTACCTTCTATGGCATCCTGCACACTAATGCCGGCTGCACGTTAAGACTGCTTAGTAAACATACCCCTAAGTCTAAAATAGCTCCTTCTCTAGCTGTTTCCTAAACCAGATGCTCCATGAAGCAGTCATTATTTCACCTAGTATCCTTACCTCCCTAGCATGCCCTGATGTGATGTTTATCCAATCAATATGGGGTTGTTTGCACAATGGGCAACTAAATAGCATTTACATGGTGAATACATATATTTGTTTTCTTACCTACAGAAAAGACCATGGGCAGAGATCCACTGGAAGGCAGCAGTACTGATGCTGGAGGTGACCCCACTGCAGAGGGACTAACATCATATGATGCCACATCCAGGGCAGATGGTGGTGCACAATCAGAACCAGAGGACCAGGTGACCAGTCAGGTGGAAACACTAGATATGGAGGTGGAGGAGTCCATTGGTATCCAGATTGACGGTGAGAAGGAAATAGAGATGGGTAATATGCAGCTTCCAAAACCGTCTTCTTTATGTGAAGACAAAGAGGCTGCAGAGGGGCCACCATCATCATTGACAGTGGACAAACTTTGAGTCGGTAGGAAGAGCCAGCAGCTGCTACATTATGAAGAGTGGTCTCTGCAACAGAATCAGCTTCTCCAGGAGCAGTGGGATAAGAAGATCACCCTATTAATAAGATTAGTAGCACAAGAGTGGCAGATAGCAATAGATATCCAAGGCCCTGCTTGAAGAAGTGCAGGAACTGCACAGGGAACTGTACCTCCAAAGTCAACAGCAACCTCTGGCCCATCTGGCTGTGTAGCCTCCAGTACCTCCACCATCTGCGCCCCCAGGTTCCCAGTCTACATAAACATCACTGCAGAGGAGGACTCCTCCATGGTCCTCCACTTCAAGTGCTCCGGAACATCTGTAGGTCTCACTTCTCCACTAATAACACCCTTCTCCAAAATATTGGGACCTGTGCCCCATGGAAGAGGGAAGTCCCTCTAATTTCCATGTGGAAACCCATCCCTGAGGTGAACTTGATGATGTCTCAGAGAACTCTTCCAAGAGCAGTAAGACGTCACCCAGCACATCATCACAGGCAATTGTGTAAGGTCAGGGAGAAAGTGGGTGAATGGGAAAGGGCATAGGGATAGGAGTAGAAGGAGGGGCATGGGAAGAGATAATATCCTTTCCTACTCTAAGCAACCTTATGCTGTTTGTGATAGGAGGGTGGGAAGAGCTCTGCACTGATCTTGTGTGGGAGATGGGACGGGCTCTGAACTGATTTTGTGAGGGGGGATATTTATTTATCAATATGCCATATTTCCGAAGGTCAAAACGGTTTTCAAGGAACAATTCAAAATTCACTTTACATAGAACAGGGAAAATAATCATGCAGTAACATTTAACAATGAAAGAATAATATTTGATAAAACAAAATAACATGTAATACAAACTTTTTACAATATGAGTGATGAGTGTTAGCTTTTGTGGATTACATAGTTGAGTGTGTGTTGTGAAATGTTAATTAGGCAACTGTGTTTGGGGGGTATATTTGAGATGGAAGAGATCTTTACTGATTTTGGGGGGAAGGACACAGACGATGGTTATGGTAACAGAGTTTCACATGTATACACATTGATTTTGCTAAATAAAACAAACCTTTACCTTCACAGGAAATGCCGGTGTATCAAAGTATTTCTTGCACTGAAGACAAGCTGGTGAGGATGGTCTCTGCCCTCCTGCCTAGGGTTCTATGCATCATTCTCTGTGTCAGGGTCTGCCATTTCTACTTCTTCAGGCAGAGGTTGTAGGCTCCTAATTTATGGAACATGCAGCAGGCTACGAATATCTGACAAACCTTTGTTGGGCTATATAGCAGTTCTCCCCCAGATCTGTCCAGACAATGGAAGTGGCTCTTGAGCAGACCAAACGTCCTCTCAATGATGAAACAGATGTGTCTGTGAGTCTTGTACTTCTTTTCATCATCTGTGTGGGGTGCAATGATGGGAGTCACGAGCTATGGACACCGGCACCAGTATAGCTAAGAGAGAATCTTTCAGAAAATGCAAAAAGAAACCAAATAACAAAAACAGGAAACAACATAAGCAGTGGCAAGTTAGATGGCAGGTACTGATAAGGCAGTCAAGGAGAGAATTTGAAAAGAAGCTTGCTGTGGAAACAAAAGTGCATAATAATAACTTTTTCAAGTACATTTGTAGCAAAACACCAGTGAGAGAGTCAGTTGCACCATTAGATGATGGTGTGGTAAAAGGGGCACTAAGAGAGGACAAGGCAATAGTGGAGAGACTGAATAAATTCTTTGCTTAAGTCTTTACTACTACTACAACTGAACATTTGTATAGTGCTACAAAATATACGTAGTGCTGCTGTACAGACACATGTAAAAGATGGTCCCTATTCATCAGAGCTTACAATCTAGCCAAGACAGACAACACAATAGCTGTAGAGATGGGGATACATCTAGGGGAATGGTAAGGAAACACAAAGGAGATCAGATGAGTCAAGATCCTAAAGCAGAAGTGAAGAGGTGAATTTTCAGCCTGGATTTGAAAAGAGTCAGAGAAGGCTCCTGAGGTACAGACTCAGGTAGCTTGTTACAGGCATAAGGAGCAGCAAGGTAAAAGGAGCAAAGTCTGGAGTTAGCAATAGAAGAGAAAGGCACAGATAGAAGCGATTTGCCAGAAGAGAGGAGTTCCCGAGGAGGGATGGATGGAGAGATAAGAGAAAGAGTGAGGAGCTGCAGAGTGAATACACTTACAGGTCAGCAGGAGAAGTTTGAGCTAGATATAGAAACAGGGAGCTGAAAATGATATTTAAAGGTGATGTATCAGAGGAATTGTAACAAATCTTGATAAATCCAGAAGATGTAATACAGCTATTGATCAAGAGTAGCAAATCACTTGGACCAGATGGCAATACATCCCAGGGTGCTGAAACAACTGAAAAATGAGATTGCAGATCTACTTTTAGTAATCTGTCAAGTATCATTAAAATCATCTATCATACCTGAAGATTGGAGAATAGCCAATGTTATCACAATTTTTATAAAGGGTTCCACGGGTGAGCTGGGAAAGTACAGACTGGTGATCCTGATGTCACTACCAGGCAAAATTATAGGAAACATTATAAAGAACAAAATTACTGAACATATAGTAGTCATTGTTTAATGGGAGAAAGCCAACATGGATTTCTTCAAGGAAAGTCTTGTCTCACTAATCTCTTATATTTTTTTGAAGGTTATTAATAAACAGCAAGTAAAGGTGAGCCAGTTGATATAGCATATCCGTATTTTCAGAAAATCTTTGAAATCTTAGAGGAAATTACAAAGTCATGGGAAAGGAGGCAGTGTACTATTGTGGATCAGGAACTGGTTAAAACAGAGAGTAGGGTCAAATGGCCAATTTTCTCAATAGAGAAAGGTGAATAGTGGAGTACCCTAGGGATTTGTGCTGGTCCGGGTGCTTTTTAACATTCACAAATGAGCTGAAAATATGAATAATAAGTGAGATAATTAAATTTTAAGATGACCCAAAAATATTCAAAGTTGTTAAAACACAAGAAGATTGTGACAAATTGCAAGAGGACCTTGGAAAATGGGGACACTGGGTGTCCAAATGGCAGATAAAATTTAATGTGGACAGCTACAAAGTTATGCACTTAGGGGGTTATGCTGTGCCATGAATAGCGGGGATGGACAGCCCAACGGGACATCCATCCCCGCAATTCGTGCCTTCACCCGACCGTGACTAACTTCTCTGCTGGTTGTGCTAGGAAGTTAGAAGGGGGTAGGGCGGTTGCCCTGTACGTCCAGAGCCAGCGACATGTGTGGGGAAGTTATTCCACCCTTGAGGTGGAATAACTTCCCTGGACAGATTTTATTGAAATGGCAGGGGGGAGGCCAGAGGACATTACCTGCAGCCCGACCCTGGTCTTAGGAGGACAGATCGGGGGTCGGGCTGTGGGGAATAATCATTTGGTCGCTGGCAGCTGGCATCGTGACTCTTCAATGGAGCCACGGAGCCATGCAACATGATGGCATGGCACTGTGACTCCATAGAAGAGCCTTGACTGAGTTAGCCAGGGACAGTCCTGCATGTGCATGCCAGACTGAATCGCAGTCCTGGCCTACTCACGCAGGACTGTTCATGATTCTGATCCCGCAAGGTTAGATGTGCCCCGCAGGATCAGAATTGCGATCCTCTCTGTACATCCAGTTCATACTGGACGTACAGAGGGGATCAATGGGACAGAATTGGGCCCTTAGGGAAGAACAACCCAAACTATGATTACACGATGCAAGGTTCCACATTAGGAATCACAATCCAAGAAAATATCTTGGCATCATTGTAGATAATACATTGAAAACCTTTGCCCAATGTGTCACCACAGACAAGAAAGCAAATAGAATGCTGGGAATGTTAAGGAAAAGGAATGGAGAATAAAACCAAAGATATTATAATGCCTCTGTATTACTCCATGATGTGACCACACTTTGAATATTGTGTGCAATTCTGGTCGCCATATCTTAAAAAGGATATAGCAGAATTGGAAAAGGTTCATAAAAAAGCGACCAAAATGGTAAAGGGGAGGAAAGGCTTAAAAGGTTAGGGCTCTTCAGCTTGGAAAAGAGATAGCTGAGTGGAGATATGATAGAAGTTTATAAAATAATGAGTAGAGTGAAATGGGTAAAAGCAGATCAGGGGCATTTCAAGGATGATGTGGGGCTATATGCGGAGACTCAGTGTGGGGCCTCATTTGCATAAATATTTGCGTATCAACTGGGCCTTATTTACATAAATCTAATTTATTTTATTTTAAAATGTATATGCTGCCTATCTAAAATTTTAAGCCACTTTCAAAGGAGTCCTTCGCAAATCTTTTATTTGTCCTAACAATGACTTAGGGGCATGTTTACTAAACATTAATGTGTGCTAAGTGCCACTGTACCCATAGATATAAATTGGTTTTGCTGCACTTAGCACACATTAAAATTTGTGAATGCACATTAACCTTTAGTAAACATGCCTCTTAATGAGTGTCTGAAAAACATTTGCATGTACTGTGAGGCTAAGGAAAGGTTACCATATTTCTACATTACTATCCTCAGGGCCGTACCAAGCCTTAAATGCACCCTGTGAGCCTTGCACATTTAGAGCGCCTCCTCCCGCAAATCACAGGTTTGCCATTTGACCCATGCTCAGCATTTCTCCATATTGCCTTACCCTATACCTCAATGACCAGCTGGCTCCCTGCACTGCCTGCCCTTGTCCAGCCGCCGCTTTTCATGTTCCCTTGGTGGCAGCGGTGGTGCTGGTAGCAGAAAGCAGACTTCCAACAGATCTTTCCGACTCCCTGCTTGCATGCAGGTCTGATCCCTCCCTCCTCTGATGTTTGCTCGCATCAGAGGAAGGAGGAACCAGACCAGCCATTCAAACGTGGGTCTTTGAAATTCCATGCTTGCATGGCTGGTCTAGCCCCTCCCTCCTCTGATGCTTCAGAGGAGGGAGGGTTCAGACTTGCATGCAAGCATGGAGTCGTAAAGTCCCGCATGTTTTATTTTTTAGAATTGGACTTCCGCTCCTCTGCTGCCACCCCCACTGCCGCTGTCATGGAAGCATGAAAAGCGGTAGTGGGGCAAGGATAGGCGATATGTGCCCCTTTTCTTTGTGCCCTGTGTGGCTGCACTGCTCGGGGATAGGTACAGCATTGATTGTCCTCCATGCCAACTGTCAGGTGCATTAGGAAGTGTTATAAAACCTTGCTTATATAGAATCCATAGCAAACACACCTTATCATTTTGATTTTGAAACTTTTATTTTCATTTTGTAACAAACAAAAGAAACAACACACCAAAGGAGACAAAACAAGTATACAATAAGGAAAAGTAAACCCAATTACCCCCCACCCCCATGCCTCTTCTCTAGCCGATTATGTCAGCATGTGAGCGCTTCCAATTAACAGTGATTATACATCAAAACGGTCAAAAGGGTATCAACGATACAGAATGATCATGGGACCAAAGTATATACAAATTTAGACAGTCAGATGAGAGCATTTAGCAGAATATACATAGTCATTGAGCATCTTCCATTCAGACCTATAATGAGAAGTCTGAACGGGGGAAGCAAACATACGAGGTATTTGTTCATAGTTACTGTAGAGACAAACATGATTCCACCATGCATTGGGGCTCAGATGGGAGCTATTTTTCCAGTATTTCTTAATTAGGGAAATAGCAATGTCAAGCATAAAGCCCCAAAGGAAGTAAGCCGTTTTTTGGAAAAGAGGAGATCCCCGCAGCTGGGCGAAGTCCCACCATCCTCCAAGAAAGGGGGCTCCTGAAAGTGCAAAATAGACTGGATACGACCCCAGACCCGACGCCAGTAATACTGTGGTGCGGGACATTCATACATAACATGAGGTAGTGAACCAATGGCCGCATGGCATGTCCAACAACTATTGCCCTGAGTAGCGTTCCATTTGGCTAATCTGTCAGGAGTGTAAAAAACACCGGTGGGCTAGAAATAAGAGTATCTGAGTGAGTGAGGCGGATCGGGAAACCCGTGGCGCTCTACTCCAGTCAAGGCTCCATTGCTCCAAGGCCAAGTCACATGCAATTCTCTCTCCCATGCTTTCTGCGCTATGGGGGTATCGCAAGTTATAGCATTACATAAGGGTTTGTAAAAATTGGATGCTACACCCGGTGAACCACCGATAGATCGGATAGTCTCCGATCAACCTTGTATAGGGGATGCCAATGGCGGAAGTACCTTAGCACTCCAAAGGCAATGCTGAAGGTGCATCGACTGAAAGTAGTGTGTCGCTGGGAGACCAAATTCAATTTGCAATTCACTAAAAGGTTTCCAGCGACCATCATGGAACAACTGGCTAGGAATTCAAACGCCCCTGGTGTACCAGGGGCTCCACACTATGGACTTATGTTGTATTCGAAATCAAGTAGTGTACCAAAGCGGGAGCCTATCGAACGGACAGAGTCAGGAGTCTAAGGATTGCATTAGAGTATTAAAGGCACCTAAAGTGTCTAAAAGCATTGGTGGATAGTGGGAGTCTGATGGGAGAGTCATACCAGGGAGAAAAGTAAGAGGAATCGGTTTGCAAAGATCCTCCTCTATGTCTAGTCACACAGATCGACTCGGTACTGGATCTTCCAGCCAACGAGCGCCGTGTTTGAGAAGAAAAGAGTGATGGAACACTTGATTAAAATCACCACCAAGTATTGATGGAGCATTGGCAGAGGCCTATGCCAACTGCGCAATACTTGCATAATAAGCAGGGTTGTCCACATTCGGGGCATAAATGCAAATACACGTGAGTTCGCTATCTCCTACCTTAAGGTGTACACGGGCCCATCTACCCTCCTTGTCAGCGCCAGCATCAATTACAGTAGCTTGCAAAGACTTCTTAACCGGAATGGCTACCCCGCACCGTTTAGAAACGGCGGGAAAGTAGGCAGCCACCATGTTAGACTTAGCATTGAGTTGCAGTGTTTCAGCAGAGTTTAGATGCGTTTCAGAAGAAACACTAAATCAGCATGCTCATGGCTAAGATAGCTAAGGATTTGCTTCCTTTTGATTGAACTATTAATGCCTTTTACGTTGAGTGATAACATTTTACATAAAGCCATTCAACAAAGTTAAAAGTTCTGAGCATGATAGCACACATAATTTCCCAATGTCCCTCATATTGACTGTATCTGGCGGTACATATGACATGAAAGAAAACAGGCTAAGATAATACAGTGGAGCGCCCCACATTAAAAAAGAAAACCGCAGTTCGGTAGAGAAGAAGCAAAACCCCAAAAATTACTGGCGACCATGTGTCTGCGGGGAGAAACCCCAGAGAAGGCCGAAATGGAAAAAACACATAACCTATAGGACTGTGCGTGCTCCGAATCCGACCGAGGCACACATCATGGAGGGATAGGAGACCCAAAGCAAAAGGTCATATAGAGAAAGAAAGGAAGTCCAGATAGTCTCTGTACTTGGCTATGGCCGCCGCATCGGGCCCTTCAAGATGGCGGACAGAGCCGGCAGATAAAAGTCCAAGTTTTTGGATTAGCGCATCTGCTCTGCTTCTTTGGAGTCCAAAAATGTTGACAGTAGATCAGGATCTTCGAATGTCCTGGTTTGGTTGTGGAGAGTCACTCGGAGCTTCGCTGGATACAGCAGGCCAAAGCGAGCCTGTAGCTGTTGAAGTCGAGGGCGAAAAGCAAGGAGTTTCTTCCGACGGTCAACGGTAGGCTTTGCAAAATCAGGGAAGAAGGAGACTTTGTGACCTTCAAATTCCAAATGATGATTCGCCCGGGCAGCATTTAAAATTTGTTCCACTTGTTGATATCGTAGCAAGCGAAAGATAATAGGCCGGGGGGTCGTTCGGTTGAGCGCCATGTGGGTAGGAACACGATATGCACGATCGATTTCCAGTTCTCTATGAAAAGTGATCTTTAGCAAGGAGGGAAGAGTTTTGAGCAGGAATTCTCTTATATCTCCGACTTCCACCCCCTCCGGTATGCCAATGAGCCTCACATTGTTGCGACGGGCTCGATTATTGCTATCTTCTAACTCCTTTTGAAGATTCTGTATCTGGCGCTCAGCCTTGTCCAGGTTGCCCAAGCGCACCACGTGCGAGTCGAGGATCCCCGCCATGTTGTCCTGCCGTAATGAGAGACTTTCAAGTCGGTCCTGGAGCACTCCAAAGTCTTCTCGCATAGCTCGAAGCGCTTCTCCATTGGACTGCACCAATTCCTTCACACCACGTATTTCCTCCAAAATTTCCAGGTGCATTTCGGGGTTTTCACGAAATGGAGCCATCTTCTGTGGGGAGGACACCTCTGTTTTGGAGCGTTTTCCGTGAGAAGAGGAAGGAGACCCGAAGTCCAAGCGCGCTGGTTTATGGGCCGCCATCCCCCCCGATGTACCCCGGTCAGCTCGGAGCGAAATAGTAAGTTTGTATAGGTATTAAGTCAGGATTCTAAGTAGGCCTCTCGGGAGCTTCAACGCGAAGCGTCTTACCCGCTGGACATCAGGCTCCGCCCCCCAAACACACCTTATCATAATACCAGGACTCACACAGCACCAAACCCTAACTATCAAAAGATAGCACTGCAAATATTAAACCAATACATCTCCTATTTGGAAAAGAAACAAGTGGGACTGCTACATAAAAATTACATGAATAGAATACTGCAGCTTGGTCACACACGCAAAACATAGACAGACCATCACGAAATATAGAACAAGGGATCACAATTTAGAAATATGAAGACAATAATTAAATGGAGAACCTCAAAAGTCAAACTTCGAATGTACAACACTGATGAAATAAACCTATAAAATTAATTTTCTTGTGTACTTAACAAAACACAAAGACTTCAGTAATGCACATTTCCCAGAGCTGACATATTCCAGTTAATAAATTCAAAATAAAATACTTTTTTTTCCTACCTTTTGTTGTTTGGGTATTGTATTTATCAGTCATGATTGCCCCAGTCTCTCTCTTCTGTGTTCTTCATGTTCTCTGCTAACTCTCTATTGTCTGCTGTCCATTTGTCCCTTCTTCACTCTTCTATTTTTTTACCATTGTCTCTCTATATAGTCAGCTCTGATATACTGATCTTTAACTTTTTGTTCTTTTCTCCATTTCTTTATTTACTCATTCATCCACTCAAATGTCACCCCTCCATCCTCAATCCCCTTTTGATTTTTCACCCTGCAACTTTCCATCTTCTCCTTTAACCTCCAGCCCAGCTCCCCCATTACTCATATCATTCCTTGGCTAGCCTCTTATTCCCCTCTGTATTTCACCCACTCCCCATTACCACATACCCATCCCCTGTAATCACCATCCTCCTCTCACTCATCTCCTTGCCAGCTTCCTATGGCCTCTTTCACGTATTTCCATCATGCCCAACATCTTCCCTTTCTCTCTCACCACCCAAGTTCGGCATCTACCAATCCTCTCACCCTTTTGCTTTACCCCCAAGGTCCAGCATCTCATGTGTTCTCTTTCACCTCCCCAGCCCTTCCCCCACCCATAGACCATCAATTTTCAATCCTCTTCCCCTCTAGTGGCCCAGCATTTCTTCTAACACCCTCCCGGCCCAGCAACTTCTCTCCCCCCCTTTAGCCCTCCCCATCCCAGGCCAATATATCCTTTCTCATAATATCTCTCTCTCTGTAGATATCTCCAGGGTCATATCAAGGGCTGTTTGAGTGGTGTAGCCACACAGGAAAAAAGAGCTCCAGTGCTCAAGTACAAAAGGGCCACTGATATCATCACTGGGCTTCCAGAAAGCCCAACAAGACCATGTTTCTGTGCATGGATGGGTGGCGAAGGAGCACCAGGCTTTTGAATCACACAGGGTGAATTTCTAACTTGGAATGGTCCTGTACTCCCCCAAATCCAGCATATCCCATCTTCATTTTTTTTTCTCTCTCTCTGTCCTCCCCTCTAGGAAAAAATGTTGTGCGGCACCATCCCTGGTGGGTTTTTTTCTTTCTTTCTCTGAGTCAGCAGCAGAAATGCTGCATAGCATCATTCCCAGTTTCATCTTTCTTTCTCTGAGTCAGCATGCAGGAGCCAGGGCTGTCTGTAGCACTCACTTCCAGTAAATGATCTCATGCACTGGAAGTGAATGCTGCATGTAGCATTGACTGCTGTTGTTGACTCACAGAAAGAAAGATGAAGCTGGGGATGGTGCTGCAAAATGCCATGATCTTTCTGATGCTGGAGATGCATGCACAGTGAGTTGTGCCATCCCTGGGCCCACCACCTCAGTCTCAATTTAGAAACATAGAAACATAGAAACATGATGACAGAAAAAGACCACATGGCCTATCTAGTCTGTCCTTCCATATCAACAACTACAACAGTCCACTTTTTACCTTTAGAGATCCTCTGTGTTGGTACCATGCTTTTTTGAATTCAGTTACTGTCCTCATCTCTACCACCTCCACTGGGAGCTATTCCATGGATCCACTACTCTTTCCGTAAATAAATATTTCCGCATATCACTCCTGAATCTATCTCCCTTCACCCTCATCCCATGTCCCCTCGTAGCAGAACTTGCTTTCAATTGAAAGAGGCTCTCTCCCTGAACATTTATGCCACGGAGGTATTTAAACATCTCAATCATATCACCTCTATCCTGCCTTTCCTCTAAGGTGTACATATTAAGAGCCTTAAGTCTGTCCTCATATGCTTTATAATGAAGCCCACTAATCATTTTAGAAGCCACACTCTGCACCGACTCCATCCTGTTCACATCCTTTTGAAGGTGCGGTCTCCAGAATTGCACACTATACTCCAAATGAGGTCACACCAAAGACTTATACAGAGGCATTATCACCTCCTTTTTTCTGCTAGCCATTCCTCTCCGTATGCACCCAAGCATCCTTCTAGCTTTTGCCATCGCCTTTTCTACCTGTTTAGCTACTTTAAGATCATCAGACACAACCACGCCTAGGTCCCGCTCTTCTTTAGTGGACAAAAGTACTTCACCTCCTATACTGTATTGCTCCCTTGGATTGCTGCAGCCCAAATGCATGACCTTACATTTTTTAACATTAAATCCCAGCTGCCAAATTCTAGACCATTCTTCAAGCTTAGCTAGATACCTCCTCATGTTATCTACACCTTCCTGGGTGTCTACTCTATTGCAGATTTTGGTATCATCTGCAGAGGCAAACCTTACCCAATAGCCCTTCCACTATATCACTAAAAAGATGTTAAAAAGAATCGGACCAAGGACAGATCCCTAGAGCACACCAATGGTAACATCCTTCTCCTCAGAGAGAGCTCCATTTACTTGTACTCTTTGTCGCCTCCCACCCAACCAATTTCTAACCCAAGCAGTAACTTTAGGGTCCATCCCTAGGGTGCTCAGTTTGTTTATAAGTCGCCTGTGAGGAACAGTGTCAAAGGCTTTGCTGAAATCTAAATACACCACATCTAGAGCTCTCCCTCGGTCCAACTCCCTGGTCACCCAGTCAAAGAAATCAATCAGATTTGTCTGACAAGACCTGCCTCTGGTGAATCCATGCTGCCTCGGATCCTGTAATCCGCTGGACTCCAGAAACCTCACTATTTTCTCTTTCAGCAGCATTTCCAATAATTTACTCACCACTGAAGTTAAACTAACCGGCCTGTAGTTTTCAACCACATCCTTACTTCCGCTTTTGTGTAAAGGCACCACAGGAGCCTCTCTCCAGTCCTTTGGCACCACTCCCGACTCCAACGAGGCATTGAAAAGGTCAGTCAGTGGAGCTGCTAGAACGTCCCCAAGTTCCCTCAGTATTCTAGGGTGTATCCCATCCGATCCCATCACTTTGTCTACTTTAAGTTGAGCTAGTTTCTCACAAACACAGTCTTCTGAAAATTGTTCAAGATGTCCCTCGCTTCTGTTCCTATTTGCGGGTGTTTTCTGAGGTCCTGCTCCTGGTTTTTCATCTGTGAATACAGAACAAAAATATTTGTTAAGCAATTCAGCTTTATCCTTATTAGCTTCTACATATCCCCCCCCCCCTGCACCCTTGAGTCTGACAATACCACTCTTGCCCTTCCTCTTCTCACTAATATATCTGAAAAATGTCTTATCCCCCCATTTTATTGCATTGGCTATTTCCTCCTCCTTTTGAATCTTTGCCTTCTTGACTACTTTGATAGGTTCTCTAAGTTTTTCCAAATACAGATGCCTGTCTTCCTCTCTCTTTGATCTCTTGTATTTCATGAAGGCCTCCCTCTTTTTCTTCACTTTTTCAGCTACTTCCTTAGAAAACCATAGCGGTCTCCTTTTCCTTTTGCCTTTATTTACCATTTTAACAAAAAGGTTGGTTGCCCTTAAAATATCCCCTTTCAGTTTTGCCCACTGTTTTTCTACATTCCCCAGCTGTTCCCATCCCACTAACGACTCCCTGAGGTATTGGCCCATCTTCGCAAAGTTAGTCTTCCTAAAATCTAAGATCCTCACCTTGGAATGGATTTTAACAGCCCTAGTCCTAATACTGAACCACACCATCTGGTGATCACTGGATGTAAAATGATCTCCCACTACAACATCAGAAACACTTTCACCATTGGTAAGCACCAAGTCCAGTATGGTCCTTTCACGTGTGGGGTCTGTTACCAATTGCCTGAATAGTTCTCCCTGTAGAGAATCCAGGATCTCCTTACTTCTAGATAATACTGCAGCAGGAATGTGCCAATCAACATCTGTCATATTGAAATCTCCTATCAGTAGCACTTCCCCTTTCCTAGCAATGCTGTATATGTCTTCATTTAACTCTCTGTCCACCTCTTCCTCTTGTGAGGGAGTTCTGTATATCACACCAATGCAAATAGATTTCTCTTTCTCTCTTTCTAGTTTAACCCACAATGCCTCCTCTCTCCCTTTTAAGCTCTGTAATTCCAAAGCTTTAATAGTAGTTTTTACATATAGTGCCACTCCTCCTCCCCTTCTTCCTACCCTGTCCTTTCTGAATAAAGTATAGCCAGGTATAGTTACATCCCAGTCATGGTTTTCTGTTAACCATGTTTCTGTAACTGCCACTAAATCCAAGTCAGCCACTCCCACCAAAGCTTCAACATCAGGGATCTTATTTCCCATGCTACGGGCTTTTATACACACTGCTTTCCATATGTTACCCCTGTTACCCATTTCCATAAAGGTATTTAATGTATCACCTACCTGGGGGCTTTCACTTACCTGGGGGCTTTCTTCACCTATCCCCAACAAATCTAGTTTAAATCCCTCTTCAGTAGATTAGCCAGTCTACTACCGAAGATGCGTTGACATTTTTTGGACAGATGGATGGAACAGCATCCCATGGTCTAGGAAAACAAAACGCTCTCTATGACACCATCCACGCAGCCATGCATTCATCTCCAGGATGTGAGCCTCTCTGCCTTGGCTTTTACCCTCAACAGGGAGGATTGAAGAGAACACCACCTGTGCACCTAACTGCTTCACCCTCTGTCCCAGAGCCATGAAGTCACTTTTGATATGTTCCGAGGTATACCTGGCAGTATCATTTGTTCCAACATGGATTAGCAACATTGGGTAATAGTCAGTGGGCTTGATGAGTCTCGGCAAACTCTCCGTAACATCTTGGATTTTGGCACCAGGCAGACAGCATACCTCTCTGGACATCAAGTCTGGTCGGCAGATGGACGCCTCAGTACCCCTCAGAAGAGAGTCTCCAACCACCACTACCCTTCTTTTTCTTCTGGTCACTGATTCTGAACCTTGGGGTACTTGAACTCTGGTTCTTCCCTTTCCAGGGATGCTTTCACCTCCTCCACTTCCAGGGCTGCATAATGGTTCTTCAATTCAAGGGCTGGAGAAGTTGGATTGGTGATTTTGCAGGCCCTGGTGACTTGTGTCCAACCATCGACATTCTGTTGGCACCCATCTTCTCCTGTGCTGGAGAGCTTGGTTGCTGCAAGAGGCATCTCATCAATGTACTTCTCACTGTCTTGAATGCTCCTCAGCCTCGCCACCTCCTCTCTGAGTTCCTCCACTTGTTTCCTCAGAGCTTCAGCATGCAGGCACCCTGCACATGGAACTGGCCTTCAACTGGCATTAGGACCTCTGTCTGGACCGAGGCAGAAGCTGTAATGGGGGCAACAGCTTTAGCAATACGATTTTTCCCAGCCATTGCTTTGTTCGTGGAGCTTAGGTATCTGTTAAAGCAAAAGAGAGAGATCTACCAAGTACCAGCCAGTTTCGCAGCTGTCCTTTCAGAGAAAAAGCAGTTAAATCTTTTTAATTATATTCAAAATGTTCTGGTACAATTCTCTGTGATTTGTTAAAGGGGGAGGTGCCCTATAAAGCAAGACTGCTCACTAGGGGTGGGTGGGTGTCGGGGTGGGTAGGGAGGGAACTAACACCTGATTAGGTGTTAGCAGTTTCTAAACCTGAGGAGGTTACTAGAGTTAAGCAACCGATTGTGCTCAAGGAAAGGTCCTCTAAAGCACCAAAAAGAAAGTAACCTTGCTTTAAAAAAAATATACAAAAAACCCTTCTAAGAGCTCCCAGTCAGAGAGCTAGCAATGTAATATAATAAAAACAAACAAACCAACCCTCTAATCTTTACTGTTTGTTGATCTGTAGAGCCCTGGTTAGGAAAGCCTCAACAGGGCAAGGCACTGGAGCCTTTTATGCAGGCCTCAGCTGCACTCAGGAAATCAAGCCCACTAACTCTTGATTAGGTGTTAGCAGTTTCTAAACCTGAGGAGGTTACTAGAGTTCAGCAACCTATTGTGCTCAAGGAAAGGTCCTCTAAAGCACCAAAAAGAAAGTAACCTTGCTTTAAAAAATACACAAAAAACCCTTTTAAGAGCTCCCAGTCAGAGAGCTAGCAATGTAATATAATAAAAACAAACAATACTCTCCCAATACCTAGCCAATCATAGAGTCTGTCTTCTTTTTTTCTCCCACTCAATTTTAAAGTCTCCACCTAAGTTCCCTTCCTTGCAATCCCCCATCTCCCTGTTCCCAGTACCTACCCAACTGCCTCCTACATCCTTCCCCACATTCACCCAGCTACTTCCTTCTCCAATATTAATTAACCCGACCTTTCCTCCTTCTTACCCCTGCATTCCTTCTTATGCCCTTCCCTCTCAACTGTTTTCTCTATATGACCTTGTTTCTTCTCTCCCACACAAATATATGAGGTATGACAAAAAAGAAACGAGACTGTAATATAAATTGTTTATTGTTTATTGTTTATTTCACATTTAATATACCGCCCCCCAAACAAAGTCAATAGTTATAGAAAGCGAGAAAGAAATTACAATAAATGATAGAAGGGAGGAAAGTTAAGACAGAATAATCAGACAGACCAAAGGTAGAAAACAGAGAAAGAAAAGTTTTTGGGGGAAAAGCTAGGGAGAAAAGATGAGTCTTAAGGAGAGAGCGAAATTTGGGATAGGATTCTTCTGTACGGAGGTTGGTGGGGAGGGAGTTCCAGAGAGAGGGTCCTAAATAGTAGAATGCTGATTTCCTGGTAGATTGCAGATGAGCTTTGGAGGGTGCCGGAAGGTGAAGGCGGTTAATATGAATGGACCGAAGACTGCGTGAGGGAGTATGGTAAGTCAGTAGGCAGGTGTAGAGAGATAAATGGCTTTATGAGTTATGTTTTATTATCAAATCTACAAAGAAATTAAGCATTGTCCTCTTCAAAGTAATCCCCCCCCCCCCTGAGTTAATGCACTTCTGCATTCACTCCTGCCACATACGTAAGAACTCGGTAAAGTCCTCCTCCTTGTGGTCCCTCAGCTCCCTCATCACAGTGGCCTTGATCTCTTCTACAGAGGCGAAATGAGTTCCTTTGAGCACAGTCTTCAGCCTGGGGAAGAGCCAGAAGTCACACGGTGTGAGTTTGGGGAATAAGGAGGGTGGTCGAGATCTGTTATCTGTTTGTTGGCCAAAAACTGCCTCACACTGAGCGCGGTGTGTGCGGGTGTGTTGTCGTGGTGGAGCAGTCATGACTTGTATCTCCACAGAGCCCGCCTGCTGCGCCGAGCCCAATCATAGAGGTGATTGAGGATATGCCGGTAGAAGTGCTGGTTGGCTGTCTCACCCTCAGGCACAAACTCATGATGGACCACTCCCTTCTGGTCAAAGAATTCGATCAGCATGATCTTGATCCTTGATTTGGACATGCGTGCCTTCTTGGGTCTGGGTGACATTCGAGTCTTCCACTGCAGGCTCTGTCTCCTGCTTTCGGGGTCGTACTGGAAGACCCAACTCTCGTCTCCTGTGATGACTCACCCAATGAACTCTGGATCTTCTCCAATCTTCTCTAGCAAATCTCAAAAAACATTGATCCGGTGCTCCTTCTGGTTGTTCGATAAAAGCTTGGGCACCATCTTGGCGCACACCTTCCGCATCCCCAGCTCCTGCACCAAGATGGTCCGCACTGACTCCCTCCTCAGCTATCATCCGCACTGTCAATCTGCTATCACTCCACACCAGCTGGTTCACTCTGTCAATGTTCTCAGCTATCTTTGTTGGGGAAGGCCTTCCTGATTTGGGGGTCATCCTCCACCTCCTCGCGACCAGTCTTGAAGCATTTTTGGCACTCGAAGACTCATGGCTTTGACATTGCATCTTCTCGATAAGCCTTTTGGAGAAGTTGGAGAGACTCAGTTGGGCCCTTCTCCATCTTAACCAGAAATTTCAAATTGATTCTTTGCTCCATATTTCTGCCACCTCCAGTTGCGTGACAAAGCGATGGAGCAGTGTGCTACAATAAAACATGAAAAAGAAAAACAAAATGAGAGAGATGAAAAATATTATAGCAGAATAGTGGCAAGATGTTGCACAACACAGTGACTTAAGCGGTTAGCCAATTGGCATGGAGTCATGGGCATGGCTGCCACAGTCTCGTTTCTTTTTTGTCACACCTCATATGTCCCCCTCTCTATTCTCACTCCTCCCAGCTTCTTTTTTCTCACCTTGACCCCAGCATCTACCCCCTTTCAGCCCCCAGCCCCAGCATAACCACCTTTCAGTCCTCCCCAGCATCAGGTTCCTTGTAGTTTCAGTCCCCGCCTCAACATCTTCTCCCTTCTAGTTCCAGTTCCCCAATCCCCCAGCATTAGCACAATTCCAGTCTTAGCCCCCCAGCAGCAGTCCTCTTCTAGTTCCAGCCCTCACCCCCAACATCGATTGTCCTCCTGTCTCAGTCTCTCCCATCATCGTTTCCCTTCCAGTCCTAGTCCCCCATTCCCCAGCATCAGCCCATTTCCAGTCCTACCCTCCAATATTAGTCCTCCTCCAGTTCCAGTTCCTTCCAGCATCAGCTCCCTTCCAGTCTGAGTCCCAGTCCCAATCTTTCATCCCCCAGCATCAGCCCATTTCCAGTCCTCCTCTAGTCCCAGTCCCTCCTCCAGTCCTACTCCCCTAGCAGCAGCAGTCCTCTTCCAGTGACGCTTCCCAGTTCTCTGTGGCTCAGCGGCCCTCTTTCCCCCTCCTCCCTGTTGCCCATAGCTGCATTTTTTACACATCTGTGGGACAATTTCCTTCACTCCTGTGGCTGTATTGTCACTGTCACTGGCATCGCTGAGTTCTTAGAGGTTAAACAGGAACACTTCATGTCTCTTGCATAAGACAGGAAGTGCCCTTGTTTAACCTCTAAGAACTCAGAGATGCTGGTGGCTGCAACTTAGTACAGCCTTGGGAGTGAAGAGAAATGTTCCCACAACTGTAAAGAGGTGAGCTAGTGAGCCAGGCTTCAGGTCTCACTGGCTCCCTCTTAAGCTAGTCAAGTGCGGGGCTTCACTTGGTGTGGCACCATGTGCATGCAACATTCCCACACATTCCTAGGGTTGGCCCTGATGTAGATCCGTTGTGTACTCCTTCAAAATGTAGAAAGACAAGGGGACACACAAAGAAGCTACAATGTAGCACATTAAAGACAAATCTGAGAAAATATTTTTTCACTCAATGTGTAATCAAACTCTGGAATTCATTACTGGAGGATTTAGTAAAAGCTGTTAGTGTAGCTGGGTTTAAATAGGTTTGAATGAGTTCCTGGAGGAAAAGTCCATAAGCCATTATTAAAGAGGACCAGGGACATCCATTCCTTACCCCGGGACATGCAGCATGGAATCTGTATATCTTTTGGGAACCTGACAAATACTTGTGACCAGGATTAGTCACGGTTGGAAACATGATACTGGGCTTGATGGACTCTTGGTCTGATCCATCATCATGGCATATCTTATGTATGTTATGTTCTAAGAAGCAACCTGAGTAGTGCTCGTATATCTGGAATTGAACAGCAATATAAACTGTTAAATGTGCATCGTGTTGAAAATCATGAAAAAAGAAAGATGTCATCTCCATCTAACATGATTATATTATTGTTGGAGTAGATTAATGGCCAAAGCAGTTGGTTAGAAACAAGGAAACCAGGATTTGAATCTCACTGTGACTCTTTCTGATTTTGGGCAAGACACTTAACGCTTCATTGCCTCATATACAAATTTAGTTTGTACGTTTGCTGGGGATAGGAAAATATCTACTGTACCTGAATGTAACTTGCTTTGAACTCCTGAGAAAAGGCGTGAGCTAAATCCAATTCCCTTTAGTGAAGTCATTTTTTAAACAGATCTAATTGGCTCAGTAAGAATTAAGAGAAGTAGTTATTAACATATGTTCATGTAATAACGCATGCTATTTGCCAAATAATGTGCAAAACCATGTGCTATTTGCCCTTTACGCATATTTTTTTAGAGCCATGCAAGCTAAATAATAATGAGATGCAAAGCATGCATATATACGCAGATTACCTCATTATTGTGCAAATAAGATAGCTTGCATTTAACCTCACAAGCTGCACTATTCATATTCATTATTCTTCCCTGGGAACATCAGGCTGCTAATTTATGGCTTGATGCCCCCAAGGAACCTCATAAAGGAGTAGTTGTCAAAAAGGAAAAATAAAGCCCACCCTTACACTCCATAGAGAGCAAATCCCCAACCTCCCACCCTTCTGACACTCCATAGATGGTAAGCCTCTCACCCCCACCTCTGACATCCCATAAAGATCCACCTCTGATCTTCCACAGTACTTAGTAGAAATTAGATAGGCAGGGGTGATCTCCTGTTGTTTTTGCCTCATAAGACACTGGGTTCAAAAGAGCATCAGTCAACTCCTTGCAGTAGTGTCATAATACTATTAGGGGCCAACTGGCACAATTTTGAACCCAGAGGTCTGACAGAGCAGGAGTTACTAGGGATCATTCCTGCCCAATAACTAGATGCAAGGGAAACCTCCAATAGGTGAAGGTGGAGATCAGTGTGAATGCATGGGATGGGCTGCTATGGAGTGTCAGGTAGAGTGCATGGGTTGCCCTTCTGGGGTGTCAGGGTATGGGTGGTAGAGAGCTTGACATATATGGGATGTCTGAGCTATAAGGGTGGGTGTCAGGGTGGAGGATTTCACCTCACACTGTCCCCTATAAGAGATATTGAGTTGTGCACATTTTCGAAGGGCTAAGCACCTCGTCAGCACATAGCCCTCCCCGCCGACCTCTAACTCGAATATTCAATATTGCATGCTTCCCAGTTAGCTCCTATGCCTTAAAGATAGGCGAGGGAAACTCTTTTAGGCTCAGGACGCTAACTGGACAACATGCTATATTGCTGCTGCCTGGTTAGCAACAATTTCCGTTTCCACTCCACCCCGGAATGCCCCCAACTCACCCCAATGTTAACCGGATAACATCGGGGCACATAGGGGAGTTAGAAGGGGATATTCAATGGCAGTGCAAGTGCTGCTGAATATCCCCATTTAAGGTATTTACACAGATTACTGGACTGTAAACCATGTAAATGCCTGTCCAAAATGGGGCACAGCAAGCTCAACTTAGGTCTGCTATTTTGTGTTGCTGAGGTCAGGAACATACAATGTTCCCAGCTATAGTAACACAAATTTATGTTTATCATGCAAGTCACTAATCTGTGGTACTGCAGGTTAGTGACTTAACTGATAAATTCAATTTCAGTCAAAAGGCACATTTTAGATAGTACATGAAAATCGGAACTGAGTCATCGAGATTGCAATGTGTACAGTTCCAGTGGTATTTTAGAAAAGCCTCTGCTAAACATGGAGTCTTTTCAAAAATATGACCAAGGAGGTGCAGGAGTGGAGCTGAAGGAGCCATTTTTCAAATCTGCATATGGGCAACTCAGTGGAGGACACGCAGTGCTGACGCTTATATTTGGAAGTTGTATGTGGACCATTTTGCAAACCTATACATCTAAATGCTATCAGTTAACTACAAAGGCTGCTATCTTCATTTAATTAGAATTTGGTGAAGGAAATAAACAATAGGAGATTAAGGAGGATAGCCCATTTAATCCATCCTGCCGGATGAAATGAGCATTTTTAAAAAATATAAATGTGCTGGGGACAGGTGTAAATTCTGATATGGACAATTTTGGTCACACGCGTGTTAACTGTACAACATGGGGAATACAGGCATAGATTTTTGACCTGCCCAGGCCACATCCTAACCAGCACCCTGACACTCTTCCTTAAACTTCTATGTAGTAAGAATGTCCATGTGTAAATCCAGCCCTTTCTAAAATGGTTACTTACACATGGATGCCATTTCCATGTGTAAATGTTAATTTTACATGTGGAAATATGATTTCTAAAATAACCCCCAAAATATGATTTTATGAGTTTAGCAGGGTCGGTGCAAGGATATGAAATACCTTAAGTGAACCCTCAATCCAGCCGCCCTCCCTCTGCCCGCTTCCACCTCCATCACCATTGTTGTTGCTGCCACTCCTCTCGGTAACCTACGAACAGGAAGTCTGCATCAGAGTGGGCAGAAGCGGCAGATCACAGAGCAGGAAGAGCAATGCAATGCTGGAGAGTTTGAGTAAACGTTGTGTTGCATTTCAATGCCCATTGCGTCCGCTGCATGTCCCAAAGAGGGGTGGCAGTGGCAGCAATGGGTGCCTTGGGAATGACGGTGTTCTAGGCAACTTCCTAGTTCCTAGTTGAGTCATGCCGGCCCTGTAGTTTAGTATCTATCCCTCTTAGCTGACTAGATTATGGCCTTTGAAAACTGATCTAACAGGCAAAATTTACCCACCAAAACTTTACTAGGTTGATAAACTGAGCAAGTCAAATTCTAGGTGGGCATGGTGTCAGGGTAAGGGAATTAGGATTGATTTTCAGTGCTAACTTTCTCGGTCAGATCCAGGCACTGCACTTTTTTGCTTGGAGAGAGGGAGATTGGGACTGGGGGTGAAGATGGGTAGGCATTAAATTAGAGGTCAGCTGTTTGGATGGCGTGGATGGAGTGTGATTACTGGCTTCAAGGTTGATTTTTGCTGTTGTAGTTGTTTTAAGGTTATTTAACCGTTAGCGCAGATTTTTAGCACCAAGCAGCTAAGTTTTAACTGCTTGATAAGCACAAAAATGTATCCTATTAGCAGAATCAAAAATAACACATTCAAACAAAGACCCTGCACATTAGTGAAACTAACTCCCAGATAAGAATAACACCAATTTTTCGTCGGAAGCGCCAGCGCAGTGAATAGGAATCACACCTAACACCGCTGTGGCTATTCCTTTTAATAATTATTATAAAATATGACAGCTTTACTTAGCTGGTAAATGGCTCATCAGTAGGCTGCTCTCAAAACACTCCGCTTAACGCCAATTCCGACGTGGCACGTTTCGGGTACATAAAACAAAAGCACCCTGCTTCAGGTCTGGCCCTGCGCGGAAAGATCTACAGCCATGTTTTATGTACCCGAAACGTGCCACGTCGGAATTGGCGTTAAGCGGAGTGTTTTGAGATCAGCCTACCGATGAGCCATTTACCAGCTAAGTAAAGCTGTCATATTTTATAATAATTATTAAAAGGAATAGACACAGCGGTGTTAGGTGTGATTCCTATTCACTGTGCTGGCGCTTCCGACAAAAAATTGGTGTTATTTTTATCTGGGAGTTAGTTTCACTAATGTGCAGGGTCTTTGTTTGAAAGTTTTAACTGCTAGCAGAAGCCAGTCATATTAAACCCAACTGGCTAGATGAGATTGGATTTAAGTACTTGTTATACCACTTTGCACGACAAGTGTTAAAGCTGTTTACAATAAACCTTGAAAGACTAGATTTAGAGGAATGATCAGCAGCAGTGTTAATGAGTGATGGATATTTACCTAATAATAAGTAGCTGAAATTAACCAATTAACCAGTTTACTTATCGGCTCAGCCAATCTTTCAATATCTACCTCAGTTTATTTATTACTGGCTGCTTCTCAGTGGTGGCACTAGATTTAATACTGCTTTCGTGCTTGAGCTCATAGAGTTTATAGGACTCTAACCTAAGTCTGTTATAGTAAATGGTGATGTCATATTACAATGCGTCATTAACCTAGGCCTCATTCGCTGTAATGTAAGCCAAATTGAACTCAGCCATTAATGCACATTAATAATGTATATAATAGCAGCCTATTTTAGTGTGATTCAGAAAATAAGCCCCTTAGAGAGCCAAATCCTAAAGAAAGGGTCAGAATACAATCACAGGCAGAAAAAATACTCTTCCTTGATGCCATTTCCAACTCGTATTTTCTTGTTTCAAGCAACAGCAAATGTGCCTCCTTTTCTCTTCTCAAACTCATCAGTAAATTCTCACAAGTCAAACAAATCAGAACTGGCGGATTACAATCAGATTTTTGATGCACTTTCGAGTGAGTGCAGAACACCAGACCAATATCTGCGCAATGACAAAAATTGATATGCTAAGAGCATGTCATGTTAGAAAATGTAATCAATATAGCTGCTAGATAATATCCTTAATTTCCTAGGGGAAAGAATTCATACATGTTATCACTATTCTAGATGCGCATTTAACTGGGAACGAATTTGATGAATATTAGACTAAGCATTGCAATCTTCTGAAACATTTATATAAACATCTCAAAAATATTATGACTAGATTCAACTGATTATATTTTACATGATATATTTTTGTGTATCATCTTTATACCATTTCCAGCACCATAATTATTTAACTTCAGAATCATAATGTTTAAGCAATTATATATTCTAATTACTTTAGGCAATGAAGGATATTTATACCTTAAAAGCAAATCCTTATTAGCATTTTTTCATTAATCAGAAAATGAATAATTTACAAGCTTTGGAGCAGATACTATTTATTCGAAAAGTCAAATTATAATAATGGAGTTTTTCTTGCTTTGAAATGTTATTGAACATAAATAGAACTCTACTACAAACTCTGAATGCAATATCATTTTCAGCCTAAACTTATTTGTTTTAAGTTTATTTGGTATAGAAAACCCCAATATGTAATGGAAAGAGTCCCCAGTTGCTTTGATTCTGAGAATGCTGCTGTTATCTCAGAATTTTGATTAGCTGGGGAGTCCTTCCTTTTCCCTTCCCTCCCTTATGCAAGGGCAGCAGAATACCTTTCTATTTCAATGGAAGGCAAAAAAAAATAATCTGTTTTCTCCACCTCTCAAGCTTCCTAGTTTAGTTTAGTTTAATTAAAATTTGATATACTGTCGTATTGAGCCAGCAAGGCGGTTTACAATAAAACAGCAGGAGAATGTTAAAATGACTCCAAAATTATAAAGGAAAGAAACAGACACATCAAGCAGCAATATATAGTAGAGAAAGAAAGAAAAGAAAAGAACAGAGGACAGGTCAGTCTAGTTGTTAACATAATGTGAAGCAAAAACCATGCCACCAATGGCTTTCCCTGTACTGCTGCCTATACCATCATAGCTTGTCTTTTCACCTTCATTCCTTCTCTTCTCCACTTGACTTCTTTGCTTCCATTCTCTCCTCTGCCCTCTCTTACTGAACTGTCTTCATTTTTTGGTCAAGCAGTTGTTTATTAAGGGTATGCATGGAAACCATTTTGGTTCATTTTTGGATCTTTTTCAGATTTTTGAATGATTTGTTGGGCTTTTTTCAGTTTGTTTTAAGAAGTTCATACATGCAGACTTTGATTAACTTGTGTGATTTTTTTATGCAGATATATATCACCTTTATGTGCATTAACTTGGAGGTTTTGCGTGAGTTCTTTAGGTTCATAAAATGTTCTGAACCAGAAGTGGAAACTGGTTTTGTATGTCTACTGCTTATTAATCAGAAACTAGAAAGTGCAGCCATCCCAGGGTCCTTTTCATCACACTGAAAGCATACTATTGGTTGTTGGCAATATGCAGATAAAATCTGCAGTTGCTTTACCACAATAAAATATGTGTTTCCCTTCTTCAAGCACCTCTCTGGAGGCAGTCCTTGGGGTCTGATGATTAGACTGTAAGATCTCTATGGATAGATACATAGCTACTGTATCAGGAATGTAATTTTCCTTGAGCTACCAGTGAAAAGGCAAAAGCCAAACACTATGGGGCATGTTTACTAAAGTCTGCAAATCTGCGCGCCGCAAAATAGCACACGGCAACGCGGCATTTAAACGCGTTTAAACGCCCCACACACGTGCGTGTCAGCCCCGCACAGGTACGCGGCACACTAACGGGCCCCGTGCAAGTGCGGGCCCGCAAATGTCCGATAGAGGCGTGGAACAGCTAACGGAGGGCGGAGGAAGGCCCCCGAGGGGCGGAGAGACGGGGTCAATGGGCGGGTAAGGGGAGGGGAGAGGCTCCCCGCACATGAACGGGCCCAAATTTCCAATGAAAAAATAGCGCGAGTGAAACACTCGCGCTAGAGGGGATATAAAGGCAAGAGAAACCATTTCCGTGAGCAATGTACAGCAAAACCGGGGAAACCTGCAAAACGTAAGCAGTGTGATACATGTGCACAGCACGAAGGTGAAAATAAAAATAGACAATGACCAGAAAAATAATATTAACCCTCGGATACACTACCCCCGGGTCAGGGGTGACCCGGGTGTCGGTTTTTGTGTTTTTTCTTCAAAATGGTAAGGAATTGTATTTTGGTACTCTAGGTATTCCTCAGCGAACCATTTTTAAGTATTTTCATACATATGGTTTGCAAAAATAACGTTTTTATACAGTACTGCAAGCTGCTGAACAAACAAGGGGTGATTTTCGACACTCGCACAATAACACTCTCCATTGTTTTATAGCAGCAACGAAAGTCACCACTCCAAGTCCACATTACAATCCTGTGTCTTCTAACATCTTGCTTACATTTATGACATCACCTGACATCAGTTCCTTGTTTGTTTCTGTGGATTAAAATTTTTTACGACAAAGGTAAACAATGCCACACCCGAAACGCTTTGTCACAATGTGCATCATGCCATTACTTGACATAATGGCACCATACTTTGACTGTTGCTGTCCACCTAGCGAATAAATATAGAACTATTGTAGTTTGCAAAGCGTGCAGTGCTGCACAACATTTTTAAGCTTGCAACTGAATAGTTAACAGGTATTGACATTATGCGGCATATATCTGACCTTGTACAACTTGTCCTGCCTGATCTTGGCTAGCATTGCACATTATTCACTTGAAAGGGTCAATTAATAACAAGTATTATAAAAAATACATAAAAGTATGTCTTATTCTTCACAATTTAACCATGTTTTACAAACAAAAGTAGATGTTTCACCATATTTCTACATATGGGTCAGGGGTGACCCGGGGGTAGTGTATACGTGTCAGTCGATTTACCAAGTGTATCCGAGGGTTAAAAATAGTACTGCAGCTTGGGAACAGGTACATTAATGGGCAAATAGAAACATCACACCCAGGACAGTCCCAGAAAAATAAAAAGAATATTGGAAGGGCCATGGAGCTGAGACTCCCCCAAAAATAATTCCCATCCCTGTGGCTATCCTGGGTGTCCTCCAAATGGTTGCCCATGAATATCACTGTTGTCCAGCTTGTTTAAAAGTAAAGCCCCGGTTTACGTGTGTATTTCTGGGGTCTATCTGCATGTGTGTCACCAGACAAGGTGAATGAGGCCACAGTAAAAGACTGAAGAGCAGGGTGTGCGTCCCCATCCTGACAGGTTCCCTATCAGCAGATACTGCACTGCCTCTGTGGCTACGGTGTGGTGCAGCAGACAGAGCCAGCACCTCTAAGACAGGAGGGTCACAGGTTCAAATCCCAGCTGGGGCTCATGCCAGCCCAGTCCCAATATTTTAACCACCACCAAACAGAGATAGTAAAGACACCCCATTATATCTGAGAAAATAAGCTTGTTGCAAACACCCATATTTTACCCTCCACTGCACATGCACCAGAACAATGGGCATCACCCACAGCTGAGTCCCCCAAATGCAGTCCTGTAGTGGCTCAACCTAATCAGGCCATATGCGTATGCCAAGATGAGGACATGCCAGCATGTTGGTGGAACAGTACAGAGGGTGGAGGGGGAAGTGGCTGCTAGCCACAGAAGATAGTGGTCTAGCCATGTGCAGTCTGGCACCGTCCACTGCAACAGACAGGCCCTGATGGATGTACAGACATGGACCTCCCAGGGAACCCAGCCAATCAGTGACTACATGGTGGTGCAGTGCACACAGACAGTATATGCAAGAACATAAGATCACAGGTTCAAAGCTCAGCTGGGGCTATGGCCAATTCTGACCACATATTTTTCCAACAACTAAAGTGTGCTGGTAAGCAAAAACCTGTAATGCAGAGGAGATAGGCATTGTCTGAACGGCTATCATTTCCCATCCAAAGCACAGACACCATTAACCGTGGCATCACCCAGATCAGAGTATCCAAATTGCAGACCTGGAGGACCACACACCATTCAGCACCCATGCTGTGGCTAATACAAATGATTGTGCTGCCTATCTATGCACCACCCCCATGTTATGCAGATGTAGCACATGCATATCCATGAGGGACATCTTAAAACCAGAACAGTGTCTGATACACCATGACCTGATGTGTGTAACCCATATGAAAGGTATCAACCAACAGGCCATGACACACCCACACCCACAGGCCCCATTGGACAATGCATCCTGGAGAGGCAGGACAGTGGGCCCTGCCTGTAACCCCAAAAGTAGCAGATGTGTCCCTTAGCAATGCCACCCCACACCTGGGTACATGGTACACAGCTATCCAAGGTCCCCTGTGAAAATATTTTCATATTGACTCAAATGCTCAGCACATGTGGCCCATTGAGCACCACCATAACAATTATTCAGATGTGTGGGTTCTGTGCAGCAGGTCTTGTGTCTGATAGTGTGTACGTCTCTGGGGAGTGACCCCCAACAGTCTATGCCTAACATATCCATGCCTGTAGTGTTCCCAGGACTGGTGTGTTGGCCAGAGCTGTTAAACCTCTCGATTGTAGCACAAAAGAGGACCAACCTGGGTAATCGCCACAGCAATGTGAAACATCATCAGACACTCCCAAGAAAGGCAGGGCAAAAATATATGAATGATGGAAGGGTCACAAGCCCCTGCGGTATAAAAGTTGAATGATCACACATTGATGTAGGATAGAGCAGGGTTCCCCACAGCAATGGACAGGTCCCCTATGGCATGCACATGTTGCACAACAGCATGTGTGAGTTGGGGGGAATGTGCAGCATAGGTAGTTGCGGACATGCACACTGTATGGTCTAAAACTGTGCGCCCCCAGCACCAGAAGCAGAAGGGCCTGTAGCATGTTGGCAGAACCTTACTGGTATCTGAGGGGGCCAGTGGCAGGTGGCTAGAGAAGATGGAGGCTGAGCCCATGACATGTGGGTGCATTGGACCACAACAGAAAGGCCTGCTATGAAAAACAGACATGCCATCTCCAAGGTACACATTGATTCTGTGACTGCAGTGTGGTGCAGGGGACACAGCCAGTGTTTTGGGGAGCCAAAGATTACCAGTTCAACTCACAGCTAGGGCCAGCAGCAACACTGTGCACATATTTTACCCACCATTAAAACGTGATAGGAAATCAAAACACGTCTTGCAGATAACAAAAGCATGTTCAGCGGACCTCTATTTTACCATAAGGATCACTTACCCCTCAAAAATGTACAACGCATACAGCAGAGTCCACACAATGCAGCACTGGAGGGCCACATGTCAGTCAGCTGTGATGCTCTACCCAATATAGGCCCATGTCAGCATGGTGGCGTATGCAAACTGCTGGCAGAGGGGGCAGAGGCTGCTGCACCACAGCAGATGCTGGCCTAGCCACCCTCATGTGGCTGCAGTACAATCCAACAGACAGGCCCTGTGTGACAAACAGCCATGGACTCCCCCAGGAATGTAGTGTTGCTGTGTTAAGACGGTGGTGCAGTACATGTAGCAATTGGCTCCAAGAGCAGAAGGCCCCAGGTTCAATTCCCGGCTGGGGCACCTGCTATCCCAGTCCCTATGTTTTACCCATGCATGAAACCTGATAGTAAAGAATGGAATTCCCGTGCTGAGGACATAAGTGTTGGTCAAGATACCATAGTTTACCATAAATACCACACACCACATAAACATATGCCTCACCCACAACAGAGTCCCCCATATACAGCCAAGGAGTCTCACACATCACTCAGGTTGTCTGATGTCTGCACTAAAGATGTGTGTGATGCAGGTGAGTTGAACACCACTATGGTATGCAGCTGTATCACAGGCATAGTAATCACAGACAGCATGAAAGCCTGACCAGTGTTCTAATCACATTGACTGTAGTTGCTGAAATCCTCCCTAGAGCAGTGGGCAACAGGGGCAGAAACACCTGTACCTGCAGGCGCCATTATTGCACGACCGATGAAGTGGCAGGATGTAGGGCCCTGTGTGGCGGTACAAAAAATAGCATGTGCATACATCTACAATCCCACACAACACATTTGGAGACGTCACACATATATCCAAGGCAAGATATGATCACTGAACTCCAAAAATGCTCATGCTACGCACAAGCAGAACAGCGAGCTGTCACAAACCAACATCTCTGATGTATGTGCAATGTGTGTCAGGTCATATCACCTCCAGAGAGTAGCACTCTGGGACATTACCCCAAAAGTACATCCCAACGTTGCCATGCCCGCACTGTGCCCATCACTGTTATGTAGGCCACGGCTCCCAAATAACACCACATCTGCTCAATGTTGTCCTAGGTGTGGGGAGTGTGTGTCTGTCTATCCAGTGTGTGGTGACTGTCAACACCTCCCACATACCACACTGATAGCACCGTTGCTATTATTGGCCTGCCAATGTGCATAATGAGGAGCAAAGTACTGTGGGTACAGAACAAACAGGGTGGTTGGAGCAGGATGCAGCTACACAGGGCAATTGTGCATGCCTAGGACCATGCTGTGCCTTGCCACCACCCCCACAGACATGGTGTCCATAGCATGCCTTGTGTGGAGGTCACTCTCACCCTGAATGATCAGTGACCATGGCATGGCTAGGTCCCAACATAGTGCCATAGAATAGTTCTCTCATGTGATATATATGGGTTCGGTATATATGGGGCCCAATCACTGAGGTCACTGTGCGGTGGGTGTGCTGACATCCCAGTTATGGGTGCACACAGTTTCCCTGGTAGCATGCACCATGGACTGGCCAGTGGCCTGTCTGCAGTTTGCATGTGTCTGGCTGGAACACCGTGCAGGGTCAGTAGCTGGGCATACAATGTGCCTGCTGCTGGAAAATGTCAGATGGTTTTGGTGAGCTTGGGGGCTCAGGCCATACTGTCTGTCTGAATCATCCTGAAATATGGAGGTGTATTTAATAGCAGTGACTGACCTGTAGGTTGTCTGTACCACAGCTGGACTCAATCTGCTGATGCTGGCAGCTACAAGCACCATAGTTGGGATGTAGAATGTGGATATGTTCTGTTTTGGGGGAACTGTGTTGCACAGGGAAGGTCTGGTGGTCACACACACTCGGCCTATAGGTCCTGTAACCCCCTCTCCCCCACCCTCCCCTGCAAATATATCATGAAGGGCAGGGCACCCACACAGGATGTGCCTCCTTCAGTGAACATTGTAGCCCACAAGGCCCAGATGGGTCTGTGAGACAGAAATGGTCAGATGTGCCAAACTATCAGACATTGTCAGACAAATTGATATGATGTATGGGCCATCTCAGCCAGGATAGGTGCTGTGTGTCTCACCTCACCCTCAGGGTGAGCAACAGCCACACACACTGGGATGGTCTGTACCCACTTTGCACCAGCAACACAGAAGGTCAGTGTCCAACATGAGGCCCAGGTGCTGTGGGTCTGCCCACCCTATCACTGGACCATCACTAGACTGCTGCCTTGCATGTGCAGTGCATCATGGGTGCGAGTGGATCGACCACACCCTGTTAACGTCACCACAGAGTCTGCAGAGGTGATATTGCAGCCACACACACCTCTCATCACAACCACAGAGGTGTAGTCCCCTGGTGACTGCAATGCCTCAGAGGTGAAAGGTTGGTGGTTCAAATCCAAAGTGTGTCTGTACAAGCAAAGTGTTTTAGATATTGACCTTGGCCCCTATACTCTGCCAGTCAGCAGCAGTGCAGGTTTCAATTTCTATAATTATGCTTTTCCACCATACCGCTTTTTCCAAAGATCAAAGCCGGTTCACACCTAACATATAATGAACATGGTTTTACATGGAACAGTGCTTACATTGCTGAAAAGTAACATACATTGAAGATGACATTGTAACATATAGCAAACATTTTGAAGGTTCATGGGGGCTGTCAGGCCTTGAATGTGTGTAATGTCCTGTAGTACTGGCAATTCCAAAACCATCACAGTGCATTAACCCCAGTCCACCCTACACGGTTGCGTAAGGAGCACATGATGCAGACAGCACTGTGAGGATCTCTGAGCTTCCAGCACTATTTCACAGTCAGGGACCTGTCAGTGGCTGCACTCACCAATAACCACACTGTGGATGGAAACATGCAAACTCTGGCTCCACAGGTATCAAGGTTAGGTGTGGGCCACAGCTGGATTGCTAAGAACAGATGCCTGTCTGGCTAAAGAGGCAGGCATGCAGACACTGTGCTATGGTCACCAGGGGTGCGCTGTTCCATAGGTGAGAATGGTGTACTGCACATGATGTATGCAGCAGTGTGAGGGTTTGCCACTAGCAGCACCTCTGTAATGTGGAAACCGGTCTGGGGCAGGTAACACTGTTGCAATGTATGAAGAGATATGCCTGGTGCAGCACAGATGTACATGAAAACAATCATGGCTACTGTTGCACTCAAGTATGAGAATGTGTGATGCCTGACACAGGCACCCCAGAGCCCAAGTGGAAGATGTAACCCATGACGCCTGTTTCAGCAGTACATGTATCAACCATAGTGCTATTTTACAAGAACCAGGACTGTATGCCAGCACACATACCAAAGGATAATGTGCAGTGTGGTGACATGCGGACCCACATAGTCCTGTAATGTCCAACACGCAACCTACTTTGTATGTGCAATGCTCATATATGAATCTCCCCCCCAAACCCTATGGCAACCACCACATGATGTCTGTCCAGACATGGAGATACACCACAGAACATATTTCACGGGCACACACAGCCCCCTATCACCAGGTTGAGCGACATCTGATGCTGATGGTCTGTCTGCACCCATAACTAGTCGTGTCTGAGCACTACCTGCTATGTGACACACATAGCACACCTAATCTGACAATGCACCAGCAATCAGTTGATATGTGTCCAGAGGTTCAAGACCACACTGTGTGAACAAGGGTAAACCATAATAATTATTGTTTGGTAAAGGGACATTACAGTCACCCCTGTAGCTATGTAATTAGGCACAGAACAGTAAACATATTTTGAGCAAAACCAGTAAAAAGCAATATGAATGGTGCGTGTAGGTAGTATATGCAATTTGCAGACGCACAGCCATGCGGAGCGCACGGCCGAGCAGAGATCAGACGCGCAGCCATGCGCCGCGCGCACGCCACGCGCAAATCCGGAAGTTGCGCCGGCAGCGTCGGCGCGTCACCACGAGCAGAAACAAACATGGCATCCTGAACCAGGAAGCCGGCCTTCAGCCACAGGGAGATGTGCTACCTGGGCGCACCCATCGCCAACAAGCAGCACAAGCTGTTCCCAGGACCCTCCAGGACAAAGGACATGGGGAGGGTCCTGAGGGCCTGGCAAAGGGTGACCAGGCGCTTTAACAGACAGGCAGACCATCCACGGGAGGTAAGTGAATGGACCTAGGTCAAAATAAACATACACACATACAGGGTTGATGTCAGCTGTCCATGCTCTTGTGTGTAAGTAGTCTGTATAAGTTAAGTGTAGCAGGTGAAACACAGCCCATATACATGTGGTATCACATCTGAGTGTGTGGCCATGTAGCCAGGTGTTGACGGTTCAGGCCAAAGAGGGCATGATGACCCCCTGGCGTCATGACAGCTGCTGGTGTTGATACAGTAAAGCACACTATAACAAAACTAGGCAATGCATCTGCATAAGGAGTGTATGCAAAAAGCCTGTGTTGATGGCGGTATCTGCATCAGCAGGGTAACACATAGGGGTAAACATCAGGGGTGGTGCAACGTTAAGCACATGGGGACGCTGACATCCAGGTGATCTGGGGTTGTCTGCCAATGTTGTAGAATACATACACCCTATCCTCAGGGGTCCGGAGAGCCCCTCAAAGTGTGCATTCAGTCACTCTGTGGATATGTGTGTGTGTCAGAACGTTCTGGGTAGCAGCATCACCACCTCCAGGAGTCTGCAGGGCCCCTCAAAGCGATCCCTCAATCCCCCTGGAGATATGGCTGTGTGTTCTGATGTAGTTGTAAGCATCCCCCTACCTCCAGGAGTCCAGAGAGGCCATCCAAAGTGGGCTCTGTGTCACCTTGGAGATATGGCTGTGTGTCCTGATGTAGTTGTAAGCATCCCCCTACCTCCAGGAGTCCAGAGAGGCCATCCAAAGTGGGCTCTGTGTCACCTTGGAGATATGGCTGTGTGTCCTGATGTAGTTGTAAGCATCCCCCTACCTCCAGGAGTCCAGAGAGGCCATCCAAAGTGGGCTCTGTGTCACCTTGGAGATATGGCTGTGTGTCCTGATGTAGTTGTAAGCATCCCCCTACCTCCAGGAGTCCAGAGAGGCCATCCAAAGTGGGCTCTGTGTCACCTTGGAGATATGGCTGTGTGTCCTGATATAGTTGTAAGCATCCCCCTACCTCCAGGAGTCCAGAGAGGCCATCCAAAGTGGACTCTGTGTCACCCTGGAGATATGGCTGTGTGTTCTGATGTAGTTGTAAGCATCCCCCTACCTCCAGGAGTCCAGAGAGGCCATCCAAAGTGGGCTCTGTGTCACCTTGGAGATATGGCTGTGTGTCCTGATGTAGTTGTAAGCATCCCCCTACCTCCAGGAGTCCAGAGAGGCCATCCAAAGTGGGCTCTGTGTCACCTTGGAGATATGGCTGTGTGTCCTGATGTAGTTGTAAGCATCCCCCTACCTCCAGGAGTCCAGAGAGGCCATCCAAAGTGGGCTCTGTGTCACCCTGGAGATATGGCTGTGTGTCCTGATGTAGTTGTAAGCATCCCCCTACCTCCAGGAGTCCAGAGAGGCCATCCAAAGTGGGCTCTGTGTCACCTTGGAGATATGGCTGTGTGTCCTGATGTAGTTGTAAGCATCCCCCTACCTCCAGGGGTCCAGAGAGGCCATCCAAAGTGGGCTCTGTGTCACCCTGGAGATATGGCTGTGTGTCCTGATGTAGTTGTAAGCATCCCCCTACCTCCAGGAGTCCAGAGAGGCCATCCAAAGTGGACTCTGTGTCACCTTGGAGATATGGCTGTGTGTCCTGATGTAGTTGTAAGCATCCCCCTACCTCCAGGAGTCCAGAGAGGCCATCCAAAGTGGGCTCTGTGTCACCCTGGAGATATGGCTGTGTGCACCAGTGACTAGTGTGAGGTGCTGACCCCAGACAACGTTTACATATCCACAGGTGGAGGACCTGAGGAAGAAAGCACGGGAGCTGAGACGCTACCACCCACAGTTCCTCGAGAGCTGCCGAAGGGAGCAACATGAGCACCATGATGGTCAGTATTGCCAGGGCTAGGTCGCAGGTTCAGGTCGGCCATTGGACCACCAGCCTGTGTCTCACCTTTATCTGTAAATGTTGTATGTGCCACACATGGATGTGCCCTGATGTCTGTCATCCTTCACAGAGACCGATGCCAGCGAAGATGCCCCACACACCTCCACCTATGTGCTTCGCCGACCCACCACCCGGCACGCGAGGCAGGCGGAGGTGGAGACAGAGGAGGACGGAGAGGAGGAGCAGACGGGGGCAGAGGAGGAGTCCCCGATGGAGGAGGAGCAGACGCGTGGCACAGACGTGGGGGAGGAGGAGGGGGAGGGGGAGGGTGAGGAGGAGGAGGAGGATGTCAGCCCACCCACCCATGACCAGGGGGATGAGGAGGAGGATGACGATGTCATCATAGTGGGTGCAGGGGAGGGGGAACAGGGGGTCGGGGTGGAGGCAGGCAGGGGGAGGGGGGGCAGGGACTGGCCAGGGAGGGTGGGGGGAGGGCGCACAGGGAGGGGGGAGGGGCGGGAGGGGGTGGGGGTGAACACAGCCCAGCACAGGGCCAAGGGGGACACAGTCAGACCCTGCAGGCGGCAGCACAGCATGGGTGGCAGCATGGTCGTGCACCACCCAGGGCCACTGTCACACGACATGCACATGCTAGCACACAGACTGCCGACACTGTGTGTCTGTGTGCTGGCAGGTGCATGGAAGAGGTGTTAGTGGCCCTGGCTGATGCACGACGTGATGCCCATGTCGTGTTACACGCGCTGCAGTCCCCGACTGTGGCTGTTCGGCAGGTGGCCACTGATTTGTTTGAGTTGGCATCCCGGTTGCCACCTGCCGAAGAGCATCACCCGTACCGGCCAAGGCACCTGTGATGGCCCCATGTGCCCTGTGCTGTGCTGGGTTCCCCCCCCCATTGTGTTATGTGTGGTTGGGCATGTTGCCCATTGTTGATGTGACCCACAATAAATGTTTCTTTAACTTTCCAGACCCAATGGTCACGTGTCATCCTTACACCCAACATGTATGCAAGCATGGGATATGTATTGCGACCTGGAGGGCCATGAGAGGCGGACAAGGGTGTCATACGTGTCCTGCACGCACATGCAGTCAAAGTGGCCATATATGTGTGGGGCCGTGGGTACAGGGTAGGGCCATGGGAAGCTGCCTGGTGGGGGTCCACCAGAATTACACTGACACATGGATGTGTGCTGTATAGCCCCATGTGTTGCTGACTGCATGGCCCGCCTGACACATGACACCCCTGTCTGCATAAACCACCCACATGCCCTAGGGGTGTGCCATGGTGTGCAATGTGCATTGCAAGCAGTGGCGATTGTTAGGCAGCTGCACACAGTGGCGACTGTAGGTTGGGCAAAACATCACTCTGGAACACAACAGTATGCGTGAGGTCTGTGACTATTCACCCTCCCTCTCCATGGGTGTGTGGGGGCAACACCCAGCTCATGGCCATGGGTAGCTGACACACCCTGTGAGGGTCACAGCCATCTTGTTGCGGCAGTGCTGCAGGTGTAACTGGCATGCCAAGCCACACATTGGCAACGTGCTAGGGGTAACGGGGAAATGGTCATGGACCAACCCTGCATGTTTGCAATACATAAGGGACCACAGGTTCACAAATATGCTACAGACCTGGCATACACTGTTTGCTACAGTTGTATTTTACAAAGGGAACTGTCGACGGGTTGGCCGACCGCGCCTGCCCTGTCCCAATCCCCTCCCCCTCTGCGGTGCAACACCCCCCCCCGGGGATGATGGAGGCGCTGGTGGCTGCGGAGCCGGTGGTGGTGCTGGTGCTGGTGCCGGTGCTGGTGCTGGTGCCAGTGCCTGTAACCCTTGCTGGGCTGCCACCAGAATCCCCTCCAGGGCCACACACATGCCCGCAAAAGGTATAGCCCTCACCACCTCTGTGAGGCCCTGTAGCTGTGCCGTTGCCTGGTCCAGCTTGTTCCCGACGACATCAATGGACGCTCTGATGTCCCTCAGCGCATCACGCAGGCCTGTGGGTGAGACAGAGCGCTGTATGAGAGATAGCCCTTGGACTGAGAAAGACATCAACACAGTGACAGGTTGCACATCATCACCAGGGATACTACTGTGGTATGGCTTACTCCTGTAGACAAAGGTGTGTGGTGATGTGGCAGCCTGTGCCACACTAGTGTGGGGAGACCCCACACACAGCACACGGTCCACCCTCAGAGATGTTCTGATGCACGTGTCCCATGTGGCTGTGATGAAACACACATGTTCTGGATGTTCTGCTACGGTTGGGCACTCAGGGGACTGAACACATGTCTCCCGGACATGGAAGCTGGTGGCTGACACACGGACAGGGACAACAGAGGTGCACCATCACAGGTGCCCCTGATAGGGTAGGGGTCAGGGGGACAGGGTGGGGCCACAGGCAGGAGGGAATCAGACCTTGGACATGTCCCTGTTGGAGGGTGCTCTGATCACAGGGGTGCGATGTGTGCATCGGTACAGCAGGCCCTCCCTGGCGCTTGTGCACGGCTGCATCATCCGTCTGGCAACGATGTTAGGAAAGGGTACGGCCCATGTTGTGTGATGGCAGGGACATGTTGTGTGTGGGGAGGGGCAAGGTACCAGTGCGTGCTAACTGTCCAATACAGGCGGTGGCCATGGTCTGAGAGGATTGGCCAACAGATGGGGCAGCAGGGGCTGACAGCCCCACAGACAGACAGGCTATGTAATTCCGGTTCTGCACATAGCAGGCGCTGCCCCATGGGGTGTGGTGTGCCATAACACTGAATGAGGGGGGGGAGGGCTGTGGCCTGCGGATGGGTGTGCACATGCGGGGTAGGGTCCACCGCTACCTGCAACAGAGGTCATCACATGGCCAGTCTGTCCATGTCGGAGACCGACCCATCTGTGCAATTGGGGGCCATATTGTCATGTCCCCACGAGGGGGACATGTTATTGCCCAGAGTGATATGTCATGCAAGACATCGTGTATGTGCGCAATTGGGAGACCCTGTGGGACCCGTCTCTCACCCAGGCCATCTCTCCATGCTCCCTGACCCGGACATCTGGTGGGTGCCAGGTATCTGGGTGTCTGGACTGGCTTTGTTTGCTGTAGGGCTATCACATTCTGGCGGGCAACGACATCTATAGCATGGTGTGACAGGGGGCTGTGTGCCCCAGCAGATCCAGGGCTGCATAGGGCATGGTGGGTCTGTCGCAGTTGCCCCTGGGCGATGTGGCAAATGCCATTCTGATGCGTGTGTCTCAGCTGCATGGGTGTGAGGTGGGAGACTCCTGCTAGGTCAATGCATGTATGCATCCCCTTTCTGTTAGCGTGTGTCTGTTGTCAGACAGATGCCTGTGTGTGAGTCAGCACATGCCTGTCAGGGGTATACACTAATATGTTGTGCATGGGAATGTGGGGGATGTAGCCCATGCATGACAGACAATGCTGAACACACTGATCAGTGATGCCTCCTCAAGTGTGACGCCAACAAGATATTGCTATGTGTGGTAAAGGCACACACAACAGGATACCTGCTGTCAGTGTTAGACATGCGGTAACACGGGGCAGGGGTGTCAACAGTTGGACCTGTCCTGGACTCCCCAGAGATGTGTGCAGACCTAACTGTACACAGAATGGTTTTGTCTGTGCAGGCTGTGGCAAGGTTATCCATACCAATCATTGACAACACAAACATTGGAACATAGGAACATGAGATATGCCATACTGGGTCAGACCAAGGACCATCAGGCACAGTATCCTGTCTCCAAAGGTGGCCAATCTCGGCCATACGTACCTAGCAGTTTCCCCAAGGGACAAAGGTCCCACAATGCTTGTATTGGATCAAGCACTGATATCCTGGTTACCTTCCCAATGATGGTTTACGGACCATACCCCAGAAACCTGTCCAGACATGTTACAAACACAGCTACACTAACAGCCTTTACTACATCCTCCGTTAACAGATCCCAGAGTTTGGGTACACCTTGTGTGACAGACCACTTCCTGTCATCAGTCGTAAATAGTTTACCCTGTAGCTCCGGTGCATGTCCCCCAGTCCCGATATATTCTGATATGGTACACAATTGATCTACGTCTACCCATTCCACACCGTCCATGGATCTATAGACCCAGAGCATATCTCCCCTCAGCTGTCTCTTTCCCAGGTTGACGAGCACAAACCTTTTTGGCCTCCCCTCCTGGGAGTGGACTCACATCCCCCTTGCTATATTGGTGGCTCATATCTGACCCTCATCTGTATTTGCTAGATCCCATTTTAGGGTACGGAGACCAGAGTTGCACACAATATTCAGGGGGCGTTATCACCATCGAACGATATAGAGGCATGACACCATCTCTATTTGTTTTCCACATTCCTTTCCTTATCATACCTACCGCTCTATGTGATCTTTTGGCTGCCGCTGCACATTGGGCCGAGGGTATGAACATCGTATCTGCAATGACGCCTACATCATCTCCCTGTGTGGTGTTGGCTAAGGTTGAACCCTGCATCATGACACCATAGTTTGGTTTGGTCCTCCCCAGGTGCATAACCTTGCACGTCACCACATTAAACCTCACCTGCCATTCTGATCGCCATTCTGATCGCCAGTCCTCCAGTTGATCAGGGTCCTCTTGCATGTGTCTGCAATCCCTGTGGGTTTCTACAACGTGGAATAGTTCTGGGTCATGTCCAACTCTGAGAACCTTACTCGTCACAACACCTTCCAGGTCATTTCTGAATATCTCATAAACAGCAGCGGACACAGCACAGATCCCTGTGGTACACCACTATTCACCACTCCCCATTGGGGGAATTGGCCATTTAGCCCTACCCCCTGCTTCATATCTTCCAACCAGTTCCTGAACCACAATAGTACACTACCTCCCATCCCAGGACTCTCTTGCTTTGCAGGGGGGCTCTCATGAGGGACCTTGTCAGAGGTTTCCTGACAGTCCAGTTACACAGCAGCAACCGACTCACCTTTGTGCACCTGCGTATTCACTCCCTCCAGATAACCTAACAGAGCAGTGGGACAGAATCCTCATGGTCCAGAGACATGTTGGCTGTCACCCATCAGGTCGTGACTATATACCTGCTGAGTACAGTGATACATTATGATGGTGTGTACCATTTGTCACGGCACTGACGTCAGGTTCACTGGTCTGTGTATTCCCAGATAACCCCCGAACCCTTTTAAGGATCCATAACCATAACCATGACCATGACCAGGTACATAACCATACCCATAGCCAACACCGTATGGATCAACTTTCCTCTGCATGTTAGCCTCCCAACTCCCACACATGGACCCCAGGTTCATTGCATCAGGGCACACATTCCTGTAGGTACGGCTCACATGCTAGCAGTCACCCAGCTGATCATCCACCTGGCTTGCTTCCCACTGCGTGGCTATGGGTCAGACCCAGGGGCACCCATGGGTGGATATGAGGACTGGTTTGTGTGTCTGTGCGCTGGTAGGTATACGTTCCAAAATATGATGACATAAGGGGTGTGGAAATGGGGGAATTCATGTATCCACAGCTTTCACCCTGGGGCTCCCCCCCCCGGCAGCAGTCATGTTTCCCCATCAGGGCCTGACACTGAGGGATTCCCCAATGGAGCAGATCATACTACATATGTAGTTCCCAGCTGTCGTCCAGGGGTGTAGGCAGGGCATAGGTCAGTGTTTCCACCTGTGCTCCCATTGCTGTGAGGGTTCCTCGCTAGATGGCCTGGCCATTATGTTCAACAGTTCCCATGTCCAGCCGCCCAACACGGTTCCAGGGACACTGGGACTCTCTGCACATACCATCTGGCACGTGTCCCAGGGTCCCTTCGACGTGCAGATGCTGCTGTCAGGGGTACCATCTGGGGACCCCTAGCTCTGCAGCACCACTTCCCTGACCCACACCACTCCACTGATGTGGACCTGCCCTCTGATTTTGTCACCGTACACGTACCTCCCCTGTGTCGGCGCCACCTCACAGTGCATCTGCGCTTCATCCCTCGAAGAATCACATGCCGAATCGGTCTGTGCACTGTGGCCTTTGCATCTGATGATGTAGCTGGGGATCAGGATCATACTCCCTGAGATGATAGTCCACTCTAGATGGCACTCCATGTGGCCTCTGCCTTGGTGTGTGCTACACCCCAGCACTGCACAGCTGTGAAGACTCAGGCCCTGCCCTTTGTGATGTGTACGTGGGGTACACCTCATAGCCCTCTTGCATGGACACACGTTACCACACACCAGCTCCCTTTCTGTCTCTGGGTACCCTGGTGCATTCTGGGAGCGGTCGTGTGTCATCGCAGGTACCTGCTGTCACATGCCATACAGGACTGACAGTTTGCTTGTCCAGGGTCACTAACCCTTTCAGGGGCTCCCTCCTGACCTATGATACGCTTGCTTGTCACCGGGTTCACACAACGCTGCAGTTATGTAGGCATATGACTGTGTCCATTGGCCCTCAACTGCTGTGCTGTTTGTCACCTGACCATCCGCCACCCAATGCCATACCCCTGTGTCTCTCACGCCAATATGCCACATACATAAACCTCACCGGTAGCAGCTGTTGGTGTACAATGAGACAAACAGCACAATGCCATCACACATTGAACATTTACATAAACCTTGTGTATGTGACCACCTCATGGCACCCACCTTCAGCATTGCGTGCTCCACCTGCGCCATGGCTGTGCAACCCTGACATCAGGACATCCATCGTGTGGCTGGAAGGGGCCTGCAGCTGTTGTGGTGGGGGACCCATAGCCTGGCTGGCAACAGGCTGCTGCATGTCTCCGGCCGTCCCAGCTGCTGGTCCGCTGGTCCTGGGGGGTGAGGGCTGTGGGCCAGTTGCATCTGTGCTTGTGGCTGTTTGCTGCACCTCTGTGTCCTCCCAGGCCTGAGGCACATCCTCCTCCGGCTCATCCACGTCCTCCCCCTGCTCGTCCTCATGCGCCCCCATGCTGCTGTAGTCACCTGTGATGTGAGCAGTAGAGGAGGGCTCAGATATGTATCTACGCAACAACAGTATATCCGCTAGTGCTGTGGTTAACACATACATGCGGGGATGTTGGCATGCATACTGCTTACACACTCCCCTGCTTCCTTCACCAACCCATACATTACAGCCATGTCCCCTCACCTGTGGTACATGTGGGTGCAGTATCCCTGTCTGTGTGTCCTGATTGGCAGTAAGGTGCTCATGGACACAGGCCCCTTCCTGCCCCCATCCCATGTCTCCCTCCCTATGCGCCTCTCATGTCACCATTTGCCCTTGGTTTCCCTGTGCTACCACCCGCCTCTGCCACCCCCTTTCAGAGTGTGCAGGGCCAGTATATTGGGCATGCGCCCATGGCGGATAGAGTTTGGCGGGGGTGCGTGACATTCAGGGCTGTGGGCTGTGATGCTGTGCAGTAGACACCTCTGGCACCGTCATGCGGCTGTCCACACACATGCAGGACTGGGCAGCTCATATGTTACCTATACATGCCTTCCTGCACGTCCACACATGACTACAGGGTACAGCAAACACTGTTGTGGGGGTGGGGGCGCGTCTGATTGGCGTTACCAGATATGTGACAGGTGCGGTTAGGGCTGGGATGGGGAACATGTGCAAACTGTGTCCTGCAACCTGGCACCACAGCAGGGTTTGTGTTTGGATAGCATACACACATGCCCTATCGGGGATAGGTACAGGGTGTGGCGCGTGTGACACATAAGGGGTGTGTGTTTGCATGGGGCTACATGGTCTGTGGTGCTGATCACAGGTATGTCCTGCGAGCTACCTGTTAGCGGTGTGTGTTGTTGGGGCAATGACAACAATATACATGGCAGTGTGCTCAAATGTCATGCTATGCGTCACAACATTACCTGGGCATGACATCACTCTGCTAGATTGGCACATCAGTCTCAGTCCTATCGCTGTGCGACCTTCAACAGTTACGCAGTCACGGGATGGAGCGGATGCTCCATGGTACACAGCGGACTGTGGGGATACCCTCATCCCATTACAGAAACCCGTGAGACACTGGCGCTGCTACCATGCAAATGTTGCCCTGACAACAGTCATCACCCACCCATCTGCTAGCCGCACGGCATTCTCTGTGTCAATGACATGGTAACACACTGATACCATGTGGAGATCTCACAATGGTCCACAACAACATTTGTAGCTAGTTTGGACCCTGTCTAGGGGGCCATCCTCAGGGCCCCGAGCTGAGATACACCCTCAGGACTTTGCGACTCACCTACAATCTCAGTTGTGCCTTAGCAACAGTCCCTCTGTGACAACCACTACACCTGTGCAGGATATCCCTGGCGCTATCTCGCCATTCTGTTTACCTTACGACAAAGGACCTGAGGGCACCATAGCAACCCAATTCATCTCCACATCCCAGTCCGCTCCATGCCATGCCTCCTGGGTCAAGGGCCTTCGCAGTCACATCGGCCCAGTGATCAACAACATCATGTCCCTTTCCTCTTCACCTGGATCATTACCTGCAGTCCTTCAGCATACCTCAGCTATACCCCTGTTGACAGACTGCAATCTGTACCCTCTAAAGGTGGGTTCCTGCTCACCCATCTCTGGCATACCTATACTTGCTGAGATGATTGTGGACGTGGACCAACGACAGCTACAGGGACATATTGACTGTGCTGCACCACTGGACCCCGCCAACATCGCCCCAGGGAGCTCCATGTAGTCGACACCCTCCTCACCCTACTCTACAGCTAGATGATATATGGCATAGATGATCCCCGACTGGGTTGCCACCTCCCAAATCTGGACATCCCCACAGCATGTCAATCAGTGACTGACAACCCCCTTGTGGCGGGTATAATTGTGCGGGGCATCACTGCAACAGCGGTTGAATGGTGCAGGTCCGATCTATACCGAAGATGGCAGCATGTCGGCTCAGGGGTCAGAACATCTGAACCCTCCCACCAGCATCAGGGTCTTAACCAATGCTCATCACATTCTATCCCCCTATTGAACATCTACATGCAACCTATCTGTGGGGTCATACATCCATTTAGTGTTGTCTACATGCCTTATGGCGATTACATTGTTCTCTACACACCCATCTCCAATGCACATATGTCTCTCTCCCCTCCATACCCTGCCGCAATGCATATTTAGGGTGTATTTTCTCTTGAAACCTCCATATGTAACCTATGACAACGGAGGTCCTCTTGATCATGCGCAATCCCAACATCATCCCACCACATCATCTCAAGACTAGGGGAGATGTACTGCAATCTGAGCCCTCCTCACGTTACCAGTATTTCATTCTGTACCTACGCCGCAATATCATATCACACACATAAAACACAGTCAGACCTGTATACTACATGATCCACTCTTTGACACACCTACGCTCCATGTTGGAACCAGACTGTTTGCTGACAACATACCATGCACTGATGATCCCACACGTCAATGACGTGACCATCATTCGTCAGGTTCCTCACTAATGCACCTTATACCCGTTACAGCTGCCAATGACTGACACAGCAAGGTTACCTCTTGGGGACGCCGTGGATAACCATGTTTCCCTGTGCTGATGAACTTACATTGGCTAGCTATTCTGACCAGCATTTCCTTTATTAACGTACCTTACACGTTTAACGACACTAATCGGCTCTACGCTGCATCCTTGTCATCCCCTACTCACTGTACTACACCAGAGAGAGCGACAGCATCCGCGACTATCACCTCCCTAGAGCTACAGACGGCCATCACAAGCTGTGCTTCCCCTGCAACCGACAGGACCTTTCACCTTTGTGCCCCTAGGTGCTGGAATTCAGCACCCCCTTGCATCTGGCCTATCAGCAGCTTATCGCACTCAGGTAGACCATCACATTCTATCTCTCAGAGCTCTTCCCTATAGATTCATCAACACCTGTGGTCCTCAGCGAGCCCACCCACGTACACAATTGCATGATGTGTCAGGGACCTGCTTGCGCTGATAATATATATCTGACGGTGGTATATGTACCTGGCACCTTTTCGTGGTAACATGTACCTAATCAGTTATGGTACATCTGTGGAAACCCTGTACATTGTTTGCCTTGGTATTCACGTTCCGTACCTTGTCATCTGTGAGCTCATGCATGTTGATTGTACTGGGATTAGGGTCCCTGTTAGACACGCTGATGCTGAATAGTGCGGTGTATGAGGGGATATAGATATGTAACTTACTACATAGATATACAGGGTGTACACTCCGGGGGACATTGAGATGGTCACCTGTGGAGGGTGTAGACTACTTACACCTCTGATCAACACACATGTGGTGTGGCAGACCTGCTTATCTATGACTCACACCTGCAATGCTTCTGCAGAGGCATATTCAGATTACCTTCTCGCATCAACGACCTGTAACATTTGCTGATCACCTCATGGGTTAGGGTATGTTCCTAGCCGGCCTTAGACCTCTACCTTTCCTGCTGCACCTGCACAGGTCTCCTATCATTGACCACCGTTGTATAACATGTATTTTGTTAGGTTGGACAGTGAGTATCTGGCTGCTGCTACTATGGATCTACACAGTCGCAGCAGTCAGGTGAGCATTGTCAGTGCTGATAAATCACATGTCATCCGACATTGGTTAATGATTAGCCTGATGTTCTGTGGACAGACTGTGGTGACAAGGACATCGGACAGGACAACACTATATTATCCTGTCAATAGAGAGGTACATGCTACAGGTCAGTGATGCGTGAGGGCATTCTGCCTATTCATCTTCCATGGCGTTGCATGTGTGAGTGTACGACCTGCATATCTGCCGCACCTGGTCTGTATTGATCAGAGGTAGAGGTGGTCTAGACGGTCATCCAGTGAGTCCACCATGTATATCTTGAGGGTATTCTCTGTATATCTATTTTATATCTCCCTGTGATTGGAACCCACTAATCGTGACAGAAAACATTCATACTGGTCACAACAGGGAGATGTGTGCCACATGCATGTGTGGCCTGTGCTCAGACCTCACCCAGGCTGTGTGCTGCGACACAATGCATCGGGGATACCCGTGGGGCCAGGATACTGGGCACCGTCCATCACAAACATGGGTGTCAGCCATCTTTCCGCACGGTAATTCCTTTGTGGTGACACACAATGAGTGCGAGGGGGGCCATCACAAGAGGGACAGGGTGCACAGTGGCAGATTGGACTGCAGGACGGCAAGGTATGTTCAGTGTCCATGCAGACATGTTCACCAGAACAGGCGCTGACATCGCAGCTGGGGTTTCAAGGGCCCTGACAGAAGGTATAGCAGCACAGATGGGACTGTCGTGTCAGAGGGGACTCTCACAGCAGTGATCACACCAGGTACTGGCTCACAGGGATTTGCAGGTCGATATGAGGGGGGGGGGGCATGCTCTGGATGCATTGTGTGGACCTACACACTCAGTTATGAGTGTGCTGTGGACTCGGGGGGGGGATGTCATGGCCAGTGGGGCCGGGGAAGGTGTCTGTGCATAGCTAACAGCAGTGCCCTGTCACAGTTATTGCAGGAGGGACAGAGCCCCTTGACATGCAACCTGTCTGACAGTGTGGGACTGATGGACCTCTGTGATGCTGTGATTGCGTCATTGCATACATATGTTCCAGACTGGGCTGGTGACATCATAGGGTTGACGTTGGGTGAGATGTTAGGTCTGTGGGCATCTTCTCTGGGTTCTATCCTGTATGTGCTTTGCACATGTATTGGCCCGGGGCATGGATTCCCTACATGTGACAGCTGAGGTGAGGCTTGGGTGATGGAAGGGGTGAGCTATGCCGCACAGTGCATGTTGTGTAGATATCTGGGGGACAGTGTTTGCTGGTCTGCCTATCTACACACTGTGTACGGCAGCGGTATACAGTTTGCAGCTGTGAGCTCTGTTCGTGTCAGCTTACAGGTTCAGTCACACCTGGGTGTTGTTACAGTAAGCCATGTTGGTTAGTCCATTACATGGCCTGTCCAACCCTGACACCTATTTTGATTGACAGGCGTACACTGTGGGGACTACCTCTTAGCCATTGCGTACTAAGAGTTTGAAAGGTGCACATGCCTAGCTGATAGACCTGCTTCATATTGGCAGTTACATACTGACCTACGCATAGACTGTTGCCTGGACATTGTTACACAACAAATTGTCAGACGTACCTGCCAGCGGGTGTGCGGTGTCCAGAAGCTCAGGAAGGCCACATGTGTAAATATCCCCCAGTCTTGCTGCAAGCTCACGCTCGAGGGGCGATAGTGGGCAGATGAGGGGGCCCCCACCACCTGTCCCCATGGCATGCTGGTGTTCGGCCACCATCACGTGCCGTACACCTCTTTTTATATCTGAAAATCATTTTTTCAGACTATCCGTGTCCCTTGGTGGGCCACCCGCCCCAGCCACTGCTAGCCTCACATCCTCCCACACAGCATTGCGGTTCCCCACGCTTGTTTGGCTACTGAGGCGGCCAAAGAGGACATCATAGTTCTCCAGGACCAGGCTCAGGAGGATGTGGTTCTCTGGGTCACTAAATTTCAGCGCCCTCCTCCGCTGAGTAGCTGGCACAGGTGGGCGCTTTCTTTTGCCAGTGTGTCATTGCATTTCCACATCTTTTGCCCCCGATGGGCCTGCACGGGCCTCAAGCACCAGTGGCACCGCCCCACCCGCCTCTGCAGTGCACTGCTGTTCTGCATCCCCACCAGCCTCCTCAACATTCACATCCGCGGCACGCACCGACGCACAACGGCACAGGCGCACATCACCACACCGGAAATACATCTATATATCCTCAGGCAGCGATAGTACACATTGAGGGTTGTATTGTAGGCGAGGTATACGTTTGGAGAGGCTGACATATTGATCAGGGCTAGGATATCTGTGTAGTTCATTCTCTATTGTGTTGTACTGTGTGTATTGTGTTGTGTATTGCATCCGTTTGTTCCGTTTGTCAGTCGGTGTTTGTGAGTTGGTCACTGTTGTGGGTGCTTTGTGTGTGTTGTAGTGTGTTTGTGTAGGCCAGCGGGGGGAGGTGATGGCTGGGATATATGTTTCTGCATGTGCCCTGGAAGGTGAGCAGATGCTGCGGTTGCCGGACAGGGGGGATGGTGTCCATGGGGCTGAGGCACAGGGCATGGGTGTAGTCCCGCAGCAAATCAGACCTGCAGCTGTGGAGGAGGGCCAAGCAGCTGGTGTACGTGCACAGCGCAGGAGACGTGCCGAGGTGTAGGCTCGGCAGCCTCGCCTCTACAGGCCCAGGGCCCAGCTCCAGGACATGCGTGAGGACCAGGTCATCTCCCTGTACAGGCTGAGCACAAGGGCTATTAGGGAGCTCTATGAGGATCTAAGACCTGACCTCGAGCCCCTGACTAATCGGTCACATGCCATACCGGGTTTAGTTAAGCTCCTTGCTGCTTTACATTTCTTTGCCTCTGGCTGTTTCCAACACTCAGTGGGCGCAGTGGGTAGCATGAGCCGGCCCTCATTCTCCCGATGTCTCCACCAGGTACTGCGTGCCATGGTCAGCCGGGTGGGGAATTACATAGCCCTTCCCCACACTAGGCAACATTGGGCGACCCTGAACCTTGAAGAGTGTCCGAGACACCAGTGGCATGGGAGGAAAGGCATACAAGAGGCCTGTGGACCATGGAATCAGAAAAGCATCCGCTGCTACCCTGAGAGGATGCGGTTGTCGAGAGCAGAATCTGGGAAGTTGCCGGTTCAGAGGACTGGCAAATAGATCCATGGTGGGGAGACCCCACCTGAGAAAGATCCGTTGAACCACCAATGGGTCTAATCTCCACTCGTGTGGTTGGAGGATTCTGCTCAGCTTGTCTGCCAGGTAATTTTCTTGACCTGGGAGATAGACCGCTTTGAGCAGGATGCCGTGAAGGACAGCTCAAGAGCACAGTCTTCGTGCCTCCTGACAGAGAAGGAAGGAGCCTGTGCCGCCTTGTTTGTTCACGTAGAACATTGCAACTTGATTGTCCATCTGGACCAGCACAGACTGGTGAGAAGTGAGATGGGAGAAGGCTCTCAGAGCTAGGCGAATGGCTCTGAGCTCCAGGAAGTTTATCTGCTGAGCAGACTCCCAAGGAGTCCAGAGGCCTTGAGTGCATGTCCCTTGGCAATGTGCTCCCCACCCCAGGAGAGAAGCATCGGTGGTCAGCACCTGAGAAGGTGGAGGAGATTGAAAATCCACTCCCAGCACCAGGTTTGGCAGATGAAGCCACCACCGCAGAGAAGAGACCAGTAGGTCGGACACCTGTACTGAGTCCGCCAGGCTCCCCGTGGCCTGATGCCATTGAGTGCGAAGGCACCACTGAGCAGGTCGCATGTTCAGGCGGGCATTGGGGGTCACATGGACCGTGGAAGCCATATGGCCGAGCAGTCTCAGAAATTGCCTGGCAGAGACCAGGGAATTGCTGTGAAAGTGGCTGGCGAGATCCATGAGCCTGTTGGCCCTGTCTAGAGGCAGGAAGGCCCGCGCCTGAAGTGTGTCCAACTGGCGCCTATGAATTCGAGATTTTGAGAGGGGAGCAAAGTGGACTTTGCGAAGTTTATGACAAATCCCAAGTGCTGGAGTAGAGTCACAGTGCGATGAGTGGCCTGAGTGGCCTCTTGGGAAGACTGGGCTCTGATCAGCCAGTCGTCCAGGTATGGAAACACAAAAAGGCCTTGAAGTCTTAGATAGGCCGCCACCACTGCTAGGCACTTGGTGAACACCTTGGGTGCTGAGGATAGGCCAAAGGGCAGTACTCTGTACTGGTAATGATTTCCTCCCACAACAAACCTGAGATATTGTCTGTGGTCTGGATGAATAAGGATGTGAGTATAGGCATCCTTTAGATCTAAGGAGCATAGCCAGTCTCCCTGCTGGAGGTAGGGAAGCAGGATTCCAAGGGTAAGCATCTTGAACTTTTCCCTTGCCAGGAACTTGTTGAGGTTTCGCAAGTCCAGGATGGGTCTGAGGCCTCCAGTTCTTTTTGGAATCAGAAAGTACCTGGAATAAAAGCCGTGACCTCTGAGGTGGTGGGGCACCGGTTCCACAGCCTGTTCCTGAAGAAGACTTGCTAACTCCTGAAGGAGTAAGTCCCTGTGCAGAGGGAGTCTTGGAGGCTCCCCTGGAAAGTAGGAGGGAGGTACCTGGTGAAAGTGTTAAAGATAGCCTTTTTGAACTATATGGAGCACCCAGGTATCTGATGTGATGGCGGATCACCTGTGGGCAAAGTGGACCAGCCAGCCACCTGTGCTGAGAGAAACCAGTGGAGGGGAAGAGGCTATGCTGACGGAGTCAAAAACCCCCACCCTGCTGAGCAGGGGCCGGTGTTGTGGGCTTGGGGGCCTGATGCCTACGGGACCCATTACCCCGTCCCTTGGCCTGCTGACCCTGTTGGGGAGCTGCTGAGGCCTGATAATGGGGGTAGTGTTTATAGGCAGCCGCCTTCCTCGGGTAAAAGGGCTTTTTCCCTGAGCCCTTCTTCTTCTGAGAAGGAGCAGAGGTTTTTCTGGACAGCCGAGTCCTGGTCAGAGTCTCGGTCTCGAGTTCTGCAGCCTTTTCAGCCATGGGCTTGCCAAAGAGGTTTTCACCTCTTCAGGGGACATCGACCAACTTGTCCTGTACCCATGGCTTGAGGTCGGATGACTGAAGCCAAGCCTGTCGGCGGGCACCGATGCCGGCTCCGGCTACTCGATCCGATGCTTCAAAGCCATCGTAGGCTGCTCGAGAGATAAACTTCGAGCACTCTCGAATACCAGTGGACAAGGCCTGGAACCTCTGTAAAGGTTCCTCGGAGAGACCAGCAGAGAACCCGGCAATTTCTTTTGCCAGGTCTCAGAGATACATGACCATGTAGAGCTGGTAGGTCTGGACTCGACAAGCAAGCATAGAGCCCTGGAAGCACTTCCTACCGAGGGCATCCAGGTTCCGGGCCTCCCGGCCGGGAGGCACCGAGGAGTGCATCTTCTGACTCTTGAGTCAATGCATGGCTGATTCCACCACCATGGAATGGTGCGGTAGTTGTGCCTTTTGGAACCCGGGGCTCTTGCGGACTCGATAAATGGAATCGACCCGCTTGCTTAACACTGGCGCCGACGCCGGGCTCTCCCACATGCGGAAGAGAAGTCGCTCCAGCATCGGAGGAACCGGTACAGTAAAGGCCTCCTTCGGGGGAGAGTCATACTGGAGGGCATCGAGCTCTTCAGCTCGAGGCTCCTCCTCGGGATCCGTGGGGAATGCCAAGGCCTTGGCCATATCCCGCACAAAGTCCGAGAACCGGGTGTCCTCCGGGGGGGACCGTCTCCGAGGTTCGGACTCGAGCGAGTCCGATGGGACGCATCGAGTCCGAAAAGTACCGGGTGACTCTTCGTCCTCCGTCTCCCAGGCCGACTCCTCGGAGGAGGAATCGAGCGGCTCCGGTCGGGCGGGCTCCGATGCCCTCTGCCCCGATGCCGAGGCCGGCGTCGACGACCTCGGTCCCGAACGGGAGGCCAAGGGAGACCGTGACCGAGTATCGACTCGAGTTCGCATGGACTCGAGGATCGGCTCGGTCTCCGGGGTCGACTTGGACATTGACGTCCTGGTGGTCGGGGCAGATGCACCGGCGAGGCCAGCGATCAATGCCCGCTGCTGGTCCATGAAGGCAGCGAAACTGCTCTCCAAGGCCGTCAACCTGAGTCCGAGCTAAGGAGACCCAGCAGCCCCCGACTTGACACCGTCGGGGCCGACGTCGGCTCCTTCGGAGGCGAGTCCACGAGGACTACAGTACTCACATGTTCAGGAGATTCCATCTCGAGATGAGGATGTTTCGAAGGCCTCTCCGACTCTGAGGACCCGGGACGGCTATCGGGGCTATGCGACCTGGCCCTCGAGGAACCAGGAGCGTCCATCGACGCCACCCTCGCGGGTTTCTTCTTCCTATGATGTTCCCGGGCAGGAGACCCCCACTCAGAGGAACTCCGACGATGCTCAGGACCGGAGTCCCGGGACGTCGAAGCCTCTGACGAGGTTCGGAACCGGCTGGACGTGGAGTCAGAGAAGATTCATTCTTTTTGATGCTGCCGACTCCTCAACGCTTTTGAGGACATTTTGCCACACGGACCACAGATCATCGGGTCATGATCGGGTCCGAGGCAGCGGAGGCAGCAGTCGTGTGTGTCGGTAAGAGACACTTTTTAAACCCGCTGGCAGCCATCGGGGAAAAAGGGCCCCTGCGAGGTCAAAAGACAGGGCTGCCAGTGAAAAAGAAAAATGGCGCGAACGCTAATCACGAAGGACAAAAACCGAAAAAATAAAGAACGGACCCGATACCGGCGTAGCGGGTCTGGGCGGGAAAAGGATCCGGCGTCGAACCGAGAAAAGAATAGTAAATAAAATCAACTTTTTCTGCGGCGATCACAAACAGCGTCTGTAGGGCTCCGCGGAAAAAAGAAGACTGAGCAAGATGGCACCCTTGGGCGGGAAGGGGACCATGCATGCGCGCTACAATTCCCAAAGGCTTTCTTTGAAAGCTGGGGAAATTGCTCTGCGAGGGCTCCGTCGGCGCCGACGTCACCCATATGTGAGGACTGACTTCCTGCTTGGTCCTGGAGAATGCTTATTTTCCCATTTACCCTATTGGGTTAAATGTTTTTCCTTTCTATTGTGTAAGCATGCCCACCTTAATGTATTGTGGGCTTGTGTGATAATGTCTTTATATTTTCTTCTTCATATGTATCTCTTTGGGTATTATTCAGTATTCAGATTTCTGTCACTTTTTTAATCAAGTGGATACTTGTAATTTAATTTCAAAATTTATTTAAAAAACAAAAAAAAACAAAACAGCGGTGGCTTTGTGCCTGCACCAACCCATAGGTTTTGGCACACGTGGCCTGTCGCTTCTGACTTCCCTCCAATGCAACTGTTGGAAGGGAGTCAGAAGTGGCAGGCAGGGCCAGCCCTAGAGTTTGTCCAAAGTGTTGGAGCCCTAGGCAAACCTCAAGCTTTACACCCCCTCTGGCTGTCAAAATCTATTATTTAGCTTTGAAGGGCTTGCTTTTGCTGCCCTCCAGAGGTTGCTGCCCTAGGCGACCGCCTAGTTTGCCTAGTGTTTGGGCTGAAGTGCATTATCTGCCACAGGCACCAAAGTGGCAGCACAAAGCCATCGTGCTGCCTGACAAGGTCTGCATAGTGGATGGGCCAGCTCTGCCCCAAACCCACCCATTGTGCATAGCACCTCACCAAGTGAAATATCTGTTCTGCTCAATAAAACACCCCACCCACTCAGTCATGCACACAGCCTTGTAGCACTATACAAATGAGGAGGAGTAGTAGTAGTAGTAGTAGACGTCTCCTCATACACATCCCATCCATTCAGTCACTCATACTCTTTCCTGGCTGAGAAGAGTGGCTGCCCCTGGAATGCGAGACACTGTAACAAGCCAACTTAATCTTAAATTTTCCACGCTGTCTCCGTGAACTTGGCTGGGGGTGGTGGGATGCATCGTGGCACAATGCACCATGCGATGAAGGGGGGGGGGACCACCCTGGGTGACAAGGGGGCAGGGAATGCCAATGGCTCCATGAGGTCGGTATTTATTACTGCATTTTAAATTTGTTACTGGAATAGCTAAGAATTAAACATAAACTAAGTATGGCCTGTACTGAATAGTTACTCAGTGTAGGGCTGTGATGATGCCGAGTGATTTGTAGTAACAATACAAAAACCCTCACAAGAAGTAGTAAGTCACAATCCAAATATATCTACAAACTCTCCAATCAAATCTTTTCAAAAGGCTTGAACAACCAACAAAGTTCAAACACGCAGTTACCTTGAACACGCGGCAGAGAAACCATCGGAGCGCTGTGGATTCAGCAACAGGAATACCTGCTTATCCAAGAATCCCAGCCATATCATTCACAGGACTTGTTTTTGAATCCTATGATTTGTAATGGCAATGTATAAGAGATTATTGTGTGAGCTGAATAAAGCAGGATTACACAAATCCCAATGTGATGAGTGTGTGAATTATCAGGACGGTAGTATTCCACACAAGTTCTATGCATCTTTATCCTTGGGAGTTCACCTCACTGGCAGCACTAAGGCTGTATGAGGGCTCATAAATAAAATTCTCTGTTACAGATTTTGAGACAGTTGGGTCTTGGTCTTCTTATGTCTCCCGTGACATTTTTAGTATATGCTCTGGGGGATCCTCCTTCAGTGCTATCTCACTGTCAATTGTGTACCTCAGGGATCTGTTTTGGGATAATTTCTATCTATAGATTTGTTATTTGGTGGTCTGATCTCCTCTCATAGTTTTCAATATCATCTTTATGATGGTGACTCCCAGATCTACATCGAAGTTTGCACCAGGAATCCAGTCCAAATCTCAGTCTGCTTGTCTGCCATTGCTGCGTGGATGGAGAACTGCCATCAAAAACTTAAAATGCCGTCTTGGCCATGATATCTTTCACGCCAAATCTATCTCTTGCCTTCTATATTTTTCTTTTCTCTATGGATAACACTGCCATCTTTCCTGGTCCCTTCAGCCTGTAACCTTTGAATCATTACTCTTCCTCTCTCTCTCTCCACATACCAAACACTACTAAAACCTGCCATTTCTTTTTATCATCAAAATATGCCCTTTTTCCAAACATCCTCTACCTGTGTTGCTACACTGACATAACCATTCCATTCTTGTGTCACTTGATTGGTTTCCTATCTGCTCATAGATAAGTTTTGCTTACTCACAAATGCATTCATTCCTCCATTCCTCTCCTCTTATCTCTTCCTAAGCCCCTACTCGGGCACTTCACTCATCGGGTAAGTTATTTTTATTTGTGGCCTCCTCCACCACCAACTCCACACTCTGTTCTTTCAACCTTACGCCCCTGTATACCTGGAATAGTCCAATCATAGCAAGCTCAAAGTCCTAAACTTCAAAAACACTGACTTCAATAAAATGGCCAAGTACCTAAAGGAGGAGCTGACAGGGTGGAAGGGGATAAGGGAAGTAGAATTGCAATGGGCTAAACTAAAAGGGGCAACAGATAAATATGTAAGAAAAGTAAATAAAAACAAGAGGAGAAGGAAACCTATTTGGTTTTCCAAAGAAGTGGCTGCTCAAATAAGGGCAAAAAACACAGCTTTCGCAAAATGCAAAAGCTTGCAAACAGAGGAACTCAGAAATGAATACAGGATCAAACTCAAGGAGACAAAAAGAGAAATAAGGATAGCAAAATCACAGACAGAGGAAAAGATGGCTAAAGATGTTAAGTGCGGTGACAAAACTTTTCTTCAGGCATATTCGGGAAAGGAAGAAGATCAGAGGTGGAATTGCAGGACTCAGAAGTGCTGGGAACGGACTCATGGAAAATGACATTGATAAAGCAAAATTACTAAACAAATACTTCTGCTCTGTTTCTACTAAAGAAAATTCTGGAGAAGGACCACCTGTGACTCCCAAATATAAAAATGGGAATGAAGTAGATACCACACCATTCAGAGAAGATGAGGTGTTAGAACAACTTGCAAAACTGAAAGTGGAAAAGGCCATGGGACCGAATGGGATACATCCCAGGATACTGAAAGAGCTCAGAGAGGTTCTTGCAGGGCCGTTAAAGGATGTTTTCAACAGATCCTTGGAAACAGGAGAGGTTCCTCAGGACTGGAGAATGGCTGATGTCGTACCTCTACACAAAAGTGGTGACAGGGAAGAAGTGTCAAACTACAGGCCCGTGAGCCTTACCTCGGTGGCGGGAAAAGTAATGGAGGCGCTCCTGAAAGAGCAAATAGTGAACTTTCTCAAAACCAACAGGTTGCAAGATCCAAGGCAACATGGTTTTACCGAGGGATGACCTTGCCAAACAAATCTGATTGAGTTCTTCAACTGGGTGACCATAAAACTGGATCAAGGACATGCGATGGATGTCATCTACCTGGATTTCAGCAAAGCCTTTGATACTGTCCCTCATAAGAGGCTTATCAATAAACTCAGTAGTTTGGGGATGGGTCCCAAGGTGGTAAACTGGATCAGAAATTGGTTGACTGACAGACAACAGAAGGTGATGGTAAATGGAGTTCACTTGGATGAAAGGAAGGTGATTAGCGGGGTGCCTCAGGGTTTAGTCCTGGGCCTGGCACTGTTCAATGTATTTGTGAGTGATATTGCTGAAAGACTGAATGGAACGGTCTGTCTTTTTGCAGATGACACGAAAATTTGCAACAGAGTGGACTCCCCCGAGGGAGTGCTTAACATGAGGAAAGATCTACAAAAGCTGGAAGAATACTCTAATGCTTGGCAATTAAGATTTAATGCAAAGAAGTACAGTGTCATACACTTGGGTAGCAGAAATCAAATGGAAATGTACACAATAGGGGGCGAGAGGTTAATGTGCACGGAGCAGGAGAAAGGCCTCGGTGTGATTATTTCTGTAGATCTCAAGGTGACAAAACAGTGCGACAAGGCGGTGGCAAAAGCCAGGAGGATGTTGGGCTGCATTCGAAGAGGAATTACCAGCAGAAAGGAAGCGGTACTAGTGCCACTGTATAAGTCTCTGGTGAGGCCTCACTTGGAATACTGTGTTCCGTTTTGGAGACCGTATCTTGCAAAGGATGTAAAAAGAATGGAAACTGTTCAGAGGAAGGCGACCAAAATGATTTGGAGCCTGCGTCAGAAGCCGTATGAGAAGAGACATGAAGACCTAAATATGTACACTTTGGAAGAGAGGAGGGATAGGGGAGATATGATTCAGACCTTTAAATACTTAAAAGAGAAATAATGAACAAACAAACCTCTTCCAGAGACGGGGAAGCTGTAAAACTAGAAGGCATGACATGAAGCTTCAAGGTGGTAAATTGAAAGGCAATGTCAGGAAATACTTTTTCACTGAAAGAGTGGTGGATGCTTGGAATGCCCTCCCGATGGAGGTGGTGGGGTCAAACACAGTGAAGGAATTCAAAGCGGTTTGGACAGACATAGCAGATCACTTTACAGCAACAAGTCTAAATCAAAATAAGTTGAACCATCTAATTTCTCAACAAATAGGGATGTCCTACATGGAACGATGGGGGGGAGGAATGGTGGGTTCACCCCTAAACAAAGATATGGGGAGGGGTGCACCTACTACTGGTGGGTGCACTCCTAAACAAAGACATGGGAAGGGGTGCACCTACTCCTGCCATATTGCTGGGCAGACTAGATGGACCATACTGGTCTTTATCTGCCATAATTTACTATGTTACTATGAGTTGGTGTATCATGCTCCATCTCTGGTGTTATTCAAATCCAGTCTAAAGGTCTATCTTTATAAGGGTGCTTTTGAATCTTTACCCCTCCTGTCCATATTCATGTCATTTTTAACCATTTCCCATAATAAGCAATAGTACTTAATTCTCTTATTTGTACTGTTTGTCTTTTAATAGTTTGTAAGCTCTACTGAGAAGGGATTGACTCTTGTGAACATGTACAGCACCGCATATGTCTAAGAGTTTTAGAAGTAAGTAGTAGTAAAAATTGATTTAAAAACCCCTTTTGAGATATTTTTACAAGATGATAAACTTCATAATATGGAACGAGTGTACTTGAATATAGCGTAGCTACTCACCTGTAACAGGTGATCTCCGGGAACAGCAGGAATTTAGTCCTCACATATGGGTATCGTCGGTACCGACGGAGCCTGCGCGGGAACGCTCCCCAGCATCCAATAGGAACGCTTTTGGGAGCATCCCTCAGCACATGTGCGCTGCCTTCCCAATTGTCCCTCTTCAGTTAAGTTTGTAGCTGAATGAAAGGATAGAGGGAGAGAGGAAAGAGACAACTCCTAGGGGAGGTGGGCGGGTTGTGAGGACTAAATTCCTGCTGTTCCCGGAGATCACCTGTTACAGGTGAGTAAGAGTAGTTACTCACCTGTAACAGGTGTTCTCCAGGAGCAGCAGGAATCAGTCCTCACATATGGGTGACGTCGGCATCGACGGAGCCCCCATGCAGAGCATTTCCCCAGCTTTCAAAGAAAGCCTTTGGGAATGCAGGCACGCATGCGCAGTCCCCTTCCCGCCCAAAGGTGCCATCTTGCTCAGTCTAATTTATTTATTTATTTATTTATTTGAGCACATTTCTATACCGCTCCTTCCAGTGATCAGCAGCGGTTTACAGTTAACAATTAACTCTGCAAAGATTAGCAGTTACATAAAACAGTAGGATCATAACATTTGAATATTAAAAGTGAAAAATTGTTTAGGATAACTAAAAAAATAGGGATAGAAAAACTAAAACTGAATACATGATAGAGGAGGGAAACATGTTAACGTACATGAATTTGATTAACTATATACATTATTTGTGTAGATAATATAAGTAGGTTCATTATTTTGATTCTTCGTGGACTTGGGGGAACTAACTGGTAGAAGTGGTAGAATATCTCCCTTTAATTGTTTTCATCACGGAATTACTCTATGTTATTTCTGACTGATTGAAGTATTCTTGAAATAGATGTGTTTTAAGGCTTTTACGGAATGATGTGAGATCTTTGTTAGCTCTTAAGTTGTCGGGGAGTTTGTTCCATTGTGTTGGAGCAGTGTATGTGAATGCTCTATTACTAGTGAATGCCTTTGTTTTGCAAATGGAGAGGGGGGTGTGTAGTATATTTAGGTTGTGAGTACGTCTTTTCCTGTTTGTAGTTTGCGGCATTATGAGTGTAGCAAGATGAGATGGGGCAGAATTGTTTATTAGTTTGAATGTTGTAATTATTATTTTGTATCGTATACGTGCATGTATAGGTAACCAGTGAAGTTCTCTTAGGATAGGTGTGATGTGATCAGAGAAGGGTACGTTCATTAGGATTCGGGCTGTTACATTTTGTGCCATCTGAAGTATGTTTGTTGTTTTTTTGGGCAGGCCTTGAAGTATGCCATTACAGTAGTCTAGATGTGGCATTATGATTGCTTGTATTATTGATCTAAAGTCTGATAGTTCAATGATGTTACGTAATGGCTGTAGAGTTCTTAGTTTGTAGAAAATGGTTCTATTTAAAAGTCTTAGGTGAGTTTCCATGTTAAGTGTGCTATCTAGTGTGACACCTAGGTACTTTAGTTCTTGTTTTGTGTTATAAGTGGTATTATTTAATATGATTGTAGGGGGGTGTTTAAACTCTGGATTTTTAGAGATAAACATAACTTCAGTTTTTTTGTGATTGATAAGCATATTGTTTTGTTGGAGCCATTGTTGTGCTTCATTGAGGCAATTTTCTATGTGACTGTAATCAGGGTTACATATATCCAATTGAGTATAAAGCATTATATCATCCGCATAGAGATGATAGTCAATTTTGTGTTTCTGGAATATTCCGCAAATTGGTTTTAGATATAAGTTGAATAATATAGCGGATAGTGCTGAGCCCTGTGGGATACCTTGTGTCTGTGGGAAGGTATTGGATAGGTTTCTATCAAAGTATACTTGTTGTATCCTGTTGGATATATAAGACGAGAACCATTTTAGAGGGGTTCCATTTATACCTATTGTTTCTAGTCTTTCAATGAGGATCTTATGATTCACTGAATCAAAGGCTGCAGATATGTCGATGAAAATTAGGACAAACATTTTTTTGCAGTTTTCAATGCCTTTATAGAGTCTGTCGAATAATACTAGAAGCAGTGTTTCTACTCCATGCGATTGACGAAAACCATATTGTTGAGCATCAAGTGCATTTGTGTCATCTATGTGGTCTTGCAATTGGTATTGTACAGATTTTTCAATAATTTTGGCTAGAAAGGGTATACTGGATATGGGTCTGAATGAGGATGGATCTGCATTGTTTAGTGATTTGTTTTTTAGTATAGGTCGTATTAAAGATCTTTTTAGTTCTGTTGGCATGTTTCCTTGTGTTAGAGAATGGTTTACAATGTTTAGTATTATGGGCGATAATTCTGTTTTAGCATTCTTGATCCAGTCTACTGGACAAGGGTCAAGAGGGGATGTGGTGGTGTTTAAGTTTGTGATGATGTTTAGAAGTTGTCTGTTATCTATTGAGTAAACGTTTTCCCACACTATAGTGGGGTTGGTATTTTGTGTTATCCTTTGAAATGCATTAGTTTCAATTCTATGGGAGATTTTTTCTTCGCTAGGGTTTAATTTTTTAGAGTAGTGATCAGCCAGTTCTTGAGCATTTATAGGATAATTTGAATTATCATCTTTTGGGGGTTTAGTGAGTGATTTTACAAGCTCAAATAATTCCCTTGGCTTATTTAAAGCATTAGTTAGTTTTTTGGTGTGATAGTTCTTTTTTGCTGTATTTACTGTTTCTTTATAGGATTTAAGTAGAGATAAGTATTGTTTTTTGGTCTCAGTTGATTTCCTAGCTCTCCATTTTTCTTCCATTTTTCTGAGATCCTTCCTTAATTTAGCTAATCCTGCTGTGTACCAAGGTTCCGATCTTTTCTTTGGTTTGTTATTTGCATGTGAGGTGATTTTAGATGTTTGTTTAGAAACAGTTTTAGTTCCATTGTTTTATTAATTCATCCAGGTTTGAGGATTCTGTATTTACATGTGAAAAGATCGAATTTATTAGTGTGTCTTTATCTAGTTTTTTAAACATGCTTTTATGTGTATTATTATTAGGTTCTATATTAAGTGATTGTGATGGCATTTCAAATGTGAATTGTATAAGGTGGTGGTCTGACCATGGCAGCTGTGTTATTTTAGGTAGTGTATTTGTTACTGTGGTGTTTGAATATTCTTTGGGAAGAAATACTACGTCTAAGATGTTTCCCTTGTCATGTGTAGGTGTTTGGATTATTTGACGGTAACCCATCTGATCCATGGCCTCATTAAATGTATTAGTTTGTGATGTATTGAGTGAAGCAAGGTTTATATCGCCTAATATCATGTGATATTTTTTTAATGAGGTTTCGCATATTGTTTCGAGGGCTGATGCTAATGCTTTATGTTTTCCAGAAGGTGGTCTGTAAATGAGGGAAATAGCAAAGGTTTTATTTTCTACCTTAAGGATGTCTATACCTTCAAGAGACTTCTGGGCAGTGCAGGATAGGTTTAGATTTTTTCTTGCTATTATTAGCACCCCACCACCTTTTCCTTTGTTACGAGGGCAATTAAATATATTATATCTAGGTACATTTAGCGTATTAAGGGGGACTGTGTCAGCCTCTGAGAGCCATGTTTCTGTGATGCATAATAGATCAGGTTTTTCCTCAGTAATAAGGTCCTGTATAATGGGCAACTTGTTTTTAATAGACCTAGTATTTATTAGTATGCATGTTTGAGGGATTAGTATGCTAGACTTGGTGTGAGTATCATTAAGGGTAGGTTTGATTGTAATTAGTCTTGAGCGTGGTTTCGTTACCTTTGATTTATATTGGTGTATATTATGTTTGGATTGATATGGGAACCATTGTGTGTATTGTGGTAGTTGGTATAGGTATATGTGGCTTGGTGAATAGATGGGATACGTGTATAGGTATGCTTGTGATGTTTTTGTGTGCAGGATGATACTTATCATGGTGATAAGAAGCAGATTTAGGAGTTCCATCTTTATCCTTTTTGTTAGTAAATATCTTACTTGTAGGTTGAGAAAAAAGTGTGCATAAAGGGTGTTATTCGTATGATCTAGTTAATATGGTATTTAGGTTTAGAATAACCTCAAGTGTTTAAGATTGTAACTATTTAAATCAGCTGTAGGGTAGTGCTAGATCCCTCTTAACTGGGTACGCTACAGATTAGAGGTTATTGGTAAGTTACCGGTGGAGTCAATAGCAACGGTGCAATGGAGACTGGCATTACTAGGGCTACTGTCAACAGTATCAATATATGGGATTAATATAGCTACTGGCAAAATTATCAGAGATGAGATATTGATAGGTCTACTGGTAAGAGTATCAAGGCTACTGGCAACAGTATCAAGAAATAGCATTGGGAGGACTACTGGCAACAGTATCAAAGGCTACTGGCAACAGTATCAAGAAATAGCATTGGGAGGACTACTGGCAACAATATCAGGGCTACTGGCAACAGTATCAAGAAATAGCATTGTAGGGACAGATAGGCAGTGATAAATTGCTGGCAACAGTTACAGTTACTGGCACTATTAAGGCTATTGTCAACAATATATATATAAGTAGCAAACTGATGTTTTGGCTATACTTGAGAGGATATAATTGCAAATATACAGCAGGGAAATACAATAATTATCTGATGGTAGATGTTAAGTCAGGATCCTGTAGCGTGGGGTCAGTTTTATGGCGCCAGACAGTTCATATGATTAAGTTTAAAGCTATGGTGTTATCGTTGATGAAATAGCTCCGCCTCGATGGCGCTCAGTTTATAGGATCGTTGTGAAGAAAGTCCAGGAATTACCGACCTTTACGTTGCCTTTAGGCCAACTGCCTAAGGGCCACACCAAAGGGCCCTCTGGTGAGGCCCTCAGGCGCGGGCGTGCCAGATAACTCCTTCTTTAAATTGTAGTCGGGCTGCCCCGATTGGGCAGCGTCTGTTTCAGCGACGTCCCGCTGCAGAGAACTGCTCGATCCCTCCTGGGAGAGCACGCGGGGGATGAAAGGGCTGCTGCTTGGATGGCGCCCTCTTTAAATTGTAGTCGGGCTGCCCCGATTGGGCAGCGTCTGTTTCAGCGACGTCCCGCTGCAGAGAACTGCTCGATCCCTCCTGGGAGAGCACACGGGGGATGAAAGGGCTGCTGCTTGGATGGCGCCCTCTTTAAATTGTAGTCGGGCTGCTAATGACATAGCTAAAAGACAGCACAAAAAGAAAATGAACTATATACAACTGCAACTCCAAGGGGAGGAGGGAGGGTCGTGAGGACTGATTCCTGCTGCTCCTGGAGAACACCTGTTACAGGTGAGTAACTACTCTTTCTCCAGGACCAAGCAGGAAGTCAGTCCTCACATATGGGTGACTCCTAGCTCTGGGCTACCAGGAACCCAGGCTGAAAAATAGAGCTCCCTCTAGAGCCTCAGCAACAGTGAGAGAATCTTCTCTGAGACCACACCTGAACGGTAGCCCAACACCAGGGCCGGAGGGTAGGAGTTGCCTAAACCTCAAAGATATTACGGAGTACCGCTTGCCCGAAAGCACTGTCCCTACGGGACTCCCTCTCGATGCAGTAGTGGTCCGCAAAAGTCTGGCTTGAAGACCAACTAGCGGCCCGGCAGATGTCTGCCAACGGAACAGAACGGAAGTGAGCTACTGCTGCGGCCTTCGCCCTGACCCAGTGGGCCGTGACTCGACCCTCCAGGGAGAGGCTGGCTGCCCTGTACGCCCAGGCGATACAGTCCGCCACCCAAATGGACAATGTATGCTTAGTGACAGGCAACCCTAATTTATTAGGGTCAAAGGAAATGAAGAGCTGAGAAGCCCTTCTATGCCCCTGCGTATGTTCTAGGTAAAAGGACAGCGCCCTTCTACAATCCAGGGTATGCAAGACAGTTTCGGCCCTACTGGCGTGCGGCCTGGGAAAGAACGTTGGAAGGACCACCTCCTGGTTGAGGTGGAAGGAGGACACTACCTTTGGAAGGAACTTAGGAACAGGGTAGTCTTGCGGACTCATCCTATAGAACCTGGTATACGGCCTATCCGAGACCAGGGCCTGAAGCTCACTCACCTGCCTAGTCGAGGTGAGTGCCACAAGGACCACCACCTTCCAGGAGAGGAAACGTAAATGGCAGGTTGCCATTGGCTCAAAAGGTGGGCGGGTCAGTTGCTGCAAGACCACATTGAGATCCCACTCAGTGGCCGGTGGACGAATAGGAGGCTTAAGCAGAAGCAGACCTCTGAGAAAGCGAGACACCAGAGGGTGGCCTGAGAGAGATTGTCCATCCACCGGCGAGTGGTGAGCTGAGAGGGCACTGAGGTGAACCCGGACAGAGTTGGACTGAAGTCCTAGGTTGGAAAGGTGGAGCAGGTATTGTAGCACCACCTGGACAGAGCAGGAGAAGGGGTCCTCTTGCTGTTGAGAACACCAAGTAGAGAACCTACGCCACTTCAGAGCATAGGCCTTCCTAGTGGAATGTTTCCTGGAGGCCAACACCAACTCTTCAACCTCCCTTGAGAGGAGCAAGGGAGCAAGGACTAGCCTTTCAGCAGCCAGGCCATCAAATTGAGGGATTTGAGGTTGGGATGCAAGAGGGACCCCTGATCCTGAGTCAGAAGGTCGGGTTGGAACCCCAGAGGAAGTGGAGTATCCACTGCCAACTGCAGAAGAGGGAACCACGGCTACCTGGGCCACCTGGGGGCTATCAGGATCACCGTGGCTCGGTCCTGCTGGATTTTGAATAGAGTCCGGGCCACCAGAGGTGTGGGAGGAAAGGCATACAGCAGGCTCTCTGACCAGGGGATCAGGAATGCATCTGGCGCTGTTCACAAGGGATGTGGTTGCCTGGAACAGAACCTGGGTAACTGCCTGTTCAGCGGACTGGCAAAAAGATCCATGGTCAGAAGACCCCACTTCAGAAAGATCTGTTGAACTACCAGAGGGTCCAACTGCCACTCGTGAGGCTGCAGGAGTCTGCTTAGCCTGTCCGCCAGGAAGTTTTCCTGGCCTGGGAGGTAGACCGCCCTGAGCGTCATGCCCTGAGTGACAGCCCAGGAGCAGAGAGCTTGTGCTTCCAGGCACAGAAGTTTGGATCCTGTGCCTCCCTGCTTGTTGACATAGAGCATAGCCACCTGGTTGTCCGTCTGAACTAGGACAGACTGGTGAGACAGGATCTGAGAGAAAGTCTGTAAGGCTAGTTGAATGGCCCTCAATTCCAACAGGTTGATCTGCTGTGCGGCCTCCCACAGAGACCACAGGCCTTGGGTGCAGGCCCCCTGGCAGTATGCCCCCCAGCCCTGCAGGGAAGCATCGGTTGTCAGCACCTGAGTGTGTGGGGAGGCCTGAAAAGGAACACCCCTGACCAGATTTGGGAGATGCCTCCACCAACGTAAGGAGTCCACCAAGAGTTTGGACACCTTTATTCTGTCTGACAATTTCCCAGTGGCCTGCAGCCACTGCGCCCTGAGGTGCCACTGAGCCGGCCTCATGTGCAGCCGGGCATGTGGGGTGACATGCACTGTGGAAGCCATGTGACCTAAGAGCCGGAGGAAGTGTCTGGCCGAGACCTGAGAGTTCGCCCGAAACTGGCCGGCCAACTTTATCAGCCTGTGGGCTCTGTCCACAGGCAAGTAAGCCTTTGAATGGATGGTATCCAATCTTGCCCCTATGAACTCCATGCCCTGTAAGGGGACTAAAATGGACTTGGGGAAGTTTATGACGAACCCCAGGTGCTGAAGCAGGGATAAGGTTCTGAAGGTGGCCTGCCTGGCCTCTTGTGGAGACTGGCCCCTGATAAGCCAGTCGTCCAGGTAAGGGAACACAAAGATCCCCTGGTTCCTGAGGTAGGCCGCGACCACTGCCAGGCATTTTGTAAAAACCCAGGGGGTGGAGATGAGGCCAAAAGGAAGCACTCTGTACTGGAAGTGCTTTCCTCCCACCACAAATCTGAGGAATTGTCTGTGACTTGGATGGATGAGGATGCGAGTATAAGCATCCTTCAGGTCTAAGGAGCATAGCCAATCTCCCTGCTGGAGGTAGAGCAGTAAGATTCCAAGGGTAAGCATCTTGAACTTTTCCCTCTCCAGAAACTTGTTCAGATTTCTCAGGTCGAGGATGGGTCTGAGGCCTCCTGTTTTTTGGTACCAGGAAGTACCTCGAGTAGAAGCCTTGCCCTTCCAGGTGGTGAGGCACCGGTTCCACCGCCTGGTCCCTTAGTAGACCTTCCAACTCCTGAAGGAGTAAGTTTCTGTGCAGAGGGGGTCTTGGAGGCTCCCCTGGAAAATAGGAGGTGATATCTGGGTGAAGTGGAGCAGATAGCCCCTTTCGATGATGCTTAACACCCAAGTAACCCCTGTGATGGCTGGCCACCTGTCTGCGTACACGGTCAGCCGACCTCCTGTGCCCTGGAGAGGAGGAGAGGCTATGCTGGCATAGTCAAAAACCCCCTCCCTGCTGAGCAGAAGCCGGAGTAGGAGGCTTGGGAGCCTTCTGCCTATGGGGCCCATGACCCTGCCCCTGTTGGGGAGCTGCAGAGGCCTGGTAGTGAGGGTTTATTTTGTAGGCAGCGGTCTTCCTCAGGTAAAAGGTCTTTTTCCCCGAGCCCTTCTTCTTCTGAGAAGGGGCAGAGGTTTTCCTGGACAGCCTTGTCCAGGTAAGAATCTCAGTCTCGAGTTCTGCAGCCTTTTCGGCCATGGGCTTGCCAAAGAGGTTTTCACCTCGGCAAGGGACATCGACCAACTTGTCCTGTACCCATGGCTCGAGGTCCGAGGATTGTAGCCAGGCCTGGCGGCGTGCACCGATGCAGGCCCCTGCTACCCGAGCCGAAGCCTCAAATCCATCGTAGGCTGCTCAAGATATAAACTTCGAGCACTCTCGAATACCAGAAGACAAGGCCTTGAACCTTTGCAAAGGTTCCTCAGACAGACCAGCAGAGAACCCGACAATCTCCTTTGCCAGGTCCCAAAGGTACATGCCCATGTACAGCTGGTAGGTCTGGACACGGCAAGCAAGCATAGAGCCCTGGAAGCACTTTCTACCGAGGGCATCCAGGTTCCGGGCTTCCCTGCTGGGAGGTACCGAGGAGTGCATCTTCTGACTCTTCAGGCGATGCATGGCCGATTCCACAACCATGGAGTGGTGCGGTAGCTGTGCTTTTTGAAACCCGGGGCTCTTGCGGACTCGATAGATGAAATTGACCCGCTTGCTTAGAACCGGCATCGAGGCCGGCACCTCCCACACGCGGAAGAGCAACCGCTCCAGCATCGGAGGAACCGGGACAGTAAAGGTCTCTTTGGGAGGAGAGTCATACTGCAGAGCCTCGAGCTCCTCGGCTCGAGGCTCCTCCTCAGGGTCCGCAGGGAAAGCACAGTTACTTACCTGTAACAGGTGATCTCTGGGAACAGCAGGAATTAGTCCTCACATATGGGTATCGTCGGTACCGACGGAGCCCGTGCGGGAAAGCTCCCCAGCTTCTTAGAATAGAAGCTTTTGGGACCTCCCACTGCACATGCGCACTGCCTTCCCGCCTTCCTGAACAGCTCTCCTCAGTTTCGAGTTTATAGCTGAGTCAACAGAGAGAGGACAGGAAGATAGATAGATAAAAGATACAACTCCTAGGGGAGGTGGGTGGGTTGTGAGGACTAATTCCTGCTGTTCCCAGAGATCACCTGTTACAGGTAAGTAACTGTGCTATCTCCAGGAACAAGCAGGAATAAGTCCTCACATATGGGGACTCCCTAGCTTAGATGCATGGGATCCCCTGTAAAGGTTCGCCATCTTCGTATGGATCTCAGGCATCCATTCTGGGAAGGTGGGCAGGAGTTGTTTAGGAATGGAACAGGTGCTTGAGGACAGCCTGGCCAAACAAGGCATCCCGGCGGGAGTCCTTGTCCAAACAGTAATGGGCTGTGAAGGTATGAACCGAGGCCCAGGTAGCGGCTCGACAGATCTGATCTATGGAAACAGAGTGCAGATGAGCCATAGAAGTTGCCATGGCCCTCACATTGTGAGCAGTGACATGGCCTTCCAGAGAAATGTTTTTGCTCTGGTAAGCAAAAGAAATACACTGAGCAATCCAATTGGAAAGTGTACGCTTGGAGACTGGAAGTCCCAAATGGGAAGGATCAAAGGCCACAAAAAGTTGAGAAGACTTTCGATGTGGCTGAGTCCTATTAAGGTAAAAAGCGAGAGCTCTTTTACAATCCAGAGTATGAAGGTTCCTCTCTGCATTGGATGCATGAGGAGCTGGAAAAAAGACAGGTAGATATACCTCTTGATTAAGATGAAAAGGCGAGACCACTTTAGGCATAAAGTGGGGATTCGTCCTAAGGACCACCTTATCATGATGAAATCTTGTGTAAGGTGGATTAGCCACTAAAGCCTGCAGCTCACTGATGCGGCGAGCCGAAGTGACTGCAATGAGGAAGATGACCTTCCAGGAAAGAAATTTCAAGGAGGTGGAAAACATTGGCTCAAAAGGTGGCTTCATAAGTTGACCGAGCACTAGATTCAAATCCCATGCGACCGGGGGTGGTCTGATGGGAGGTTTAGTGAGAGTCAGGCCTCTCATGAATCTTGCAACAAGAGGATGAGAGGAGATAGGTTGTCCATTTATATGTTTCAAGGATGCTGCAATAGCACTTAAATGGACTCTTACCGAATTCGTCTTGAGGCCTGCATTGGATAGATGCAGGAGATAATCAAGAAGAGAATTCAAAGGAAGTGCCAGAGGGTCAAGACCCTGCTGAGCACACCAAATGGAAAAACGTTTCCATTTGAAAGCATAGGAACGCCTGGTAGAGGGTTTCCTAGAGGCAGAAAGGATATCTTTCACTGGTTGGGAAAGATGAAAGTCTTGAAGGCTTAAGCCTTCAGTAACCAAGCACTGAGGTGAAGGGATTTGGGGTTTGGGTGCCACAAAGTCCCCTCCTCCTGAGACAGGAGGTCTGGCGCAGCTCCCAGATCCAAGTAGGATCCCTGGGAGAGCTGTAGAAGTAGAGGGAACCAGACTTGGCGTGGCCAGCGTGGAGCTATGAGGATCATAGTTCCATGATCCCTCTGGAGTTTGAACAGAGTCTTGGGAATCAAAGGAATGGGTGGAAAGGCATATAGGAATGCCTGATTCCAATTCAGGAGAAAGGCGTCCGTAGCCTGAGCTCCCTGACACGGAGTTCTGGAACAGAACCGGGGAAGTTTGGCATTCCACGGACTTGCAAAGAGGTCTATGTCCGGGGTCCCCCATTCCTGAAAGATTCGGTTTATTTGGTCCAAATGTAGGGACCATTCGTGTGGCAGCAGAACTCGACTGAGCCTGTCTGCCCGAGAGTTTTGAACTCCTGGGAGATACACTGCTAGCAGGTGAATCTGATGCTCTCTGGCGAAGGCCCATAGTCTTAGAGCTTCGTTGCAAAGCGACAGAGAGCCCGTCCCTCCTTGTTTGTTTATGTAAAACATGGCCACCTGATTGTCCGTCTGAACTAGGACAGTGAGGTTGGCTAGGAGGGAGTGGAAGACCTTGAGGGCAAGGTAAATTGCTCGCAGTTCCAGAAGATTGATATGAAGGGTGGTCTCCTGTAGAGACCAAGTGCCCTGAGTGGAGAGAGTTTGCAGATGGGCTCCCCACCCTGTTTGGGAGGCATCTGTTGTGAGGGTTGCTTGGGGTAGCAATGGTTGAAATGGAGCCCCCAACAACAGATTCTTGGTGGAAGTCCACCAGTGGAGGGACCAAAACAGACGATCGGAGGTTTGTATTTGGTCTGAGAGCGCTCCTGACGCCTGAGTCCACTGAGTGGCCAGGGTCCATTGAGCTGCTCTCATATGAAGACGAGCATAGGGCACCACATGCACTGTGGAGGCCATATGACCCAGTAGGCGTAGCATTTCCCTGGCTGTCAAGTGAGTGCTGGACTGAGCTTGGGAGGCCAAACTCAGGAGGCGCTGGCCTCGAACATGTGGAAGGTAGGCCCTTGCAGTGATGGTGTCCAACTGGGCCCCTATGAATTCTAGAGATTGAGTAGGGATGAGTTGGGACTTGGGAAGGTTTACTACCAGTCCCAGATACTGCAAAAGGCTCCTTGTGTGGTCCAGGGAAATCTGGGCCTGTGACTGAGTTGGAGCTCGGATGAGCCAGTCGTCCAGATATGGGAAGACAAAGATTCCCATGCCTCTTAGAAATGCGGCTACGACTGCCATGCATTTTGTGAATACTCTTGGAGCAGAGGCTAGACCGAAGGGGAGTACTCTGTATTGGAAATGTTTTCCCTGAAACAGAAAGCGAAGATACTTTCTGTGGGATGGATGGATGAGTATATGTGTATACGCATCCTGTAGGTCTAGAGAACAAAGCCAGTCCTGACCCTGGAGGTAAGGAAGGAGAATGCCGAGAGACAGCATTTTGAATTTCTCCTTGAAGAGAAATTTGTTCAATTCTCTCAGATCTAGGATTGGTCTGAATCCCCCTGTCTTCTTTGGAATGAGAAAATAAGGGGAGTAGAAACCGGACCCTTGTTGAGGAAGAGGAACCTCTTCTATGGCCCCTTGGGCAAGAAGAGAGGAAACCTCTTGACCCAACAGGGTTAGGAGAGATGGGGGAGAATTGAATGGTCTCACCATATGATGGGGAGGAAGGCTGGAGAAATGAAGTTTGTAACCCTCTCGAATGATAGAGAGGGTCCATTGTTCTGTTGTGATTTGTTCCCATCTGGGAGCAAAGTGAACCAACCTTCCGGGTATGGTGAGAGGTTCTGGTTGTGTTAGAACCAGAAGTGGCAAGTTCCCTAGGAGCAAGTCAAAACCCCTGAGGGGTTGGAGCCTGCTGAGCTACAGTAGCTGCTGCAGGCTTAGCTCGTGCTTGTTTGGATTGCTGACGCTTAGCAGTATAGCGAGGTTGAGAAGACTGCTGGCCAGTATTTGAAGCAACTCTGGCCTTCTTATAGTAAGGCCTTTTAAAAGACTTTTTCTTAGTAGGAATTGAAGTGGACTTTGAAAGTCTTTCCAAGGTGGCATTTTCAGCATCCATCTGGGTGGCTTTGATTTGCCACTCTTCCCCAAATAAGTTCTCACCTGTACAGGGCAGATTCCGTAAGCCATCTAGAACCCAAGGTTCCAGATCAGAGGCCTGGAGCCAAGCAAGACGTCGGGCTGCAATAGCAATGCCCGAAGCCCTACTGGCTCCCTCAAAGGAATCATATGCTGCCCTATTAGAGAACTTAGAAACCTCTAAGAGTTGTTTCACTAGGGAAAGGAATCCCTGCTTTTTATCCTCAGGGATAAAGGGGGCAAAATGCCGCACCTTTTTTGCAAGTTCCTCCAGGAACATGCCCATATAGAGACTGTAGGAATTAATCCTGGCTATAAGCATACTAGCCTGGAAAATTTTCCTACCAAAAGAGTCCAAAGTCTTACATTCCCGTCCTGGAGGGGTGGAAGAGTGCCTTTTGGTACTCCTAATCTTCTTCATTGCAGACTTCACCACAATAGAGTGGTGGGGCAATTGAGTCTTTTGGAAACCAGGAGAAGGAGGGACCCTATACATGGTGTCCAACCTACGGGAATAAGGAGACAAAGTCAAAGGATTTTCCCAGAAATCCATCAGTTGTTCTTGAAGGATTTCATGGATAGGCAGGGTAACTGCCTCCTTAGGGGCCTTTGAGTATCCCAAAATATCCAGTTTTTTGGATCTGGGTTCCTTTTCAGAGGATGTGGTAATAGAAAGGGCTGTAGCCATATCTAAAACAAAGTCCTGGAAGGACAAATCCTCTGGAGGGGACATTCTCCTTTTAGGAGAAGAGGGCTCCTCAGGTAAGTTGAGTGAAAACTCAGCAGAATCATCAGAGGAGTGAAAATCCTCAGAGGAATCGGTGCTTTCCTCTAACGCACGATACGCGTACCGATCGGTATCGATATCGGGCGTATCGGGTATGGAACCGGTATGGAGCGAAAGCCCATACGGTACCGACTTGCGTTTAGAGGTGGACGGCCTCGATACCGGCATGGCGGACGATACCGGTATCGGGCCCGGAACCGCTGAAAGCGGAACCGATGGCGTTGCAGCTTTAATGAAAGCCATGACGGCCTGCTGCATGGACTGTACAGTATCGCCCATGGACGCCATAGCTGCCTGGATGTCGGTACCGGAGTGACCCGGTACCCCAGAGCAGGCTAACAGGTGATCTGTCGAGGCCGTAGCATCGATATCAACCTGAGACCCCTGAATTGGCGTTTTTGGAAGTTGGACTTCCCGCCGGGGTTGTTTGGCTGGGGCAGGGTCCTCAAGTTCTAAGCTAAGAGCCTCTCGATGCTTTGAAGGAGATTTGCTCTTTGAGGACTTGCCCACAGAAGGTTTGGTTACCTGAGATCCATCCGGAGAAGAAGACCTGGATGACTGTGATGCTGTATTCTCTGAAGCAAACAGCACATGGAATTTGTTGGCCCGGTTCTGCAGCCCACGTTTGGACATGTGGGAGCAAGATGGGCAGTCCGGTATGGAATGGTCAGGCCCCAAACATTTCAGACACCATTCATGGGTGTCTGTGACTGAAATAACAGCATTACATTTGGTACACTTCTTAAATCCAGGGGCTGGCTTCTCCATGAGGAGAAATTGAGTAGGCCGAGAGGCCTCTCAGAAGTGACCAAAAAGCTAAAAAATAAGAAAAAAGAATTATAATTTTTAAAGAAAGAAAGAAAAGACCGGCGATACCGGTATCGGTATGGGGAAGGCAGGTACGCGGTCTAAAGAAACAAATAAAATAACAATTTCTTCAGCGGTGACAGGAACACGACCTGCTGGCTCCGCGGAAAAAGAGAAACTGAGGAGAGCTGTTCAGGAAGGCGGGAAGGCAGTGCGCATGTGCAGTGGGAGGTCCCAAAAGCTTCTATTCTAAGAAGCTGGGGAGCTTTCCCGCACGGGCTCCGTCGGTACCGACGATACCCATATGTGAGGACTTATTCCTGCTTGTTCCTGGAGATTGCCAGTGCTTTGGCCATGTCCCTTACGAAATCTGAGAACCTGGTATCCTCCGGGGGGGACCTTGTCCGAGGCTCCGAACCTGATCAGTCCGAAGGGACGCACCGAGTCCAGAAGGTGTCAGGGGACTCCTCCTCCTCCATTTCCCACACCAATTCCTCCGAGGAGGAATCGAGCGGCTCCGAGTGGGCGGGCACCGATGCCATCCGCCCCCACGCCGAGGGAACCGGTGTCGACAACCTCGGTCCCGAACGGGAGGCCGAGGATGACCTCGGCCAAGGATCGACTTGAGTTTGCATGGTCTCGAGGATCGGCTCGGCCTCCGGGGTCGACTTGGACATCGATGTCCCGGTGGTCGGGGCAGATGCGCTGGTGAGACCAGAGATCAGCACCCGCTGCTGCTCCATGAAGGCAGACAATCTGATCTCCAAGGCCGTCAACCTGAGTCCGAACTCAGGAGACCCAGCAGCCTCCGACTCGGGCCCCGATGGCGTCGAGCCCGACGTCGGCTCCCCCGGAGGAGAGTCCACGAGGACTACAGTACGGCCTCCGACAATACACGAGGATGCTTTGCAGGCCTCTCCGACTCCGAAGACCCGGGACGGCGATCAGGGCTATGAGACCTGGCCCTCGAGGAGCCAAGAGCGTCCACTGATGCCGCCCTCGCGGATTTCTTCTTCCTTCGGTGCTCCCTCGAGGGGGACTCCCTTTCAGAGGAGCCCCGACGATGCTCGGGGTCAGACTCCTGAGACGTTGAGGCCTCTGACGTCCAGAGGCAGATTCGGAGAAGATCCTCTCACGCTGGTGCTAATGGCTCCGTAATGCCTTGGAAGACATTTTGCCACAGGGACTACAGACTGTAGAATCATGGTCTGGCCCCAGGCACCGGAGGCAGCAGTCGTGTGTGTCGGTGAGAGACATCAGTTTCTTGCACTGATCACACTTCTTAAAGCCACTGGCAGCCATCGGGGGAAAAAGGGCCCCTGCAAGATCAAAAAATTGGGCTGCCAGGGAAAAGAAAAAAGGCGCGAACGCAGTCTCTAAGGACAAAAACCGAAAAAAAGAGATCCGGGCTCGGCAGGAACCGACGTCGAACCGAAGAAAAAACTCAACCCAACGCAGAAAAATCAACTTTTTTCACGGGTGACAAGGACAGGCATCCGTAGGGCTCCACGGAAAAAAGAAGACTGAGCAAGATGGCACCTTTGGGTGGGAAGGGGACCGCGCATGCGTGCCTGCATTCCTAAAGGCTTTCTTTGAAAGCTGGGGAAATGCTTTGCATGGGGGCTCCATCGACGCCGACGTCACCCATATGTGAGGACTGACTTCCTGCTTGGTCCTGGAGAAACTACGCTATCTCCAGGGTCAAGCAGGAATGTAGTCCTCACAACCCACCCACCTCCCCTAGGAGTTGTCCCTCTCTCTCTCTCTCTCTTTGCCAGGGAGATAGCCCCAGGAAGGTGCCACCGTCAAGGGTAAGAATCCTTCCTCCCATGGATCTCTGGCATCCCACCAGGGTTGGTGGGTAGGAGTTGGTTTAAGTTTGAAAGAGATTTTGAAGAACAGCTTGGCCAAAGAAGGCATCCCGACGGGAGGCTTTATCTAGGCAGTAGTGGGCTGTGAAGGTGTGTACCGAAGCCCAGGTGGCTGCTCGACAAATGTCATCAATAGACACAGAGTGGAGATTAGCCATAGAAGCTGCCATGGCTCTCACATTATGAGCTGTGACATGGTCATGAAGAGGAAGACCCTTACTCTCATAAGCAAAGGATATGCATTGGGCAATCCATTTAGATAAAGTTCTTTTGGAGACTGGAAGTCCCAAATGACTAGGGTCAAAAGCTACAAAACGTTGCGAGGACTTTCTATGTTGCTGTGTTCTTTATATGTAAAAGGCTAAGGCCCTTTTACAATCCAAAGTATGAAGGTTTCTTTCTGCATTAGAGGCATGAGGCCTCGGAAAAAATACAGGAAGATATATTGATTGGTTTAAATGAAAAGGCGAAACCACCTTTGGCATAATGTGTGGGTGAGTTCAAAGAACAACCATATCATGATGAAAGGTAGTATAAGGAGGATCAGCCACCAAAGCTTGCAATTCACTAATGCGACGGGCAGAGGTGATTGCAATTAGGAAGAAGACCTTCCAAGTTAAAAACTTAAGGGCTATAGTGGCCAAAGGTTCAAAAGGCGGCTTCATGAGCTGCCCGAGAATTAGATTTAGATCCCAGGCCACCGGTGGTGGCTTGATGGGAGGTTTAGTTAATAAAAGGCCTCTCATAAATCTTGATACGAGTGGATGAGAGGAAATTGATTGTCCATTTAGAGGCTTATAAGAAGCTGCAATTGCACTAAGATGGACTCTTACCGAATTGGTCTTTAAGCCAGAATTTGATAAGTGAAGGAGATACTCTAGTATCGATTCTAGAGGTATGACCAGGGGGTTTAATCCCCTCTTGGAGCACCATATAGTAAAACGTTTCCACTTGAAGGCATACGATCTTCTTCTGGAAAGTTTCCTAGAAGCCTAAAGGATATCTTTTACCTGCTGGGACAGGTTGAGATCTAAGCCTTCAGCAACCAGGCCATGAGGTGCAGTAACTGGGGATTCGGGTGCCATAGTGTCCCGTTCTCCTGGGAAAGGAGATCTGGAGCATGCCTTAACTCCAGAGGTGCCGCTTGAGAGAGATGCAGAAGCAGGGAATACCACATTTGGCGTGGCCATCGTGGTGCTACGAGAATCATGCGACCCCTGTCTCTCTGAAGCTTGAAGAGTGTTTTGGGGATGAGGGGAATGGGTGGGAAGGCATAAAGGAAGTCCTGACCCCAGTGAAGGAGGACGGCATCCCTTGCCTGACAGTTGTGGAATCCTGGAACAGAACCGGGGAAGTTTGGCATTCAGTGGACTTGCAAAGAGGTCTATGTCTGGAGTGCCCCAGAGATGAAATATCTTTGCCACCTGTTCTAGGTGGAGTGACCACTCGTGAGGTAGCAGTACTCGACTGAGTTTGTCTGCCCGAAGGTTTTGAATGCGTGGAAGATATACCACTAGAAGGTGAATTTGATGCTCTCTGGCGAGGGCCCATAGTCGTAAAGCTTCATTGCATAACGACAGAGAGCCTGTCCCGTCCTGCTTGTTCCCATAGAACATGGCTACCTGATTGTCTGTCTGGACTAGGACTGTCTTGTAGCTGAGCTGGGCGTGGAACACTCGAAGAACTAAATAAATTGCTCTTAATTCCAGGAGGTTTATGTGTAAACCAACCTCCTGTGGAGTCCAGGTGCCCTGGGTAGAGAGATGATTCAGGTGTGCTCCCCAACCCACCTGTGATGCATCTGTTAGGGTGGCCTGAAAGAGGGGTTGATGGAAAGGAGACCCCACTGTCAGATTTTCTAGCGATTGCCACCATTGGAGGGACAAAATTAGTCATTGAAAGATTGTTATTTTGTCCGACAAATGACCCGTGGCCTGTGTCCACTGTGTGGAGAGGGTCCACTGTGTGGAGAGGGTCCACTGAGCTGCTCGCATGTGGATGCGAGCATATGGGACTACATGAACTGTGGATGCCATGTGTCCCAGTAACTGCAGTAGTTCCCAAGCAGTGAGGGAGGATTTGCCTGCTGCTTGGGAAGCTAGCTGCATAATGCAAAGACACCGGGCTTGTGGAAGGAAAGCCCTTGCCTGTCTGGTATCCAGACAGGCTCCTATGAATTCTAGGCATTGGGAAGGAACTAATTGAGACTTCGGGAAGTTTATTTCCAAACCCAAGTATTGGAGGATTCGCATTGTATGGGACAGTGCAGTGCTGGCCTCTGCAACTGTGGAGGCTCGAATGAGCCAGTCGTCTAAGTAAGGGAAGACAAAAATTCCCAGGGTTCGTAGAAATGCTGTTACTACTGCCATGCATTTCGTGAACACCCTTGGTGCTGAAGCCAGACTAAAAGGAAGAACCCTGTACTGGAAATGTCTTCCCTTGAAAAGGAAACGTAAAAATTTCCTGTGATCTGGATGGATGAGAATGTGAGTGTATGCATCCTTTAAGTTTAGAGAGCAAAGCCAGTCCTGGGTTTGAAGGTATGGCAGAAGAGTTCCTAGAGAAATCATTTTGAATTTCTCTCGAAACAGATATTTGTTCAATTCTCTGAGGTCTAGAATGGGTCTGTGTCCCCCTGTTTTCTTTGGAATAAGAAAATAGGGGGAGTATGTTTATGTTTATTTAAAATTTGTTATACCACCCAACACCATAGGCATCTGGGTGGTTTACAATCATAAAATTACATAGCTGCAGAAACAGAAAGGAACGCCATTATTTAAAAACAGTAAAGAGGAGAAAAGATGACTGAGAACAGTTAAACAAAACCCTGTCCCCTGTTGAAAAATGGGTACGTCCTCTATTGCCCCTTGGGCAAGTATGAAGACCTCGTGATCTAGCAGATTGTCTGCAGAGGTTTGTGAATTGAATTGCTGTAGAATTGTAGGAGGGGGTATGCTGTGAAAATGAATTTTGTACCCCTCTCCTACAATGGATAAAGTCCAATCTTCTGCTGTTATCTGATGCCATCTGTTAACAAAGAGGCATAACCTGCCTGGAATATTGGGGGGTTGGGGACCCCTCAGAGGCAGAAAGGCAAAGCTCTCTAGGAAGGAGTCAAAGCCCTTGAGGGGGCTGAACCTGGAGAGCTGGTTGGGTTCTTGGGCCTTTTGGTTTCTTTTGTTGTCTGGTTTGTCCCTTTTGGGCAACCAGACTAGGAGTCTGGCTCTGCTGGGTATAGGAAGGATAAAACTTCCTCTTTTTGCTAAAAGAGGGGTTTTTATAAGGTTTCCTTTTGGCTGGAGTGGCTGTAGACTTTGACAATCTATCTAAGGTAGAATTGTCAGCATCTAACTCGTTAGTCTTTTCCTGCCAGTTCTTGCAGAAGAGATTCTCCCCTGTGCAAGGAATGTTGCCTAACTTGTCTTGTACCCAAGTCTCCAAGTCTGATGCCTGTAGCCAGGCAATCCGTCGTGCACCAATGGCAATAGCAGAAGTTCTGCTGATGCATTCGAAGCAGTCAAAGGCTGCACGATTGACAAACTTGGAGACATCTTGAGCATGCTTAACTAGAGCAAGAAAATCTTGTCTCTTATCATCTGGGAGAAAAGGGCTCATAAGTTCCAAGTCTCCTGTGACTTCCTTATGGAACATTCCCATATATAGGATATATGAACTTATCCTAGTTGAAAGCATGGAAGCTTGAAAAGTTCTGCGTCCAAAAGCATCCAGAGTCCTGCATTCACGACCTGGAGGATTGGATGCATGCCTCTTTGCACTTTTCATCCTACGCAATGTTGATTCCACTACCATTGAATGGTGTGGCAGCTGAGTTTTCTGAAATCCAGGACATGGTGGAACTCGATACATAGTATCAAGTCTCCTAGAGTGAGGAGAAGTAGTTAGAGGTGTCTCCCACATTCTGAGCATCAAGCTATGCAGAATTTCATGGATAGGCAGAGTAGCTGCCTCCTTAGGAGCTTTAGGATATTGGAGGATTTCCAATTCCTTTGCTCTGGGTTCCTCTTCAGGAGCTACTGTGATTGAAAGACTTTTGGCCATATCACGGATGAAATCCTGAAATGACATGTCCTCTGGAGGTGACATTCTGCGTTGGGGAGAAGAGGGATCTTCTAGGAGAAACCCTCTAGTGCCAGCAGAATTGTCAGAGTCTTCGGAATCGGAGTATTCCTGACTCCGATGCTCTTGCAAAGCATGATCCCGGTACCGATCGAAGTCGGTACCGAGGTGACCCGGTATCGCTTTATCCACTCCAGCCAGAGGTGGCATGGGAAGAGTTCCCACCGGGGCCAGTACCGTTGGTGTCGGTACCGGTGCCCTTGGGACCACCGGTACCGCAGCTAAAAGAAGAGCTGCGATACTGGTTCGATAGCAAGAATCCTCTGGTCTATCAACGCTGCCGATGCCTGGGTGTCGGTACCGGTAAGAATGGCCGGAACCCCTGAGCATGGCACAGGTAGTTCTTGCGAGGTTGAGGCCTCGAGAACATGCTGAAGCCCCATCGATGCTTTGGAAGCCGAAGCCTCCCGCCGGGGCTGTTTTGCCGGTGTGGTTCCCTCAAAGGCAATGCCAATGGCCTCTCGATGCTTAGCAGGAGAGCTACCCTTTGAGGACCGGCTTTTGTGTTTAGTTACCCGAGATCCATGGGAGGAAGAAGAGGCCCTTGACGATGTCGATGCAATGGATCTGGCATCCAAATAAAAAAGGGTACCGAGCTTTGCGACCCGGTTCTGTCTTCCCCTTTTGGTCATCCCCATGCAGGAGAGACATTCAGTTGGAGAATGATCAGGTCCTAAACATTTTAGACACCAATCATGGGTGTCAGTGACGGAAATTGTACTGCCACACTTAGTACATTTTTTAAAATCACTAGTTGGCTTTTCCATGATTTAGGAAAAATGGGCCTGATGCCCAAAATGGCACCTAGCACCAAAAAGGGAAGTTTCTGAAAAGAAACAGTCTAAGTTTAAGGGGGGGGTTTTTATGAAAAGAAAAGAACCAGCGGTACCGGTAGGCGTCGTGTGGTAGGCAAACGCGACCACAAGAAAGAATTTTAAAGACGGAATTTTCTGCGGTGACAGGGAATAGGTCCTGTTGGCTCCACGGAAAATGAAGAACTGAAGAGGGACAGTTGGAAAGGTGGGAAGGTAGCACGCATGTGCTGAGGGATGCTCCCAAAAGCGTTCCTATTGGATGCTGGGGAGCGTTCCAGCGCAGGATCCGGCGGTACCGACGATACCCACATGTGAGGACTACATTCCTGCTTGTTCCTGGAGATTCATATTGACTGCTAGTTAATACTGTGATTTGTTAGGCTGAACAGAGTTCTTTTGTCAGAGAACCCAAGGCAGTTTGAAAGAATTGATTTTAAGCTAGAGAGAGCTCAGAAAATGAGTTTCTTCTTTTGTCTAATCTAGACAGTATTGACTACAAAAAGATGGTTTCTAATTTCTGATAATAAAAGTTACCTTTTATTTACTGCATATGTTGATGGTTCCTATTTTCAACTCTACTCCCTAATTTCAAATAACAAAATCTCAGACCTTTCCAGACACTTAGGGGCATGTCTACTAAAATGCACTAACTACTATTACTACAAATCATTTGTATAGCGCTACAAGGTGTATGCAACACTGTACATATAGATATAAGAGTCCCTCCTCATCAGAGCTTACAATCTAATCAAGGTGAACATCACAACAAAACTGGGGACAAGAGTATGGTAAGAAACACATAAGTGATAAACAAGAGCATGAGGAGCATTAGGGGTGACATGAGTATTTTGGCCAGCTGTTAGCACGTTCAAACCATATTAAATGTATTAAAAAAAAAAAAGAAGATCTGGGTGTTCTCAGATCCAGTGAATTTACAGCCCACTGAACAGAAGAGTGTGGGCTAGTCCATCATCTGCACAATAAAGGGGAAATTTTCACTTACCGTTAATTTCCTTTCCTGGAATCCTGCTAGACCAGTCCAGACAAGCGGGTTTAGTCCCCCTACCAGCAGATGTTGGAGACAGAGAAATAGAAAAAAAAACTACCAGCAGCCTGATTGGCTGTTCCCTGGTAAAATGTAGCTGAACCCAGTAGAGGGCGCTCCAGTATTGTAAAAAAGTCATACTCAAACAGATGTAACCATGAACCAAAAACTAAGGAAAAAACAGAAACCACACCTATGTACAAGAGGCGATAACGCTCCGCTGCAAAGTCTTGGCTCCTCAGCAATACACCTCTGAACCAGATATCCAGAATAGGGAGGGTCCTGGACTGGTCTAGCAGGATTCCAGGAAAGGAAATTAACGGTAAGTGAAAATGTCTCCTTCCAGTACATTCTGCTAGACCAGTCCAGACAAGCGGGAAGTACCCATGCTAACTGCTCTTTGGGTGGGAAGATACGGCCGTCGAGACAATCTTTGCCCCGAACTGCACCTCTTCCCGAGATTGAATATCGAGCCGATAATGATGAACAAAAGTGGAAAGGAAGGACCAGGTGGCCACCCTGCAGATATCAAGAGGATGAACATGACAGTGCTCCGCCGAAAATGTAGCTTGCGCCCGCGTAGAGTGCGCCCGAAGACTGAGAGGGACAGATTTTCCCTTAAGGATGTACGCAGATTCAATTGCTAACCGCAATCAGCGAGAGACCATGTGTTTGGAAGCAGCTTGACCCTTACGGGGTCCCACAAAAAGCACGAAAAGGTGATCAGAGATATGGAAAGGATTTGTCACAAGAAGATACTTATGAAGGATCCTGACGAGATCCAGAGAACGGAGTCCCAAATTCTCACCCGTACACTGATCCTCAGAAAAACAGGGTAGGAAAATTGGCTCATTGATATGAAAAGGCGTAAGTACTTTTGGAAGGAACGAAAGAACAGTATGCAAGAAAACTCCTTCCTTCGAGAAGGCAAGATAGGGATCCCTGCATGAAAGTGCTTGTATTTCGGATACCCTTTGTGCCGAAGTTATCGCTACTAGAAACACTGCCTTAAGCGTCAAATCTCTCAACGTGATGTGTTTAAGCGGCTCAAAAGGCGCCTGCATCAAGTTTTTTTAGGAGGAGGGACAGATCCCATGTTGACACCGGAGGGCGAACCGGTGGTCGGACTACCTTAGCTACTTTAAGGAAATGGAACACATCTGCATTGGACGCTATAGAGCAACCCCCAACAGGACCTTGGAAACAGGTTAATACCGTTACTTGAACCCGAAGAGACTCCAAGGCTAGACCTTTATTCAGGCCATCTTGGAGGAAGGTAAGGATACTCGGGATTCCTGACCTCCAAGGAGAGATACGGTGCCATGCGCACCAGCACCCGAAGACTTGCCAAATGCGGGAATACTAGTGAAGTCGACGGGCGGCACGCCTTCAGAAGGGTTGCAACCACGTGACTCGAGTAACCCTTCTTGCTTAGGGAGCGGCGTTCAAGAGCCAGGCCATAAGCGAGTAAGGAGCTGGATCGTCCATCACAATTGGACCCTGATGTAATAGCCCCTGGCGAGACCCCAGAGGCAGCGGCGGGACTCGCATTAAGCAGATGAGGTCCGCATACCAGGGCCTCTGAGACCAGTCCGGAGCTATTAGGATCACTCTCCCCCGGTGTGCGAGAACTCTCCGAAGCACTTTGCTGATTAGTACCCATGGGGGAAAGATGTACAGCAGAGCCTCCTGCGGCTAAGGTTGAGCCAGGGCATCCAAACAGGAGGACTGAAACTCCCTCCTGTGACTGAAAAATTCCGGTACCTTGGTATTCGCTGATGTCGCCATTAGATCATTTACCGGTTGCCCCCATGCTCGCAAAATCTTCTGAAACACCCAAGGGGCTAGCTCCCATTCTCCAGGATCGAGAGCGTGTCGGCGGAGGAAAATCGGCCTGAAAGTTGTCCACCCCGGCGATATGCTGTGCCGAGAGAGTCTGCAGATGTGCTTCTGCCCAGGGAAGGAGAAGGGACATTTCCCTGGCTACACCTAGGGACTTGGTGCCACCCTGGAGGATGATATATGTCAGTGTTGTTGCGTTGTCACATAGAACTCGTACCGCCTGATCTTTGAGAAGAGGCAGAAAATGTCTTAGGGTGAGGCAAACCGCTCGCACTTCCAGTCGATTTATGGACCAGTGCGCTTTGTAAATCGACCAAGTACCCTGCATCAACTGATGCTGGCAGAGAGCAACCCACCCATAGAGACTCACATCTGTTGTTACTAGGACCCAACGAGGGTTCTCTAGGGAAACACCCCTGAGGAGATGACAGGGCACCAGCCACCACTGGAGGCTGCATCGAGTTTCCGGGAGGAGCGGAAGCCAAATGTCGTAGACTTCCGACACAGGTGATCAGCGTGAAAAGGAGAGACCTCTGAAGCTCCCTCATGTGCTCTCTGGCCCAAGGCACGACTTTGCTAGTGGCTGCCATGGACCCCAGGATTTGAAGGTAATCCCAAAACCGCAGAGCTGTCTGAAGAAGAAACAAACGAAGTAAGCTCGTGAATTTGCGAAGCTGCTTGCATGTCAAAAAGACTTTCCCCTGCCCGGTGTCAAAGCGGGCTCCTAGAAACTCTAGTTCCTGGGACGGATGAAGATGGCTCTTGGACATATTGACCACCCATCCTAGATTCTCGAGGAAAGAAACTACTTGAGCCACTGCTTGATGCACTTCCAACAGGGAATCCGCCGAATCAACCAGTCGTCCAGGTAAGGATGCACTCGGATTCCTCATTTGCACAGAGCTGCTGCGACCACTACCATAACCTTGGAAAAGGTGCTTGGAGCCGAGGCCAGGCCGAAGGGCATTGCACAAAACTGGAAGTGCTGACCCAGTACTGAAAACTGTAGGAAATGCTGTTGGTCGTCTCTGATGGGAATGTGGAAGTAAGCTTCCGCAAGATCTAGAGAGGCGAGGAACTCGCCTCCGCATACCGCCTGGATCACTGAGCGAAGGGTCTCCATTCAGAATCGTGGCACCCGTAGACATCGATTTACATCCTTGAGATCCAGAATTGGGCGGAAGGACCCATCTTTCTTGGGAACCACAAAATAAATGGAGTAACGACCACAGCCTCTCTCTGCTCGAAGAACTGGTCGAATAGCCCTCAGAAGTAGGAGGTGGCGCACAGTGGAGTGAATCACCTTTCTCTTCAGGGATCTTCTCCTAGGTGAGACGACGAACGCATTGGGAATGGATCGGGAACATTCGAGAATGTAACCCTGGGAGACTATGTTGAGGACCCACTGATCCGAAGTAACGAGAGACCATTGATGAGAAAACAGAGCCAAACGCCCACCCACCGGAAGAGTCTAACCAAAACGTCCAGTTGTCAAAAAGGCAGAGGGCTTCCCAGGACGGTAGCGATGAGCGTCGCAATACCTGGAGGTGCGCCGCGAGGTAGGCAAATATCGACGGGAGGAACGACTAGTAGTAAATTTAGGCTTATCTTCCAGAAGACGTTGGGGGTCGAACCTCCCCTAGGTCCTTGACCAATTTGTCTAGGTCCTTCCCAAAGAGCAGCTTTCCCCTGAAGAGAAGCCTAGAGAGGCATGCTTTAGATACAGAGTCAGCCAACCACTGGTGAAGCCAGAGCCATCTGCGAGAAACTGTGACCGCCACCACCGATCTAACCGAGAGGTGCAAGAGATCGTAAAAGGCATCTGCCAAAAAAGCTGTGACTGATTCCAGACAAGCCAGAGCTGGATCCTCAGGCAGACGTTGAATCCAGTGCAGTAGAAGCCGAAAAGGCAGTCTTGAGAAGGCTCTCAACTTTCCTATCCTGTTGATCACGAAGTGCTGCACCACCCTCCACTGGAATGGTGGTATGCTTCATTACTCCGGTTACAAGAGCATCCACTTTGGGGTATGTCAGCCACTTCTCCAAGTCAGGCTGTGCCCAGAGGTAAAGCTGACCTAGGCAGCGGGCTTTATGGAGGGGAATATCCGGAGAATCCCATTCTCACGACACCATTTGCTGTAGCTCCGTCGGAAATGGAAAAGCTCTAGATGGCTTGCAAATGCCTTGTAATATTGGGTCTGGCTGGGGAACGGCAGAAGGCTGAAGATTCTGCTGATCTGTCAATTGTAGGGCTTTGACCACCTGCATAATTAGGGCCAGCAATTCCTCTTTGCGAAACAAGCTTATGTCCTGTGTCTCACTTTGGCCCTCCGCAGAAAACTCTGATGGGGACCATTCACCATCCACCCGGTCCGACAGGCTCTCGCTGTCATCCCCCGAAGACAGCCCTTCCTCTGGTGCTTTTGGTCAAGCTGTAGTAGCCCAGGAGACCTTTTTAGGTGGCCGTGCATCCACCTTGGACATGTCCTCTTGTCTAAAGCGGTTGCGGGATCCAGAACCAGAAGACTGAGGGATTTGAGTCCGAGCATCCACTGTGCCACTGGAAGAATTAGCCCGCCAAAGATCCCAGGCTTGTCTAAAGAGGGACAAAAACTGGGTATCTGAGGCATGTATTGGCTCTTGCTGCCCGAAAGACTCCGGAGCAGGAGAGAGAGACTCTCTTGCCGGGGGAAGCTGTCTGGGTTCCTCTAGCAGCCGAGGACGTGCAGCAGGACTGCTTCTGTCCTGAGCTCCTTTGGCTAGTGTCGCCGAAGTCTCTCCAGGATGAGCAAGACATGCAGCACAAATGCCATCCCTCAAATCCTTATGCTTCTTTGTGCAGACCATGCATTGCTGAAGGAAAGGCATCTCCCAGGCTAAGCGCAGCTGACCACAATTCCCAGTGAACAGAAAAAAATCAAAAAAGTCAAAAATAGGAGTTGAAAGGGACCAGACAGTTGAAAAAAAACTAGCAGGGAAGACAGAAATTAAGAATATAAAGTTTCCTCACAAAGCCCTCCAAAAACAGAGCTGTGCAGCAAATAAACGCCAAAACAAAATGGCCACCACTATTAAAACCGCCAAAATAAAATCACCCCAAATGCTCTGAAAACACGGTAAAACATAAAATTAATCAAATGGAGAGCTAGGGCAGTAAAGACATGAAGGGAAAACTCTCCAGGTGGACAGAGGTTGCCCCGACGGCATCCCAATTAAAATCGGGAGGGGGGGGGGGGTGCAGAGGAGGATCTTTGAAGTTTTCTACTCACTGCGCTGGAACAGAGTGCTGAAAAGCCAACGCTGACCTGAAACAAGCAGCAGGCAGGAGCTGTTGTAAGGCTGCCGAAAAGCTGCAGACTCCCCCGATGACCGGCTGCTCAGGTCGTCATGAGCTGAGGCCAGTTTTCTCCCCTGACAGAGAGGGAACCTCACATGATCCTCCTGACCAGGAGTTCAACCTCAATCTGTCCCACAAAATGTAGCTGGGAAACCCAGAGGGGCAGCTCAAGTGCATCCTAGGTGCATCCAGCAAAATGACTGCAAGTACTAAATAATAAAAATAAAAATAATCAGAGAGAAAAAGTTAAACTCCTACATCTGCTGGAGACAGAGAAATAGTGGAGCGCCCTCTACTGGGTTCAGCTACATATTACCAGGGAACAGCCAATCAGGCTGCTGGTAGTTTTTTTCTATTTCTCTGTCTCCAACATCTGCTGGTAGGGGAACTAAACCCGCTTGTCTGGACTGGTCTAGCAGGATGTACTGGAACTTTTCATTACATTTACTGAATGCTAAGGCATGCTAAACAGTTAGCGCGGGACCATAGTAACTGCTACCATGTGTTAAAGCAGCTGGCCTGGTAAGAATGGTCATGCTAACTGCTTAGAATGCAAGGGGGTGGGCACTGGACAGGTTAAAGGTGGAGAGTGGGTGTTAACTGCACATTGTAGTTAGCGCAGAGGTGAATAGTGTGCGCTGGCACTGCTGCCGTTAGCACAGGTATACTTAGTGCTACCTCAGTGGATGGAATTAAGTGCACCTCTGCTAATTGCAATTTTAGTGCATTGAAGTGCTTCTCACCGCATTAAATGCAGGATGACATACCGGGCATGCCCCCAACACTTAGTGCAGATCCATTTTACCTACCACGCTCATTTTTGCTTCTTAACACATGCTAAGGTGCTAAACTTTGGCAAAGTCAATATGGCAGTGTGTCAATAGCTGCTCTTGAGAAAGCTGTGACTTTTCCTCTATACTTTCTTCCTTATGACACCTAAATGTAAAGGCAGGGGAGCAGCTAAATTTCCTAAGCTGCTGTCCCAGAGCCTTAACAGCAGTACTGGGATGGGTATCTATGACTAACCTCAGAGAAAACAGCTGTGAGTGAAGTCTCTGCTGCAAAGCCTACTGTTGGTGATCTGGACTAGGCCCTTTGAATATCTCATGGCTTCACCCTACAATGCCTTAAAATATGGCAGGAACCAAAGGATATGGGCCTGACAGAAGATGATCTTGGGCCCTTTAGAAATATACCGGAGGTGACGGAATAGTCCCCCCCATCGGTAATACAAACTGTGACATCCAAGGGATAGGGAAGAGCAGTGCTTGAGAATTCCACTAATCATGCATTTTGACTGCGTGTGAATCACTGAATTCAGCCCACATGGAGCCTGGAAAGAGGAAATAACTGCGTAGTCCATTTGAATGTATAGGTATACATATTTTTTGACTATTTTTTTCAAATCATTTTTGGATATGAAGAAACTTGTGGGCATGTCATCTTCCCTATAAGCTCTAGTGCATGATTCAGGTGATTGAATTTGGTTCAAGGTCTGAATGCCTCATATCCGATTTCTAATTATCTTTTTTCTTTTTGATTGTCCCACCCTTTTTCCTTTCTGCTCCCCCTCCCAATCTTAGATTGTGGTCAAAAAGGAGATATGTTTCTTTTTTAGTATGTTTACTTTTTATTAACATAGCATTCTTTGATAGTCTTCATATTTTTGATGCACATGTATACTTGTATAATATGTTTAAATTCATAAATATTTTTTTTAAAGTGCCTAATCATAGCATACTTTAGTAAGCATGCCCCTTGGGGTGCAACAGCTTACTGGTCAATCATTAACAATGGATGCATTAGTAAAGCACAGTTACTTACCTGTAACAGGTGATCTCTGGGAACAGCAGGAATAAGTCTTCACATATGGGTATCGTCGGTACCGACGGAGCCTGCACGGGAACGCTCCCCAGCATCCAATCAGAAAGCTTTTGGGAGCATCCCACAGCGCCTGCGTGCTGCCTTCCCGCCTTTCCCAACTGTCTCTCCTCATTTGAGTTGTAGAGCTGAGACAAAGAGAGAGAGAGGGAAAGGAAAGAGAGATAGAGAGATACAACTCCTAGGGGAGGTGGGTGGGTTGTGAAGACTTATTCCTGCTGTTCCCAGAGATCACCTGTTACAGGTAAGTAACTGTGCTATCTCCAGGAACAAGCAGGAATGAGTCTTCACATATGGGGACTCCCTAGCTTTAGATGCCAGGGAGAGACCCCAGAAGTTGTGTGTCCCTGGGACAGGGCTGCACTTCCCCACATGGATCTCTGGCATCCCATCAGGGATGGTGGGTAGGAGTTGATTAAGTATGGAACAGGTGTTTGAGAACAGCCTGACCAAACAAGGCATCCAGGCAGGAGTCCTTGTCCAAGCAGTAATGGGCTGTGAAGGTATGAACCGAGGCCCAAGTGGCTGCTCGACAGATGTTATTTATTTATTTATTTACATTCTCTTATATACCGCGCTATTCTGCATCAGTGCGGTTTACATTGAACAAACTGAAATTACATTGAACAGGGCATTATAACTTGGAGATAACTATTTTAACAGGGAACATGGGCTATGGAGGGTTAAGAGGCTTGCCCAAGACCACAAGGAGCACCTGTGGGACTAGAAACCCCAGTCCTTCCGGCCCAAGGTTGCTGTCCTCTAGTGGGATTTGAACTCCCGACCTTCCGGCCTGAAGTACCTTGCCCCAACCACTAGGCCACTCCTCCACTCCACTTACAATAGACACAGAGTCAATAGACACAGAGTTCAGATGAGCCATTGAGGCTGCCATGGCTCTCACATTGTGAGCTGTGACATGGCCCTCCAGAGAAAGGTTCTTACTCTGATAGGCGAAAGAAATGCACTGGGAAATCCAGTTAGATAGTGTTCTCTTGGAGACTGGTAGTCCCAAATGAGAAGGATCAAAGGCAACAAAGAGCTGAGAGGACTTTCTAAGCTGCTGTGTCCTCTGTAAGTAAAAAGCCAGAGCTCTTTTACAGTCCAGGGTATGAAGATTCCTCTCTGAACTTGATGCATGAGGTCCTGGAAAAAAGACAGGTAGGTAGACCTCCTGGTTGAGGTGAAAAGGCGAGACCACCTTAGGCATAAAGTGTGGATGAGTCCTAAGGACTACCTTGTCATGATGGAACCTTGTATAAGGTGGATTAGCTACAAGTGCTTGCAATTCACTAATACGACGTGCTGATGTGATTGCAATGAGAAAGATGACCTTCCAAGAAAGGTATTTCAAGGAGGTGGTAGCCAAAGGTTCAAAAGGCGGCTTCATAAGCTGACCAAGAACCAAGTATAAGTCCCATGCCACCGGAGGTGGTCTAATGGGAGGCTTTGTTAAAAGGAGGCCTCTCATGAACCTTGCTACAAGAGGATGAGAGGAAATAGGTTGTCCATTTAGAGGCTTAAGGGAAGCTGCAACAGCACTCAAATGGACCCTTACTGAATTTGTCTTAAGGCCTGCATTAGACAGATGGAGGAGATACTCCAGCAAAGATTCCAGAGGTATGGCAAGGGGGTTAAGACCCTTCCCAGAACACCAGATAGTAAACCTCTTCCACTTGAAAGCATAAGAACGTCTAGTGGAAGGTTTTCTGGAAGCATAAAGAACTTCTTTCACCTGCTGAGAAAGATGAAGATCCTGGAGATCTAGGCCTTCAGCAACCAAGCCCTGAGATGCAGAGACTGGGGATTGGGATGCCATAACTTTCCGTCATCTTGAGATAGGAGATCTGGAGCAGACCCTAACTCCAGGGAGGGAGCTTGAGAGAGATGTAGAAGCAGAGGGTACCACACTTGCCGTGGCCAATGTGGAGCTATGACAATCATGTGGCCTCTGTCTCTCTGAAGCTTGAACAGGGTTTTGGGAATTAGGGGAATGGGTGGAAAGGCATAGAGGAAGTCTTGACCCCAGTGAAGGAGGAAAGCATCCCTTGTCTGAGCTCCCTGAGCCGGAGTTCTGGAACAGAACCGGGGAAGTTTGGCATTCCACAGACTTGCAAAGAGGTCTATGTCCGGGGTTCCCCAAATCTGAAAAATCTTGGACACCTGGTCCACATGTAGGGGATCACTCGTGTGGAAGCAGAACTCGACTGAGCCTGTCTGCCCAAGAGTTTTGAACGCCTGGAAGATAAACTGCCAGAAGATGAATCTGATGCTCTCTGGCGAGGGCCCACAGTCGCAAAGCTTTGTTGCAAAGCAACAGAGAGCCAGTTCCGCCCTGCTTGTTCACATAGAACATGGCTACCTGATTGTCCGTGTGGATAAGGACTGTCTTGTAGCTGAGCAGGGTGTGAAACACCCGCAGAGCAAGGAAGATTGCTCTGAGTTCCAAGAGATTGATATGTAGTGTCACCCACTAACGTACCCAGAGGCTAAAAAGGGCTTGGGTCGTTTGATGGGGCAGTATTTTTATGGCTAGAGCTCCTATGAAGGCATTTTGCAAAGCCTTCTGGATCCTGTAGTTTTCACCATTAGCCAAGGAAGTGTAGTTGAAGCAGAGGGTAAGGTTTAAACTCAGGCTTTATTCCCCGTCCGGGGTGGATTCATAACAGTGGAACTTAAAGCAGGTCAGACCCTTCGTCTGATAACACAATTAAAGAAAGCGTAGTTACTCACCTGTAACAGGTGTTCTCCAGGAGCAGCAGGAATCAGTCCTCACATATGGGGTGACGTCGGCGCCGACGGAGCCCTCGCGGAGCAATTTTCCCCAGCTTTCAAAGAAAGCCTTTGGGAATTGCAGCGCGCATGCGCGGTCGCCTTCCCGCCCAAGGGTGCCATCTTAGCCAGTCAGATGACATAGCTAAAAAAGACAGCATAAAAATTTGCAAAAAAACTTAAGCAGATGATTGCAACTCCAAGGGGAGGAGGGAGGGTTGTGAGGACTGATTCCTGCTGCTCCTGGAGAACACCTGTTACAGGTGAGTAACTACGCTTTCTCCAGGACCAAGCAGGAAGTCAGTCCTCACATATGGGACTCCCAAGCTTAAGGCTACCGGAGACCCTAAGCACAAAAATGAGCTCCCTCTAGCTCAGCAGCACAGTCTGCTCTCCAAGGCCGTCAACCTGAGTCCGACCTCAGGTGACCCAGCAGCCCCCGACTCGGGCCCCGACGGCGTCGGGCCCGACGTCGGCGGTCTCGGAGGCGAGTCCAGGAGGACCACAGGACTTACCCGAGCAGGCAGCTCCGACTCCATGCGAGGTCGCTTCGAGAGGTGCTCCTTCTCCAAGGACCCGGGACGGCTATCGGGGCTATGCGACCTGGCCCTCGCGGAGCCAGGAGCGTCCACCGACGCCGCCCTCGCGGGTTTCACCTTCCGTCGATGGTCCCCGGAGGGAGAACCCCTGTCGGAGGAACTCCGGCGACGGTCAGAGCTGGAACCTCTGGACGCCGAGGCCTCCGACGAGGTCCGGGTACGGCTGGGGTCAGCGAAGATCCTATCCCGCTGATGCCGCCGACTTCTCAACGCTTTGGAGGACATTTTGCCACAGGCCCCACAGATCATTTCTTCATGATCCGGGCCCAGGCAGCGGAGGCAATTATCGTGTGTGTCAGTTAGTGACATATTTCGGTCACACTGACCACACCGCTTGAAACCACTGGCAGCCATCGGGGGAAAAAGGGCCCCTGCAAGGTCAAAAGACCGGGCTGCCAGTGAAAAAACCGAAAACAAAACTGACTAAATCAGAAAAAAACGAAAAAGAAGAAGAGGACTCGTGACCGGCGTCGTGAGTCCGGGCGGGAAGAAGACTGGCGTCGAACCGAAGGAAAAAAGAGAATATTACGAATAAAATCAACTTTTTCGCGGGGACACGACGGGTACGTCTGTAGGGCTCCGCGGAAAAAAGAAGACTGGCTAAGATGGCACCCTTGGGCGGGAAGGCGACCGCGCATGCGCGCTGCAATTCCCAAAGGCTTTCTTTGAAAGCTGGGGAAAATTGCTCCGCGAGGGCTCCGTCGGCGCCGACGTCACCCCATATGTGAGGACTGACTTCCTGCTTGGTCCTGGAGAAAAATACTTTCAACAAAACTTAGCTTTCTTCAGCATTAAACCAGGAACAAAAAGTAACAGAAAACAGTTCCTTTTACTCACGGAACTCTGGCACCTGTTTCTTCTCATAAACAGTTTTGGCTGCTTTTAACATAGAGATGCTATACAATCAGATAATGTGTACGTGCAGTCCATCTCATTTTCCTCTAAAGATTCTCCAAGAGGTTCAATCTGCATCTCCTCTTCATCAGAGTAAACTTCAGGCTCCCAACTGCCGTTAAAGTTATAAGGTTCTTGTCGGGGAGTTAAAACACTCTCCTCCCCCACTATACTAGTGGCCCGTGGGTAACTACCATATTTCCTGTAGTTGGGTTCCTGAGAACTACAGAGCTCTTGGTACGTGCATAGAAAGTCAGGGTATTGCAAACCTCTCTTATTAGGGTAAATGCGCCTACCTTTAGGCACTGCTGTTTCCTGCTCTCTCGGATAAGCACAGCTCTGCTTGAAAGCCCCTTTTCCACGGTGTTTCTCTGACTCATTCAAATGTGCTTCAGGGTAAAAGTTTTCCCCTTCTGCATTTCTGGTGTTAGGTAATTTATATCTTAAAGCCTTGGCTGTTGGACTGCCTTCTCTGCTTGCCTCACAGCAACGCTCCTGGGAATATAGAGAGGCTGTGCACTGCTGTTCCCAACAGCTTCTCTGAGAATCACCAACCTCATGTACTCTGGATAATCCCCTTGGCTCCGTCCTCACAGCTCCACGGACACTGCTCTCAAGCTCAGCAGTTCCTAACGGTTCTCGCGTAGTTCCAACTACAGCCCTTGTAGTTCCTACTACTTCTCTCTCTGTTCTACTTTCTCCTTCAGTTCCCCCTCTACCTTCCGGTAAGTGATTTTTAAGTACGTTCAAACTGGTGTTAGTCTGGGCTCCGCCCCCATGCAGGTGCTCTTCATTTTCTAATGAATTCTGTGCTCCCTTTCTGTTCGGGCGTTCCCTAACACCTCGTGGCTTTGTTTTCATCTGTTGCTCATAGCAACCTTCCCCCATGTGTGAACCTGAGCTGTCAGTTTCCCTTACATTTTGCTCACAATCCCCTACTTCCATGGGTTCTGATGGCGCTACCTTATGACAGTAGACAACTCTCCTGTGGGGACCAGATGCCCTGAGTGGAGAGGTCTTGCAGATGAGCTCCCCACCCCACTGGAGAAGCATCTGTTGTGAGAGTTGCTTGGGGTAGAGACTGCTGAAAGGGGGACCCCAGCAACAGGTTTTGAGTGGACTTCCACCACTGGAGGGACAAAATGAGGCGACTTGTGTTTGCTATTTTGTCTGACAGGCAGTCTAATGCCTGGGTCCATTGGGTGGATAAAGTCCACTGAGCTGCCCTCATGTGAAGGCAAGCATATGGTACCACATGCACGGTGGATGCCATATGGCCTAGCAACTGTAACATCTCTCGAGCAGTTAAGTGGGGCTTCAACTCTGCTTGAGAAGCTAACTGCACCAAGCGAAGGCAACGGGCCTGGGGGAGAAAGGCCCAGGCCCTTGCCCTTGTGGTATCCAGCAACGCCCCTATAAACTCCAGGGACCGAGTAGGGGTCAAATTGGATTTTGGGATGTTTATTACCAGCCCTAAATACTGAAGGATACGCATTGTGCAGGTTAGAGAACTCTTGGCCTCTGACTGAGTGGGAGCTCGAATGAGCCAGTCGTCCAGATAAGGGAAGACGAATATTCCCAGGGTGCGCAGAAATGCAGCTACCACTGCCATGCATTTCGTGAACACCCTTGGTGCAGAGGCCAGACCAAAAGGGAGCACTCTGTATTGATAGTGCTTCTCTTGAAAAAGGAACCGAAGGAACCTTCTGTGAGTTGGATGGATGAGAACATGGGTGTACGCATCCTTGAGATCTAGAGAACAAAGCCAATCCTGACTCTGAAGGTATGGCAGCAGAGTTCCCAGAGAAATCATTTTGAATTTTTCCTTGAGTAGGAATCTGTTCAATTCTCTGAGATCTAAGATAGGTCTGTAGCCCCGTTTTCTTTGGAATAAGAAAATAGGGGGAATAGAAACCTGTGCCCTGTTGTTGAAGAGGCACTTCCTCTATTGCCCCCTGGGCGAGAAGGGTGGCAACCTCCTGCCCCAACAGGTTGAGGAGGGAGGTTGGAGAATTGAACTGGTGCACTCTTGAGAGGGGGCAAGCTTGAAAAATGAAGTTTGTACCCCTCTCTTATGATGGAGAGTGTCCAATGCTCTGCTGTAATTTGCCCCCACCTGGGAGCAAAATGACATAACCTTCCAGGAATGGTGGAGGGCTCTGGTCCTTCCAGAGCCAGGAAGGCTAAGTTCTCTAGCAGAAAGTTAAAGGCCCTGAGGGGGCTGAGGTTGCTGGGCTGGAGGAGGCTTAGCAGCCTTTGCTTTGCTCTGTTTGGATGATTGCTGATGTTTGGTAGGGAACTGAGCTGCAGAAGATGCCCGCTGACCATAAGCAGGATAGAATCTTCCCTTTTTAGAAAAAGGTGCTTTCTTGAACAACCTTTTCTTAGCAGGAGCAGCTGTGGATTTGGATAGTCTATCCAAGGCAGAATTTTCAGCATCCATCTGATTGGCTTTTGCTTGCCAATCTTTACCAAACAGGTTTTCACCTGTACAAGGGATATTTCCCAATTCATCTTGAACCCAGATCTCCAAATCAGATGCTTGAAGCCAAACAATTCTACGTGCACCTATGGCAATAGCTGAGGCTCTGCTTACACATTCAAAGGAGTCGAAAGCTGCACGGTTGGAGAATTTGGAGATATCTTGGGCATGTTTGAGCCAAGTGAGAAAGTCCTGTTTTTTATCTTCAGAAATGAAAGGACTTAAAGTTTGCAAATGATCAGTGACTTCTTTTAAGAACATTCCCATGTAAAGACTATAGGAATTAATTCTCGCAGCAAGCATGGAAGCTTGGAAGACTTCTTCCAAAAACATCCAGGGTTCTACATTCACGTCCTGGAGGATTAGAGACATGTCTTTTGGCACTTCTAATCTTTCTCATAGCAGACTCAACCACAATAGAGTGGTGAGGAAGTTGAGTTTTATGGAAACCAGGACAAGGAGGGACACGATACATGGTAGCCAACCTGCGAGAATGAGGGGAGGTGGTCAGAGGTGCTTCCCACATCCTCAACATGAGATCATACAGAATCTCATGAATAGGCAAGGTAGTTGCCTCCTTAGGAGTTTTAGGATATTGTAAAATATCTAACTCCTTGGCTCTGGGCTCTGTCTCAGGGGCCACCGTGATGGAAAGGCCCCGAGCCACCTCCCTGATAAAGTCTTGAAAAGACAAGTCCTCTGGAGGAGACATCCTTCGTTTAGGAGAGGATTCCTCCTGTGGAAGAAGCATCACTGCATCGACCGACTCTTCAGAATCCTCAGAGGAATCAAAGTATCGTCTGTCCAGATGCTCTTGCAAAGCCCGAAATCCGTACCGACCGGGATCGGTATCGAGAATAACCGGTACCGGGGTATCGGTACCGGAGGGCTTCAGAGGACAGAGTACCGGCATAGCAGACACTGATGCCGATGTCAATGCCACCGGTACCGGGATCGGTACCGATGGCGATCCTAGAGCCGGTACCGGTGGGATAGTCTGTTGCGGTACCATGGGCGTCGATGCCACAAGGAAAGCCGCCAGACTGCGTTCTATGGACAGAATCCTCTGATCCGTCGACGACGCCAATGCTTGGAAGTCGGTACCGGTGGAAGCCACCGGTACCCCAGAGCATGGCACCAGGAGATCTGTCGAGGCCACGCCATCGAGATCATCCTGGTACCCCGATGATGCTTTAGAGGCCGAAGCCTCCCGCCGGGGTAATTTTGCTGGTGCAGAATCCTCGAGGGCAACGCCAGAGGCATCTCGATGCTTAGAAGGAGATCTACCCTTCGAGGACCGGCTGGATTTATGTTTAGTTACCTGAGATCCATGTGAGGAAGAAGAAGCCCTGGAAGACGTCGATGCCACCGAAGCCGCATCAGAGGGAAACAGGGTACTGAGCTTGGCAGCTCGGTTCTGCCGACCTCTTTTAGACATCATAGAACAGGACATACAATCTGTGATGGAATGGACAGGACCTAAACATTTTAGACACCAGTCATGGGTGTCGGTGACGGAAATGGTACCGCCACATTTTGTGCACTTCTTAAATCCTGAGGCAGGCTTTTCCATGTTAGGCCCAAAACATTTTTTCCTTAAGGCCCAAAACGCAAGTGCACCTGAAGAAAAAAGAAACGGAAAAAGGTTTTGTTTTTTTTTTTTTACAAGAAAAAAGACCGGCGGTACCTGTAGAGCGTCGAAGAAGGCAGATGCAATACAAAAGAAATAAAAAAAAATAAAGAAATTCTTCTGCGGTGACAGGAACACGACCTGCTGGCTCCACGGAAAAAGAAGAACTGAGGAGAGACAGTTGGGAAAGGCGGGAAGGCAGCACACAGGCGCTGTGGGATGCTCCCAAAAGCTTTCTGATTGGACGCTGAGGAGCGTTCCCGCGCAGGCTCCATCGGTACCGATACCCATATGTGAAGACTCATTCCTGCTTGTTCCTGGAGATTAACTGATACACATGTGAAATTTAAAAGTATTAATGCTTTATATTATAAGCTTTTTCTTGTTTCAATATATGTACTCCATATATGAACTCCATTACCTGTTTTGCAGTTTATCAACAGCAACAAATAAAAATGCAATTACCCTTGCTTAGTTTATCAGTAGGGATTTATTTGTTTTTATATTGAAATGTTTCCATTCCTGCATATTAACGTAATTTTTTTGAAGTGTCAAACAATGCCAAACATATGCTTTCCTAATACCTTATTTCTGTTGAATAACTGCATCAGGAAATAAAGTAATTTGTTTTTAGACTAAATGACATTAAATGTATGCCTTCTTATTGATTATCCATTCAGTAACTCTTTGGATCCCAACTCTTCTCTTGCAGACCTAACGCCCTGCAATACCAAAATACATCTGAAAGACTTCAGCACATCCTTTTTCATTTAGAAACTGATAGAGCTGGCCCAGGTCCATATGATTTCCTCTCGTGCCATGCACATCAAATAGTTGTTCATCAAAGGATGGAAATTTTTTCTGCTTTTGTATTGCAATGGTAATGTCAGCAGATGCAATCATCAAGGGAATGTCTTCTCTATGGCGAATTAAAATTCTCTGCCATGTTAACCGTCTGATTCTGAAAACAATTTCAGAGAAATTAGTCCTAAACATGACTATCATAAAAAATGGCTATGTATTACTAAACACTGGACTGTATAACACAACAGAAAAGTTGGTGGTATCTAAAAACTCTTATTATGGAATGTACAACTTTCTTAGAAGCTGATGGTAATGAATGAAGAAATTCTTACCAATAGAGTCTACTAACTGCAGTAGACAGTTCACTTCACTGGCTCCCTATCCATTTCTGTATCCAGTTCAAACTTTTCTTACTTACCTACAGGTACATTCATTCTGTGGCTCCTCATTCACTTTCCTTTCTTATCTCATGCTACACTCCTCCTGGGAAACTCTGCTCCTCTGGCCAGATCCTTTTTATGTGTGCCCCTCTCTGCCACTGCTAATTCCAGACTTCGTTCATTCCACTTTGTTGTTCACATGTCTGGAACAAACTACCTGAGTCAGTGTGTCGGGATCCTTCTCTAGCCCTATTCAAATCCAGGCTACAAACTTACCTCTGAGGCTGCTTTTGGATCCTGATTTTGTGTGTGTGTGTGTGTGGAATTTTGCTGACAGTAGAAGGTACGCTTAGAAGCATGTGGTACTTAACATGTGTTAACCTTTAATAAACATGCCTCAATGTTTTAACTTGGAAATAATAAGGACGCTCAGAAAGCTATAGGCCCATGATATTAAGGGCCTTGTTAAATAATTTTTAATATAGGATCAGACAAGGGAAGACACATACTTTGGAATAAGCTCTTAGGATCAAAATGACATGTCTGGCAAGAGTTCTTTCCTGAACAGCATCCATACAGCATTATGCGTGCAAGCTCTAATAATTTATTTCCTTCCATTATCAATTCCACACCTATAGAGCTAAATGTAGGAAAGAGTTTGTTTAAAGAACTACGTAAGATGAGAGTGAAGATGTTCTAGAAATGAGAGAGCTGAATGTTATCAGTCTCCGTTATTTAAGAATTTTACTCTAGTCCAAACAATACAATATAGGGCAATGAAATAAGTATCGTCTGTTTTCAATACTCCTCTGTTTTCTGCTTCTATCAGGTTCACAGTACATTTTCCTGAAGTGAGAAATGGGATATACAAGGCTCTTGGTCAAATCAATGTGAATTTTTTTTTGTTTCCAAAAAATAAGAAAGAATGGTCCTCCAAAATGTTTTATTCTTTAAAAACTGGAAGAACATTCCGATTTCTAAACATAAGGAGACTTTCAAATCAAATGGTAATTCTGATATGTTCAACTAGTTTTTAGAGTACATTGTTTAATTCAGTTCTATGTAAGTTTTGGTTTGATTTGTTCTGTTTTAAGTTCTTTGTAAACTGCTTTGATTCTGGAAAGGCAGTATATAAGCGCACATAAATAAAATAAAAATAATAAATAAATCTAAATAAATGGCATCTTAACTTCCAAAAACTGTAATTGTAATGTTATCCATAGATATTAAAGGGCATGTTAATAAAGCTGGGCTCATGGTTAGCACATGTATTTATAACTAGGTCCCATGGAATAACAAGGGACCTAGTTACAAACAGCGCCTGCTGTTAGCCCAGCTTAGTAAACATGCTCCTAAAGCTCAAAGCAGGATCTGGATCCTCTTCCTTTGTGACCCTCAGACTTTTTCTTACTTTCGATATTTTAACTTACATATTCCTGTAGCTTGGAGAAGATTTTGTTCCCAGAACCCTTCACTCGGGAAAAGCCTGAAAAATTCCTTGTGTATGCTTAAGTATTTCTGGACTACAACCTTTAGTGGGAGGGTGCACAGGAGTTTGCTATCACATAGTAGCAATAGTTAATGGGCACACTCCAGATGCATGCATACTGAATTCTGGTCTCTGCTGCAACCTGTGGCCCATGGCCATCAGTTTTACATGGATGAAAAATGAGCGCTTAAAAATGGGGAGAAACTCAAATTATGGGGTCAGTATTCAAAACACAAATATCTGGACAAAAAGTATCCGGATACTTGCACTGGCCAGGACTGTGTTGTGGATATTCAGCAGCATTAAACAAACAGTGCTGCTGAATATTTTTACGAACTTCTTTGGCACTATCCAGATAGTGGTGGGGCAATCTGGGGCCAGAGTTAGGAGTCAGACAGTTTGTGGTGCTATTCATTCACTAACCAGATAAATTATCTAGATAAAGTTAGGACAGTAAAGGCTGTCCTAACTTTTTCCAGTTAGCTATCCATATCAAGCTAGCATTCACCATTGACTTTGGATATTCAGTGCCACCCATTCTGTATGCTAGTGCTGAATCTTTGGATTTTTTTTTTTTTATAGCCAAGGCAGTCACAGCATTTAGAGAAAATAAAGCCAACTGCCAAGGCCAGGGCCGGCCCAAGGGTTTCTGCCGCCCCAGCTGCGCTACCCTCCGCCATGCCCCCTGCTGCCCCATGCCCCACCCCAGATTCCGCCTTCGGGGGGGGGGGGGGTCGGCAGCAGTGGCAGTTTAAAAGCAGTGGCTTTGTGCCAATGGTAGGCCATGTGCTTCGGCACACATGGCATACCACTTCTGACACCCCTACCATGCAACTTCCTGTAAGGGGTCAGAAGCCGCAGGCCATGTGTGCCGAAGCACATGGTCTGCTGCAAGTGCTGTGCTGCCCATTAAGGTCTGCCACCCTAGGTAGCCACTTAGCCCGCCTAGTGGACGTGCCAGCCCTGGCCAAGACTGAATATTGGCCCCTATGTTTTCAGCCCCATTCATTAAAGAAGCTAACTTGCTCATCCTTTTGTAAAAGATAAAGACCAGCTGCAAACCTCACATTTTTTCTAGGTCGATGAAGTTGGTGATCCCTCACAATCTGATTTTGGACAGGGTTACCATACAAAGATCATTTTAGTCATTCTCTTGAAAAATCTTCACATGTGACTTGATCGGGAGAGGGGGGGGGGGGGATTCCACAGTTTTGATGCAACTGGACTTGCACGCCGCTGCCGGATAGATCAAAGGGCAGCGGCCCTTTAAAAGCGACATGCTCCATCGGAGGAACCAGAGCACACCGCTGCCAGATAGATCAAAAGGCAGTGGCCCTTTAAAAGCGGCGTGCTCCATCGGGCGCGCCTGCACCTGAGGGCCTCGCCAGAGTGCCCTTTGGCGTAGCCCTTAGGCGCGGGCCCGGGAGCGCTATGGTGTGAGCCGTGAACCCTGCTCCTCCTAATCATCACAGCTGCCTGGAGCTGGCCCTGGATCCGGGTAGGCACGATCGCTCCTTCACACTTCTCCTCCAGACCTCAACCATCTCGCCAACACCACCTTCCTTCAAGCAACTTTCCTTGACTTGCTGCCCACTGCTGACATTGAGCTTTCCTTCCACTACCCGCCTTGTACTTACTACTGTTACCTACTACCTGCCTAGAGCTGCTAACCATTGTTTGCACTGAACCGCTACCCACTGTTTGCCTAGACCTGTTCCCACTGCCGGCACTGAACTGCTACCCAGTACTTGCACAGCACCCCAGCAGAACTGCTACCCAGTACTACTCTGAACTGCTACCCAATGCTGTGCAGAACTGCTACCCAGTGTTGCCTAGACCTGCTACCCATTGTTGCTTAAAACTGCTACCCATTGTTATGTAGAACTGCTTCCCAGTGTTGCTTAGAACTGCTATCTATTGTTGCATAGAACTGCTCCCAGTATTGCACAGAACTGCTACCTATTGTTGCGTAGAACTGCTACCCATTGTTTGCTCAGACCTTGCTGCCCACCCCCATGGCCCCACATCTCATTGTCCTTCTCTCCCTTATCCTTCCCAACTGCCTCCCCTCCTATCAACACCCTCCCTCCTCTCCCCCTACCCTCCTCACTTCTCCCTCCACTCTCCCCCCTAGCCTAGCATCTGCTTTCGAGCCTCTCCACACTATCTGCCGCACTTACCCAGCCCCCCTTCTCCACCTTCCTCACTTCTCCCTCCATTCTGCCCCCTACCCTAGCACCTACTCTTGAGCTTCTCCACACCATCCCCCGCATTCAACCTGCCCCCCTCTCTTTAAGGCAACCCCACCCTCGCTTCTGCCATACTATCTCCACTTTACATCGCTCTCTAATACTCATTCTCCTTCTCTCATCAGGTAATATCAACCCTAACCCTGGTCCCCCCCCCCCCCGATTTCTCTCCCACTCTAAAGACAGTTCCTCACGTACCCTATCTAATCTCATCCACATTCCACTCCTCCCTCCTTCCACCCCCTCCCCAGTCATCCCACAATCACTCACCCATAAATATCAACTCCAACCCTACCCCCAAAAATAATCCCTCACATAACCTACCCGGCACCATCAAAATTATCCCTTATGCCCCCCCCTCTCATATCCCTCTCGGGGAGCACATACACCCAAACATACCTACCCTCACTCTTCTTCATCTAAAGCTCGCTACTACCCTAAAAATAGACCCCGCGCTATTCTAATAAGAAATCCGCACGTAACTTATCCAACCTCATCCATATCCCTCTCCTCCCCCCTCCGCTCTCCCGTTTACTTGCGCCCTATGGAATGCATGCTCAGTCATTAAAAAAACCTCTTTTATTCACGATCTTTTCATCTCTAATGCCCTACACCTCCTTGCCCTGACCGAGACCTGGCTCCCCCCAGACAACACCGCATCCATTGCCTCTCTCTGCTATGGGGGCTTACCAATTCTCCCATACACCTCAATCTACTGGTTGCGGTGGTGGTGTTGGCCTCCTACTCTCTCCCTCTTGCCACCCCAATTCCAACCCCTCCTGCCACCCCAATCACACTCCCTCCTCTCCTTCGAAGTCCACTCCATTCGCCTTCTCACACCACTTCCCCTCCGAGTAGCGGTTATTTATCGCCCACCCGACTACTCCAAATCATCCTTCCTCACAGACTTCGACTCCTGGCTCTCTGCCTTTATGGATCCCTCCTCCCCCACTCTTATTCTTGGCGATTTCAACATTCACGTCGACAACCCCTCCGACCCTCATGCCTCAAACTTCCTCACTCTTACCGCCTCGTTTGACCTCCAACTTTGCTCCACTGCCCCCACACACCTACACGGCCACTGCCTTGACCTAATACTCTTCTCCAATTCCTCTCCCTCAAACTTCCGCAAATCAATCCTTCCCTTATCTGACCATCATCTCTTAACTTTTACTCTACAGCTCCCGCCATCCCAACCTCGTCCTGTCTCCTCCGACCTATTTAGAAATCAGCATAATATTGATCCCCTGACTCTCTCCTCCACCATTTCTCCATCTCTTTCCTCCATTTTATCATCCGAGTCCATCAATGAGGTATTATCCTCATACAATGCTACACTATCCTCGGCCCTTGACACTCTTGCCCCTCCCACCCCACGTCCTGTTAAACAATCTACTCCCCAACCCTGGCTTTCACCCACAATCTGTTACTTACGCATCTGCGCCCATTCTGCCAAACGAGCCTGGTCCAAATCCTGCTCCCCAGAAAAACTTCTACACTTTAAATTCATGCTTGGCTCCTTCCAGTCAGCCTTAGCACTTGCCAAACAAGACTACTACATTCGTCTGACTAATTCCCTTGCCTCTGATCCTCGCCGTCTCTTTAACACCCTCAATTCTCTCCTCAAGGTCCCCCCGCCCCCAATCCCGCCCTCCCTTTCTGCCCAAACCCTAGCCGACTACTTCCACAACAAAATCCTCAAAATTAGCCTCCAATTCCCTACCCCCTCCTCATCTACCTCCCCATTTCTCCTCCCCCATCCATACTCCCCCCGCCATCCTCTCCTCCTTCCCTTTGATCTCTGACGAAGAAACCACACTCCTTCTTTCCTCCTCCAAACCCACCACCTGTTCTTCAGACCCTATCCCCACCCATCTCCTACGTTCCATCTCTCTCACCATTGTACCCACCATCACTCATATCCTCAACCTTTCACTCTCCACTGCAACTGTCCCCGCTGACTTCAAACACACTGTTGTCACACCCCTCCTCAAGAAACCCTCACTCGATCCCACATGCCCTTCTAACTATCGACCCATCTCCCTCCTTCCCTTCATATCTAAACTATTAGAACGAGCAGTCCACCATCGCTGCCTTGACTTCCTTACCTCCCAGGCCCTCCTGGACCCACTTCAATCCGGCTTCCGTCCCCTACATTCCACTGAAACGGCACTCACTAAAGTCACAAACGACCTGTTCCTGGCTAAATCCAAGGGCCTCTACTCTATCCTCATCCTTCTCGACCTTTCTGCTGCCTTTGACACCGTTGACCACGACCTTCTCCTCATCACCCTCTCCACGCTTGGCTTCAAGGATTCCGTACTATCCTGGTTCTCCTCCTACCTCTCCCATCGCTCACTAAGTGTATGCTCTGGTGGCTCCTCCTCCTCCCCTACCCCACTCCATGTAGGAGTACCCCAGGGATCTGTCTTGGGCCCCCTCCTCTTCTCTCTCTATACCCAAGGCCTTGGTGCGCTCATCTCCTCCCATGGCTTTCAACACCATCTCTATGCCGATGACTCCCAAATCTACCTCTCTACACCTGATATTTCCCCGGCAACCCAGTCCAAGATCTCTGCCTGTCTTTCGGACATTGCTGCCTGGATGTCTCATCGTCGATTAAAATTGAACATGGCCAAGACTGAATTCCTTGTCTTTCCACCTAACTCCGCCCCCCCACTTCCCCCTCTCTCAATCCATGTGGATGGATCTACTATCCTTCCTGTTCCCTTGGCCCACAATCTGGGGGTTAACTTTGACACCTCTCTCTCCTTTTCTGCTCATATCCAGCTTGTAGCCAAGACCTGTCGCTTCTTTCTCTACAACATCAGCAAAATCCGCCCCTTCCTCTCTGAACACACAACTAAAATGCTTATCCACTCCTTAATCTCCTCCCGCCTTGATTACGGCAACCTACTCCTCGCTGGTCTTCCCGCTAGCCACCTCCTTCCCCCCTCCAATCTAAACAAAATCACGCCGCTCGACTAATCTTCTGCCAACCTCGCCATGCCCACATTATTCCTCTTCTCTCTTCACTTCACTGGCTCCCTGTCCAATCCCGCATCCAATTCAAGCTTCTCCTGCTAACCTATAAGTGCATCCACTCTATGGCCCCTAACTACCTCTTATCTCTCCCTACATCCCCTCTCGAAAATCTGCACTCCGCTAACAAAGTACTTCTATCAATGCCTTTCACACGCACTGCGAACTCCCAACTGCGCTCCTTTCACCTTGCTGCACCTTATGCCTGGAACAGCCTACCTGCGTCTGTGCGCCTGGCATCCTCCTTGGCCCTCTTCAAATCTAGACTGAAGACCCAACTCTTCACTGCTGCATTCAGATCCTGACTCCTTCCTCATCTTACCCTAACCCCCGTCATAATTTATGACCAAACTACTGACCAAACAATACCTTGCGCAGAACTGACTAATGCTCTACCTTGCACAGAACTGACTAATGCTCTATACTGTTCTAACTTATGTTTTGTTCTAACTAGATTGTAAGCTCCGATGAGCTTGAATCTGACAGGCAGGGACTGCCTCTTGTATGTTGGCTACCTCTTGTAGGTCAGCTGTGCAGCGCTGCGTGCATGGTGCTTTAGAAGTGCTGAATAGTAGTAGTAGTAACCACTCCTCCTGTATCATTTCCCGAAACACCCTATGCACGGGGAATGCCCTCTGATTCCTTCTAAACACTTGTAACAAGGGATCCTCCAGCGAGTCATCTGTCGTAGCCCCCGGTAACGGCAAATTCAGAACCTTCAAGGCCTCCACTATAAGTGCCGGTAGCTCTTCCCTTCGGAAGACCCGCACCACTCTTGCCTGATCATCCTTTTCAGAAAGCTCTCCTTCCTCTAGCTCTTCTTCGATCTCCAGACCTTGGTCCTCATCATCGGACAGCGGGCCCTCCGAGGCCACAGAGAGCTCCCCAGATATTCCTTCCATTCGTGCCCTCTTAGCCCCGCGCGACGGTTCGTCGGTCTGTGAGGGCGGCGCGGATCTCTTAAGGCTACTCGCCGCCGCTGGCTCTGTCCGTGGCTGAACACTACCACACAGAGCACGCTGCAGCAGAGCGACAAAATCCTGCGAGAAAATTGCCGCTAAGTCTTTCGGGAATGGAGTCTGAGGGGGGGGAGAGTCTGGAGCCGAAGACGGTCCAGCGACTGGTTCCCCCTGGGGTCCCTCAGGTAACAGGGCGAGAGAGCCCCCCACCTCGGCTTCCTGCCCTTCTGCTCTGTCTTCTCTGGCCTGCTCCATCGAAGCTGCCTCCCTCACACACGCTTTGCAGAAACCCGAAGCAGTGCCTTTTATCTTGCCACAGACTAGGCAGAGGGGCTTAGATGGCATGATAAATCACAGCCTGCAGAACACCCAGCCAACCCAGGATGCCTACACCCTGAGAAAGATGTGCTCCGCAGCAGCACCAGTCTAGGGCCCAAAAACAGGACAGGCCCTTTCCTGAAATGCGATCCCCCTTTTTTTTTTTTTTATGTAAATCGCCCCTTAGCGCAACCCAGGACTGCCAGGCTATGTAAAAAATTAAAAACTGAGCCTAGCTAGACGCTGCAATCTGTTTAAGGCGAGTTGACTAACTGCAGAGCACATCAGCATGAACGCGAACGGCTGCCATGCAGCTAGGCCTGCCGCTTGATTTTGCGCGCCAAAATCGCGTCTCCCAAGAAACGCTGCAAAAAAGTGATTGCCTTACCTTAGGGCACCGCCGAGGACAAGCAAGCTGCAAACTTTCCCCAGCAACACTTGTCACAGGCTCCGGAGGACTTACCGAAGAGATGGAAACAGCCCCGTTAGAATCTCAATCGAAATGGTGAGTGCGAACGGCCGAGCCAGCCAAGCGCGCGAACAGGCAAACATCTGTGTGGCGCTGGCTGGGCTCTCCTCCGGCTCCTACCACCGCCATAAATGCAGCTACCCCCAACGGAGGTACTGGATTAAAGGAGCTGCCGTTCAGGATATCCCTTAGCGCTTACCGGGCCCGTGGAGCAAGCAAACTGAGGGGGGGGGGGGAACGAGAGGGAAGCCTGCAGTCACTTAAAGGCACAGCACCTAAAGGCAGAGAATCCTGCACAGAATTAATCCAAACTGATGCTATCCAACTATTGCTAAAATAAAATGAATCTTAATTGTTTCTCCAGTGAGCCCGGCTCTCCGGGCTCTATGTCATCCAGCTGCTTGGAGACTGAGGTAACTGGAAACAGGAGGCGGATGCGGTGAAGATATACCGGTGACATCATAAAAAGGAGGAGTTTTCTCAGTCTCCAAGCTGCTGGATGAGATAGGGAACCCAGAGGTCCGGGACTAGACTGGCTAACACGATCAGGAAGTGCTGAATAGTAGTAGTAGTAGTAGTAGTAGTACTTGGGTGCAATTTCTGATGTAGGTGATCACCTGCAGTTATTTAGGAGGCGAAAGGGTCCTTTTAAAAACCCTTTAGATGCAATTTGGACATCCGAAAACATGCATGTGGTCATCCAAATCATGGAGATATCCCTGGACCATTTTACAAATGGCTTTTACAGACATCTCTGGAGTGAAAACATGACTGGGAAGGTGCAATGAAAAGAGACATCCTTGCTCGAATTCAGAAATTTCAGGGATGTCTTTGACCCCATTCAAGTTTAGACCTGCTCCAAGCATAAAGAGGCATTGGAAAAGTGCTCGTTTTGGCTGTAAAATATCCAGAAGGTATAGAAAAGACGGAAGGTTAAATGACTTGCCTAAGATCACAAGGAGCAGCAGTGGGACTTGAATCCTGGCAACCCTGGTCCTAGCCCACTACTCTAACCATTAGGCTATTAGACATACCTCATAGATATCCATATCGAGTAAGTCTTTCCTGAACTCGGACAAACCTGATTTTTTTTAACTGCTCTGGCTTGGACGTCCTTTGTAAAATGTACCTTTAAGTCAAATGGTGATCTCAAAAAAGGTCAATAAATCGGTACGATTCTTATTTGAAAGATCATTTCTAGAAAGTTTTATGGGATCAATCTACTTCACTGTCTTAGTTTACTACTTGTGGCCCTCATGCCACTGTCCCCAATTCTATTTAAATGTCTTTTTATCACCTTTGGGATCTGTCATTAGCAGTCTGGGATTGGTGTATTATATTGATGCAGAAAATATACGGATATTGTTCCCTATGATGGATGCTGGAACTAGGGCTTTTCTCTGAATGAAAATGCTTTTTTACAAGGTTAATCCAGAGAAAAAGCGTAGTTACTCACCTGTAACAGGTGTTCTCCAGGAGCAGCAGGAATCAGTCCTCACTTATGGGTGACGTCGGCGCCGACGGAGCCCTCGCGAAGCAATTTTCCCCAGCTTTCAAAGAAAGTCTTTGGGAATTGCAGCGCGCATGCGCGGTCCTCTTCCCGCCCAAGGGTGCCATCTTAGCCAGTCAGATGACATAGCTAAAAAAGACAGCATAAAAATTTGCAAAAAACTAAAGCAGACGATTGCAACTCCAAGGGGAGGAGGGAGGGTTGTGAGGACTGATTCCTGCTGCTCCTGGAGAACACCTGTTACAGGTGAGTAACTACGCTTTCTCCAGGACCAAGCAGGAAGTCAGTCCTCACTTATGGGACTCCCAAGCTTAAGGCTACCGGAGACCCCAAGCACAAAAATGAGCTCCCTCTAGCTCAGCAGCACAGAAGGAAAGAATCTTCGCTGAATTATTACCCACCGGTAGCCCACATCCGGGATGGAGGGTAGGAGTTGCTCAGACCTCAAAGAGATTACGGAGGACTGCCTGTCCGAAAGCACTGTCCCTGCGGGACTCCCTCTCGAGACAGTAATGGACCGCAAAAGTCTGGCTCGAAGACCAAGTAGCGGCCCGGCAGATGTCTGCCAGCGGAACAGAGCGGAGGTAAGCCACTGACGTAGCCTTTGCCCGAACGCAATGAGCCGTGACTCGACCTTCCAAGGAGAGTCCGGCTGCCCCATAAGCCCAAGAGATACAGTCCGCAACCCAGATGGACAGAGTACGCTTGGAGACCGGGAGCCCCAATTTATTGGGGTCAAAAGACACAAAAAGCTGAGCAGCTTTACGGTGCTCCCGCGTACGGTCAAGGTAGAAGTTCAATGCTCTTCTACAGTCCAGGGTATGGAGGACCGTTTCAGCTCGGCTGGAGTGTGGTCTGGGAAAGAAGGTTGGAAGTACCACCTCCTGATTGATATGAAAAGGGGAGACCACTTTTGGAAGAAATTTTGGGTGAGTCCGTAGGACTACCCTATTTTTGTAGAACCGAGTGTAAGGGGGATCAGACACGAGGGCCTGCAATTCACTGACGCGTCTAGCGGAAGTGAGGGCTATCAAGAACAATGTTTTCCAAGAAAGAAAACGTAGAGAACAGGTAGCCATAGGTTCAAAAGGCGGACAGGTGATCCGCTGTAAAACCACATTCAGGTCCCAGTCAGGCGCTGGCGGGCGCAGAGGTGGTTTAAGTAGGAGACCACCTCGGAGAAACCTCGCTACGAGAGGGTCGCTGGAAAGAGGTCTGCCGTCCACCGGCACATGATGTGCTGAAAGAGCACTGAGGTGAACTTTGACGGAGTTGGACTTAAGTCCCAGATTAGAGAGGTAGAGCAAGTACTGCAAGATCACCGACACCGGGCAGGAGAAGGGATCCTGAGACTGTTGGGTACACCAAACGGAGAAACGACGCCATTTAAGGGCGTAGCATTTTCGGGTAGAAGGTCGTCGCGAAGCTAGGACGACCTCCTCCACCTCTGTCGGCAGGAGAAGGGGAGCAAGAACTACCCTCTCAGCAGCCAGGCCATTAGGTTGAGAGACCTGAGGTTGGGGTGTAGCAGAGACCCCTGATCCTGAGTGAGGAGATCCGGTTGAAACCCCAGAGGGAATGGATCCTCCACCGCTAATTGCAGCAGGAGTGGAAACCACGGCTGTCTGGGCCAGCGAGGGGCCACCAGGATCATGAAGGCTTTGTCTCGGAGAACCTTGAAGAGAGTCCGGGAGACTAGCGGGATGGGAGGGAAAGCGTACAGAAGGCTCCCCGACCATGAGAGCAGGAAAGCGTCCGCCGCAACCCGAAGGGGGTGTGGCTGACGAGAGCAGAAGCGAGGAAGTTGCCGGTTGTGAGGACTGGCAAAGAGATCCATCGTGGGGAGGCCCCACTTTAGAAAGAGCTTCTGAACCACCAAGGGATCCAGGCGCCACTCGTGCGGCTGGAGGATCCTGCTGAGTTTGTCCGCCAGGCAATTTTCCTGGCCTGGGAGATAAACGGCCTTGAGAAGAATGCCGTGACTGACGGCCCAAGAGCAGAGCTTCCTTGCTTCCTGACAGAGAAGGAAGGAGCCCGTGCCCCCCTGCTTGTTCACGTAGAACATGGCAACTTGATTGTCCGTCTGGACAAGGACGGACTGGCGAGAGGTCAGGTGGGAGAAGGCCTTGAGAGCCAAGCGGATCGCTCTGAGCTCCAGGAAGTTGATCTGCTGAGCAGACTCCCACGCGTTCCAGAGACCCTGAGTACACGCCCCTTGGCAATGTGCTCCCCAGCCCAGGAGGGATGCATCTGTCGTCAGCACCCGGCCCGGCTGAGGCGGCTGAAAAGGCATGCCGAGCACTAGGTTCGGCCGATGAAGCCACCACTGAAGAGACGAGGCCAGCGGCTCGGAGACGCGCACTAGGTCCGCTAGGCCGCCTGCGGCCTGTTGCCACTGCTTGCGGAGACACCATTGAGCAGGCCGCATATTCAGGCGGGCATTGGGGGTCACATGGACGGTGGAAGCCATATGTCCGAGTAGTCTCAGGAAGCGCCTGGCGGAGACCAGGGGCTGGCTGCGAAAACGGTCGGCTAGGTCCATGAGCCGTTGAGCCCTGTCGAGCGGTAGGAACGCTCGTGCCTGAGGAGTGTGCAGCCTTGCGCCGATGAACTCGAGATCCTGTGAGGGGAGCAAAGTGGACTTTGCGAAGTTTATAACAAAGCCCAAGTGCTGCAGAAGAGTCACCGTGCGACGTGTGGCGTTGGTGACCTCCGGGGCGGACGCTGCTTTGATGAGCCAGTCGTCGAGGTACGGAAAGACATAGAGGCCGGGAAGCCGGAGATGGGCCGCCACCACCGCGAGGCATTTTGTGAAGACCCGCGGTGCGGAGGACAGGCCAAAGGGCAGTACTCTGTACTGGTAATGATTTCCTGCCACCACAAACCTTAGGTATTGGCGGTGGCTTGGGTGGATGAGGATGTGCGTATAGGCATCCTTTAGATCCAAGGAGCATAGCCAATCTCCCTGCTGGAGGTAGGGCAGAAGGATTCCAAGGGTAAGCATCTTGAACTTCTCCCGCACAAGGAACTTGTTGAGGTTGCGCAAGTCCAGGATGGGTCTGAGGCCGCCTGTTCGCTTTGGTACGAGAAAGTACCTGGAATAAAAGCCTAGACCTCTCAGGTGGTGGGGCACCGGTTCCACCGCCTGCTCCAGCAGAAGACCCGCTAACTCCTGAAGGAGTAGTTCCCTGTGCAAAGGGGGTCGTGGAGGTTCTCCCGGAAAGTAGGAGGGAGGGATCTGGTGGAAGTGGAGAAGATATCCTTCTCTCACGACCTGAAGCACCCAGGCATCTGAGGTGACGCCTGACCACCTGTGGGCGAAGTGAACCAGCCGGCCTCCGGTGCTGGGAGGAACCAGCGGGGGGGGGAGAGGCTATGCTTAAGGAGTCAAAAACCCCCACCCTGCTGAGCAGGGGCTGGTGGTGCAGGCTTGGGGGCTTGCTGCCTACGGGACCCGTTACCCCGTCCCTTGGCCTGCTGGCCCTGTTGGGGAGCTGCAGGGGCCTGATAATGGGGGTATTGTTTGTAGGCAGCCGCCTTCCTCGGGTAAAAGGACTTTTTTCCCGAGCCCTTCTTTTTCTGGGAAGGGGCGGAGGTCTTCCTAGAAAGCCTAGTCCTGGTGAGAGTCTCCGTCTCAATTTGTGCAGCCTTTTCAGCCATGGGCTTGCCAAAGAGGTTGTCACCTCGGCAGGGGACATCGACAAACTTGTCCTGCACCCAGGGCTCAAGGTCAGACGACTGAAGCCAAGCCTGTCGGCGGGCACCGATGCCGGCTGCGGCCACTCGAGCCGATGCTTCAAAGCCATCATAGGCTGCTCGGGATATGAATTTTGAGCATTCCCGAATGCCAGTGGACAAGGCCAGGAACCTCCGCAAGGGTTCCTCGGACAAACCAGCGGAGAATCCGGCTAGCTCTTTAGCCAGGTCTCGGAGATACATGCCCATGTATAGCTGGTAGGTCTGGACACGACACGCAAGCATAGAGCCCTGGAAACACTTCTTACCAAGGCCATCCAGGTTACGGGCCTCCCTGCCAGGAGGCACCGAGGAGTGCATCTTCTGGCTCTTAAGACGATGCATGGCCGATTCCACTACCATGGAATGGTGTGGTAGCTGTGCTTTTTGGAAGCCAGGGCTCTTGCGGACTCGATAGATAGAATCGACCCGCTTGCTTAGGACCGGCGAGGTGGCCGGACTCTCCCACATGCGGAAGAGTAGTCGTTCCAGCATGGGAGGAACCGGTACAGTAAAGTGTTCCCTTGCGGGAGAGTCATACTGGAGGGCGTCGAGCTCTTCGGCTCGAGGCTCCTCCTCGGGGTCCGCAGGGAAGGCCAAAGCCTTGGCCATATCCCTGACGAAGTCCGAGAACCGGGCATCCTCCGGGGGGGACTGCTTCCGAGGTTCGGACTCCGGTGAGTCCGAGGGGACACACCGAGTCCGGAAAGAATCAGGCGACTCTTCCTCTTCAGACTCCCAGACCGACTCCGACGAGGACTCGGTGGGGTCGGCCCGGGCAGGGAGCGGCGCCTGCCGCCCCGACGCCGAGGGAGTCGGCGACCTCGGTCCCGAACGGGAGGCCGAGGGTGACCTCGACCGAGGATCGACTCGAGTTCGCATCGACTCGAGGATAGGCTCGGTCTCCGGGGTCGACTTGGACGTCGACGTCCTGGCGGTCGGGGCAGCGGCGCCAGCGAAGCCAGCGAGCAGTGCCCGCTGCTGGTCCATGAAGGCAGACAGTCTGCTCTCCAAGGCCGTCAACCTGAGTCCGAGCTCAGGTGACCCAGCAGCCCCCGACTCGGGCCCTGACGGCGTCGGGCCCGACGTCGGCTGTCGCGGAGGCGAGTCCAGGAGGACCACAGGACTTACCCGAGCAGGCAACTCCGACTCCAGGCGAGGTCGCTTCGTGAGGTGCTCCTTCTCCAAGGACCCGGGACGGCTATCGGGGCTATGCGACCTGGCCCTCGCGGAGCCAGGAGCGTCCACCGACGCCGCCCTCGCGGGTTTCACCTTACGTCGATGGTCCCCGGAGGGAGAACCCCTGTCGGAGGAACTCCGGCGACGGTCCGAGCTGGAACCTTTGGACGCGGAGGCCTCCGACGAGGTCCGGGTACGGCTGGGGTCAGCGAAGATCCTATCCCGCTGATGCCGCCGACTTCTCAACGCTTTGGAGGACATTTTGCCGCAGGGCCCACAGATCATTTCTTCATGATCCGGGCCCAGGCAGCGGAGGCAAAAGTCGTGTGTGTCAGTTAGTGACATATTTCGGTCACACTGACCACACCGCTTGAAACCACTGGCAGCCATCGGGGAAAAAGGGCCCCGGCGAGGTCAAAGGACCGGGCTGCCAGGGAAAAACCGAAAACGAAAGCTGACTAAGTCAGAAAAACCGAAAAGAAGAAGAGGACTCGTGACCGGCGTCGCGAGTCCGGGCGGGAAAAAGACCGGCGTCGAACCGAAGGAAAAAGAATAAATTATGAAGAAATATCAACTTTTTCGCGGGGACACGACGGGTACGTCTGTAGGGCTCCACGGAAAAAAGAAGACTGGCTAAGATGGCACCCTTGGGCGGGAAGAGGACCGCGCATGCGCGCTGCAATTCCCAAAGGCTTTCTTTGAAAGCTGGGGAAAATTGCTCCGCGAGGGCTCCGTCGGCGCCGACGTCACCCATAAGTGAGGACTGACTTCCTGCTTGGTCCTGGAGAATGGAGCTTTCATGTTCGAAATCTATGCTGGATAAACCTGTGATAGGCCCTTGATTGTCAGACAGAAAAGTACCATCAGTTTAGAAGGGTGTGAAATCAGAGGATACTACAGATTCAGTTTTATTTCTGGAAGATCAGATGAGCTTGGTTAACCTCTCTGTTTGCTTGAGTGTCTTTTTATATCTTATCTTTTTTTTTTGATAGATTCTCTTTCCTCTCTCTTTCAGCAAAGAGCACAAAAAAGATGGTCAGACTTATAAAAGGAATTTGTATCCTCTAAATACTGGAAAAACTCTGCAGACATCCACAAGGCAAAGACCCCTATCTTTCCTCCTACACTGCTCCTTAGAGAGGGAGGGCAGGCAGACCACCTAGTTAACATGAAAGGGACAAAGCACCTTAGGCAAGAAGGAAGACACAGGCTGAATGGAAATGACCTCCTTTGAAAATGACAGATAATGATCTTGGCAAGACAGAGCCTGTAGCTCGGAAATCCACCTTATGGAAAGCGTAGTTACTCACCTGTAATATGTGTTGTCCAGGGACAGCAGGAATCAGTCCTCACATATGGGTGACGTCGGCACCGATGGAGCCCTTGCGGAAGCATCCCCCCAGCTTTCAAAGAAAGCCTTTGGGAGATGCCATCACGCATGCGTGGTCCCCTTCCCACCCAAGGGTGCCATCTTGCTCAATCACTTGACACAACTAAAAGACGGCAAAAATAAAATATGGTAAAGGAGCAACTCCAAAGGGAGGAAGGGGGGGGGAGGTGTGAGGAACGATTCCTGCTGTCCCCGGAGAACACCTGTTACAGGTGAGTAACTACGCTTTCTCTGGGAACAAGCAGGAAGTCAGTCATCACATATGGGACTCCTCAGTTACAGGCTACCGAAAGCCCATAGCAAAAACAGGGTTCCCTCATGGGGAGCCGCAAGCAGCAGCAATTGAGTCTGTGCCCACAGATCACAGAAGGATTCCTGTGTCTGATGAAACCAGCACTCCGGTAGTCGGAACATAAGGGTCGGAGGGTAGGAGTTGCCTAAATCCTGAAAAGGTTACGGAGCACAGACTGCCGAAGGCAATGTCCCGTCTGGACTCTCTTTCCAGGCAGTATTTATTTATTTATTTTATTTACAGTCTCTTATATACCGCACTATTCATCATCAGCGCGGTTTACATGGAACAAAATGCTCAGTACATTTAACACGTATGAGTTTACAGGTAACAGGGTATAAATAACTTGGATAACCGGGGTAACTATTTACAAAACATACTACATGGAATCATATACACAGAAGATACATAGAAAAACCAGCCCACTATAGCAATGAATATCACACTTGGTGAGTTGTTGATATACCCTATGGACTGAAGACCAGGTGGCGGCCCGGCAGATGTCCACCATGGGACAGAGCGCAGGTTTGCCACCGATGCAGCCATGGCGTAGCCTTCCAGCGGGAGCCTTGCCTGCTCATAAGTGAGGGCAATACAGTCTGCCACCCATGTGGACAGCGTACACTTGGTCACCACCTCCCCCCAGCCTACTGGGGTCGTAGGAGATAAAAGGCTGAGAGGCTCTGCGGTGGCCCCAAGTGCACTGGATATAGAACGACAAAGCCCTCTTACAGTCCAAGGTGTGGAAGACCGTTTCTGCCAGACTGGAGAGAGGTCTTGGAAAGAAGGTAGGGAGCACCATTTCCTGGTTGAAATGGAAGGGTGACACTACCTTCAGAAGGAATTTGGGGTGGATGCGAAGCACCACTCTGTTCTTGTAGAACCTGGTATACAGTGTTTCCACCATAAGGGCCTGAAGCTCGCTAACTCTGTGAGCGAAGGTAAGCGTGACCAGGAAGGCCACCTTCCAAGAGAGGTAGCGAAGGGGACAGGTAGCCAGAGGTTCGAAGGGTGGGCAAGTGAGCTGCCCCAACACTACGTTGAGGTTCCATTCGGTTGCCGGAGTGCGAACATGGGGCTTCAATAAGAGCAGGCCCCGAAGAAAAACGAGTCACCAACGGCTGGATCGAGAGGGGCTTACCATCCACTGGATGGTGGTGCACCACTAGGGAGCTAAGGTGCACACAGATGGAGTTAGACTTGAGCCCAGACAGACAGGTGCAAAAGGTACTGTAACACCAGAGCCACTGGACAGGAGAAAGGGTCAGTCCCGTGTTTGGTGCACCAAACAGAGAACCTGCACCATTTGAGGGCGTAAGCCTTCCTAGTAGAGGCCTTGCAAGAGGCCAGCAGAATGTCTTCTACCTCAACCAGAAGGTTAAAAGGGGCAAGTCACCCTCTCAGCAGCCATGCTGTCAGCGACAGGGACCCCAGGTTGGAGTGCAGGAGAGAGCCCCCCTCCTGAGATAGGAGTCCCGGGGAGGTCCCCAAGGGGATGGGGGTTTCCACCATCAACTGCAGAAGCAGTGGGAACCACTGTTGCCTGGGCCACCGAGGGACTATCAGGATGAGCGAGGCCCTGTCCCAGAAGGTCCTGAACAAGGTCTTGGCGATCAGCAGTATAGGAGGGAAGGCGTACATAAGGCCTTCCAACCATGAGACAAGGAATGTGTCTGCTGCCACCCTGGAGGGGTGGGCCTGCTGGGAGCAGAAGTGGGACAACTAAAAATTGTCCTGGCTAGCAAACACGTCCATCACGGTTTCCCCCCCCCCCCCCCCAAGTCGAAAATGTTGACTGGCTACCCTGGGGTCCAGCTTCCACTTGTGCAGCTGGAGAGCTTTGCTGAGCCTGTCGACCAGCAGGTTGTCATAGCCTGGCAGGTACACTGCCCGCAGGAGGAGACCCTGCTGGACTGCGTACAAGCAGAGGACCAGTGCCCTCCTGACAAAGGGTACGAGATCCCGTGTCCCCTGTTTGTTCACGTAGTTGTCCGTCTGGACCAGCACCGGCTGGTGACGCAGGTGGTGACAGAAGACCCTTAGGGCTAGGTGTATGGCAGGAGGTTGATCTGCTGGGTGCTCTCGTCGGGTGACCAGTTGCCCTGTGTGTGGAGATCTCTGCAGTGGGTTCTCCAGCCGAGCAGGGAGGCATCCTTCGTGAGGACCCTTAAGGGGCTTGGGGCCTGAAAAAGCATGCCTGCCTCAAGATGCTGGGGAGACTGCCACCAGACCAGAGAATCCACCAATTGGCAGGTCACAGAAACTCTGCCTCGGAGGCAGCCCGTGGCCTGAGACCACTGGTCACGGAGAAACCACTGTACCACCCTCATGTGGAGGTGAGCGTCAAGGGTGATGTGGACTGTGGAGGCCATGTGCCCGAGGAGGCGCAGGAGAAGCCGAGCTACTGAGGGACGGTATTGTACTACCCGAGCCAGAGTCCTGAGACAATTGGCTCGGTCCCTGGGCAAGAAAGCCCTTGACTGAAGAGTGCTGATCTTTGCCCCAATGAACTCCAGACACTGTGTCGGGAGGAGGTGAGACTTGGAGTAGTTTATGACAAAACCCAAGTGTTGCAGAACCTGGATGGTGTGTGCGGTGGCCTGCTGCACCTCCAAGGCCATGCCTCCATTTATGAGCCAGTTGCCCAGGTAGGGAAAGACGAAGACCCCCTGGAGTTGAAGGAAGGCAGCCACGACTGCCAGGCATTTTGTAAAAACTCTTGGGGCAGAGGCTAGGCCGAAGGGGAGCACCCTGTACTGAAAGAGTCTGCCCCCCACTACAAACCGCAGGTACTGCCTGTGGTTGGACAGATAAAGATGTGGGGATAAGCATCCTTTGAGGTCTAAGGAGCATTGCCAGTTTCCCTGCTGGAGGTATGGCAGCAATGTTCCAAGGGAGAGCATCTTGAACCTCTCCCTCACCAGGAATTTGTTGAGGTTGCGTAGGTCGAGGATGGGCTTTAGGCCCCCTGTCCTTTTTGGCACGAGGAAGTATCTGAAATAGAACCCCTTGCCCTTTAGATGGTGGGGCACCGGTTCCAACCCTTTGTCCTCGAGAAGACCTGCCAACTCCTTTAGAAGAAGGTCCAAATGGAGGGGAGACCTGAGGGGCTCTCCCGGGAAATAAGGAGGTGTCGTCTGAGTCAGGTGGAGGAGGTAACCCTCCCTGACTACCCTAAGTGCCCAGGAATCGAGCCATACATCCTCCTGTGGGCTGCCGATCTCCTTGGGGCAGATAGGCTATGTTCAAGGAGTCAAAAACTCCCCTGCTGGCTGGGACGGAGCCAGTGCCTGGGGTTTTGGAGCCTTCGCTTACACGGGCCATGCCTATGTCCCTTGGCCTGCTGACCCAGTTGCGGAGCTTGGGAGGACTGATAAGGCAAGACGTTTCGGTAAGCAGCTCCCTACCTCAGGTAAAAGGATTTTTTACCCGAGCCCTTCCATTGGGGAGCGGCAGCGGTCTTCTTGGAGAGCCTGGTCATTGTCATGAACTTGGTCTCCAGCTCGGCAGTCTCGTCAGTCATGGGTTTGCGAAAGAGGTTCTCTCCTTAGCAGGGGACATCAATTTGTCCTGAACCCACTGCTTGAGGTCGGATGATTCTAGCCAAGCTTGGCGATGGGCACCGATGCCAGCCGCTACTACTCGAGCCGCCGACTCGAATCCATCATAGGCCGCTCGAGACATGAATTTGGAACATTCATGGACTGCTTTTGCCAGGTTCTTGAACTGCTGCAAGGGTTCCTCGGAGAGACCAGCTGAGAAACCGGTGAGTTCCTTCTCCAGGTCCCTCAGGTACATGCCCATGTACAGCTGGTAGGCCTGGATGCAGCCAATGAGCATTGAGCCCTGGTAGCACTTTCTGCCAAGGGTGTCCAGGGTGCGGGCCTCCTTGCTGAGGGGAACCAAAGAGTGCGTCTTCTGGATTTTCAGCCAACGCATGGCCGACTCCATCACAATGGAGTTATGCGGCAGCTGTGACTTTTGGAAGCCCGGGCTCCAGCGGACTCGATACATCGAGTTGAGCCGTTTGCTCACCACCGGCACCGAAGCTGGTGTCTCCCACATTCGGAGCATCAGCCGTTCCAGGATAGGAGGGATGGGCACTGTGAGCGATAACCGCAGAGGGGCCTCGTACTGGAGGATTTCCAACTCATCTGCCCGAGGATCCTCCTCTGACTCGGTCGGGAACGCCAGACAAAATCAAGGAATCCCAGATCCTTGGGCAGGGATTGCCATCGAGGCTCCGAGATGGGAGAGTCAGAAGGGATGTTACGGTGGCGATGGGTATCGAGGGACTCCTCGTGCTCCATCTCCCACTCGGAGTAGTCTGTCGAGGACTCGTAGGACGGTTGCTCTGCGGGCCTCGGAGCTCCCGATGCCCTGCGGCCGGTGCCCGGCAAACTTGCCAGGGATGACTGCGGTCTCATTGAGCAAGACTCAGATTGCGACCTCTGCCAAGGATCGACTCGAGGCTGAAGGACCTTGAGGATCGGCTTGGCCTCCGGGGAAGTCTTGGATGTCGAGGGCCCAGGGGTTGGGGCGGACGAACCAGTCGTGCTGGGGAACAGCTCCCGCCGCTGGTCCATGAAGGTAGACAAACTGTGCTCCAGGGCTGCCATTCTGGACTCTAGACCAGAAGGCTCCGCAGCCTTCGGCATGGGCACCGAGGGACTCGGGCCCAAGGCTGGCTCCCCTAAAGGGGAATCCTTGATGAGGATAGTGTCTGCGGACAGAGTCCAGTCCGCAGTCGGATCCTTCTGGGGACCTTCGCAGGCCGCTCCTTCTCAGATGTCTTGGACAGACGTCTCAGACTGCAGGACTGGGCCTAGGGGGCACCCGGCCGGTCAGAAACGTCCAAGGACACCGCCTTTGAGGGTTTCTTATTCTTCCTGGGTTCCCTTGAGTGAGGCCCTCTTTCTGAGGACCACTGACGAGGCTCGGGTTCGGAAGGCTTCGACTGAGATGTCGGGGCCTCAGAAGAGGTCCTGGCCTTTGGAGGCACTGGGGACTCAGGAAAAAACTTATCGTGGTGCTGCTGCTGGCGGCTCTTAAGGGTCTTACTGGACATTCTATAGCAGAGACCACAGGCTGTCAGGTCGTGGTCTGGCCAAAAAGAGTAGTTACTCACCTGTAACAGGTGTTCTCCAGGAGCAGCAGGAATCAGTCCTCACATATGGGTGTCATCGGCGCCGATGAAGCCCCAGCGGAGCATTTCCCCAGCTTTCCATGAAAGCCTTTGGGAATGCTGGCACGCATGTGCGGTTCCCTTCCTGCCTAAAGGTGCCATCTTACCTCAGTCAAATGACATAGCTAAGAAGAGCACACAAAAATGTAAAAACACAAACTATGTACAACTGCAACTCCAAGGGGAGGAGGGAGGGTTGTGAGGACTGATTCCTGCTGCTCCTGGAGAACACCTGTTACTGAGTAACTACTCTTTCTCCAGGACCAAGCAGGAAGTCAGTCCTCACATAAGGGTGACTCCCTAGCTCTGGGCTACCGAGTAACCCAGGCTGAACAAGAGAACTTCCTCTAGTCCCAGCAGCAAAGAAAGGCTTTTCAAGGACACAACCTCCACCGGTAGCCCAACAGAGGGCAGGAGTTGCCTAAACCTCAAAGAGATTCCGGAGTACTGCTTGGCCAAAAGCACTGTCCCTACGGGACTCCCTTTCCAGACAGTAGTGGGCTGCAAAAGTCTGGCTTGAAGACCAAGTTGCAGCCCTGCAGATGTCTACCAAGGGCACAGAGCGGAGATGAGCCACTGAAGCAGCCATTGCCCTGACACGATGGGCCGTGACCCTACCCTGCAAAGGAAGGTCAGCCGCCTTGTAAGCCCAGGTGATACAGTCAGCCACCCAGATAGACAAGGTATGCTTGGACACAGCTAACCCCAATTTATTGGGGTCAAAGGAGACGAAGAACTGAGTAGCCCTTCTATGCCCCTGCGTACGGTCAAGGTAGAAGGATAAGGCCCTCCTACAGTCCAGGGTATTCAGGACTGCTTCAGCCTGGCTTGCATGAGGCCTAGGGAAGAAGGTTGGAAGAACCACCTCCTGATTGAGGTGGAAAGAGGAGACAACCTTAGGGAGGAACTTGGGATGAGTTCTGAGGACTACCCTGTTCCTATAAATCCTGGTGTAAGGCCTATCACAGACCAGGGCCTGAAGCTCACTCACTCGCCTAGCCGAGGTAAGGGCTATCAGGAAGAGCGTCTTCCAGGAGAGGAAGCGCAATGGACAAGTAGCCATCGGCTCAAAGGGTGGGCGAGTCAGTTGCTGCAAGACCACATTCAGCTCACACTCAGGAGCAGGAGGACGGATGGGGGGCTTGAGCAAAAGCAAGCCCCTGAGAAAGCGGGACACCAAGGGGTGACCTGACAAAGAATGTCCCTCCACCAGTGAGTGGTGAGCTGCTAAAGCTGAGAGGTGGACCTGAACAGAATTGGACTTAAGTCCTTGATTTGATAAGTGCAGTAAGTACTGAAGCACTACTGGCACAGTACAGGAGAAAGGATCCTCTGTACGTAGCTGACACCACACAGAAAACCTCTTCCATTTGAGAGCATAGGCTTTCCTAGTGGACTGTTTTCTAGAGGCTAGGACAACCTCCTCAACTTCCTGAGGCAGGCCCCAGGGAGCCAAGACTACCCTTGCAGCCTCCAGGCCATCAAATTGAGAGTCTTGAGATTGGGGTGTAGTAAGGAACCCTGCTCCTGAGAGAGAAGGTCGGGTTGCAACCCCAGAGGCAGTGGGGGATCCACCGCCAGTTGAAGCAGAAGAGGAAACCAAGGCTGTCTCGGCCATCTGGGAGCTACCAGCAGGACCGAGGCCTTGTCCAGAAGAATCTTGAACAGAGTTCGGGCCACCAAGGGCATGAGAGGAAACGCATACAGGAGGCCCTGAGACCAGGACATCAGAAAAGCATCTGGTGCGATCCTCAAAGGATGTGGTTGCCTGGAGCAGAACTTGGGTAGCTGCTTGTTTAGTGGACTGGCAAAGAGATCTATCCAAGGGAGACCCCACTTCAGGAAGATCTTTTGAACCACCAAGGGATGCAGCTGCCACTCGTGGGGCTGCAGAATCCTGCTCAACCGGTCGGCCAGGCAGTTCTCCTGGCCTGGGAGGTACACCGCCTTGAGAAGTATGTGGTGCTTCAGGGCAAAGGAACAAAGGTCCTGAGTCTCTCGACAAAGGATCTGGGACCCAGTGCCGCCCTGCTTGTTCACATAAAACATGGCCACCTGGTTGTCTGTTTGAATCAAGACTGAGCAGTGAGCCAGGGCTGGAGAAAAAACTCTGAGAGCCAAGCGGATAGCTCGAAGTTCCAGCAGATTGATCTGTTGGGCTGCCTCCCAGGAAGACCAGAGGCCTTGGGTGCACTTGTCCAGACAATGAGCACCCCCGCCCTTCAGAGAGGCGTCGGTGGTGAGGACCACTGAGTATTCTGGCATTTGGAAGGGCATCCCTTTGAGTAGATTGGGTGGATGTAGCCACCAGCTGAGGGAGGCCAAAAGGGGTTTGGACACCTTTATCTTGTCTCGTAAGTGGCCTATGGCTTGAGACCACTGAGTCCGAAGGCACCATTGTGCAGGCCTCATATGGAGCCTGGCATTGGGAGTCACATGTACTGTCGAAGCCATGTGACCCAGAAGCCTGAGGCAGAGTCTGGCGGAGACCAGGGACTTGTTCAGAAACTGCTTTGCCACGTCCATCAGCCTTTGAGCCCTGTCTTCTGGCAAGAATGCCTTTGCCAGTTGAGAATCCAACCTTGCCCCTATGAACTCCAAGTTCTGGGATGGGAGCAAAGTGGACTTTGCGAAGTTTATGACAAAGCCCACCTTTTGAAGCAGAGCAATGGTGTTGAGGGTGGCTTGGCTGGCCTCCAGGGACGTCTGACCCCTGATGAGCCAGTCGTCCAGATAGGGAAAGACAAAGATGCCTTGATTTCTTAGGTAGGCCGCAACCACTGCCAGGCACTTGGTAAAGACCCTGGGAGCGGAGGATAGGCCAAAAGGTAGTACTCTGTACTGATAATGGTTCCCTCCCACAATGAACCTGAGGTACTTTCTGTGGTCTGGATGAATGAGGATGTGAGTGTATGCATCCTTTATATCTAAGGAGCATAGCCAATCTCCCTGCTGGAGGAAGGGCAGAAGTGTTCCAAGAGTAAGCATCTTGAACTTTTCTTTCTCTAGGAACTTGTTGAGGTTTCTGAGGTCCAGAATGGGTCGAAGGCCACCGGTTCGTTTGGGTATCAGGAAATACCTGGAGTAGAATCCGTGACCTTGCAAGTGGGGAGGCACAGGCTCCACCGCCCTGTCCACCAACAGACCATGAAGCTCTTTTAGAAGGAGGTCTGTGTGCAGGGGAGTCCTTGGAGGCTCCCCTGGAAAATATGTTTGAGGCAGTTGGTGAAAATGGAGGGCATAGCCATTGTGGACTATGTCCAGTACCCAACTGTCCCCGGTGATAAGGGGCCACTGGTGGGCAAAGAGGGCGAGGCGACCTCCTGTGCAGGGTGGGGACAGCAGTGGAGGAGAGGCTATGCTCAAGGAGTCAAAAAACCCCACCCTGCTGAGTTGGAGCAGGGGCCTGAGGCTTGGGGGTCCTCTGCCTACTGGGCCCATTACCATGGCCCTTGGCTTGCTGACCCTGGGGGGCAGCTTGGGCAGCCTGATACTGAGGGTACTGTTTGAAGGCAGTGCCCTTCCTCGGGTAAAAGGACTTTTTACCCGAGCCCTTCTTCTTATGTGAAGGGGCAGAGGTCTTCCTCGACAGCCTTGTCCTGGTAAGGTGCTCTGTCTCTAGCTGAGCGGCCTTCTCGGTCACGGGTTTGCCAAAAAGGTTCTCACCTCGGCAGGGGACATAGACCAACTTGTCCTGAACCCATGGCTCGAGGTCCGATGACTGCAGCCACGCCTGGCGTCGAGCCGCAATGCCGGCAGCCGCTACTCGGGCCGAAGCCTCGAAGCCATCGTAGGCGGCGCGGGAAATGAACTTCGAGCATTCCCGAATCCCCGAGGACAAGGACTGAAATCTCTGCAAGGGTTCCCCGGAGAGACCAGCAGAGAAGCCGGCCAGTTCTTTGGCCAGGTCCCGCAAGTACATGCCCATGTACAGCTGGTAAGACTGGACACGGCAAGCAAGCATCGACCCCTGGAAGCACTTCCTACCAACGCCATTGAGGTTGCGGGCCTCCCTGCCGGGGGGCACCGCAGAGTGCATCTTCTGGCTCTTCAGACGATGCATGGCCGATTCCACAACCATGGAATGGTGTGGTAGTTGTGCTTTCTGGAAACCAGGACTCTTGCGGAGTCGATAAATGGAATCGACTCGCTTACTTAGAACCGGCGCCGAGGCCGGGGCCTCCCACATTCGGAAGAGGAGCCGTTCCAGCATCGGAGAAACCGGGACAGTAAAGGCCTCCTTCGGAGGAGAGTCGTACTGTAGAGCATCGAGCTCCTCGGCTCGAGGCTCTTCCTCGGATCGGCAGGGATAGCCAAGGCAGCGGCCATATCCCGGACGAACTCCGAGAACCTAGTGTCCTCCGGAGGGGATCTACTCCGGGGATCAGACTGCGGTGAGTTCGACGGGATGCACCGAGCCTTAAAAAGTATCGGGAGACTCCTCGTCTTCCGTCTCCCAGGCGGACTCGTCCGAGGAGGAGTCAGGGTCCGACCCCGCGGGGCCCCGAGGCACCCGCCCCGATGCCGGGGGCACCGGCTTCGACACCCTCGGTCCCGAACAGGAGGTCGAGGGAGACCTCGACCAAGGACGACTTCGAGCCACGAGGGTCTCGAGTATCGGCTCAGTCTCCGGGGTTGACTTCGAAGTCGACGTCCCGGTGGTCGGGGCAGATGCACCAGACAGGCTGGCCATCAGTTCCCGCTGCTGCTCCATGAAGGCAGACAGTCTGCACTCCAAGGCTGTCATCCTGAGACTCAGCTCGGGAGACGCAGCAGCCACCGACTCGGGCCCCAGCGGCGCCGGGCCCGACGTCGGCTCTCTGGGAGGAGAGTCCACGAGGACTACGGGGCTTACGTGTCCAGCAGACTCCGGCTCCACGCGAGGAACTTTGGCAGGCTTCTCTTGGTCCACGGGCCTGGGACGGTGGTCGGGGGTCTTAGACCTGGCCCTCGAGGGACCAGGGACCTCCTCCGATGCCGCCCTCGCGAGCCGCTTCTTCCTCTTACGTTCCCGGTCGGGGGACCCCCTGTCCGAGGAGCTTCGACGGCGCTCGGGATCGGAATCCCGAGATGTCGAGGCCTCAGACGAGGTCCGGGCCCGGACGGAGGCAGAGTCCGAGAAAAACCTTTCCTTTTGATGCTGTCGACTCTTGAGTGCCTTGGAAGACATCTTTCCACATGGCCCACACAACTTTGGGTCGTGGTCAGGGCCGAGGCACCGAAGGCAGCAGTCGTGTGTCGGTGAGAGACATAATTTTCTTACACCGATCACACTTTTTGAAACCACTGGAAGCCATCGGGGAAAAAATAGCCCCAGCGAGGTCAAAAGACCGGCCTTCCAGTGAAAAATGAAAGAAGGGCGCGAACGCCAGCCACGAAGGGCAAAAACCGAAAAATGAAGAAAACGGGCTCGATACCGGTGTACCAAACCCAGCGGGAGGGGAACCGGCGTCGAACTGGAGAAAAAATAGCGAAAATCGCCAAAGAAAAAAATCACTTTTATCCAGGAGAACAGGACACACGTCTGATGGGCTTCTCGGAAAAAATGAGACTGAGGTAAGATGGCACCTTTAGGCGGGAAGGGAACCGCGCATGCGTGCCAGCATTCCCAAAGGCTTTCATGGAAAGCTGGGGAAATGCTCCGCTGGGGCTTCATCGGCGCCGATGACACCCATATGTGAGGACTGACTTCCTGCTTGGTCCTGGAGAAGCAGCAGAGACAGCAGTCATGTGTGTTGGTGAAAGACATAATTTTGGAGCATCAATCACACTTCTTAAAGCCACTGGTAGCCATGGAGGAAAAGGTACCCCTGCGAGGTTGAAGACTCTCTGGGCTGCCAGTGGGAGAAAAAAGGCGCAAAGATGTCAAGAAAAGAAAAGAACGAAAAACTACAAAAATGGACCAAACTTGACACAGAGGCAACGAGGGCGGCAGGCAGGAAGAGTATTGGTGCAATAACGGAGGTGAATCTGAAAACGCGGAAAGAAAAATCAACTTTTTCTGGGGACAAGCCAGACAAACGTCTGAAGGGCTCTGCAGAAAAAAGGAGACTGAGCAAGATGGCACCCTTGGGCGGGAAGGGGACCACGCATGCATGGTGGCATCTCCCAAAGGCTTTCTTTGAAAGCCAGGGGGATGCTTCCACGAGGGTTCCGTCGGTGCCAACGTCACCCATATGTGATGACTGACTTCCTGCTTGTTCCCGGAGAACAACGAAGCATCCAAGAAGACCATCCTGAGTGTCAAATCCTTCAAAGTAGTGTGCTTCAATGGCTCAAGGGCCATCACCATCAGGGCCCTGAGCACCAGACCCAGATCCCTGAAAGGTAGGAGGGTAGGATGTAGATGCCAAACGTCCTGGAGAAAGTACGAGATTTCTGGGAGCACTGCTAGAGACTTACCAGGCACCGAACCTTGGAAATAGGCCAAAGCTGCCACCTGAACCTTCAGTCCTAATTTAGGTCACTTACAGAATGCACAGTGGATACACTATACAGAAAAAACAAAACATATAGCACTCTAATAACTCACCATATAACAGCAGCTTATAAAGAAGAAAGAAAAACTCAAAACCCAAGGAAAAACAGGAGAACAACGGGTCTCAGAAACACAAGGGCATTATCATGTGAATGACAGACTCTTATTAATGATGCCGACCTGGACGTTCATGCTTTCACATTGCCCCTTCACACCAACAACCCAAACTCCCGTATTTTCCAAGAAAAGCAGCCACTACTTGTCTGGGCTCCACCCGTAGCTCATTTTACATCTAATACAATATTTCAATCCAGTGTTCAAACAACCGATTTGGAGAAAAGTAGTCACTACTTATCTGGGTTCCACCCGTAGCTCACTTTACATCTAATGCAGATAAGAAGTGGCTACTTTTCTCCAAAATGGTTGTTTGGACACTGTTTGGATTGAAACACTGTATTAGATGTAAAGTGAGCAACAGGTGGAGCCCAGACAAGTAGTGGTTGCTTTTCTTGGAAAATACGGGAGTTTGGGTTGTTGACCTGAACCTTCAGGCAGCCAAGGGAATGGCCCTTCTCCAGGCCATTCTGTAGAAAGGCCAACAGAGATGGCATCTTGGCAGCCTCAGGAGCCAATTGCCGAGTGCCGCACCATCCCTCAAAGAGGCACCAGATCCGCATGTATGCTAGCCTGGTAGACCTCTTCTAGGCTTCGAGCAGAGTGGAAACCATGACCAGAGAGTAGCCCTTACATACTAGCTGTCTCCTTTAAAGAGCCAAGCCATAAGCAAGAAGGGAACTGGGTCCTTCAGGATGACTGGTTCCTGCCACAATAGGCCCCGAGACAGAGGCAACTGAAGAGGCAGCATCTTCAAAGAGCCGCATCAGGTATCTGAACCATGTTCTCTTCAGCCAATCTGGTGCCATCAGAACAGTCCTGCCCAGTTGGTGTTCTATACGCTGAATCACATGCCCCACTAGGGGCTATGGAGGAAACACATACAACAGGTACTAACTTGGCCAAGGCTAGGTCAGGCATCAATGCTCTTGGACCCTGTCTCTGTGTGACAACTGAAGTGGCAAATTTTGGCACTGGAGTGAGTCACCATCAGATCCATTTCAGGGCGACTCCAGCAGTACAGAGGAACTAGGGAATGGGCCCCAAACCTTCACTGCACAGACTGGGAGGGTCCTCATCTGAAGGGGACAAAGTCCCAGGGCCCATGTGCTCCATGAAAGGACTGAGCCCAAAGCCCGGAAGCAGAGGAGAAGGAAAGTTTCCAGGTCAGTAATGATAAAAGTACCAAGATCTCCAGAGATCTAGCCAGCACGCCCTTGGTGGATGGGTTGAGGCTGACGAGAAAGGGGCACCAGCCCGCTTCAGAAGCCCCCCATCTCGCCCAGGTCCTTCAGTATCTTCTCAAATCGGTTCTAAAAAGAAGAAGCTTTCCTTTAAAAGCCAGCTGGAACAACCAATGGAAGAACCAGTGTGGAAGAGGAGTCCACTGCTGAGTGCCGGAGCCAAAATCAATGCCGTTGACACTGACATCAGGATACCATCCCTGGCTGCCAAACACACCAGTTCATACATAGCATCAGAAAGGAAAGCCGTAGCTGACTCCAGCAGAGGGGTAGTATCATCCGGCAGAAGAGACTGAATCCACTGGTGGAGGGCTTGAGATGTCAGACTGACACATACCACCAGCTGCACAATAGCAGCCACAACAGCAAACTGGCTCTTCAACAACTAATCCATCTCATAGTCTAGAAAATCCTTTAAGGCCGATCCATCTTCCACAGGAATGGTGGTCCATCTGGTAACCGCAGTGACCTGCGCATCCACCTTGGGAATACCAAATCATGAGACGCATTCCTCCTCTGGGAGAGGATAGTCCTCTGGGAGAGGATAGATCTTCATACAAAACTCTTAGCCCCTTAGGCGGGGAGTTGGGAGAGTCCCACTCAGACAAGATCATATCCTTCATCACATCTGGGAACGGGAAGACAGTAGTGGATTTCTGTACCTCTTGAAGAAGCGGGTGTACCTTCGGCTCCTGCTCAGTGCCGAAAGCATCCGTCAAGTTCAAGGCCATACCAGAAGGACCAGGCCTGCTGCAAAAAAGAAAACAATTCCGGGGAGGACAATCAGTACTCCAGCAGCTCTCCTCTTAGAAATGACCCCCCCCCCCCAAACACCAGGGGACACAGCCGCTGTAGATCCCTTAGGTGGACGAGGAGTGGCTCACAGCATGGTGGCCAGAGCCTCCGGCTGGCTAGGTATCCTTACTCAAGCATTATCTGTCACCCCCTGCCCTGAGGCAGGCAAGGCCAGATTAACTGCATCCCCTGGATGAGAGAGGGGGAGCAGGCCCTCCAGGGATGATTCAGAAGCTGCCATGCAAGAAGAGCAGAGTCCAGAATCTGGGAAAGAGGCAACTCGCTTGCCAGAGGTCAAACATTATTTCCAGGAAGACGACAGAAAATTAAGGCCAGTAACACAAAAGAACATGTTAAGGCTGTGGCAGCCCGAAGGTATGCGTTAACTATGCTTTTATTGTGGCGTGCGTTAAAGGCGCTAGGGTAGGAACATGCATTGGAGCTGCTTCGGCAGAATGTATATACAAATCGTGTGGCCACCAGGTGCACAATAGGAGAAAATGCTACTAAAGTGTGCAGAAAATGGCAGGAAATCCCCACACCGCACCAACGGTCACCAGTGTTTTATCCCAAATTACTCCCAGGAAGATGGAATTAGGAGCCCCCAACAAGGACAATGACAAGCACTGGTACTCACCCCCTGAGAGTCTCAGGCAGAGAATCCAAGCCAGGCTCAGCTCTACTCCCCTAAAACTGTTTTACTGGCTTTTGCAGCACTGTGTTTAAGGTGGCTGGCAGGCAGATCCCTCTGAGAGCCTTCTGCAATCTTTGGGAGAGAGCAGGGGGAGGACAGAGGGGGAGAGAGCAGGGGGGGGAGGACAGAAGGGGAGGGAGGGGGCGTTGAGGTTGTTGAATTATTCCAAATCCTTCCAATTCAAGATAGCTACTCCACTACTTATTGAATTTCACTGGCTTCCCATAAAGCACAGTTACTTACCTGTAACAGGTGATCTCTGGGAACAACAGGAATAAGTCTTCACATATGGGTACGTCGGTACCGACGGAGCCTGCGCAGGAACGCTCCCCAGCTTCCCAAAAAGGAAAGCTTTTGGGAGCATCCCACAGCGCCTGCACGCTGCCTTCCCGCCTTTCCTAACCAACTCTCCTCAGTTCGAGTTTAAAGCTGAGACAATAGAGAGAGAGAGGAAAGGAAAGATAGAAAAGAGATACAACTCCTAGGGGAGGTGGGTGGGTTGTGAAGACTTATTCCTGCTGTTCCCAGAGATCACCTGTTACAGGTAAGTAACTGTGCTATCTCCAGGAACAAGCAGGAATGAGTCTTCACATATGGGGACTCCCTAGCTGAGATGCCTGGGAGATCCCCAAGGATATGAGACCCTGAAAGGGGTCTGCGTCCTCCTATGGATCTCAGGCATCCATCCAGGGAAGGAGGGCAGGAGTTGTTTAAGAATGGAACAGGTGTCCGAGGACAGCCTGACCAAACAAGGCATCCCGGCGGGAATCCTTGTCCAAGCAGTAATGGGCAGTGAAGGTATGAACAGAGGCCCAGGTGGCTGCTCGACAGATCTAGTCGATGGACACAGAATTTAAATGAGCCATAGAGGTGGCCATGGCCCTCACATTATGAGCTGTGACATGGCTCTCCAGAGAAAGGTTCTTACTCTGGTAGGCAAAAGAAATACACTGAGCAATCCAATTGGACAGTGTTCTCTTAGAGACTGGAAGTCCCAAATGAGAAGGATCAAAAGCAACAAAAAGCTGGGAAGACTTTCTATGTTGCTGTGTCCTATGTAAGTAAAAAGCAAGAGCTCTTTTACAATCCAGAGTATGAAGATTCCTCTCTGCACTGGATGCATGAGGAGCTGGAAAAAAGACAGGTAAATATACCTCTTGATTAAGATGAAAAGGTGAGACCACTTTAGGCATAAAGTGTGGATTTGTCCTAAGGACTACCTTGTCATGACGGAACCTTGTATAAGGTGAATTAGCCACTAAGGCCTGCAGTTCACTGATGCGGCAAGCAGAAGTGACTGCAATGAGGAAAATAACCTTCCAGGAAAGAAATTTCAAGGAGGTAGTGGCTAAGGGTTCAAAAGGTGGCTTCATAAGCTGACCAAGAACCAAATTTAAGTCCCATGCCACCGGAGGAGGCCTAATGGGAGGTTTAGTTAAAGTTAGGCCTCTCATGAATCTTGAAATAAGAGGATGAGAGGAGAAAGGTTGTCCATTGATGGGCTTAAGGGATGCTGCAATAGCACTGAAATGGACTCTTACTGAATTTGTCTTGTCCTGCATTGGAGAGATGCAGGAGATAGTCTAACAAAGAAGTTAAAGGTAGTGCCAGAGGGTCAAGACCCTTTTCAGCACACCAAATGGAAAATCTTTTCCACTTAAAAGCATAGGAACGCCTGGTGGAAGGTTTCCTGGAAGCATGGAGGATATCCTTCACCTGCTGAGAAAGATTCAAGTCTTGAAGGTCTAGGCCTTCAGTAACCAAGCTCTAAGGTGAAGGGACTTGGGGTTTGGGTGCCACAAAGTCCCTTCCTCCTGAGACAGAAGGTCTGGAGCAGCTCCCAAGTCCAGGGAGGGGGCTTGGGAGAGATGCAGAAGTAGAGGGTACCACACTTGGCGTGGCCAGCGTGGAGCTATGAGGATCATAGATCCTTGATCCCTCTGGAGTTTGAACAGAGTCTTGGGAATCAAGGGAATGGGTGGAAAGGCATACAGGAAGCCCTGACCCCAATGAAGGAGGAAGGCATCCTTGGCCTAAACCCCCTGACACGGAATTCTGGAACAGAACCGGGGAAGTTTGGCATTCCACGGACTTGCAAAGAGGTCTATGTCCGGGGTTCCCCATTCTTGAAAGATTCTGAGTACCTGATCCATGTGCAAGGACCATTCGTGTGGAAGCAGAACTCGACTGAGTCTGTCTGCCCAAGAGTTTTGGATTCCTGGGAGATATACTGCCAGGAGATGGATTTGATGCTCTCTGGCGAAGGCCCATAATCTTAGAGCTTCGTTGCAAAGCGACAGAGAGCCAGTTCCTCCTTGCTTGTTTATGTAAAACATGGCTACTTGATTGTCCGTAAGAATAAGGACTGTCTTGTAGCTGAGGAGGGTATGAAAGACCTTGAGAGCTAGAAACACTGCTCGAAGTTCCAAGTGGTTGATATGAAGAGAGGTCTCCTGTGGGGACCAAGTGCCTTGGGTGGAGAGGTCTTGTAGATGAGCTCCCCAACCTGTTTGGGAGGCATCTGTTGTGAGGGTTGCTTGGAGCAACAACTGTTGGAAGGGGGACCCCAGCAACAGATTTTGAGTGGACATCCACCATTGGAGAGACCAAAAGAGACGTTTGGAGGTTGCTATTTGGTCTGAGAGAGCTCCTGAAGCTTGAGTCCACTGGGTGGACAAAGTCCATTGAGCTGCTCTCATGTGTAGGCGAGCATAGGGTACCACATGTACTGTGGAAGCCATGTGGCCTAGCAGTTGTAGCATCTCCCTGGCAGTTAAGTGGCTGTTTGACTGAATCTGGGAGGCTAGCTGCACTAGACGTTGGCAACAGGCCTGAGGAAGGTAGGCCTTTGCAGTGGTGGTATCCAACCAGGCCCCTATGAATTCCAGGGACTGAGTAGGGATGAGCTGGGACTTTGGGAGGTTTACTACCAGTCCCAGATACTGCAGAATGCGCCTTGTGCGGTCCAGGGAAATCTGGGCCTCTGACTGAGATGGAGCTCGGATGAGCCAGTCGTCCAGGTATGGGAAGAGAAATATTCCCAGAGTGCGTAGAAATGCAGCAACTATTGCCATGCATTTGGTGAACACTCTCGGAGCAGAGGCCAGACCAAAAGGAAGGACTCTGTATTGGTAATGTTTTCCCTGGAAAAGAAAACATAGGAATTTTCTGTGAGATGGATGGATGAGAACATGTGTGTACGCATCCTTGAGATCTAGAGAACAAAGCCAATCCTGACTTTGAAGGTATGGAAGGAGAGTGCCCAGAGAAAACATCTTGAACTTCTCCTTGCATAGAAATTTGTTCAATTCTCTGAGATCTAGAATGGGTCTGTATCCCCCTGTCTTCTTTGGAATGAGAAAATAGGGGGAGTAGAACCCTGACCCTTGTTGAAGAAGAGGAACGTCTTCTATTGCCCCTTGGGCAAGAAGGGTAGTTATCTCCTGACCTAAAAGGTCGAGAAGAGATGTGGGAGAATTGAAATGTCTCACCATGGTGTGGGGAGGAAGGTCTGAGAAATGAAGTTTGTAGCCCTCTCTTATGATGGAGAGGGTCCACTGCTCTGATGTGATTTGCTCCCTTCTGGGAGCAAAATGAGCTAACCTTCCTGAAATGGTGAGAGGTTCTGGCTGTGTTAAAGCCAGAAAGGCTAAGTTCTCTAGCATCTAGTCAAAAACCCTGAGGGGGTTGGGACTGCTGGGTTACAGCAGCCCCTGTAGACTTAGGCCTGGCCTGCTTAGGTTGCTGACGCTTAGCGGTAAAGCGACCTGTAGAAGATTGTTGGCCAGAAGTGGAAGGAAACCTGCCCTTTCTGAAAAAAGACTTTTTTAAAAGTCTTTTTCTTGGCAGGAATGGAGGTAGACCTTGAAAGCCTATCCAGAGCAGAATTCTCTGCATCCATTTGAGTGGCTTTAATTTGCCACTCTTTGCCAAACAGATTTTCACCTGTACAGGGCAGATTTCCTAAGCCATCTTGAACCCAGGGTTCTAAATCAGAAGCCTGGAGCCAAGCAATTCTGCGAGCAGCTATGGCAATGCCTGAGGCTCTACTGGCACCTTCAAAAGAATCAAAGGCTGCCCTGTTTGAAAACTTGGAGATGTCTTGAGTATGCTTAAGCCACATGCGGAATTCTTCCCTTTTATCTTCTGGAATAAAAGGGAGGAAAGTGTGCAGCTTTTCTGCCACTTCTTTCAGAAACATACCCATATAAAGGCTATATGAGTTGATTCTGGCAATAAGCATACTGGCCTGGAAGATTTTCCTACCAAAAGCATCCAAGGTCCTGCATTCTCTTCCTGGAGGAGCAGAAGAGTGTCTCTTTGTACTCTTTATCCTCTTCATAGCTGACTGCACCACAATGGAATGGTGAGGAAGCTGAGTTTTCTGGAACCCAGGACAAGGAGGGACACGATACATAGTGTCCAACCTGCGAGAATGAGGAGAGAGAGTGAGAGGAGTCTCCCATAAATCAATCATGTGTTCATGAAGAATCTCATGAATTGGTAAGGTGACTGCCTCTTTAGGAGCCTTAGAGTATCCTAAAATATCTAATTTTTTTGCTCTAGGCTCTGATTCAGAGGTTACTGAAATAGAGAGTCCTTTAGCTACTTCTCTTATGAAGTCTTGAAAGGACAAGTCCTCTAGAGGAGACATTCTTCTTTTTGGAGAAGGCGGCTCCTCAGGAAGGGCTATGGATACTTCAGGAGACTCATCTGATGTATCAGAATCATCAGAGGAATCGAAGTATCGCCTGTCAGGGTGCTCTTCTAACGCTCGATACGCGTATCGAGTGGTATCGACATCGGGCGTCCCCGGTACCGGATCGGTACCGAGGAGTAGCCCTGGACAAGGAACCGCAGCAGTCGGCATCCTGGTCGATGTTGATGCAGTCGGTACCGGCATCGGCGCTGGTGCCGGTACCGGAGCCGATACCGACAACGGAGCTCGTTGCGGTATCATCGGCGTCGCAACTTGAATGAAGGACTTTATAGCCTGCTGCATGGACAGAACATTCTGATCCATCGACGCCATGAAAGCCTGGATGTCGGTACCGGGAGAAAGTGATCGGTCATGCCATCGATGTCAACCTGTAACCCCATAGGAGGAGCTTTGGAAGCCGGAGCTTCCCGCTGGGGTTGTTTGGCTGGTGCAGGATCCTCGAGGGCAAGCCCGGAGGTATCTCGATGCTTAGAGGGAGATCTACCCTTCGAGGACCTGTTAGGTTTATGTTTGGTTACCTGAGATCCTTCAGGAGAAGAAGACCTGGAAGATGTCGATGCTACTGCCGGTGCCTCAGCGGGAAACAGCACATGGAGCTTAGCTGCTCGGTTCTGTAACCCCCGTTTAGACATTAGGGAGCAGGACGGACAATCCGGAATGGAGTGTTCAGGACCCAAACATTTAAGACACCATTCATGGGTATCTGTAACAGAAATAGTACCGCTACACTTAGTGCATTTCTTGAACCCGGAGGTTGGTTTTTCCATGGGGGAAATTTTCTTGTGGGCCCTGAGGCCTTAAGAAGAAAAATACACCAAGTGAGGAAAAATATCGATTTTTTTTTTTTTTAAAAGAAAGAAAGAAAGAAAAGACCGGCGGTACCGGTCCAGAGTCGGGGAAGGCAGACACGCGACCAAAGAAATAAAATAAAACAAAGAACTTCTTCAGCGGTGACAGGGCTCGACCTGCTGGCTCCGTGGCAAAGAAGAACTGAGGAGAGTTGGTTAGGAAAGGTGGGAAGGCAGCGCGCAGGCGCTGTGGGATGCTCCCAAAAGCTTTCCTTTTTGGGAAGCTGGGGAGCGTTCCCGCGCAGGCTCCGTCGGTACCGACGTACCCATATGTGAAGACTCAATCCTGCTTGTTCCTGGAGATGACCCTAAATGATTTTTAAGCTTTTAATGTTAATGTTTAGGATTTTACATGGGGGTGTTCTGGCTTATCTTTCTCCCAAGTGTCTAAATATGTTTCAGCCTGAGTATTGTATTCTACTCAATCATCATGTTAATAGGCCATTAGTTCAAATCAGACTATTCGCAACATATAAACAAACCCTAGTGGCTGCTATACTAGAACTCTGGAATGACTTTACCATTAGATCGTATTGGAGATTAAGGGGCCAATATTCAGCAGCAGTCAGCATTTTAAAAATGCTTGGCTGCTGCCACAAATTAAAATTGAATATTCAGCACTGGAGCCTATCCATGCATATATCCAGTTTTACCACCACACTTTTGCTATCCAGTTAGCAAAAAAATGTATAAAGTTAGGACAACAATCAGGGATCACCCAAGAGTTTCTGCTGCCCCAGGCAGAAGCCCTGGTCGCGCTGCCGTCCCCCCACCCTGCTGCTGCCGCCGATTCCGATGAGAAGACGAGGGGAGGAGGTGGCTCAGCTTGGCGGCAGCCTTGGTAGGCCATGTGCTTCGGTTTTGGCACATGGCCTGCCACTCTAGGCCGTCACCTAGCCCACTTAGTGGACAGGCTGGTCATAACAATTGATCTATTCTAAATTTATGCAACAGGTTAATGGCTGAATACCGCTGCTAACCAGATAGATTGCGGGCTGCCCCAGCTCCATCTCTGAAACAAACCACACGTTTCTAAGGTGGTCTATGGTGATATTCAGTGGCACTAACCAGTTAATGTTGCTGAATATCGGGCAGAGTGAGGTTTTAATCAGTTAGCAGGTCCCACTAACCAACTAAACCCTTTCAAATATCAATCTGGCTTTCTTGCCAAATTAGTTAATATTATTTTGATCTGCTGTTTGAATCTGTGAAAATGGGTTTGATTATTGTACAATTTACTTTTGTTTTTACTATTTTTAGCTTACTTTGTTTAGCAGGATCATTATATGTTGTTTTATTTTTGTAATTTGCTTATTATATGATGGTTTTAATTGTATTGTGAGCCACTTTGAAAACTAGCTTCTTTGGATAAAGATGGAATATAAAATTGATTTAAATTAAATTAAACTGATGGTAGCATGTACCAGCTCTGAGTAAACTAAAAAGTTCAGTGATGCAAGTGGCAAAAAACATAATGGGTAAGAGATCACAGACCTTTGCTTTGTCAGAGCCTAGCTATTATGCCTTCACTCTGGACCAAAGAATAAAGTGGACTTAGAAAGATAGTAATGAATACACTGTTATGTCTAGTTTGCACTCTGACACAGAGATACATTTTGACAGAGACATACCTATTTCATTTAATGTCTGTGAAAGTTTATCTATTCATTCTTTAACTTTCTCTCCCAGTTTTCTGTAATAAGAATGTATCAGTGGGTGTATCCAAATTTAACTCGCCTTGAGGTACTACTGAAAAGGTGTGAGCTAAATCCAAAATAAAATGGAGTAGAAAATATTAATACATAAAATTTAAAAAAAAGCGCCAACCTTGTCCAGAATTCTTCACAAGTACTCTGTAGGCCTTCCACACAAATGACACCAGGTTTACCTGGCATGCTAAAACCAGAGAGGCGGAGTTCCTTGGCCCAATCCAAAATGTTCTTCCTTTTCTGTTTATTATAGATGTGATGACTGTATATCCACAGTCGAGTGAAAATGACATCTTTGGGTGCTACAGTACTTGTTTCTGATCCAGAGGAAGACAGAGACTCCTTGCTAAAATAAAGAGCAGCATTATCTTTAATCCATTCCGTTGCATTCAGTACACAGACATCGCCACTGCAAGTATTTTTCAGATATGTCTGTAGATCAGCATTTAGTTGTGCTTGCTGTGCCCGGATCAGAAATGGCGATCTAATGAAGATGAAAAGATAGTTAACATGTGATGACATTTGTGTTCAGTTCCCAAGATAACAGATAAGATGTCAACTGACGATATCCACATGATGAAGAAAAAAAGAAAAATATGGAAAAAAGAAGGTAAAATATCAATAAACAGATGCATTTTTCAGCCATTGACTACTAATCCATAATCTCCTCTGCTAAAACCTTGCTGACAATTAAGCTGAGTCAGAGTACATATAATATTTACAAATAAAATATCTATAAACGAAGAACCTATTCAATATAGTGCTGATGCAGTGATGTATATTGACCTTTTCCAAGACAAAACAAGAAATAAATGTTAACTCCAACTTGTGTAAGAACCTTTTCTGTTGCTGCTCCAATGTTTTTGAATAGTTTGCCATGAGCAATTCAAATGGAATCTGATCTTAAACATTTTTAAAACTTTTGAAAGCAAACATTTATTTAAGACAACTTTTCCTATTTTACCTGACTGAAGTATTTTATAGTTAGTAATTTATAGCCATTATTGTTTAATCAGTACTGTATATTTTTATTTTGTCAGTCTTATTGTATATGTTGATGATATAAACTGCATAGGATGATTTGTAGTCAGTTCTGCGGTCTATAAATTGATTTGAAATAAATAAAACAAATATAACCTATTACCCAATTTGATTACTTGTATAACTCAACACGCATCACCTGATCAGGTCTACAAGCAATCAATCCATCCTCTCAGCACACCACTCTACTTCTTACCATATCTTACAACTTAAAAGGAAAGTGTGAGTGGCCACAGATCAAGAAAAATGGAGGCTATTCTTCAAACAAGAATGAGTGAATTTGGGAACAAATAAACTGTAGTTTTTGAGATTTAAAGTGCTGCATGTTTTAAAGACACCGCACAATATATTAGTAAGGTTCCTGACTAGCTGACTTGTATATAGATATATGTATGGAAGGCTTCTAGTTCTGGATTTGTTTAAACTATTTTTGCCTTTTCTTGGTGTACTCTCTTTCTTGAGGCATAGGGGGAAGGAGTCGTCCAGCCATCATATCTTGCTCCTTTGTGCTTCCAGCTCAGTTGTAACCAAGACTGGAATCTGGTCCTATGAGTTTTAATTTGCTACCATCTGGAAGGAGCTTTTGGACTATTTTTTTTTTTTTTTTTTTATTGAAAGACTTCCAAAGAATACAAAGATGCAAGAACCACAAAGATCTTCAAAAAGAATGCAGCAGTAACACAACATCAGGTCAAAATAGTAACCTACAATATGTCTTCATTTTTACACGTTTATAATAAGGAAACCGGGACCCCCCCCAACCTCCCTTCCCCCCCCCCCAAAGTCACCCCAGTCCCGGGGCCCCCCACCCCCACCTCCCAACTATGGCTTGCTAATGCTAGGGCTCGGGATAGTGGTGAGCTAAGACACACACAAAGGGAGCAAACCTCCTGAGCGGTCGGCATATTACCCCCATTTATCCAGAACAATCACGCGCCATAACGAGAGACAAAGGGCGCCCACACCAATTCAAAGCGAGCCAAACGCATCCTGCTAACCGCTACCCCCCGTTCCATGGAGTATGTATCCCACATGCGTTCCAGCCAGACCTGGAAAGAGGGGGCCAAAGCACGCTTCCATGCCGCCGCCAGGGATAGTCGGGCTGCATTCAGGCCGTGCCGGAGTAAGGCAAGTTGCAAAGCCCGGGCCCCCGGCACGGAGGCCCCAAAAAGAAAAATCCCCGGATCCCAAGGGATACTCAGTCCCAGAAGCAACTGCAGCCGGAATTGTACACCTCTCCAAAAGGCACGAATGCGGGGACACGCCCACCAAATATGTCCCAAGGTGCCCCGTTGCCCACAGTTACGCCAACATAGGTCCCCAGCCCCGGGATACATACGAGCAATCCGCGCCGGGTCATATACCAACGGTACAGCAGTTTATAGTTCGTTTCTCGGGCATTAGTCGCTACTGAGCTCTTCCACAGGCGCGTTTCCACCGTCTCCCACTGCTGATCAGTATAAGAGGAGACTCAAGTCAGAGTTCCAAAGCACCCTATGACGTGTGGGGCACGCCTGGGCCCCCTGCAAATGGGCATATAATGTCGCCACTAGACCCTTTGTAGTAGTGCACCCCTCACAGTAGCGCTCCAGATCCGTCAGGTCCCGAGCAACCTGGGGCAGAACGGACCTAGAATTGACCCAATGCGTCACTTGCATATACTGATAGAGATGCCCAGCCGGAAGGTCAAATTCGTCCTGCAATGCACGAAAGGGTTGTAGCCGACCATCAGCAAAAAATTGGCCGACCCGGCTGAGGCCAAGGTGCCCCCATTGCCGAAAAACTACGCCACTCAAACCCGGTGGGAAAGAAGCGTTATCAACTATAGGGGCTAAAGGGGATAGATCCACGTCGCGGGGTCGAAAGTGCTGATCCCAGCAACGGAGGGTATGAAAAACGTAGGGATTACTGGTGCACTTGCCGCGGCGAAGTTGTGGACCAAGCCACAGCCAGTCCCCTAACCCCGCTCCCCCCGCCAAACTCATTTCCATCTGCACCCATCGCTTAGTGCTATCGGCAATCATCCATTCCACCCCCGCCCGACATTGCGCCGCCGCATAATACCAATGTAAATTGGGCATTCCCATACCGCCGGAACGCGTGCGGGCAAAAAGAACTTGCCGCGCTAGGCGCGGGCGACGATAATGCCACACAAACTTCATAAGCAACTGTTGCCAGGTCGCCAGAGTAGCTCGCGGGATGGAAAGCGGGAAAACCTGAAAGAAATAAAGGAAGCGGGGGACAATCACCATCTTGACTACGGCTATACGCCCAAACCAGGAGAGGAGCAGGCCGTTCCAAACCTCTAAGTCCCGCTGGACCTGACGAAGCAGGGGATCATAGTTAGCTTTAAAAAGATCCGCCCGTTCCACGGTTAGGTTCACCCCTAAGTATCGCAGGGCTCCTGACACCCAGCGAAGAGGATAAGCCTCTTGAAGCTCCTCACAAACCGCCCCAGGGACCCCAACATTCAAGATCTCCGATTTAGTATAATTGATTTTGAAGCCGGAGACTCAAGAAAAATTTGCGAACAGCTGCATCGCGATTGGGAGAGAGGCAGACGGATTCACCAAGGATAAGATGATATCATCCGCAAAGAGCGCGATCCGATATTCCACAGGACCAATGTGGACCCCTCGCAAACCTGGGTGATCTCGAAAGCTCTGAGCCAGAGGTTCCATCGCTAGGGCAAAGAGCAGGGGCGACAGAGGGCAACCCTGTCGTGTGCCTCTCTCCAAAAAGAAGTGTCTCGAGTGTCCCCCATTAATCCGAACGCACGCCTGAGGCTGCTGGTAAAGGCTACGAACCCAACCAATATAATTAGGGCCAAAGCCCATTATCTCCAGAACACACCATAAATATTATTTATTATTTATTTATTTAGTATACATTTGTATACCGCTACTTCCAGCGATCAGCAGCGTTTTTTGATTACAGATTGGAAATTGTCAAATCATGACAGGAAATTTTTGAGGTATAAACACATTGATTAGACAGGAAAGCACAGCACACAGAGAACTATTTTACAGGGAACATGGGCTATGGAGGGTTAAGTGGCTTGCCCAAGACCACAAGGAGCACCTGTGGGACTAGAAACCCCAGTCCTTCCAGCCCAAGGTTGCTGTCCTCTAGTGGGATTTGAACACCCGACCTTCCGGCCCGAAGTACCTTGCCCCAACCACTAGGCTACTCCTCCACTCCCCAGTCCACCCGGTCGAATGCTTTTTCTGCGTCAATTCCCACTAGCAATGCTGGTTGTGGGTCCCGTTGGGCCACATGAATAATCTGCAACATACGCCGAATGTTGTCAGCGGCCTGGCGACCCAGCACAAAGCCAACTTGGTCTGGATGCACCAAACCCGGAAGAACCCGATTCAGACGCGCAGCCAGCACAGAGGCAAAGATTTTAACGTCAACGTTTAACAAGGAGATGGGGCGGTCCGACGCCGCATCGTGCAAGGGTTTACCGGGCTTGGGTATCATCACGATCAATGCCTCACGCTGGGACGGGGGAAGGGAAGCTGCCCCGAGGACCTCATTAAACAAACAGGTCAGGGATGGTGCTAGTTGTGCTCGGAACTTCTTATAGTATTCTGCTGGAAAACCATCACTACCCGGCGCGCTGCCAGTTTTCAGATGCCGGATTGCATTTTCCACTTCGTCAATCGTAAATTCCGAGTCCAACTGAGCCCGGTCAGAGTCAGAAAGGCGCGGTAGAGCGGTCCGCTGAAGATAATCCTGCACGTGATCCCTGCCAGAGGGCTCTGCTTCATAAAGCCGCTCCAAATAATCGGCAAAAAGATCACGGATCTCCCGGGAGATAACCCTTTTCTGTCCCCCAGCGTCGCGTAATTCGCGGACCACTCTCGAGGACTGCTGTTGACGCAGGCGCAAAGCCAAAAGGTGGCCAGTTTTGTTCCCATGTTCATAAAAAGTTTGCCTTAATTTCCGGCGCTTGTTATCTAATTCTCTCTGCATACACGCATCTAAATTCGCTCGAACCATCCGCCACTGACGTAGGACCTGCCGCGACCCGGTTCGGGCGTGCTCCAAGCCTAGGCGAGCAGATTCCCTCACCAAATGATCATGATCACGCGTCCACATTTTGCGCGTGCGGGTTGCCTCAGCCATAAGTTGACCGCGGGCTGTAGCCTTGTAAGCATCCCATACCGTGGGAAGGGGAACATCCCCAGTATCATTAAACTCAAAGAATTCCTTGATAAAACGGGCATGATCCTGCACTGCACCCTGCCGCCGCAGGAACCTCGCGTCTAAACGCCAAAGACGGCGATACTCACTATACGTGCCGTCCGGGAGGGTAAGCCAGCACGGGGCATGATCTGACCAAGTCAGCGCTCCAAGTCCAGCCTGCACTCTCCCGTCCATCAGGCGCTGATCCAATAGAAAATAATCAATGCGGGTATGGACCTGATGGACCGGAGAGTAGTAAGTATAACCCCTCTCTCCCGCATGGGTGTCTCTCCATATATCCCGTAGGCCCAAGTCAAACATCAAGCGTTGAAGGGCTCTTGCCGATCCCCCCATTCCCCCCCCAGCGCGACCCGTAGAATCCAAATGGGGCACTAGATGCGTGTTGCAATCCCCACCCAAAACAATGGGGCCTTTTGCAAAATCCGCCAGTAGGGCTTTCAATCGTGTAAAAAAGGGCCCCTGACCTGTGTTTGGTGCATAAACATTAGCTAAAGTTAGCAGGTGGCCGTCTAAGCGAACATTCAGGAAAAGCCACCTCCCCAGGGTATCTCATTTTATCTCTTCAATCTGCAAGGAGAGGCTCTGGTGGAATAGTAGAGCCACTCCCCGCTTCTTCCGGCCCTGCGTGTCGGAGGCCACCCGCACTTCAGTGTATGGGGATCGCTTTAGCCAGCCCTGCTTGGAGTTCTGAAGATGGGTCTCCTGCAGATAAACAATGTCCCCTTGCAAAGTGCGCAATTCTGAGAACAGCAGGGACCGCTTCCTCGGGGAGTTAAGACCCTTAACATTTAAAGAGATGAAACGCACCATTAAGAATTACAACCTAACCCCACACATCCGCCAGCCACCCAGAAAGTCCCAATGGGAGCTCCCCCCAGCAAACCCAGGAAATTAGTTAATCGGGCCCACCTATTCCACCCTCCAAGAACAAAAGCCATAGACCCTCCTCCCCAGCCCAAACATACCCCCCAGCTCCATATTGGAAGACCCCCCTGCCACCCATCTCCCCCCCCTTCCCGTCAATACCACCTGCCTGTCTAGATTAATACAGGACACGGTAAATTGACCACAAACCCCGTACCCCCCAGAACCCCACAAAGTGAAAACTCAACCTAAACAGAAAAACATTCCCCCCACTGCTCCCCCACCCACCCCGGATCATCAATCCCATCATGCCCCCCCATCAGAACAATAACATCAGCAAAACATTTGCAGATCAACCGCCGCCCCCCATGGATAATGGAGTGGGGACCCCAAGCTAATCCTTGCCACCTTTTATCCAAAAATCAGGGGACCCACTGGATGAGGCTCCCTAAAAAAGAAAAAGTAAGAGGAGCTCTTCAATTCCACAAAAGTGTCAAGCGGACTTGCCCACCCGGGTCCACTTGGAATGCTGGGGCTTAGGGGGCGGCGGATGAGGCTGGGCATTATCATCAACTAGGCCCGCCTGGCGAAGAGCTCGCCAAGCTTGTGTAGTCCTTTGCGGAAATCTTTTTGTTGCCCAAAAGGAAGTTCATCCGAAATGGGAAGGACCAAGAATAGCGAATCCCCTTGCTGTTCAAGACCGCCGAGACTGGTTTCATCTCTCTCCGGCGCGCCAAAGTGAATGTCGAGAGGTCCTGGTAAATGGACACTGTCGCGTCCTGGAAGCGGACCGTCTTCTTCTCCCGGCCTCGACGTATAAGAAGCTCAGCATCAGAATAGCGCAGAAATCTCGCAATGACATCTCGTGGTTGGTTGTTAGGGGGTTTTCCCAAAGCGCGGTGAACCCACTCAATTTCCATTCCAGAAGCGTGTGTAGCCAGCTCCTCCGCCGGAAGCAACTCCGCTATCAGCAGCTTAAGCACAGTCGGCAAGTCTTCCCCGCCCCCCACCGCCTCTGGAATTCCACGAAAACGCACATTGTTGCGGCGGGAGCGGTTTTCAATGTCATCAATTTTATAAGTCAGCTCCAGTGCCTGCGCATGCTGCCTATCGAGAGCACATTGTAAATCCATCAGAGTCCCATCATGATCAACCACTTTGGTCTCCACGTCCTCTACTCGGGCTCCCAGTTCCTTAACGTCGGTCCGGAGTTCTGCGACATCTTTCATCAAATCTTCCCGTAGGGTGCGGAACTCATTGGCTAATTCTGCGAAGCCCCTACGGAGCTCTTGTTTGATTTGAGCCGAGGAGAGTTGCTTATGAGGATTCAGTTCCTCTTCACTTACAGTCTCATCACCGGAACCCGATGGGGAAGACTGGCCGCGTGGGCTGCTTGAGGCTCCGGACTTACTCTGCAGTCGCTGGGAGGAGCGCATCCCCTCCCGAGTTTCAGAAGTTTTGGTTTTAGCAGCCAGCGCACAGAGTCACCAAGTTCACACAGTGTTAGGAGAGAGATAGAGCCAATGCCAGCAACAGTGAAGGCACCAGAAAGATGACGGCGCTCGAGGTCACACCAGCCCGCAGAGTAGCCACCACTACACAGTGTCAGGAGATGCGTACAGGCAATGTCAGTAAAGCAGAAGGCACTGGTGAGACAGCGGGGCAGAGAGTAGTAAGCTGCCTCCGGCCCCCCTTGAGAAACAGCCTGGCACAGATGAGAATCAAAGAGCAATGTAAAGCGGTGTGGGGCTGTACCAGCAAGAGCCCGTAGTTGTAGATGGTAAAGCTTCAATGAGAGGCCTGGGGTTAGAGAGGTCGCATGTGCAGACCTACAGGGCACCCAGGATCCATTCAGGAGGGCAGAGGCCTCGGCGGGACACAGGGCTGCCAAAGAGAAATAGCCCCGGTCACCAGCTCCAACTGCAGTTCAAAGGGTATGCAGGAGAAGAGGCAGCACTCAAACTTACCCCCCTCAAGGTGGCTCGTGTTAGTGAGGAAAGATGATAGGTGCCGGCTGTTGCCACGTGGATTCCACGTGGTCTCGGCAGGTCTCCCCAACAGTTCTTCAGCGCTACAGCCGAGTGCCACAGGCTTGAGAGTGCGCGCCCCCTCCCGATGAACGGACCGCCGCTCGATTCGCAGGCAACAAAAAGGGCCCAGCCCGTAGGCCCCGTGGGAGTCTGCCGGGCTGTCTTCAACTGCGCCGGATACAGCAGCTGGCGGCAGAGTCAGTCAAGCGAGAGTCCGGCGGCAGGAAACAGCATCCAGCAGGCCGCGCTGCAATGGCAAATTCCTCGGTTCCCCAGCCACCAGAGATCCCGCCGAATCACTGGATCAGGCTCCGAGGGGGACCGTTGGCTTGCGCTGATCCAGGGAAGGTACGGGGGGGGGGGGGGGGGGGTAAAATGCAGCTGTTAGCACATGCTTGCAAAGATTTAGGGGTTGAGGGGACGGAGCTCTAGTAAAGTGCGGCCATCTTGCAGCGGGCTCACGAGCGCCCCCTTTTGGACTATTCTTTTAAAACTCCTCCTCTGACTTAATTTAGTCCAGTCATTGCAGCAACAATTCTCAGCCTGGAACAGTACACCAGGGCTCTATCTGGAACCCTGCAATCATGGGCGCTAAATCTGTTGCCAGTGAACAATGGCAGAGATTCCCTTCCTTCATGGGCTATGAATGTTGCCTCCCTAGCAACCCCATCCCCAAATGGCCTGCACAGTGGAACAGCTGATCGGAGAATCAAGTACAGGTTTTCCTCATACCGGTGTATATCACTGCCACTAAACTGCCAGGCCTGCTGGTGATTTATTTTCCAACTTCCACATCTCCCTCTCACTTATTTTTTTTCTTTCTATTCTAGATGTCACCTCTTTCACTGCCATTTTTCCTACCAATCCACCTCCTGTTTGTCACCTTCATTCTCTTTCTTCGTATTTGCAAGCCTCCACCATCCATATCTCTCATTGCTGCACTACAGTGTGATACTTGTCTCTTGAAAAGTGATAACGGTTCCTAACTATTGCACTCATATCTTCAACTACCTACAGGTTTCAATCATCAGCACAATTACAACCCCAAAGAGTAGTACAATTGTATTGGGTTTACAAATAGGCTAGGGTGACCTGAATGGAGGGACCATGATTAGAACACAAACTTCAGGAAATATTAAAAAAAAAGCTTTTGAAACCAACTGATGATATAAACATTTATAGTTGCCTTACTAAGAAGGTGCTTGCTCTTTCTGGGTGTTCCTTTCATGACAGTCTCTAATCCTGTGTATTTCAGGAGTAGTCCTCTCCAATGATCTGTTTAGTTTGGTTTTGATGTATTAGGCCAGGCATGTCCAACAGGCAGATTGCGATTTACAGTAGTGGCCAAAAAATTAAGGCAGAGTCCAAAATAACAGAATTTTATTAGAAAAGTACGTGTTATTGTCACTTTCATGGTCAAAAGCTTTAACACTAGAAGCCCCAAAAGGAATTTTACCTAGAAACCCCAAAGTGCATCAATTGACGCATTATCACAACGACTGCGTTTAGCTTGAAATGCAGATGTGAATTAATGTGAAGTTACTTATTTGTTAAATACGTGCAGTATGTGACGTTATTACATGACATCATTGTGTGTTTGTTTGTAATGTCAGAGTAAAACTGTAAACAGTGATTGAGATGCGCCACCTAGTGGAAACATGAATTTATATCTAGAAGCCCCAAAGTACGTCAATTGACGCATCCAAGACAATTGAGTGTGTCAATTGACATACTTTGGGGCTTCTAGGTATAAATTCATTTTCCCGCTAGGTGGTGCATCTGTCAATTTTCGATGCACATATTTGAACATCTTGACCTTGCTAACAAAGTCATGGAACATGACTGACATGGTTCTAGCAGTGGCGCTGGTATACAACTTCGAAGATGCATTTGCGTCACTTGACACACTTTGGGGCTTCTAGTGTTAAGAACCAAAGATATATATGTCATTTTCAAAGTTTTATTCAGGAAACAATGTGTCAATATTTGATAGGGTGTCCATGATTTTTCAGCACAGCCTAGATTCTTGTAGATATACTGTTAACTAGCGTTTTACAGTATGCCGGAGTGATTTCGTTGACCCATACATGCTTGAGTATTTTTCAAAATCTAGCTGGCAGGGTAACTGTCCTTATCTGTTTCTGAAGTTGGACGGTGTTCTGCCACCTTTTTCTTCATAAGATTCCAACAGTTTTCAATTACATTGAGATACGGAGAGTTTGATGGCCAACTTGGTAGCAGTTCGATCTTGTTGTCCACGAACCATTTTTTGACTGTTTTTGCAGTGTGGCACGGTGCCGAGTCCTGCTGAAATATAGTTGTGCCAGAAACATTCATGTGGATTTTACCTTTACTGTTCAGCACGGATATGTATTTTGCAGCATTTACTCTTTCACCTTTCTCAAAAATGTGCAGGCACATCGTCCATTCACCGAGATACCACCCCATACCATAACCGATGGTGGGTGTTTAACAGTCTTGATCGTGTACTTCGGATTTAGTCTCTCACCTGCTGGTCGATGGACGTAGTTGTAACCACTCCCACATACTTGTTGAAATGTACTTTCATCTGTGAACATTACCCTCTCCCACCATTCAGCAGATTTGTCTTTCATCTTGCTACAAAACTGTATGCAGGCAGCAATTTGTTTCCTGGTCATCATAGGCTTCTTGGCAGGTCTTCTGGCCATGAGTATGAATTCATCCACAAGCCATCATCGGACAGATCTGGCACTTATCTTATTCCTCGATCATAAGCTAACTGAGCCACACGTTGAGATTAACTATGTGGACTAGATGTAATAATGCTTTTGAGGAATCGGTCATCTCGTCCAGTAGTTATCCGTCTGCGCCCACATTTCAGACGACGTGTATGGCCACCTGATTTCAGAACATTCTGAACCACACACCTTGATATATGCAAATGTTTTGCAATAGCACATTGCAAATATCCTTCAGCATGGAGTGTGACAACTTGTCCCTTTACAAAGTCATTAATATTGCACTTTCTACCCATCTTGATTGTATATTTTGCATGTAACTTTCAATCTTTTCCTAGTTGTAAAAATTCAAAACTTCATCCAAGAAACCTACTACAGAGTGTAAGTAAACTAAAATGGACGCCAGATGCATGGTGTGACTAATCGCCATGCTGATTAAATAAGCAAGCACGTGTGACATCTCCACAGTACATTATTTAACAATAAATTGTAGAAAAAGATTCCTGCCTTAATTTTTTGGCCACTACTGTACCTGTACATCGCGGAGGGGTCAGAGGTAGATCGCCAGCCCCACTTGGCTCCATCTCTCCAGTAGCTCGCCCCCGTCGCTAGGAGAGAGCTCGTGCCGGTAGGTCGTCTGCTGAGGGTTTGCCACCGCTGCTGATCCTTTGCCTGTCTTTTTTCCCTGCCTGCGGGAATCTTGGCTGCGGGTGTATTGGGGGTGCTTGTTGTTTTCATGCCAATAGTTTGTGGGTTCCCCAGGGGGCTACCGCCCGCGCCCAGACGCCACAGGCCCGGCGTCATACCTGGTCTCCTGCCTCTCAGAATCACCCATTCCTGCCCCCATCCCAACACCCCTTAGAAGTGTGTCTTATACCGGGCGATATCCATTCGCCCGGGCTTTACCTGAATACACTTACCATATTAGTTGTATCATGTGCTGGTCGTTGGTCGCTTTATAGTTCGCTTTCATTAAACGTTTTCAGGCAGACACAACAAAGTGTCAAGAATTTGGTGATTTTGGCGGGCTTTTCCAATTTTGTTCTAACTTGCCTATGCCTTGCCTTCGAATTGGTTCAAACCACTATGACCTTTGCTTGCAATTTTATTTTGCCTAGCCTTTGCGTTGATTCTACACTGCAATTTTATTTCGCCTTGCCTTTGCACTGTGTGCAGAATTTATTAAATCACGTGTGGTGGTATTTGAACTTGTTTGGCGGTATATGATTTTATCTGGTTTGCTGGACAGGTGTTTGAGTTTTTTTGATGATTGTTTGGTGGAATTTGATTATTGGTGCCAGTATGATGAATTCTTATTTTTACTTTTAAAACTGCATGTGTGGTTTTGGCATCTCCAGTCCTTGTATTGCACATCATCCAGAGGTCTTCAGTTCCTGTTGATCTATAATACTTTGGGACAGTGACAGTTTTGGACCAGATTCAGCCAGTGTTTATACTAACTTAGCAGATTTGGCCTTCTTACATCCGGCCACCCCAGTATAACGAAGATGAGTGTTCCAAAGGAGCAAAACCTACCACTTTCATGATGAATGGGAAATGGACTACTTCTTCATCATGGTGAAAGACAAGTGTTGTTGTCTAATTTGTAACGCCCCAGTATCCTTGCCCAAAAAGGGTAATCTGGAACGTCATTATAAGGCTCTGCATAGCAATAAGTTTGATGCTGATTTTCCACCCAAAAGTGAAATTCGTAAACTGAAGCTCGAAGAACTTAAATCGAAATTGGCTACTCAGCAACAGCTGATGGCAAAGCCAAGGTCACGTTCGGTCAATGCAACCATAGCATCCTTCAAGGTCAGCAACCTGATCGCAAAGAAATGCAAACCTTTCACTGAAGGGGAATTTGTAAAAGATTGTTTTCTTGAAGCAGCTGACAATCTTTTTGAAGGATTTCAAAATAAGAAAGAGATCATAGCTGCTATTCAAGATGTACAATTGTCAAGAAACACCGTCGTGCGGCGAATAGAAAAGATGTGTGGAGACACAACTGAACAATTGTTGGAGGATGTTTCAAATTGTGTTGCTTTCTCACTCCAACTGGATGAATCAACAGACATAAGAGACATAGCCCAGTTACTAGTCTTTATCCGGATGGTTTTTTGAAGACTTCAGTGTTAAAGAAGAACTACTTGGAATGATTTCTTTAAAAGGGAGAACTACCGGTCAGGAAATATTCAGTTCTTTCCATTCTTTTGTGACAAAGTGTAATCTTCCATTGCATAGACTTGTTTCCATCACTACTGATGGAGCAAGAGCAATGACAGGTGAGGTTAACGGTTTCATAGCCCTCTGTAGACAGCATGACGACTTTCCAGATTTCCTTTCTTACCACTGCATCATTCACCAGCAAGTTTTGGCAAGCAAGAGACTCAATACAAAGACTGTCATGTACATCACTTTCAAAATTGTAAATTCAGTTCGTGGAAGATCACTTCAAAGACAGCTTTTCAATCTTACTCTTGATGAAGGGGCAGTGGAAATCATTTTGCACACAGATGTAAGGTGGCTAAGTAGGCACAAAGTTCTGCAAAGATTTCGTGATTTGCTGAATGAAATAAGACGTTTTGAAGGAGAGAGGAGATGACCAAGCAGAGCTGGAAGATGAGGAGTGGTTATGTGATCTGGCATTTCTTGCTGACTTTACAGGCGAACTAAGTGATATGAACCTTGAACTACAAGGTAAAAACAAATGCATTGGCGAGATGAGTACAGTTTCATCCTACAAGAGCAAATTTGAGCTAATGATGACTGACCTTGCAAACACCACTTTTGATCATTTTCCTAATATGCAGAACCATCTGGGACAATATCCAAATTTTGTTTTTCAGAACGAGAAGTATGTGACAGAAATCTGTTCTGTTATCCAGGAATTCAAAAATAGATTCTGTGACTTCCAAAAAATTAGAACAGTTGTGGAGTACTTGTCATACCCATTCAAAGTAGATGTGGACATTAAAGAAACTGCAGCTATCATCAGTAAAAAATACTCATTGAACAAGCCATCTCTTGAAAACGAAATATTAACCCTTAAAAATGACATTTTTCTCAAGACCCGTGCTGAGCAAGAATCGTTTTGGAAGCTAGTGCCTACAGATAAATTTCCTAACTTGAGAAGATGCAGTGAAGCTGTACACTCCTGTTTCGGTTCAACTTATTTGTGTGAATCTGCGTTTTCCCATCTGAAAATGACAAAGAGTACACAATGTTCCAACATGACAGATGAACATCTCCAGGATTCCCTGAGACTGGCCCTCACGCAATATTCACCCAACTTCAAAAAGCTGGTGGATGAAATGCAGGCTCAGATGTCTCACTAATGAGCAAGAGCGAAATTGTGCAAGATCAGCCTGGATCAATACTCAACCTAAATTTAACACAAATTACTCAATAAAAGTTAAAGAAAGTTATCAAGACAGTTAAAGAAAGTTATTACAGGATCCGAGGCAGCATGGATTCACCAGAGGCAGGTCTTGTCAGACAAATCTGATTGATTTTTTTGACTGGGTGACCAGGGAGTTGGACCGAGGGAGAGCTCTAGATGTGGTGTATTTAGATTTCCGTAAAGCCTTTGACACTGTTCCTCACAGGCGACTTATAAACAAACTGAGCACCCTAGGGATGGACCCTAAAGTTACTGCTTGGGTTAGAAGTTGGTTGGGTGGGAGGCGACAAAGAGTACAGGTAAATGGAGCTCACTCTGAGGAGAAGGATGTTGCCAGTGGTGTGCCCCAGGGATCTGTCCTTGGTCCGATTCTTTTTAACATCTTTGTTAGTGATATAGCGGAAGGGCTGTCGGGTAAGGTTTGCCTCTTTGCGGATGATACCAAAATCTGCAATAGAGTAGACACCCAGGAAGGGGTAGATAACATGAGGAGGGATCTAGCTAAGCTTGAAGAATGGTCTAGAATTTGGCAGCTGGGATTTAATGTTAAAAAATGTAAGGTCATGCATTTGGGCTGCAGCAATCCAAGGGAGCAATACAGTATAGGAGGTGAAGTACTTTGTCCACTAAAGAAGAGCGGGACCTAGGCGTGGTTGTGTCTGATGATCTTAAAGTAGCTAAACAGGTGGAAAAGGCGACAGCAAAAGCTAGAAGGATGCTTGGGTGCATACGGAGAGGAATGGCTAGCAGAAAAAAGGAGGTGATAATGCCTCTGTATAAGTCTTTGGTGCGACCTCATTTGGAGTATGGTGTGCAATTCTGGAGACCGCACCTTCAAAAGGATGTGAACAGGATGGAGTCGGTGCAGAGGGTTGCTACCAAAATGATTAATGGGCTTCATTATAAAGCATATGAGGACAGACTTAAGGATCTTAATATGTACACCTTAGAGGAAAGGCGGGATAGAGGTGATATGATTGAGATGTTTAAATACCTCCGTGGCATAAATGTTCAGGGAGAGAGCCTCTTTCAATTGAAAGCAAGTTCTGCTACGAGGGGACATGGGATGAGGGTGAAGGGAAATAGATTCAGGAGTGATATGCGGAAATATTTCTTTACGGAAAGAGTAGTGGATCCGTGGAATAGTCTCCCAGTGGAGGTGGTAGAGATGAGGACAGTAACTGAATTCAAGAAAGCATGGGACCAACACAGAGGATCTCTAAAGGCAAAAAGTGGACTGTTGTAGTTGTTATGGAAGGACAGACTAGATAGGCCATGTGGTCTTTTTCTGTCGTCATATTTCTATGTTTCTATGTTTCTATTACTCAATAAAACTTTAAGAAACATTTCCCCTTGCAGTTCTTACTGGATCTTCGTCTGTTTTGTTTTTGCTTAATTTGCTTAACAGCTGATCACATCCAAGTAAATGACAGAAGGTTCATTAAAAATGGGGGGGGGGGGGGAAATCCTCCAACTTTATTGGGTTAAAATTTAATTTGAAACGAATTTAAAACTTAATTTTCATGGTGGTAGATCACCGGCACTTTTGGCCTGAAAAAGTAGATCACGACCTGTTTGAAGTTGGACATGCCTGCCATACTGGATCAGACCAAGTGTCCATCAAGCCCAGTATCCTGTTTCCAACCATGGCCAAACCAGGTCACACATACCTGTCAGGTTCCCCAAAAAAAGCCTGACAGATTTCCCTACTCCTCTTTAATAATGGTTTATGCACGTTTCCTCCAACAACTTGTCTGAATGTTTTTTTTAAACCCAACTACACTAACAGCTTTTACTACATCCTCCGGTGACGAATTCCAGAGTTATTTTCTCTGATTAGTCTTAAATGTGCCACATTGTAGCTTCATTGCATGTCTGTCTACATTTTGAAGGAGTAAACAACCAATCTACGTTTACCCATTCGACTCCATCCATTATTTTATAGATCTCTATCATATCTCCCCCTCAGCCATCTTTTTTCAAAGTTGAAGAGCCCTAACCTTTTAAGTCTTTCCTCATAGGGGTATCCTTCCACCCCCCTCACCATTTTGGTTGCTCTTCTCCATAGCTTTTCTAATTCTGCTTCAAGTGCCAGAGACAACTACCGGGCCCCTTATTGTGATTCACTATGTGCACCGCAAAAGGACTGACCCTTGGAATCTACTCCTTTGGAAACTCAAAGGTCTCCCTGTATGGAACCTCCAGGTCCTTCCTGAAGTGATCTATTACTGAAGAAAAATGGCTAGACTCTGGGAGCCTTGGCACTTTGTGCTCATCCTGCTCCTTTACCAGTTTCTCCAGGTCCTCCTCAAAGTGAAACCTGCCCCTAAACAGCATTGACCAATTCGCTGACAAGTGGTCACCACTGTAGTGATATTTTTTGCCATTATTTGGATCAAATTAGATAGAGTATCGGCCTAAAAAGATGAACCCACTTCCAACCACATCACTTTTGAGAGGCCCACTGACAGAGATACCATGGACTCCTCTGATTACTGAAACATCCATTACAAACAGGCTCTTGCCACATATCCTCTGCTGCAAGCACCTGCTGGGCCAGCACCGACAGGGCCAACACTGACATTTCAAAGGACTTTTTCAGCACAGTCTCCATATGATAACTTTGAGGATCCTTGTGTGCCTCACCATCTTCTACAAGAATGGTAGTCTTCTTAGTCACCATGGACATTAAGGCAACTATTCGGGCAAGCTCAGCTATTTCTTCTCTTCCAACACCACTGGACTGAACCTGGCCATATACCTGGCCAACTTAATACCAGCATCAGGAGTGTCCCATTGTCCGTGATCATCTCCTTAATTGACTGGTGAACCAGAAAAGCTTGAGGCAATTTTTTAATGCCTTCCAGAAGAGGATGATGTGCTGCCGATACTTCTGCCAGTTTCTTGCCTACTATCTACAGGAGACTGAGAAATACTGGTTAGCTATGGGCTGCACAGGATCCTATAAGGAGGACATCAAATCAGCAGATCTCAGTCTCTATCCGCTGCTGATAGGAGTGCAAAACCCATTCCCCTGGTCTGAACTGGTCTGGTCTGGAGGGACAGTAAGGAATAGGAAGTGTACATGGGAGAAGACAGAACCTGCGAGTCAGTATGTGCTCATAAATCCTTCTCCTGTGGATTTTTTCTTTAACAGGAAGTCGTGAAGAAGAGATGGGGTCTGTGAAAGCACAAGGTTTACAGGCGCCATGCAGATTACCGCTGCCATAATGAGGTCGAAGTGGTGCAGTGAAACATTTATACCGGGCCGGAAGATGACGTCAGCTGGGCCGCCCCACACATGTCGGAGGATCTCACAGCCGGCACTCTCTGCCTCTGCGGGAACCAGACAGAAGAAATGGATGCTCCCCAGGCTCTAGTTTAACAATGCATTGGCAGTTCATGGCATAACAATTTCTTTCTGTGTCTGGTTGTACTGGCATTCGCCCCACTGAATTCTATGAAACCAGAGCATGTTATTTCAGGGAGTACACAACTGAGACAATGTAAAAACTGAAGCATGGGCAGGCAGCTTTGTTTTCTTGCCCTTGATTATGACATCACAGTCCACACACATTGAACAGTTTTTCTATTCAACTCCAGATAATTGTAGACTGAATATTTTTAAATTACATTTCAGCAAGTAAAATAGCACTTTATGCACAGAAATGGCCTCTTCCAGAATTGTTTGCAGATGATGTGCTTAAACTTATGTGGATACACTATACATATGCATGTTTATCCAATTCATTTTTCCTAGCAAAAACATGTGCTGATACTCATATACAAGGCTCTTTCAATAATACATTAACATAATGCCTACTAAAATTGATTCATTAATACTCATGTATTAATGAATCAATTTTAGCAGGCAATGAAAAAAGTGCCGGTATTCCATACCACCACGTAGCCCCTCAAAGAGAGTCCAGGGGTTAACCACTCTGGGCAGAGGCATTTTTAGGGGCAGGGTCTGGATGTATTCACCGGCTTAATAAAACATGATGCATGGAAAATATAATGAGAAACTAGTGCAAACCAAAAAGCAGATGTAAATGTGTTCTTTCTGTAGGGTAATTTTCAAAGGGAGCATAAGCGTATGCTTTCCTGTAAAAGACAAAAATTGGTGTAACTTACATGCATACCTGCTATTCATGGTAAACAGCTTGTTCTAAAAATGATTCTCCCTGTATATATGGAAAAGTGCTTAGTATATCTGGTCCATGTTAAAATCTACTATCATCAGAACATGACCCATTGTATATCTGAATATACAGTACCTGACAATAATCTCTGGTGGAGCAGCAGGATAATTAAAAGGATATGCACAGGATAAAGAAAATATTGCCTAAAAAAAAAAAAAAAAGAATTTGCATGAAAGGTGTATGCTATTAAAAACAACAAAATTACACTTTCTAATGACTTTTATATTTAAGCTACCAGACAAGCAAATAAAATTACTGATATTATATGACATCACACAGAGGGCTTGATTTTATAACAGGATGCCTATGCAAAAAGTTTCAAACGGTATCCATTTTAAGCCAATTTTATAAAAGCAACATAGGCAGCTATCTTTTTAAAGTAAGGTCCCAGATTCAACCTCAATAGCATACAAATATGACATACAGAAGATGGTGGTGTAAATTTAGGCATGTACTCTTTGGATGTACACGTGTTTTATAAACTACATGTGTACATGGCAATTCTACCCAAAAGTGGATGGAGAAGCTATCAGAATTCCTCTATGAGTGTTTTTGGTTTTTATTTTACTTTAATTGGCTTCTTAGAATGTTTTTTTCATCAGGAATGCTTACATATATTTCATATAAAAAGTAGGCGCAGTTTTCGTATATGCATTTTTTACACCCAAAAGCGGTCACATGAATTTATAAAAGCTGTTTTCTGCTTGTAAAACAGGCTTTACAAACAGACAACTCTTAATAAAATTACCCCTCCCCACCAAATATCGTCTTATAGTCCAGGGTATGCAGGAGTGACTCTGCCCGACTGCCATGCGGCCTGGGAAAAAAGACAGGCAGAACCACCTCCTTGGTTGAGGTGGAACGAGGAGACCACTTTCAGAAGGAACTTGGGGTGCGTGCGAATCACCACCCGCTTCCTATAGTACCTGGTATAGGGTCTTTTCGACACTAGGGCCTGGAGCTCACTCACCCACTGAGCGGATGTGAGTGCCACCAGGAAAACCACCTTCCAAGAAAGATAGCGTAGATAACAAGTAGCCATGGGCTCAAAGGGCGGCCTAGTAAGCTGCCCTAACACCACGTTGAGATCCCACTCGGTCGTTGGGGGGCGGACCGGGGGTCTCAAGAGAAGTAAGCCCCTCAGGAATCGAGAAACCAAAAGGGTGGGTGGAGAGAGGCTTCTCATCCACTGAAAGGTGATGCGCCGCAAGGGCACTGAGGTGCACCCTGACAGAGTTGGACTTGAAACCCAAATTAGAGAGGTAGAGAAGGTATTGTAGAACCACCCCCACCAGGCAAGAGAAAGGATCTAACTCCCGCTCCTTGCACCACCACGCTGCAAACCTACGCCACTTCAAGGCGTATGCTCGTCTGGTCGACGGCCTCCGTGAGGCCAGCAAGACCACCTCAATATTCTTTGGAAGGAGGAGCGGAGCGAGAATTACCCTTTCAGCAGCCATGCCATCAAGGTGAGTGAGCTGAGATTGGGGTGCAGAAGAGAGCCTCCCTCCTGAGACAGGAGACTTGGTGAGGACCCCAAGGGGATCGTGGCCTCCATTGCTAGCTGCAGAAGAAGTGGGAACCAGGGTTGCCTGGGCCACTGAGGGGCAATATGGATGACCGAGGCCCTGTCCTGTAGAATCTTGAACAGCGTCTTGGCCACCAGAGGTGTTGGGGGGGGGGGGGAGGAAACACATACAGAAGGACCCCGGACCATGATATCAAACACATCAGCAGCCACCCTGTGCGGGTGGGGTCGCCAGGAGTAGAAAAGGGGCAACTGGTGATTGTCTGGACTCACAAACAGGTCCATCACCGGCCGCCCCCAGGTCTAGAAGAGCCAACTGGCTACCCTGTGGTCCAGCTACCACTCAAGGGGTTGGAGAATCCTGCTTAGCCTGTCTGCTAGCCAGTTGTCCTGACCCAGCAGGTAGACTGCTCAGAGACGAATGCCATGCCGGGCTGCAAAGGCGCATAGGTCCAGGGTTTCCTGACATAGGAGGCGAGACCCCGTGCCGCCCTGTTTGTTCACAGAGAACATGGCCACTTGGTTGTCGGTCTGTACCTTTTTTTTTTTTTTTAATAACGCTATATTCTTTTTAAGATACGGCGACCAGAAATGAACACAATATTCAAAATGCAGTCGCACCATGGAACAATACAGAGGCATTATAATATCCTTTGTTTTATTTTCCATTCCTTTCCTTATGATACCTAGCATTCTATTTGCTTTCTTGGCCACCGCTGCACACTGGGCGAAGGGTTTTAACATGTTATCCATAATGACGGCTAAATCTTTTTTCTGGGTGGTGGTTCCTTATGTGGAACCTTGCATTGTGTAACCATAGTTTGGGTTTTTCTTTCCTAGGTGCGTAACTTTGGACTTATCCACATTAAATTTTATTTGCTATTTGGATGCCCAGTCTTCCAATTTGTCAAGATCCTCTTGCAATTTTCCACAATCCTCTTGGGTTTTAACAACTTTAAATAGTTTTGTGTCATCTGCAAATTTGATAACCTCACTTGTTATTCCCTTTCCAGATCATTTATGAATATGTTAAAACGCAGAGGACCCAGCACAGATCCCTGGGGTACTCCACTACTCACCTTTTTCCATTGGGAAAATTGGCCATTTAGCCCTACCCTCTGCTTTCTGTTTTTTTTTTTAATTTATTATTTATCAAGAGCACAACAACAAATCATTACAAACCACAAACATGACACTCAAGAGCTCAGTTACCCCCCCATCCTCCACCCTCCCCCCCCCCTTCATCAATTATCATACCATAGTCGGAGTCTAGCTATCATAACAGATCAACAATTCAAACACATACTTAAGTCAGTATACATTAAATATCATTATATGCACCCACTTCAAACGGCTACCGCCGTGCAGAATCATTTTCCCCTATCTCCTTCCATCCCACCTGTCAGAGGCCTCATCCCACTATCCCCACGAGGGCCATCTCCTTCGCGATCACCTTCATCTGATTTTTTATTCCCCTTCCACCACTCAAAATACACTGCCCATGTTTTCTGAAATCCCAAGGGCCTTCTCTGTCGCAGGGCCGTAAGTCGATACATCAAATATAAGTGTTCCACCCTAATTTGCACAGCCTTCAAAGAGGGTGCCTCCACCTCCTTCCAATGCCTAGCGATCAGTTGTCTAGTTGCTATACATACAATTCGGCACCACCCATACCCTTCAACAAACCCCATCTCACTCCCCACATTCAACAAAGCCAAACAGGGACCCAAACTCACTTCCTCCTCTACTATCTCCTTCATCCAGTCTTCCACTTCTTGCCAGAGGGAGTTTACTTTTTTACACCCCCACCAAATATGCAGGAAAGAGCCTACCTCTCCACATTCCCTCCAACATAAAGCTGGTCCTCCCTGCCATCTCTGTAATCTCTGGGGAGTCAAGTACCACCTATACAGCATTTTATAATTATGCTCCAATATATTGCTGGCCACTACCCCTCTGAATAAGCCTTTACAAACTGACCGTCATTGTTCTTCATCCCAGCTCCTATTCAAATCCCCTTCCCATGCTTTCCTATGTGACCAGTCAGCACTATTAACTGTTTCCATTGCTCTATAGAGTTTGGAAATTAGACCTTTAACCTCCTGACTACCAAATAAACCGTCCACCTCTTTCCCTTTAGCCCCCTTACCAAATTGACCAAATTGATACCGGGGTAATTGAAATCACCATTATGGTGTTGTAATTTTTGTTAGCTTCCCTGATTTCTTTTAGCATTTCATCATCCATCTGTTCATTCTGGCCAGGCCTCCACTGCCATCGCCTTTCCCTTTTTACATGAAATTTCTATCCTTAGAGATTCTACAGTATATTTTGTTTCCTGCAAAACTTTAATCCTGTTTGTTTAAATGTCCTCTCTAACAGAGTGCAACTCCACCAATTTAATCTGCCCTATCATTAGGATATAGTTTATACTCAGGTATCAGTGTCCCACTGGTTGTCCGTTGTCCTCCTTCCACCAAGTTTCTAAGATGCCAATAATATCTAACCTTTCATTTAGTGCTATATATTTTAACTCTCCCATCTTATTTTTTTTTTAGACTTATAGCATTTGCGTACAGGCATTTTAGAGGTTGTATCTTATTCCAGATCCTTCCCATTTCTGGCTGCTCAATAGGCTGTTATCATAACAGCAGAGAGCTGAACCAGTTCTCCCCTCCTCCTATGGCTACCAAAAAGACTGCAGTCTAGTAGAGCCTCCCAAGTCACACTCAGGTAAGTCACTCTCAAGGTGGTCATTCATGAGTGTTTAATCAATCTTTTCCTCTCAATATTCAGATTTTCTTCAGAAAGGAGAAAATCCATCCATCTGGTGGAGACAAAGAAATACTAAAAAGACCTCTGGCGACCGACTTGTATAGAGGCATAGGAGTGATGTCATTGAAACCTGGACTTTTCATTGGTTCTTTGTCACCACCAATCCGCTGGTAGGGGAACACAACCCACTTGTCTAGACTGGTCTAGCAGGACGATATGAAAAGCCATCTTAAAACAACTCATGAATAACTCAGATAAACAACAATTTTGTTATAACCTAATCAAAACTAAGCTCTGATGAGCAAGGACCATCTCTTACATCTACAGGGTGGCCCAAAAAAAAGTGAGAACATCTCGTAAATTAAAAGCTTAAATAGTTTACTTATTTACCTTTTTTAGCTATATATAACGTCTTTATTTCGACAATCTCTGGTCGCCATCTTTTTTTTTAATTTGTCAATCGTTTACGTCTGTCTTTTTGAATTTTTAAATAACTTATATGCTACGAGATGTTCTCACTTTTTTTGGGCCACCCTGTATATGTACAGTACTAATTATGCCTTGTAATGCTACATAAATGATACACAGTAGCAGTAGTAGTACTGAAAAAAAGAAGTATATATTACCTCTCCTTCATCAGGAATCTTCAGTTTCATATTAATTATGAACCTAATTTTTGAAGATGGCATAAATGAAGTCTGTTTTTCCACATAATCCCTCAGTTCTGCAAAGGCCAGGAGATCTGTCACAACAAATTCTGCTTCGGTAGGGAACATACTAGAAAGCAGCTCTAATTCTGAAAGTTGAGCTTCGGCCTCTTCCAGTCCAGTCATTCCTGGTTGCTTTCTAAACCAGAGAAAGACAAGTGGAAGATTATTTAAAAAAAATTATATATAAATAGAATGATGGAGATTAGAAGTGTTTGCAACATACCATACAATGTGGTGGCTGCGCAATGTTAGTGTTCTGAGGACGTGTAAAACTATAGGAGAGTCCGTCTTCTTTTAACTAGCACTGGCAAAGATGATAGTATGTAATATAAGAACTACCACTATGGGTTGGTCTGGTGCCCCAGGTGGCAAGAGTTATGCACTCCTGTGTGGAAGGTCCCTGGGCCATGCCTTCCACTCCATAGGTCAGCAAGGACAGTGGATGCTTAGACAACATTCACAACTTACAGGAGTAAGGGAGTTGTGGTCATTGTTTAAAGATGACACCAAGTGATCAGATTCAGGGCCCATGATTGCAGGATTCCTGGCCAGAAACTGCTATGACAGCAATCAGACTAGATGTGTTGAAGGCGGGACAGAAAATTAAGGCGAAAACAACACTCATATCCTGGTTCCAATTAAGCTGGAAATTTAAAAAAAAAAAAAAAAAAAAAAAAAAAGCAGGAAAAAAATGCAGGGCCAAAATGAAATAGATCTTTTAACATTATCCTACCTTTATATCCTACCCCTGCCCCCCAAAAAACACATTCATCTAATGTCATTCAGATTTCTACTACAGATAGCAGTATCCATAGTTGATGCCTGGCTCACACTTTTCACGTATACCTAACCTCCCCTACACTTAAAGATTGCAGTTTTTCATCTTTGTTTGCTATAAAGAAATAAGCCACTTGGTTATAATCTCAGGGAAAATCAGGAAAGTCAGCTGCTCTATCCTTGGTTACTGGCTATAAGTTCCTGATTAAACCGAGTTATACTAACATAACAAACTCTCTCATAAAAACAAAAAAGAAGAAGAGGTTGTCACTGATTTCTTGTGTGATTTTTAAAGCTGCATTATCATTGTTCAACTTCAACATATAGTAAAATAGTATATGATGGCAGATAAAGAACAGTATGGTCCATGTAGTCTGCCCAATAAGGTGGCCAGAGTAGCTGTACCCGCCGCTCTGTGCAGGTAGCCCCCTTCTATTTATTGAAGTATCAAAGATATTTAAGTGTATTTTGATTTTATCCTCTTGTTATAAAAAGGATCCACTGTGTCTGTCCCGTGCCATTTTGAATTCCTAAATTGTATTCGCCCCTACTACCTCCCATAGGCAGGGCATTCTAAGCATCCACCACCTTTTCAGTGACAAAGTATTTCCTGACATTGCTTTTAAGTTTCTCAGTGCATGTTGGCTCTTCATTTTCCCCTACCACACCCCTCCCATGCAGTGTTCCACAGGGCTCTGTACTAGCACACTTACTTTTCAATCTGTTCCTCGCACCTCTGACTTTACTTGTACAGCAGTCCGGTCTTTCAGCATATTATTATGCTGATGACATCATCCTCTTCTTCCGCACCAGCTCTCTCTTACCTGATCTCACTCTCTGAACACCTATCTGGCTCGGATTTCCTCCTGGCTATCTTCCAATTACTTGCATCTGAACCCCACTAAGTCCGCTGCCATCTGGTTTACCTTTGGTGCCCCTCTACCCTCACTGACCCCCATTCTCTCTGGCACTACTATACTCCTGACCTTGACCCTTCGGTACTTGGGCGTCACCCTCGACCCCACTCTTTCTTTCCACCAGCATGTCACCTCTGTTGTGCGTCGTTCCTTTCTCATACTGCGTAACTGAGGGCAGTACGTTCTGTCCTCCCAGCACTTTCCCTGGTTACCCTCACAGTGGCCCTTCTATCCAGATTTGATTACTGTAACTGTTCTAGCCAGACTTCCTCATTACCAGCTTCACCGTCTACAGCTATTACAAAATACAGCTGCCCGGCTCATCACTCACGCCTCTCGTACAGACCATGTGACTCTCCTCCTGTTCAATCTGCACTGGCTCCCTCTCCAATACCGATTTCAATACAAGATTCTCATCACCGTGCATCACGCATTACATACTCATACTCCACAATATTTGGCCGATCTACTACATCTGCAAATCACCCCCCCCCCCCGTGCCCTCCGCTCTGTTCACAATAACAGTCTGTCTCTCCCCTCCCCAGCTCGTGCACATCTGGAACTTACATATCACTCTGCATGCTTCTTCCTCGGTCCAGCCCTTTGGAATTTCCTACCACTTACCCTCAAAGCAGAGCAATCTTTCTCCCGGTTCAAGGTGATACTGAAGACCCATTTCTTCAGCTTCACCTTTGACCTTCCTCCTACGTCCAACCTCCCTCCTACTTAGGTTTATATTACATAGCCCATCCCTCTCTTCTGTCTTTCCTGGGTTCCCTGTCTTATCTTGTTTTTGGCATTCTTTTCTCTCTTTTAGTAGCGATTATTTGTTATTGTACACCTCCCTGATGTTTCGGCCTGGGTGGTCAATCAAATGTGGAAATAAATATACCTCCTTGTAGCATAATTTTATGCCCTCTAGTTCTACAGTTTCCCCTTCTTTGAAAAATGTTTGTTCATTAATAAGTCCTTTAAGTATTTAAACATCTGCATCATATCTCACTTGTCCTTCTCTCTTCTAGGGTATACGTATTTAGGTTTTCAAGTCTCTTCTCATACTTCTGGAGCAGGTACCTTCCTCTGAACAGTTTTAAGCATTTTAGATCCTTTGTGAGATATGGTTTCCATAACAGAACACAATACTCCAAGTGAGGCATCACCGATGACGTACAGGGGCATTAATACCTCCTCCTTTCTGCTGGTTATCCCTCTCTGTATGCAACCCAGCATCCTTCTGGCTTGGCTACTGCCTTGTCACACTGTTTTGCCACCTTGAAATCCTAAGACACTAATCATTCAGAGGTTCTTCTCCTGGTCCATGCACACCAACCACTCACCCTCTATCGCATACAATTCCTTTGGATTTCTGCAACCTAAGTGCACGACTCTGCACTTCTTCACATTAAATCTCAACAGCCAAGCATTAGACCATTTTTCCAGTTTTGTAGATCTTTCTTCATGTTGTCCACTCCCTCAGAAGAGTCCACTTTGTTGCAAATGTTGGTGTCATCTGCAAAAAGGTAGACTTTTCCCTTCAATCCTTCAGCAATATCGCTCACAAATACGTTGAACAGTACCAGTCCAAGTACTGTCCCCCTGGGCATGCCACTACTCGGCTTCCTTTCTTCTGAGCAAGTTCCGTTCACCAGCACTTTCTGTTGCATGTCAGTCAACCAATTTCTGATCCAGTTCACCCTCTTGGGACCCATCCTCAAGCTGCTCAGTTTGAATAAACCACCCTGTCGTTAGTTTGTAGTCAAAACCATATAAAACTTTCTGTACCAAAAATGAGGCAGCATAAAACAGTCACATATTTCTTTGTTCCATATTCTATTATAAGAGATAGTGATTACTTAAAAGTCTGTGCATTGTCAATCACAGTACAAGGATTCCCCCTAACCTATTATAATTAGATAATAAAGCACAGCAGGCTTTTAATGTCAACAGGCAGAAACATTCATCTGCTTTTCCCTAACCCCCCTGCATTGAGTGATGCAGTCAATAACTCAGACAACTCACAAAACGTGGAATAACTGGCTGCAGCTTTATTGGCAGCAAACAGATGTTGTGGGGAACAGGGAACCTACCTAGTCACCGAAACGAAGTGAAACGTCTACCTGGGATGCCATTTGCCAGGGCATGGTGTATGTGAGCTGCCATGCTAAGCTAGACCCGCCCCTGTGCTCACTGCCTTGCCACATGCAGTCCTACGGCCACCACCAGGCTGGCCACTGTCAAGGGGACTTACCAGAGAACTCCACCTTACTGCCAGCTAGAGTGTTTTGACTCTTAGGTCAGGATTTGCACATGCATGATATTTGGCTTGGGTAACCATCAAAGATGCAGGGAAGTTTTGTTCACTCCATGAATGCGGGATTCAAGGATCCCAGCCCTACGGAAAATAAGTTGGCCACCAGGCTAAGATGTCTATAAACTGACTGAGGATGGTCTCCAAGAATTCCTGGATGTCATCAAGGAAAAAGGTCAAGTCCAATATTCGAAAGATGAATTAAATCCTTCCTGAAATTTTCAAGTTTCAGAGGGTGTGCCCATTTATGGCAGATTTGCCATTTTTTAACACTGATTATACATTGGCTAATGTGCCGGATGACTTTTTCGAGTTCTCAGTTCCATAGTCTAGTGCCTGCCTATTTGATTTGCAGTATTTATTTATCTAACAAGTTTTCTATAATAGCCTTATTTTTTATTCAAAGTGGCTTACAATAAAACAAAATAGAACATTACATAGAACAGGGGAGTTAAACTGCAATGTTAACAAGGTAAACAAGAAGTCATTTGATTTACATGGTAAATTTACATCTAAATATCTAAATTTACATCTAAATATCAGTATCAGTATCAAGTTGGACCACACAAAGTGTGTTGGGCAAACTGCTGGCCATTCAGAGAAGGTCATCTTGAACCATGTCGCTTAGTTGCTTGCCAGAAACTGTTCATAAATCTTTGCCCCCTAGATATACAATTATGGCATCAGAATATGCACAGGCATTTAGCAGATTCTCCAGGAAAGTGTAGAATTGTGGCCACTTCATTCCAGATCTTCTGAGCCAGGAGAGAACGATGCCATACTTAGACAGTGCCAAGTGAGGTCCCAGATGTTATGTGGATGTCCTCTCAGCTGCACATCAATTAAAGGTGTGGCCAATGATCCAAACTATTCATTTCATTAAGGGGCCTACAAAGACATATTGATTAAGAGTAAGCGGGGTAGAGTTTCAATTATGGTGATTATTGTAGCTGTCCCAGTGGGCTGGCATTGGTTGGAGGTTACTTTCCTTGAAGTCCTGCTGAGGGTGGATATGTAAGGCATACACATGGGAGCACCAATGCCCAAAATCTTTGACTGTACTGACTGGAAGACCCCCCCTCCGTGATTGCTGCTCCAGTGTGGAAGAAGTTGGTGCCATAGAGATTGGGCTCAAATGTGGCTGCTGCTACAGCTTTCTTGAACACTGTGGTGAACTGGAACCAGGCTAAGAGGATGGCATCGAGGTGGACTAGGAATTGTTTGGATAATGCTGGTTGGAACACAAGATTACAAATAGACATTTGCCACAAGAAAGGTGCAGAGCTGAGGTAACAATTTGTTCCTTTGCTTTCTGGTCATTTTTCACCCTTATGATAATAATCTGTAGAGCCTTCTGATAATATTACATTGGCAGATTGTAAGCCAAAAGGGTGACTTCTAGTTCCTGGATGCCACTACCAATTTTCCAATTCTGAATGTCTACCACAGAAGGCCAATGTAAAAGCTGCCTGGAATAAGCGTGTCTCATATTCTGAAGAACATATGCCTTGCAGTGTTATCCAATAAATCATGGAATACTAGTCTCCTCCTCTTGTTTATTTATTTTATTTATTTTTTATTTATTTTCATTTCTTATATACCGCACTATTTGCAATCAGCGCGGTTGCCCAAGTACGCCTCTTGCCCACTCTGTCATCGGGGTCCTTATCAGGAAATTCTCGGCAGGTTTACCCCATCCTGCTATCTTACAGAAGGAAAAAACAGCCAAGTGGGCTTGAAATATGCTTCGAGACATGCCCTGTGTGCTGGCAAAGGATATGCATTTAGCCAGTAGGTTCGGATCTGGGGGTACTTGTCATCAGCCTCTGGACACCAAGAAAGATGCTACTCGTGTCCATGAAAATCCTTGCTGGTATGATGTTCAGGTTCTGGGAACCAATGACTGCTGGATAAGTTGCAAGGCTACATTGCTGCTAGGTCCCATAATGTATCTGGAAAAGCTGTCAGAGTCAGCTACTTGAATGTGCACCACTGAAAATCGGGATACGGTTTATTAAATTTTCTATACTCACAGAACAAAGCAGTTTACAATAAAACTGCGTGTAATGAGTTCCTAGCCAGGGGCAACAAACACAGGGATCCTTCCTTGCCCTTGGTTTCCCATCTCTGGTCCCAGAAGCAAGTGAGAAGAAAATAAGAACACACCACATTGGATGGGCAGAGTCAACAGGGGCTAAGATGGCTGCCTAACTTTCCTCCTCGCCAATTTTTCTGAGAAAGAATCCTGAATTCCCTTGCTCGATCTGCTCAGACTGACTAATAAGTGGCGGTGGGCTCAGTAGGCAATGGCTGCTGGAAAGCCTACAAAACTGGAGTACAACACGAGTCCCGGCTCAGGAGTAAAAAGGGCTAAACCTGATCCCCCTTCTCCTCAAACAGCGCTGAACGTTTGGGAAGGCTCGGCAATAATGCAGGAGCTTTTAGAGGAAATTAGAGTGATTCGAGAGATGGTGGCTACCAATGGCAACACTCTTAATAGAGTTCAATTGGACATTGCAGAATTAAAGGAAATAAAGGAGCAAGTTATCGCTCATCCACATGAGGAGCGTTTGAAACAGGTTGGTGCCAACAGTAAAAGGATCGGGAATCTAGAACGAAATCTAGAAGATCTAAATAATCGCACCAGAAGAAACAATGTTCACATAATAGGGATGCCAGAAGGTGCTGAGGGAACGAACATTAAAGCATTCTTGGCAGAAATAATCACAAGGTTGCTGAAAGTAGAATTCGACCTACCTTTCGAGATAGAGCAGGCGCATCGGATTCCAACACATACAGGCCCAAACATGAAACAGCCGCGCCCAATCATCATGTGTGCCTTAAGGCATTCACAAGCGTCGCAAATACTAGCCGCGGCAAGAGCGATGGGGGTCTATCAAGTTTGAGGGCCGGAGTATTGCATTCTACCAAGACTTCCACAAAGCAACGGTGGAGAGAAGAAGTTGTTGCTGGCTTTCCGTCCAAGGTTACAACTATTGCAGGCCTGATATGGACTCCTTTCACCAGCAAGAATGCGGGTCACCCTACATAACCAAACTTGTACATTTGAAGACCCAAATCTACTGCGGGCCTTTATTGAAGAGAAAGAAGCCTCTGCAATGGGTTGAAGATTGATATTGTGGCTCTGTATTGCATTTGAGTCAGACGTGTTGGTGTTGGTTAATGGGGACCGTGTAAGTCTGTGCAGAGCAGTAATACTGGCAGATCTCTACTGTAAATTCAGCTTGGAAAGCAAAGTGGGAGATCCCATGATACAGTCGGTATCTGTGGTAAGATTGCAGCGGGTAGTTATGGAGTTGTAAAGAGATTTAAAAAAAAATGGGGGGGAATTCATGTTTTTGTCATGTTGTATAGCAATGGCGGGTAGAGGGTTTGGGTGGTTTTCTGTGTAAATCTTGGTTCACCCTTTTAAACTCCCCAATTCGGGAGCTTTTTTGTCTCCTTGTGGCATATTTTCAGTGGGATTATGTAGTAAGGTAAGTTAAAGATAACCAGAAAGACGGTTTGCTTATCTAGACAAACCCTGTCCCATGTCCACATTTAGGTTTCTTTCTCTGAACGTGAAGGGCATAAACAATCCAATTAAAAGAAAGAAGATCCTGCTATATTGTAAAAAAGAGAATGCGGATGTAATTCTGCTTCAAGAAACGCATCTTAACTCCACGGAAGCTAGGAAATTGGGTCTAGGACAGTATGTGCTTGTGTCCCACTCGGCAGCCTCACAGAAGAAAAATGGTGTTGCAATCTTGGTCAGGAAAAGCCTAACCCCGGTGGTGGAACAATCCCGCGCTGCCATGGATGGGAGGTGGTCGTCGGTGGTGTTACAAATAAAAGGGAAGGAAATTAGCATTAATGGATATATATGCCCCCAATTGTGACGATGTTAGATTTTTTCAATTGATCGCAGAAGTCCACTCTTTATCTCCTCATGAAATTATACTGGGAGGGGATTTAAAATTTAGTATTAGATCCTCTGCTAGACTGTAATCCCTTTAGGGCTCATAGGTGTCATCAGGCTACCTCAGTGGTCCTATCTACTATGCAGGGGAAAGGACTTTTGGATATTTGGCGTGTAAAACATCCCACAGACAGAGAGTACTCTTTTTTTCTCCCTCCCACATGGCTCACATTCACATATAGACTACTTTCTTATATCCAAAACGTTAATTCAGTCTGTTGTAAGGGCAGATATTTGTGCAACACAAATTTCGGATCATGCGGCTATCACTTTTACATTAGCAAACGGAGAAACAAATGTGCATAAACCAAGCTTTTTCTTTAGAAGATCCCTTTTAGGTGATAAAAGAAGTAATTAGACCTTACCTGCTAATTAGTGTTCCTGGAGGCTCTCCAGTCCAGTCCCTCACTTCTGGGTTTGTGCCTCTCTACCTGCAGCTTGGAGACTGAGTATGTCAATCTTCTAACGACATCAGGATATATATAACACTGGCACTAACCACCAGCCTCAGTATCCTGTTGACAAAGCAAACTTAACGGAGAGACAACTAATCAACTATAACCAAACTAGCGACTATAATAAGCCCCTCCCGCTCCCTGAATGGAGGAGACCCCATCGCCCCCCCCCCCAGGAAGAAGAGGAGGAGGCTTACCTGACAAAACCCTGGAAATTGCCTAACGGGCTACACAGCTCATAATATAGCAGGGCTCCGCTTCGGTCCAATCCGCCCTGCCACCGAAACCCACGAGTGACACTGGCATCCACAAACTCCTGAGCCAGCTATCCCCCCTGAACTGCTTCGAACTGGCACCGACTACCCCGGGTGGGATCAGGGACTGGACTGGAGATTCTCCAGGAACACTAATTAGCAGGTAAGGTCTAATTACGTCTTCCTAATCATCTCTCCAGTCCAGTCCCTCACTTCTGGGATGTAACAGAGCAGTTCAAGCTTGGGAAGGGCCTGCCAAACCGGATCGAAGCACTGCTCTCCCAAAACCGGCATCTGCTGCTGCCTGCACATCCAACCGGTAGTGCTTAGCGAAGGAGTGCAAAGACGACCAAGTCGCCGCTTTGCAAATATCCAACGGAGGAACCAAACTAAACTCCGCCCATGACGTGGCCTGAGCCCTAGTGGAGCAACCCCACCGGAACCTGCCTACCCTTCAATATATAAGCGGAGGCAATAGCCTGTCTGATTCACCTGGAAATAGTAGCCTTGGCCGCCACTTCTCCCTTGCGCGGCCCTCTGAACACCACAAATAATCGCTCCGACTTGCGGAAGGCCTTAGAACACTTCAGATACCACCTCAAAACTCTTTGGACATCCAGAAGACGCAGCCGAGCATCTCCCTCTCCCTGACCCCTACTACCAAAGGATGGAAGAGACACCGACTGATTGACATGAAAGGGAGAAACCACCTTGGGTAAAAAGGATGGAACCGTCCTCAACACCACCTTTTCCTTAAAGAAAACGAGAAAGGGCGGATGACAAGACAGCGCCTGCAACTCCGAAACTCGCCTAGCGGAACAAATGGCCAACAAAAACACAGCCTTGAGAATCAAATCCTTCAGAGAGGCCTGCTCAAGCGGCGCCCCGACCAGGGATTCTAACACCAAATTTAGATTCCAAGGAGGCACCACCACACTCCGATGCGGCCGCATGCGTCTCACCACCTTAAGAAAAACGCACAACGTTGGGGTGTTGACCTAACGCTTTGCCCTTAACCTTACCCCTGTAACAAGCGATAGCCGCCAGCTGCACTTGCAAGGAACTGGCTTGCCAGACCTTTCTCAAGTCCAGCTTGCAAAAAATCCAACACCTCCGAGACCGAAACTGCCAAGGGACGCTGACTCCGCTCCTCACACCAATTCTCAAAAATGCGCCAAACTCTCACATACACTAAACAAGTAGAACGCTTGCGGACCCTTAGCAACGTTGATATCACTGCTCCCGAATATCCTCTCTTTCGCAGCCTTGCCCTTTCAATAGCCAGGCCGTAAGCGAGAACCGGTCCACCTGTGGCATCCTTACCGGCCCCTGCCTGAGGAGGTCCTCCCGAAACGGGAGTCGCCAGGGACAGTCTGCCAGTAACCGGAGTAGATCGGCATTCCAGGGCCGCCTCGGCCAGTCCAGAGCTATCAAGATCACTAACCCCTGATGTGCTTCTATCCTTTGAAGAACCCGACCTATGAGTGCCCAAGGAGGGAACACATACAGCAACCCTCCCACGGGCCACCTTTGAACTAGGGCATCGAGCCCCTCCGACATTCTCTCTTTTCTTCTGCTGAAGAATCTGCTTGTTTTGGCTGACGCCCAGCGTGCTATCAAGTCCATCACCGGCTGACCCCACCGGTGTACTACCTGCTCGTAGACTTCTTGGCAGAGCTCCCACTCGCCGTGATCTACCTTGTGCCTGCTGAGATAGTCGGCCGTGACGTTCTCCACTCCTGCGACATGCTGAGCCGATATGGCTAAAAGATGATTCTCGGCCCACAACAAGAGGCTCTCCGCCTCCTCTTCCAAAAGAAGGCTGCTCGTGCCGCCCTGCTGATTGATGTAGGCCACAGCCGTCACGTTGTCCGAGAGAACTCTGACTGCTTTCCCGAGAACCAAGTGTCGAAACTTTCTGAGAGCCAGAGTCACTGCCCGTACCTCCAACCTGTTGGTGGACCATCGAGACTCCAGGACACTCCAGACTCCTTGGGCGAAGTGACCCTCGCAGTGCGCTCCCCAGCCTGATAGGCTCACATCTGTCGTCACCTGTATCCACCAAGGGGTCTCGAGGGGCATCCCTTTTTCTAGATTCCCTGGAGAAAGCCAACACTGCAAAGATTCCTTGGCCGCCACTGTACATTACATGGAAGAGCCGCTGACAGAGGCTGCCTCTGATGGGACAGCGCCGCAGCAGGGCCCGCTGAAGCGGCCGCATATGAGCCCTGGCCCAGGGAACTAGGTCTAACGTCGCCGCCATGGTTCCCAGATAATGCCACGCTGAGGGGGTCTTGCGCTACAAATTCTCGCACCAGACAACGAAGACTTTTTGGCCCTTTGAGCTGGCAAAAACAACTCGCCTGAGATCGTGTTGAATCTTGCCCCTAAATAACTTTTGAGAGGGTATCAACCTGCTCTTTGACCAGTTGATCACCCACCCCAAACTCTGAAGGAAGGCAACTACTTTGGCGGCTGCCCTCGAACTTTCCTCCTCGGACTTGGCTCTGATCAACCAATCGTCCAGATAAGGATGAACTAGAATACCTTCTTTGCGCAGGGCCGCAGCCACTACCACCATCACCTTGGTGAAAGTATGAGGGGCCGTAGCCAGACTGAACGGCAACGCCTGAAACTGAAAATGGCCTTCTGGTACTGCGAAACGCAGGAATTGCTGATGAGCATCTCTGATAGGGATATGCAAGTACGCCTCGGTGAGGTCGAGAGAGGTCAGAAATTCCCCTTGCCTCACCGCTACTATCACCGATTTCAGAGTTTCCATCCGAAAGTGCGGTACCCGGAGACACCGACTGACGCGCTTGAGGTCTAGAATTGGACGCCAGGAACCTTCCTTCTTTGGAACCACAAAATAAATCAAGTACCGACTGCAGCTGAGTTGATCTCTTGGCACCGGGACTACTGCCCCCAACCCCACCAGTCTTGCAAGGGTTTCTTACACCGCTGCCCACCATCCTGCAAGGGGACTGAATGAACAAGGGAAGGACCGGTCTTGCAAACTCTAGGGCATAACCGAATTGGACAACCTCCAGCACCCACTGGTCGAACGTGACCTGGGTCCAGGCGGGAAGGAACTGCCTCAGACACCCTCCTACCGTCAGCACCCCCACCCGAGCCCCCGTTGCCTCATTGTGGTTTTCTCTGGCCAGAGGAAGCCGAAGAGGCCCCAAAACCTCTCCCCGTTCCTCGAAACCCCCGGAAACCCTGATTTCTGGAGGGAAACCGGCCCCTTTGAAAGGGGTTCTGACCAGCTAGCCTAGGTCTCCTGACATTCCTTTGTTGAGAACGCCCAGAAGGCGCAAAGCGCCCCTGCTTTGGTTTATCCTCCGGGAGCCCTACCCCTTTAGACTCCCCCAGGTCCTTTACCAACTTGTCCAAGTCCTCTCCAAAAAGCAGCTTCCCCTTAAAAGGAAGCCTGCTAAGGCGAGTCTTGGAGGAAGCATCTGCCGCCCAATTGTGGAGCCAAAGATACCGACGAGCCGCCACCACAGAAGCCATATTCTTTAACAAGCTCCTAATGAGGTCATATTGGCTATCTGCCAGATATGCAGCTCCGGACTCCATTCGCGCCGCATCCCCTTGCGGCCCAACCTGCGACTCCCCAGCCCCTTACAGCTGCTGGGACCACTGCAAGCAAGCCCGGGCCACCCAGGCTCCGCAGACCGAGGCTTGAAGGGCCATGGCACTGATATCGCAGGCTTGCTTCAGCAACGTGTCCAACTTCCTGTCTTGAACGTCCTTTAACGCTGCACTGCCTTCCACAGGAATGGTAGTCTTTTTGGTTGCGGCTGCCACCGCAGCATCCATCCTGGGAGACTTCAATTCCTTTTCCGCTTCCGGCACAGGGTACAACCGTGCCATAGAACGCACTCCCCTTAGCCCGGCCTCCGGCTGATCCCATTCCTCTTGAATCATTTGCCGGACCACCTTGTGTACGGGAAAAACGTTTTGGGACTTGTGGACAGCCTGTATCAACGGATCTTCCAAAGTCTCTTCGTCCCCTTGAGTTCCAGAGGCCATGTTAAGTACCTTTAACGATTCTCCAATCAATGCGGGCAACTCCTCCCGGCAAAAGACCCTCACAATTCTTGCCTGTTCCTCCAGAATCTCGCCTTCCTCGAGCTCTTCCTCTTCTCCCAATTCTCTATCCAATTCCATTATCTCCGAATCAGGAGAAAAAGGCTCTTCTTCCTCTGTCCTGGCCCGCTTGGAAGGAATACCCGCCTCCGCCAGGGGCTTGTCCACCATCTGCCTCTTACGAGGGCCTCCTTGACCCTCCTGCTGACGAATGCAAAAAGCCTTATGCAATAAAAGCACGAACCCCGGGGAAAAACCACCAAGGCCTCCCCTCTACAGAGGAAGTGCTAGGTTGTGGTTGCGAGGGTACCTGCTGCCCTGAAGGCAAGGGCGGCAGAGACCCCTCACCCAGGATCTCCTCCAAAGCTTCCCCTGTTTCCATAGCCCCGGAAGCTGTTGGGATCAGATTACCTGTTGTCTGAAGCTCCTGCTCAACAGAGGCTGCCTCCAGCACGCAGCCCCTGCACACTCCGGTCTCAGACACCGTCCTCCTGCGGGCCCCACAGACCAGGCACCGAGGGCGAGCCGGCATAGTCCTTTATTAATCCTTTTTTTTTAAAACAAAAAATCTCTACAATCTTCAACCAAAAATATACATACCTATTCCTATACACATATATAGGCACCTATACACCTATCAATATTACTAAGGACATTAAACAAAAAATTAACAATTGTGCCCTAAGAGACCAAAAACGCCCTCCCCCTTGCTGAAACGGCTGAAAATGATCAAATCGCCGTTTCACTTTCTCCCCCTGCACAGCAGGCAGCAGAAAAGCGCACGCGCAGGACTCCACAGGGAACAGCTGCTCCTTCCTAGCTGCTCAGTTCCTGCCGAATGAACGAGACCACCACGCGGCTCGACTGCTCCTGCCTCCGGAAGCCTACCTCTTACCTTCTGTTCCCAGCGGCTTTCTTCTCAGCGCTTCCTGCACCGGCGCGAGGAGAGTGAGTGTGCCGCAGTCTTCCCGCCCTCATGCTCAGCTGCCTCGGGGGCTTTGGCAACGAGGCAGGAGACTGAAGAGGAGGCCCTTCTTCGCAGGAAAAACGGCAAACCAGACTCCAGCCGGTCTCTGCCGCAGCTAAAACTCGCCGCACTCTTCTTTACTTTTTTTTTTTTTTTTAAACACAGAGTATAACGCTGCAAGCCTCCTCACGGGGGGAGGGGAGGAAACCCCCTAACTCGGCTTTAAAGGAAAGAAAATCAAAAGGGCTTAAATAAACCAAAAAACTATATCTAAACCTAACATCTCTCCAGCAAACTACTCTACGAGGTTGCTGCTCTCTCCAGCTGCTTGGAGACTGAGTATATACTGAGGCTGGTGCCAGTGTTATATATATCCCGATGTCGTCAGAAGATTGACATACTCAGTCTCCAAGCTGCAGGTAGAGAGGCACAAACCCAGAAGTGAGGGACTGGACTGGAGAGACGATTAGGAAAATTTCAGGAGTACATAAAACAGGGCATTAAGGAATATTTTAATAATCATCCGGGAGACACAGCTGGGTGGGCCTGGTGGGAGGCGTTCAAGGCATACACCCGTGCCAAAATAACAAGTTACACAATTAAATTAGGTCGTGAAAAGAAGGCTAAATCGGTTGCCCTAGATGACCAAATCAAAGCTGGAGAAAGACTGTTGATATCCAGAACTGAGCCCGAGATACTGGTACGCCTACAGAGGCTGAGATATCAATATAATCTCATATTAAGCGAAGAAGCGGAACAAGTACTAGGTTATCAACAGGCTAAATATTATGTTGAAAATAACAAGGACGGCGGTAGGTTGGCAAAGATTTTAAAACCCCGGGCCTCCAGGAATAGAATTGAGGCCATAAAGGGAGAGTCTCAGGAAGGAATGGTAAAAAGTTCAGAAATAGCGGAAGCCTTCCGTGCTTTTTATGAGAACCTATACAGGTCAGAGAAAGAATGTGACTCAGATAGCTTTCAGAAGCTGATAGCACAGGTGCCACACCCAACCCTTACTTCCCATCAAGCATTAGAGCTGAATAACAAGATTTCAGCTAGCAAAATTCAGGAAACATTAAAAATAATGGCTAAGGGAAAAGCAATCTGACCAGACGGAATCCCATCTGAATTCTACCAGACCTTTGAGTTTGAATTAATTCCGTATATGGTGGAATACTTCACTCTCCTCGATGCCCAGTTGCCTGCTGTAGGTTCCTTTAATGAAGCCACAATTACTGTCTTGGAAAAAGCGGGTAGGGATCCTTATAAAGTGGAGAATTACCGGCCAATATCCTTACTGAACTCTGACTACAAATTTTATTCTTCGGTTCTGGCCCGGAGACTGGCAAAAGTTATCCTATATTTGATTCACCCGGATCAATGTGGGTTCATTCCAGGTCGATCAACATCTGATAATGCGCGACTTCTATTAAACCTGTTCTCCATAGCAGAGTGCAGAGAAACGCCGCTAGTAGCCCTTTCGTTAGACGCCGAAAAGGCCTTCGATCGGTTGGAGTGGGCCTTTTTGAATCAGACTATGCACTGGTTTGGCTTTGGGAATAAGTTTATGCATCTAATAAAAGTGTTATATACTAACCCCTCAGCCCACATTTTTGTAAATGGTACAATATCAGCTCTGCTGTCCCTCCAGAGGGGCACTAGACAAGGCTGCCCTTTATCCCCGCTCCTGTTCAATATTGCTTTGGAGCCTCTAGCCCTAATGATTTGACATTCCAAAGAGATCCAAGGTGTTGAGGTTAATGATTTGCAAATCAAAATATCTGCATACGCGGATGATTTGCTACCTTTTGCTCACCCCTCCTCTTTAGAAGAAATCTTGAACATAATAGGAAAATATTCTCAGTTATCTAGGTATAAGATAAACTGGTCGAAGTCCACTGCGTTCCCAATGAACAAAATAGGAATTACACTTACCTGGTAATTGTGGTTCCTTGAGTGACTCCAGTTTAGTCCTCAACCTCTGGGTAGTGAACCTCCTCCTGCAGCTTGGAGACTGGGCATGTCAAAAACTCATGACATCACTGGATATAGCCTGCTGGTCTCTCCCATCAGCCCCCAGTGAACTATTGACTCACAAACTAAGGCTCACAAACAACCTGAGCGAATTTAGACGAAAACTGAAAACCTATCTGTTTCAAACCCACTACAACTTGATCTAACTGCAATACCCTACCTCAACCAGATCTCCTCTGCCGCACACGGCAGCATATAATCTAATAGCATATAGTCATGTATAGCTTGTACACCTTGGCAATTAATTCTGTACAAATTGTATATAGTACATAATCATGTATAGCCTGTACACCTTGGCAATCAATTCTGTACAAATTGTATATAGTACATAATCATGTATAGCCTGTACACCTTGGCAATCAATTCTGTACAAATTGTATATATGGGCCCCCCCCCAATCTATTGAAATCAAATGTATACCCTGATCTGTGTGCTATAATCAAATGTGTATCGTATCCAAATGCTTATCCCGTGTTACGTAATCATTGACTAATCAAAATGTAAAACTGAAAATCTCAATGTACCGTACAATACATTATGATTCTGTAAAGTAAACCGCTGCTGATCGTAGGAAGCAGCGGTATACAAGTGTTTACTAAATAAATAAATAAATAAATAAATTGACAAAGCAGACTCAAAGGAGCAAAAAATCAGTAACTTTTTTTTTTTAAACTTAACATTATATTCAAGGGCACGCAGAACATATAACCTATCTACCTACTACTCCCCTTCCAGAAGGAAAGGTATTGCTTCCTGCATGCTCTCCTTTCCGTCGAATGCCTAGCCCTAAACAATCCAGAGCAATATAGCAATATATATATATATATATATATATATATATATATATAACAATATAATAATATAACAATATAGCGCAAAACAAATGGAAGCATCAAAACGACTGAACACCAGTGAAGGCCTATATCCACTTTTAACCTTGCACTTCCCCCAACAGAAAAACCACTGCTAACACCCCATCCCCGGGCGGGAATGAGGACTAAACTGGAGTCACTCAAGGAACCACAATTACCAGGTAAGTGTAATTCCTATTTCCCCTGGTCGGACCACAAATTAATCAGATTCCAAATACTCGTGCACAACAACCACCACATAAGCTCCAGAAGTCTAGCCAGCACCCCCAGAGCACCTCTGCGAAGATTCCAACCTTTTGACAAAGAAGCTATCTTGAGTAAAACCCTCCCGCTCCTCTCCCCGACAGCGCATGATCTTGACAAATTGATCTCATTCTGGGATAATGGCCTCAGCTCCATTGCTCAACTTCCACCCTCAGACAAACCCCCAAGGAAACGAGCTGCCTCACCCTGGTACTCCACGGAACTACGAATGTCACTCCTCCGCCTAAGGAAGCTAGAAAGACGTTGGCACGCTCCACAGCTGACCTGACGGAGTATAACCTGCACCTGACGAAGCACCGTGAAGCAGTAACAGAAAAGATGAGACAATTCCACACTGACACCCTGAAACGATCACTAAACAAATCGCATGACTTGTTCAATCTTGTCAGTAACTTAACAAAAGAACCATCCCCCATCCAACAAAGCGAGATCCAACCCCAGGAAGCCGCGGATTACTTGCAATCAAAGTTATGCCTGACCAGTAAGTCCACAACGACCACCACCACACATGAGTCACCCTATCCTACACCACTGACCACCACCTTCTCCACCCCCTCGAAGAAAGGCATTGAAGACACCATCGCTGCTATCAACACCACCAGCACACAAACTGACCCCTGTCCTGCCTTCTGGATAAAGTCGCTACGCAGCGAATTTAGCCCGTTCATAGCCAGAATCATGGAACTATTGTTCTCAACAGGATCATTCCCACGAAGCCTCAAACACACATCTATCAGACGTCTGCTCAAAAACAACAAACTAGACCCCCAGAAGGTCGACTCATACAGGCCTATATCAAGCATACCCCTACTCGCCAAGATAATTGAAAAAGAAGTCCAATGCCAAATACAGGGTCACATCGAGACCGCTGCTCCGCTGGACCCCTGCCAACATGGATTTAGGGATTCACACGGTGTTGAAACACTCCTCACCACCCTCTTCAATAACATAATCGCTGGAATCGAACAACATCCGCCAAGGGTTTGCCCTCATCTTTATGGATATAGCCGCTGCATTCGACTCAGTAAGCCATGAGCTCCTCCTGGTACGACTTAAGGAGAAGGGTATTCGTGACGCAGCCCTAAGATGGTGCGAATCATACCTGTCTGACAGATGGAAGCACGTAAGATCCGGTGCCTCAACATCAGAACCATTCCACCAGTGGCAGGGTGTACCGCAGGGATCCTCCCTCTCCGCCCTGATGTTCAACATATACATGCAGCCCATCTGCACCCTTATCCGATCTTTCAACGTCAACTGCCTGATATATGCCGACGATGTACTGCTCTACATACCATTCACAACCGACCAGCTGGACCTCTCCCCACTGACAAACTGTTTTGAAGCCGTATCAAACTGGCTCCAGACTCAAAACCTTCGAATACAGCACAAGAAGACAGAAGTCCACTTTATCACGAGGAACCAAAGCTTCACCCCTCCAGCCTCTTTAAAGGTCAAAGAAGCAGAACTAACTACCAAATCCACAATCCGTTACCTAGGAGTCACTTTAGACCAACTCCTGGACATGAAGGCCCACATAAGCAACACAGTAAGAGCAGTTTACCATAAGATCCGGACACTCAGGCACCTATGCTCCCTGCTTGAGCCTGACGACTTCCGGACAATCTTCCAAACGCTGGTGATCCCACACTTCGACTACGCAAATGCAATTCTACAAGGGCTCCCACAATCCACTCTTAATCCACTCCAGCTAGCAATGAACACTGCGGCCAGAGTTCTCTATGGTGCTTCCAGGAAGGAACACGTGACACCCATCCTGAGACATCTCCACTGGCTCCCCATCCATGGCAGACTCTTGTTTATATCCCTACTATTGACCTTCAAGGCCATCAACAGGCTCTCCTTCACCTCTCTCGCGGAGCTTATCCAGCCTACGCCCTCCAACAGATCCAGAAGGTCTGCAGCAATTAACACACTGATAATCCCGAAGGAAACAACACAATGCACGCAGGCAACGACAAACAGGGCTTTTAGTTTCTACGCGCCCAGATGCTGGAATGCCCTCCCACATAACATACGGGCAATCTCCGACCTGGCCCAATTTAGAAAGGCATTAAAGCACCACCTCTTCCTCAAACACTACTCAGATAACGGCGCACATACAGCCACCCCCCACCACCAGGCCCCACCACACCAACACACACAGCACGCAATAAGGTATCCACACCCCCTGGCGCCAGCATCAACTATGCTTACCTGTAAATAGCACCATGTATATATCCCTACCATGGTTGATTATGCATACCTTGTAAATAGCAGCTTGTATATACCTACACCCTGTAACGATATATATACTCTGTAAATAGTTACCCCAGCAATGTCCAAGTTTATAGTACCTTGTTCTCTGTAAATACAGTGCAGCTGTCTGCGCTGTATAAAACCTTTGTTGTATGTAAACCGCACTGATACTAAATAGCGCGGTATAGAAGAGACGTTAAATAAATAAATATTTCCTTATCGCTCCTCCAGTTTAGTCCTCAACCTCTGGGATGTATCAGAGCAGTAATCATTGGGAGGGACCTTTCCAGCCGGATCTCAACACCGCCTCCCTGAAAACGGCATCCTTAGCCGCAAGAAAATCTAGGCGGTAGTGCTTACAGGAAGAGAGACCATTTTAGTTAGGTGAACGTAGAAACCACCTTTGGCAACAACGACAAAACCATCCGCCAGGCCACCTTCTGTCTGGAGACAAACAAAAAACAATTCCTGACAGCTCAACGCCTGCAACTCCGAAAATCGCCTCGCTGAACAGATGACCATCAAACATACCGTCTTCAAGGCAAAACCCTTAACCTATGCCTGTTGCAAGGGCCCCAATGGCGCGCTAGCTAACGCTCCTAAAACCAACTTGAGCTTCCCTGGTGGAATTAATATCCTACGACAGGGCTACAGTCTGGTAACCGCCTGAGAAAGCATACCACATGGCTAAATGAGACTCCTGCATATGTCATGGCCAGCTGATGGTTTGGTGGGATAAGAGGAAACTTGATTCTGGAAGGACTGCCCATATTTGGCAGATCTTCCTCAACGATAATCCCACATCGTAAGCACCCCAGGACATGCCCGCTCTCATTTCCATTTTGTCTCTGAAATGTTCATCGTAAGACATCCAGACATAATCCTCATACTCCTTCCACATGTTGATGATCGTATCTTACATAAGATACTAATCATCCATGCATACAAAAGGGTCCAACTCATGTTACATGTGATGAAAGGTTTAGTTGGGTACAGTAGATCACCTCTTTGCCCTCTTAATGCCATGTCTGCACCTGCCCTCTAACACAGGTGAGTGGGAGTGGTACATTTGTACCTCTAGCCTGCTCTACCTTGACTAAGGATGAGGAGAACATCAAAGACAAACAGGAAGAATTGGATTATGTAGAAGATCCAGATCTCCTGTGTTGCTTCTGCTTTTTGTGTATATTAAGTTTTCGGGGGAGTTCTGTGAATACAGGGCCCACATCATTGCCTGCTGAAACAGGGGTTGGGATAGAGAATTAATTCACATCTGATGTAAGAGGGTCCATGAGACCCGATGTACCTCGGGGAGCTCTGCTGGTGGATATCTTGCTGCCAACTGTTGTGTCCATCTGTAGGGAGGCTTGTCGGTGGTTTGGCTGCAAGGTTATCACTCCTGGGCATTGTTCTGATTGTCCTGTCTTTGCAAATGAGCTGCTCTGTCTAGAAGATGTTGGCACATTCACCATGCATCTATCACACGAATGGCTGTGGCAGGATTTTGCTTGACGAACTGTCAGTTGCAGTGTAGGTCCATTCCTTGTATCGGTAATGGTGATGCAAACTGTGACAGAATCAGTGACAGCTCTTCCTTGCGCTATCTGGTCGCCTGTGGCTCCAGTAACTCCTGTTGTATGAGCTAGAGTGATGTCTTCTATGCTTGAGAGGGGGGGGGGGTGCCCGAAATCTGTCTCCATGAGATTGATGATCCAAACGAAAGTTTGGGTTACAAATCACTAATGAAGATGCAGAAGATCTGATGCTACACTTTACTGCCGTGATAAGTCGCTCTGGTATTCATGATCCAAAGGTCATGAGGGGGGGGGGGGGCATGGCTGAATGTCCCAGGTTCCTATGATGAATTCTCGCCTACAGGTACAGGAGGGAGAAAGGGGTATGTCATAGTCAATCCCATCCTGTGCTACTGGTTCGGTCAGCGAGTCTGAGGGCTTCTGGATATCTGGGACCATAGTTGGGTCTTGTTTCCAGATAGCTCTTACGGTTGTGTGCTGAGGTAGCATGCAGGTTTACATGCACGGGGAGGCCAATGTTGAGAACCAGATGTGGTTATTGGCGGTTGCACTGTTTGCGGCATGCATCCCAAGCAGCCTGTGTCACCTTCACTTAAAGCTTGTAGGGGATGAGATGAGTCTGTGCATATGCATACACCCATGGAATCCAGCTGATTTTGGACCCGCCTTGATGATGCAGACCAACAAGTGACACAAAAGTCTTAGTATAGCTCCTGAGCACATACCAGAGGCAGACACACCCCAGGAATTCAATGGTTTCAAATGATGAGGCCATATATTGCTCCTTTGGATCAATCGAGGGACCCCCAGGCAGATACTGCAGGCAGTGAAAGCAGCATGAGCTTCACGGTTCAGGACTGAACCTGGTGGGAGGGGTCTCTTTCTCTAGGCCCCGGGGTTGGTGCAGTGAACAGCCAACCACTAACACAGGTGACCGAGTTCCTCTGGTCCACTTACCACAAACGCCACTGGGAACAACAGGGGGAGCAGAAGCAGGTCTGATGATCTTCAATTTATGAAGCATGGTAGAGCTGCTGCAGGAGCCTGTACTGGGTACAGCAAAAGCTGGGCAGAATCGAGAAGAGACCACTATAATTTAGAGCCAGAGCCGAAGACAGTGCCATACTGCATGGTTCATGTTGAGAGGAGGATGCAGCTGGAATGGAATCAGAAAGGCCGCAAGCAATATAAAGGTTGGTGCTGTGAGTGGGTCCAAGAAGGGCCAGCCCCAGAATTGGCTCAAAGTGTTGGTACCCTAGGCAGATCTTAAGTTTTATAACCCCCCACAGCTATCAAAATCAATTGTTTAGCTGTGAATGAATTGCTCTTTGCCACCCCTCAGAAGTTGCTGCCCTAGGCAGATGGATCAGCCGGCCCTGTATCCAAGAGGCTAACCCATGCTGTATTTATTGGCCACACTCCCACCGGCTACTTCGTAGCACCTCATCAAGTGTCATGATACTTTGAAGCAACAGGAAAATTTCTCATTCTTTTTTATTTCATTACTTTTGATTTTTTAAATATGGAGCGAGCCAAGGAGGCGTCCCGATGAGATTCACCACCACTTTAAGCTGTGGTCCCTTCACAAAGGGCTCAGGCCTAACCAAATATGGTAGAGGGGCAGCAGGATGTTGGACTTGGACACATTTTAAGATTTAAGGTCAAAGCCTGAAAGTAGCAGGCCTCATGCACCACCTAGACAAAGTTTTAGATAGTGCTAGGGAAGAGTCTGCTGTCTTGGTACATGTTGGCACCAATGACATAGGAAAGTGTGGGAGGAAGGTTCTGGTGGCCAAATTTAGGCTTTTAGGTAGGAAGTTGAAATCTAAACCTTCCAGGTTAGCATTCTCTGAAATGCTTCCACGTGCAGGATCCAAAAGACAGGCAGTTCTCCAGAGTCTCAATGCATGGATGAGACAATGGTGCAAACAAGAAAGTTTTAGATTAGTTAGGAACTGGGCAACATTCTGGGGAAGGGGGGGAATCTTCTGAAGGGATGGGTTCCACCTTAACTGGGAAGGAACCAGGCTGCTGGCATTAACCTTTAAAAAGGAGATAGAGCAACTTTTAAACTAGATAGTTGGAAAAAGCCGATAGTCGCCCAGGATGCATCCTTGAAGGATGCTAGCAAAACAGGGAAGTTAGGGCATCCTGACAGAAAGGTTCCAAAGATAAAAGTAACCCAGATGTCCTTCAGTACAGAGCCGAAAGATTCTAACCAGATTAATATGAATAACATACAACCTCTAAAATGTCTGTATGCAAATGGGAGAACTAGAATAAATAGCACTAAATGAAAGGTTAGATATGATTGGCATCTCAGAGACCTAGTGGAAGGAGGACAACCAATGGGACACTGATACCTGGGTACAAACTATATCACAATGATACAGTAGATCAAATTGGTGGAGGGGTTGCGCTCTATGTTAGAGAGGGCATAGAGTCACAAAGGATTAAGGTTTTGCAGGAAACAAAATATACTGTAGAATCTCTATGAATAGAAGTTCCATATAAAAAGCGGAAGATGATGGCAGTGGTAGTGTACTACCGACTGCCTGGCCAGAATGAACAGATGGATGATGAAATGCTAAAAGAAATCAGGGAAGCTAACAAAAGTTATAACATAGTAATAATGGGCGATTTCAATTACCCCGGTATTGACTGGGTCAATGTCACAGCAGGACATGCTAGGGAGATAAAGTTTCTAAATGAAATAAATGACTGCTTCTTGGAGCAGCTGGTTCATGAATCGACAAGGAGGGGAAGCTATTTTGTAACTGGTCCTTAGTGGAACACAGGGTTTTGGGACCACTTGGCAAAAGTGATCATAGCATGATCGCATTTGATTTAATAAATGGAAGAAAGACGACAAAGAAATCCACAGTACTACCTTTTAACTTTCAAAAGGGAGAATATGATAAAATAAGGGAAATAGTTAAGAAAAAACCCCAAAACCAAAACCAAAAAAGGAGCAGCTGCAAAGGTTAAAAATTTACATCAAGCATGGGTGTTGTATATAAGTACTATCTTGGAAGCCCAGACCAGATGTATTCCACGCTTCAAGAAAAGTAGAAGGAAGGCCAAAAGACTCATGGTTTAAAGGCAAGGTCATAGAGGTTATTTATTATTTAAACAGTTTTTCTATACCGCCCCTTCCAGAGATCAGGGGCGGTTTACATTTAAACAAACCAGATTTATGGGACAGTTATTACAAACCATAATGGTATAACTATGTACAGATACAAAAGAACAAGAAAATGTGAAACGTCATTGACTATGTACTGGATCAGGAAGTTAGAGGGAGGCTTTTAACAATATATTTATATTTGTAGGTTACATATGAGCGGAGGTAACAATTATGCATGTCAATATTGTTAAATTATTCTTGTAAAAAGAAGTGTCTTCAGTTCTTTCCTAAAGGTCTGCAGATCTTTGATTGCCCTAATGGGGTCTGGTAATGAATTCCATAGAGTAGGTGCAGTGAAAGTAAAGGCCCTGTTGCTGGTTATTTGTTTTGTTTTACGCATTGAGGAAGGTATGGCAAGTATGCTCTGGTTACTCTTCCTTCTGTTCCTGAAGTCTGTTTGTGATTGAATTCTACATTTGAGGAAGGAGGGAGAGATGTCGTTAATTAGTTTGAATGTGGTGATTATTGTTTTATATTTTACTCTGCTCGCTATTGGAAGCCAATGCAGATTCTTGAGTTCAGGTGTGATGTGATCTGTTAGGTGCGTTCTGGAAATAATTCTAGGTTGTAGTCATAAAAGCATCCTTCAGGAAGTGGAAAAAGGAGCCCAATGACGAACACCGGAAACAACATAAGCACTGGCAAGTAAGGTGCTTGGCATTGATAAGGCAGCCGTGGAAGCAAAAATGCATAATAAAAATGTTTTCAAGTACATCTGTAGCAAATAAAATGTGAAAGAGTCAGCTGGCCTATTAGATGATAGAGGGGTAAAAGGGGTGTTAAGGGAGGATAAGGCCATAGTGGAGAGACTGAATGAATTCTTTGCTTTGGTCTTTACTGAAGAAGATGTAGGGAAGTTATTCGTGCCTAAAATGGTATATAAAGGTGATGTAGTGGAAAAATTGAAAGAAATATTGATAAACCAGTAGGATGTATTACAACTGTTTGATAAAATGAAGAGTAGCAAATCACCTGGACTGGATGGTGGACATCCGAGGATGTTGAAAGAACTGAAATATGAGATTGCAGACCTATTAGTAATCTGTGAACTATCATTAAAATCATCTGTAGTACCGGATTGGAGAGTGGCCAACGTAACTCCAGTTTTTAAAAAGGGTTCCAGAGGTGAGCCCGAGGTCAGTACCAGGTAAAAAGGTAGAAACCATTATAAAGAATAAAATTACTGAACATGTAGATCAGGAGTAGCCAACTCCAGTATGGTTTTCAGGATGTCCCTAATGAATATTCATGCATATATTTGAATACAATGGGAAGCAGTGGATGCAAATATACCTCATGAATATTCATCAGGAACATCCTGAAAACCAGGCTGGATTGCACTGCACCAGGACTGGAGTTGGCCATCCCTGATGTAGACAGTCATGGTTTAATGGGAGAAAGCCAACATAGATTTAGCCAAGGAAAGTCTTGTCTTACTAATCTGTTATATTTTTTGAAGGTGTAAATAAACAGGTAGACAAAAGTGAGCCAGTTGGTATAGTGTATCTGGATTTTCAGAAAGCGTTTGACAAGGGCCCTCATGAAAGACTCTTGGCGAAACTAAAAAGTCATGGGATTGGAGCCAGTATAGTATTGTGGATCAGGAACTGGTTAAAAGGTAGAACGCAGAAAGTAGGGCTAAATTGCCAATTTTCTCAATGGAGAAAGGTGAATAGGGAAGTACCGTGGGGATCTGTGCTGGGCCCGCTGCTTTTTAACATCTTCATAAATGATCTGGAAATAGGAATAATGAGTGAGATGATCAAATTTGCAGATGACACAAAATTATTCAAAGCTATTAAAACGCAAGCAGATTGTGAAAAATTGCAAGAGGACCTTGAAAAACTGGAAGACTGGATGTCCAAATGGCAGATGAAACTTAATGTGGACAAGTACAAAGTTATGCCCCTAGGAAAGAACAACTCAAACTATGGCTACACAAAATGCAAGGTACCACCTTAGAAACCACCATCGTGGTTAATAATGTTGAAACCTTCCACCCACTGTGTAGCGGCGGCGAAGAAAGCAAAGAATGGAGAATAATACAAAGGCTATTATAATGCCTCTGTATCGTTCCATGGTGCGACCACATCTTGAATATTGTGTGTAATTCTGGTCACCCTGTCTTTAAAAGGATATAAGGTGAAATTAAACTTACCTGCTAATTGTTGTTCCTTGAGGAACTCCAGTCCAGTCCTGGAACCTCTGGGGTTTAGCACCTCCTCCAGCAGCTTTGGCGACTGAGCACGTCATCACTGATGACACTGGGATAAGTAGGCAAGGACCATCTCTCCACACCAGTACCTATTGACAAAGCAGACTCACCAGAGCAACAAATAAATAGCTTGCATAATCAAAAAAACACTTCTAATTATTAATTAATTAAGTGTTTAAAAAAAAAAAAATTACTTCAGTTCAAACCGAAAACTTAACTTAAAACTCTAACTCCAACTAAGCTTCCCCGGAAGGAAAGTATGTAGTAGTATACCGCTGCATTGGTATGCCCCCCTCTTTCCACCTGAGGATAGCTAACTTATTTGTATCCTCACCTGTAGACCCCTGGACTGCTCTTCCAAGAAACAGGATCTTTATCCTAATCTCAGAGCTAACCCGCTTCAGGTTGCAATCCAAATTAGAAATCAAGGGGGGAAATCCGGGACTGGACTGGAGTTCCTCAAGGAACAATTAGCAGGTAAGGTTAAATTAGACTTAGCTGCTAATTGTAGTTCCTGGAGTAGATCCAGTCTAGTCCCGTACCATTAGAGTTGTGTACGTCCTCCCGCAGCTAGGAGACTGAGCATGTCCATCTTTCAGTGAACCCAGTATAAGTAGCTCAGGGACCGCCCCCAGCCCCAGTTTACTATTGTCAAAGCCGACTCACCAGAGCAAAGAAAAACAAAACCATAAAATCTGAACTCCAACACCCCAAAAATTATGGCTGGATACAGGAGCCGCCCCTCTGCTCATGCCCCCTCAAGGAGGCAGCTTACTCTTTCTAGAAGTTGGCGGCCCCGCACCCCAATATCCAGACTCGCACTGCACTGCCCCTGCTCGCAACCGGTGCCAACCCTTCCCCAGTGCTCAGGCTACCTCTCGGCAGCGATCTTCCGGGTGGGAAGCGGGACTAGACTGGATCTACTCCAGGAACTACAATTAGCAGGTAAGTCTAATTTAACCTTCCTTATCGTAGCTCCAGTCTAGTCCCGTACCATTAGAGATGTAGCAGAGCAGTGAAGAATCTCAACGGGAGGGACCTGCCAGACCAGCCTGAAGCACCGCTGATCCAAACCTCGCATCCCCCTCCGCCTGTACATCAATTCTATAATGCTTGACAAAGGAGTGCAACAACGACCAAGTCGCAGCTTTGCAAATCTCCGCCGCTGGCACCAAGCTATACTCCGCTCAGGATGCCGCCTGCAACCTCGTAGAATGCGCTCTCAAGCCTTGTGGCACTACTCTGCCCTTCAGCATATAGGCCGACGCAATCGCCTCTTTAGTCCACCTGGCAATGGAAGCCTTAGACGCGGGTTCTCCCCATCGAGAGTTCCCAAACAGAACAAACAGCCTGTCGGACCTACGCCACACCGCTGTCCGCTGCAAATACACCTTCAGAACTCTACCAATGTCCAACCTATGCAACCTACTGGCTGTCCCCTTATCCCCTGACCTGTTAAAAACCGGAAGCGCCACCACCTGATTAACATGGAAGGCGGAGACCACCTTAGGCAAAAAGGACGGCACCGTCCGCAGCACGACCTTCTCCCTAGAAAAGGACAAAAAAGGCTCCCTACAAGACAGGGCCTGTAACTCCAAGATTCTCCTCGCTGATGTGATCGCCACCAAAAACACCACCTTTAGCATGAGATCCTTCAAGGTCACCATAGATAACGGCTCAAAGGGCTCCTTTACCAATGCCTCCAACATGATGTTGAGATCCCACCCTGGGACCCCTTTCTTGCAGGGGGGCCGCAACAACGAGGCTGCTCGCAAAAATCTCTTTACATCTCAATGAGCTCCCAGCGTCTGCCCTTGCACCTTTCCCCAGTAACAGGCTAGCGCCGCCACCTGTACCCGGAGCGAAGACGCTGCTAAGCCCTTATCTAATCCATCCTGCAAAAAGGCCAACACCTGCGCTACCATGGACCTCAATGCTCGCAAATGTCTCTCCTCACACCAAGCCTCAAACAATCGCCACACTCTTACATAAGCCAAGGACGTGGACCTCCGCCTCGACTTCAACAACGTAGCAATCACTGCTGACGAATAGCCTTTACTCCTTAGCCTTGCTCTCTCAAGAGCCAAGCCGTAAGCGAGAACCGATGCACCTGAGGCATGCTTAACGGACCCTGCACTAGCAGATCCCCCCTGTCCGGCTGCCTCCACGGAGGCTCCACCAGCAGACGCCTCAAGTTGGCATACCACGGCCTTCTTGGCCAATCCGGCGCTATCAGCAGAACCGTCCCCTTGTGTCTCTCTATGCGTTGGAGAACCCTGCCGATAAGCACCCATGGCGGAAACATGTACAGAAGCCCTTCTGCCGGCCAACTTTGAATCAGAGCATCCAGGCCTTCCGATATCCACTCTCTCCTTCTGCTGAAAAACCTGTCGACCTGTGCCGACTCGAACGTAGCCATCAGGTCCATCACAGGCAGACCCCAACACCGCACCAACTCCGCGAATACTTCTGGATGCAGTGTCCACTTCCCCGGATCCACTCGCACGCGACTTAGGAAATCCGCCGTCACATTCTCCACTCCGGCCACATGCGCCGCTGACAATGCCTCCAGATGGCTCTCGGCCCATTCCAGCAGACCTTCCGCTTCGGTCTCCAACTGTACGCTGCTGGTTCCGCCCTGCCGATTTATATATGCTACAGCCGTGGCATTGTCCGCGAAAACTCTGACAGCTGTCCCCTGCAGAAACTCCTGCAAGGCCCTCAGCGCCAAGAATACCACCCTCAACTCCAGCCTGTTGATGGACCGTTCCTTCTCCTGGAGGGACCACTGGCCCTGGGCAAACTGCTCCTCGAAGTGCGCCCCCCATCCGAAGAGACTCGCGTCGGTCGTCAACGCCTTCCACTCCGGCGCCTCCAGTGGCATGCCTCTCTCCAGGCTCCCTGGACGCAGCCACCACCGCAGCGACCGTCGAGCCTCCTGCGGACACACCAAAGGCTTGGACAACGGATCCACCTGATGAGACCACCTCCGAAGCAACGATCTCTGCAGGGGCCGCATATGAGCCCTGGCCCACGGCACTACCTCTATCGTGGCCGCCATCGTCCCCAGCAGTTGCAGATACCGCCACGCCGAAGGCATTCGGGTCGCCCGAAACTCCCGAATTAGCCTTCTCAACTTCTGAACCCGTCCCACTGGCAGGAACACTCTTCCCCTGTGCGTATCAAAACGAGCTCCCAAATATTCCAGATCCTGAGTCAGAGCCAACTTGCTCTTTGCCACGTTGACCACCCAACCTAAACTCTGTAAAAAGGATATCACTCGACTGGTCGCCCGCTGACTTTCCTACAGTGATTTCGCACGAATTAACCAGTCGTCCAAATACGGGTGCACCAACACCCCTTCTCTTCTCAACGCCGCCGCCGCCGCCACCATAATCTTGGTGAACGTTCTCGGCGCCGTCGTGAGCCCAAAGGGCATCGCTTGAACTGGAAATGTCCCATCAGCACAGCGAAGCGAAGGAACCGTTGGTGCTCTCTCCTGATCGGAATGTGCAGTTAAGCCTCTGACAGATCCAAGGATGTTAGATACTCTCCCTTTCGCACCGCTACCATCATCGACCTCAAGGTCTCCATCCGAAAATGCGACACACGGAGACACCTGTTTACTCGCTTTAGATCTAGGATAGGGCGCATGGTACCTTCCTTTTTTGGTACCACAAAAAAAATCGAGTACCGACCGCAGCCTCGTTCTGCCGGCAGCACCGGTACCACCGCTTTGAGAGCTAGTAACCTTTCCAACGTCTGGCTGACCGCCACTCTCTTTGAAGTCGTCCTGCACTGGGCGCTGGAACTCTAGCGCATAGCCCCTCTGCACGATCTCCAACACCCATTGATCCGAAGTAATGTGGGCCCAGGCAGGAGCGAAATCTCTTAAGCGACCTCCTACCGGCACTGTCCCTGCCTGGACCCCCCTCACTTCATTGCGGCTTCTTTGCTCCAGGGGACCCTGAGGCTGCAAAGCCCCTTCCTGCCCCTCGAAACCCTTGAAAACCTTGAGACCTGTAGGGAAACCTCCCTCTCTGTGTTGGGGCAAACCTGGAAGGCCGAAAACGCCGTAACTCTTAACTGACTTCTAGACGGGCCTGCAGTCCGATTCTGTTTTGGCTTGTCCTCGGGTAAACAACCATCCTTAGACTCCCCCAAATCCTTAACAAGCTTCTCTAAATCCTCCCCAAAGAGGAGCTTACCCTTGAAGGGGAGCTTAGCCAACCTAGTCTTGGAAACCCCGTCCGCCGCCCAGTTTCGCAACCAAAGATACCGCCTCGCCGCCACTACCGAGGCCATACTCTTAGCTAATCCCCTGATCAAGTCATACTGGCTATCCGCTAGATACGCCATCCCCGACTCAATCCGGGCTGCCTCTTCCGCTGCTTCCTCCGCCTGAGCCCCCTTCCACTTCTGGGACCAGCGCAGACACGCCCTTGCCACCCACACCCCACAAATCAAGGCTTGCAAGGAAAGGGCGTTCACCTCAAATACCTGTTTCAACAAAGAATCTATCCTCCTGTCCTGTGCATCCTTAAGAGCGGCACTCCCTTCAACTGGGATAGTCGTCTTCTTAGTCACCGCGGACACCACCGCGTCCACCTTCGGCGGCTTAAAGATATCCTTATCCGGTTCCACCAGAGGATACAGCCGAGCCATGATCCTAGCCCCCTTGAGGGCCGCCTCCGGAGTATCCCATTCCTCTTGGATCATCTCCTTAAAAATCCTATGAATAGGAAAAGACCTCTGGGACCTCCGCACCGCCTGCAATAGCGGATCCTCCAGCGCAGGATCCGCTGCAGTACCCAAGACTGGTACATTCAAGGCCTTTAGGGTCTCTGCAATCAAGGCGGACAGCTCTTCCTTCCTAAACACTCTAACTATGCGTGATTGCTCCTCTGGTTCCATAATCTCACCTTCTTCTAAATCTTGCTCTCCATCCGAATCCTCCAATACCTCTGACTCCCCCAAGTCTTGCTCTTCTCTCTCCAAGCACAGCTTGGGCACCTTACTAGCACCATCCTCGGCTACATCCTCTAACCTAGACCCAGGTCTCTTAACTGCTCGGGTCTCCGCTCCCGAGAGCCCCGTCCCCCCTGAACTAGGCCTCCCAAGAGCCTGCTGTAAAAGTGACAAAAATTGCTGTGAAAAAAATTGCCCCCAGACCCCCCTGCAAAGGGACCTGAGGCAAAGGGCCGTCCGGCGCAGACTAGGGCCCTGGCAAGGGCTCCGAAGCCACCTCCGGAGACTCCGAAGAATCCTTCAGGACTTCCACCTCTGCAGACAGGGCCCCCTCTAACTCCTTGTCTGCCATAGATGACTCAAAAGCACAGCCCCTGCACAATCCAACCTCTGAGACAGTACTCTTACCTGCCCCACACAAGAGGCACCTAGCTTTACCTGGCATGCAGCACGTTCCCCTTACCGTGCCTTCCCAGAAAACCCAGAGCCAACCTCTGGTCCCAACAGCTTAAACACAGAAAACCGTTTAAATCAACCAGTGCTGTTATCCACTGTCTAGTTTTTTTTTTTCCCACACTCCCCACAAACGGAGAGGCTAACTAGGCCTCCACGCCTAATCCGCGGTTCCCGCGATTTCCCACACAGCCCTAACCTCGCCTAGAGTGCCTCACCCGGCTTCGCAGGCTCCCCGCGGCCCCAAGCAAACCGCTGCGGTCTCTGCCGCCGGTACTAGCAAAAAACCCCAACACGCTGCAGATCGCTTACCCCGTGCTGCTCCTGCAGCAACGTGCTGTCTGCGCCGCCGGTCCGCCGCCACACACTCTCAACGGAGGCGCGCGAACGCGGCACTGCCCTCCACGGCTCCTTTCCCGCCTCGAGGGAAAACGGAGCCGAAGGCCCCAGCTCGACTCCCGCACACACCTCTAGTCACCCACCGTGCCAGAGAGAGGGGGGAGAAGGGAGGAGGCTCACCAGCCCAGGTTCTGCTTAACCAGCAGACCGCACTGAAACCGCTAATTTAAAGGGGCCAGTACCCCTTTTCTCTCCTTCTATCTTTTATGTTTATTTTTTTTTTTTTTTCAGATTAGCGTTCTTAAACTCTAAATTTAGTGCTTCTCCTTTGCTCCAGTGAGTCCGGGGCCATTAGATCCACAACCTCCCACTGCACGAAGACTGAGCAAAACTGGGGCTGGGGGCGGTCCCTGAGCTACTTATACTGGGTTCACTGAAAGATGGACATGCTCAGTCTCCTAGCTGCGGGAGGACGTACACAACTCTAATGGTATGGGACTAGACTGGAGCTACGATAAGGAAGTCTAATTTCACCTTCCTTTTCATCCCTCCAGTCCAGTCCCGGAACCTCTGGGGATGTAACAGAGCAGTAAATATCAATGGGAGGGACCTGCTAGACCAGCCTGAAGTACCACTGATCCAAACTGGACATCCAGACAGTAAAGCTTGACAAAGGAATTCAAAGATGACCAAGTTGCTGCCCTGCAAATATCCATGGCCGGCACCAAACTAAAGTCTGCCCAGGAAGCAGCCTGCGCTCTAGTCGAGTGCGCCCTCAGCCCTTCTGGCACCGCCTTCCCTTTCAAAATATAAGCTGCTGCAATGGCCTATTTGAGCCACCTGGAAATCGAAGACTTAGCCGCAGCTTCTCCTCTCCTAGGACCTCCAAATAACACAAACAACCTGTCCGACTTACGGAAAGACGTTGTACCGCAAAGATACTTTCTGAGTGTCCGGCGAACATCCAAGAGACGCATCTTCCCCCCAGCTGAAGTTCTCTCATTTTCATTGAACACTGGCAACGAAACCACCTGGTTGACATGGAACACGGAAACCACCTTAGGCAGGAAAGCGGGTACCAGGTGCAAAACCACCTTTTGATAAGAGAAAGAAAGAAAAGGTTCCTTACAAGACAAAGCCTGCAACTCCGAAATCCTACGCGCTGAACAAATGGCCACCAAAAACACCGCTTTTAAAGGTCAGGTCTTTCAACAAAGCCTTACCCAACGTCTCAAAAAGCTCTCTAACCAACACTTCCAGCACCAAATTCAGATCCCAAGAAGGAACCGTTATCCTGCGCAGTGGCCGAATGAGCAACACCGCCCTTAGAAACCTTTTAATATCCGTGTGCGCCCCCAACGCTTCACCTTGAATCTTTCCCCGATAACAAGAAAGCGCTGCTAGCTGAACTCTGCCAGACCCTTTTCGAAACCATCCTGCAGGAACGAAAGAATCTGCGAAATAGAAGCTGATGAAGGACGCACCCGTCTGTCTGCACACCACGCTTCAAAAATGCGCCAGACTCTCACATACGCCAATGAAGTAGACCTCCATCTGGCCTTCAGCAATGTGGAAATAACAGCGGTCGAGTATCCCCTGGCTCTCATCCGTGCCCTTTCAAGAGCCAAGCCGTAAGCGAGAACCGCCTTCGGGAAGCAGGTCTTTCTGGTGTGATTCTCCGATGGTTTCATTCTTTTCTTTCCTGTCGTTCTTTTTCTGTAGTCACCGGGTCCTCCTCCTCTGCCCCCACTCCCCTCACTTGTGGGGTTCCCCAAGGTTCTGTCCTCGCTCCCCTTCTTTTTAATGTCTTCTTAGCCCCTCTTGCCCTTTTAATCCAACAGTTCGGCATCTCTGCGTATTATTACGCAGACGATATTTTTCTCTTACTTCACACAGACTCTCTCTTCCCTGACATTACCCCTCTTAATCATTGTCTCACTGCTGTCGCTGCTTGGTTTTCTTCCAATTTCCTCCACGTGAATCCCGCTAAATCTTTCGCTATTTGGTTCACGCTTGGGAGTCCCTCCCCCACTTGTGCCCCTTCCCTTTCCTCACAGCCTATTCCTCTTGTTTCTTCACTCCGTTATCTGGGCGTTACCCTTGATTCTTCCCTCTCTTTCAAGGCGCACATCTCTTCCATCATTCAGCATTCTTTTTTCTCCCTTAGGCAGCTCCGAGCTGTCCGCCCTTTCCTTTCTTCTTCCGCTCTGGCTACTCTCCTTCTTTCCCTTGTGATGTCTCGTCTCGATTACTGTAATGTTTCCCTAGCTGGTCTGCCCCAATCCCAACTGTCTCGTCTTCAGCGTGTTCAAAATACTGCTATTCGTCTTCTAACTCACGCCTCTCGTTCGATCATGTTACCCCTCTTTTTCTTCATCACCACTGGTTACCTGTTCCTTTTCGTGTCCAGTACAAAATCCTTATTCTTACGCACAAGGCTGTCCGCACTGGCACCCCCTCCTATCTTGCTGATCAGATACACTTCCGTACCCCCCATCGTCTGCTTCGTTCTATCCACACTAATCGCATGTCTCTTCCCTCCCCCTCCCAGGCCCATCTTGTTTCTACTCATTCCTCTGCCTTCTATTTCTTGGCCCCGAGCCTTTGGAACTCGCTCCCTCCCTCGCTTCGTGCAGAAGAATCTTACCGCTCCTTCAAAGCCCAGCTCAAAACCCACCTTTTTAACCTAGCATTTGACCTTCCGTCCTTGTTTTCCCCCTCCCTCCCCGTCCCATGATGTTGTATTGGAACTGATGCTTTGTATTGCCTTCTTTCTTCTTTCCTCTCTCCTTCTTTCCTATTATTTTAATGGCGTTCTTTTTCCTTTTCCCGCAGCCTCATTTTTAAATTGTTTTATAGAGTTTTATTGTAAACCGCTCAGGTGCCTATGGTGTTGGGCGGTATAACAAGTTTTTAATAAAGATAAACATAAACAGACTCACCTGCAGCATGTGGAGCGGCCCCTGAATCAAAAGATCCTCCCGTGACGGCAGCCGCCACGGATTGTCCACCAGCAGCCAAACCAGATCAGCATACCATGGTCTTTTTGGCCAATCTGGCGCAATGAGAATCACCCGTCCTTAGTGCCTCTCTATGCGCTGAACCACGCCTCCTATTACAGCCCAAGGCAGAAAGACAGAAACGAGACCTTTGACCGGCCACCTCTGCATCAGAGCATCTAGGCCTTCCGATATACTCTCTCGTCTTCTGCTGTAAAACCGAGAGGCTGTGGCTGACTCAAACTTTGCCATCAGATCCATAATCGGTGTCCCCCTGCGCCTCGTAATCATCGCAAACATGTCTGGGTGGAGCACCCACTCTCCTGGATCCACCTTGAACCGACTCAAAAAATCTGCCTCTACATTGTCCACCCCTGCCACATGCTGAGCCGATAGAGCGATCAGGTTTTGCTCGGCCCAGTCCAACAGCAGACCTACCTCTGCTTCCAAGGCTGCACTTCCCGTGCTGCCCCGACGATTGATGTAGGCCACCGTGATCACATTGTCAGACAGCACCCGAACCGCTGCCTGCCGCAACCACGGCTGAAACGCTTGGAAAGCTAAGGCTACTGCCCTTATTTCTAGCCGGTTGATGGACCACTCCTCTTCTACCGCCATCCATTGACCCTGTGCTAAACGTCCTTCGAAATGTGCTCCCCAACCCGTTAGACCAGCATCCGTTGTCAATGGTCTCCAGGCGGGAGCCTCCAATGGCATTCCCTTCTCCAGGTGCCCTGGAAGCAACCACCATTGTAGCTCTCGGCTCACCTCCGGTGGACAAGGAAGCCGTTGAGACAACGAGTCCGTTTGATGCGACCATCTCTGGAGCAGAGCCCTCTGCAAAGGCCTCACGTGAGCTCTTGCCCATGGAACTAGCTCGAGTGTGGCCGCCATTGTCCTGAGCAACTACAGATACTGCCATGCTGTGGGAGCCCTCTCGCCCAGAAACCTGCCCACGAGCGTCCTCAGCCCCTGTGCTCGAAGATCCAGAAGAAAGACTCTCCCCTGGGCCGTATCGAACCGAGCCCCCAGATATTCTAAACTCTGAGACGGCATCAGCCTGCTTTTGGTTAAGTTGACCATCCAACCCAGGCTCTGAAACAACTGTACCACCCAGGCCGTAGCCGATTCACTCTTGCTCCTTGACTTTGCTCGAATTAACCAGTCATCCAAATAGGGTTGAACTAACACGCCTTCCTTGCAGAGAGCAGCTGCCACCACTACCATTATCTTGGTGAAGGTCTGTGGCGCCGTGGCTAGCCCAAATGGCAACGCTCTGAACTGAAGATGCCCCATGGGTACCGCAAACCGAAGGAACTGTTGATGCTCCTGCTGCATCGGGATGTGCAGCTAAGCCTCCGTCAGGTCCAGGGACGTGAGAAACTCTACTTCCTTGACTGCTACAATCACTGAACACAGGGTCTCCATATGGAAATGAGCCACTCGGAGACACCGGTTTAACCTTTTTAAATCCAAGATGGGTCGAAAAGATCCGTCTTTCTTTGGAACCATGAAATATATGGAGTACCAACCACAACCGTACTGCTCTGGCGGCACTGGCATTACTGCCTTGAGCTTGAGAAGTCTGTCTAAAGTTTCCTGAACCGCAATGCGCTTGAACAAACGAGTCTACCACTGGCCGTTGGACCTCTAGAGCATATCCCTCTCGAATGACTTCCAACATCCATTAGTCTGACGTGATTTGGACCCAGGCAGGATAAAAGTCCCATAGCAGCCCTCCTACAGGTTTGCTTCCCACCTGAGTCCCCCTCATCTCATTGTGCTTTTCTAAAGGTTCGAGGATGAGGCTGCCGAGAAACCTCTGCCCGCCTCTCGAAAACCTCAAAATCCCTGGCTCCGAGATGGAAACTTGCCCCGCTGAAAATGACCGAAATGAGGCGAACGAAACCTTCGAAATTCTCTGTGACCCCTTGGGAAACGGATTTTGCCGGCTTTGCTTCGGCTTATCTTCAGGCAAGCGACCCCCCCTTGGATTCCCCAAGGTCCTTGACTAGCTTGTCTAAATCTTCTCCAAACAGAAGCTTCCCTCTAAAGGGCAGCTTGCTCAGGCGAGCCTTTGAAGAACTGTCCGCTGACCAGTTGCGCAACCACAAATATCGCCGAGCAGCCACCACCGACGCCATACTCTTCGAAAGCCCCCTGATAAGATCATAATGAATGTCCGCCAGATAGGCGGCCCCTGACTCCAAACGAGCTACCTCTTCGATATGCTCTCCTATCTGATCACCCTGCAGCCTCTGTGACCAACGGAGACAGGCTCTAGCTACCCACGCTCCAGAGATAGAAGCCTGCATCAAGAGGGCACTGATGTCAAAAACCTGCTTCAACAACGTATCCAATGTCCTATCCTGACTTTCTTTGAGAGCGGCACTGCCCTCGACCAGAATCGTTGTCTTCATGGTAACCGCCGACACCCCTGCATCGACCCTTGGAGAGCGAAATAGATCCCTATCCTGATCTGACAAGGGATAGAGACGGGCAATCGCCCTAGACCCCTTAAGGACCGCCTCGGGCAGATTCCATTCCTCCTGAATTATGTCCCGCACCACTCTGTGTATTGGAAATACCCTTTGAGTCGTACGGACGGCCTGTAACAATGGGTCTTCTGCTGTTCTGGCAGCAAAGGACACCTTAGAAGGCATGTTCAGAGCCTTGAGTGTTTCAGCAATTAACACTGGCAACTCTTCCCATCTAAACACTCTGACTACTCTAGCCTGCTGCTCCGGGCCCGCCAGCTCACCTTCCTCTAACTCCTCCAACGAATCCCCATCAAGATCACCATCTGCGGACTCCAAGCTCTCTAAAGGCGTTGGCCTCTCCAGTCCATTATCCAATACTCTTCTCTTCTTTGAAGGGACACCGCCAGCTCCTGCTGTAATGGGTTTCCCGGCCGCTTATCTCCCTGTTCCCCTGAGGGAGAGGCAGCTGCCCCTGGCTGTATCAAAGAGAAAGCCTGATGAAGCAAAAGAAAGAAATCAGGAGGGAACATAGACGGTCCGTCTGACCCTGCACTTGCTGAGGCACTGGCCCTGGTGCTGAGGATGGCCCAACTATTGGCTCCGGGGGGAGATAGAGTAGGGGCTAGGGCCTCTGGCTGGCCCTGAAAGACAGTCTTTTGCCCCTCCGCCTCCTCTTCCCGTGCCTGCTCCATTAGGGCAGCCTCCTGCGTGCAACCTCTACAAACCCCCATATCAGAAACTGTCCCTCGTCTAGTGCCACAAACTAAAACAAACACTGTGGTCTAGAAGGCATTATAGCCCTGTGGCTATACCGCGCAGCCACGAAAACCAAAACACCAACGAAGAAACCAGCAATTACTCAAGACTTTTCAGCCGTGCCCCAAAACAAGGGTTTTTTTTTTTTTTTACAAACACTGCCTGAACCTCAACAAAGACACCCCCCCCCCCCCCACTTAAACGTGGCTTCTAAACCCTTCGGGCAACTGTAAAAACTCGGCGGGATACACAGCAACTTCTCTGCAAGAAATCAATGCCGGCCACGCTTCCCACGCGAACACCACGTGGCACGGCCTGCACGCTAGACCTCCGGCCTGCCCGCCGTGCATGAAGCTCCAACGTCCCGGAACACCCGCCGAAGCCTGCTGCGTCCCCAAAATACTGCCCGTCTCTTACCTTGCACCGAGACTGTCTCCTCAATCCCACTCCCGTGCTCAGCCTTAAACGCGGCTTCGGTACCGGGAGAGGCGAGGCGCTGCTGCAGTATCGATCAAGTTCACTTTCCTCCACTCTGGACGCCCGGACAAGGCAGATTCGCCGTCTGTTGTGCCGTCCACCTGCTCCTCACTTGTTAAAGTGGAATCGGGAGCAGGGAGGCTAACCCCTCCGGGGGGGGGGGGGGGGGGGGGGGGGGTGCGGCAAAAAACACCACACAACAGGTTTGAAAGGAGGGATGGAGGAGGTAAACCAGCCCTTCTACAGCCCCACAACCCTTTAATACTCAACTTCTCTTGACCTAACAACCTAAATTCTCCTCAGTTGTTGCCCCGTGAGCCCTACTACAGGCTCACGACCTCTCCAGCTGCTTGGAGAGGCGTTCCTTGCCTACTTATCCCAGTGTCATCAAAGTGATGACGTGCTCAGTCTCCAAAGCTGCTGGAGGAGGTGCTAAACCCCAGAGGTTCAGGGACGAAAAGGAACTGAATTAGCAAAGGTATGAAGAAGAACAAAAATGGTAAAGAGAATGGAAGGATACCCTCGGGCATTTTCTTCAAATGGTTTAATTTCGCAGATACCATGACAATCGTGAACCTCACTTGTAAGCCAGGGTGGCGTAAAAGGTTGGGGCTCTTCAACTTGGAAAAGAGACTGCTAAGGGGAGATATGACTGTGATCTATAGATTAATGAATGGAGTGAAATGGGTAAACATAGATCCATTGTTTACTCCATCAAAAATATTTTTTTTCATTCCATGCATAATCAAACTCTAACATTTGTTACCGGAGGCTATAGTAAAAGCTGTTAGCTAGCTGGGTTTAAAAAAGGTTTGGACAAGTTCCTGGAGGAAAGGCCCAAAAACTATTATTAAAGAGGACCAGGGAAATCCACTGCTTGCCCCGGGACAAGCATTGTGGAATCTGTCAGGTACTTGTAGCCTGGATTGGCCATTGTTGGAAACAGGATACTAGGCTTGATAACATTGTTCTGACCCAGTAAGGCATTTCTTATGTTCTTATGTAATGGCAGAAGGAAGGGATTGATCGTACGGCGCTGCGCGCACCTTGTAGCACTATACAAATGATTATTATTAGTAGTAACTAGTAACAGCAGTTAAGGAAGAGGAGAAAGTAAAAGCAAGGGAAATGAGCGCACCAGAGGGAAGCAGACGAGGGACAAAGGGCTAGGCCAAAGGAAGGCTTGAGCTTGGGGAGAGAAATCCCGAGGAGGAAAGGGATAAGGAAGATCACAGCAAGCCAAGAGAAAATAAATCCAAAAGAGAAAGACACAGAGATTACAAAGTAATAAACTGCATCATATAAACGTGTAATTTACCTCCTATACGTCACAGGACATCAACCAACGGTATAGCACTGCTTTTAGAAGACGCAACGGCACAACGTAAACTAGCCTCACTGAAATATCTACCATTAGAACATATAATTGGCATATAAAACATATCGTTTTATTTTAATCCTAAACTATGGCTTCCTTTTCTATAAGATCAGCGGCCATACTAAAATCCTATACTAAATGATTTCTCCTAAGATCAGGTTTCGCAAGAAATTGGCCAATCATGGCATGTTCCTACATCACGTGCTCGCCACCAGTCTTCCTCTCTTCCAATTCCTCCAGCTTCCCAGTAAATCATAGCTGTTCCGTTTATTAAACCATAGAGTTCTACAGACTATACCTATGGCGAAGTGTCTAGTGTGACACAGTGCTGAGTTCCTCCTTGATGCGGTCTCCATGATTCATAGCTAATAAGGCAGTGCAAACGCACTGGAGGAGGTACTTCTTATATGACAGCAGAAGCTGCACGTATAGGTAAAGGTTTCCGTCAATGTCTGTTTTGTTGCCTTTACAACCTTGCTTCCTCTGAGAAATTATTAGATGCACTTTTAATTGCTCTTTTTCGCTGTCAATGGTGGTGGAAGAGGCGGGTATTATTCCAGTATAGAGTGTTGACTGAGAAATGGTAAATGCTCATTTATTGGCCTGCTGCTAGTGTGGTAGGTTGTAATGTAGGCCAGTCGTTGAAGCCTGGAGCAATAGGCAAACTCTATACATGCCGGGTGTAATCTTTTATAATTGCAGCTCAAGGGAACGATGGTATAGTTAACTGTGGTAGGGACATGTTTCGGAGTATATGTTTAGTTTAAAATAAGTCTGCAAAAAAGTTTTTTTTTTCTTTTTTCGCCTCTTCTTACTAAACATAATAGGTAAGAAAATTACTGGGCAATCTCTTAAATGAGGGTAGATATTGTACTATAGAACACAAAAATGATATATTTGATGATTTTCTTCTTAAGGTCATCCGGTTGTTGAAAACAGCTGTTAGATTTTCACATGGGAAAGAAAAGAAGTAAAGGCAAAATGCCAGAACCCGATGACTCTTTAGAATTTATGGGTAAGTTTCAGAACTAATGCAGAATTCATTCTGACTTTTGATAAACTTTTTGAACTATAGACCAAACGGTATTAGTAACTATATAACGTGTGCCTACCAATTAGATGGCTGTTATCCTGCTCACTGAAACCTCTAGAGATGTTAGTCTGTATCGGCCTAAATGACAGAGAGGTTGATGGCATCTTATAGATTAATCTATTGGGAGTATGGGTTTTGATGTTTGAAAGCTTATACTTCTACGAGTTGGTTAGCTTATAAGGTGTTACTATCCTGTAGGTTGTTTTGATTCACTCTAGTATGTTTTTTTTTCTTCCTATTCTTAGTTCTTGAAGTGTGCATGCTTAACTACTTGTCAGCTAGGCTGCTTAACTATAGCAAAGGTTCTTCATTGAAAACAGGATGAACCAGCCACATGGAGGTGACATCACCACCCAGTGATGCCTGTGCAGACTTGTCCTAGAGCCCAGGGAAAGTCAGAAGACCTTTTTCCCCTGGACATGTATGACAGCCCCCACCTAGTCGAAAGTCCAAAAATCGCCTTAATAGTGCAGCATACCCAAAAAAACTATTTATTTGTCGGACACGCCATCAGGAGAAGAGCCTTACTCACTCTCAAATGTTGGTCATGTCCATTTTAATCACTATATGGTTCTAAAATCATTGACATAATCAAAGCACTTATCTTATAAGTTTTTCGCTTGGCAGGAAGTCAGTTTTCCAAAATCCAACTAAGGAACATCCCCGATCACCTAGTGGCAACTGCCCCCTATGCCCCTGCCATACTAGTCACTGAGAGCTAGGAACTAAAGTAGAAACTACCCTCCAATATAGTATAAAACAGTGGTTCCCAAACTGTGTTGCGATCCTCAAATGGAGTCCTGGCCACATGTTGGGTTTGGGCAGGGCCGGCCCATCCACTAGGTGAGCTAGGCAGTGGCAACACACATGATGGACTGCCACTCCCCTCCCCCCAGCTACCGCCAATACCTTTGTGGGGCGGGGGTGGTAGCAGCAGTATTTCAAAAGGCATGGCTTTCTGCTGCCTCTTTCTTCCCCACTGCAGGCCATGTGTGCTGAAGGACATGGCCTGCCGCGGGGAAGCAAGCAGTGGCAGAAAGCCACCACCTTTTGAAATATTGCTGCTGTCACCCCCTCCCTCCTGCGATAGAATTGGCAGCAACAGTGGGAGGCAGCGCAGTCAGGGTTTCTGCCTAGTGCGGCAGAAACCCTTGGGCTGGCCCTGAGTTCGGAGCGGGGCAAATAGCCCTATCAGGTTTTCAGGAGTGCCCCAAGAGGACCAATCATGGAGGCAGGAGCGGCACAAAGTGAGGCAGCCATCTCCCAAAATATAGGTGGCCACTTCATGTCAAATCCAGCCTGATGCTGGTAATCAAAAGTAGTACAGGTGCAGGTCCTTTTTGATACTTTTTTGGGAACGTGACCTGGATTGGCCGCTGTTGGAAACAGGATACTGGGCTTGATGGATCCTTGGTCTGACCCAGTATGTCGTATTTATAGAGGCACATGTATGCTTGTATAAGAACCTGCCAGCCTTTCTTGTCCCACCCCCCTCGGATTTAACAAGTATGTGTCAGAGAGTGCAGGACAGGGAGGGCTGGCAGGACTTTAAAGTTGCTCACATCTATATCAGAAAGGCCCGTGCTTGTACCATCTTTGATTAGAAGCTGCAGGCAGCGGAAAGGAGGGCTCGATGCGGACATAAAGTTCTGGTATGCAGATGGAGAGGTTGGAGGATCACAGCACAGCAAGGGGAAGGAAGAGAAGCAGGAGATCTGAGATAAGGGGGTAGAGAGAGAGACTGAGGAGATGCTGGACATGGGGGTGGGGACGTTGTGTGAAGAGAAGAGATGCTGGATATGGAGGGGGGCATAGGGAGATAGAAGTGAAGTGGGGAGAAAGGGCCAAGAGAGTTAAGACATACTGAGGCTAGGGAGAGAGAGAGAAGGGGAAGATGTTGGGTTGGGAGGGTTAGAGAGGGGAGAAGACATTGGGTAGGGAGGGAAGAGAAAGGAGGGGAAGATACTGGATAAGGGTTGGGGGTGATATTCTGGATTTGGGGGGGAGAGTTAGTAAAGGCTGGTGAATAAGAAGTTGAGGGGAGAGAAGTGGCAGATAGACTGCAGTCTCTGGGAAAGAGAGTTAAGAGAAGATAGGACACAGAAACCAGACACCAGGACCAAGGCCATCAGAAAAAATAGCCAGACCACAAAGGTAAAGAATTTATTTTCAGTTTAATGATTGGAATATGTCAGTTTATAGATTATATGTGCTATCTTTATTTTTTGCACAGTACAGAGGGAATTGCACCAGTTTATTTTACTTGTGTTGCACTGCATGCAAAGCCTAGCTCCTTGGGGTTTCAATTTAACTTTTGTTTACCAGATGGTGCAGGACTGGGGGAAGATGTTGGACCACCGAGGAGGGGGAAGGAAGGCTGGATGAAGGACCACCGGGGAAGGGGAAATAGGGAGGATGCTTGACATGATGGGGAATGGAATAAGTTTTATATAAGGAAGGACTGGGGTTTCTAGTCCCACAGGTGCTCCTTGTGGTCTTGGGCAAGCCACTTAACCCTCCATAGCCCATGTTCCCTGTAAAATAGTTATCTCCAAGTTATAATGCCCTGTTCAATGTAATTTCAGTTTGTTCATTGTAAACTGCACTGATGCAGAATAGCGCGGTATATAAGAGAATGTAAATAAATAAATATGGCAGGGAGATGCTCGACTTGGGGGTGGTACAGGGTAGAGAAATAGAGACAATGTTAAGATATATACTTCCCATTACCATGGCATTTTCCACTGCAACCTACCTACCAACATCTAACCACCTGCCATGCCCTAACTGCAAATATTAATGTACTGTTAATGTTGCCCATATGTATAATCACATTATAAATATATTCAATTTAAGTTATTATGCATAGAGAGGCATTGAACAATGAACAAGAGGTTAACTGTGAACCTCCTTGGCTCTTTGATAAAGTGGTAGAAAAAAGTTGATAGACAAATAAGATACTGGATGGGGGGGGGGGTGGAGAATGCAGGAGACAGGAGATGTTGGATAGGGAAGGGAGGGAGATAGATAGGAGATGCTTGATATGTCTGGGTACTGAGCAGAGAGACGGGAGATGCTGGATATGAGTGGGAAAATGACTGAGACAGAGGAAATGATGGCCTTTGGGGAGAAACTTGATGAAACAGATGAGATACTGGACATGGGAGGGATGAACTATGCAGACATAGGAAATAATGGTCATGGGGGGAACTACAGAAACAGAGGAGATGCTAGAATGGTTAGGAGTAAGAGAGACAGGACATGTTTGATAGGGGAGGTGTTTTACTGGGGAGGTAAAAGAGAAGAGATGCTGGACATGGAGGGTGCAATGACGGCTGAGTTTGAACTTTTAAGGTTGAGGCCAGGGAGATGGACAGAGAAGATACTGGGGATAGGAATTAGGGAAACAGAAGAGATGCTGGATATGTGTTGGAAGGGGTCTAGGGAGGCAAAAATGGTCTAATGAGCATGGGGAATGAGAGAGAGAGACCCTGGATGGGGAAAGTTAGAAGGAAGATGCTGGGCACAGGGGAAGAATTAGTAAAAGACTGGGCAATAAGAGGCTTGGGAAGGAGAGAGATGGGAATGGAAGGGAAAGTGTTGGAAATCTGTGGGTATTTGCAGTAAGCAGTGGGAAACTGACAACTAGTAAAAGGAGAAGGAAAAAAACTGAAAAGAAAGATTAGTGTGTTAAACTGATGAAGTGAAGGCAAGAGGTGAGAAGAAATAGCAAATCTGAACCTGAATGTAATTCATCTTGATCTACTATTGGAAAGACGTGAGTTAAAATATAAATAAGTAAAATAAATAAATAGACAGGTGACCCTGGAAAAAAGAGCTGAGAGCAGAAACCAGAGCCATACGATTAGAAAGTAAAACATTTTTTCTACCTTGTTTTCTTGCCATTTTATTTTTCCATTTAGTGATTAGATATGGCTGAGAACCAGTTCAGGGTAAAACTTTGGGAGGGGACCTCAAAGCCCACTAGTAAGTTTTGCTTTCTTCAGCTTCAAACGCATGCATGCACACACATTTTTTGAGAACATTGAATAATTACTTTAAAAAGCATAAATTTATGTATTTGTTTGAGTAATAATGGGATCACACTGGAGAAAATGTTTGGGAACCACTGTCTTAGACACTTCAGTGTGCCTGCGTCGGTGCATTTCCGTTCACCCCTTTCGTGAAGAGAAATTTTCAATCTTTCATTTTCCCCGTATGGGTGTACACAAGGCCTGCCTTCTGAAAAAAGACTTCCGTGGCCCTAAGCACTCTGCACAGTCTTTCACTTTCAATTTTTTGCAGACCTCCAAAAATACCCCAAAATGCCTTTTGCCTGCAAGAGCCCTGCTGATCCCAGCACAGGTTCTGGCAGGGGAATCAAAGGGAAAATGAGCTAGAGCTACGCTGTCAAGAGCAACTTCCCTCCTGACTGGCTCAAACTTCAGAACAGCTCCTCAGTAAAACAAGATTCCTGATCTACTCCCTCACCATCTGCAGTTCTGACATGGTTTCACTGTCAGAACGCAGCATCTAATGACAACAGCTTCAGGGACCAGGGCAGCAAAACAAGGCAGCTCCCCTGACAGCCTGCCCTGTCCTTTAGACACTATAGTGCCTCCCTTCCAGCACAGGCAGAAGAAAAACATTCAAACCCTCAGAATCCAGAGAAAAATTCAAGATCATTTATCGTTTATTATGATTTAATATACCACCCTTGGTGTAAGATGTGACTCTAAAACTCTAGCAGTCTTCCATAGTCCTTCAGTTCCCCACACTCCCTCCTCTATGCCAGTCTTCGTAGCAGGATCTCAGGTTTCTCAATTGGAGAACCCTCTTTCTGCCTCTCATATGGCACTTCTTCACATCTTAGCAAAATTTGTACAGGACACTGGCTTTCCTACAGAATATGTCTGAAGAAGCACAGCTGTGTCCTCAAACAAGACAGACTGCAGACCTAAACAATCTTTTCTAGAAAATGAACAGTTTTCTACAGGGCCATAGATGCAGTGTCTGACTGACTGGTCCTCCTGCATATTCCATACACCAGTTTTTCAAGGCAGTTATAGTTCTCCAAGTAGTGTAGTCTCTTCCCAAGACTGGGAAGCATTCCCAGAGCAGGCTGAGGATGTGATGCCTAAATCACAACAGGAATCGAGACCTGAAACTTCTGAGGGGGACTGTTCCTATTTGAAATTCCTCCAGAAGATTTCTGCAACTTAACACTCTCCTAATCACTGAACCCAGCAAATAAAAAGCATTCAATCATTTTTTACAATCCTGTAGTGCACCTGGAGAAGTAATAACACTACCAATCCATCGGGTACTGCAGGACTTGCAACTTTCCATTTACAAAACCATATTGACCATTTGACCTACCTCCAAGAAAATTGGAATTATAACGTCCTCCCTGCTCCAGGACATTGTTGCCCACCTATTCCACCAGTCGGTGTCAGAAGCCGCAATAAAACCATAGTAACTTTGCAAAACCCTTTACACTGGTTCCTTGAGGAGAGGATACCAAATTATTAGATAACATGGGAAAAACAGATCTACCAAAACTCAATACTTAGCATGAAAAATTGTAGCTTGTCAATTTTCGGATCCTACATGGTATATGATGGCAGATAAAGACCAGTATGGTTCATCTAATCTGCCCAGTAAGGTGGCTAGAGTGGTTGTACTTGTTGCTCTGTGCAGGTCACCCCTCTCCTCTCTATGCCTTTTTTTTTGTTTTTGTTTAGGGCTGTTCCCGCCACTCCGTGCAGGTCACCCCTTCTATTTATTAAAATATAAAAGATATTTATTTGCTTTGATATGATCCCCTTGCTATAAAGGGATCCACCATGTCTATCCAATGCCATTTTAAATTTTGTCACTGTATTTGCCCCACCACCTCCACCGGGAGGATATTCCAAGCATCCACCACTCTTTTAGTAAAAAAAAAAAAAATGTATTGTCTGATTATTGCTTTTAGACTTACCACCTTGCAGATTCATCGTATGCCTTCTAGTTTTACAGCTTTATTTTTATTTTATCTATTTCCCTTCTTTGAAAAAGGTATGTTTGTTCATTAATACCCTTTAGGTCTGTATAATTTCTCTTTTATCTCTTCCCCTCTAGGGTATACATATTTAGGTCTCCAACTCTCTTCTCATACTTCTTTTGGCGCAGGCTCCAAATCATTTTGGTCGCCTTCCTCTGAACTGTTTCAATTCGTTTTATATCCTTTGTGAGGTATGGTCTCCAAAACAACACGATATTCCAAGTGAGGCCTTGCCAATAACTCGTACAGGGGCATTAATACCTCCTCTTTTCTGCTGGTTATTCCTCTCTCTATGCAGCCCAACATCCTTCTGGCTTTAGCTACTGTCTTATTGCATTGTTTTGCCACCTTGAGATCCTCAGACACTGTCATGCCAAGGTCCCTCTTCTGGTCCATGCATACCAACCTCTCACCCCCTATTGCATACAATTCCTTTGGATTTCTGCATCCCAAGTGCATGACTCTGCACTTCTTTGCATTGAATCTTAAGTGCCAAGCAGTAGACTATTCCTCTGATGTTTGTAAATCTTTCCTCATTGTCCACTCCCTCAGAAGTGTCCACCCTGTTGCAAAGTTTTGTGTCATCTGCAAAAAGACAGACTTTTCCCTTCAGTCCTTCCGCAATATCACTCATAAATACATTGAACAGTATCTGTCCCAGGACCAGTCCTTGGGGCACACCAATAGTAACATAGTATATGACAGCAGATAAAGACCAGCATGGGCCATCTAGTCTGCCCAGCAAGGTGGCAAGAGTAGGTGCACTTGCCGCTCCATGTAGGTCACCCTCCCCAAGCCTTTGTTTAGGGGTGTACCCACCGCTTCGTACAGGTCACCCCTATTTATTGAGATGGCAGAGACAGTTAAGGTTATTTTGATTTTATCCTGTTGCTATAAAGGGATCCACTGTGTCTTTCCCATGCCATTTTGAATTCTGTCACTGTATTTGCCCCACCACTTCCATCGGGAGGGCATTCCAAGCATCCACCATCCTTTCAGTAAAAAAAAGTATTTCCTGACGTTGCCTTTCAGTTTATCCCCTTGCAGCTTCATGTTATGTCCTTTAGTTTTGCAGCTTCCCTGTCTTTGAAAAAGGTTTGTTTGTTCATTAGTACTCCCTTAAGTATTTAAAGGTCTGTATCATATCTCCCCTGCCCCTTCTCTCCTCTAGAGTATACATATTTAGGTCTTGGAGTCTCTTTTCATACGTCTTCTGGCGCAGGCTCCAAATCATTTTGGTCGTCGCCTTCTGAACCATTTCCAGTCTTTTTATATCCTTTGTGAGATATGGTCTACAAAACTGAACACAATTTTCCAAGTGAGGCCTCGCCAGTGACTTGTACAGTATATTGGTACCTCCTCTTTTCTGCTGTTAATTTCTCTCTGTATGCAACCCAGCATCCTTCTGGCTTTGGCCACTGCCTTGTCGCACTGTTTCGTCACCTTGAGATCCTCAGAATCACTCCAAGGTCCTTCTCCTGGTCCGTGCACACCAACCTCTCATCCCCTATTGCATAGTTTCCTTGGATTTCTGCATTCCAAGTGCATGACACTGCACTTCTTCACATTGGTCTAATGCTTGGCAGTTAAGATTTATTCTTCCAGCTTTTGTAGAGCTTTCCTCATGTTATCCACTCTCTCAGGGGAGTCCACTCTGAGGCAAATTTTCATGTCATCTGCAAAAAGACAGACTTTTCCATTCAGTCCTTCAGCAATATCACTCAAATACATTGAACAGGACCGATCCCTGGGGCACGTCACTAATCACCTTCCTTTTCATCCAAGTGAGTTCTGTTTACCGTCACCTTCTGTCATCTGTCAGTCGACCAATTTCTGATCCAATTCACCACCCTGGGACCCATTCCCAGATTGTTGAGTTTACTGATAAGCCTCCTAGGAGGAACAGTATCAAAGGCTTTGCTGAAATCTAGGTAGATCATATCCATCACATGCCCTTGATCTAGTTCTCTGGTCACCCAGTTAGAGAACTCAATCAGATTTGTTTGGCATGATCTTCCTTTGGTAAAACCATGTTGCCTCGGATCATGCAACCTATTGGTTTCAGGAAAGTCCACTTTTTCTCTTTCAGGAGTGCCTCCATTACTTTCCCCACCACCAAGGTAAGGCTTACTGGCCTGTAGTTTGCCACATCTTATGTATTACCACTTTTGTGAAGAGGTACCCCATCAGCCCTTCTCCAGTCCTGTGGAACTTCTCCTTTCTCCAAGGATCTATTAAAAAGATCCTTTAAAGTCCTTTCTAGGACCTCTTTGAGCTCTTTCAGTATCCTGGGATGTATCCCATCCTGTCCCATGGCCTTGTTCTCTTTCAGTTTTGCAAGCTGTTCAAACACATCATCTTCTGTGAGTGGTGGTGTATCTACACCATTTCCCATTTATATATTTATTTAATTAATTAATTACAATTTCTATACCACGATTTCCAGAAGATATTTGTCAATCACAGGTGGTCCTTCTCCGGGATTTTCTTTAGTAAAAACAGAAATTCCTTATCGTTCCTCCAGTTTAGTCCTCAACCTCTGGGTAGTGAACCTCCTCCTGCAGCTTGGAGACTGGGCATGTCAAAAACTCATGACATCACTGGATATAGCCTGCTGGTCTCTCCCATCAGCCCCCAGTGTGTCCAGTCTCCATGCAGCAGGAGGATGTAGTGAGCCTAGCTTCTGGGCTCACTTGGGGGAACAGATAAGGAGCATTTAGTGTGACAAATTCTATTCTTAGTTTTATAGGACATCAGTTTTGGCATTGATCTCTGATGCCACATGTTCTCTCCCTCCTAATCATGTCTGAAGAGCATCTGTTAAGTCCCGGGATATTAGGCAAATTGCCAGCTTTTAGGTTCTTCAAGAGCAGAGCCCTAACTTGTAGTTGGAAGGAGGGACAGGCTGGAAGTGTGCTTTTGTGTATTCTTTAGTGAAAGTTGCCCAAACGCCTGTGGTTTCACATGGACAGATTTAGGAAACCTTAGGATATAAAAAAAATATATAATAATAATGACAGTTAAACTATCAACCAAGAAGTGCCTGTGCTACGGTCTATGGCCACCAGAGGGCAGCTGGTAACTCAATAGTGCCTTTCTGTGACCGTGTGTATGCAGCCATCATCAGATTGATCTCTGCAAGTCAGGGAAGAAATAACAACAGGGCCACCTCATGGGCTCTCAGGGGTTAGTGACTAAACAAGCAACTGTAATGTTCTGCAAATCAAGATTATATGACCAAGATTTAAAGCTCTTAACTTCTGTATCGTTTGTCGGGCTCTGCTGCCCTAAAGGCCACCGGATGGCAGCGCTGCTCATGGATCACATATAGTATTCAGTGCCCCCATCCCTGGGGGGGTTTGTAAAATACAAAATCGTATTCCTCATCAGGTTCACACAGGCAGCAGCCTCTAAGACCTCCACTTTCAAGGTTGTCGGTGTATCCCACTGCTATTTCTCTGACTGCAGGAAGGCCGGGGGGGGGGGGGGGGGGGGGTGGGGGGGCCTGTGTGTTTCATAGCTCCACTTAGCATGCCCTTCCCAGGAAATTCTCATCTATTTCTAGAGCCTGTGCTGTCAGAGCAGGGCTTTAAGCACTTAGCAGGGGCACTGACCCATCTGTGCCATCTTGTTAAAGGCTGAGGGTGAAGAGAAGGACGTCTAGGTAGCACAGTCTGGGGCTTAGCGCTCCAGGGCACTGAAAGGTTTCATAGAGGAAGTCAGTACTCTGTGTATGCTCCATGCATTCAGCCTGTGTTCAAGCGTGCTCACTGCACTGTGTTTGGGTGACAGGTGCTGGGTAACCCGTATATGTTGATGTGCATTTTGTATGAGCTCACAATTGCTTAGGCATGATTTTTGGGTGCACTCTTTGTAGAGTGAGACTGCATTTCTTTCCTCAGACTATATTATCAGACTAAAGTAATTTCTCCAGTAATGGGGGGATGTCGATTGTAATAAAGTGCGTGAGGTCCTCATGGTGTTACATGGGGTTGGAGATGCAGTTGTGGGGTCTGCTGTGTGTACTGCATCAAACTGTTGCCACAGGGGCAGATCATTCGCTGGGGATACCATGCTGTTCGTCAGACAGACCTTGTCTGTTGCAGTGCACGGCACCCACCTAAACAGAGCTTGGCCGTGGTCTGCTGTGGGCAGATGCCACTGCCCCCTCCGCCACCAGCACCCCTCCGCCACCATGCTGACATGCCCTTCTGCCAGTGGTGCTGGTGGTGCGCAGTCCCAGTGCATCCAGTGTGCTGGTAGACAGCTGCCTATGGTGCGCGATATGGGGTAGGGGTGCCTGCATAAACATCCATGCTTCCTCCCGGCACGCCTACCGATGTTATGTGCCCTTTGGGATACTTGCTGGGTACTGTCCGCTGGGATACTGTGGGACACACACTCATGGCCATGTTTGCCCTTGGTCAGTTGCTGTCTTGCTGGTTTTCCGCTTCTACATTCCTATGTGTCACCTAGGCATCTGCCTAGTCCACCCTGTGCCCCAGCTGCCACGCTGCATGTCCCGCCTTCATCCCCCTGTACCCCATTTGCAGCCTCACCGTAATGCCCTCTCGTACTTGGGCACTATGATGTTGCTGCACATGTCACTACTATCACTTTTCTTGGTTTCCTTGCCTTTGCTGTACATTGCTGACTGAAATGGTCTCTCTCCCCTGTAAATGTGCCTCTAGCGTGAGGTTTTCACTGGCGCTAATTTTCAGACCCTCATTTCACGGCGTTAGTGTGCATGGGGCCTCTCCCCGCCCACTCTTCGCCCATTGACCCCTTATCTTCGCCCCTGGGGAGCCTTCATCCGCCCTCTGGGGAGCCGTACTCCACCCTCTGCGCACCTTAACGCCGCAGGACACGTTATCACGCGATACATGACGTTCTCGCACGGTAATGCACCATTATCGCGTGATAACGTCACGTATTGCGCGATAACATTGCAGCTGCACCGTTAGCGCCGTTTAGTAAACATACCCCTAAGTTGCATCTTTGAACTGTGTACACACACATCTTTCAAACTGGAGCCCACATCTTAAAAATCAGTTTTTGACTAGTAAATCACTTAGAACTATTTGAACATAGGGGTCTATTTACTGAACAGCGATAGCGGCGATCGTGCAAAATTGGTGCCACAGTCCTGTTTTATTCAATGGGGCCGCAGCACTGATTTCGCACGATCGCCGCAATCGCTGTTTAGTAAACAGACCCCATAGTCTGTAACAAATTATAAGTCTCAGACACCAAAATCTTCATTGCATTTGGGTTTCAGGATTCACAAACTGTTTTGTCTTTTTAAATGAGGTGGAATGATGGCGCAGTATTCTGCTAAATTGCATTTAGAATGAGTGAAAGGGCAGCTGACCAGGTAGAAAGGCTTTTGGGAGTGACTGAAATGCAAATGTGGGCTGGGAGTGGATAGAAAACAGAGTAATATTATCCTCTTACCATTTTATTGGAGGAATGGAGTGAAAGAAGGAAAAAAGGACTGGGGATCAGATAGAGGGGATGTTAGAAGAAAAGAGCAGGGATAAAGAATAAAACCAAGGATCTTATAATGCTTCTGTATTGTTTCATCGTGCAACCACAACTTGAATATTGTGTGCAATTCTGTTCGCCATATCTCAAAAAGGATATAGCAGAATTAGAAAAGGTACAGAGAAGAGCAACAAAAATGGTGAAGGGAATGGAAGGATACCCCTTTGAAGAGAGGCTTAAAAGATTAGGGCTCTGCAACTTGGAAAAGAGATAGCTGAGGGGGCGGGGGGGGGGCTATGATAGAGGTCTATAAGTTTAATGAATGGAATGCAACAAGTAAATGTAGATTGGTTGTTTACACCAGTGTTTTTCAACCTTTTTTGTGCAAAGGCACACTTTTTTCATGAAAAAAATCACGAGGCACACCACCATTAGAAAATGTTAAAAAAAATTTACCTCTGTGCCTATATTGACTATATATAAAGTAATTCTCTTGAATAGGAATCAAACACTCACACCAACCCCCCTCCCCTGCTGGTTCACACCAACCCCCCTTCCCTGCTGGTTAACTCACACTCCCCCCCCCCCCCTTGCTGGTTCACTCACACTTCCCCCCCCCCCCCCCCACTTGCTGGTTCACTCACACACACACACACACCCCCCTCTGCCCAAGCCGCTGCTTCTGCTTTGTACAGAGCAGCGGCTGCACTACACTTACATTGAAAAGTAAAGAGAAACTGTGTCAGGAGCCCTCCGGTCATCGCAGAGCCCAAGGAAGTGATGTCATGGGGGCGGGCTCCTCACAGGCTGTCTTTCCTTTTCAAATTAACTTTATTGCAGCTAAAGTTAAGACAGCCTGTGAGGAGCCCGCCCCCATGACATCACTTCCTTGGGCTCTGCGATGACCGGAGGGCTCCTGACACAGTTTCTCTTTACTTTTCAATGTAAGTGTAGTGCAGCCGCTGCTCTGTACAAAGCAGAACCAGCGGCTGCACTGCTATAGGGAATCGCGATCTCGTTCGCGCCGCGGACTTCGGCACAAAAGCCGTTTTTTTGCTCTGGCCGCTCCCGATCTTGCGGCCAGAGCAAAAAACCGGCTTTTCAATGGCCGGTTTTACAACTGTGCCGGCAGCCGGCCTGGCCATGGAAAAACCGGCCAGGCCGGCTGAAAACCGGCCGGTTGGCAACCCTAATTTGTGAGCTGAGGCCACATGTTACGGATGAAATTGGAATTTTTCCCACGGCACACCAGACAATATCTCACGGCACACTAGTGTGCCGCGGCACAGTGGTTGAAAAACGCTGGTTTACACTATCAAAAAGTAGAAAGACTAGAGGGCATGCAATGAAGCTACAATGTAACCCATTTAAGACTAATAAGAGAAAATATTTTTTCACTCAGTGCATAATCAAACTCTGTAATTCGTTACTGGAGGGTGTAACAAAAGCTGTTAGTGTAGCTGGGTTTAAAAAAGGTTTGGACAAGTTCCTGGAGGAAATGTCCATAAACCATTATTAAAGTTGTTGTTGTTAAGTGCCGTCGAGTCGGAGTCGACTCATGGCGACCCTCTGGATAGCTATCCTAAATTGTGTTCGATCTTCAGTCAGGCGGCTCATTGTTGACAGACTGGTACCCGTAGCTGCTGTTATTGTATCGATCCATCTCATTGCTGGCCTTCCTCTTTTGCGTTGACCTTCTATCTTGCCAAGCATGATGTCTTTCTCTAATGATCTCTCTCTCCGCATGATGTGTCCAAAGTATGAAAGTCGAAGTCTTGTCATCTGAGCTTCTAAAGAAAGCTTAGGTTTGATCTCCTCTAGTACCGACTGGTTTGTTCTTCGGGCAGTCCATGGTATACACAGTATTCGCCGCCAGCACCATAATTCAAAGGCATCAGTTTTCTTCCTATCTGTCTTTTTCACTGTCCAGCTTTCACATCCATATGATGTTATTGAAAATACCATATGAAAACAGAAAGTCATCGAAAAAACCATAAGGATTCTCCCAAAACTTTCAATGAGCTTGTCTAAGTATGCTTTTTTTGTCGGGACCAGACCGACATGAGAGGGGAGAAGGAGACTCCCTCCTCAGCGTCAGACGGGCCCTTTTACTCAACGAGAACAAGCAAAAACAGTGAAGTGAGAATAGTGCAAAAAAACACTTATCTGAAGGAGTAGGCGATAAAACTCTGTACTGAATCCTCATGAAGTTTTATCGCCTACTCCTTCAGATAAGTGTTTTTTTGCACTATTCTCACTTCACTGTTTTTGCTTGTTCTCGTTGAGTAAAAGGGCCCGTCTGACGCTGAGGAGGGAGTCTCCTTCTCCCCTCTCATGTCGGTCTGGTCCCGACAAAAAAAGCATACTTAGACAAGCTCATTGAAAGTTTTGGGAGAATCCTTATGGTTTTTTCAATGACTTTCTGTTTTCATATGAACTTGTAGTCACTCGACACATGGTGGTTTGTTTGTTTGTTTGATTGAAAATACCATGGCTTGAACAAGTCGAATCTTTGTATGGAGTGAGACATTTCTGCTCTTGAGAATCTTATCTAGGCTGGGGGAAAATCCAAGATGGCGTTTTGAAGGAGTGTGCTAGTGGCACGGCGATTTGTATGGGGAAGAAGCGTAAGCCTAGGGATGCCAAACAGCCATCAATGGCACCCCGGGCTTCTACACCATTACCTTCGACAGTTACGGGACCGATGGATGCTTTTGTTTCGCCTGTGCCATGGCAGTCAGCGGTAGATGGGGAGAGTGGCTCAGCTGAGCGGCGGTTGGAGGTGGAGTCCTCGCTGTCCGCCTCGGGTGGTGATTCTTCCTCACCTGGCTTAATCCGAGTCTCCAAGGTTCCTCGGTCAGATACTGGCACTGCGAGTAACCCGGAAGAGGGAGCTGATCTGCTGGGTGACATCATGGAGCGGAGCGTGGTCGGCGTCTATGACCAGGACCGTCTGGCTCCCCTGGATTTGTGTTCGAGTGGGGAGTCAGGGGAGAGAAGTGCAGAGGGAGGTGTGGGTGTGGGCCTTGTGCCTACCCAGTCGGTTCCTGCCTCAGCAGCGGGTGGATTGCAGGATTTGGTAGTTGAAGAACATGTCTCTGTTTCTGTTTCGGCACAGGGAGTCCCAGAAGTGGTGACCCTGAAGAATATCTGGGCTGCGATTATGCAATTTCGAGAAGAACTGGTTCCGAAGATTAATAGCTTGGTGACTCAGGTTTCTAGTAATACTGATAGTATTCGGGAGAATGTTGAAAATATTTCTTTGCTTCGGACTCAGATTTCAGATGTTTGTGCAAACAATGTGGCTTTGGAGAGAGACATGGAGTGCCTTAGGAAGAATGTTGCCCCAATGCGGTTTAAGTTGGAGATGTTGGAGAATGCAATTCGAGCTACGAATATTCGTATGATTAATTTTCCTAAAGTAGAATTGGTTTCTCCTAGGGATATGTTCCGTTCTTATTTAGTAGAGAATTTAGGTATCCCTCCTGAGTCCCATCCCCCCATTGTTAAAGTGTATTATCTTCCTACTGGGAAAAGAGTAGTGGGAGGTGGGGTGATTCCAGGGGTGGTTAGTGCTGATGTCCTAAATGTAACTGAAATGCTGGAATCTTCTCAGGAGCAACATGTAGTTCCATCTACTTTATTGATCATGTTAGCTTTGTTGTCTGATAAAGAATGGCTTATGAGGATGTTTTTTAAAAAACGGCATATGTTGTTTAAAGGTTTAAAGGTCTCTATGTTTCCAGATTTATCTAGAGAGACTCAGAAGAGGCGGCGGGATTTCCTTTTATTAAGACCTGCGGTTCAGCAGTTGGGTGGGCTCTTTTCAAAAAAAAAAAATTTCCCTGTAAGTGTCTGATTAAATATCAGTCACATTCCTATATTTTTTTATGAGCCCACCCAATTGGTGGACTTCATTAATGCCCGACATTCTGAGGCTGGAATGGATCCTCCTTCTGTTTAGGACAAGCATGATTAGGATTTGACTGTATAGGTACACTTTTTTTTTTTTTTTTTTTCCCTTCGTATTTTGATGGATGTTTATTTCTTTCTAGGTATCCCCCCATATGGTGGGCTAGGATGAGCGGGGAACGTTATATTATGTTACCTGTATTATTTGGAGGGACTTGATTGACTCTTGATGTATTTTCTTTTTCCTGCTCTAGTTTCTTTTTCAAGATGTATTTCTTGATAAATTTTGTATAATGTTATAAATAAAAAAAAAATAAAAAGATAGGGTAAGCAGGAACGGAAAGCAATAGTGAAGAGGTGGGATTTTAGTCTGGACTTGAAAATGAGCCATAGGTGCAGCCTGTTACTTACAAGGCAGAGACTTGGGGAAGTTCCGTTCATAAGGATACGAGAAATGCCATACTGGGTCAGACCAAGCTCTTTCAGGTCCAGTATTCTGTTTCCTAGGGTAGCCAATTCAGGTCTTAAGGACCTGACTGGTTTCTAAAAAAGCCGAATAGGCTACTCTGCTTGTATCGGGGCAAGCGGTGGATTCATGTATGCTCATATTTTAAGGGTTACGTTGCATGTACAACAGATGTGACGCTCTGATGGGTTGTGTGCCTTGTAGAACATCTTGAATTGGTGAAAGTTGGTATGAAAAAAAAATGTATAATTTTCCAGCTTCTCTCTAATAAAAGGTTATGGACTTTTCCTCCAGGAGGTTGGCCAAAAACTTTGTTGAACTCTGCTACATTTGGAGTTCGTTTTGCAGAAGGCTCTTGGAGTACACAGGAGACCCAGTGGTCAATCAACCGACTGGAAATGCGAGCGATACGCCGGGCGTTGCAGGTGTTTGAAGCTATGGTGACAGGTCGAGCGGTTCGAGTACTATCCGACAACTCCGCGGCAGTGGCCTACATCAATCGGCAGGGCAGAACCGGAAGTGTGGCCATAGAGGCCACGGCAGAGGGTCTGTGTGTGTGGATAGAGCTTTGGCTGCCAGCGTTTTTCGGTGGCGCATGTTGTGGGTAAGGACATTGTGATGGCGGATTTCCTCAGCTTGGTCCGAGTAGATGCCGTAGAATGGGAGTGGCATCCGGAGGTGTTCGCACAGATCGGTCACATATGGGGACAGCCAGTAATGGACCTTTATGGCAGCATTTCACTCTGTGTAAACAAGTCGCTTCTTCAGCAGACGACGCGAAAGGAGGACGGAAGGCATCGACGCACTGTTTGAACGGCAGCCGTTGTCCGGTCTTCTCTATATCTTTCCACTGGGGGCACTCATAGGTCGAGTGGTTCTGCGTATCGAAGCGTTTCGGGGAAACATGTGGTTGGGGGCCTCGGGCTGGCCGAGGCACCCGTGGTATGCCTGCCTCATACAGTTGCTCGACGGGAATCCATGGAGGTTTCCAACATTGGAGATTCTGTTGCTACAGAGTTCCCTTTGAATGCCTCAGGTGCATCGGTTTTCGCTTACGGGGTGGCCATTGAAAGGGCAAGCTTAAGGAAAAAGAGTTGCTCGGCAACAGTCTTTGCCACCTTGCCACAAAAAAAAAAAAAAAAGAGTCTACGTCCCTTGCATATGTGCATATATGGCGCATCTTTGAGGACGGGTGCTCGTGGAGGCACGCTCGCATGATAACGGTGTCAGTTCCGTTGGTATTAAGTTTTCTGCAGGACGGGTTTGGTAAAGGCGGGTCCTGGAGAGTTCAGTTAGCAGCTTTGTCTTGCTATAGGGGCAAAGGACAGGGAGTGGCTCTCATGCACAGGTCGATGTGGTACGCTTTCTCAGGCAGTTACCCAACTGTAGCCCTCTCGTAGGATATTAATTCCACCGGGGAAGCTCAAGTTAGTTTTAGGAGCGTTAGCTAGTGCACCATTGGGACCCTTGCAACAGGCGTAGGTTAAGGGTTTTGCCTTGAAGACGGTATGTTTGATGGTCATCTGTTCGGCAAGGCGATTTTCGGAGTTGTAGGCGTTGACCTGTCGGGAATTGTTTGTTTTTTGTCTGTCTCCAGACAGAAGGTGACCTGGCGGATGGTTCCATCGTTGCCAAAGGTGATTTCTACGTTCACCTAACTAAAATGGTCTCGCTTCCAGCGCTAGGTGCGGCAGAGGGGAGCATATTGAACCATAGCTTGTGGTGTTTGGACGTCAAGAGAGCGCTGCGGCAGTGTTTTAAAGGTTTCAGAAACTTTCGTAAGGCGGATCGTCTCTCTTCGGGTTGTTCGGAGGGCCCCGCAAAGGGAAGCAATGGCGAAGGAGTCCATTTCTGGACGGATTGGAGCGGCGAGTGCATCTGCTTATCTTCTACGGGACCGTACAGTTCCAGGGAGCTTACAAGCTCACTCTTCCAGAGTGCAAGCGTCTTCTTGGACGGAGCACAGTTTGGTTCCGCCAGTGGACATCTGTAGGGAGGCCTCTTGGTTGTCTCTCCATACTTTCAGTAAGCACTAACGCCTAGATGTTCTGGCGGCTAAGGATGCCATTTTCAGAGAGGTGGTGTTGAGATCCGGCTGGAAAGGTCCCTCCCAATGATTACTACTCTGATACGTCCCAGAGGTTGAGGACTAAACTGGAGGAACGATAAGGAAATAGGAATTACACTTACCTGGTAATTGTGGTTCCTTGAGTGACTCCAGTTTAGTCCTCATTCCCGCCCGGGGATGGGGTCTTGGCAGTAGTTTTTCTGTTGGGGGAAGTGCAAGGTTAAAAGTGGATATAGGCCTTCACTGGTGTTCAGTCGTTTTGATGCTTCCATTAGTTTTGCGCTATATTGTTATATATATAACAATATATATTGCGCTATATTGTTATATATATATATATAACAATATCATAATATAATAATATATTGCTATATTGCTCTGGCTTGTTTAGGGCTAGGCATTCAACGGAAAGGAGAGCATGCAGGAAGCAATACCTTTCCTTCTGGAAGGGGAGTAGTAGGTAGATAGGTTATATGTTCTGCGTGCCCTTGAATATAATGTTAAGTTTAAAAAAAAAAAGTTACTGATTTTTTTGCTCCTTTGAGTCTGCTTTGTCAATAGTTCACTGGGGGCTGATGGGAGAGACCAGCAGGCTATATTCAGAGATATCATGAGTTTTTGACATACCCAGTCTCCAAGCTGCAGGAGGAGGTTCACTACCCAGAGGTTGAGGACTAAACTGGAGTCACTCAAGGAACCACAATTACCAGATAAGTGTAATTCCTATTTTTTGTTTAGCATTTTTGCTTTTTCAATGTCACTTTCTATGAATCCATTCTGTGCTCTTCTGAGTCTTCACTTCCACCCCTGATCTTCCTCTTCTCCCGAATATACCTGAAAAATGTTTTGTCTCCACGTTTCACATCTTTAGCCATCTTTTTCTTCTGCCTTTGATTTTGTTATCCTTGTTTCTCTTTTGTGTCTCTCTTAGATTTATCCTGCATTCTTTTCTGTGTTCCTGTGTTTGCAAACTTCTGAATTTTGTGAAAGATGTGTTTTTTGCCTTAATTTGTGTAGCCACTTCTTTGGAGAACCAAATAGGTTTCCTTTTCCTCTTGTTGTTTTTATTTTACTTTCCTTACATATGTATCTGTTGTCCCTTTTTATTGCCTCCTTTAGTTTAGCCCACTGCAGTTCCACTTCCCTTACCTCCTTCCACCCTGCCAACTCTTCCTTCAGGCACTTGGCCATTTTACTGAAGTTAGTATTTTTGAAGTCTAGGATTTTGAGCTTGCTGTGATTGGACTCTGCCTTGACTTTTATCTCAAACCACACTGTATAATCACTGCTCACGTGGGCACCCACCCGGACATTTGACATGCTATCCAGCATTGAACTTTCCCTGATTGGTTTCATCACCGTTTATCTAAGCTATGCATCTTGGAATTCATCCACAATTTTTATTTTTATTTTTTTACTTCTTTCCATATTTTCAGAAGGAATACTCCAATCCACCTCTGACGAGCAGGGACTGTCTCTTGCATGTTGGCTACCTCTTGTAGGTTAGCTGTGCAGCGCTGTGTGGGTGGCGCTTTATAAGTGCTGAATAGTAGTAGTAGTAGGATAGATTAAAGTTACCCAATATGATCACTTCCCCCTTTATGGCTATCAAGTCTCTATCAATTTCTTCGGTTTGAGTTGGAGGCTTGTAGACTACACCAGTATGGGCAGGGGATAGGAGTGCTAGGGGAGTTTGTGAAGGAGGCGAGTCTAGAGGGTAACAGAGGAGAGGGGTTGGAGGGGGAGGGAAAAGTGCAAGGTGTTGCCAAAAGATGCACTCTTTTCCCCCCCCCCCCCACCAGAGCACGCACACAAGCATACCACCCCATACCACACACTCTAAACAAACAGGCACAGCACCTCCACATGGCACACATGCGGCCCACCTCCGCACGGCGCACACATGCACAGACACACCAGCTCCACATGATGGACACGCATACGGCCGCACACACACAGAGGCACCCCACCTTCGCACAAAAGACACATGCACACAAAGGAACCCCACCTCTGTATGGGCGCCTCTGTATGCACGCATGGGCACTCTACCTCTGCCCATGCACCATGACTGCATCCACTGCCTGGGGCCTAGCCATGAGGTCTCCTCATATTCTAAATGTGCCCAGAAGTCTCTCAGAGCATGCTGCAACAAAGAACACATCCTTAAGGAGGAGCAGCTCCTGTTGTCAGTATCCCCCCCACCAAGGGAGCAACTCCTGCACTGGTATTTATTTAACATTTCTTATATACTGCTTTTCATAATATCAAGGCGGTTTACACTGAACAAACTGAAATTACATTGAACAGAGCATTATAACTTGGGGATAACTATTTTACAGGGAACATGGGCAATGGAGGATTAAGTGGCTTGCCCAAGACCACAAGGGGCACCTGTGGGACTAGAAACCCCAGTCCTTCCGGCCTAAGGTTGCTGTCCTCTAGTGGGATTTGAACCTCCGACCATCCGGCCTGAGGTAGCTTGCCCCATCCACTAGGCCACTCCTCCCTGTTTCTGCGGCCCAGGCATCACCACTTGCTCTGCCCACTGCTCCGCTCACAGTCCCAGCACCATTCACTACATGAATAGTTTCAACCACTGAGCCAATAGCAAAGACAGAGCCTGCCATAGGCACTCCCATCATTGTTCTGGCACTTCCCACCTTAGAGACCAGTACTTGCAGCCAAAGCAAAAACAACTTGGTGCAGAGAGACAGTGGCTGCACAAAAGGAGGCTGGTGCAGAAGCTCCTGGTGCAGCACATCTAGATCCCTGGCCAGAGACAAACTCTTTTGGCGCAGGTAGACATCTGTATGCCGACATGGCTGCAGTAACAGTCACAGGAGGAGTCATTCCACTCTTACCTCAAAGCCACCCTCTGTTCCTGAGCGGTAATCCAGTTTAGTCCTCCACATCCGGGTAGTGCACCTCCTCCTGCAGCCTGGAGACTGGACCAATCAGAATCTTCCTTTGCCAGGATGTCTGCTGCTGGAGCTCCCATCAGCCCCAGTGTGTCCAGTCTCCTCGCAGCTGGATGACGTGTGTGCCTGGGCTTAGGCACACTTAGGGACAGCTAGAGGCAACACTAGAGAGTTTCTTTTGCTATTTCTTTTGCTATTTTTTGGGTTTGATTTCCATTCTTTATTTTTAGGTAGCTATATCTTTAAAAATAAAAGAAAGAACAGAGAGCCGGTTTAAATTGATCGGGAGCACAGATCTGCACTGCACTGCTGTCTTCCTTTCTGAAGATTTTTTTCTGCAGTCTGAGGCTAGCACCTTCCTCCAAGACTATTCGGAGGGGGGTTCAGTCTCTCCGGCCATCTGACAGCGTTCGGGCAGACTTTCAGCAGCGGACCGGCTTTTCCCTTACGCTCCGTGCTGCAGTCATTCTGTTCACTGACAGCCGGTATCCTTGTTTGCTCCCTCAGCATTGTCTGCGGTGATATTGGCAAGGTGCGGTGAGTTTCTTCTGGGGGCGATGCTGCTACTTGCCCCTTCCCTTCCTTTCTTCTTTCTTTTGCTATTTACTTTATTTTAATTTGATTTCGTTCGCGCCATTTTTTCCCGCCGGCTAAATGTGCCGCCGGCCATTTTGAAGCCCCGGTGTTTCTCCCACCCGACATGTTGTGGGCTGCAACGACTTTGCCTTTTCTTTTTCTGCTGTTTTAGCATAGCGTTTTTGCTGGGGGAGGGGGCCTTTGCAGTTCCCGGTTGCTGGTTTTTTACAAAAAAAAAAAAAAAAAAAAGCAACACACAGGCAGATTTACTACACGGAGCCTTGCTTTCATTGCCCTTTATATTGCCTTGCCTATCTCTGTGGGGCCTGATTTGACATGGCTTCCAGACCGCAGTGTGTCATCTGCGGGTCGCGCAGGGGGGCGGTGGATGACTCTGGGGTCTGCAGAGGCTGCGCCTCCGTTTCCACCGATTTGGAACACCAAATGGAACACAAGGCATTATCCAGTCCTGGAAGTCCGACGGTGCCGGCGGGCGATGCCCCCTCTCATGACTCTCTGGCGTCTGGCTCTACGGCCCCTCCTAAAGGGCAGGGGGGCTCGTGGCCGATGGCAACGGCGGAATCTGCCTTCCCGGATTTTTCTCCTGACTTTGTGCTGCTTATGCACCAAGCCTTTCGCTTGGGCCGCTTGGGTAAGTTCCCCAACGCCTGGCCGGCGCCTGTTTCATCCCTTCAGGGCGTGGAGGCCAAGCAAGACGGCCAGCCTTCGGCCAAACGCCTACGCGCCATGGAACTAGACCATGACGACTTGGCCTGGCAGGATCCTGATGCTGAGGGGGATCCGGAAAGCGCTATGGACGAATTAGAGGATGGAGAAATTCCAGAACCTGAGGATCAAGCCCGGATTATTCGGGTCTTCCGTAAGGAGGAGCTGGTGCCTTTAATTACGGAATCTCTTCACGCTCTCAATCTCGCTGCTCCTCGTCCTCTCGAGGAAGACGGCTTGGAGGATCCCCTCATTCAAGCGGTGCGGGACTCTCAAGTGGTGTTTCCAGTGCACCGTGTAGTGGAACAGATGATTCAGACTGAGTGGGATCAACCCGAGTCCGGCCTTAAGGGGATTCGGACTATGCACCGCCTTTATCCGTTAGCGGATAAAGACAAGGAGAGATTTAAATCGCCGTGAGTTGACGCCGCGGTGTCGGCGGTCACTAAGAAAACCACTATTCCGGTGGAAGGCAGTGCGGCCTTAAAGGACGCGCAAGACAAGAAGATTGATGGCTTGTTGAAACGGTCCTTTGAGACCAATGCTTTATCTTTGCAGGCCTCCATTTGTGGGGCTTGGGTGGCAAGAGCCTGCTTGCGATGGGCTCAGCACTTGCGACAGGTTTCTGGCTTAGATCAGCAGGGCTTGCTGGAGGTGACTTGGCTAGAGTCGGGGTCAGCATATCTGGCGGATGTGCATTATGATTTGATTAGGACATTGGCGAATAGTATGGCCTCTTTGGTAGCGGCACGCAGGTCCCTCTGGCTGTGACATTGGGCGGCCGATGGTTCTTCCAAGTCCCGGCTCAGTAAGCTTCCCTTTAAGGGTATGTTGTTGTTCGGAGACGACTTGGATAAATTGGTTAAGGATCTTGGGGAGTCCAAGGGTGGTAGGCTGCCCAAGGATAAGCCTAAACCGGGTAGAAGTATGCCGCCAGGGCGGGGTCAGTTTCGAGACTTTCGTAGATTTCGTTCGTCCCGACTTTGGCCTTCCCAGCGCGGTCGATTATGGTACCAGAGGCCACGGGTTTCGAGGTTTTCGAGGGGCTGGTAGAGGATTCGCCGCAGCGTCCTCTTCGGCGACCTCTTCCTTTACTCGAAAGCCACAATGAAACGAGGCAGGCCCCGGAAGGGGGGTTAGTCATCGGAGGTCGTCTCCGGGACTTTCTTCCTTCCTGGGCCCAAATAACATCAGATCAATGGGTGCTCGAGATAGTCCGAGAGGGTTACGCACTCGAATTTGCTTTTCCAGTTCCCGACGCCTTTGTCCTTTCCCCCTGCAAGGGCGCACAGAAGGTGCAGGCCATTCGGGAGACGTTGGCTCGGCTCCTCGATTTGGGAGCGGTGATCCCCGTTCCTCCTTCCAAGCGCGGCGTCGGTCGCTACTCCATTTATTTTGTGGTGCCAAAGAAGGATGGGTCGTTACGTCCGATTCTCGATCTCAAAGGTGTGAATCGCTTTCTCCAGGTCCCCCATTTCCGGATGGAGACCTTGCGGTCTGTCATTGTAGCGGTGCGTCAGGGCGAGTTTCTTACCTCTCTCGATCTCTCGGAAGCCTATCTCCACATTCCCATCCGATCGGTTCATCAAAAGTTCCTGAGGTTCGCCTTTCCGTGGGGTCACTTTCAATTTCAGGCAATGCCTTTCGGTTTAGCCGCAGCGCCACGCACCTTCACCAAGGTCATGGTGGTGGTTGTGGCGGCTTTGCGCAAGGAAGGTATTTTAGTACACCCTTACCTCGACGACTGGTTGATTCGGGCCAAGTCCGAGGACGAGAGTGTGCAAGTCACGGACAGAGTGGTAGCGTTGCTGAGTTCACTCGGCTGGGTGGTCAACGAGAGTCACTTGCTGCCAACGCAATCCCTCGAATACCTCGGCATTCGTTTCGACACGGCGAGAGGGTTGGTGTGCTTACCGGAACGCCGAATTCACGCCTTGCAGAAACTCGTGCGGGTTTTCTTGGGGATTCCCGCTCCGTCCGCGTGGTGGTACCTGCGTCTTCTGGGCACTATGGCGGCGACGTTGGAAGTTGTGCCGTGGGCCAGGTTCCATATGCGGCCACTTCAGAGGGCGCTGTTGCGTCGCTGGTCGAACCAGTTGGATTCCTTGAACAAGCGGTTGCCTTGCCCGAAATCGGTCCGGTTGTCCCTCCGGTGGTGGCTGTGTTCGAAGAGCCTCCGGATGGGGCTTCCCCTGGAGCAGCCCTCTTGGGTCCCGTTCATCACGGATGCGAGTGAGTCTGTTTGGGCTGGGGAGCCCACTGCGAAGGCCGCTATGCTCAGGGGACTTGGTCCCCTCTCGAAGCTGCTTGGTCGATCAACCGTCTCGAATTGCGGGCGGTGAGACTCGCGTTGAAAGCCCTCGAGACGTTGATCCAGGGGCGTGCGGTGCGAGTTCTCTCGGACAACTCGGCGACAGTGGCGTACATCAACCGTCAAGGGAGCACGGGCAGTGTAGCCATGGAGAGCGAGGCGGAGGCCTTGTTCGCTTGGGTGGAGACCCGCCTACCGGCCCTTTCAGCGGCACATATCGCCGGAAAAGACAACGTGATGGCGGACTTTCTCAGCAGGGTGCATGTCGATCCTGGGGAGTGGGAACTGAACCCTCAGGTGTTCGCGCAGATAGTTCGCAAGTGGGGGCTGCCGATCATGGACCTTATGGCGACGTTTCAGTCGGCGAAGTCAGGGCGGTTCTTCAGCAGGCGGAGAGAACGCATGTCCGAGGGTATCGACGCGCTCATTCAGCCGTGGCCGACGGACGGTCTTCTTTATGTCTTTCCCCCGTGGGCGTTGATCGGTCGCGTCGTTCAGCGCATCGAGGCGCACCGGGGGCGGGTTTTGCTCGTGGCTCCAGATTGGCCAAGGCGGCCGTGGTATGCGGACCTGATTCGTTTGCGCCACGGAGTGGCTTGGAGGCTGCCTTCGCTTCCGGATCTGCTTCTTCAGGGGCCGTTGCGGATGCCTCAGGTGGATCGATTCTCGCTTACGGTTTGGCCCTTGAAAGGTCTCGGTTGAAGAAAGGTTATTCTCCTGAGGTGGTTGCCACGCTCCTCCGGGCTCGGAAACCTTCCACATCGCTGGCGTATGTGCAGGTGTGGAGGTTGTTTGAGGATTGGTGTTCGCGACGTGGAGTTCGTGCGGCTACGTCCTCGGTGGCGGTGATTCTCAGTTTTTTACAGGACGGTTTTGACAAGGGCTTGGCGGCCAGTTCTTTGAAGGTGCAGGTGGCAGCGCTGGCGTGCTACCGGGGCAGAGTTCTGGGAGTTTCCCTAGGGGCGCATGCGGACGTCCAATGTTTTCTCAAAGCGGTCCTCAAGTTGCGTCCTTCGCGCAGAGCGTCAGTTCCTTCGTGGGATTTGAATCTCGTATTGCGGGCCTTGGTTCGCAAACCCTTTGAACCCCTACGGCGAGCGTCGGTTAAGGATCTGACCCTGAAGACGGTATTTCTGGTGGCGATCTGTTCGGCGCGAAGCATCTCTGAGTTGCAGGCGCTTTCGTGTAGAGAGCCGTTTTTGTCTTTTGCGCGCGATCGTGTGATTCTGCGGCCAGTTCTTTCTTGCCTAAGGTAGTTTCGCCTTTTCATTTGAAGGTCCTGCGGAAGGGGGTTTGCATTGCCTTGATGTGAAGCGAGTCCTTCGTCGTTACCTAAAGGTGTCGGAAATGTTCCATAAGACTGATCGTTTGTTCGTGCTTTTTGGCGGAGCCCGCAAAGGAGAGGCGGCGGCAAAGGCTTCCATCGCTCGGTGGCTTAAGGAGGCGATTGCTTCGGCATATATTTTACAAAATCGGCCGGTTCCCGTGGGTTTGAGAGCCCATTCTACCAGAGCTCAGGCGACGTCCTGGGCAGAGCATTGCCTTGTTCCGCCTGCGGACATTTGTAGGGTGGCTACTTGGTCTTCTCTTCATACCTTCAGTAAACATTATCGGTTGGATGTGCTCGCCGCTCAGGATGCTGGTTTTGGTTCGGCGGTGTTGCGCGCCGGATGGCAGGGGCCTGCCCGGTGTTGACTGCTCTGTTACATCCCGGATGTGGAGGACTAAACTGGATTACTGCTCAGGAAATAGAAATTACACTTACCTGGTAAGTGTAGTTCCTGGAGGATCCAGTTTAGTCCTCCTTCCCTCCCAAGTGTCACTGTGCTTAGTAGCGGCGCGCTTGCGGTGAACGGCGAGGGGTTACCTCCGTATACTTCCGTATGTATCTGCGAATTTTTGATTTTTCGTGTCCTGGCCTACTTTCTACTTCCTTTTTGCCAGTTCCTGTTCAGGTGGCTGGCTTAGGACTGCTTCTTTCTTCTGGTGGAGTCAGAGGCGCTGTGCAGAGTTTGGCTCCCTCGTTTGGGGAGGGGGTCGTTTATCCATTAGGGGGATAAGTTCTAGTTTGATATGTATTTAATTATCTCATGTGTTGCTTCTTTGAGTCTGCTTTGTTAATAGTTCACTGGGGGCTGATGGGAGCTCCAGCAGCAGACATCCTGGCAAAGGAAGATTCTGATTGGTCCAGTCTCCAGGCTGCAGGAGGAGGTGCACTACCCGGATGTGGAGGACTAAACTGGATCCTCCAGGAACTACAATTACCAGGTAAGTGTAATTTCTATTTTCCTTCGCCAGGATTCATCCTCCTGGCTTAACACCTCAGGCAACTTCAGAAAAGCCAGAACTTCCCAGTATGATAAAGAGACACTTGGATGAATACACGCAGCCACGCCATATCTCCCCAATGCCTATAGGCCAACATATCGGGTTACCTTCCTCTCAAGCCCATCCATCCCTGTCCAATCATCGATGCACCTCTATTCACCATGGATAAAGACTAAGCCATTTTCAAAATTAGAGAAGATCTAGCACCAGTCTACATATCTCATCTCATTCAAAATTACAATCCAGCCAGAGAATTAAGATCTTCTGAGGATTGCAAAATTTCAATACCATCCCTCAAATCCTGACTTACCTAGAAAAAAAGACTCTAACAGTCCCAACGACTTGGAATAATCTTCCAAAGGAGATCAGACTTATGGCCTCTTACATCTCTTTCAGAAAATCCCTGGAAATATGGATCTTCTAGAAATCCTTTAAACCCAATGGTTAAACAAATCTCCACCTGTATTCTACTGCTGCTCCTAAGGTTCCTAACTTCCCTCTTCTGTCCAACCTTATTTTATTACAAAGTTTCACAGGCCACTTAAAGTCCAAGAAGCTCAGTCTCAGCATTATTCTTCTTTCTTCTAACGCTTTATTTGTGCACTCTGAGCTCTGCTCTTAGTGGGGTTGAAGCAGAAAATAAGAAACTAAATTAAACTAAAATTTCAACAGCAGATCAGAGTCCTTCCTCTGGCAGCACCTCATGGAGCAGATTGTTGAAGTCTCCTTCCCCTACCACTTAAGCCCATGCTCCAAGTATTCCATTGGACCCTTCTCCTAACCTACCCAAATTGAAATATCCTCTGGAGGATACCTCATACATCAAGATGTTCCTTAAAGAGCTCAGATCTCTGGATCTGGCGCCGCTGCAGGAAAAATATCCTTGTAATGAAGTGCATAGACTCTTACGATACCTGGATGTCCCCTAAGGACATCATCTCTCTCCTTATATACAAGATCCTGCTTGAGCATCTCTCAAAAATCTGTCAGACCCCTCTCACAGGCCAACCCACCTATAAGAGCCTAGATTTGAAATACAAAGTTCAATTGACACCTGGCTAGACAAACCACAGCTATCACACCACTCTCAATCGTAAGTCAGTGCTCAAGAAGGTGTGGACACATTTCAGCTACCCCCCACAAAAAGAATATAGTACCTTGGATTCTAATCGGCAGAAAAGTCTTCCAAGTGGCTGTGCTCATTTCCCTGCATTTCAGCTCACCATTTTCAATTGTCCTGTATCTCAGCATCATAATCAAAGATGCAGTATGCGATCTCCACCCTTCTGAAAAGCAACAATTACCCCCCCCTCTTGGACCATGCCAAAGCCATTGAGGAGTGCGCAAAACACCTCATAAGGATGGCTTTCGATAGCTTTGATGCTGCAGCCAGAACAGCAGCCACTGCCACCAAGTGCCCTATGCTCGGGGACCTCTTCGGGGACATGGTTAAAAGAAGCCTAGACAGCCATCAAAAATAATTGAGAAGCCACAGATCCTATCAATGGAGGGCATAGAGGCCAACGCGATCAAGAGGACACAGTATCCCTTCTATAGGAGGTCCTTTTATTAAGTGCAGAAACAAGTCATATAATTGAAACTATGCAAATCAAAGTAAGCAACACTAACTACTCCTGCCAGAAGCCCAGGGAATGGAAACAGAACGTTAATTCAGCAAACAACCAAAAGAACAGCCAGTCATTTCAACAATCAATCACCAAGCTCCTGTGGAAAGTCACCTTTGCCTTTTTTACTATCACTAGACACCTATCACAGATACCTAGATCCTCAAGATTATACAGGTGGGTTATTGCCTAAACTTCCAGCAGAACCACCCCCCCCCCCTTTTCCATGGCTGGCCCATCCACTAGATGGGCGAGGCAGACCTCCATGGGCGGCACGGCACACATGGTCTGCAGCTCCCCTCCCTCTGTGCTGAGCTGTGCCACGCTGCCAGTTCTGCCAGCAGGATTGGCTTGGCTTGGTGGCAGTGGTCCACGGCAGGCCATGTGTTTCAGAGCACATGGCCTGCTGCTTCTGAACCCCCCCCCCCCCCCCGAGGTTTTGTTGGAGGGGTCTGAAGCAGCAGGCCATGTGTTAAAAACAAACAAATACAAGTTGCTATTTCTGTGGGTTTGATACATTTCTTGACTAACCTTCAGGAGCTAATGCTCCTTTTTTCTCAGGCCAGTGGTGCCACAACAGTAATTTTTCTGTGGTAACTTTAGACAAAGCCTTTTTGAACTTTCCTCCTTTTCCACAGTGCAGCTGCATTAAAAGTTGGAACTCCCTATCAGCCCCTGCTATTTTTATCTAAAAAAAATTACCAATGTTTTAATCATTTAATTGAGCCAAGCCACTTACTAGTGCTTGGTGGAAAGCATAGGAACTCCTTGGTAAAATGAAGATTTTTAAATGTACTTGTTTATTCACAGCTGTGGTGGGCAAAAAAAGATTAAGTAAATGGAAGTACTAGATGAGCAAAAAGATGATTCTCTTCTCTGACTGGCTGTTCGAATGGAATCAACAGCATATTGATTTGTATGTTGTTGGTACTGTACCATAGTTAAACAAGTGTTGTCCATTATGGTGTACTGTGATCCAAATATGTTAACATTGTCATTAAAACGTTTAAAACATGAGCAGAAAATGTAAAATGAAATGTAAGCCATACTGAAATAACCCATGTCAATATAACATTAGCTTACCAAAACTTTATTTTTACATTTTCAAATTTCTACTTTGCCAGCTCACTATCTCTTTAAACTTGCCAAGAAATTACATTTCTGAAAGTTTTTTTTTAGTTTCAAGCTTTCTTGGACAAATGTATGTTGGTGAATAAATCTCTCTTACAGCTCTCTTGTGCTCCCTTTGCCCTGTGCCTCAGTGTGTTAATTTTGGCTGCTGAGATAAGAACAAATGAAAATCACTTGTGGATAATTAGAAGGGATAAAAAGCATTAATTAGTAGAAGCATTATTTTGTGTTTCAATTAAATGCTTATTTGTATCTTATTTTTCAGAACCTGTTTGCCAACATATTCGCAAAGGATTGGAGCAAGGCAGCCTTAAAAAGTCATTGTTGAACGTGGACTGGGACATATGTCAGGACTGTCAGACAGATAATAAGGAAAAACATAATTCAGAGGAAGAAGCTGATAAAGGATATTCAGTCTGGTTGTGTCTAAAATGTGGTCATCGGGTACATGTGTACATATTTTTTAATCCATGATTAGCATAGAATGGAAGTTTGTTGTAGTGCATTTGTTTAATCAAGAAAGGATTTTAGTAAACGCTAGAAACACATATCTAAGGAAATAAAGATTTATACTAATTAACTTTTGATTTGCAGATGAGTGTCTATATGGAAGGCACTGATCAGACTATGGTACTGTGGGATTATCACAATTCATTGTGTAGCTTTTCACAAAGCGTGTTTTTTTTTATTTATTTTTTTTCCTTCATTGATAAAATTTGGTGGAAAATAGCAATATTGTGAGTATATGGAAAAGCTGCATTGTGATTGTTGCTGTGTGCCCAGTCAGCTGGGATTAATTCACTGAAAAATTGAATTAACGGACATCACTTCATAATAGGCTGTGTTGTCATGGTATATAGGATTGATGTACATTCCATATGCTGTTTCTTTGCCTTCAATTTTGTGCACGGATTCAAACTTTCTTATTGTATAAACAATATCCCTAACAATACTCGTGTACTGCATTGTATGTTTCTTGTTTCTTTCCAACTGCACACTACTCAAATATGAAGTCTGTCATTAGCTAGAAATAGCATTTGAACTTTTGTTCTTTTTAAAATCATATGCATTTTTTTTTTAAAGCAGAAATTATATTGATTTAATTTCAAGTCCTGAAATGTTTTTCTTGGGTCCCATCAGAGAAAAATACAATAAACCTGTTTAATTCCCAGAAAGCTATTTTCAGACAGTGAGGTGATTTGTTTCTGTATCCCCTTTCTGTGTAGTGGTGGTGTTGTAGTTAAGTGCCGTCGAGTCGGAGTCGACTTATGGCGACCCTCTGGATAGCTATCCTAAATTGTGTTGGGTCTTCAGTCAGGCGGCTCATTGTTGACAGACTGGCACCTGTAGCTGCTGTTATTGTATCGAACCATCTCATTGCTGGCCTTCCTCTTTTGCGTTGACCTTCTATTTTGCCAAGCATAATGTCTTTCTCTAATGATCTCTCTCTTCGCATGATGTGTCCAAAGTATGAAAGTCGAAGTCTTGTCATCTGAGCTTCTAAAGAAAGCTTAGGTTTGATCTCCTTTAGTACCGACTGGTTTGTTCTTCGGGCAGTCCATGGTATACACAGTATTCGCCGCCAGCACCATAATTCAAAGGCATCAATTTTCTTCCTATCTGTCTTTTTCACTGTCCAGTTTTCACATCCATATGATGTTATTGAAAATACCATGGCTTGAACAAGTCGAATCTTTGTATGGAGAGAGACATCTCTGCTCTTGAGAATCTTATCTAGGTCTTTCATAGCCATTCTGCCAAGAGCAATGCGTCGTCTGATTTCTTGACTGCTTGTTGCTTCTTTATTGATAGTTGATCCAAGTAGATTAAAGTTCACAATTTCAATTTCTTTTCCTTCAATGATGAACCTGTTGATTATGCCAGTTATCATGATCTTTGTCTTCTTTACATTAAGGTGCAGGCCCATTTTGAGACTATGTTCTTTGATTGTGAGAAGCAAATGTTTCAGATCATCTTCACTTTCAGCCAGTAATGTGGTATCATCAGCATAGCGGAGGTTGTTGATGAGTCTTCCACCAATCTTCACACCTCTGTTGTCTTCATACAATCCTGCTTCTCTGATGATTTTGTTCTGCATATAAATTAAACAGGTAGGGGGAAAGTATGCAGCCTTGTCTTACACCTTTGCTTATTTTAAACCATTCTGTTTCTCCTTGTTCCGTTCGAACTGTTGCTTCTTGATCAATGTACAGATTGCGCAAGAGAACGATCAGGTGTTCTGGTATACCCATGCTTCTTAATGTGGCCCAGAGTTTCTCATGGTTTTACATAGTCAAAAGCCTTGCTATAGTCGATAAAGCACAAATAGATATCCTTTTGGTATTCTTGAGTCTTTTCAAGGATCCATCTCACATCTGCAATGTTGTCTCTCGTTCCTCGCCCTTTCCTGAACCCTGCTTGCACTTCAGGTAGTTCTTGTTCCAGGTATGGTTGTAGTCTCTTTTGAATAATCTTCAGTAGAATCTTGCTGGCATGTGGGATCAGAGCGATTGTGCGATAATTTCCACAGTCAGTTGGATCACCTTTCTTTAGTATTGGTATAAACACAGATCTTTTCCAGTCAGTTGGCCATGATGTTGTCTTCCATATTTCTTGGCAGAGCCTTGTGAGTACGGTAACAGCTGCATCAGATTGCTGCAATACTTCTATGGGAATGCTATCAATGCCTGGTGCTTTGTTCTTTGATAAGGTTTTCAATACTGTTCCAACTTCTTCTTTCATCACCAATGGTTCCCGATCATAAGGTACAGGTTGAAACGGCTGTTGGTCCACTTGATCTTTATCATATAAAAACTCTGTATATTCCTTCCACCTTTTCTTGATCTTCTCAGCATCATTCAACATAGAACCTTGAGCATCTTGTAACATTCCAATTCGAGGCTGGAACTTTTTCTTTAACTCTCGTAGCTTTAGGAAAGCCGATCTTGTTCTTCCTCTAATAGTTTCTGCTTCTATTTCCTTGCAAGTGTCATTGTAGTACTTTTCCTTGTCCTGTCTTGCTGCACGTTGGAAATCTCTGAGTTCTGCGACTGTCTTTCTTTCTCCTCTGGCTTTAGCTTCTCTGCGTTTCTGGGCAATTTTCAGAGTTTCTTCCGTCATCCATTTTGGCCGTTTTTGCTTTTTCACCTTTTGTGGAGACTTCTCGCTTTCTTCCAACACAGCCTTCTTGATGTCATTCCATAACTCTTCCGGAGCTCTGTCATTTGTATCTAAAGCAGCAAATCGATTTTGCAGGCAGTCTTTAAATTCCAGTGGTATATTCTCAAGGTCATATTTTGCTACATTCATGAGTGGTTTGCTCTTTTTCAACTTTAGCTTGAGTTTGCATACTAGTAGTTGATGATCTGTACCACAGTCAGCTGCAGGTTTTGTCTTTGTTGATGTTACAGAGCTTTTCCATCGTTGACTTCCACAGATGTAGTCAATTTGATTTTTATACAATCCATTGGGTGAAGTCCATGTGTACAGTCGCCTCTTGTGTGCTGGAAGAAGGTGTTTGAGATAAATAGATCATTGGTCTTGCAGAATTCTATCAGTCTTTCTCCAGCTTCATTTCTGTTGCCAAGTCCATATTTTCCAACTACTTTGCCTTCTTCTTTGTTGCCAACTTTTGCGTTCCAGTCACCCATGACTATCAGGATATCCTGTTTACTGTCAATTTCAGCTTGTACTTGTTCATAGAACTCTTCAATTTCATTCTCTTCTGCAGCTGTTGTTGGGGCATATACTTGAATTATAGTTGTGTTGATAGGCAATCCTCGTAGACGAATAGAGATTAAGCGTTCGCTGACTGCATTGTATTTCATTACAGTTCTTGCAAGTTTCTTCTTTATTATAAATGCAACACCATTTCTTCTTTGTCTTTCATTTCCAGCATAGTAGACCATGTGATCATCTGATGCAAAGTGCCCCATGCCAGTCCATTTCAGTTCGCTGACACCCAACAGATCAAGTTGTACACGTTCCATTTCATTCTTGACCACCTCCAACTTCCCTTGGTTCATGCTTCGTACGTTCCATGTTCCAATGTGTAAGACATCTTTACAGCTTCTGAATCTCATTTCATGCGCAGCTACATCAGCAGTCAGACTTCCCGAGGGCTTTGATCCAACCACATCATAAATGCTGGCTTTACTCTGAAAAGTCTTCAGCTCTTCCCCAGTAGCTAGATGAGTGCCTTCCGACCTGGGGGTCTCATCTTCCAGCACCATAGCACAATTTGTTTTGTTGCATCTATCCTTTGGGTTTTCATGGCAAGATACAGAAGTAGATTGCCGGGCCTTTCTTCCGTGCAGTTTAAGTTTTTGGTGGTGTTGCCATTGTCACAAAAATGTGATCCTCCGCCGTCAACACTGTCCCATTCTGCTGCTGCCCAGATGGGTGGTTTGTCTTGGTCTGTCACTTCAGCTGAGACCTGTCCATCTTGGGAGACCCTGCCAGTAGTTAAACTACCGATAGTTTAGCTCTCAGCATCACTGATGCACGCAAGCCCTCACAGCACGACAAGCTGCAAACCAAGAGAGAGCTGTGTAGTGTAGAAAGTTTAAACTGAACTACTTTAAAACTTGATTTCCAGATTATCCTGCTAGACCAGTAAAGTGGGTAGTGTCCCCCTTCTAGGAGATGATGGGAGACAGAGAAAATCAAAGCTGCACTCTCTAGTATTTCTGTCTCCACCAGAGGGTGGACTGATACAGCTTGAAATAGGGCGCATCTGGAGCCAGTTGGCAATCCTAGCTTGAAAATCTAGGGCTCCTGGGCAACCATCCTGTGGAGGGTGTCTACCTTGTTGAGCCAGATCTTTTGGTAGACCCCTGGGTGTGTCTGCAAATACCCCTGTGGAGAATTGACTGCAAGGGGGTTGTGGGCTCTTTGTCAGCTCTGCTGACCAGTTGACCCCAGGCACAGTCCTGGTGAAGAAGTCCCTGGTGGGACCATCCCGGGAGGGCTAGGGCCTGCAGTCTGCTCAGGCCACCCCCCATCCTTAGCTCCTCCTGGGTCTCAGTGGGGGGGGAAAGATATAGAGGTTTGGCAGCCAATCTTCACAGCAGCTCCCTGCGGGCGTGTGTGTATCCATGTGCAGTTGACGGCTTTCCCTTGCAAGTCTTGGTAGTGGGCAGTATTCCTGGCCCTGGCTCCTGTTCGCTGGGTCTTTAACTGAAGGAATTGGCCTGCTGCTTTCCTGACTCCAAAGCTTGGGGGATGGGGGGGAATGACACGCAGTCAGGTGAATGCTCCGATCACACCTGCCCTTGGTGCAGCTTTGCAGGGATTAGGGCTTTAGTGGCACAGGCCCGTCTCAGTTTGAGCAGCATTGAGCTTTCAGTGGCATAGGTCCCTCAGTTGCACGTGTGCTTGCGGCCCAGGCTATGTGGTACTAGCTGTTTTGAATTTTCACACGCTGGCTTGTGGCTACCACTGTTTTGGCCTGCGGCCTGTAGTGGCTCAACCTGATGGAGCCTGGGATCTGCATATTATGTGTTGCCGATCTAGATGGGACCCCTCTATAGGACAGTGTGCCATTTATGAGAGAGGAGCATGTGGCCTGTGTGCTCACCATGGCAGTGGAGAAGGCAGGAACTGCTGCCATTTCACTTGATTGCAGTGCATCTGCCTAGCAACTCCCTCCAGTGCTCCTGCCCGTATCAGGAGTCCACCCCCCCCCCCGGATAGCCCTGGATTGGAGTCTTTTGGGACTACTTCACTGGCAGTGGGCCTCTACAGCATTGAAGAGGCTGGGGCCCCTCCTCAAAAGACAACCCATCTGGTGGAGATAGGGAAGAGGACCTGGACTTAGAGTCCGGGCAGCATGGCCATTTTGGAGGAGGAAGAGCTGTCAGCTGTGAAGGAGGATAATTCCTTGGTCATCCGTTTTATTCCGGCAGGAGAAGTTATCTCCATGATTTGCACAGATCTTCTCTTCACTCATTGTTGCAGAAGTAACAATAGACAACCTCAAGCTGATATGGACAACTAGTTGCACTTTCCTAAAGTTGACGTGCTAGTAGCAGCAGTCACTAAGCATATCGCTATCCCGGTGGAAGCATGAGAAACTCTCCAGATCAGCAAGATTGTAAGGTTGAAGTTCTGAAGATGGCCATCTCAGCTTTGGTGCAGAGTTTACAGGCATCTGTTTGTAGGGGCCTAGTGGCCCATGCTCGTCTGTATTGGGTACAGCAGCTCTTGGAGGATTCTGTATCATCCCGCCTAAAGTCAGTGGTGGCTTTCCTGGTGGTCTCCTTGTATGACCTCTTCCATATATCAGAAAGGATGATTGTGGTGGTGACAGGTGTCCAGGTGGCTGGCTTTGGCTCAGTCGCTGGTCTGCTGATATGGCCTCCCGTTTGTCAAAGCTTCCTTTTAAGGGTCATTGACTCTTTGGAGAGGATCAGGAAAAGTTTATCAAGAACTTGTGCAAGATCAAGCTTCAGTGGTGCCTGAGGACAGGCAAAAGGGAATGGCTAAATGCTCAGCATCACATTCCTGTCTTTTCAGTGTTAACTGTCCAGGAGAGCAAGCAGCTCTGTTCTGGCAAGGCTTAAGGAAAGTCTCAATCCTTTGAGGGGCCCCACAGGTATTAAGGACTCCCCTGGAGCCATTGCCTCCTGCCCTGCCCAGTGATGGGCAGGGGGCCCATTCCATGGTGCCTCCGGTGAGCTGACGCCTCTGCTTCTTTTACTAGGAGTGGTCCCATGTCACCACAGATCACTGGGTTCTCTACATCATTCTGCACGGTTACACCCTGGAGTGTGCCGAGTCTATTTTGGATGCCTTTGATCATTTTGTGGTTCTCCTTTCTAGAAGGCCACTGTCAAGGCCACCCTAAAAAGGCTTTTTCTAGTTCCAGGCCATTGTGCTCCTTGCCCTTACTCAGTGGGACACGGGAAGGTATTCCATTTACTCTGTGGTCCCTTTAAAAGGATGGGTTCTTTAATATAATCTTAGACCTCAAAACTGTCAATGACCGTCAGCAAGTGTCTTAGTTTTGAATGGAGACCCTCAGGCCTATTATCCATGCAATCAGGAAAGGGGAGTTTTTATCTTGACTGGACCTAGCCAAGGCACATTTCCATGTTCCCCTTCAGAAGGATCAGCAGAGATTTGTGGTTTGCCATCTTGGGCAGAAATTTTCAATTTTGTGCCCTCCCTTTCAATCCAGCCATGGCCTGTAGAACCTTTTTCCAAGGTTATGGCAGTGATGGTGGCGGCTTTCTAATGTGAAGGGATTCAGGTGCACCTGTACTGGATGCTGGCTCATCAGGCTAAAGATGATGGCCATCTTGTTGATGACACAAATGATCCAGTTCCTCCAAAGCTTGGGCAGGGTGGTGAAATACACCAATGTCATCTGTAGTCCTTGCTCAAGGTGATGTCAGTCTTTTATGTCAACCAGTGTCTCTCCCAGCCATCTTATCGGAGCAGTCCACCTCTGTGGATGTCTGAAGAGTGGTGTTTTGTTACTTGAGGGCTACTAACCCTTTTTGTAAGTCAGACAGCCTTTTTGTATTGTTTGGGGGAGCCCACATAAAGGCGAGGTAGCCTCCAAGGCTAGCCTGTGATGCTGGATTAAGGAGGTAGTGCCCTCTACCTTCTCGGGGGATAAACCTGTTACGGTCAGTTTGCATGCTCATTCTACCCAAGTGCAAGTGTCCTTGTAGTGCAGGTCAGTCTAGTGACCCCCATAGATATCTGTTGGGTGGCGATTATGGTTCACTCTCTCCACTTTTGTCAAGCATTATGTCGTGGACCTGCAGGCTGGGTCAGACGTGGCTTTTGGGGCAGAGGTTCTCAAGGCGGCTGTGTCATCATCTTCCTACCCAATCAAGTCATAGCTTTGGTATTTCCTGCTTGTCTGGACTGTTCTAGCAGGATGATCTGGAAGGTGACATATTTTATTCACCTGATGATTTCTTTTACTGGAGTCCTGCTGGACTAGTTTAGGACGCACCCTAGGGAGTTTCACTGTTGCCTCTTTATGAATTCTGAGAACAAAATTCTCAGAAGTGTTGTATATAGTTTAAAGCATTTTCTCTTCATATGGAATTTTGGGCTTTCATCTTTTGGGCCTATCCTTCTAGGGGTCATTTGGTTGGTTGTATACTGTTCAGTTTGAGTTGGGGGGGGGGGGGGGTTAGGGGGCTTGCTGTCTGAGTACTGGAAAGTGCCCCTAGCTGCACCATTCCTTTTATCAGTGATGTCACTGGGAGCTTTGTTTCTTTCTGTTGCCATCATTTGCTGGCAGGGGGACACTACCCACTTGTATGGACTGCTCTAACAGAATTCCAGGAAAATAAATCGGGCAGGTACAATGTCATCTTTTATCTTCTTCATTACTGCCTTATGCATTATGGTGCATGCTTACTAAAGGTAACACTTGTTAAGTGCTGCCAAAGCTCTTTTTATTTCTATGGGATGTGACAGCACTTAAGGTACTTCAACTTTAATGCACATTAACCTTTAGTAAACATGCCCCTATGTAAGGTTACCAGTATATGGCATATGGAGAATAACTTTCTCCATAAGCTGTAACTTTGCATTCTAAAACATAAGGGTATATTCAGATGTCCATATTTTCTAACGCTGGGTTCTAAAGATTCTGAAGAAGACAATGTTCGTTAATCTAGTAAAAGATTCTCTGAAAGTGGGTTTCCAGAGACTTGCATTATTATCAGTGTAATTGGTATATGCGTACATTTTATCCTGACGCTTTTTGTATTTAGAATGCATTCTGTTGATGAGATTTTTTTGTAGACTTATTGCAGTATTGTGTCTCATTTTCTTGCTGTTAGGGCTGTGACAGGAATTCTCGAGACCAACATGCTTTAAAACATTATACTACACCCAGATCAGAATCCCATTGTCTGGTTCTTAATTTGACAGACTGGAGTGTATGGTGAGTTTCTTACCACATCTGCATGCTTAATTAAACTAAGGGACTTGTTTACTAAGTGGCGCTGTTGGTTTCTGTGTGAAATCGGAGTTCCAGCCCCGTTTTATTCAATGGGGCCACAGCTCCGATTTTTCATGGAAGCCACTATCGCTGCTTAGTAAACAGACCCCTAAGAGTTGGTATGATGGCCCACAGCACTCTGCAGTATTAATGTGAGAGTCTGAATTTTGATTTCTGGCCTAGTTTTTGATTACCAGGGATGTTGCACATTCACAGTTCCTATGAGGAAGGGCATGTGGTTGTCACAGTACAAAGACTGCCACCAGTCATTCAAAATGTTCTGAACACTGAAAGAAATAGTCCATGCCTGTCAGGCTTGAGGATTGGTCAGGGGGGTTCCAGGAAAAGATTTAATGAGAGAAAAAGATCTGGGTAACCTGTTTCCAAGAGTGGCCAATGCAGGTCATAAGTACCTGACAGGATTCCAGAAAGTAGACAGATTCGATGCTGCATATCCCAGGGATAAGACATGAATTTTCCCCAGTCAACCTTTTGGGTCACCAGGAATCGTTACAGACTCGAAAGCACATTGCATTGCACTTTAATAATGATTTATGGACTTTACTTCCAGGAACCTGTCCAAACCTTTTCTTAAATCCAGCTACACTACTAACTTTTAGGAGTGGCCTAGTGGTTGGGGCAAGTTAGCTCAGGCCGGAAGGTCGGGGGAGGACAGCAACCTTGGGCAGGAAGGACTAGGGTTTCTAGTCCCACAGATGCTCCTTGTGGTCTTGGGCAAGCCACGTAACCCTCCATTGCCCATGTTCCCTGTAAAATAGTTATCTCCCAGTTATAATGCCCTGTTCAATGTAATTTCAGTTTGTTCAATGTAAACCGCCTTGATATCATGAAAGGCGGTATATAAGAAATGTTAAATAAATAAATACTACAACCTCCATCAAAGAATTCCAGAGCTTAATTACAAATGAAATGAAAAAATATATATTTTCCCTAATTTAATCTTAAATGTATTACTTTGTAGCTTCATTGCCTGTCTCCTAGTCGTCATACTCTTTTTGAAGGAGCAAACAACTGATTCACATTAACTCGATCCATTCCATTTGTTATTTTATAGACAGTCTCATCTCCAAGATGAAAAGCTCTAAGCTTTTAAGCCTTTCCTCAAAGGGCTATTGTTCATCCTTTTTCTTATTTTGGTCAGTCTTCTCTGTACCTTTTTTTCTTTTTATGTGCCAACTAGAATTGCATGCAATTTTCAAGATGCTGTCGCACCATGAAGTGATACAGAGGCATTATGACATCCTTTGTTTAATTCTCTATTCCTTTCTTTATAATTCCTAGCATTCTACTAGCTTTCTTGGCTGCTGTTGCACACTGAGCAAAGAATTTCAACATATTATACATAACTTGATAATACCTAGTTTCTTTTCCTGAGTGGTGACTCCTAATATGGAACTTTGCATCATGTAGCTATAGTTTTAGAGATTTGCTCCTGAAGTACGTTACTTTGCACTTGTCCTCATTAAATTTCATCTGCCATTTAGGTGCTCAGTCTCCCAATTTCTTAAGGTCCTCTTTCAGTTTTTCACAATCTTTTTGTGCCTTAACTACCTTAGATACTTTTGTCTCTTCTGCAGATGTTATCATCTCACTTGTTCCCATTTCCAGATCATGTTTAAATACATTAAAAAGCAGTTGGCCTAGGACAGATGCCTGGGATACTCTACTATTCACCTTTCTCCATTAGGAAAAATTGACTGACTAGCCCTACTCTATTCTCTATCTTTTAACCAGTTTCCATTCCACATTAGGACACTGCCTCCTATCCCATAACTATTTAATTTCCTCAAGAGTCTCTGATGAAGGACCTTGTCAAAGGCTTGCTGAAAATCTAAAATCTAAATGTATCAAAATGGCTTGCCTTAATCTACCTGTTTATTCACACCTTCGAAAAATATAGCAGGTCGATGAGGCATGACTTGCCTTGGGAAGATCCATGTTGGCTTTGTGCCATTAAACCATGATTCCTTATCGTCTCTCCGGGCCAGTCCAGAACAGATGGGTAGTCAAATCCCCCTCCTCTAGCAGCTGAGGACTGAATGCTGATTCTTGTTGCTAGGATACCTATCTCTCCCCTGGCGACAGAAGGCAGTCTTAATGTCCTCAGCAGCTAGACTGGATGTGTAGAGATTTGTCTCCCCATTGCTGTTCTGTTACTTTGCCCTTCTGGCCTTCTTTATGCTTTATTTTTGAAAGAGTTTCACCTTAAGTTGGTGCTTAGCCCTGGCTGGGTATTTAGCACTTTCTATTGCGGTGAGTGCCTGCCCTGCGGTGCACAGGGAATGGGACAGAGCCTGTCTCCTCTTCTCGGTGCCATGTGCTGCTAGGGATCAGACCTGGGGGCCCCAGTTACTGTCCTGAATCGCAGGTGCTCTGGTTTTTCGGCACTCCTGTCTTCGGGACAAGCAAATAGCAGCGGTTTCCTGGCTCGATGTGAGTGTCTCGCTACCGGCTCCTCACCAGGTATTTTGGTGTTGATTTCTGCTTCCCTTGTTTCTGTCGCGGGCGCACGCTTTTCCGTGTGTGGGGGCTTTTGCCGGTATTTTTTTCTCTCTCCTTCGTGCTTCTGGGCTTCTGTTGGGCTTCGGCCGCTTCTCCGTCATGCCCGAACGCTCCGGTTCTCAGGGGGACCATTTTGAGGCGTTTCAGACTCCCGCGGAAAGCGCGGGAGCGGCGGCCATTTTGTCCGCGCCAGCCACGTCGACAGACCCGCCAGCTAAGCCGGCGAAGAAAAAGGCCAAATCACGCCATGTTGTAGTGGAGCAGGAGAAGCCTTCCATATCTCCTCTCCCTGCCGTGCTGGATCCTCTTCTTAGTCCCGAATTCATTTTGGCGTTTCATCGGGCGTATTTGCTCAAGCAATCGCAGACTCCTTTGCCTGGGGGGGCAGGATCTCTGCCGCAGTCTCAGGCTGGGATTTCTGGCTGTTCAGGACCTGCAGAGGGGGTTCCGGCCTTGCCTACCCTTTCAGCTTCTAGGGGGGATGGCATTTCCCTGCCTACAGAGGCTCTGGGGCCAGAGGATGGTGAGCTCCAAGATGATTCATGTTTGGACCCCTGGCCGGCTGATTTAGAAGAGGGTGAATTGGGGCCTGGGGAAGACCCTAATTTGTTTAGGGTTTTTAGGAAGGAAGAATTGTCTGCGCTAATTGCGCAGTCTCTGCTGGCGCTCAATATTGTTCCGCCGGTGGTACAAAGTGAGCCCTTGGAGGATCCCCTATTCCAGGGGTTTAAGTCTGAACAGAAATGTTTTCCCTTCCACCGAGTCATCAAACAGATGATTGAGTCGGAGTGGGAGTTCCCCGAGGCTTCCTTGAGAGGGGCTCGGAACATGGCTCGCTTGTATCCGGTGCCCCAGGAGAAGTTGGAGCTCTTGCGCATGCCGAAGGTGGATGCGCTAGTTTCGGCGGTCACCAAGAAGACCACCATTCCGGTAGAGGGGGCTATGGCCCTGAAGGATGTGCAGGATCGTCGCTTGGAGGGGCTCTTGAAGCAGGCCTTTGATGCCAACGCTCTGGCGCTGCAGGCCTCGGTCTGTGGGGCGTTCGTTTCTCGTGCTTCTATTCGGTGGAGTCAACTGGCGTCCAGATCCGAGGGTCCTTCTTCTGCTTCTGAAGCAGCGAAGCTGGAGTCGGCGGCTGCTTACCTGGCGGATGCCTTCTATGATTTGATTCGCATTACCGCAAAGGCGATGGCTTCCGTGATTGCCGCCCGTCGGTTTCTCTGGTTGAGGAATTGGGCGGCGGATGCCTCTTCCAAAGCGCATCTTAGCAAGCTGCCCTATAAGGGTAAGCTTCTGTTTGGTGAAGCGCTGGAAAAGATTGTCAAGGATTTGGGTGACGCAAAAGGGGGTCGCCTTCCGGAGGACCGTCCTAAGGGGGGTAAGCAAGGTTCCTTTTCGAGAGGCCAAGGGCGTGATTTTCGCCGCTTTCGGGGAGCTCGTTTTAGCCCGTATCAGCGCGGTCGCTTTCCGGCTCGGGGTCCTTCCTTTCGGGGAGCTAGAGGCTCCGGCAGAGGCTATTTTGGTGCCTCTTCTGCGGCCGCCAAGAAGCCCCAATGAAGCGAGGCCGGTCCAAGCGGAGCTCCCAGTAGGGGGTCGTTTGCAGGAGTTTCTTTCCGCTTGGGCCGCCATTACCACCGATCGCTGGGTACTGCGGATTATCAGCGAGGGTTATGCGCTCGAATTCGCTTCTCCTCTGTCGGATGCGTTTCTTTTTTCTCCCTGCGGGCCGGCGGTCAAGCGACAGGCCGTTCACGACACGTTGATGCGTTTGCTGCGGCTCCGGGCCGTGGTTCCAGTTCCTCGAGACCAGTGCGGTTTCGGTCGATACTCCATTTATTTTGTGGTTCCCAAGAAGGGAGACTCCTTCCGGCCAATTTTGGATCTGAAGCACGTCAACCGCTGTCTGCGCGTCTCTCATTTCCGTATGGAAACGTTGAGGTCGGTGATCCGGTCCGTGCATCAGGGGGAATTTCTGTCTTCCATCGATTTGACGGAGGCTTACCTCCACATCCCGTTCCTTCCAGCTCATCAGCGTTTCCTTCGGTTTGCGGTTCCCCTGGGTCATTTTCAATTTCGGGCCTTGCCCTTCGGGCTGGCGACGGCGCCCCGCACGTTCACCAAAGTGATGGTGGTGGTGGTGGCGGCTCTCCGCAAGGAGGGCGTGCAAGTGCATCCCTATCTCGACGACTGGTTGATTCGAGCTCCGTCACGCGAGGAGTCGTTCGCTGCCACCGCGCGAGTGGTTTCTTGTCTCGAGAACCTGGGTTGGATAGTGAACCAGGCCAAGAGTCGCCTGCAGCCGGTTCAGCAGCTTCACTACCTGGGGGCCTTTTTCGACACGAGCAAAGGGCTCGTCTCCTTACCGCTGGACCGTGTCCGCAAGCTTCTCTCTCATGTGTCCGCCTTCTTACGTCTTCGTGCTCCCACAGCTTGGAAGTACTTGCAGTTGCTGGGACTAATGGCGGCGGCCTTGGATCTGGTGCCTTGGTCTCGAGCGCACATGCGGCCTCTTCAACAGGCTCTTCTCTCGCGGTGGTCTCCGCAGCGTCATCCGCTCTCCCGGCGCTTGGGCTGTCCCGAACAGGTGAAAGCCAGTCTCCGCTGGTGGATGGTTCCCAATCATCTCCTAGCGGGCGTCCCCTTATCTCTGCCGGAGTGGGTCTTGGTTACCACGGATGCCAGTCTGTCCGGTTGGGGGGGCGCATTGCTTAGCTCGAATAGCACAGGGCTCCTGGTCGACGGAGGAGGCTCGATGGTCCATCAATCGTCTGGAGCTCCGAACCGTGTTTCTCGCGCTGCTGGCGTTTGTGGAGTTGCTGGAGGGAAAGCCTATGCGCGTCTTTTCCGACAATCTCGTGACGGTGTCTTACATAAATCGCCAAGGCGGAACGGGCAGCCTCGCTCTCCTGGAGGAGAGTCAGCGCTTGTTTCAATGGGCGGAAGTGCACCTGGTGGCACTTTCGGCGTCCCATGTCGCGGGCAAGCACAATGTGCAGGCCGACTATCTCAGTCGTCACCGCCTGGATCCCGGGGAGTGGGAACTCCATGCGGACGTGTTTCTGGAGGTCACTCGACGCTGGGGTCACCCGGTCATGGATTTGATGGCGACGCTGCACAATGCCAAGACCGAGCGTTTTTTCAGCAGACGCAGGGAACACATGTCGGAGGGTCTCGACGGTCTCGCTCAGCCCTGGCCGTCGGGTCAACTTCTCTGTGTTTCCGCCGTGGCCCTTGATAGGGCGAGTGATTCAGAAAGCAGCCACTCACGAGGGTCGGGTGATCCTTATTGCTCCAGATTGGCCCAGGCGCCCTTGGTATGCCGATCTGATGCGGCTACTAGTAGCGCCGCCCTGGCGGTTGCCCGCTCGAGCGGACTTGCTGATGCAGGGTCCCGTTCCAATGCCCCAGGCGGATCAGTTCTTGCTTACGGCCTGGCTCTTGAGCGGGATCGCTTGTGACGAAAGGGTTATTCCTCTTCGGTGATTTCCACGTTGCTGCAGTCTCGCCGACGCTCCATGTCGCTAGCGTACATCCACGTCGCTAGCGTACATCCACGTGTGGCGCGTGTTTGAAGCTTGGTGTGGTGATCGATCCCTGCGAGCTCGTTTCTCTTCAGTTCCAGATATTCTCGCGTTTCTCCAGTGTGGGCTGGAGAAGGGTCTTGCTCTGAGCACCTTGAGGGTGCAGTTGGCGGCATTGGCGGTGTTTCGGGGTCCGGTTCGCGGGTCTCGACTTTCTTCACATCCGGATATCTTGCGATTCCTCAGGGCGGCCAAGCTTATTCGGCCTCCTGTCCGGCAGGTTATTCCTCCGTGGGATTTGAACCTTGTGCTGGATGTTTTGATTTCCGCTCCCTTTGAGCCGCGCTCCTCCAGTTCCATTCGGGAGCTGTCCTGGAAAACGGCCTTCTTGGTCGCCTTGTGTTCGGCTCGCCGCATTTCTGATTTGCAGGCTCTTTCCTGTCGGCCTCCCTTTCTTCAGTTTTCTGCGGAAAAAGTGGTCTTGCGTCCTGTTCCATCTTTTCTGCCCAAGGTGGTCTCTGCCTTCCATTTGAATCAGTCGATTTCGCTTCCCACCTTTGGGGCTACCGCAGCAGGACCTTCGGTTGATCGTTCGCTCAGACGGTTAGATATGGGCCGCGTCCTGCGGCGCTACCTTAGGGAGACCGAGCCTTTTCGTAAGTCCGATCATTTGTTTGTGCTGTTTGGCGGGCCGTCCAAAGGTCAGGCGGCCTCTAAGGCCTCCATTGCGCGTTGGGTGAAGCAAGCCATTCGGGTGGCGTATGAGACCAGAGGCAAACCCGTGCCGGTCGGGCTGCGGGCGCATTCTACCAGGGGACAGGCCACGTCCTGGGCAGAGTCGGCCTTGGTTCCGCCGGTGGATATTTGTCGAGCGGCGGCCTGGTCGTCTCTTCATGTGTTTTCGCGTCATTATCGCTTGGATGTGCTTGCGCGTCAGGATGCTTCGGTGGGGGCTTCCGCCGTGATAGCGGGGCTCACAGGTCCCTCCCTGGGTTAGTCACTGCTTTGGTACTACCCATCTGTTCTGGACTGGCCCGGAGAGACGATAAGGAAGACGAAATTAGACCTTACCTGCTAATTGTCTTTCCTTGAGTACTCTCCGGGCCAGTCCAGATCCCGCCCTGCTGTGTTTTATGCGGTTTCTGTGAGCTCAAGGTCTTGTTCATAGTCAGTTTGGTAAAATATGGTAATCGAGAGACAATGTTCATATGCAAAACAAATTTAAAAAAAAAAAAAAAAAATGGGGCACTGCGAGGTTCCCTCTGTGGGTGGTTCCTCGGGCGTGGCTCTAGTCCGTGCGTCACTGTGCCTATTATTGAGCAGTGTAGCCGGCTTCCTTAGCAGCGCGCTGCACACGCTCAAAGTCTTTTGGTGTAACTTTCTCCATTTTTCCTGTGCCACTTTGTTGTTTTTTATCTGCTTGTTACGTTAAGACTGCCTTCTGTCGCCAAAGGAGAGATAGATATCCTAGCAACAAGAATCAGCATTCAGTCCTCAGCTGCTAGAGGAGGGGGATTTGACTACCCATCTGTTCTGGACTGGCCCGGAGAGTACTCAAGGAAAGACAATTAGCAGGTAAGGTCTAATTTCGTCTTTATCTATATGTTTAGTAATTTTGTTCTTTTATAATATCTTCTACCATTTTTCCCGGCACTGATGTCAGGCTCATCAGTCTCTATTTTAAATATTGGCCTTATCATTGCTAATTATTCAATCTTCAGTTACTAATGACTATTCTAATGATATTATTAGTTTGTAAACTAGTAGGTCTGCAATTTTTTATTTTTGAGTTATTTCAGCACCCTGGAATGTATACCATCCAGTCCAAGTGATTTGCTACTCTTTAGTTTATTAAATTATCCTTTTACATCTTTGAGGTTCACAAAGATTTATTTTATTTGCTCCTATTTATCACCTTTTACATATTTCTGGCAAGGTATTTCCCCTATATCATCTATAGTAAAGACTGAAGCAAAGAATTCAATTGGGGGATCATTTTAGAAGTTGTATTCATGATTGGCACATCTGGATGGACTTTTTTAGATGAGCAGATTATATCCACATCCCAAGAGCCATTTTAAAAAGTCCCAAATTTACATGTGTCCGGCACAATCATTCTATCGCATGAGGGCATGTCAGAGGCATGTCTAGGGTGTTACAAAAAAGATGTGTGTGTGCTTGATTTTAGAATGGTATTGCACTTCTAAATCCACCAGCAGACATATCCATGACTAGACCTCCACTTAGCAACGAATAGCCATATGAAAAGCGTAGTTTGCTGAAACAAACATCTATACTGAGAAGAGAAGAATGCCTTCTTGTCTCCCCCCCCCCCCAAATAATTTTCACTCCTTCAAACATGTATGTCAGTAAATAGTGGAGCCTTTTTCCCAGTTGCATGTCTGTTTGCAGAAGTGCAGGTTAGGACATGTATGTGGTGAGAAATACACGTGCTCATTCCAGAATACCAGCTCAGACGAATCTTTGTTGCTGGACTTGCAAACATTCATATTGGACACATGCAGGTTTCTAAAATCACTTCAAAACTTGTGTGTCTAGGATACAATTCTGCATGTTGCTGGATGTTTGGTGTTTGTTTTTCCTCCGATCTGACAGAGACTTATCTTTTAGGATGGAAACTGGCCAATTTTAGAAAACACTTAAATGTGCCCACCTTCATTGCTGCTCCTCCCATGGAATTTTGGGTGTTTTCACTCTGAAGTCCCAGATTGCACCTACATGGCCTTTATAAAATGTGCCTATTAGTTTCCCAGCTATGACCTTGTCATCCCTTAGTGCCCCTTTTTACCCCTTTATCATTTAATGGTTCAGCTAAGTCCCTTGCAGGCTTTTTGCTTCAACTGCATCTGAAAAAGAGTTTTTGTTAATGTTTTGCTTTCATGGCAAACTTCTTTTTAAATTCTCTTTGCCTGCCTTATTGCATTATATCTAACTTGCCAGTGCATATGCTGCTTCCTGTTTTCTTCTTTCAGATCCTTTTTTTCCATGTTTTGAAAGAGGCTTTTGGGCTATAACGGCTTCTTTCAACTTGCCTTTAAACCATGTCTGCAATTGTTTGGCCTCCCTTCCATCTTTTTTAAAGCATGGAATATATCTGGTCTGGGCTTCCAAGATAATGGAGGGGCATATTTAAAGCAGGAATAATGCTGTTAAACATTGACACAGATGGTAGAAAAGATGCCTTGTTAAAACCGGGGTGGATTGGGGGCAGTCTGATTACTATCCGGTCATCAGCAATACGCCACCGTTAACTGGATAGCTAAACTGGTTAAAGTTAGGACACATCAATGGCTGTCCTAAATTTAACTGGTTTTCACTATCCGGTTAGCGGTTGAATATCACTACTGACCAGATAGTGACAACTACTACTAATCCATTTGTATAGCACTACAGGACATAATGCAGCACTGAACACAATTAAGGGACATTCCATGTTTGATAAAACTTACGGTCTATTCAATACAGGTGAGAACTAACAGTGGGCTGGGATAATTCCGGAGACATGATAAAAAGGCACAAGGGCATTAAAGGGCAATGGTGCTGTCCAGCAAAACTGGATATTCAGCACCAGATAAGTTCTGGCACAGAATATCAGCCCCTGGTATTTTTAAATAATGTCCAGATCTGATGTAAACCCTTAGAACATGTTTTAGTAAATTATGTTTAATAACAATGCTGGCATTGACAAAAAACTGTGTGACCTGCCCCCCTCCCCTTCTGCATTGATCTCCTACCATGGGGCTAATGCAGAAATATTGCCAGCAGTAGCAGATAATGTGGATGAAATGCAAATATTGCAGAAAAGTGCCTACGATATTACATTTCATACATTGTAGTCCTGAGGAGGCGGGATCAGGCTGGGGAGTAGGTGTACTTATTTTTGGCAGCCACTGTGTGAAAATTAGTCCCATTGCAGCTGCTGATAACGCCACTTCAAGAGATGGAGTTAGCTGCAGCTGATTCTGTTTGGCAGTGTCCAGAAAGCAGCCCAATCAGTAGCAGCCACCTGCACAATAGGCAATCCTGCCCCACCCCCATACCCCTAAGGAGCCTATGCAGCCCCCTGACCTAACAACATTGTTTTTGCCATGGATGTACTGATCCATGGCACTAACAAGGTAAACTGTGTGGCCTCCCCTTCTCCTCCAGATCCCCATAGGGAACTGTTTGTGGGGGATCGGTGCACCTCCGACAAAGTAGGCGGGGCAGGCTAGACGGGGGGGGGGGGGGGCCTTCCCCTCTCTCCCACCCCTCCCCTCCAGATCTGCTGCTTAAAAAAAGCCTTGGTTAGTCAGTCTTTCAAAACAGAAAGACCTGATGGGATTTTTTTTTTAAAACTGAAGATCGGGGTGGGCCTGGCTAGTCAGCGCTTTCTACTTTTTGTCATGGGTGTACTGATCTCCCACAGACAGTTCCCCATGGGGATCGGGAGCTGTCCAGGGGAGATCAGTGCTGAAGGTGGGGGGGGGGGGGGCAGGTCACACAGTTTCTTGTCAATGCCAGCATTGTTGTTAGGTCGGTAAGCGCAATTGCTCCATGGTATTTGCAGGGGTAAGGCTGGGAACGCCTCCTGCAGATACTGTAGACCTTTTTCAGTATTGCCTCACAATAACTGCCAAAGATTATCGTGGTTTAGTGGACAGGCCCCCTTTACACTTTTGCAACTGCTCCTTTTTAGTTTTTTTCCTAACAGTTTTCCTCATTTTAACATTCTCCCTTTTGAAAAATAAATGCTAGGTTAATAGATTTCCTTGCTGTCTGCTCTCCATTTACTAAATTAAATTTGACCATGTTATGATCATCATTATTACCAAATGACCCTACCACCTGTCACTTCTTGCTCCCAGATCCTGCATGTCACCAGGACTAGTTCAAAAATTGCACCCCATTGTGTTGATTCCTTAACTAGCTGTTCCATGAAACTGTGTTTTGATTTCATCTAGAAACTTTTTATCTCCCTAACATGTTCTGATGTAACTGACCTAGTCGATACTGGGTAATTGAAATCACCCATCGTTACTGTGTTGCCAATTTTGTTAGCATCCTTAATTTCTGTTTGTATTTCATCATCTATTGATTCTGACTAGGTGTATGGTAGTATATGCCATTACATTTCCCATCTCCTTCTCACATGCAGTTTCTGTCCATGAAGATTTGCAGTGCTTTTTTCCCCTCTAAAACTTTGATCCTATTTGACTTAATGCCCTCTTTAACGATTTGATCTAGCCTTTCATTGTGTTATAATTTGTACCCTGGTATCACAATGTTCTATTAGTTATCCTCCTTTCCCTGGGTCTCTGAAACAGGGCCTGCGCTGGCATGCTCACAGCCTGCCACTCCTGCCTCCCTCTGATCTAATTTTCTGTTGGAGGGGGCAGGAGTGGCAGGCTGTGAGTGTGCCAGAATGGGCACTTTAAAGCCTGACGTAGTGGAGGGATCGCCATGCCACCCTCTTCCCCCAGGCGAGAAGATGGATGCCGGGGGAGGGGGTGGCATGGTGTGCCAGGCGGTTTCACAATCCTCGGGAGGCGGCAGGGAGGGGCTGCGGCAGAAACCTTCGGGCCAGCCCTGCTCTGAAATGCCAACTTTATCTGCCTCTTCATTCAGTGCTATATTTTCTGTCCCATCTTACTTAAGAATTTTAGCATTTACAGACATGTCAAAGCGTGTGTTTTGTTCATATTGACCTGCTTTGTCAGTTGACAAGGGGGTAATCTTTTTAGAATCTTTCAACTCTGCTTGCTTTTTACTTAAGGGCACCTGGATTATCTTTATTGCAAGCTCTCTATCTGGATGCCCTAATCTCCCTCTTTTGGAAGTATCTTTCAGGGATACATTATTCTGAACCATGAGTTACTAGGTGACTTGGCTTCCCCCCAAGATCTAATTTAAATGTTGCTCTATCATCTTAATTTTTTTGCCAGCAGCCTAGTTCTACCCTAGTTAAGGTGGAGCCCATCCTTCCAGAAAGGGTCCTCTCTTCCCCAGCATGTTACCCTATTCCCTGCACCATCCACACATTGAGACTCCAGAGCTCTTCCTGTCTCTTGGGACCTGCACATGAAACAGGGAACATTTCTGAGGAGGCAATCCTTGAGGTCCTAAATTTCGGCTTTTCACCTAAAAGCCTAAATGCAATTTCCAGAGCTTCCTTTTCACAGTTTACTTTGCCATTTGGTGCCCATATGTACGAGACAGCTGGCTCCTCCCTAGCACTGTCTAGAATCCTATCTAGGTGATGAATAATGATCACTACCTTAGCATCAGGCCGTTAAGTGTGACCAAGCAATCCTCATTTTCTCCAGCCACCTATCTACATACCTAATGATCGATTCATCAACTAAAATAGCTGTCCTAACCTTTCGATTCTGGGCAGAAACCCTTGGAGGTGGCTTCACAGGTGCAAGAGGATATTGCATCCCCTGGAGGATAGGAACAGAATCCTTTTCTGCCACACTATGATGAAACTTTCCTCCCAGATGACCTCTTCTCCCAAGGCAGCACCGAGGCTGCCAGACAGGAGGAGGGGCTTTTCTACTTTGTCTCTATAGGTCTGCTCCTCCTGGTGTAAAATTTTTCTCTCTAACTTAACTATAAAGTAAGAGATGTGCATGGGATGGGTGGGAAAAACTGCTCTATTTTAAGATAAGGCCTTGCGTAAATCTAACGAATTATTTTTAAACCTCTAAAGCAAGCTTCTCTTTGCCTACTTAGAGCCTATCTAAGTCTAATGGAGGTTTAAATTATTTTTGCTTTGTTAATGAAATTAAAAATTAGACTTTTCCAAAACAAACCCACAATCATCCCAGGCTGTAAGTCACCAATTTTCCAGCAAAGGAATGTTCACTTAGCCATAAGACCTGGCAATCTACTTCTGTTCATACCTTGCCAAGAGAACCATGGGGCTGCTGGGTCGCCAGGAGTCAGCATTGACTTGAAGGCACATAATCCACAGAGCTTCATCTGTTCTCGGCTTTCCCTTAGAAAAGAAAAAAACATCATGTGACTTCTTTGGGGATGTCCATTTGCAGCGGTTTCCTTTTGCAGTGACAAGAGTTTATGCCTTTGGTCTCACAGCCCTCTGCTGTTTTGCTGGCTCTGCTGCCAGAAATAGAGCTTAAAAATCGAACAGACACTTCCTGTTCTTGGATTTCAAATCTTCCCATGGTGCCTGTTGCAGTGAATGGCGGGAGCAAAAGCACAAACTCCTGCTACTATAGCAAGCAGAGGAAGAGAGCGATGATTGGAATCCACCTAAAGTAAATTTTTGTTGCACGAATACACTTCCTCATCGTCCTTCCAGCCCAATTTGGACACATGAGTTAATGTCTTCCTACCAGCAGATGGAGACTGAAAACCACTGGCTGGATGACATCTCCCTATAAGGGTCCTGTGCAGCTACCACCTTGCCAGTATTTGCCAAAAAAGGGGCTCTGACTGAGCCCTTTATTCCTTTTCTCCAATCTTTATGAAAGGGCTCGGAGTGACTAGGCTGTGCTCTGTGGTGCTGCAACTTTAAAACAAACTGAAAGCACTGCAATCAATGTTTCATGGAGCAGCAGTGGGGGTAGCAAAGTAATTGGGGCTGGCGGACCATTTGAGGAGCAGATGGGCCTGATGGTGCGCTTGATGGGAACTACTGGTGTTTTTGTGGTCTTGAGCCAGTGGGGGAGGGGAAGTGCATGCTTTGAGTGGCATGGCCTTGCAGTGCGGAACTTTTGCGACCTGCAGCAGCAGCTGCCAGCATCAGCTCTGATTAATTTCTACTGTGGGTGCGAGTGCGAAAGCTTTGCCATGGAGGAACTGCTTCTGGCTACCCTGTGTCTGGTTTTAGGATGGAGAGGCTGTGGGGACTACTCCAGTGATGGGGGCAGGGTCTCCTCAGTCACGAGAAGTCTTGGATTTGGCAGGGAGCATCACCATTTTGTCGCTCTCTGAAATGGGACCTAGAGACCTGCAGTACACTGGTTGAACAACAATGTTGATGCCATCGCTTGAGTTAGGGGGTTAGTGCTTCTTGGCATGCCTTTGGAGCAGAGAATTCTCTTTTCTCTCCAAGTTAGTTCTTTCATTGCACCAGACCTTTGCATTAAACAGGGCCTGGTGCAGGAGCCATGTCAAACCCTGGGAGTAGCTTCCAGGTTGGTACAGGCACTGTGCCCGCAGCCAAGCATCTGCAGCAAGATCTGGGAGGCGACTGGGAGGATAACTCTTTGCTTGTTTCAGAACTCTGAGGATCCACTGGAAGGTCCCTCAGCACTAGGATGGGCCCTGGGAGAACAGCTGGAAGAGGGTGAGATCCTGGCAGGTGAGGGTCTTCCGTAGGGATGAGTTGGCTTCTGTCATCTCTCAGATCCTGGTGGCCCTCAGTATAGCAGAAGATGAGCCCACAGCTGTGGGCACTGTGCAGGATCCTTTGTTTGGGGGGCACCCATAGGCTCCTGAAGTCCTTTTCCCTGAAAAGAGCCATAAAGGAGATTCTAACAGCGAAGTGGGATGCCCCAGATGATGGTCTGCGGCTTCACAAGTTTATGGCTAGTTTGTATCCCATTCCACCAGGCAAGGAGGAGCTTTTATGTCTTCCAAAGCTGGATGCATTGGTCACTGTGATTACTAAGAAAAGTATGATACCTGCTGAAGGAGTGCTGCACTGAAGGACTCTCAGGACTGGAAGCTTGAGGCATTGTTGGAGCAATCCTTCGAGGTCTCAGCTTTGGCTCTGGTTTGCCTGTGGTGGATACAGAGGTTGCTCAAGAGTGCACAGGAGGTCCATGGCTCCCTCTCAGATGCAGCCTGGCTGGAGTCTGGTTTTGCTTTACTGGTGTATGCCCTTTGTTGGGCCTTTGCCAAAAACATGGCATTGGTAGTAATGGCGTGGTGTCCATTGTGGTTGTGCAATTGGTTGGTGGACATGCCTTCCTATCTTAGTGATGATCTTGTTTTTAAGGGTAAATTTTATATTTTGAGGTGCTGGAGAAGTTGGGGAAAGATTTGAGCAAATCCAAGGTGCCTCAACTGCCAGAGGATGGGGCTTGTCAGACGGCTGCCTGGGTGAGAATGTTCACAGTCTTGGCAAAGGCATATATCAATATGGTTTGCAAGGGATTGTGGGAAATGTAGTCCATTCACACCAGACACAGCTGCTCACAATAATTAGTTGTGCTTGAGTGTAAAGCCAATAAGATATTTATTTATGGGGTTATTTCTCCCAACACAGATATGCTTGGTAGCACATAAAACAGGATACTTGCTTTCAGTGTTAAACTTAGAAAAACAAAATCAGGAAAACAACAGATGAACTTGTCAGGCAATCAAATGAAAAGAATAAAGACCTGGTTGGTAACAAACTGGTCTTTTCTGTAGGCTTTAGCTAATATTTTCTTAGCAGTGTTTCAAACAACAAGCAAAACCCACAAAGAAGGGAAAAACTGTTCTTTTCAGGTTAACTTCTTATATCTTCACACATAGATTCAGAAGTGATTCCCTCAGAGCTCACAAGCAATTAGGTAAAGCTCAATTGCTAGCAGTTATTCAGCTGAAACCCCTTAGCTGGCTTGCTTTCTACTGCGTGTCTCAAAAATCCTACTCAGGAGCTTTTCTGAGTAGATTAAAGAACAAGTTTGTATTTCTTTGTGATGGTCGTTGTACTTTGTAACAGTAAATTACCAAAGGAGTTTAGACAGAGAGCAATCCATATATTCACAGCCTGTATCTAAGACCGCTCCCCCTTCTTCAACAATCATGGGTTCAATATCATGGATTGGCACAGAGGAATTTCTCAATGTAGCACTCTCAGGAGAATACTTGTTTCCCTGCTGTCTTTCAAGGTTATAGCTAGGGCATAGATCAGTGTTCATACCTGAGCTTCCATTGCTGTTAGAGCTCCTCTCTAAATAGCCTGGCCAGTATGTAGTCCAGTTCTTATGTCCAGCCTTCCAATCCAGATCCCTGGACACTGGATCTCTCTTCACATACCTTCTGGCACGGGTCCTAGGGTCCCTTCCAAGTGCAGCCGTCTCCCTCACAGGTACCCTCTGGAGATTCCTAGCTCTGCAGCACCATTCCTCTGGCTTTCCCCAGTCCAATGGTGTATGCTGGCCCTTGGAATGCCTTCCAGTATACGTACTGCTATGGACTACTTTAGACCTCCCAAATGCTTTTCTCTTCTTTCTTCCAAAGGGTTTCTTGCCCTCTCTGTCCGTCCGGTTTGGCTTCTGCTTCTGATAGGTTTAGGTTTATTCATTTGATATAACCGCCTTTCTGGGGTAATCAAAGCGGTGTACAGGTAGTAAAATACATAAAAATTCATAAAATACATAAAATAGATAAATTATACTTAACATAAAAACAGAATACATAAAAACTTTGGCCATCCTCCCGATGATGAAGATGTCCAAGATGAGGATATCCAAGCTAATCCTGAGGATAAGGATTCTGAGGATAATTCTCTGTAGAATAAACTCTACCTTTATTCTGCCTAGATGAGTGCTCCACCCTAGCACAGCGCAGCTGTGCTGAATCAGGCCCTGCCCTTTGAGATGAGTGCTTAGGGATTACCTCATAGCCCTCCTGATTGAACACACGTTTCCCCACTCCAGCTCCTCTAATGGCTGTTGGAAACCTGGTGCATTCTGGGACTGGTAGTCTTTTATGGGAAAATTCTGTTTTCTTATTTCTACCAGAACTGACAGGTTGCTTGTTCAGAGTCACTTCACCTTTTCTATAGCTCCTTCCTGAGCTATGATAAGCTTCCTTATCACAGGCTTCAGGACTCTAAAGACTTTTTTGTTCTGATGGGGTCAGTATTGGGAGTCCTGAAGGTTTTATCTAAGCTTACGGAGATTCCTCCCAAAGGTCAAAATTTCTGGCTCTGGATCAGTCCTTTCAGATGACTGCAGAGGAGAAAGAGAGGGGACCACTGGAGCCACAGATGGCTCCAAGTCCTCCCAGTGAAGTTATGTGGGTCTGGGCAGAAATAGTCTCGCTGTGTGGTCATCTGCAGGGGCTCTGCTCTGCTTGTACCCAAATAACATCAGACCAATGGGTGCTGGAAGTGAATCAAGAAGGCTATGCCCTTGAGCTTGTGTAGTCCCTCTGACGCTTCTGTGGTGGACAGGTATAAGCGGTCGCAGAGACCCTCAAGCGGCTGCTCCAGCTCAAGGCTGTAGTGCATGCCTCTGGGGAATTAGCTGGGGATGGTGACCCATTTACTTAATAGTACCGAAGAAGAAAGGGACCTTGCAGCCTATTTTTGACTTGAAGTAAATAAATGGGGCTTGATGAGTACCGTGCTTCTCATGGACTTTGCGGTTTATGATAGTGGCAGTGCATCAAGGAGAGTACTTGATGTTCTTGGATCTCTCTGAGGCATATCTTCATATTCCCCATTCATCTGAAGCATCACCAGTATCTGTGCTTTGCAGTTCTTATGGGTCATTTTCAGTTTCAGGCCCTACCTTTTGGCTTTGTCATGGCTCCTCAGCGGTGGTGGCTGCATTGAGCAAGCAAGGTGTGTTCACCCTTATGTGGACAACTAGCTGACCAGAGCAAAGGCTATACAGGAGAGTTGGTTAGCCACGGGACAGATGGTGACTTTTCTCTAACAGCTGGGTCAAATCATCAAATTTCCAAGAGCAGGTTAGAACTGACTCAGTCGTTGGATTATCTGGGTGTGCACTTCAACACCAAGGCAGATCTGATTTTGCTAATGTCTGAGAGGATACAGGGCCAGATTTGAACTTTGTTGGGGATGATGAGTTCTCCTTGGACTTGGGATTATCTGCAAGTTCTTGGATCCATGGCAGCTACATTGGAGTTGGTGCCTTGGGCTAGAGCACACATGCATCCTCTTCAGCAGGTGCTCTTGTCTCTGTAGTCTGCACAGACACAGGATCTCCCCCTCCTTTACTTATACTATCCCTTGTTGTTAATATATCTCTTATTCTTTTATAATTAAATGGAGTTCCTTTCCTTCTTTTTGAAATATTATTTTATTGTAAACCACTTTGTTCCTTGGGTAAACGAATGTAAGCATATAAGATGATATAGAAAATCTAAAACTATAAACCATCTGTGGCAGAAGCTGCCATTTTTGCAAGGAGGCCAGAGTGAGTCTACGCTGGTGCTTGTACCCTGTCAAGATGTCAGCAGGAATGAATCTGGAGACACCAGAGAGGGTTCTAGTAACCATGGATGCCAGTTTCAGTGAGTGGGCATCTTGCCCCCCCTGTCCCAGGTGGCTCAAGGGCGTCGGTCTCTGGAGGCGAGCTCCTGGTCCATAAATTGATTGGAGGCAAGGACAGTATTCTTGGCTCTCAAGGCTTTTTGTCCCTGGGTCCAACATAAGGCAGTGTGGTTCCTGTCCGACACTGTGACTGCGGTATCTAATATGAATCGCCATGGGGGGTAGGGGGAACCCTGTGGTGGTAGTGGATGTGATACTGTTCTGAAGTGGGTGGAGATCTGCTTTGCCTCGCTATTGGCAGCTCATGTGGCCAGAAGACAGAACATTTAGGCCAGTTATCCAAACAGCCTCTCTTAAACCCGGGAGAGTGGTCTCTCTCAGAGTCTGCTAATTCAGAACGTGAGCCGCTGGGAGTGGCTAGTAATGGCTCTCATGGTGTCTGCAGCCAATGCCAGGGTGAGCAGGTTCTTTAACCATAGAAAGGAAAGAAGGTCAAAAGGCCTGGATGTGTTGATTCAAAAGTGGCCTTGGGATGGTCTACTTTATGTATTGTGTACCTTGCAGTGATACGTTTCTCCTGCTAGTGCTGGATGGCTTTCTGTCTCAGGGACCATTTCACATGTCAGAAATGGCTCTGTTCTTGCTTACAGTTTGGCTCTTGAGAGAGCGCAGTTGAGAAAGAAGGATTATTAACCTCAGGTCATAGAGTCCTTGCTTTGAGCACATAAACATTCCACTTCGTTGGCTTATGTTTAGGTTTGTAGGCTTTTTGAAGATTGGTGCGAAAAAAGGGTTCTTCATTACCAGATGTCTTGGCCCTTTTGCAGGTAGGGCTGGAAAAGGGACTTGCCATTAATTTCTTGTGAGTGCAGGTGGCTGGCAATATTCAGCTGCTTGGCTTCTGAAGTAAGATTAAAGGTATATCGTCTCCCATCTGGATGTAGTCCATTTTTTTTGAGGAGGGTTAAGCTTCTGCAGCCCCCAACTCAAGCGATGGTTCTGCAATGGGACCTTAATTTGGGGGTGTTTGGTGTTTTACGGCAGCCACATTTTGAGCTTCTTCCCGATATGTCTCTGAAGGATCTGATGCTGAAGGTGGTGGCCTGGTTGGTGACTTGTTCAGCACCGAGGATTTTGGAGCTCCAAGCATAGTCTTGCAGAGGGCTATTTCTGTTGTTCTCTAAGGAAAAATTGGTCATCCATCCAGTGCTCTCTTTTCTGCCCAAAGTGATGTTGGCAATTCACCTTATTCAGTCTGTGTGTATTCAGATGGAGATCCGGAGTCTTGTATGTTGCACAGGTTGGTTGCCTGCCCGACTCCTCTTCAATACTTAGAGAGCTAAAGGGTTTTGATAGTCAGATCATCTTTTTTGTGGTGGGGGTGTGGGGGACTGCAGAAGGATGGTGGCTTCCAAGGCATCAATTGCTCATTGACTGAAGGAGGCTATTGCTTCAGCCTATCTGCTGAATGGTCAGCTGATGCCAGTAGGGCTCTGGGCCCATTCTACTAGTGCTCTGGTATCATCATTGGTCAAGTCTGGTATGGTGCTGCACCTTAAGATTTGCAAGGTATCAACATGGTCATGCCTCCACTCCTTTGAATGTCATCATCGGCTGTATGTGCAAGCACAAAGGGATGCACAGTTTGGGGTGCGAGTGTTGCAAACTGGGCTCTCCTGGCCCTTCTATCATTAGGTATTGCTTTGGTACATGTCTAGACTGGATTGGAGAGACAATGAAGAAGGTGAAATCGGGCTTTAACTGCCAATTTTATTTCCTCGAATCCCTCCAGTTCTAGTATCCACTCTGAATGTTTCAAGCCTAGCTGGGCTGGAGGAATGGCGCAGAGGAGCAGGGATGCTGCTTCCTTTCCACAGGCCAGTTACCTTGTGCGTGAGTGTAGTTGCTACTGTGTGTTTCTGGTTCCTGTCCATTATTTTGGGTATTTAGGGCATGGTTTGTTCCTTTTTTTGGACCCTCTTCGGAGTTGCTACATAATTAGTAATCTGTTGTGGAGCCAGCTTTGTTTCAGAAATGTTGCTGAGGAGGTGGCTGCACAGGACCCATATAGGATAATGTCATGAAAATGTTCTCAGTCTCCATCTGCTGGAAGGAAGGCATAAACCCATGCGACTCGACTGGAGGAACTCCAAAGAAAAAAATTAGCAGGTAAGCTTAATTTCATCATAACCACAATTTTTTTGATCCTAGGAAAGCATCTGATTGCCTCAAAAATAAACACCTAGGGGAGAAAGTTACGTCACCTGCTTGAATGGCCGTGTGAGCGGCAAGCTCCGACCCGACCCCAGTGAAAGAGGAGATTTTAAAGTCCCCAAAAAAAATGTGGACCTGCGAGAATTTGCCTTTGCCGGAGCGGCATCGTCGGCGGGGGAAGGCAAGATGGCTGGTGCAGAGGCCACGCGGCGGGAACAAGCTGATCTGCGTGCGAAGGGCCTGGAGGGAGTAGAGGCTGATTCGGAGCCCAGTGGATGGGGATCGGTGACCAGAGAGGAGCTGAAACAGTGGTTCACTGAGGTCAAGGCAGAGGTACAAGTCTCAAACGGCGATTGAGGGTCTCATGAACACGCTTGAGGAGGTGGGAGAAGTAGCAGCCAGGCTGGGAGACCATGAAAATCGCCTGGAATTGCTCGAACAGCAGCAGGAGGAGTGGACTGACCAGCGGCAAGTAGAGGAGAGGTGGAAGGAGCAGATCAAATTGAAGCTGGAAGACCTGGAGAATTGCTCCCGGAGGAATAATTTGAGAATTAAAGGAGTTCCAGAGGAGGCTGAGTTCAGAGACTGTGCGAAAGTAGCGGAGGCAGTGTGCCTAGAGGCACTGAGGCAGGGAGGTGAGGAGGAACTGAGGGAAAGCATACAGCTGGACAGAGCCCATAGAGCACTGGGCCCAGTGCGCAATAACCAGCTCAGAGACATAATTATCTGCCTCAAGGACTATAAAAATATAGAGCGGTCTTCTCAGAGTATATAATTGAATTAAACTCGGTGTGAATACTCTATTGTAACTTGATGTCAATATTTAAAAGAAATTTTTACAAGGTAACAAAATGTATATTGCCAGTCAATCTTCTTCGTATGAAAGTATAAAAACTCTCTTCAATTTTCTAACGGTAGTCTCAGAACCAGAGGACACTCTGCACCACACGCTTTGTGGAAAAGGAGTATTGCCTCATTCACATCAACGACTACAGGTAGTCGTTGATGTGAATGAGGCAATACTCCTTTTCCACAAAGCGTGTGGTGCAGAGTGTCCTCTGGTTCTGAGACTACCGTTAGAAAATTGAAGAGAGTTTTTATACTTTCATACGAAGAAGATTGACTGGCAATATACATTTTGTTACCTTGTAAAAATTTCTTTTAAATATTGACATCAAGTTACAATAGAGTATTCACACCGAGTTTAATTCAAGGACTATAAAGTCAAGGAGAAAATAGCGGCTAAGATGAGAGGGCTGAGTAACTTCAAATGGCAGGGCTACTCAGTGGCCATATTTGCGGACCTCTCCCTGGGAACTTTGCAGCGGAGGAGGGAATTGGCCCCCATTACTAAAACCCTCAGGAAGGAGGAAGTAAGATACCGATGGCTTTATCCATTTGGACTGGCCTTCTCAAAGGGGGACAGAACTTGGAGAATACAAATGGTAGAGGCAGCGTGGGCTGCCCTAAAGGAGGCGGGCATGGAAGGACCAGCGGCAGCAGCCAGAGCGGAGTGGACCGAAGGGATGCAGGACAGAGCACGGAGAACCAAGCAAGGAGGATTGCAATGAGACCGACCCAGGGAAGACGACGGGGACCACCGGAGATCGCAGCGGAGAGGAGTGAAGAGATGATGGACAGTGAACTCGAGTGGAAGCCAGAGGGCTACTGCAGCCACAATTGAAAGGACAAAAGAGGGATGGAGTACCTGTAAGATTAATGCAATGGGGTGCGGGGAGGGTATGGGGGACGAAAGGGGCTAGGGGAGGGGGGAGAGGAGTTCTTGGGGAGAGGAGGGAGGGGTGGAAAGGGGAGACGGTGGAGGGAGGAGAAGGAGTGGGAAGGGACTGGGTAAGGGATTGCATGGGGGGGTCGGGGGAGAGCGGGTGACTCACTACTCCAGGTCAGCCTGGTTAGAGACGGGGCAGGGGAGGGGGGAGAAAGGGAAAGGATTCGCAGGCCTGAAGGGCAATAGGAGCAGGGAGAGGGAGAAGCTGATAGTGGCAACAGTAAACACGAAAGGATTGCGGACATGGCGCAAGAGGTGCTTGCTGGAACGGGAGGGTATAAGGTTGGGGGCAGACCTGGTATACATACAGGAGACCCTTCTGAAAGTTGGCCAAGAAGGGCTGATAAGGACCAGGAATTACCCGAGAGTCCTATTGGCTGGGCAAAGGGAGCAACCAAGGAAGGGGGGGGGGAATTTTGATAGGGGAAAAATATAAAGATGCGTTGGTGGAGGAACAGAGGGATCACAAAGGGAGATGGGTGGCTGTTAGCTTTATTCTAACAGGAGAGGAGGTGTGGGTAGTAAGTATTTATGGGCCGAATACAAAGAGGGAGGATTTTTATGAAAGGCTCATGATAGAACTGGAGGGATGGGGGGCAACACCGGTGATTATGGGGGGGTGATTTTAATATTACGATGAACCCACGGTTGGACAATAGAGGAGGAGGAGGGGGGGGAAGGAGAGGAGAAGTTTGTTAAAGTTAAAGGAGAGACTGGGCATGGTGGATATGTGGAGAGTGAGGCACCCAGGGGAAAAGAGATACACCTTTTATTCCGCAGCACATGGATATGTAAAGCAGGCTGGATATGCTGTGGGTGAGTGGGAGTTGGGGGTCCAAGGCAAAAGAAGTGGAAATAGGAAATATTGCATTTGATCTGGGGGAGAGAGATAAGGGGGTGAGATTTTGGAGATTGAACGAATCACTGCTGAATGAGACGTGTTATGTGGCAAGAGTCAAGGAGGTGATTAGGGACTATCTGGAGTGCAATTGGAATGGGGAGGTGACCACGGGAATAGTGTGGGATGGGTTAAAAGCAGTCGTGAGGGGGCATCTGATCAGTATGGCGGCTCAGGAAAAGAAAAAAAAGAGAGCGGTGGAAGAAAGGCTGCTGCTGTGGGTGGAGAGGTTGGAAAGGAAACACCAGGAAGGGGCTGACCCCCGGGTGCTACAGGAGCTGTTAAAGGTGAGAGGGGAGCTGGGTCAGTTACGGGCGGCAGAGATAGTGCATTCCCTGGCAAAATTTAAAACAGGGGTGGTATGAAGGGGGGAATAGAGGGGGGAGGAAGTTAGCTTGCCGGTTGAAAGCGCAGCAACAGAAGTCCATGATAGGAGGTGTGCGCAATCAAAAAGGGGAAATGGTGTATAAGGCAGAGGAAATTAGGAAGGCCTTTGTAGCCTACTATGAAAAGCTGTACAGTAGTGAGGTGAAAGGGGACGGGAAGAAGGGCGAGGAGTTTTTGGAGAAGTGTAGTCTAAGTAAGCTCACGGAGGGAGAGGCAGAAGAGTTGGGGAGACCGGTGACATATGAGGAGGTGAAGGGAGCAGTGGAATCCTTCAAAGAAGGGAAAGCACCGGGTTTAGATGGCTATACAGCAAAGTTTTATAAAGTTATGCAAGACAAGATAGGGGGATTGTTGATGGAGGTTTTCAGTGGGGTGTTGCGGGGGGAGGGACTTCCCCGATCCATGGAGGAAGCAGGTATAACGGTTATACCAAAGGAGGGGAAGGATCACACTGTCTGCGGAGCCTATAGGCCCATCTCGCTCATTAATTTGGATGCTAAAGTGTTGGCCAAGATCATGGTGGCTAGGTTGCAGAGAGTAATGCAGAAGTTAGTGCATAAGGATCAGACGGTGTTCATTAAAGGGAGAAGGGAGGAGATAATATCCAGAAGTTGTTCAACGTTATGTGGTCCTTGCAAGAAATGGGGAGGGAGGCGGTCTTTTTGACGGTTGACGCCGAAAAGGCCTTTGACAGAGTAGAATGGAGATTTATGTTGCAGGTGTTGGACAGAGTAGGGGTGGGAGAGCAGTTTTTAAAGTGGGTAAGAGCATTATATGCTTGTCCAAGGGCAAGGATAAGGGTAAATGGGGGATACTCTGAGAGCTTTAGGTTGGGCTGTTTGCCTTGGTTATAGAACCGCTGGCGGATTACATCAGAGGGCAGGTGGATATCCGAGGGATTGAGGTGCAGGGGCAGTTAAGTAAGGTAGCACTCTTTGCTGATGATGTTATCTATACCTTGGGGCACCCTTTTGTCAGCCTCCCAAACTTGCTAAGGGCGGTAGGGCACTATAGTGAGGTGTCGGGATATAAGTTGAACTTAGACAAGACAGAAATACTGGGATTTAACTTGGAAAAGGAGTTAGAGGAGAGGTTGAGGGAAAAGTTCCTATTTAAATGGGTGCAGGGAAGTTTTCGTTATCTGGGGATACAGTTGGGCAATTCAATAGGCCACGTACAGGACTGGAACTATAAACCCTTGATAGAGGCGATAAGGAGAGATTTAGAAAGATGGAAGGGACTTCACCTGTCTTGGATGGGGAGAATAGCTACAATAAAGATGAATGTGTTACCACGGATCTTATTTGTCTTTATGGCATTACCGTGTAAAGTTTTGAGGAAATGTCTTAAGGGGTTGCAGGACTTGATGATGAGGTTTATTTGGGAGGAAAAGAGGCCGAGAGTGGGCAGGCTGACAATGTTTAGACCGCAGGAGGAAGGGGGGTTGGGAGTACCTAATTTGGTTAAGTATTACGAGGCAGCACAGCTCAGGGCCCTGTTTGTGTGGAGAGAGAGGGGGGGAAACCCCGCAATGGGTACATATGGAGAAGGAAGGGAGGGAATGTTTGGAGGCGGTGGTGTGGGGAGGAGAGGTGAAAGGGCTGGGAAGGGAGAATCTGAATCCGCAACAGAGGTTAACGTTGCAAATCTGGGGTAAATGGAAAGGCTATTTACTGCAAGGGAAAGTCTGTCCCGGGCGACGTACCTGCAGAACATGGGTATCTTTACTCCGGGGAGATGGGGAGGGACCTTCAAAAAATGGGCGGTGAGGGGACTGGAAAGGGTAGGGCAGGTGTTAGATGCGACCGGGAAGATAAGGCCCTATGCAGCTCTACAAAGGGAATATGGAGTGAGGGATAATGAATTTTATGCTTATATGCAGCTGTGGTACTACCTGCAAAGGCAGGGGGTTAGGAGGGACCTACAAGGCCGGCTAACGGATTTTGAGGAATTGATGGACCAGCAAGACTTGGTGAAGGGTCTGGTTTCTAAACTATACCGACTGTTGAATGCCAGGCAGGAGGGTAAGGCCAGGTGGCAGGAACAATGGGAGGGGGAATTGGGGGGGCTCCTGGGAGGTGGAAGGGAATTTATGAGGGAGAGAAGAGGCTCGCATGGGGAACGGCTCTGGTGGAGAATTGTCTTAAATTTAGGCTCAGGATGCTCTGGACTCCTGCTAAGCTACACCGCATCTATCCGGAGAGGGTGGGTAGCTGTTGGTGGGGGTGTGGGGAGTGGGGAGACCTTTTACATATGGCTTGGAGGTGCCCAAAAGTGCAGCCCCTGTGGCGGGAGTTAGTGTTATTATAGAGCGGTTACAGAGATTACAGATAAAACTTACCCATGCCCAACTGGTGCTGACTGAGGGGGATGAGGAAGGGAGTTGGGGGTTAGCTATTTTTCGAAGCTACTGTGTGGTAGCGGCTAGATTGGCAGTCTTACAAAAATGGAAGAATAAGGATATACCAACGATGAGGGAAATCATTGGGAAGTTAGTTTCTTTGGGAGGTCAGTAAAGTGGGAGCTTGTGGGCAAAATAGGCAAGCAAAGCATGTGGAGATATGGCGAGAGTATGAGGGCTGGAGAGAGAGGGGGTAGGGAAGGGGGGGGTGGTCAGGGGACGTGCCCATCCCAGTGGTAGTGGGAGGCTGTCCTGGGCCTGAATGATGGAGGAGAGGAGGAGGGCTGGGGGGACACTGGTCACCTGAAGGTACTGGGAATGGCCTGTGGTTGATATGGGTGTGGATATAGCTGTGCAGAATGTTGATATTGTTGCCATTTGCTGTTGATGTATCCTATTGGTATTACTACTGTAAATGGGGGTTCAGTGGGGAAAGAGGCTGTGGATGATAAAGATGTACTGGGATGTGACCGGGGGGGGAGTGGGGGGTGGGATTGGGGGGAGGGGTGGGTGGGGTGGGTGGGGGCGGGGGGGGGAATTGAGGGGGTAAAGGGTGCCACCATTAGGCTGTTGTTAAGGGGACTAGGATGGTGGATGGTTTATTTGTATATGATGAGTTGAATGATAATAAATAAAAATTATTAAGTTGGAAAAAAAATAAAAATAAAATAAACACCTAGAATTCCAAATGATAAAATTCCTAGAATTAGAAACCTTAATTTATAAACCTCTGGCCTATGTGTTGAATGGAAAATGGAGTGCATGGAAGAGGGTATAGGAAATGTGGTGACATGAAGGTCCGCTATGATGGGTTGTTAATATATTTAATTTGATTAACTCGGCAAACTGTGGTGGTACCATAAAAGGTAAATTGTTATTGGTTTTGAGCTGTTGGTCAAATTGTAACACACTGTACATACACACTTTGCTACCCTAGTTATGTTGTGCCCAGTTCTCTCTCAAGAGATGTAGATGTCGCAATGCTTGCAGGAGCCAGCTGCTGTGAGAATTTTCTGTATCTAGCCTACATAAAATACAGGATGGTCATTTCAGTCCTCTTGAGTGCCATTTTTTGAAAATTCATTGTTACATTACTTAAACTAATCAGTATGTTTTCCTTTTTCCGGTGTTAGGTGCTACGTGTGTGATAATGAAGTCCCATACAACAGTTCTAATCGGTTAGGTCAGCTTGTGGACTATATTAGAAAACGAGCCCTTGCTGAAACACCCATTACAGGTGAGTAATATCCAGTTTCAGGGAGTCTGACATGGGACAGGTAAGACTTTTTTTTTTTCTTTTTGGGGGGCGGGGGGGGGGGGGAGATATACAGTGGCAGAGGATAGCGCTGATAAAGCAGCCAGCTGTTGCCAATAAACTTAGAACCCGGATGTTCAATGCTGGGACCATACCAGTCACCAGCATTGAATATGCAGGTTAGCCAGATAGAGCATTAGCTAACCAGCTGGCAGTGATATTCAGCCACTGGCTGGTTAGCTAAAGCAATGAAAGGTGAGCTATTACAGCTTCAGCCTCTGTCCATACAGAAAGCATGATGCCAGTTGAAGGACCGGTTCCATGTGCAGGATGCCTGCTGCTGCTACTGCTACTATTACTACTACTACTACTACTACTACTACTACTACTACTACTGAACATTTGTATAGCACTACAAGACGTATGCAGCATTGCATATAGACATGTAAAAGACGGTCCCTGCTCATCAGAGCTTACAATCTAGTCAAGACAGACAACACAGTAGCTGTAGACATGGGATACATCTAGGGGGAAAGGTAAGGAAACACAAAGGAGATCAGGTGAGTCAAGATCCGAAAGCGGCAGCGAAGAGGTGAGTTTTCAGCCTGGATTCGAAAAGGGTCAGAGAAGGTGCCTGATATATAGACTCGGGTAGATTGTTTCAGGCATAAGGAACAACAAGGTGAAAGGAGCAAAGTCTGGAGTTAGCAATAGAAGAGAAGGGCACATATAGAAGCAATTTGCTGGGGGGGGGGGGGTTTCGCGTGATTAGAGTCTCCTGAGTGGATGCCTTGAGATCAAGCTCTATCTCCTGGTCAAAAAAACCCCAAAACATTTTAAAGTGTGGCTCAGTGACTGCCTCGGGCACCGGAACTTCTAAGAACACCCCGCCTCCCCCGCACACCATAGTGACATCAGCAGCAACTCGAAACGGCTGGGAGCTTCCAGGGATGCTGGTGAAAACCTCATAGCTGACGAAGCACCAGAACAAAGAGTGAGGGTAAAATGGCAGCCGACCTACAGGCACCTGCCATATGTGAGCTGACCAAAAATCTCACAGTGATTTTGGATGAGAAACGTACTCGATTACAGACCTTGATCAATATTAAAGGAATGCTAGAGGGACAACTGACACGTCTAAATGCGGTGGAGGAAAGGGTGGTGCAGCAAGATGACTGCATGACTCAGTTGGAAGTGCAAATTGCTGCCCTGGAGCGCAGCAGGCAAGCCCTCATAGAAAAACTGGATGACCAAGAGAAGAGAGGGGAGGCACAACAATATCTGCCTCATAGGACTACCTGAATCTATTAAAGAAACTGAATTATGGGATGTGGTAGAGAAGTGGCTTATTTATTTATTTTCATTTCTTATATACCGCGCTCTTTTAATCAGTGCGGTGTACATATGAACAAAAAACAAACACAATGTACAAGGCAACATTGGTTTTTACAATGAACAGGGTAAACTAACATGGAGATAACTGGGGGAACTATATACATGGTATGATGATTAATTACATGGTTGTAGTAAATACATTACGAGTGCAAGCGCTGTATATCAAAAGGGGTAAAAACGGCGTGGTGAGTGTAAGGGTCGTGTCGATTAACCGTTTTCTGAAGGGGTCATAGAAATGGAGTCGCCTGGGGAGCTGTGCTCACTGGGTGTAGAATCCGAATAATATATTAGAAACAGGTGGTATTTAAGAGCTTTCCTGAATGAGGTTATGTTTGTGATGGCTCTGATTTCAGGTGGGAGGGCATTCCAGGCTCTGGGTGCGAAAAGGGAGAATGCTCTGCAAGCTGTTGTTTTAGAGCATTTCATCAACAATCTTGGAAGATCAATGGTGTTCAAAGAAGAGGGCCTCCTGGTTCTATTAGCTGGAGTGACATGATTAAGATTATTGATGGGCGAGAGGGGTTGGATCCTTGAGGCCTTGAATGTCATGACTAGAGCTTTATAGAGAGTTCTGGCCTGTAGAGGTAACCGGTGTAGGCTCTTCAAGACTGGCATTATGTGGTCGGAACGTGATACTCCTACGAGAACTCTCGCAGCTGAGTTCATGGCCAGACGGAGAGGGTTCAGTGTTGATTGTGGGAGCCCATGTAGGATGATATTGGCAAAGTCTAGATGTGGGATTACCAAGGCTTGGAGGAAAAGATGGTGGCGGAGCGTGTACATAGATTGGACCCTCGATGAGAAGACCCCAGCTGGCCTAGGCCGGTCATTGTCAGAATATTGAACTTTGTGGAGACATACACTTTGATGGGCCGCTATAGAGAGAAATGTGACCTAACTTATAAAGGCAGCAAGATTCTGATATTTAACGATTATTCAGTTCAAGTGGCTGAAAGTAGGCATACGATGGCCCCATACTGTTCTGAGATGGCTCGAAGAGGAATTTGATTTGCTCTGCAATTTCTGGCATGGGTGAGGGTGATGCACGAAAACTGGACACAGCAGCTGGAGACCATGGAAGCGGTGAAGGCCTTCATCGATGGCCTTCCACGCACTTGAACCAAGAGAAGGACATTGTGGACAGTATGATTCTTCCCTTTATCTTTTGTTCTCTGTGGCCCAATTGGCAAGAGGTGGAATGTTAGTAGTGGACATGACTTCTCCGAGGACAAGACCATGAGAGAGGGAGCGCAGGCAACCAATGAGGGCCCTGGGCCGTGTGGGAGAGACTAGTCACACAGGCTGCAGTGCAGCGAGGATAACCCTGGGGTTTGCGCCGCGGAACCCCTGATGGACAGCTAACATTCTTCCTTTTGGGAAAGAGTGGTTGAGGGTTGAGATGTTTGATTTTGCACATACATAAGGTATGAGCTATGGGTGTGATGCACGTTGGGGGGGGGGGTTGGTTCAATGGAGCAGAGAGGCTGGGGGGGGAGATCTAACACTACAGATCAGTGAGTGAGGTTAGCTCGTGCTGGGAAGATATTTCACCTGATGGAACGGGGGGAGGATTGGGGAGGAGGGGGAAGGAGCAGAATAGGGGGGGGGGGACGGGAAGAGACAAGATGAAGGGGGGGATGGAAAAGAGCACACACATCTCCATCTGGAACAGCTAGTGGGGAGGCCGACAGAGCAGGGCACCCTGTCCTGTTGTGAGACGGGAGATCCCAGTCTTGCTTGGCCAACCTTGGTGGGATAGTCTATGATATTGGAGGGTTGTTGGATAGGCTCAAAATATGCATGTTAAATATGGACAGTATCCACTCCCCAGTAAAGCGCACCAAATTGCTATCCTTTTTTGCAAAAGGGGGGGTGGGTCGACAGTTTTCATGCAGGAGACCCACCTCAGCATGGGGGAACACTGGAAATTGCTAAGGGGCTGGGTAGGAGAACTGGGCTCTGCTGCCTATAACGGGTGACAGCGAGGGGTGGCTATGCTCATACACAAGAGTGCCCTTCACAGCTCACAAGCGCGTGGCCGACCCAGAGGGCCGTTACCATCTTTTTGGGGAGAGATACAAGGGAAAAAATTTGTTTTTTGCAATTTTTATGCCCTGAATGTGTATCAGCATAGTTTTTTTTTTTACTATCCTACTGGCTAGGATGCTTAGCTTTCGAGACTATGTATAGGTAGAAGCTGGGGACTTCAACTTGCCACAGGACCTCTCTGTGGATTGTAAATCCCCCCCCTCCACGAACTTGGCAGATGCAGATGACAAAATAGAGCAACAATTTCCTTCTAGAAGAGCTGGGCCTGGTGAATATGTGAAGAACGCTGCACCTGCAAGAGGCAGACTTCACGTTCTATTCAAACCCATAAGAGAGCTACTCACAGCTAGACTACATCTTAATTTCGGAGGGGCTGTTCCCGGGGTTGTTAAGTCGCTATAGGAGACATTGCACTTTCGGACCACACACCGGGATGGATAGAGCTGTGCCTGGGTCCTCTGGGACCATGGGAAAATGGAGGGGGGGGGGGTGGCACATGAATCCAGCCCTCTATAAAGATTGGGCGAATTTTGTTGACGTTGTAGAGGAAGAAACAGCAGGTTTTAGCTATCAGTTGGATGTGTGTGGAGAAGGAGAGAGAGAGAAGTCAAATATGACCCCAAGGTTGCAAGCTGAGGAGACAGGGAGTAGTAGAGAGTTATCCACAGAGACGGAGGAAGGGGAGAGGAGGGTTTAGGGAGAAAAATAAGCTCAGTTTTGGCCATATTTGGTTTCAAGCAGTGGTGAGACAGCCTGCAAGCTGAAGCTCTCATGAGACAAGTGGAGGAACTCAGAGAAGAGGTGGTGAGGCTGATAAGCATAGTGACAGTGAGAAGTACATTGAGATGCTTCTTGAAACATCCAAGCTTTCCAATAGAGGTGAAGATGGGAGGCTACAGAATGAAGAGTTGGACATGAGTCACCAGAGCCTGCAGAATCAATAATCCAACTCCTCTAGCCCTTTAATTGAAGAACCAATATGCAGCCCTGGAAGTGGAGGAGGTGAAAGCGTCCCAGGAAAGGGAAGAGCCAGAGCTCAAGCACCTCAACTTGCAGACTTGGTGACCACAAGGAAGAAAAGGGTAGTGGTGGTTGATGATTTTCTTTTGAGGGTCCATCTGCCGACCAGACTTGTTGTCCAGAGAGGTGTGCTGTCTGCCAAGTGCCAAAATCTGAGGTTACAGAGAGTTTGCTGAGCTTGATAATCCTACTGACTATTATCCAATGTTGCTCATCCATGTTGACACAAATGATATTGCTAGGTATCCCTCTGAGCTTATCAAAAGTGACTTCATGCTTCTGGGACAGAGGGTGAAGCAGATAGGTGTGCTGGTGATGTTCCCTTCAATCCTCCCTGTTGAGGGTAAAGGCCAAAGCAGAGAAGCTCACATCCTGGAGATGAATGCATGGATGGTGTCATTGAGAGTGTTTTGGTTCCTGGACCATGGAAAGATGTTTCAGGGGCTGCAGAGCAGAGATGGTATCCATCTGCCCAAGAAGGGTCAAAGTGTCTCCTGCAGCAGATTGCCTAACCTACTGAAGAGGGCTTTAAACTAGTTTAATTTTGTTGGGGTTGAAGAAAGCCCACAGATAAGTGAAAGATTAAATACCTCTGTAGAAATGGGTAATAGGGGCAACATCTGGAAAGCGGTGTGTATGAATGCCTGTAGCATGGGAAACAAGATCACAGATGTTGAGGTTTTAATGGAAGAGGCTGACTTGGATTTAGTAGTGGTTAGGGAGACATGGTTCACGGACAACCATGATTGGGATGTAATTATACTAGGTATACTTTATTCAGAAAGGACAGGGTAGGAAGAAAGGGAGGAAGAGTGGCACCAGATGGTGGGATACAGCATTATGACTAGGGCTGATAAAATCCATTCAAAAGCGAGGGTCTTAGACTTTAGGAAAACTAACTTTGCCAAGATGGGAACAGCTGGGGGATGTAGAAAAGCAATGGGCAAAAGTGAAAGGGGATATTTTAAGGGCAGCAAACCTTTGTGTTAGACAAGTAAATAAATGTAAAAGGAAAAGGAGGTCACTATGGTTATCAAAAGAAGTGGCTGAAAAGGTGAAGAAAAAGAGAGGCCTTTATAGAATACAAGAGATCACCAAGAGAGGAAGACATCTATATCTGGAAAAACGTAGAGAAGCTAGCAAAGTAGTCAGGAAAGCAAAAATATCAAAAAAGAAGAAATAGCCAATGCAATAAAATGGGGGGAGGGATAAGCCTTTTTTTCAGACATTAGTGAGGGAGGAAGGGCAAAAGTGGTATTGTCAGACACAAGGGTGTAGGGAAGGAATAAGTAGAAGCTGATGAAGATAAAGCAGAATTGCTTAACAAATACTTCTGTTCTGTATTCACAGATGAAAGGCCAGGAGCAGAACCTTTGAAAACACCCACAAATAGGAACAGAAGTGATGGGGATCTTGAACAATTTCTAAAAGACTATGTTCGTGAGGAACTAGCCAAACTAAAAGTAGACAAAGCGATGGGACTTGATGAGATACATCCAAGAATACTGAAGGAACTTGGGGACATTCTAGCGGCTCCACTGACTGACCTTTTCAGTGCTTCTTTGAAGTCAGGAGTGGTCCCAGAGGACTGGAGAAAGGCACATATGGTCCCTTTGCACAAAAGTGGAAGTAAGCATAAGGTTGAAAACTACAGGCTGCTTAATCTAACCTTTTTGGTAAGTAAATTATTGGAAACTCTGTTAAAAGAGAGAGTCCAATGGATTGCAGGATCCGAGGCAGCATGGGTTTACCAGAGGCAGGTCTTGTCAGAAAAATCTGATTTGATTTTTTTTAACTGGGTGACCAGGGAGTTGGACCGAGGGAGAGCCCTAGATGTGGTGTACTTAGATTTCAGTAAAGCCTTTGACATCGTTCCACACAGGAGACTTATAAACAAACTGAGCACCCTAGGGATGGACCTTAAAGTAACTGACTGTGTTAGAAATTGTTTGAGTGGGAGGCGAGAAAGGGTATAGGTAAAGGGAGCTCACTCTGAGGAGAAGGAAGTTACCAGTGATGTGCCGCAGGAATCTGTGTTTGGTCCGAGTCTTTTTAACATCTTTGTTAGTGATATTGCGGAAGGGCTGTTGGGTAAGGTTTGCTTGTTTTGCGGATGATACCAAAATCTGCAATAGAGTAGATACCAAGGAAGGAGTAGGTGACATGAGGAGGGATCTCGCTAAGCTTGAAAAAAGGTCAAGAATTTGGCAGCTGAAATTTAATGCTAAAAAATACAGGGTCATGCTCTTGGGTTGCAAAAAATTCAAGGGAGTAGTACAGTGTAGGGGGTGAAGTACTTTTGTCCATGAAAGAAAAGCGGACTTGGGCGTGATTGTTTCAGATGGTCTTAAAGCGGCTAAACAGGTGGAAAAGGCAACGACGAAAGCCAGAAGGATGCTTGGGTGCATAGGGAGAGGAATGGCCAGCAGAAAAAAAGAGGTGATAGTACCTATGTATAAGTCTCTAGTGCGACCTCATTTGGAGTATTGTGTGCAATTCTGGATACCGTACCTTCAAAAGGATATAAACAGGATGGAGTTGTGCAGAGGGTGGCTGCTAAAATGGTTAATGGTCTTTGTTATAAAGCATATAAGGACAGACTTAAAGATCTTAATATGTTTGTGTTAGAGGAAAAGTGAGATAGAAACATTTAAATACCTTTGTGGCATAAATGCACAAGAGGAGAGCTGCTTTTCAGTTGAAAGCAAACTCTGCTATAAGGGGACATAAGATGAGGATGAAAGGGGATAGACTCGAGAGTAATATGCGTAAATATTTGTTTACGGAAAGAGTGGTAGATGCATGAAATAATTTCCCTGTGGAAGTAGTAGAGATGAGCACAGTATCTGAATTTAAAGAAGCATGGGACAAACGCAGAAGATCTTGTAAGGAAAAAAAGGGGGCTATTATAGTTGATATGGAAGGGCAGGCTAGATAGGCCATGTGGTCTTTTTTTTTTCTGCAGTTATGTTTCTAACTTTCGCCACTTTGGAATAACCAGCTAGCGGCCGTATATTGCCATTAGCCAGTTATCCCTTGGTGTCACCTCCGCTCTGCTCCCGGAACACCCTGATGCTAGCCAGCTAGCATTGGTGCATGTAGTAGCATCACCCAGGGATATTTAGTGGCATTAACCATTATTGCCACTGAATATCTTACTAGAAAAATCCAAGTTATTAATGTTCCTGTTTAGTGTACATTACCAAGTTTAAGTTACAATGTAAACCGCTTTGACTGAAATGATAAAGCGGTATAAAATACCTGTTAAATCAATAAATTGTTTTGAATATCCCCCTTTTTATTTATAATTTCCATTATTTTATTACATAGTACAGTAACACAAATAACTGTGCTAAAAAGAGCATCACTAATTAAAGGAGTAGCCTAATGGTTAAGAACACTGGCTTGAGAACCCAGAGACCAGGGTTCGATTCCCACTAGCACTCCTTGTGGCCTTGGGCAAGGCACTTAATCCTCCATTGTTTAAAATATAAATAAATAACTTGGATTATTTATTTATTTATATATGTCCCTGTTTAATGTGCTTGCGGATCAGGTCCACCAAGAAGAGCAACACACCACGTTCTCCAGGACCAAGCAGGAAGTCAGTCCTCACATATGGGTGACGTCGGCGCCGACGGAGCCCTCGCGGAGCAATTTTCCCCAGCTTTCAAAGAAAGCCTTTGGGAATTGCAGCGCGCATGCGCGGTCCTCTTCCCGCCCAAGGGTGCCATCTTGCTCAGTCTTATTTTTTCCGTGGAGCCCTACAGACGTTGCCTGTGAATCCCCGCAGAAAAGTTGATTTTTCTCTATTTTTATTTATTTTTTCTTCGGTTCGACGCCGGTTCTTTTCCCGCCGGACTCGCGACGCCGGTTGCGAGTCCGTCCTTTATTTTTCTGTTTTTTGTCCTTCGTAACAGATTTCGCGCTTTTTTCCTTTTTCCCTGGCTGCCCGGTCGTTCGACCTCGCAGGGGCCCTTTTTCCCCCGATGGCGGCCAGTGGTTTCAAAAAGTGTGACCTCTGTAAGAAACTTATGTCTGTTACTGACACTCATGACTTCTGCCTCCGCCCAGATCATGACCCCATGATCTGCACGCCCTGCGGCAAAATGTCCTCAAAAGCATTGAGGAGTCGGCAGCACCAGCGGGAGCGTATCTTCTCTGACTCCGGCCGGGCTCGGACCTCGTCAGAGGCTTCGACGTCTTGGGACTGTGGTCCTGAGCATCGTCTGAGTTCCTCTGAAAGGGGGTCTCCTACCCGGGAGCATCATCGGAAGAAGAAACCCGCGAGGGCGGGATCGGTGGACGCTCCTGGTTCCTCGAGGGCCAGGTCGCATAGCCCCGATTCCTGTCCCGGGTCCTTGGAGTCGGAAAGGCCGTCAAAATATCCTCGACTCGTGGACTTGCCCGCTCACGTAAGTACTGTTGTCCTCGTGGACTCGCCTCCGAAGGACCCGACGTCGGGCCCGATGCCGTCGGGGGCTGCTGGGTCTCCTGAGCTCGGACTCAGGTTGACGGCCTTGGAGTGCAGTTTGTCTGCCTTCTTGGACCAGCAGCGGGCATTGATCGCTGGCCTCGCTGGCGCTTCTGCCCTGACTGCCGGGACATCGACCTCCAAGTCGACCCCGGAGACCGAGCCGATCCTCGAGTCCATGAGGGTTCGAGTCGATCCTCGGTCGAGGTCTCCTTCGGCCTCCCGTTCGGGACCGAGGTCGTCAACGCCGACTCCCTCGGTGTCGGGGCGGATGGCATCAGTGCCCGCCCGACCGGAGCCGGTCGACTCCTCCTCCGAGGAGTCGGCCTGGGAATCTGAGGACGAAGAGTCACCTGGTTCCTTTCGGACTCGGTGTGTCCCTTCGGACTCCCCCGAGTCCGAACCTCGGAGACGGTCCCCCCCCCCCGGAGGATACCCGGTTCTCGGACTTCGTGAGGGATATGGCCAAAGCCTTGGCCTTCCCTGCGGATCCCGAGGAGGAGCCTCGAGTCGAAGAACTCGATGCCCTCCAATATGACTCTCCTCCGAAGGAGGCCTTTATTGTACCGGTTCCTCCAATGCTGGAACGGCTTCTCTTCCACATGTGGGAGAGCCCGGCGTCGTCGCCGGTGTTAAGCAAGCGGGTCGATTCCATTTATCGAGTCTGCAAGAGCCCCGGGTTCCAAAAGGCACAACTACCGCACCATTCCATGGTGGTGGAATCGGCCATGCATAGACTGAAGAGTCAAAAAATGCACTCCTCGGTGCCCCCGGGTAGGGAAGCCCGAAGCCTGGATGCCCTCGGTAGGAAGTGCTTCCAGGGCTCTATGCTTGCTTGTCGAGTCCAGACATACCAGCTCTACATGGGCATGTATCTTCGAGACCTGGCTAAGGAAATAGCCGGGTTCTCTGCTGGTCTCTCCGAACCTTTGCAGAGGTTCCAATCCTTGTCTACTGGTATTCGGGAGTGCTCCAAGTTTATCTCTCGAGCAGCCTATGATGGTTTTGAGGCTTCGGCTCGAGTAGCCGCGGCCGGCATCTGTGGACGCCACCAGGCTTGGCTTCAGACGTCCGACCTCGAGCCTTGGGTACAGGACAAGTTGGTCGATGTCCCCTGCCGAGGTGATAACCTCTTTGGCAAGCCCATGGATGAGAAGGCTGCACAAATCGAGACGGAGACTCTCACCAGGACTCGTCTCTCAAGGAAGACCTCTGCCCCTTCTCAAAAGAAGAAGGCCTTGGGGAAAAAGCCCTTTTACCCGAGGAAAGGTGCTGCCTATAAATACTACCCTCAGTATCAGGCCTCACCAGCTCCCCCACAGGGAAAGCAGGCCAAGGGACGGGGTAATGGGTCCCGTAGGCAGCAAGCCCCCAAGCCTGCACCACCGGCCCCTGCTCAGCAGGGTGGGGGTTTTTGACTTTCTCAGCATAGCCTCTCCCCCTCAGCTGGTTTCTCTCAGCACAGGAGGCCGGCTGGTCCACTTTGCCCACAGGTGGTCCAACATCACCACAGATACCTGGGTGCTTCAGATAGTTCAAAAGGGCTATCTTCTTCATTTTAACCAGGTACCTCCCTCCTACTTTCCAGGGGAGCCTTCCAGACTCCCTCTGCACAGGGACTTACTCCTTCAGGAGTTAGCAAGTCTTGTTTAGGAACAAGCCGTGGAACCGGTGCCCCACCACCTGAAGGGTCAAGGGTTTTATTCCAGATACTTCCTGATTCCGAAAAGAACAGGAGGCCTCAGACCCATCCTAGACTTGCGAAACCTCAACAAGTTCCTTGCAAAGGAAAAGTTCAAAATGCTTACCCTTGGAATCCTGCTGCCCTACCTCCAGCAGGGAGACTGGCTATGCTCCTTAGATCTAAAGGATGCGTATACTCATATCCTTATTCATCCCGACCACAGACAATACCTCAGGTTTGTTGTGGGCGGACACCATTACCAGTACAGAGTACTGCCTTTCGTCCTATCCTCCGCCCCCAGAGTGTTCACCAAATGCCTAGCAGTGGTGGCGGCCTATCTGAGACTTCAAGGTCTCTTTGTGTTCCCATACCTGGACGACTGGCTCATCAGGGCCCAGTCTGCCCAAGAAGCCACTCAGGCTACTCATCGCACTGTGGCTCTGCTCCAGCACTTGGGTTTTGTCATAAACTTCGCAAAGTCCACTTTGCTCCCCTCTCAAGATCTAGAATTCATCGGCGCCAGGTTGGACACTCTTCAGGCGCGGGCCTTCCTGCCTCTGGACAGGGCCCAGAGGCTCATGGATCTCGCCAGCCGCTTTCACAGCAATTCCCTGGTCTCGGCCAGGCAATTTCTGAGACTGCTCGGCCATATGGCTTCCACGGTCCATGTAACCCCCAATGCCCGCCTGAACATGCGACCTGCTCAATGGTGCCTTCGCAAACAATGGCATCAGGCCACTGGGAGCCTAGCGGACTCCGTACAGATCTCCGACCAGCTGGTCTCCTCTCTGCGATGGTGGCTTCATCTGCCAAACCTAGTGCTGGGGGTGACTTTTCAGCCCCCTACACATTCTCGGGTCCTGACGACCGATGCTTCTCTCCAGGGTTGGGGAGCACATTGCCAAGGGACTTGTACTCAGGGTCTCTGGACTCCTTGGGAGTCCGCTCAGCAGATCAACTTCCTGGAGCTCAGGGCCATCCGCCTAGCGCTCAAAGCCTTCTCTCACCTGATTTCTCACCAGTCGGTACTTGTCCAGACAGACAATCAGGTTGCCATGTTCTACGTGAACAAACAAGGCGGAACCGGCTCCTTCCTTCTCTGTCAGGAAGCACAGAAGCTCTGCTTTTGGGCCGTTCATCGCAACCTCGTCCTCAAAGCTGTCTATCTCCCAGGTCAAGAAAACTACCTGGCAGACAAACTGAGCAGGATCCTCCAACCGCACGAGTGGAGATTGGATCCCCTTGTGGTTCAGCGGATCTTTCTCCGGTGGGGCCTCCCCACCATGGATCTGTTCGCCAGTCCTCTGAACCGGCAGCTTCCCAGATTCTGCTCTCGACAGCCGCATCCTCTCCGGGTAGCGGCGGATGCTTTTCTGATTCCATGGTCCACAGGCCTCTTGTATGCCTTTCCACCCATGCCTCTGTTGTCTCGGACGCTCTTCAAAGTTCTCAGAGACAAGGCGTCGGTGATCCTAGTAGCTCCCCGGTGGCCGAGACAACCTTGGTTCCCGCTTCTGATGCAGCTGGCGGTGGACACCCCTCTTCCTCTGGGGTTTCAGCCCGACCTCCTCTCGCAGGATCAGGGGACGCTCCTGCACCCCAACCTTCGGTCCCTTCATCTGATGGCCTGGCTGCTGAAAGGGTAGTCCTTGCTCCTCTCCAGCTACCTCCAGATGTGGAAGAGGTCGTCTTGGCCTCCAGGAGGCCTTCCACCCGGAAGTCCTACGCTCTTAAGTGGCGTCGGTTCTCCGTCTGGTGTACTCAGCAGTCGCAAGACCCCTTCTCCTGTTCAACATCAGTGGTCTTGCAGTACTTGCTTTCCCTTTCCAATCTTGGACTTAAGTCCAACTCGGTCAAGGTCCACCTCAGTGCTATTTCTGCGCACCACCTACCGGTGGATGGTAGGCCTCTTTCCAGCCACCCTCTAGTGGCTCGTTTTCTCCGGGGCCTCCTACTCCTTAAACCACCTTTGCGCCCGCCAGCCCCAAACTGGGATCTCAATGTGGTTTTACAGCGGCTTACCTGTCCGCCTTTTGAGCCTATGGCTACCTGTCCTCTTCGTTTTCTTTCCTGGAAAACCTTGTTCTTGGTGGCCCTCACTTCTGCTAGACGCGTTAGTGAGCTGCAGGCCCTGGTATCTGATCCTCCTTACACTAGGTTCTACAAGAACCGGGTAGTCCTACGGACTCACCCTAAGTTTCTTCCTAAAGTGGTTTCCCCTTTTCACATCAACCAGGAGGTGGTACTTCCGACCTACTTTCCCAGGCCACACTCCAGCCGAGCTGAAATGGTCCTGCATACCCTGGACTGTAGAAGGGCGCTGAACTTCTACCTTGACCGTACGCGGGAGCACCGAAGGGCTGTTCAGCTCTTCGTGTCTTATGACCCCACCAAGTTGGGGCTCCCTGTCTCCAAGCGTACTCTGTCCATCTGGATTGCGGACTGCATCGCTTGGGCTTACGAGGCTGCCGGCCTCGTGCTGGAAGGTAGAGTCACCGCTCATCGTGTTCGGGCGAAGGCTACGTCAGTGGCTTACCTCCACTCTGTTCCGTTGGCAGACATCTGCCGGGCCGCTACTTGGTCTTCAAGCCAGACTTTTGCAGCCCATTACTGCCTGGAGAGGGAGTCCCGCAGGGACAGTGCTTTCGGACAGGCAGTCCTCCGTAACCTCTTCGAGGTATAGGCAACTCCTACCCTCCATCCCGGATGTTGGGCTACAGGTTGGAGACGTATTCAGAGAAGATTCCTTCCTTCTGTGCTGCTGAGCTAGAGGGAGCTCATTTTTGTGCCTAGGGTCTCCGGTAGCCTTAAGCTTGGGAGTCCCATATGTGAGGACTGACTTCCTGCTTGGTCCTGGAGAAAGCGTAGTTACTCACCTGTAACAGGTGTTCTCCAGGAGCAGCAGGAATCAGTCCTCACAACCCTCCCTCCTCCCCTTGGAGTTGCAGTTTTATGCTTTCGTTTTTTGCTAGTTTTTGCTGTCTTTTTGCTATGTCATCTGACTGAGCAAGATGGCACCCTTGGGCGGGAAGAGGACCGCGCATGCGCTGCAATTCCCAAAGGCTTTCTTTGAAAGCTGGGGAAAATTGCTCCGCGAGGGCTCCGTCGGCGCCGACGTCACCCATATGTGAGGACTGATTCCTGCTGCTCCTGGAGAACACCTGTTACAGGTGAGTAACTACGCTTTGCTCAAGGAACACCCAGTCAATAACACGTGGTGGTTTATTTGAAAGGATACTTTATTTAATAACAGCAAAAACCTGAGAGCCCGACACAGGCCGTGTTTCGTTTTCTACTTCCTCAGGGGATTCAGGTATGCTGCAGATGATAACCATAAATACTGTAATACATTCAAATACAATAACATTATATAAAATTATAAAAAACGTCTTATGCATATATAAATATAAAAACATATATAAAAACATACAGAGACCAATAAGAACCTGAACTAGAGACATTAAAGTATGAAACATTAATTAAAAGAAACATATATACAGCTAATTATTAAATCATCCTATATCATCTTTAATATGAAGTATCGAAAGGGTGTGTGGAAAAAACTAATGCTCTAAACACTTTAGGCTATGTGTATTCTATAAGGAGCCAGGAGTGAGTGAGTTGAACAAAAGACATAATAAGTTACTAAAATCAAAATTAAAAACATCAATAAATTAAAAATTCATTAAAATGCATTACCATTCTCATATCTAATCAATGAATAGAAGCAGAAGTGATATAAAACTATTTTCTTGCCTTGCTGTATATGAGAAAAACTCTAAAACACAGATACATATTTGCTTAAAAACCCTTAAGATATATATATTACTAAAGTGTAAATACAATAAAATATAAATACCCTAATCTTAAAATAGAAATACATTCTCCTTTAAAAATCCTTACGCTATATTTATTACTAGAATGTGAATGTAAAAAATTAAATAAATAAATAAATAAAAGTACCATACCCATGTGAATGTTCAACATGCACTGTTTGAAAATGATTCTTTATGAAAGCCGACTGAAGGCCTTTTCTATATAAAAAATGACATAAAAGAAATCAAATTCAACTATATTAGTTATGCCTACTGCTGTGCATTAAAAAATTCCCTGTAATGACTAGTATGTCGGTCAGGAACTCAAATTTCACTTCTCTACTTGTGCTTAAAACGAAACTGCTCATTTTCTAGCCGTTTGCTCCAATTAAAAAACTTTCTTATAGTTAAACTTGCAGCCTTCAGTCGGCTTTCATAAAGAATCATTTTCAAACAGTGCATGTTGAACATTCACATGGGTATGGTACTTTTATTTTATTTATTTTTTACATTCACATTCTAGTAATAAATATAGCGTAAGGATTTTTAAAGGAGAATGTATTTCTATTTTAAGATTAGGGTATTTATATTTTATTGTATTTACACTTTAGTAATACATATTTGCTTAAAAACCCTTAAGATATATATATCTGTGTTTTAGAGTTTTTCTCATATACAGCAAGGCAAGAAAATAGTTTTATATCACTTCTGCTTCTATTCATTGATATGAGAATGGTAATGCATTTTAATGAATTTTTAATTTATTGATGTTTTTAATTTTGATTTTAGTAACTTATTATGTCTTTTGTTCAACTCACTCACTCCTGGCTCCTTATAGAATACACATAGCCTAATGTGTTTAGAGCATTAGTTTTTTCCACACACCCTTTCGGTACTTCATATTAAAGATGATATAGGATGATTTAATAATTAGGTGTATATATGTTTCTTTTAATTAATGTTTCATACTTTGATGTCTCTAGTTCAGGTTCTTATTGGTCTCTGTATGTTTATGTTTTTATATTTATATATGCATAAGACGTTTTTTATAATTTTATATAATGTTATTGTATTTGAATGTATTACAGTATTTATGGTTATCATTTGCAGCATACCTGAATCCCCTGAGGAAGTAGAAAACGAAACATGGCCTGTGTCGGGCTCTCAGGTTTTTGCTATTATTAAATAAAGTATCCTTTCAAATAACATGTGGTGGTTTATTGACTGGGTGTCCCTGTTTAATGTACATTACCAAGTTTAAGTTTCAATGTAAACACCGCTTTGATTGAAATGATAAAGCTGTATAAAATACCTGCTAAATAAATAAGACCATCCTTCTGATTGAGAAATATTGCATGTCCTAATTCCTAAGAAACCCTTAAGGCTCACTCTACTAACCCCTGCCAAACTTTATCAACTTTTTCCATTCAAGCTACAAAATTATAGTCAGACCTCTTAAAACTGGGTATACTTATTATAACAGTTGATCTATTCATATCACACAAATAATCAAGTTTATCTCTTACCATTTGCAAAGAAGGGGCTTGTGCTTGCTGCCAGTATGCTGCAATCACTATTCTTATCAAACAAGGGAAACACACAAACAAATAATTTGTTTGTGCGTTTCCCTTGTTTGATAAGTATATTTGCGGGAGATATAGGGGGGTTAGTTTCTGTGGATAGCAATCACTATTCTGGCAACGCTACCTCACCAATCTACCTGCCTGCTGTCCCACTCCTGCAGTCTGACAACTCGAGAGTGCCTTCTCCAAATTCTTGGACACCATTTTCTTCACCAGTGTACTTAACATTCAACAACTTTGGGAATGAAGTTTTTGAGTTTCTATCTATGTAGTCATACCATATATGGAAACATAGAAACCTGATGGCAGATAAAGATCATATGGCCTATCCAATCTGCCCTTCCATACCGGCTACTACAATCCCTTTTTTTTTCTTTTAGAGATCTTCTGTATTTCTCCCTTGCTTTTTTGAATTTGGATGCAGTCCTCGTCTCTACTGCCTCTACTGGAAGACTGTTCCTCGCATCTACTACCCCTTCCGTAAAGAAATATTTCCTCATATTACTCCTGTTACCTCTCACCTTCATACTATTATGGCCCCTTGTTGCAAATCTTTCTTTCAATTGAAAGAGGCTCTCCTGTTCATTTATGCCATGGAGATATTTAAATGTCTCATATCCCCCCCCTCTCATTGATGACCCTTCTGACCCTTATGCCTTAAATCTCCTTTCCCTAACCTCCTCATTCAACCTCCAGTTCTTCTCTACCACTCCTGCTCACAAGCATGACTGCTGCTTTGACTTTGTCTTCTCCTCCAACTGCTCACCCTCCAACTTCACCACTTCAGTTCTGCCATTATCTGACCATTGCCTGCTAACTTTCACCCTCGCCCGATCTCCACCAACATGTTTAAAAAGCTTCACACTGTCGACCTTTCAGCTTTCTCCCCTGCTGTCTTATCACCTCTTTCCTGAACTATGTCATCTGAGTCTGTTTATTGGAGTAGTATCCTCCTATAACACTATACTCTACTCTCCTATACTCTGGATGCACTTGCTCCTGCCATTCCATGCTCTGTGAGGCGTACCGTACCTCAACCCTGGCTGTCCTCGACAACCTGCTACCTACATTCCTATGCCCAGTCAGCTGAGCGCCTTTGGCTAAATCACAATCTCCAGGAACAAGCAGGAATGTAGTCCTCACATATGGGTAACATCGGGTACCGACTTTGCCTGCGCAGGAAGCTCCCCAGCTACCAAAAGGAAAGCCTTTGGGAACAGTCCACTGCGCCTACGCTGCTGCCTTCCCGCTCTTCTAACTGACTTTCCTCTGTTCTCTTTTTTTTCCGTGGAGCCGACAGGATCGCTCCTGTACCTGCTGAAGAACTGCTGCCTTCACCGATAGCATCAATACTTTTTTCTCATCACTAATCTTTCTAATTTCACTTCTACTTCTTTTACCTTGATTAAAAAAAAAAAAAAATCTTTCGCTCACTTTCTTCTGAGCTCTCCTTTTCTTCAGAGTCTCATCAGGCCTATCCTCAGAGGCACCATGGAAAAACCAGCCAGTGGTTTTAAAAAATATAGGAAGTGCTCTGGCACAATATCGATAACCGACAAACATGACTGGTGTTTCAAGTGCCTTGGCCCCGCTCATGTCCCAACAGACTGCACACTCTGCAAGCAAATGACGAAACGAGGCCTTGGGAATCAAACCAAGAAGTTTGAAGAGCTCTTCCCAGCAGATACCCTCTCACTGGTCTCCACCACCTCCAGGGCATCCTCCGGCTCCAAGCATTCAAAAGATTCCAGACAGGGTGAGAGAAGATCCTCTTCTTCCTGCACTTCCAAGGAGAAGTCGCTGCCATGGGAGCCCTCGGAGACTCGGAAGGAACAGGGCAAGAAAATGAAGGACCATATGGTAGGCCATAGACATCGAGGGAGTGGACGAAGGACAGGTCCCGGGATCGTTCCCGTGCTCACCGGGAATCGTCCCGGACATCATCCAGTTCCAGTAACATGTCAAGGCATCCTCGGTGGGGAGTCGTGAGGTACCTGGAGCACCCACCTCCGCGGAACCTCCGATGCCATACACAGGTCCGGTGGTGGTTGCTGACCCCGCTCCATCCAATGACCAGGCACTGGAGATGTTGCTGCAACAATGCATGCTGACTCTGGAACGCACCTTAGCAGCTCTACTAGCAGCCTCGGTGCACCTAACACCATTGGCCCCTATGTCATTGCAGACCACATCGGCACCCACATCAAGAACACAAGCCAGCTCGATGCTGCCGTCAACCCCAATGTCTATTCCACCTGCAGTGCTACTATCTTTCCCGATGCCGGTACCGTCACCAATGCCAGTGCCCTTGCTGATACCTTCTCTGATGCCCGGACTATCGATCTTGATAACCTTTGTCGATGCCGGGGCCTCCATTGATGCCAAGAGATGCATGATCCGCTGCCTTCGGCAGATCCATCCTCTTCCAGGCACCATGCGGAACCAGAAGACATCAACCTCATTGCCACTCTAGACACCGGCGATACTCTCTAGGATATGACTCAGAATCCGACTCCGAATACAGATCCCTGGACTCAGACGACCTCAGAGATGTCATCTCTGAACCTTCTCCACCACAGGCCAGTACCAGAAGGAAATCACCACCAGAAGATATGCCCTTCCAAGAATTTATAAAGGCATGGCGGCAGTCTCTCCATTACTGCTGCTTCGGAGCCAGAGCCCAGAGCGGAAGAACTCGAGATATTGCAATATCGCACTGCACTGAAAGAAGCGACCACCTTACTGGTGCACTGCATACTGCACAACCTGATGCTTTGAATGTGGGAAACACCGTTATCCATCACTCCCATAAGTCGATGTCTCAATACCATGTACCAGTTTCCCGAGTGCCCTGGCTTCCAGAAAGCAACTCCCACACCACTCCATTGTGGTAGAGTCAGCCATGCGGCGCATCAAGAGTGCTAAGAACCATGCCTCTGTTCCTCTAGGATGTGAATCAAGAACCCTGTAATCCTTTGTGAGGCGCACCTTCCAGGCCTCCATGCTCGCCAGCAGAATCAACTCATACATCTTGTATAGGGGGATGTTCCTCAAAGAGTTAAATCAAGACTGGGAGGGCTTCTTGCCATTCCTTCCTGAAGAGAAGCACCCTGCTTTTCAAGCAGTCCTCACCCACAGTCAAAACGTCTCTAAGTTTGTTAAAAGAGCAGCTTTCGACACCTTTGAATCGTATAGTAGAACCTCCTCCATAGCCATGGGGCGAGACGACTGGCTTGGCTCCAGGCATCGGACTTAGAACAGTGGGTGCAGGACAAGTTGGTCAATATCCCCTATACAGGTGAAAACCTCTTTGGAAAGAATTGGAGGGAAAAGGCAGGTGAACTTGAAACCGATGACACCACTCTCAAGAGGTCGTCACGTAAAACTTTGGATCCCTCCAAAAAAAGGCTAAAACAAAAAAGGCCTTCTATCTGAAAAAGAGAAGATATTACCCAACCTACTCCCAACCAGCCTACCCTCCACAACACAAGGTGCTAAGCAAGCCAAAAAGACATGGTTGACCAAGCAAACAGCTCAACCTCAATCGGCTGCCTCTGCACCATCCTTTTGAATGACTTTTACATGGGGAACATGGCCAGTCCCATTCATTCCATTCCAGGAAGGCTCTCAAGGTTCATCTCGCAATGAAGGACTATAACCACCGAAAAATGGACACTGTCCATAGTCCACAAGGGATACCGTCTCAACTTCAGAGAACTAGCCCCTCATTGTTTCAAACAACAAGCCCTGTCCAAAAACTCTCTCGACCCCCCCCCCCCCCCCCATTTATATCAGGCGGTTACCTCACTCCTATTTCAAGGGGCCATCGAAACGGTCCCTCTGCAGGAACATCTCAAGGGATTCTACTCTCCCTACTAACTCATTCCAAAGAAATCAGGAGGCCTCAAGCCCATCCTAGACCTTCAAGATCTCAACAAGTTTCTTATAAAATAAAAATTCAAGATGATCTCCTTGGGGACCCTCCTTCCTCACTTGCAGCAAAATGACTGACTGGTTATGCTTCCTAGATCTCAAGGACGCCTACACTCACGTTCTAATCCACCCTTCTCACAGGTAGTATCTGCGATTTGTGTGCCAAGAAATGCACTATCAATACAGGGTGCTCCCCTTCAGCCTCGCCTTAGCGCCAAGAGTCCTGGGGAGCTCTCCTCTTCACAACACAAAACTATAGAACTTCTACAGTCCCTAGGCTTTGTAAACAACTTTCCAAAATCAAAGCTGATTCCAACACAATGACTGGAGTTCATAGGAACCATCTTGGACACCGTCCAATGCAAGGCCTTTCTCCCACAAGACCGTATGCAGAAACTCATACTCCTAGCAGAGACCATGCGGCAATGCCAGTCAGCACCAGCATGATCCTTCCTACAGCTTCTAGGCCACATGGCCTCCATGGTACACATAGTACCAAATGCCAGGCTGCACATGCGACAAATGCAGTGGACTCTGTCAACCCAGTGGACACAAGCCACTGAAAGTCTGCATGCATCCATCACCATCTCACCACACATAGCACAGTCGCTCCAATGGTGGGCAACCCCCGTCAATCTCCTCAAAGGATCACCATTCTGCCCCTCCCCCACTCCCTGACAACAGATACTTCCAAACTCCGCTGGGGAGCTCACTTGGACGCTCTCTCCGTGCAAAGCCACTTGTCTACCTTCGAGTCCACACAACAGATAAACCTCTTGGAACTTCAAGCTGTGTCGAGGGCTCTCCAGGTCTTCAAGCATCTTCTTGCCAACATCTTTGTCCTTGTACGAATGGACAATCAAGTGGCCATGTTCTACATCAACAAACAAGGGGTATGGGCTCTCTTCCCCTCTGCACGGAGGCATGCCACATCTGGGGCCAAGCCATCCAGCATCACATACTGCTCAGAGCAATCTACATTCCAGGTCAGGACAACCTGCAGGTGGACAAACTCAGTAGGCTGCTCCACCCTCACGAATGGACCCTAGACCAGACAGTGGCCAACCGCCTGTTTGAACGCTGGGGAACTCCGTAGACAGACCTATTTGCTACGCAGCGCAATGCCAAACTTCCCTGCTTTTGCTCAAAGCTGCCAACGAACCTCCAGTCAGTCCAACGACGCCTTCACGATTCCTTGGAATCGGGGACTTCTCTATGCATTTCTGTCAATGACCCTGATCCTGAAAACACTTCTCAAACTCCGAGAGGACAAGGGATACATGATCCTCATAGTCCCTTTCTGGGCCCGCCAACCCTGGTTCCCCCTCCTCCTTCAACACTCTCAAACCCAACCAATCCCACTGGGATCCAGACCAAGTCTCCTCGCTTAGGACGATGGAACGCTTCTCCATCCCAACCTTTGATCCCTTCGCCTAACAACATGGCTCCTGAAAGCCTAGCATTGTGTCATCTTCCTCTCTCTCCAGAGATCAAAAATATCCTCCTCTGTTCCAGGAAACCTTCCACAAGAAAAGCTTATTTGCTAAAGTGGCGCAGATATGGCGTATGGTGTTCCCAAAATGCACACAATCTCTTTCGAACATCTGTTGCGACACTACTTCTGGTACCTCTCTTCTCAAGGTCTCAAATCATCCTCGATAAGAGTCCACCTTTCCATGACCCGGTGAATGGGAAACCCATCTCCTCCGACCCATTAGTCGCTCAATTCATGAGAGGTCTCCTGCTTTCCAAGCCTCCCATCCGCCCTCCCCCAGTGGCATGTGATCTCAATGTCGTTTTAGCGCAACTGCTCAAACCACCCTTCGAACTGTTAGCCCATGATCAACTCTGTTTCTTGGAACGTTCTCTTCCTCATAGCCTTAACGTCAGCCAGACGCATCAGTGAGCTACAGGCCCTAGTGGCGCACGCCCCCTATACATGTTTCTACCACGACAAGGTGATTCTACGAACTCACCCCCACTTCCTCCCAAAAGTGGTCTCCATATTCCATATCAATCAATCGGTCATCCTTCCAGTATTCTTTCCCAGATCACACGCCTCACGGGTTGAAGACACTCTGCATACTCTGGACTGCAAAAGAGCTCTAGTTTCTACATACAAAGAACTTCTCAACTTTTCATCTCTTTTGATCAAGCTCATCTGGGACTTCCAGTCGCTAAATGCACACTATCATAAGAACATAAGATATGCCATAGTGGGTCAGACCAAGGTCCATCAAGCCCCCTATCCTGTTTCCAACAGTGGCCAATCTAGGTCATAAGTACCTAGCAGTTTCCCCAAAAGACACAGGTTCCACAATGCTTGTATTGGGTCAAGCAGTGATATCCTGGGTCCCTTTTAATAATGGTTTATGGACCTTTCCTCCAGGAACTTGTCCAAACCTTTTTTAAACCCATTTACACTAACAGCTTTTACTACATCCTCCGGTAACAAATTCCAGAGTTTGATTACACGTTGAGTGAGAAAATATTTTCTCTTATTAGCCTTAAATATGTTACCCTGTAGATTCATTGCATGTCCCCTAGTCTTTCTATATTCTGATGACGTAAACAATTGATCTGTGTTTACCCGTTCCACTCCATTCATTAATTTATAGACCTCTATTATATCTCCCCTCAGCCGTCTCTTTTCCAGGTTGAAAAGCCCTAACCTTTTTAGCTTCTCTTCATAGGGGTATCTTTCCATCCCCTTTACCATTTTGGTAGCTCTTCTCTGTACCTTTTCTAATAACGCTATATCCTTTTTAAGATATGACGACCAGAATTGCACACAATATTCAAGGTGCAGTTGCACCATTGAAAGATACAGATTCATTATAATATTCTTTGTGTTATTTTCCATTCCTTTTCTTATGATACCTAGCATTCTATTTGCTCTCTTGGCTGCCGCTGCACACTGGGCGGAGGGTTTTAACATGTTATCCATGATGACGCCTAAATCTTTTTCTTTGGCGGTGGTTCCTAATGTGGAACTTTGCATTGTGTAACCATAGTTTGAGTTGTTCTTTTCTAGGTGCATAACTTTTGCCCTTTTCCACATTAAATTTCATCTGCCATTTGGATGCCCAGTCTTCCAATTTATCAAGATCCTCTTGCAATTTTCCACAATCCTCTTGGGTTTTAACAACTTTAATAGTTTTGTGTCATCTGCAAATTTGATAACCTCACTTGTTGTTCCCTTTTCCAAGTCATTTATGAATATGTCAGAAAGCAGTGGACTCAGCACAGATCCCTGGGGTACTCCACTATTCAGCTTTCTCCATTGGGAAAATCTGTATTTAGCCCTACCCTCTGCTTTCTGTCTTTTAACCAGTTCCTGATCCACAATAGTACACTGCCTCCTATCCCATGACTTTTTAGTTTTGCCAAAAGTCTCTGATGAGGGACCTTGTCAAAGACTTTCTGAAAGTCCAGATACACTGTATCAACAGACTCACCTTTGTCTGCCTGTTTATTCACACCTTCAAAAAACATAACAGATTAGTAAGACAAGTTCTTCATTGGTTAAAGCCATATTGGTTGTCTCCCATTAAACCATGACTATCTACATGTTCAGTAATTTTGTTGTTTATGATGGTTTCTACCATTTTTCCCGGTACTGACGTCAGGTTCACCGGCCTGTGATTTCCTGGATCACCCCTGGAACCCTTTTTAAAAATTGGCTTTTCATTGGCCATCCTCCAATCTTCAGGTATTACAGATGATTTTAATGATAGTTCACAGATTACTAATAGCAGGTCTGCAATCTCATATTTCAGTTGTTTTAACACCCTTGGATGAATACCATCCAGTCCAGGTTATTTGCTACTCTTCAGTTTATCAGATAGTTGTAATACATCTTCCTGATGTATCGATATTTCTTTCAATTCTTCCACAGTATCACCTTTAAATAACACTTCAGTCATGGGTAACATCCCTACATCTTCCTCAGTAAAGACTGACGCAAAGAATTCATTCAGTCTCTCCGCTATGGCCTTGTCCCCTCTTAGTGCCCCTTTTAATCCTCTATCATCTAATGGTCCAACTTACTCTCTCACAGGTTTTTTGCTACGAATATATTGAAAAAGTTTTTATTACACGTTTTTTGCTTTCACAGCAAGCTTCTCAAATTCTCTCTTTGCCTGCCTTATCAATGCCTTGCATTTAACTTACCAGTGCTTGTGCTGTTTCCAGTTTTCTTCATTTGGCTCTTTTTCCATTTCCTGAAAGATGCTTTTTTGACAGCAACAGCCACTCGGACCTTACCTTTAAATCATGTTGGCAGTTTTTTGGACTTCCTTCCACTTTTCTTAAAGCGTGGAATACAGCTGTTCTGGGCTTCCAAGATAGTATTTTTAAACACCCAAGCTTGATGTAAGTCTTTAACCTTTGCAACTGCTCCTTTTAGTTTTTTCTTAACTATTTTCCTCATTTTATCATAGTCTCCCTTTTGAAAGTTAAGGTAGTACTGTGGATTTCCTTACCATCCCTCCTCCGTTAATTAAATCAGACGCGATCATGCTATGATCACTATTGCCAAGTGGCCCCAACACCCTTATCTCTTGCACTAGATCTGGTGTTCCACTAAGTACTAGGTCTAATATGGCTTCCCCTCTGGTTGGTTCATGAACCAGCTGCTCCAAGAAGCAGTCATTTATTTCATCCAGAAACTTTATCTCCCTAGCATGTCCTGCCGTGCACTGACCCAGTCAATACCGGGGTAATTGAAATCACCCATTATTATTACTGTGCTGTAACTTTTGTTAGCTTCCCTGATTTCTTTGAGCATTTCATCATCCATTTGTTCATTCTGGCCAGGCGGTCGATATTATACCTCCACTGCTATCGCCTTCCCCTTTTTACGTGGAATTTCAATCTATAGAGATTCTACAGCAAATTTTGTTTCCTGAAAAACTTTAATCCTTTGTGAATCAATGCCCTCTTTAACATAGAGCGCAACCCCTCCACCAATTTTATCAGCTCTGTCATTACAATATAGTTTGTACCCAGGTATCAGTGTCCCACTGGTTGTCCTCCTTACACCATGTCTCTGAGATGCCAATCATATCTAACCTCTCATTTAGTGCTATATATTTTCCCATCTTATTTTTTAGACTTTCTAGCATTTGCATACAAGCATTTTAGAGACTGTATTTTATTCATATTAATCTGGCTAGTGGTAATTTGGAATGTTTAAGCTCTGTCTGCTCCGTACTCAAGGGCATTTGGGCTACTTTTGTCTTTATTGGAACCTCTCTGCTGATATGCCCTAACTTTCATTCTTTTGGTAGTATCCTTCAAGAATACATTGTTCTGAACCATGCACTCTTGGGTGACTGTCGGCTCTCCCCTATTATCTATTATGGATAGTGGACTGCATCTCTCTCTGCTAAAAAAAAATGCAGAATTATCCTTCACTGGGAAAGTCACTGCACACAACGTTTGAGCAATGTCCACCTCAGTGGCGAACCTACACAGAGTACCGATTGCTGAAATCTGCCGAGCTGCTACGTGGTCCTCCATATCTTCGCAGCAAACTACTGCTTGGACAAGGACTCCCGCCAAGATACGGCCTTCGGCATCTCTTTGGGACTTAACACAACTCCTATCCTCCACCCACTTCAATCCAGATCTCCGTGCCGCGGCTGTCAAGGTCTACAAAACTCTCCAAGTACTAACCTTCACATGATCTGGGAGCTAGGGAGTCCCATTAGTGAGGACTACATTACTTTTTGTTCCTGGAGATAGCGTAATTACTCACCTGTAGCAGGTGATCTCCGGGAACAGTAGGAATTTAGTCCTTGCAACCCGCCCACCTCCCCGAGGAGTTGTAGGGCTTTCTCCTTCTCTCTGCTCTCCTTTCTCTTCAGCTATACACTCGACTGAAGAGAGTCATTTAGAAGAGTGGGAAGGCAGCAGCGCAGGTGCAGTGGACTGCTCCCAAAGGCTTTCCTGTTGGTAGCTGGGGAGCTTCCTGCACAGGTTCCATCTGTACCCTATGTCACCTAATACGTGAGGAATAAATTCCTGCTGTTCCCTGAGATCACCTGCTACAGGTGAGTAACTACGCTTTCTCTTGCTGACTACCTACATTTCAAATTCATGCTAACCTCTTTCCAGTCAGCCATAGCACTCGCCAAGCAAAAGTACTGTGTTCATCTAACTCTCTTGCCTCTGACCCTCACTGTCTGTTACGCTTAGCTCTCTCCTCAAGGTCCCTCCCCCCATCCCTCCTTCACTGTCTGCCCAGACCTTGGCTGACTACTTCCATGATAAAATCCAGTAGACTAGCCTTGAATATTCTGCCAGGTCACCTCAACCTCACCTTCCCCCTCTTCAATTCCAAATCCTTCCTTCACCTTCGACAGCCCTTTCTAACCTTTTTTTGGAAAATACAAGTCTTGGCTCCTCCTCCAAACTGACTTACCTGCTCCTCTGATCCCATCCCCACCTATCTACTAAGCTCTGTCTCTTCCGGCATCATCCCTTCCATCTGTCATATCCTTAACCTATCACTTTCCACTGCAATTGTTCCTGTGGCCTTCAAACATGCTGTGGTTACACCTCTCCTCAAAAAGCCTTTACTAGATCCTATCTGTCCTTCAAGTTACCAACCTCTCTCTCGCCTTCCCTTTGCTTTAAAATTACTTGAACGAGTGGTTCACTGCTGCTGTCTTGAGTTTTTTTCCTCTCAAGACTTTCTGGACCCACTGCAATTTGGCTTTTGTTTTATCTCTACATTACACAGAAATGGCTCTTGCCAAAGTTTCCAGCGACTTGTTCTTTGCCAAATCCAAATGCCTCTACTTGATTCTCATTTTTCTTGACCTTTCTGCTGTCTTTGATACTGTTGCTCACCACCTTCTCCTCGATACCTTGTCTTCGCTTGGAATTAGGGGCTCTATTCTGTCCTGTTTTTTCAATTCATCCTGCTAGACCAGTCCAGACAAGTGGGTTGAATCCCCCTTCCAGCAAATGTTGGAGACAGGAAAGCTACTAGAACCTGATTGGTTGAAGCTTGGTAGATATAAGGCCCTACCCCTAGCGGTCGCCTTCAGTATTTTCCTGTCTCCAGCAGATGATGGTTGTCTGTGTCTTTCTCCTTGAGACTCCATTCTGGGGAGTTTGCCTGGATGCCTCTGGGGTACACATGATGTGCTCCTGAGAATTCCCAGTCATACTAATTTTTCAGCAGCCGAGGAGCGCATTTTAATTGCAGGGTTGAGCTCCTGGTCAGGAGGACCAGAGCAGCTCCCCAGCGTGAGTTACCAGCCTCCGAGCCATGCGGCCTACCTCTGACTGCTAGTGGGAGCCTTCACTTGCTCAGGCAATTTGAAAGCATAGTTTAAAAGGGGGAAACTAAAGCTGCGGATAAGTTCTAAAGAGTAAAACAATTTTATACGGCTCTGCCTTGGCACCCCTGGGTTTGTCTGCCGCAGTGAGTTACCTGTGTGGTTAAGCCCCCCCCTCCGCAATCTATACTTCCCTGACTGTTCTGAAGCATCTCCTTTGGTTGCTGCCTCACCCTTGGTTGGAGGTTGCTCCCACAGCCCGTCCTTCGCTAGCTGGTGATTGCGCTCCCTACTGGGTAGGCCCATGCGTGCCCTTCGGAGAAGGCCATTTTTTTTTCGGTGAGAATTTGTGCGGCGGCCATTTTGCGGTTGGATAGATGTGATGGCCACTAGCGGGAAGCAGGCCCGTTATGGTCTAATTGCAATGGCAGAAATACTTCTTCGGGGAAATCTTCCCACAGTATGGCAGGAGGACAGAGCACCCGATGTGTTGCAGCACGTTTAGCCTGTTTGATTACTAAGTGGGAGCAGAGTTCACCATGCCCTCCTCTCAGCGGTGTGTGGTTTGTATTCACAAGTGCAGGGACTTAGCAGACCGAGTTTGCTCCTCCTGTGCAGCGCACCCGGGAGAATCCTCTCAAACCAACATTTCAGCTCCGAGGGAAGTTCCCAGCAGTATTCCCTCTAAGCTGTGCGCGTGTGCGCACGCACACACCTCGCCGAGCGAGCGCACATACTTTACAACAGAGCACACAAAAATTACGGTTCTGATTCTGATAGAAAACAGACGTCTTAAAATTTAAAAGTTGTTGTGTATTTACGGTTTTCACAAATTCTACAATATTTTCTAGTGCAATCAATGTGGTGTACATACTGTATTCTGACGTGCAGTCAAATTTTAAAGTATATAACTCAGAGTGTCGTTATGTGGCGCACAAAAATTTAACCTTCCTTCAAAAGCTGCACAGCTGATATTTTATGCGCACACAGCCTACAGAAAATTAGAGGGAACATTGGTTCCCAGCCCTTCTGTTTTGTCGTTGGGGGATTCCAGAGGCAAGGGGGCTCCTTCTCCTCCTCCTCCTCCTCCTACCGCTGCCTCAGTCCGCAGGGTCTCTTTCCCAGCTCACAGGGGCCGCTCCCCAGCTCTCAGGGCCTCTTCCACGGTCCTCGGATCTAGCTTCAGTGCCATTTTCTTCAGGAATGGACTCTCAACACTTTCGGACTCTCTTCAGACCAGCATGAGACCTGTGGCGCGCTGCTCCTGCTACTTTGAGCAATCGGCCCTTCTCCCAAAGGACCTTACAGGAATCTGCCCCATGGACCCGTAAGTGCACCCAGGAAGCCTGTACTCCTACGGGAGGGCGGCTCCCCAAGGAAACGACGTGGGGCATGGAAGCCTGTGTAAATGCGTCTCCAGAGGAGGAGGGTCTCTCAGGAGGGGAGAGTCTGGACATTTCCGACCGTGAGGAGGGGAGTGGTCACCCTCAGAAGCCTCTGGAGACAAACAAGACGGCTCACAGACGATCCGGCTTTTCCGAAAGGAAGAGCTTCCAGCCTTGATTGTCCAAATCATTGTGTTTCTCAGGCTCTCCTTCCCAAGATCTTGTGCAGACTCCCTCCCAGACAGATCCCATTCTGCAGGGTATTCGGAAACCCTCGAAGGCATTTCCTTTTCCTCAGGAGCTTCAACAGATGGTGTCACAGGAATGGGACTCCCCCGATGCACCCTTGTGATCCGCTAGGTGTCTGGGTCAGCATTATCTTTGGTCCCCGGCTGATCTAGACAAATGGCTTGCATATCCAAAGGTTGATGCGCTGGTAACTGGAGTCACCATGCATACAACCATCCCAGTAGAGGGGGGAACAGCCCTTCGAGATCAGCAGGACAAGAAGGTTGAAGGGCTCCTTAAGACTGCTTTTTCGGCCTCAGCGCTAGGGCTACAGGCTTTTGTATGTGGAGATTTGGCAGCCTGTGCCCTCCTACGCTGGATCCAGAGCCTGTCTGAAGAGCGCTCGCCTGAAGATTCTGTGCTGGCTTGGCTGAATCAGTAACAGCCTTTTTAGTTGATGCCTGTTACGATCTGTTGCACCTCTTGGCTCGTTCAGTGGCTGCTGTAACAGTAACCTGCCATTGGCTCTGGCTCCAGCCGTGGTCAGCAAATGCAGCCTCTAAGGCGTGCCTAGCCAAGCTCCCCTTTAGAGGGAAGCTCCTTTTTGGCAAGGACCTGGACAAATTAGTTAGAGACCTCAGTGAGGTCAAGCCACAGTGGCTGCTGGAGGACATACCCAGGTCATCCTCTCGCTGTTCTGCTCAGCGTCCATATCCAGTCCCCTCCCAGTCCAGGTTCTGTGACTCCCGACGTTATCATTCGGGCAGACCGTTTACAGCTGCGCCTTTGGGCCGCACCAGCCAGTCCTTTCGGGGTGTCCAGAAGGGAAAAGACAATTATTCCGGTCAGGAGAAGTTCTCTGGTTCAGCCCTCTCCCCCCACTCATGGGACGAGCGACCCTCCTGGGGACTTTCCGCTGGTTGGCATTCACCTGGCACAATATTCTTGGAAGTGGGCCCTCATAACCTCCGACCGTTGGGTTCTCGACATCATTCGTCAAGGGTATGTTCTCGATTGTCTGCACCCTATTCGGGAGGCCTTTCTTGTTTCACCCTACGGGGCGCCTCTGAAATGAGCCGCCATACAGTCCACCCTACAGCGTCTCCTTTGCTTACGGGCCATTCGGCCGGTACTGTCAATGGAGAGGGGCTGAGGGCACTATTCCTATTTTGTAGTGCCCAAGAAGGGCGGATCCTTTTGACCGATTTTGGATCTCAAGGAGGTCAACCAGTCCCTTCGGGTCCTGCGCTTTCAGATGGAGACCTTACGGTCGGTCATTCAAGCGGTTCGGAAGGGGGAGTTTCTGGCCTCTCTGGATTTGGCGGAGGCGTATTTCCACATTCCCATGCGCGAAGATCAGCAGCGCTTTTTGCACTTTGCGGTTCTGGGGCAGTACTTTCAGTTTTGCACTCTCCCATTTGGCCTGGCCTCGGCTCCATGGACCTTCTCAAAGGTCATGGTAGTTGCCGCTGTGGCTCTGAGGAAGCAGGGCATTTGGGTGCACCCCTATTTGGACGATTGTCTCATTCGCTCAAATTCCTTCTCCAAAGCCTGCCAGACGGTGTTCCGGATGGTGACTTTTTCCTGGAGGGGCTCGACTGGATAGTCAATCACACCAAGAGCTGTCTCCAGCCATCACAGTCTCTCGAGTTCCTGGGAGCCTGCTTCGATACTCGTCGGGGCAAAGTTTTCCTGACGCGAGAGAGATTTCGGAAGCGTGTTTCACAAATCCAGCTGTTTCTCCAGCAGAACAGCCCCCGAGTGTGGGATTATCTGCAGCTTTTGGGGTCCATGGCCTCCACCATTGAAGTTGTCCCGTGGGCACGAGCACACATGCAAGACCTTCAGCGGACGCTCCTTTCCCGCCGGTCCCCTGTTTGGGAGGGCTACGACCGGCGGCTCCGGTTGCCTCGGTTGACGCGTATCAGTCTCAGGTGGTGGCTCTCGCCGCAACATCTTCTCTGTGACATTCCCTTGGAGACTCCTTGTTGGATCGTGGTCAACACCAATGCCAGCCTCTCAGGCTGAGGGGCTCATTGCCAGAACCAGGCGATTCAGGGGTCATGGTCGCCGCAGGAAGCAAGCCAGGGCAGTATGCCTGGCTCTTCTGCACGTTCGCCCTCTCCTCCAGGCTCAGGCGGTCAGAATTTTGTCTGACAATATGACAACAGTATCTTATCTGAACTGGCAGGGCAGAACGAAGTGCCCGGGAGTGGCCCAGGAGATGACCCTCCTTTTTCCATGGGCAGAGCATCACCTGTTAGCTCTGTCAGCCCAGCACATCTCCGGGGTGGACAACATCCAAGAGGACTTCCTCAGCCGTCACCTCCTGGATCCAGGGGAGTGGGAGTTAGCCCCCTGGGTTTTTCACAGTATCGTTCGCGTCTGGGAACGCCCGGACTTCGATCTCATGGCAACAGCGGCAAACATGAAGGCGGCTGCCTTCTTCAGCAGGAGGAGGGAACGGGGTTCATAAGGACTGGATGCGCTGGTCCAGCTGTGGCTCTCAGTCCCTCTGCTCTACTTCTTTCCTCCCTGGCCTCTGATCGGCAGGGCTCTTTGACGTGTCTCATCCCGGCAGGGTAATACTAGTGGGCACCAATTGGCCATGAAGACCGTGGTATGCTGACCTCGTTCGTCTGTCCCAGGTGCTCCCACTGCCACTGGGGTCACGCCCGGGTCTCCTGCATCAGGGACCAATCACAATGGACGCTCTGACTCCCTACTCACTTATGGCTTGGCTCTTGAAAGGCGCCGTCTAACCCAGAGGGGCTACTTGGGTAGGGTGGTGGCTACTCTCTTAAAGGCCAGGCGCCCAGTAACCTCCTTGGCGTATGCAAGAGTCTGGTGCGTTTTTGAGTCTTGGTGTGCCCGGCAGCAACTCTTGCCATGGAAGATGCACATCCTCAGATCTTAGCCGTCCTTCAGGATGGTCTATATAAGGGCCTGGCCCTGAATTCCCTCCGGGTCCAGGTTTCCACACTGACTTGTTTTTGGGGCCCGGTGGCAAGGCGTTTCATTGCTTTCCATAGGGATGTCAATAGGTTTCTCAAAGGGGTAAAAGTTCTCTGCCCTCCAGTCTGCCCAGTGATCCCCACTTGGGACCTTTCTCTAGTCTTCCAGTGCCTCATGCATCCTCCCTTCGAGCCCATTCGGCGAATCACTCTCCGGGACTTGACCCTCAAGACTGCATTCTTGGTGGCTATTACCTCCGTTAGGAGGATTTCGGAGCTACAAGCCCTCTCCTGTCATAACCCCTTCCTGTCCTCGACAGAAGGGGTGTCCCTGAGAGGAGTTCCCTCCTTTTCCTGAAAGTGCTTACTCCCTTTCATGTCAATCAGGCAATTTCGCTCCCGGCCTTTTTCCAAGGAGCAGTGCCAGGGACCTAATCAAGGAGTTCGTGCCTTAGATCTCAGCAGGGTCTTGTGGCAATACTTCAAGGCCACAAATTCCTTTTGAGTCTCGGATCACCTGTTTATCCTCTTCATGGGGCCTTGCAAGGACTCCACAACTTCCAAGGCCACCATTTACCCGGTGGTTGTACCAGGCCACTGAGTCTGCCTACATCCTCCAAGGCAGGCTGGTACCCCCCGGGCCTACAAGTGCACTCCAGACATGCTCATGGGCAGAGTGCTCAAAGGTCACCCCTCTAGACATTTGTTGAGCAGCCACATGGTTCTCCTTGTCCACCTTTGTGAATCACTATGACCTCGATCTTCAAGCCCGCAAAGCAGTGCGCTTTGGGGCCAGTGTGGTGGCAGCGCCTGTTTCTTCCCACCCTGGGTCGGCGTAGCTTGGGTACTGCCCACTTGTCTGGACTGGTCTAGCAGGATGAATTGGAAGGAGAAATTTCACTTACCGTTAATTTCCTTTCCTGGAATCCTACTAGAGCAGTCCCATGCCCACCCATGCGACATGCATTGCAGTCAGCCAGATCAGAGCTGTATTTTCCATAAGTCTTGGTCTCTATCAAAGACAATCAATATACAATATCATGTACATAGTTCAGTAAAGCTTCTTATATAGAGATGTGCTTTCTGTGTTTGTGGGCTGATTTCATTGGTTGGTTACCTATCTGTTTTGCCAGAGTATACTGAAGGCGATCCCTAGGGGTAGGGCCTTATATCTACCAGGCCTCAGCCAGTTAGGTTCTGGTAGTTTTCCTGTCTCCACCATCTGCTGGAAGGGGGATTAAACCCACTTGTCTGGGCTGGTATAGCAGGATTCCAAGAAAGGAAATTAACGGAAAGTGAAATTTCTCCTTATTTTATTTATTTATTTATATTCTCTTATATACTGCGCTATTCTGCTTCAGTGCGGTTTACATTGAACAAATTGAAATTACATTGAACAGGGCATTATAACTTGGAGATAACTATTTTACAGGGAACATGGGCTATGGAGGGTTAAGTGGCTTGCCCAAGACCACAAGGAGCACATGTGGGACTAGAAACCCCAGTCCTTCCGGCCCAAGGTTGCTGTCCTCTAGTGGGATTTGAACCCCCGGCCTGAAGTACCTTGCCCCAACCACTAGGCCACTCCTCCACTCCTTATCTCTGCCATCACTCTTTTAGTGTATATTCTAGTGGTTCCTTCTCTACTGCCATTCCGCTTTCTATTGGTGTACCTCGGGGCTCTGTCTTGGGACCTCTCTTTTTTTTTCTCTCTCTACACTCTGTCCCTTGGTGCATTTATTTTCTCCCATTCTGTGCCTGACATCTCTCCAGGAATCCAGGCCTGGATCTCAGCCTGCTTATCCGATATTACTGCCTGGATGTCTCACAGCCGTCTGAAAATGAACATGGCCAAAATTAAGCTCCTTATCTTTCCCTATAAACCCACCTCCCCCCCTCTTCCACCCTTTTCTATTTCTGTGGATAATACTACACTCCTCCCTGTTTCCTCAGCTCGCAACCTTGGGCTCATCTTTGACTCTACTCTTTCTCTACACATCCAACAGATAGCTAAAACCTGTTGCTTCTTTTTCTATAACACTGGCAAAATTTGTCCTTTCCTTTCTACACACACACACTACTAAGACACTGTTCCACTTTTAGTCGTATCCTGTCTAGACTATTGCAACTTCCTCTTTAATGGTCTCCCTCTGAATCATCTCTCTCCCCTTTAATCTATTCAAAACTCAACTGCACAGCTAATCTTCTGCCAGCCTCGATATGCTTATATAACGCCTCTTCTCAAGCCACTTCACTGGCTCCCTATCTGTTTCCGTATCCAGTTCAAACTTCTTCTACTGACCTATAAGTGCACTCATTATGCTGCTCCTCACTACCTTTCCTCTTATTTCTCCCTGCACCCCTCCTCGAGAACTTCACTCTTATGGCTGATCCCTTCTATCTGTGCCGTCTTCTACTGCCAACACAAGACTTCAGTCCTTCCACCTTGCTGCTCCTTATGCACGAGTCTGTGCGTCAGGCTTCAACTCTGGCCCTTTTCAAATCCAGGTTGAAAACTCACCTCTTTGAGGCCGCTTTTGGATGCTGATCTGCTTAGTCTCCTATGTATTTCCTTACCATTCCCCTAGATATAGTCTTGTCCTCAGCTGTTGTGCTGTCTGTCTTGACTTGATTGTATGCTCTGATGAGCAGGGACTGTCTTTTACATGTGTCTGTGCAGCACTACATAGGCCTTGTAGCGCTATACAAATGATAAGTAATAGTAGGAGTACTCTTCTACTACTACTACTACCACTACTACTGAGCATTTGTATAGCACTACAAGGCGTATGCATCACTGCACAGACACATGTAAAAGACAGTCCCTGCTCAATGGAACTTACACTCTAGTCAAGACAGCCAACACAGTAGCTGTAGACATGAGATACAGCTAGGGGGAATAGTAAGGAAACACAAAGGAGATCAGATGAGTCAAGTTGTGAAAGCGGCAGCGAAGAGGTGAGATTCCATCCAGGATTTGGAAAGGATCAGAGAACATAACATAACATAAGATATGCCATACAGGGTCAGACCAAGGTCCATCAAGCCCAGTATCCTGTTTCCAACAGTGGCCAATCTAGGTCATACGTATCTAGCAGTTTCCCCAAAAGAGACAGGTTCCACAATGCTTGTATTGGGTCAAGCATTGATATCTTGGGTCCCTTCTTAATAATGGTTTATGGACCTTTCCTCCAGGAACTTGTCCAAACCTTTTTTAAACCCAGCTACACTAACAGCCTTTACTACATCCTCCGGTAACAAATTCCAGAGTTTGATTACACGTTGAGTGAAGAAATATTTTCTTTTATTAGTTTTAAATAGTTTACCCTGTAGCTTCATTGCATGTCCCCTAGTCTTTCTATATTCTGATAACGTAAACAGTCGATCTACGTTTACCCGTTCCACTCCGTTCATTAATTTATAGACTTCTATCATATCTCCCCTCAGCCGTCTCTTTTCCAGGTTAAAGAGCCCTAACCTTTTTAGCCTTTCTTCATAGGCGTATCCTTCCATCCCCTTTACCATTTTGGTTGCTCTTCTCTGAACCTTTTCTAATAACGCTATATCCTTTTTAAGATACGGCGACCAGAATTGCACACAATATTCAAGGTGCGGTCTCACCATGGAACGATATAGAGGCATTATAATATCTTTTGTTTTATTTTCCATTCCTTTCCTTATGATACCTAGCATTCTATTTGCTCTCTTGGCTGCCGCTGCACACTGGGCCGAGGGTTTTAACATGCTATCCACAATGACGCCTAAATCTTTTTCCTGGGTGGTGGTTCCTGATGTGGAACCTTGCATCGTGTAACCATAGTTTGGTTGTTCTTCCCTAGGTGCATAACTTTGCACTTGTCCACATTAAATTTCATCTGCCATTTTGATGCCCAGTCTTCCAATTTATCAAGATCCTCTTGCAATTTTCCACAATCCTCTTGGGTTTTAACAACTTTAAATAGTTTTGTGTCATCTGCAAATTTGATAACCTCACTCGTTGTTCTACTTTCCAGGTAATTTATGAATGTCAAAAAGCAGCGGACCCAGTACAGATCCCTGGGGTACACCACTATTCACTTTTCTCCATGGGAAAATTGGCCATTTAGCCCAACCCTCTGCTTTCTATCTTTTAACCAGTTCTTGATCCACAGTAGTACACTGCCTCCTATCCCATGACTCTTTAGTTTTGCCAAAAGTCTCTGATGAGGGACATTGTCAAAGGCTTTCTGAAAGTCCAGATACACTATATCAACTGACTCACCTTTGTCCACCTGTTTATTCACACTTTCAAAAAAACATAATAGATTAGTAAGACAAGATCTTCCTTGTCTAAAGCTATGTTGGCTGTCTTCCATTAGGCCATGACTATCTACATGCTGAGTAATTTTATTCTTTATGATGGTTTCTATCATTTTTCCCGGTACTGATGTGAGGCTCACAGGTCTGTAGTTTCCCGGATCACCCCTGGAACCCTTTTTAAAAATTGGCGTTACATTGGCCATCCTCCAATCTTCAGGTATTACAGATGATTTTAATGAAAATTCACAGATTACTAATAGCAGGTCTGCAATTTCATATTTCAGTTCTTTCAACACCCTTGGATGTATACCAAGGCGCTAGACATACAGATTCAGGTAGTTTGTTCCAGGCATAAGGAGCAGCAAGGTGAAAGGAGCAAAGTCTGGACAGCAGTAGAAGAAAAGGGCACAGATAGAAGTGATTTGCCAGAAGAGCAGAGTTCCCAAGGAGGGGGGGGGGGTGTAGGGAGAGATAAGAGAGGAAAGGTAGCGAGGAGCTGCAGAGTGACTGCATGCACTTATAGGTCAGCAGGAGATGTTTGAAATTAATACGGAAATGGATAGGAAGCCAATGAAGAGACTTGAGAAGAGGGTTAATATGAGCATGACGAGGCTGGCAGAAGATTAGCCATGCAACAGAGTGTTGAAAAGATTGAAGGGAAGAGAGATGACTCAGAGGGAGACCAGCGAGGTGCAGGTTACAATATTAAGCTTGTTTTGTAACTTGTATTGCCTATCTCACTACTTTTTTTTTTTTTTTTTTTTTATATCTATGCAATTTTACAAACAAAATCAAGCAAAGCTTGTACAGTAATACCACTGTATGAAGCAAATACAAAATACAAGATATAAGCAAACCTTTTACCACGGAAGTATATGTTAGCCCACTAAGAAGGGGGGGGTGAAAGGAAACCAGACACACGAGATGAGGTACAATCTCGCTCCATAAAAGGAAACAAAATTATCGATATATCAAGAGGGAGGCGTGGGCCAGAGCACATTTGCAATACAACGATCAATATCATTGAGGTGATGAAGTCAACAAATGAGATGAAATAAACAGGGATAGATCCTCTGGCTGAAAAAAAACATACTTATTCTCCCTGAAATACACTAAACACTTGCAAGGAAATCGAAGCAACATTGTAGCACCAAGACGAACTACCCCTGGTTTTAAAAGTAAAAAAGCTTTCCGCCTCTTTTGCGTCTCTCTGGAGACAGGGTACATAACAATTTTCTTCCCCATAAATAATGCTGTACGTTTCTTGAAATACAATTTTAATAACCAATCTCTATCAGAGGAAATTGCGAATGTAACTAACAAAGTGGAAACTTTTATATCCGCTTCTTTAGGAGACTGTAGTAACGCAAACACCTCAAGGGTGTCCACTGTTGAAGGCCCCAATTCCACTTGAGCACCTCGTTTACCAGAGGGCAGGAAATATGCCTTCACAACTGGCGGAATTAAGTCAGAAGGTACTAATAAAGATTCTTGCAAATACCTTTTAAACAAATCCACCGGGGAAAACCCACTTAACATAGGAAAATTTAACAAACGAATGTTTGACGCTCTAACAGCGTTTTCCAAACTTTCCAATTTCCCTCTAATTATCAAGTTATCTTTTACAATTGAATCAGACAATACAGATACTTGAGAAACTTGAAAAAGGTACCAGAGTGTCTCTCTTTCCATCGGGAGAAGTGGATATCGTCAGACTGCAGCCAGTGGAGTCGGAGGCAATTTTCCATCGAGAGAGAGAGTCAACGGTTGGGACTTCTTCTGTTTTGACTGTATTACCTCAATTTCTCCCTTTGAAGCGCCCGGAAGTGTTCTCTCTGGAGTCTATCTGGGATGCGATTTCACAGTTATCGGTTGCGGTTCATCAACAGATGGCAATTTCTTCCCTCCGGCTGGAGAAGGTGGAGAATTCAATGGTTGGAATTCAGGGAGACTTGACTTTGATCGACACGAGGATCAAAGATGGTGAACAAAAAGTTTCTCAAGTGCCTATCTCACTTCTAAATGTTGATGAGAAGATTGACAATATGCTGCAACATCTTTCTGGCACGCTGCTGGATCTTTTTGTGCCTTGATCAGACGGTTTGTACAGGGGTGCAACTATATTAACACAAGGTGCTTGTTTGACATTTCGCACATGTCTGGTTGGTGGTCTGCTTCGGGCTTATCTTGTCACTGGATGCAGACAAGGCCTTTGATTGCCTTACGTTTTCTTTCCTGCACTGGGTTCTGGATAATTGCAGGTTTCCTGAGCTGGTTGTTGGATCAAAGCTCTTTATGCTAATCCCCAGCCAAGAATGGTTACCAATGGGGATCTGACCCCTTTTTCCCTTAGGCGAAAGACCAGACAGGAGGTGTCCTCTGTTTGAGTTAGCAGTTAAAATCCTATCACAAGCTAATGGGTAATTCCTACTAATTAAAGCTTTTAAACTGTAAGGGGATAGAGCATAAACTATCGCTGTATGTGAATGACATTTTTTGCTGTATCTCACTAGGTTGAGAGAGTTTGTGCAGGTTTTGTTCTATATCTTAAATCAGTATTGCAAGGTGTTAAGATACAGTATTAACATGTTTAAGTTGGCATTTTCCTCTGTGCAGAGGGAGAGGTTTGGCTATTCTTGAGAGCTGCAGGAGTTTAAAGTAATTCAGGGGGAGGATTTACCTATTTGGGGGTTTGGGTTCAAGAGTTCTGACAGCTCTTTAGAATCCATTATGTTCTGATTATTCAGACGATTAAATAGGACCTGTTAGCATTAGCATGGCTATATCTACCCATTTCTTGACTTGGCAGGATTAACTTGCTGAAAAGGAATGTGCTGCCCTGCTTGTTACATATGTTTTAGCACATCCCATGTGATGTTCTTGCGGGGGTGTTTTCTTAGCTGAATATATCTGGCTTTATTTGGCATAAGGAGGTGCAGATGGAACTGAGGACCTTGTGGAAAGTTAGATAATGCCACCCCACTTAATACTTGAGGATATATTAAGCAGCTTAGTGGGTTCTGCTTGTGAAATAACTGATGGAATTGGACAGACAAACTGTTTTAAGAGGAATATTAAATTTGCTGTTCTGCTTTTTGCACCTGCCTCCTCTGCTCTGGTGAGGAGCACAAGTGTGGTAAGTCCCATCCTTGCACTTACCTGAAGAGAAAGGTCTGGAGGTTTCTGGGGAGGCACTTGATATAGACCCCTCTGGGGGGCAATCCAGAGCTCACAGTGATCTTTTCTTCCTGAGTATGAAAATGGTGGAGGCATACATTCTGGGGGAACTGGTTACCGAAGAAGGGATTTACCCCTTTGACTTGAGGCTTGAGCTTCAGTTGGCAAGTGTTTACTTAAAAATGAGGAGGGTCTTGCCAATGTCAGGTGGTAGCAAGGTGGAGTAAGTAACAAGTCAGGACTATAATCAACCTAAGGAGATTATGCTGGAGGGGTTTGGGTGGCAGATAGAGGGCTTAGTCAGACCTAGAATGAGGATCTCGGGATTGAATTGCATGCAAGAGCATGGGGGAGGATCTGGAAGAGTGCACACAAGAGTTTCCCTCTGTACGAGAAGACTAGAACTTATGCTTAGGTTACTGCATAGAACTTATTATACTTGGTATTTTTTTTGGGGGGGGGGTTGCCAGATTTAAGGTGGGCGTTCAGAAAAATGCTGGACAGGCTTTGGGAGGTAGAGTATGTGTGTATGCATGTATCCATGCTTCTCCAGGAACAAGCAGGAAGTCAGTCCTCACATATGGGTGATGTCGGCGCCGACGGAGCCCTCATGCTGAGCAATTCCCCCAGCTTTCAAAGAAAGCCTTTGGGATTGCATCACGCATGCGCGGTCCCGTTCCCGCCCAAGGGTGTCATCTTGCTCAGTCGTCTTTTTTCCGCGGAGCCCAACGGACATGGTCTGATTTTCACCGTGGAAAATGTAGAAAAGTTTATTTTTTCAACTTCCCGGTTCGACACTGGTTCCCCTTCCTGCCTTCGGCTTGGTACACCGATACCGATTCCGGTCAGTTTTTTGTTTTTGTCCTTCGTGACTAGCGTTCGCGCTCTTTTTATTTTTCACAGGCAGCCTCGTTTGTTTGACCTCGCAGGGGCCCTTTTTCCCTCGATGGCTGCCAGCGGGTTTAAAAAGTGTGATCAGTGTAAGAAGCTGATGTCTCTCACCGACACACACGACTGCTGTCTCCGATGCCTTGGCCCTGACCAGGACCCGGTGGTCTGTGGGCCATGTGGTAAGATGTCTTCGAAGTCTTTGAAGAGCAGGCAGCATCAGCGTGACAGGATTTTTCCTGAATCCGCAACCGCCTGAGCCTGGACCTCATCAGGAGCCTGGACCTCATCAGAAGCCTAGACATCTTGGGAATCGGATCCCGAGCACCGTCTTAGGTCTTCTGAGCGGGGGTCTCCCTCCAGGGAACACCGGAGGAAGAAGAAGCTTGTGAGGGCGGCGTCGCTGGACGCCTCTGATCAGCTTGGGCCCTTGGGTTCCAGGCCATGGAGCCCGGACCGCCGCCCCAGGTCCTCGGAGTCTGAGCGCCCGGCTAAACAACCTTGCAAGGAGCCGGAGATGTCGGACAAGGTAACCTCTGTCCTTGTGGGAGCCGGCATTGGGTCCGACAACGTCGGGGCCCGAGCCGGGAGCTGCAGAGCCTTCTGAGCTCGGTCTCAGGTTGGCGGCCCTGGAGAGCAGCATGGCTGCCTTCATGGAGCAGCAGCGGGCACTGATGGCCGGTCTCGCCAGTCCGTTCGCCCTGACCACCAGAACGTCGAAGTCGATGCCGGAGGCCGAGCCGATCCTCGAGTCAATCAGGTCTTGAGTCTATCCTCGGCCAAGGTTCCCCTCGACCTCCCGTTCGGGACCAAGGTCATCGGACTTCATCAGGGACATGGCCAAGGCTTTGACATTCCCTGCAGATGCCGAGGAGGAGCCTCAAGCCGAGGAGCTCGATGCCCTCAAGTATAACTCGCCCCCGAAGGAGGCCCTTACTGTACCAGTGCCTCCGATGTTGGAATGGCTGATGCTCCGCATGTGGGAGTTCCCGGCCTCGATGCTGGTGCTCAGCAAGTGGGTAGATTCCATCTATCGAGTTCGCAAGAGTCCTGGGTTCCAGAAAGTGCAGTTGCCGCACAACTCCATGGTTGTGGAATCGGCCATGCAAAGGCTGAAAAGCCAAAAAACACACTCCTTGGTGCCTCCCGGCTGGGAGGCCCGGAACCTGAACGCCCTCGGCAGAAAGTGCTACCAGGGCTCGATGCTGTCATGCCGTATCCAAACTTACCAGCTGTACATGGGCATGTACTTGCGAGACCTGGCAAAGGAGATTGCCGGGTTCTCGGCTGGCCTGTCCGAGGGACCCTTGCAGCGCTTCAAGGCCTTGTCACAGGGATCAGAGAGTGCTCGAAGCTCATGTCTCGAGCAGCTTACGACGGCTTCGAGGCTTTGGCCTGAGTAGCCATGGCTGGCATCGGTGCACGCCGTCAGGCCTGGCTCATGTTGTCGGACCTGGAGCCGTGGGTTCAGGACAAGTTGGTCGATGTCCCGTGCCGAGGAGACAACCTCTTTGGCAAACCCATGACTGAGAAAGCTGAAGAAATCAAGTCCAAGTACTTGACCCGGACAAGGTTGTCGAAGAAGACATCTGCACCTTCTCACAAGAAGAAGCCCTTTGAGAAAAAGCCCTTTTCCCGAGGAAGGGTCCGGCTTACAGAAACTACCCCACTTACCAGGCTGCCCCAGCTCCCCAACAGGGGCAGCATGCCAAGGGACAGGGGCATGGCCCACGTAAGCCGAAGACCCCCAAGCCTCCAGCTCTGGCTCCTACCCAGCCGGAGGGGGTTTTTGACTCACTGTGCATAGCTCCTCTCCCACCAGTGGTTTGGCCCTGCACAGGAGGAAGGCTGGCCCTATACGCTCACAGGTGGTCAGCCATTATTACCGACGCCTGGGTTCTGCAAGTAGTCCAGCAGGGCTACTTACTTCACTTCCACCAGGTGCCCACCTCCTTTTTCCCAGGAGAGCCTCTCAGGCCCCCTCTTCACAGGAGCCTCCTCCTGCAGGAGTTGGCAGGTCTGCTAAACGATCAGGCGGTGGAACCGGTGCCCCACCACCTGCAGGGGGGCAAGGCTTCTATTCCAGGTATTTCCTCATACCAAAAAGAACGGGAGACCTTCGCCCCATCCTGGACTTGCAAAATCTGAACAAGTTCCTGGTGAGGGAAAAGTTCAAGATGCTCTCCCTTGGGATCTTACTGCCTTACCTCCACCAGGGAGACTGGCTATGCTCCTTAGATTTAATGGATGCTTATACTCACATCCTCATACACCCAGACCACAGGCAATATCTCAGGTTTGTGGTCAGAGGAAACCACTTCCAGTACAAGGTGCTTCCCTTTGGTCTAGCTTCCGCTCCCAGAGTATTTACCAAATGCCTAGCAGTGGTGGTGGCCTTCCTCAGAAGCCAGGGAGTCTTCGTCTTTCCATACCTGGATGACTGGCTCATCAGGGGCTAATCGGCATAGCAGGCCACCGCTCGCACAGTCCACCTGCTCCAGCACCTAGGGTTTGTTATAAATCACGAAAAGTTCACTTTACTCCCTACTCAGAACTTGAAGTTCATAGGGGCAAGGCTGGACACACTTCAGGCAAGGGCTTACCTACCGCTGGACAGGGCAAGGCGGTTGCTGGACTTGGTACAGCAGGTCCAGCACAGACCTCAGGTCTCCGCAAGGGTCTTCCTACACCTCCTGGGCCACATGGCCTCCACGGTGCATGTGACTCCATATGCTCGTTTCCACATGTACACAGCTCAATGGAGCCTCAGAGACCAGTGGACGCAAGCCACTGGCCGCCTCGGAGACAGAGTAGCAATTTCCAAGCTACTGGTATCAGCCTTGCAATGGTGGCTTCACCCCCCCAACTTGCTTCAGAGAGTACCATTCCAACCTCCCTCTCACACTAGTGCTGACGACAGATGCCTCCTTGCTGGGCTGGGGTGCCCATTGCCAAGGTTCCTGCACTCAGGGTCTGTGGTCCTCGCGAGAGGCCGCACTTCAGATCAATCTGCTAGAACTGCGAGCCATCCGCCTAGCTCTTCAAGCCTTCTGTCATCTTCTTGCACATCAGTTGGTGCTGATACAGACAATCAGGTGACAATGTTCTACATCAACAAACAGGGGGGGTACAGGATCTCGCATCCTATGTCAGGAAACTCTGGACCTCTGCTCTTTTGCAGTGGCACATCACATGTCCCTAAGGGCAGCTTATCTGCCAGGTCAGGAAAACCTCCTGGCTGACAAGTTGAGCAGGCTTCTTCAGCCTCACGAACTGAACTGGGATGTAGCCCAACTGAACAGGGATGTAGCCCAGCGGATCTTCAACCGTTGGGCTCTCCCATACATGGATCTCTTTGCCAGTCCGCAAAACCATCAGTTGCCCCGGTTCTGCTCGAGGCAGCCACATCTGCTGAACGTGGCAGTGGATGCTTTCCTGATCTCGTGGACACAGGGCCTTCTCTATGCGTTCCCACCCGCGCCGCTGGTGGCACGCACTCTGTTCAGAATTCTTCAGGACAAGGCCTCGGTCATCCTGGTAGCCCCCAGGTGGCCCAGACAGCCTTGGTTTCCTCTTCTCCTTCAACTGGTGGTTGAAACTCCACTCCTACTGGGGGTGCAGCCCGACCTCTTGACCCAGGAACGGGTCCTTGCTACACCCCAATCTCAGATCCCTCCACTTAATGGCCTGGCTGCTGAGAGGGTAGTTCTTGCTCCTCTCCTCCTTCCCAAAGAGGTTGAGGAGGTGTTGCTAGCCTCTAGGAGGCAATCCACTAAAAAATCCTATGCGTGCAAGTGGCGTAGATTTGCAGGATGGTGTGTTCAAAATAAGGAGAACCCGTTCACTTGTCAAGTACCTCAAGTATTGCAGTACTTGCTCCACCTCTCGGAGTTGGGCCTCAAGTCTAACTCTGTACGGGTCCACCTGAGTGTGCTATCTGCTAACCACTCTCCAGTGGACGGGAAACCTCTTTCAGTTCACCCCTTGGTATCCCGCTTCCTCAGAGGCCTCCTACTATTGAAGCCTCCAATTCGCCCACCGGCTACTGAGTGGGACTAAAATGTGGTCCTGCAGCGGCTCACTTGCCCGCCTTTTGAGCCAATGTCCACCTGTCCTCTCCTCTTCCTTTCCTGGAAAGCACTCTTTCTGGTGGCACTCATGTCTGCCCGCCGTGTGAGTGAGCTGCAAGCTTTAGTATCGGATAGACCATATACACGGTTTTATAAAAACAGGGTGGTACTACGTACTCACCCCAAGTTCCTTCCAAAAGTGGTTTCCTCGTTTCACCTCATCCAAGAGGTGGTTCTTCCAACCTTCTTCCCCAGGCCACATGCCAGCAGGGCAGAAGCAGTTCTGCATACCCTGGACTGTAAGAGGGTGCTCGCCTTCTACATGGAGCATACATGGGGACATCGGAGAGCTTCCCAGCTCTTCGTCTCTTATGACCCTAGTAAACTGGGTCTACCTGTCTCCAAGCGCACGTTATCCACCTGGGTGGCAATCTGCATTGCCTGGCGTACAGGGCAGTTGATCTCCAACTGCAGGGCCGAATCACGGCCCACTCGGTCAGGGCTAAGGCCGCATCAGTGGCTAATCACTGCTCTGTGCCGTTGGCAGACATCTGCCGGGTCGCAACTTGGTCTTCAAGCCAGACTTTTGCAGCCCACTACTGCCTGGAGAGAGAGTCCCGGCGGGACACTGTTTTTGGTCAGGCGGTACTCCGTAACCTATTCGAGGTTTAGGCAACTCCTACCCTCCGACCCTTTGGCGTCAGGCTACCGTGGGGGTTGTGTTCTCGGAGAAAAATCCTATCACTGCTGCTGCGGCTCTTCTAGAGGGGAGCCTTTTTCAGCTATGGGTTCTCAGTAGCCTATAGTTAGAGAGTCCCATATGTGAGGACTGACTTCCTGCTTGTTCCTGGAGAAAGCGTAGTTACTCATCTGTAACAGGTGTTCTCCAGGGACAGCAGGAATCAGTCCTCATGACCCTCCCTCCTCCCCTGGAGTTGCAGTCCTTTGATTAATTTTTTCTCATTTTTGCCGTCTTTTTAGCTATGTCATCTGAGCAAGATGGCACCCTTGGGTGGGAAGGGGACTGCGCATGTGCGATGCAATCCCAAAGGCTTTCTTTGAAAGCTGGGGAATTGCTCTGCACGAGGGCTCCGTCTGCGCCGACGTCACCCATATGTGAACCGCTTTCCCTGGAGTCCCGCTGTCCCTGGAGCACACCTGTTACAGGTGAGTACGCTATCCCATGGTAAGCATTGCCCCTCATTCGAGGGGTCTCTTTATCTGGAAGTCCTGATGTTAACTGTACTCTGTGAGAAGGTTGCAACCTCCAGCAACATTGAGGCTGAACCAGCTTGTCATTTATTTTATCAGAACCTGAAACATTCAACCTCCAGCAGTACCAACATACACATTAGGCCTGCCAGGATCTTTCCCTTTCTCTGCCTATGCATTTCCCAGGTTTCTGCTTAAACAGGTATGGTGAAAGGCACCTCAGTGCCACTAAACTACTACTACTACTGAGCATTTGTATAGCTCTACCAGTCGTACGCAGCGCTGCACAGACATATAAGAGACAATCCCTGCTCATCAGAGCTTACAATCTAGTCAAAACAACACAGAAGGTGTAAGCAGGGGTAAAACAAGGGAAGGAAAGGAGATTAGGTGAGTCAAGATCCAAAAGCGGCAACGAAGAGGTGAGCTTTCAACCTGGATTTGAAGAGGGTTAGAGAAGGTGCCTGGCATACAGACACAGGTAGTTTGTTCCAGGCGTAGAGTGCAGCAAAGAACGAAAGGAGTGAAGTCTGGAGTTAGCAGTAGGAGAGAAGGGCACAGATAGAAGCAGTTGGCTAGAAGAGCGGAGTTCCCGAGTGGGGTTGTAAGGGGAGATAAGAGAAGAAAGGTACTGAGGAGCTGCCGATTGAATGCATTTATAGGTCAGCAGGAGAAGCTTGAACTGGATGCGGAAATGGATAGGGAGCCAGTGAAGTGACCTGAGAAGAGGAGTAATATGAGCATGACGAGGCTGGCAGAAGATTAGCCGTGCAGCGGAGTGTTGAATAGATAGAAGTGGAGAGAGATGATTCAAAGGGAGACCAGCAAGGAGTAGGTTACAATAGTCAAGACAGGAGGTGATTGAGTGGATTAGCGTTTTAGTAGTGTGTTCAGAGAAGAAGGGGCAGATTTTGCTAATGTTATAGAGAAAGAAACGGCAGCTACAAGATGGATATGTGTGGAGAAAGAGAGAAAGGAGTCAGTTAACCCCCAGATTGCGGACTGAGGAAACTGCTTCTAACCAAAAGAGATGGAGTGGAGGAGTAGCCTAGTGGTTAGAACACTGGCTTGGTAACCAAGCAACCAGGGTTCATTTCCCACTAGCACTCCTTGTGGCCTTGGGCAAGTCACTTAACCCTCCATTGCCTTGGAAGAAAGGCCTGGCAATCTACTTCCGATGACACTGCCAAGAAAACCCAGGAGCTTCTGGGTCGCCAGGACTGACTCGAAGGCACACATTACATTTTTTTTTTAGGTAGTATGGATGTGTGTTTAGTTGGTGGAGGTAGTAGTGTTATTGTTTGGGTAGGGGATGATGCCTGAATGCTCATAGATTTCTTTAAATAAGAATGTTTTGAGGTCTTTGCAGAAGTCTGTGAGGTCATCTAACACCCTCAGGCTTGTTGGGAAGGAGTTCCATAGTGTGGATACCAGCAGTGATGGTGCTCTTTTTGAAGTTGTTTGTTTGGTTTTGTGATAGCCTGCGGGTGTGCCGATCATGTTGTCATTATTGGATCTTCTTGGTCTGTTAATGTCCCTTGTTATAACGTTTTGGAGTGTGTCTGCTGAGAGATGGTGAATGATTTTGAAGATGGTCATGATTGTTTTGTATTTAGCTCTTGCCACCATTGGGAGCCAGTGTAGTTGTTGTAGGACGGGAGTGATGTGCTCAGTCCTTGGAGTGTCTGTAATGATGCGTGCTGTAGTGTTTTGTACCATCTGTAGTGGGTGGAGTGTCCGAGGAAGGTCTTGATATAGTGAGTTTCCATAATCAAGCAGTGGTGTAATGAGTGCTTGGCACACTGTGTGGAAGTGGTCTTGACGGACCATTGGTTTGATTTGTCTGATTGATTGTTTTCAATCAATGATATGCCTTGTTTGGGGTTTTGGTGATGTAGGATTTTAGGTTCAGGGCTCTGTCTAGCGTGATGCCTAGATACTTAACTTCTTCTTTGACTACTATATGTTTGTCTAGGATGCTGATAGTTTGTGGAGGTATGAAGGTGGGGTTCCTAGTGATGAACATTGCCTCAGTTTTGTCGTAGTTGACTGTTGAGTTGTTGGCTATGAACCAGTCATTCATGTCTTCAAGACATTTTGTTATTGTTGTAGTGTTTAATGCTAGTAAGTTGATTGGAGCGTACACCATGATGTCGTCGGCATAAATGTGGTAGTGTAGTTTGTGATGCTTGATGTTGCATATGGGCTGTATGTAGATGTTGAAGAGCATTGATGATAGGGCTGAGCCTTGAGGTATTCCCTGCGTGACGGGGAATTGTAGTGATTTCTTTTGATCTCATTTGACTTGTTGCGTTCGCCCTTCCAAGTATGATGTAAACCATTTCAGGGTATTCTTGCATAGTCCTATCTGTTGTAAGCATTGCAGTAGCTTAGCATGTGACACAGTGTCGAAGGCCGCCGATATGTCCATGCCTCTTAGGAGATTGTCAAGAGAGGGAGGTGAGTAGTTTCCACGCTGTGTTGGGGCTTAAATCCATGCTGGTGTATGTTCAGTGGGGCATTGATATCTATATGGTCCTGGAGTTGCCTTTGCACTGCCTTTTCCACGATTTTAGCAAGGAATGGCAAGCTGGAGATGGGACGGTATGATTTTGGTTCGGATGGGCTCAGATTGCTACTTTTAAGTATTGGTCATATCATTGCGTGCTTTAGGGGTTGCGGCATGTATTCTTGTTGGAGTGAATCTTTGACAATTTTTTGAATGTGATGAGAGAGCTGGCTTTTGGTGGCTTTGATCCAAGACACTGGGCACGGGTCCGACAGTGAAGTTGTTGTGTTTAGTCCAGATATAATGTCTTCTACTTGCTGCTTTGTTGGTATGTTGAAGCTCTCCCATGTTTGATGTTGCTTTTTTATCGTGAGATCGTTTGTTTGTGGTGCAGTAGTGTGTGTTTGGTTAGTGTTCTTTGACTTCATGTGTAGTCTGCATATTTTTGTGGGTCAAGATGGTGGGTGCTTTGTTGCATGTCGTCCTTGGAGAACTTCTGGACAATGCTAAAGAGTTCTCTTGGTCTATTAGTAGATTTCATGATCAAGTTGGTATGGTGTTGCTGTCTCCGCTCATTTATTAGGTTGTTATATTCCAGTTTGTCTCTGTATTGGGTTAGGGGGTTGTGTGATTTATTCCATCTCCATCTTCTTTCCAGTCTTCTGAGTGTGTATTTTGCAGCTCTGATTTCATGTGAGTACCATGGGGCGTTAGATCTCTTGTGTGTTTGTGGTTCTTTGGTGGCTGGGGCAGATGCTGTGTTAGAAGAATGGAACACAATAATATCCATGTTTAGATCCAGGGTTTCTTGTTCCTGTTGAAGTTGTGGGGTGATTTTGTTTATGAATGAGTCTCTGTTAAATGTTTTGAACCGTCTAGTTATTCTTTCATCTTCTTTGTGTTGGGCGGGGTTATTCAGGGTCATGGTGAATTCAATTACATGGTGGTCTGACCAGGGGACTGGTGTGATTGTTGGTTTTGTGGTCTTATTCTGTTCTACTAGTTGCTTTGGCATGAAGACCATGTCTGGAGTTGTGCCATGTTGGTGCGTTGGGGCGTTAATTGTTTGGCAGTATTTTAATGACTCCATGGCTTTTAAGAACGTTGCGATTTCTCTGGTGGGTGCAGATGTTAGGTTGTAGTCAATGTTCCCTCTAATTTTCTATAGGCTGTGTGAGCATAAAATGTGCAGCTTTTGAAAGAAGGTTAAATTTTTGTGCGCCACATAACGACACTCTGAGTTATATACTTTAAATTTTGACTACACATCAGAATACAGTATGTACACCACATTGATTACACTAGAAAATATTGTAGAACTTGTAAATACACAACAACTTTTAAATTTGAAGACCTCTGTGTTTTCTATCAGAACCGTAATTTTTGTGCGCTCTGTTGTAAAGTATGTGCGCTCGCTCAGCGAGGTGTGCGCACACGCGCACAGCTTAGAGGGAATAGTGGTTGTAGTCTCCTAGTGCAATGAGGGGCTTGTGCATTCTGTTATGTGCGCATATCGTTTTGATTACTGTGGATAGGTGTTCAGTTGTGGTTCCAGGTGGTCTATATGTTAGGGAGATGGTTAGGTACTTGTTGGCTATAGTGAGTGTGTTAGATTCGATTGTGTTAGTGGTGGTGATAGTTTTGAATCTGTATTCCTTTCTGGTAAGTATTAGTACTCCTCCTCCTCTTTTCTGTGCTCTGATGCAGTTAAATGCCGAGTATCCTGTTGGGGTTACTTGGTTTAATATGACCTGGTCTGAGTCATCTAGCCAGGTTTCGGTGATGCATATTATATCAAGCTGCTTGTCGTGGATTAGGTCAAGGATAGTATTTGATTTGTTCCTGATAGATCTGGTGTTTAGTAGAGCACACCTGATGTTTGTTATGATTGGGCTGTGCGTTCATTATTTGTTTGTTGGGAGGGTGTATTACATGTTGCATTGTATGGTTTGTGGGCTATATTTTTTGATTGTTGGCGTTCTTTGGATATGTGTGATGCTGGTGTGCATCTGGATTGGGTGGTATGTGGGTTGATCAAGGGGATTTGTTGAGTCTGATGCTGTGTGCAGAATGCAGACATGTGGAGGAGTGTGAGGTAGGCCATGAAGTAGTGGGTAAAGGAGTGTATTTTATAACTTATGTTTTACTGATCAGGGATAGGGTTTGTAGTTTACTGACCTGGGTTTGACTTAAGTTGTATCCTGTAGTTATAGTTTTATATTAGTAGTGGTATCTCTACTCTGTGTGTTGTGTTATTTGTGGTTAGTTCGTAGGCTAGCTATGAGGTGGTAGTTGATTTAATAGAATTAATAGGCTTATGCAGCGTGTGTTTTACAAAGCAAGCATGCAATGCAAATAATGGGTAGCAAGTTCTATGCAATTAATCTACAAGCAATGGATTGTCTAAGCAAGGTAACAGCATTAACTTATACAAGCAGTGGATTGTCCAGGCAAGGTAACAGCATTAACTTATACAAGCAGTGGATTGTCTAGGAAAGCAGTGGTTTGTCCAGGCAAAGCAGGGCAACGGAGTTAATTTACTAGGAGTGGATTTTCCAGGCAAGGCGTAGCAGCAGAGTTAACTTACTAGCAGTGGACTGTCCAGGCAAGGTAGGGCAGCAGAATTAATTTAGATGAGGGCTTGGTATGCAAATCTTTGGCCGCTACCTGGTCCGCGCCTAAGGGCCACGCCAAAGGGCCCTCTGGCAAGGCCCTCAGGCGTGGGCCTGCCTGCCGACGGCTTGCTTTTGCAGCTGATTCTCCGCCTCCCACAGCCCCGATTAGGCTGGAGCCTCTGAGCGGGAGGGTTTGACGGTCCCGCTCAGGTGCTCGACCCCGATCCGGGATCCCTGCAAGCAGCCTACTGCTTGCTGGCTGCGATTATTGCAAAGACCCTTCCTGTCTACCTACAAGGATCGTGGGCAGACAGGAAGGGTCTTTGCAATAATTGTGGCCTGCAGGCAGCAGTTTGCCCACGGGGATCCCATCCCCCCAAGGGCAGAAGAAAAGCCACAATCGTGGCAGACCCTCCCTGTCTGCGAACAGGAAGGGTCTCTGCCTGTGGGGCGAGGCTTGGGTGGAGTTGGAGCCCCTGCAAAGAAAAAGCCATTCTGATGCCCCTGGTGAAAAGTACTTCAGTCACTTTTAAAGCCTTTCTCCTTTTGGATACAATGTAAATTATGCCAACTATCCTTGGCAGCCCAACAGAGGCCAATGCTGCCCACCTCCTTCTAGCATTAAGTGGAAAGAAACTATTCTTACTCTGCATTCCAGGAGCAGGAAAACAAACATTACAGACCTGAGCTTTGCTGTTCTTCTCAAATAGTACTTTCTTGGGCTTTTCAGTCCTCCTGTTTGCCTCCTTTAGTGTGCGGAGGTCTTCCTTCTTGGGTGGGTAAAACTTTCCCCCTGGATACCAACCCAGAGCTGTTCCCCATACTAATAAAAACTTTCCTCTGCTGCCAGGCACACACAGCTGTCTCTCTGGGGAAAATCTCCCTTTAGTTCAGAATTGTTTCTTTTTAATGAGCACTTTCCCTTCTCTCTGGACGACACCCATTGATCCAATTCCTCAGCTTAGCCCCAGTGACTCTTGGAAGATGTAGTCCTTTCTAGAGACCATATTAAATTATTACATTATCTCTTCCCCCATGAGTTTGAAGACAGTCCTTTTTATAGCCAGATTCCTTACATATGCACCAATTTCCTTACAACTCCTGATATTTATTCAGGTCAGGGAGCAGACTAGTTAACAGATTCCTGTCTCCTTACCGCAATTATATATACTTTTTTTTTCCTGTAATGGGAATGGTAATTGTCCAGTTTTGGCATAAAGTGGAGGGAGATCTCGTCAACTATTCACTTTCATCCCAGTATATCCCAGTATATCTCCACCTGTGGGTGGCTGGAGAAACTCCGCCATCCCCAGAAGGCATAACAATTGCTCCTGGCAGCTTGTTTCACCATTGCATGAAATTGGAAGGGTACTTGCTTAGCTTTCTGACATCACCCCTCAATACCACAAGTATTTTTTATAAAGTCTGTAGTATCTGGTTAAGGGGAAGAAAGGTAAATATGATCTTATAAGGGGACCTTTTATTGCATTCTATCAGGACTTGATTGATGTAGATTGCCTTGCTTCTGGTTAGGTCCAGAGTATATGAAGGTCAGCAAACCATGACATTTCAAACATGTTTAATGCTGATTGCTGTGCTTTTGTACCCACTGTAGCTAGTGTGTTATCCATGCTGCACTTTGGGTCAACTTTTCAAGTTGCATAGGCTCATGTTAGTTGTGAATAAGCAGAAGGAAACTGCCATGCAAAAATTATAGCTATGATAAGTCTCTTAAAGCAGAAAGTATGAAGAATGTAAATCATTATCAATTTGCATAAAAATAACAAGGTGGTCTAAAATTTAATAGCAATAGAAGCATGAAACTTAAGTCAAAACTGTGAAAAATCTGGTGATAGTTTTCATTTAGTGTTTTGTAAAGTTAAATGCCTCTATTTCTGTTTTAATCGTAACATGTATTACAGCAGAGCACTGGCTTCACTCTCTACCTGATACATAAACTTAAACTATATTTATAGGCTTACTCTGTTTATTTATAGTTTCAAAAGTGCAAGAAAACGAACATCTTGAAAATAAGAAACTGGAGAAAGACAGCAAAAATGAACAGGAGAAGGAAAAGAAATATGAAATGGGCAAAATAGAAAAAGAGGCATCCTTTCCACCAGAAGGCAGGAGAATGATGGTGAAGGGACTTAGTAATCTTGGGAATACCTGCTTCTTTAATGCTGTTCTGCAGGTAATTACATGAGCATTACTGAATTGTAAACTTGGTTACTGTAAAATTTATTCTATGAAAAGTGGTTAAAATGTTTCCCTAAATTTCAGGTAATAACTGTATACTGGCTAAAAATAGAGGGTCTGATATTCAGCATCTTGCCGCTGCCGCCACTGCCACAAACTTTAAACATGGATATTCAAAGGCAGGGTCGTATCTGGCCCCAGCATTGAATTTCCGAGTTTCCTGGAGTTGCAGGAAGCTAACCAGGCAGCAGCGATATTCAGCCACTGCCCAATTTTGCAAGGTACTGACATCAGGCTGAGTGGTCTGTAGTTTCCCAGATCAACCCTGGAACAGTTTTTAAAAATTGGCATTACTTTAGCCACTCTCTAATCTTCAGGTACTATAGACTATTTTAATGAGAATTCACAAATTTCTAATAATAGGTCTTCAGTTTCACTTTTGAGTTCTTTCAGCACCCTGGGCTGTAGACAGTCTGGTCCAGGTGATTTGCTGCTCTTTATCAAATTGCTCTTAGATCTTTCCCGTTTGTTGAGATTTGTTTCAATTTCTCTGATATATTTCCCCTTTAAATATGATTTCTGGCATGAGTAACTTACTTTTCTCCAGGAACAAGCAGGAAGTCGGCCCTCACATATGGGTGATGTTAGCACCGATGGAGCCCGCGCGGAGCATTTCCCCCAGCTTTCAAAGAAAGCCTTTGGGAATGCCACCACGCATGTGTGGTCCCCTTCTCGCCCAAGGGTGCCATCTTGATCAGTCTCCCTTTTTCTGCGGAGCCCTTCAGATGCACGTCCCTGTGCCTCATTATTGTCTCTCTAATTCCAGCTTCCTGGTCCTCTTCCTGCCGTCCCCAGTGCCCTGCCCCTTTTTTTCTTTTTTCTTCATGAGTTCATCTCCAGAGGGTTTTGCGCCCTTTTCAACCGCTGGCTGAACCGAAGGTTGTCGACCTTGCGGGGATTCTTTTTGCCCCCATGGCCTCCGGTTTCAAAAAGTGTGACAGATGCTCCAAAAACATGTCGCTCATGGACACCCATAACTGTTGTTTTAGGTGTCTAGCTGCTGACCACAACCTGGAGCTCTGCTCCCTTTGTAAAAAGATGTCCTCTAAGGCCATCCAGAGCCGTAAGCGGAAGCTGGACGATATTTTCTGCAAGCCGGCCCCGTTGTCCCTGGTAGCTTCCCGCTCCACCGACCTTCCGCCTCTGGCGTCCCCCTTGGCCTCTCTGCAGCCCCAGTGTCACTCTGAGCAAGGGTCCCCTGAAAGGGATCGGAAAAAGAAGGCGGCCTCGAGGACCCTGTCGGGGGCTCTGGACAAGCGTGAGTGTTCTCGCGCTCGGTCCCTCAGCCCCCCTCGGCAATCTCAAGAGTCAGAGAAGGAGCGGCAGTGCAAGGTATCATGTACAGATACAGAGGCCTCCAGCAATGGCGCATGGTCTCCTGAGGGTCGTCCTGGCGAGGACCCCCCTCGACTCCTGACCCGACTACCCCAGCGTCGTCGTTGCAGGACCCCACTTCTGAGTGGAAGGCCCGAATGCTGGCACTGGAGCACAGCGTTTCTGCCTTCCTTGTTGCCCAGCTGGTGCCAGGCCCCGCTGGCATGCCTCCTGAGACCTCAAGGGCGATGCCTATGATGACTCTCCAGACCACTGTGACAACCCCCGAGAACCAGAGGCCTCGTGTGGGATCCAGGCAGAGGTCTCAATCTCCGTCTTGGTCTTCGGTTGAGAGATCTTCCCGGGCTAGTGCCTCTGGCTCCAGGCGTGCTTTGGCCTCGAGAGCCCAGTGCGCTGCACAGGCTCTGCTTGAGCAACCTAGCTCAGAGTCTTCCTCAGACGTTTCAGGCCGGGAATCCAATGGGGACACTTCCCCTGAATCCCGGGCTCATTGGGCTCTCTCCTCGGATCCTTCTCTGCTCACTCAGAAGCAGCGGCCTCCTCTTGAGGACGACTCTTTTCTGGAGTTTGTGCGGGACATGGATCGAGCCCTAGAGTTCTCCACGCAATCTGAGGAGGAGCCCCGTGCAGAGGAACTCAATATTTTACAATACGAGGCTCCGCTGAGGGAATCCCTCACGGTCCTGGTTCCACCCATCCTAGCCCGGCTGCTCTTCTGCATGTGGGAGACATCTGCGTCTATCCCCATTGTAAGCAATTGCCTGGACAACATGTACAGGGTCCAGCGGGCACTCGGCTTCCGGATGGCCCAGCTTCCTCATACCTCGATGGTGGTGGAATCGGCCATGCGGAAGCAAAAACGCCCCAAGATTCACTCTTCGGTCCCGCCGGGTAGGGAATCTCGTGCCCTCAGGCGTAAGGCCTACCAAGGCTCCATGCTGGTGTGCTGCATCCAAGCTTACTAGCTATATATAGGCATGTTCCTTCGTGACCTCACAAAGGAGCTCGGAGGTTTCCAGGCGGGCCTCCATGGCGATTTACCTCCGCCGCTTTCAGTCCCTCCTGAAGTAAGTGGGGGACTATTCAAAATACCTTTCTCGTGCTGCATACGACAGCTTCGAGTCCTCCGCTCGGGTAGCAACTGCTGATATCGGGTCTAGGCGGCAGGCCTGGCTCCAGTCCTTGGACCTCGAACAATGGGTCCAGGAAAAACTGCTCGACGTACCATGCCTGGGCTTGCAATTGTTTGGCAAACTGATGGAGGACAAAGCAGCGGAGATTGAGACGGAGTACATCACTCGCATCCGTCTCTCCCGAAAGACTTCCTCCCGCGGAAGAAGCAACAGGGTAAGAAGACTTTCTTCCAGAGGAAGGGTCTTCCCTACCGGGGCTATCCACCTTACCCTCCAGCGCCAGCCCCACCCCAGGGCAGGCCAAGCAAGAGCGGCCCCCAGGGTCCACGTAAGCCCAAGCGACCCAAGAGCCAGACCCCGGCACCAGCCTAGTCAGCCCTGGGTTTTTGACACCAGAAGCATTGCCGCTCACCCTCTGTCAACCCAGCTACCCATGGGAGGACGCCTGGTCCACTTCACTCCCCGGTGGGAGTCTGTCACATCGGACACCTGGGTTCTCCAGGTTGTCCTGGAGGGTTACCTCCTTCACCTGGACCAGTTTACTCCACCCTTTTGCCACACAGTGCCCCCTCGGCTCCCCATGCACCAGGCCTTCTTGGCATAGGAGCTTGCCACCTTCATCGAGGAGCATGTGGTGGAAGTGGTTCTGTCACTCCTCAGAGGTTGCGGGTTCTACTCCCGCTATTTTCTTGTGCCAGAGCAGACTGGCGGTTTCCGATCCATCCTTGATTTTAAGAAATCTCAACAAATATCTGGTGTGAGAGAAATTCAAAATGCTCTCCCTTGGCGCCTTGCTGCCCTCCCTCCAGCAGGGTGACTGGCTATGCTTCTTGGACCTTTTGGGATGCGAACGCTCACATCCTCGTCCACACCAAGCACAGGAAATACTTGCACTTCAGGGTACAAGGGAACCACTACCAATACAGGGTGTTTCCCTTTGGCCTTGCTTCTGGCCCCCGAGTGTTCACCAAATGCAATTGCAGGGCCCCTTCATCTACCCTTATCTAGACAACTGGCTCATTACAAGAGAGACGGCCAATGAGGCACAGCGGGCCATGACCCGCACCGTCCACCTCCTCGAGCACCTAGGCTTCGTGGTCAATTGCCTGAAGTCTCACCTCACTCCAATCCAATCCTTGGAGTTCATCGGCACGTGCCTCGATACTCAGTGGGCGACAGTCTTCCTTCCCCAGGACAGGGCAGACTGCCTCATTGCTCTGGCATCCGCGGTCCATCGCCGCGACACAGTATCGGCCTCAGCGATGCTCTGTCTCATTGGCCATATGGCCTCGACGGTCCACGTCGTCCCTGATGCTTGACTGCAAATGCAGGCGGTGCAGTGGTGCCTTCGAGCTCAGTGGGCTCAGGCAACGGGCCGTCTCCCAGATGCTGTCTCGGTCACTCCCCAGCTGTCTGATTCTCACGACTGGTGGTGGGACGCCTGGAATCTGCTTTGAGGCATGCTGTTCCAGGCTCCACAGCACGACGTGGTCTTGACTGCGGATGCCTGCCTCACAGGTTCAGGAGCACACTGCAGCGAGCTCCGCATGCAGGAGACTTGGTCTCTGGAGGAGTTGTGACAGCTGATCAACCTTCTCAAATTCCAGGCGGTCCTCCTCGCCCTCGAAGTGCTCAGGCACCGTATTCACCACCGGGCGGTGCTTGTCCAGACGGACAACCAAGTGGCAGTGTTCTATATGAACAAGCAAGGGGGCACTGGCTCTTACAGCCTCTGCCTGGAGGCGGTAGCTCTGTGGTCCTTTGCGATTTGCCAAGGCATAGCCCTATTGCACCACCTATCTCCCAGGCCAGGACAACGTCCTGGCAGACAGGCTGAGCTGGATCCTCCAGCCACACGAGTGGCGCCTCTGCCCACAGACGTCACAGTGGCTGTTCCGGCACTGGGGGACTCCGGTCCTGGACCTCTTCGCCAGCCCAGCGAATTCGCAGCTCCTGTGGTTCTGCAGCCCAATTCCCCACCCAAACAGGGAAGCCTCCGATGCCTTCCTGCTGTTGTGGACGCACATCCTCCTGTATGCGTTTTCCCCCACTCCGCTCATAGTGCAAGCTCTCCTCAAGATACAACAGGATGGGGCCTCGATGACTTTCGTGGTCCCATGTTGGCCTCGGCAGCCCTGGTTCCTGCTGCTGCTCCACCTTGCATCAGATCTTCTGATTCCCCTTGGCAGCACGCCAGGCTTGTTGACACAGGAGGGGGGTCTGCTACTCCACCCAAACTTGAGGTCCTTATCCCTCATGGCTTGGCGGCTGAGCAAGTCGCTCTAGCCTTCATCTCCTGGTGGAGATCGAGGACATATTGCTGGCCTCATGCAAGGATTCGACTAGGAGGGCTTACACCTTTAAATGGCGTCTGTTCTTGGTGTGGTGCTCAGGGGTACGGGCTGACCCGTTCTCTTGCCCCACCTACTTGGTACTGCAGTACCTGCTCCATCTCTCGCAGAAGTCCAACTTGGTGAGAGTCCACCTGAGTGCAATCTCAGCCAACCACCACCCAGTCGGGGGCAGACCCCTCTCGGGTCAACCGCTGCTTTCCTATTTCATGCGCAGGTGCTTCTCTCCAACCCCCCCCCCCCCCATTCGGCCACCTCCAGCTGCGTGGGAGCTCAATGTCGTCCTCACACTGCTCTTCGAGCCAATGGCGTCCTGCTCCCTTCGGCACCTTTTCTGGTGGCCCTCACTTTGACCTGGAGGGTCAGTGAGCCTTCAGGCCCTGATGGCCAACGCGCACCCTACACGAGATTTGGCAATCCTCCATACCCTTGACTGTAGGAGGGCTCTCTTCTTTTACCTGCAGCGTATGCAGGTTCACCGCAGATCCGAGCGATCCTGCCTGTTTGGGGCTCATGGTCACCACGCGGACCCTTTCCATCTGGGTGGCGAACTGCATTGTCTTCGCCCAGGCTCATGCTGGGCTACCGCTGGACCGCCGAGTCACAGCTCATGGTGTTCGTGCGAGGGCGGCATTGGTGGCACACCTGCGCTCTGTGCTGTTGACGGATATCTGCCGAGCCGTAACCTGATCCTCAACTAACACCTTCGTGACGCATTACTGCCTAGAGAGGGAGTCCTGTCGGTACAGTGCCTTCGGCCAGGCCGTACTCCGTAATCTGTTTGGGGTTTAGGCAACTCCGGCCCTCCGACCCTTCTTCTACGGCTACCGGGAGTGTGGTCTTCCAGGGACCTTGGGGTCCTTGGGCTGTCTTTGGTTACCAGTGTCTGCTCACGCCTCGCTGTGGCACTTTTCTACAGGTCCTCGGTAGCCTGTAGCTGGAGATTCCCATATGTGAGGACTAACTTCCTGCTTGTTCCTGGAGAAAGTGTAGTTACTCACCTGTAACAGATGTTCTCTAGGGACAGCAAGAATCAGTCCTCACAACCCACCCATCTCCTCTCGGAGTTGCCCAGTCTTCTTGGTATTTTTTAACCTTTGCCTGAGCTATGTCATCTGGACAGGAAGGGGACCACACGTGTGGTGGCATTCCCAAAGGCTTTCTTTGAAAGCTGGGGAAATGCTCCGTGCGGGCTCCGTCGGTGCCGATGTCGCCCATATGTGAGGACTGATTCCTGCTTTCCCTGGAGAACACCTGTTGCAGGTGAGTAACTATGCTACATCCATCGTCAGTAAAGGCCCAAACAAAGAATTCATTCAGTCTCTCCGCTATGGCCTTGTCCTCCCTTAGCACCCTATTTACCCCTCTATCATCTAATAGTCCAACTAACTCTCGCAGGTTTATTTCTACAAATTTACTTGAGAAACGTTTTTTTTTTTGTTTTGTTTTTTTACAGCAATCTTCTTTTCAAATTCTCTTCACCTAATTTATCAGTGTCTTGAATCTAACTTACCAGTGCTTGTTTCCTGTTTTGTCATTTTGGTTCCTTTTTCCGTTTTCTGAAAAATGCTTTCTTGGCTTTTACAGCCTCTGTGACCTCACCTTTTAAACCATGCTGTCAGTAGTTTAGACTTATTCCACGTTTCTCAAAGTGTGGAATGCATCTGGTCTGGGCTTGCAACATAGTAGTTTTAAACAACACCCAAGCCTGATGTAAATACTTAACCTTTGCAGTTACTCATTTTAATTTTTTTTTCTTAACCATATTCTTCATTTTATCATAGTCTCTCTTTTGAAAGCTAAATGTTAGCGCAGCAGATTTCCCTGGTATCCTTCCTCCATTTATTAATTCAAATGTGATCATGTTATGATCACTGTTACTAAGTAGCCCCAACAGTTGGCTCTCGCACAAGATCCTGCGTTGCAGAAGGGACTAGATTTAAATTCAGGGCCAGTCCAGGGATTTCTGCTGCAGATTCCTTTGGGGGGGGGGGCAGCAGTATTTTAAAAGCGCCGGCTTTGTGCCACTACTTTGTTGCCTGCAGCAGGCCATGTGCTTCAGCACACATAGTCTGCTGCTTATGACCCCCCTCCGACAGTAAGTTGCATCAGAGGGAGATCAGAAGTGGCAGGTCATGTGTGCCGAAGTGCATTACCTGCCAGTGGTACAAAGCTGCCTAGCTTGCCTAGTAGACGGGCTGGCCCTGTCTAAATGCTAAAAGAAATTAGGGAAGCTAACAGTTTACAATGATTTCAATTACCACAGTATCGATTGGGTCAATGTCACATCAGGACATGCTGTGGTGACTGATGGTTTCTAGATGAAACAGAAAATTATGGCAGTTAAAGACTATATAGCCTATTCAATCTGCCTATCCATGAACTTTACCTTCTCTCTTCTTCAGAGATACTTGAATTCAGATACAGTTTTTGTCTCCCATCTCCAGTGGGAGGCTGAGGCATCCACCACCCTGTCCATAAAGAAATATTTCTTCAAATTGCCCCCTAGTCTATCCCTTTAACCTTCATCCTATGGCCCGTTGTTCCAGGATTTCATTTAAACTGAGAGACCCACATACTGTGCATTTATATCCTGAAGGTAGTTAAGAGTTGCCCAGCAGGGATCTCTAGGGCAGAAATTCAAACAAAGGAAGAGAAGCTTAAAAAAAGGGGCTCTGCATTTAAAACGTGCTAGATCTAGAAGCTAATACTGATCTCTAGAGCATTGAAGGTGGAAGAACATGGAGTGGACCTGTCTGGCTAAGGTTTTTTTTTATTATTCTTTGTCTGTTGCTTGCTTTGAAGAATTTCTAGATGCCTGTACCTTATCTGTCTTTTGAATTAATTGCTCCGTTTTACTTCCTGTGTTAAGCAGTTTTCACAAAGAACTATGTTAAAGTCCAATGTAGGTTTCCTTAGCCTTAGAGAAACTATATTGGTGTCATATAGGAATTGCCTAGCTCTAAAGTAGAGTTCAAATTTTCAGCCTGTTTGGGGGTAACAAAGTAGTTTTAAAAGATTGTTTGGCCTTTATTGCAGTGGCAGACCTGTGCTGTGGTTAACGGTTTTCCAAAAGGGGCCTCTGACTCACGAAGTCGGACTCCTAGTTTACAGCCACCTTTTTTTTTTTACAGGAGAATTTGCCAGTAATTTTCCCTCCCTCCCTTCCTTTACCCATCCACCCACCCAAGGGCTGGATTATCCTAAATAGTCACACTAGGACACATAGCTGCATCTCCAGGAACAAGCAGGAATGTAGTCTTCACATATGGGTATCGTCGGTACCGACGGAGCCTGTGCGGGACCGCTCCCCAGCGTCCAATAGGAAAGCTTTTGGGAACATCCCACAGCGTCTGCGTGCTGCCTTCCTGCCTTTCCAATTCTTCTTCGTCAGTTGAGTTTATAGCTGAGACAAAAGGAGAAAGAGAGAGAAATAGAAAAAGAGAGAGACACACACACACCTACACACACCTACACGGGAAGGTGGGCAGGTTGTGAAGACATAATTCCTGCTGTTCCTGGAGAATCACCTGTTACAGGTGAGTAACTATGCTATCTCCAGGAACAAGCAGGAATGTAGTCTTCACATAGGGAGACCCCCCAGCTGAGAGATGCCAGGTGGATGACCCTAGCAAGCTGCGAACCTCTGGTGAGATGGGTCATTCTTCCTCCCATGGATCTCTGGCATCGAAAACCTGGGACGGTGGGTAGGAGTTGTACTAAGTTTAAAAGAGATGCTGTAGAACAGCCTGTCCAAACGAGGCATCCCGACGGGAGTCCTCGTCTAAACAATAATGGGCTGTAAAGGTGTGTACTGAAGCCCAGGTGGCTGCTGTACAGATGTCGTCAGTGGACACAGAACGAAGATTAGCCATAGTGGTTGCCATTGCTCTCACATTGTGAGCTGTGACGTGACCTTCGAGAGAGAGTCCCTTACTCTCGTATGCAAAAGATATGCAATTTACAATCCATCTAGAGAGAGTTCTTTTGGAAACTGGAAGTCCCAAATGACTAGAATCAAAAGCAATGAAAAGCTGAGAAGATTTTCTATGTTGCTTAGTTCTTTGAAGGTAAAAAGCCAAGGCTCTTTTACAATCCAAGGTATGAAGGTTCCTTTCTGCATTAGAGGCACGAGGCCTAGGAAAGAATACAGGAAGGTAAACCACTTGGTTTAAATGAAAAGGCGAAACCACCTTCAGCATGAAGTGAGGATGAGTCCTAAGAACTACCTTATCATGGTGAAATCTTGTATAAGGAGGATCTCCACTAAGGCCTGCAACTCACTGATGCGTCTTGCAGAAGTGAGAGCAACTAGGAAGATGACTTTCCAGGAAAGAAACTTCAGGTCCGTAGTGGCTAAGGGCTCAAAGGGCGGTTTCGTAAGCTGCCCAAGAACAAGATTAAGATCCCATGCCACCGGTGGCGGCGGCTTAATTGGAGGTTTTGTTAAGAGTAGACCTCTCATAAATCTTGCTACGAGTGGATGAGAGGAGATAGGTTGTCCATCTAGTGGTCTGCAGGAAGCAGCAATGGCACTAAGATGAACCCTTATTGAATTGGTTTTAAGACCAGAATTTGATAAGTGGAGGAGATACTCCAGTAGCGATTCCACAGGCACCGAAAAGGAGGTAAGTCCCCTTTTGAGAGCACCATACAGAGAACCTTTTCCACTTAAAAGCGTAGGATCACTTTCTGGAAGCCACAAAGATATCCTTTACTTGTTGAGAAAGGTTGATATCTAGGAATCCTAGGCTTTCAGCAACCAGGCCGAGGTGTAGGGATTGGAGATTGGGATGCAGTAGAGTCCCGCTCTCTTGGGAAAGAAGATCTGGAACATATCCCAACTCCAGAGGTGTGGCTTGAGAGAGATGTAGAAGCAGAGGATACCACGTTTGCCGTGGCCATCGTGGAGCTATGAGTATCATATGACCTCTGTCTCTCTGAAGCTTGAACAATGTTTTGGGAATGAGGGGAATGGGTGGGAAGGCATAGAAGAAGTCCTGACCCCAGTGGAGGAGGAAAGCATCCCTTGCCTGACAGTTTTGAGCCAAAATTCTGGAACAGAATCGGGGGAAGTTTGGCATTCTGTGGACTTGCAAAGAGGTCTATATCTGGAGTTCCCCAGATTCGGAACACTCGAGGAAGTTGGTCTGAATGAAGAGACCATTCGTGTGGCAGCAGTATTGGACTAAGTTTGTCTGCCCAAAGATTCTGAATGCCCGGAAGATATACCACTAGGAGGTGGATTTGAAGCTCTTTGGCGAGGGCCCACTGTCGCAAAGCTTCGTTGCATAACAACAGAGAGCCCGTTCCGCCCTGCTTGTTCACATAGAACATGGCTACTTGATTGTCTGTTTGAACCAGGACTGTCTTATAGCTGAGCTGGGCCTGGAATACTCAAAGAGCATGAAAGATGGCTCTGAGTTCTAGGAGGTTTATGTGAAGACAAGCCTCCTGTGGGGTCCAGAGACCCTGAGTTGAGAGAGCGTGCAAGTGAGATCCCCAACCCAACTTGGACGCATCTGTTCTTAGGGTGGCTTGGCATAGGGGCTGCTGCAAAGGAGAACCTATGAGGAGGTTTTCCAGGGATTGCCACCATTGGAGGAACAAAATGAGACGTGTGGAGTTTCTGATTTTGTCCGATAGGCGACCTGAGGCCCCTGTCCACTGGGCTGCTCGCATATGAAGGCGAGCATAGGGAACCACATGGACAGTGGATACCATATGCCCCAGGAGCTGAACCATTTCCCGAGCAGTCAGGAAGACCTTCAGAGCTGCTTGGGATACCAGCTGTATTATACGAAGACAACGTGGTTGTGGCAGGAAAGCCGTTGACTGCCTTGGGTCTAGATGAGCCCCTATGAATTCTAGAAACTGCAAAGGGGTGAGATGAGATTTTGTGAGGTTTATGACCAGTCCCAAATACTGAAGGATTCGCAGAGTGCGAGAGAGCGAAGCTGGCTTCTGGAGTTGTTGGTGCTCGAATGAGACAGTCGTCTAAGTAGGGGAAGACGAATATTCCCAGAGTTCTCAGGAATGCTGCTACTACTGCCATGCATTTTGTGAAGACTCCTGGGGCAGAAGCCAGACTGAAGGGAAGAACCCTGTATTGGAAGTGTCTTCCCTGGAAAAGGAATCGAAGGAATTTCCTATGATCTGTATGGATGAGAATATGAGTATATGCATCCTTTAGATCTAGAGAACATAGCCAGTTCTGACTCTGAAGGTATGGCAGGAGTGTTCAGAGGGAGATTTTGAATTTTTCTCGGAACAGATATTTGTTTAATTCTCTGAGGTCCAGAATAGGCCTGTGTCCCCCTGTTTTCTTGGGAATGAGAAAATAGGGGGAGTAAAATCCCATCCCCTGTTGGGGTATGGGTACTTCTTCTATTGCTCCTTGAGCAAGAAGTGATGCGACCTCCTGACCCAAGAGATTGGTGACAGGGACCTGAGAATTGAACTGCTTTATGATTGTAGGAGGGGGCATGCTGTGGAATGAAGTCTGTACCCCTTTCGTACAATGGACAGAGTCCAGTTTTCTGGGGTTATTTGTTGCCTCCTGTATGTGTTTCCCCTGTGGGCACACATAGGTGGCTGGTGTACTATAGGGCTGGTACCCCTGCAATTCTACACCTGCAGTTCTCCGGCCTGCTCAGCAACTCAGGCCTGAACCAAGCTGAACAGCTACAAACTTGACCTCCAAGCAACTGCTTGCACAGCATTTTTATGTGTGCATACAGAAGCCATTGTCCCTGTCCAATTCACTGCCCACATGCAAGAACATCTGCTTCTCCGGTGCTTATCTATAGCTAGTTCTACTGGCCTTGGACACTTGTACCTATGCCCAGAAAACTACCTACTGTTTTCTCAGCATGACATCTTACTGTGGATCCTTTGTCTGCAAGAAGATACCCATCATCTACCTCCTGATTCGCTGAGAATACCTCTGACTGTTTTGTGCCAACCAGTCATCGGACCTATGACGGAGAATTCTCACAAAGAATAATACAATCTGCGCAGGAGAACTTGGTCACTTTTTCCTGCCACAGACGAGACTACTACTTTTCTGACACACACTCTTTTCCACACTTTCAGATGGACTGTTACACAGGTCCCGCTGTCTGTACCCCGCTGACCTGTTTCCTGCGACCTGATCTGTCTGCAAGACAGCCACACTACGTATGGGAAAGGCTGTCCTCCAAAGGTCTGAGATGAGACTTTCACAGATACCTCCGATTCTGTGGCCTACCGCGGCTCGCCTCCGAGAAGGGCTGTAGCCTGCGTTACCTAGCTCAGCTGCCTCCTTGGACTGGTGCTGTCCCAGAGTCTCCTGATGTCCGCCCGAGTGACGGACGAAGCTAAGGTACTGACTTATCTCTCCTCCTCCAGATGGGCAAGGGTTAGCTAAAACTTATTCCATAACTTTCCTCAGTGCAGAGCGAATCAGTGACGTCTGGTTACTAATTAGTGATTTATTACTATGTCCACCTGTAATGCTGTGTCGTAACAAATTTCTACCTCATGTTCTAATTATATATATATATATATATATATATATATATATATATATATGTATATATATATGTATGTATATATATATGTATATATATATGTTTGTATATTTTTCTACCTGGCTGTCCATAATAAAATCTAATATATATAGACCAGACTTATTTCGTGGCTCATTGCCAGAATAGCTCACAGAACGTCGGGCTGGGTATCAGTAGCCAATTTCCCCTGGACAACTGAGAGTCTAACTTATTTTACGCTACTAATAATCCCGACAGTACAGAGGATAGAGGCTTATCGGGGGCTAATGGTGTTGGTCATGCCAGATTGGCCTCTGCAGCTGTGGTATGTGGATCTTGTCCGGTTAACAGTAGATTGGCCATGTCGTCTGCCAGTTCTTCTCACAGGGTTCCATCCTGATGCCTCAGTTGGATCGATTCTCGCTTATGGCCTGGTTATTGAGAGGACTCAGCTGAGAAAGAAAGGCTATTCCGCTCCCGTGATTATGACCCTGCTAAAAGCACATAAACTCCACTTCCTTGTTGTATGTCTGCTTTTATTTATTTATTTATTTATTTATTTAACATGTTTTGTATCCCGCCTTTTCCTTCAATCAAAGCGGTTAATACAGCACAAAGTTAAACAAAGGTGAGGGAAACATACATTGCATTATCATTACATCACAACAAAACACTAGGAGTACAAACAGGGAACACAGTACATAACTTACATTACATTACCTTACATTAACTACAAACAGCATATCGCTGAACAGAATGAGCATATAGCAGCAGATAGTGGGTCCCGCACGGTCCACCGCCTAAGGGCCACGCCAAAGGGCCCTCTTGCGAGGCCCTCAGGCGCGGGCCCGCAAGGCACGGGCGCGCCATTGCTGAAGGGATTTTAAATGATTTGAAAAGTGCTCAGATTGGCTGCAGTTTTCTCTCACACACAGTTCCCAACTAAGTAGGCACAGCTGATTCTCACTCATTGGTGGGTGATTGAGGATTGGTGCTCAGCACAGGGTTGCCAGCCTTTGACAGTTGTGCTTCCGGATATCTTGGCTTTTCTGCAGGCTGGATTGGAGAAATGTTTGGCCTGTAGTTTGTTACGGGTGCAGGTGGTGGCGCTGACCTGTTCTCCAGGACCAAGCAGGAAGTCAGTCCTCACATATGGGTGACGTCGGCGCCGACGGAGCCCTCGCGGAGCAATTTTCCCCAGCTTTCAAAGAAAGCCTTTGGGAATTGCAGCGCGCATGCGCGGTCCCCTTCCCGCCCAAGGGTGCCATCTTAGCCAGTCTTCTTTTTTCCGCGGAGCGCTATAGACGTGGTCTTGTCCCCGCAGAAAAAGTTGATTTTTCGTGATTTACTTCTCTTTTATCTTCGGTTCGACGCCGGTCTCTTTCCTGCCCGGACTCGCGACGCCATTGCGAGTCCTTCCCTTATTTTTCGGTTTTTCTGATTTTTCTTGTCAGTTTCGTTTTTCGGTTTTTCGCTGGCAGCCCGGTCCTTTGACCTTGCAGGGGCCCTTTTTCCCCCGATGGCTGCCAGTGGTTTCAAAAGGTGTGTTCAGTGTGACAGAAATATGTCACTTACTGACACACACGATAATTGCCTCCGCTGCCTTGGCCCAGATCACGAGGAACTGATCTGTGGGGCCTGCAGCAAAATGTCCTCCAAAGCGTTACGGAGTCGGCGGCATCAGCGGGAAAGAATCTTCGCAGATCCCACCCATACCCGGACCTCGTCGGAGGCCTCGGCGTCCAGAGGCTCCAGCTCTGAGCATCGCCGGAGTTCCTCCGACAGGGGTTCTCCCTCCGGGGATCATCATCGGAAGGTGAAACCCGCGAGGGCGGCGTCGGTGGACGCTCCTGGTTCCGCGAGGGCCAGGTCGCATAGCCCCGATAGCCGTCCCGGGTCTTTGGAGAAGGAACGTCTCCCGAAACGACCTCGTTTGGAATCGGAGTTGCCTGCTCGGGTAAGTCCTGTAGTCCTCCTGGTCTCGCCTCCGAAGGGGGCGGCGTCGGGCCCGACGCTGTCGGGGCCCGAGTCGGGGGCTGCTGGGTCACCTGAGGTCGGACTCAGGTTGACGGCCTTGGAGAGCAGACTGTCTGCCTTCATGGACCAGCAGCGGGCACTGATCGCTAGCCTCGCTGACGCCTCTGCCCCGACCGCCGGGACGTCGACGTCTAAGTCGACCCCGGAGACCGAGCCGATCCTCGAGTCCATGCGGGCTCGAGTCGATCCTCGGTCGAGGTCGCCCTCGGCCTCCCGTTCGGGACCGAGGTCGTCGACGCCGACTCCCTCGGCGTCGGGGCGGCCGACGCCTCCGCCCGCCCGAACCGACCCCACCGATTCCTCCTCGGAGTCGGCCTGGGAGTCTGAAGTGGAAGAGTCACCTGATTCTTTTCGGACTCGGTGTGTCCCCTCGGACTCCCCTGAGTCCGAACCTCGGAAACAGTCCCCCCCGGAGGATGCCCGGTTCTCGGACTTCGTCAGGGATATGGCCAAGGCTTTGGCCTTCCCTGCGGATCCTGAGGAGGAGCCTCGAGCCGAAGAGCTCGACGCCCTTCAGTACGACTCTCCCGCCAGGGAGCACTTTACTGTACCGGTTCCTCCCATGCTGGAACGACTACTCTTCCGCATGTGGGAGAGTCCGGCATCGTCGCCGGTATTAAGCAAGTGGGTCGATTCCATCTATCGAGTCCGCAAGAGCCCTGGCTTCCAAAAAGCACAGCTACCGCACCATTCCATGGTGGTGGAATCGGCCATGCATAGGCTTAAGAGCCAGAAGATGCACTCCTCGGTGCCTCCTGGCAGGGAGGCCCGCAACCTGGATGGCCTCGGTAAGAAGTGTTTCCAGGGCTCTATGCTTGCTTGTCGGGTCCAGACCTACCAGCTCTACATGGGCATGTACCTTAGAGACCTGGCTAAGGAGATAGCCGGATTCTCTGCTGGGCTGTCCGAGGAACCTTTGCGGAGGTTCCTAGCCTTGTCCACTGGTATTCGGGAATGCTCCAAATTCATCTCTCGAGCAGCCTATGATGGCTTTGAAGCATCGGCTCGAGTGGCCGCAGCCGGCATCGGTGCCCGCCGACAGGCTTGGCTTCAGTCTTCTGACCTTGAACCCTGGGTGCAGGACAAGTTGGTCAATGTCCCCTGCCGAGGTGAGAAGCTCTTTGGCAAGCCCATGGCTGAGAAGGCTGCACAAATCGAGACGGAGACTCTCACCAGAACTAGGCTCTCTAGGAAGACCTCTGCCCCTTCCCAGAAGAAGAAGGGCTCGGGAAAGAAGTCCTTTTACCCGAGAAAGGCAACTGCCTATAAACACTACCCTCAATATCAGGCCTCCGCAGCTCCCCAACAGGGTCAGCAGGCCAAGGGACGGGGTAACGGGTCCCGTAGGCAGCAAGCCCCCAAGCCTGCACCACCGGCCCCTGCTCAGCAGGGTGGGGGTTTTTGACTTCATCGGCATAGCCTCTCCCCCCTTAGCTGGTTCCTCCCAGCACAGGAGGCCGGCTGGTCCACTTTGCCCACAGGTGGTCCAACATCACTTCAGATGCCTGGGTGCTTCATGTTGTGAGGGAAGGCTATCTTCTCCACTTCCACCAGGTCCCTCCCTCCTATTTCCCGGGAGAGCCTCCACGACTCCCTCTGCACAGGGACTTACTCCTTCAGGAGTTAGCAAGTCTTCTTCAGGAACAGGCTGTGCAACCGGTGCCCCACCACCTGAGGGGTCAAGGCTTCTATTCCCGGTATTTCCTAATTCCAAAAAGAACGGGAGGCCTCAGACCCATCCTGGACTTGCGCAACCTCAACAAGTTCCTCGTGCGGAAGAAGTTCAAGATGCTTACCCTTGGAATCCTTCTGCCCTACCTCCAGCAGGGAGATTGGCTATGCTCCTTGGATCTAAAGGATGCCTACATGCACATCCTCATCCACCCAAGCCACCGCCAATACCTAAGGTTTGTGGTGGCAGGAAATCATTACCAGTACAGAGTACTGCCCTTTGGCCTATCCTCCGCACCACGAGTCTTCACAAAATGTCTTGCGGTGGTGGCGGCTTATCTCCGGCTTCACGGCCTCTATGTCTTTCCGTACCTAGACGACCGGCTCATCAGAGCGTCGTCCTCTCCAGAAGTCATAAAAGCCACCCACCGCACTGTGACTCTTCTCCAGTACTTGGGCTTTGTCATAAACTTCGCAAAGTCCACTTTGCTCCCCTCGCAAGATCTCGAGTTCATCGGCGCAAGGTTGCACACTCTTCAAGCGCGAGCTTTCCTGCCTCTCGACAGGGCTCAACGGCTCATGGACCTAGCCGGCCGTTTTCGCAGCCAGTCCCTGGTCTCGGCCAGGCGCTTCCTGACACTACTCGGCCATATGGCTTCCACCGTCCACGTGACCCCCAATGCCCGCCTGAATATGCGGCCTGCTCAGTGGTGCCTTCGCAAGCAGTGGCAACAGGCCACAGGCGGCCTAGCCGACTTAGTGCGCATCTCCGGCCCGCTGGCCTCTTCTCTACAGTGGTGGCTTTATCGGCCGAACCTGGTGCTCGGAATGCCTTTTCAATCTCCTCCGCCGGCTCAAGTGCTGACGACCGATGCTTCTCTCCTAGGATGGGGAGCGCATTGCCAAGGGGCATGTACTCAAGGTCTCTGGACCACGTGGGAGTCTGCGCAGCAGATCAACTTCCTGGAGCTCAGAGCGATCCGTCTGGCTCTCAAGGCTTTCTCCCACCTGACTTCTCACCAGACGGACAATCAAGTTGCCATGTTCTACGTGAACAAACAGGGGGGCACGGGCTCCTTCCTTCTCTGTCGAGAAGCACAGAAGCTCTGCTCTTGGGCCGTCAGCCACGGCATTCTTCTCAAGGCAGTTTATCTCCCAGGCCAAGAAAATTGCCTGGCGGACAAACTCAGCAGAATCCTCCAGCCGCACGAGTGGCGCCTCGATCCCTTGGTAGTTCAGAAACTTTTTCTGAAGTGGGGCCTCCCCACCATGGATCTCTTTGCCAGTCCTATCAACCGGCAACTTCCTCGCTTCTGCTCTCGGCAGCCGCATCCCCTTCGAGTAGCGGCGGATGCTTTTCTGCTCTCATTGTCGAAAAGCCTTCTGTATGCCTTTCCTCCCATACCGCTAGTCTCTCGAACTCTTTTCAAGGTTCTCCATGATCCTGATAGCTCCTCGGTGGCCCAGACAGCCGTGGTTTCCACTCCTGCTGCAACTAGCGGTGGAGGATCCGTTCCCTCTGGGGTTTCAACCAGATCTCCTAACACAGGATCAGGGGTCCCTGCTACACCCCAACCTCAGATCTCTACATCTGATGGCCTGGCTGCTGAAAGGGTAGTCCTTGCTCCCCTTCTACTGCCGTCAGAGGTGGAAGAGGTCGTCCTAGCTTCCCGGTGACCTTCTACCCGCAAATGCTACGCCCTTAAATGGCGTCGCTTTTCCGCTTGGTGTGCCAAGCAGTCTCAGGATCCCTTCTCCTGCTCGGTGTCGGTGATCTTGCAGTACTTGCTCTACCTCTCTAATCTGGGACTTAAGTCCAACTCCGTTAAAGTTCACCTCAGTGCTCTTTCAGCACATCATGTGCCGGTGGAGGGCAGACCTCTTTCCAGCGACCCTCTCGTGGCGAGGTTTCTCCGAGGTCTCCTTCTACTTAAACCACCTCTGCGCCTGCCAGCACCTGACTGGGATCTGAATGTGGTTTTACAGCGGATCACCTGTCCGCCTTTTGAACCTATGGCTACCTGTTCTCTCCGTTTTCTTTCTTGGAAAACCTTATTCCTGATAGCCCTCACTTCCGCTAGACGCGTAAGTGAATTGCAGGCCCTCGTGTCTGATCCCCCTTACACTCGGTTCTACAAAAATAGGGTAGTCCTACGGACTCACCCTAAATTTCTTCCAAAAGTGGTCTCCCCTTTTCACATCAATCAGGAGGTGGTACTTCCGACCACTGTTCCCTCTAAGCTGTGCGCGTGTGCGCGTGCACACACCTCGCCGAGCGAGCGCGCACAACTTTTAAAGGAGCGCACAAAAATTATAGTTTTCAAACCTTGGGTTTTTTAAAGCCGCGGCTGCACCACCGATCTACTGCCATGTAATTTTCGTCACTTCCGAATCTCTCCTCTGTCCTCTGTCTGCACTGATTCCCCCTGCCCTCACTCCTCTCACATGTGACCACGACTGACAAATCATGGCAGGCTAGAGGGAAATAAAAGGGAGGGGCAGCCAGCAAGCCAGCCTCTTTCTGCTCTTGTGCCTGCCTGCCTGCCACGCACCTCCTTGGAGCCCTCCCTCAGCCAGCCTTCAGTGCCACGTGCTACTTTGTGTTTAATACGGCATCTCTGGTAAGTGTCTTCAACAATATTCGCTTTAAGTTCACAAGTCCTCAGTTTAAACTATGTCATTCATGGTCTTTGAGTACTATTACATGCTATATCGTTTGCGTTTTACATTAAGCGCGCTCACTTTTGAAGTTACATATTTCACCTTCCCTTCATCCTGTTTTGATATGATGATTCTCCCTGGTGGCGCAAATCTCTTTTTATGTTTATCGGGTGCCTTGGGTCTACACTTCTTAATCTTCAGTAGTTCAACGACTGTAATTCCTTCGTCGATTGTGGGTTTTTTAGCACCTTCAAAAGCATACGTTTTTTTGAGATGTCACGCCTAAATTTATGCGTTTTTACCTTGTAGGTATAACATTTTATGTTCTATCCTTTTTTGATTCACATTTGGGTATTTTATGGAGATAACAAAATTTTGTATGAAGGTCCGTGTCTGTGTATCTCCCTGTTCTGCAAGGCAGCATATACTTTTTCATAGACGCGCTTTTTCTTTTATTCCTCCAGAGATTAATTCAACTTGTCTTTTTGCGCAGACCCTTACAATTATATGCATACAATTTATATTTTTATTAATGCTATCGCGTGACAAATGCCCTTCTATACATCACCTTCCTGATACGATAGAAGTCCTTTGTAATTTGTTACCCGTTTACTCGGAGTTCTATAATATTTATCTTGTGTCACCCCTTCTTATAAAGTTTTAGACCTATGAGTTACTTCCTCACTCTATCACATATTAATTTTTGTGGTTATTTATAGTTTTTAGACTATAATTTAGTTGCATTCAAACTACAATGCCGTGTGTGCTTTAATTTTATCTTGACTCGGACATTTGTGCTCCTGTCCTCCAAGTTTTCACACACATTCATTATAATTGACATATTTATATTCTATTCTTTTTTAAAAATATCAAATATCCCTAAGTTGGTCAACAAATAAAATAATAACTTTCGTTTGTCATCTGCTGATTTTTGATCATTGACGTTCATTCTACTTTGTATTTATACAATATATGTCCACTAGATGTCAGCACTTACTCCTCCTTTTTTCTCCATTGTTTGGTTTTAAATATACCATTACAGTTTGTTTTAAGCTTTAGGTGATGTTTTGCTCATATGTTTGCTTTTATTTATTTATATGATTCTTTTAATCTCTTTTTTTACAATGTACATGCCTTTGTGCTTATTTATTGCTTTACCTAATGAACTGATGCTTGATATCTATTTATTTATTTATTGTTTGCTCTCGTGAGATTTTGTTTTTCGTCATTTCATATGCTTTTTATAGCGTATCTTAATGCTTAATATATTTTATATTTACTGTTTTAGAGTAGTATTATTTATTGTTTTATCTAATGAATTGATGCTTGATATAATTTTTTATTGTTTGCTCTTACGAGATTCTGTTTATTTCAGTTTTACGTCATTCTACAGCTATTCATAGCATATCTTAATGCTCATCATATTTTATATTGTCTTATGTTCTAGAGTAGTATTCTCTCTCAGCCCTGTGCTTGTTTTACATGTTTTTACATATGTATTTATACTTTTATGGATGTAATTCTTTATATAATTTTTATGCTTTTTATATTTCTCATTCATAGTTCCATTATGTTTTTATACTTTTTGAGTGTTTCACTTACAGCATGCCGTTTCAGTGTGTGTTTTGCTCCTCTCTAAATGGTACTATTCATCTGTGTTTTAATGAGAAGGTGAAGAATGTCGCAGGAAAGCACTTAGAAATCCCACTCCTCATTTCTTAAGTTCTTGCCCCCTTTTCTTTTTATTTCAGGTGGTTTCCCCATAGGGCTGGCGAGTACAGGCATAGGAACCCTGTGAAAGAGGGAAAATGTCCTTGACTTGCCCCCACTTTTCTCTTCTTTCAACCAGAGATGATCTTTCTTTTTGCCAAATGTGCTTATCATACTTTTGTACTTATCTTCAGAGATATCTTTTAATGCGAAAAGTATTTATTTTTACTATATATGCCATCCATCACCTTTTTTATTAGTGGTACTTTTTTAGTCCCATTTGTTTTCCCCCCTTTTCTTTTAAACATATAGAGCTCTTACAATACAATGTCAGTTTCTTTTTCTTACTTTCTTTTTCTTCCCCTTCCCCCCCCTTCCTTCCCCCCTTTCCTATCTCCCTTCCCCCTTCCTCCCCCCCCCCATGTTATTGATGTTTTTTATCCCTCAGTCGTCAATTTTTAGTGTTCAACTATTTTAATGTCATTTTAATGTTTTGACCTTTTGGTAAGTCACTATGCCATATGTTTTTTTTTTTTTAGTTGCTTTACATAAAATCTTGGTGTATGTTGTTTTTATACATGTACATACCTTATAGCAATGTTCCCTCTAATTTTCTGTAGGCTGTGGGCACTTCTTTTGAATAATAAAGCACCTGCTGTGACCACCACACCACTTTTAAAATGTCAAAACCAATAGCAATGAGAGGTGCAAAACGTAAGAGAACGGCCAGAGCTTTTAAGCCTGAATGGCTTGAAGAAATGATTGAAACGGAGACACCAAAATCTCGGGATAAAACGTGCGTTCAACTGCGTGAAATATTCACTTACGAAGAGGATGACGGAGTAGTCTGTTTATACTGCCGAGATGCAAAAACCATCGGAGAGTTTTCGAATGGCAAAATTTGGGATGATGTGTGGAAACTGGACTTTTTGAAACGACATCTGTCTAGTAAGACTCATGCTGAAAGTGTTAAGAAACTTAGAGCTAAAAATCCAAATTTAAGAGGAGGATTATTTAACTTGTTGCTTGAGAGCACCGCTGAAAAAGAGAAAAGGCAAATTAGTAATGAACGGAAGCGTTCTACACCAGAAGAAATTAAAGTTCTAATTGATAGTGTTTTGCTGGCTGTTCGGATGAATATTTCCATGCTCTCTGTTCAAGATATTAATGAACACATGTCCAAGTACATAACCATACCTGAAAGCTGGAGAAGCAAAAACTATTCGTTTGAATTTCTTGACATTATAAACATGAATGTCCAAGATAAGCTCATGGCAGATGTTGCATCAGCAGCGTATCATACATTAACTATTGATGAAAGCACAGACATTTCTGTCAACAAATACTTAATACTGTACTTCAAATATCGGCCTGTAAATTCATGTCTGTATAAAACTTCATTTGGTGGGATGCTACAGTTGGAAGCATGCGATGCTGCATCAATAGTCAGTGCACTCCGGGAATTCTATGGGAAATACAAGCTTGACCTTAACAAAATGGTCATGTTTACTTCGGATGGTGCCTCTGTCATGTCAGGCAGAATAAATGGTGTTGCTGCGCAGCTCAAACAAAATATTTCGCATTTAGTGCAGCAGCATTGTGTTGCCCATCGTGAAGATTTGGGGATCTCTGAATCATGGAAGGAAGTAAAGTTGATGAAAGAAGTTGAAACTTTCATGAGAACTGTTTACACAACCTTTTGTCAATCTTCTACTAAAAGGTCACAATTTAAAGAATTAGCAGATGCTTCTGAATGCGAGTCAATTGCTTTTAGACCTCTGAACGAAGTGCGGTGGTTATCTAGACATTTTGCTCTTCAAGCAATTATTCGAAATTATGATCCATTATTAAAATACTTTGAAGAAGATAAGGATAATGATCCCATTGCAAAGTACTGTTATAAAAAGCTAAACAGCCATCAATTCCATATAACATTGCAAATTTTGAATGATGTTTTATCTGAACTAGCTTCATTAACAATGGCATTTCAGAAACGTGGGCTAACACCACTGGAAGCATATCATCTTGCACAGGGTAAGCTGAACAAAATCCGAATGCAATACTTGGGTGACACAGTAAAATGGACTGATAATGTTAAAAATCTTCTCGACAAGATACCTGGAGACGCTTCAGTGGATACTGGTTCCACACTTACTTTCATTAATATGCTGTGTCTGCATTTAGGGGAAAGATTTCCTGAAAATGAAATTGAGGAATGGTCTGCTTTTGATTTGACAGCAATAACACAGTGTGATTATGAATTTGGAATTGAAAACGTCCGATCACTCTGTTTAAAGTACAAACAATTTCTTATGGAGGAACATATTATTGTTCAGCAGTACAATGACTTCAAGTTTTTAGTCGCAGAAAAAATCAAAAGCAAACTGATAAACAGTTTTCCGGATATGGTGACTTTGGCGTTTCAGAATGCTCAGTTTGCAGATTTAGCGAAACTGATCGATATTGGTGGAACATTTTTGGCTTCTAGTGCAGATTGTGAGCGTGGTTTCAGCTTGATGAACAGTTTAAAAACCAAAATAAGGAATCTCTTACATTTAGAACATTTGGAAATGCTGATGCGTGTTAAGAGTCATCTTCAAGATGGCGGATCAGTAGACCTTGATAAAATTTATTCAGACTGGGTACATTTGAAAGATCGAAGAGAGAAATTTTGAGAACATAATAAGTGACGGCAGATAAAGACCAGCATGGTCCATCTAGTCTGCCCAGCAAGAGTAGGTGCACCTGTTGCTCTGTGCAGGCCACCTCTCCCCATGTCTTTGTTTAGGGGTGAACCCACCACTCCATGGAGGACACCGAACTCTTCTTCCATACATAAATTATTTACATGGAATAACAATGGCTTTCAATAAAAATTAACTGAAATAATACCACACTTGTGATTGTAATTACTAGAAATTTTCCGCTTCATTTAGTAATTGTCTATTTTCATTTAATTTGATTAACATCAATGTGGTGTACATACTGTATTCTAATGTGTAGTCAAATTTTAAAGTATATAACTCCAAGTGTCATTATGTAGCGCACAAAAAATTTAACCTTCCTTCAAAAGCCGCACAGCTGAAATTTTATGCGCACACAGCCTACAGAAAATTAGAGGGAACATTGCTTCCGACCTTCTTTCCCAGGCCACACTCCAGCCGAGCTGAAATGGTCCTGCATACCCTGGACTGTAGAAGGGCGTTGAACTACCTTGACCGTACGCGGGAGCACCGTAAAGCTGCTCAGCTTTTCGTGTCTTTTGACCCCAATAAATTGGGGCTCCCTGTCTCCAAGCGTACTCTGTCCATCTGGGTTGCTGACTGTATCGCTTGGGCTTATGGGACAGCCGGACTCTCGCTAGATAGTCGGGTCACGGCTCATTGTGTTCGGGCGAAGGCTACATCAGTGGCTTACCTTCGCTCTGTTCCATTGGCAGACATCTGCCGGGCCGCTACTTGGTCTTCGAGCCAGACTTTTGCGGTCCATTACTGCCTCGAGAGGGAGTCCCGCAGGGACAGTGCTTTCGGACAGGCAGTCCTCCGAAATCTCTTCGAGGTTTGAGCAACTCCTACCCTCCATCCCGGATGGGGGCTACCGGTGGGTAATAATTCAGTGAAGATTCCTTCCTTCTGTACTGCTGAGCTAGAGGGAGCTCATTTTTGTGCTTAGGGTCTCCGGTAGCCTTAAGCTTGGGAGTCCCATATGTGAGGACTGACTTCCTGCTTGGTCCTGGAGAAAGCGTAGTTACTCACCTGTAACAGGTGTTCTCCAGGAGCAGCAGGAATCAGTCCTCACAACCCTCCCTCCTCCCCTTGGAGTTGCAATCATCTGCTTTAGGTTTTTTGCAAATTTTTATGCTGTCTTTTAGCTATGTCATCTGACTGGCTAAGATGGCACCCTTGGGCGGGAAGGGGACCGCGCATGCGCGCTGCAATTCCCAAAGGCTTTCTTTGAAAGCTGGGGAAAATTGTTCCGCGAGGGCTCCGTTGGCGCCGACGTCACCCATATGTGAGGACTGATTCCTGCTGCTCCTGGAGAACACCTGTTACAGGTGAGTAACTACGCTTTACCGGGGGCGAGTCCAAGGCCAGTCCTTGGCCGCTCATCCAGATGTGGTGCGCTTTTTTTCGGGTGGTGAAACACATTCGGCCTCCGGCTAGATCCTTTGTTTCACCCTGGCACCTGAACCTTGTGTTGGAGGCATTAATGGAAGCTCCCTTTGAGCCACTTGGTGCTTCCACCCTGAAGGATTTGACTTTGAAGACAGTGTTTTTGGTGGCCATTTGCTTGGCACAACGGATTTCAGAGCTTCAGTCCTTGTCGTGCCGCAAACTGTTCCGTTTTATTTCCAAGAAGGAGGTAGTGTTGCGCCCGATGCACTCCTTTCTGTTTAAAGTGGTGTCGGCTTTTCATGTTAACCAGTCAGTATCCCTACCTGTTTTTTTTAGGCAGTGGGACTAGTTCGGAAGACTGCAAGTTGCACTTGCTTGACGTTTGCAGAGTACTTAGGAGGTACCTCAATCGGACGGAACCTTTTTGGAAATCCGATCATCTGTTTGTCCCTTTTGGCGGTTTTCACAAAGGCGAAGGTGAGGCTACATTCAAGTTCTCCGTGGCTCGGTGGGTGAAAGAGGCGATTGCTTTGGCTTACCATTTTAAAGCATAGGGACCTGCCCAATGGACTGCGTGTATACTCGACCAGGGCGCAGGTGACCTCGTGGGTGGAGGCTAGCCTAGTGCCTCCACTGGAGATTTGTAGGGTGGAAACTTGGTCTTTTACATACTTTGTTCAGATACTACTGCCTAGATGTGCAGGCGGCTGGGGATGCGCGTTTTGAGTTTGTGGTGCTTCTGGCCGAGCTCGCGGGTCCTTAAGTACTGCTATGGTATATCTCACGAGTCTGTTCTGGACTGGAGGGACAATAACGAAGAGGAAATTAGGACTTACCTGATTTGCTTTTTTTGAGTCCCCGTCCAGTTCAGAACCCTCCCTGTGTTTTTTATGTCTACTGTTGACCATGGTGTCAGATGGCGAGCCCGGTTTGGAAGAATAAATCTGTCTGTAATTAGTACCAAGTAAAGAGGCAGAGCCATCTAGTTTGGACAGGACTCCTGTGAGGGTACCAGGGACAGTGGCACGGTGCCACAATGAGGTTCATATTGCCAAAGCTTACAAAACAAAGGAAAAAAACAAATTAATTTTTGGTCCGAGCAGGGCCAGAGGTATCTAGTTTTTGTTGCATTATTCGTATGGATTCTTGATTGCTCCTCTTTGGAGTCTGCTTTATCAATGGTATACTGAGTCTAGTAGGAGATGCCAGGTATCTAAGTACAGTGACCTCATCAAGATTTGGCATGCTCAGTCCCCAAGCTTCTGGTGGGGCGAGACAACTCACTAGTCTGGCTTGGACTTGGAGGGACTCAAGGAAAGCAAATTATCAGGTAAGTCCTAATTTCCTCATTGACTTTAATGCATGGCTCCAAACCTGAACATGAACGCTTTAAATATATAAGCGGTTGGGGCAATAGAACAACAGGCTATACTGTAACAATGGCCTACATCTTTCTATAACAGGAAAAAAGATCCTAAATTAAAAAGTCAGGCAGTACAGTTATGGCCAACATTATTGGCACACTTGCATTTCAACCCCTTAATGTCCAATATCTGCTTAAAAAAAAGTGGACAGTGAAATGGCTTTGAATTATATATGCGCATGTATTTGACACACAAAAGAATCAAATAAAGCAAGACTAATTAAAAAAGGAAACAGTAGAAAATATGTTTGTTAGAATTCAGTATACCGCCCCTAAATCAAGTTGGCAGAGTGGTTTACAATAAAAAAAATAAATAAGAAGTGGGTGAAAGGAACTAAAAAAAAAAAACCTGGGACATTGCCAGGACATAATTATTCATTCTCGTGGTGTGTAATTCCTTTTTATTCTTTAAAAAGGGAAGGGACTTCCGGTGACATGGTGGGCTGAGTAGGACGTCTCCTTTTTAGCTCTGGAGCCTGCTCCCCCCCCCGGTCACTTACCTTGTTTTTAGCCTTTGATTTTTACCGTAGTGGGGGAGAGAGGTTACCTTAGCAGGGGGCACCTGGATCTGTGACCCTCGGGGGACAGTGACCTCATGGCAACGAAAACCCCTCGGCGAGAGAGGCCTCGAGGAGGAGAAGCCAAGATGGCCGACGGGGCTCCTGACGGGCAGCTGCTGGTGGCCGCGCCGACAATGGTGGCTGAGGTCTCGAAGGCGGTAGTGGAGGCCTTGGAGGGCCTCCTGGGCGGCTTGGCATCACAAATTACTGCGGTGGCTCAGGCGGTAACTGACTTTACTAGCCGGGTGGAGCAGGTAGAGCACTGCATCGGCTCTCTAGAGGACACGCGTGTGCAGGATGAGGCCCGAATAAAGAAGCTCGAAGAGGCCCTGGCACGGCATGAGGAGAAACTGGAGGATCTTGAAAACCGGAGTCGGCGGAACAACCTCCGCTTTATCGGTATAGAGGAGTCGGTGCAGGAAAAGGATCTTCGGCAGTATTTGGAGCGGTGGCTGCCTGCAAACTTACCACTGGAAGCGGAGCTAGGTGCTATAGTATTGGAGAGAGCGCATCGGTTGGGGCCATACAGACCTGGAGATAATGGGCCCAGGGCGGTGATTGCACGATTTTTGAACGCTACCCAGAAGGAAGGAGTCTTGCGAGCTTCGCGGCAGAACCGGCGCTCGGGGGGTGAAGCCTGCAAGGTTTTGATCTTCCAGGATTATTCTGCTGGGGTCTCGTTGCGCCGCCTAGCTTTTAAGGAAGTTTGTGGCCGACTGGTGGAGCGGGGGCTGCGCTTCACAATGGCATACCCAGCGACCCTGCGCGTCGACTGTGAAGGAGGCCGACGGGCATTTTCGACGCCAGAGGCAGCGATGGACTACTGCAATGGCCTTGGGTGACCGACGAGGACTCCCTGAGTTGAGCTGATTGCGAATACTCCTGCTATCACCCACAAACTGTTAATTGAGCAATTATGAACCCAGCCCTATATGTTTTGGTGGTGGTGACTGTGCTGTTTATGGGTGCATATGGCCCTGGAGGGCTTTTTTCTCTCCCTTTTCTCCTTCCTCCCCTTTTCTACCTTTTTCTACCTTCTTCTTAAGGATTTTTGTTTTTCGTTGGTTAGAGTTTTTCCTTTTTATCGTCTCTCCTGTTTTACTTCGCTTTATTATCTAAGTGGTTTATTTTCTGCTTGACTTTTTTGTTATTCTGTTTTCCTTCATTTGTTATTTTATTGATTATTGTTTTGCGTTAGCTTGAGGTGGGAAGTTATTTTTCTCCCATAATACTTCTGGTAATTTATATGCCTATTATGAGGGAATGGCCAATTGGGCTGTGCTGTGGCAGAATTAAGCATGGCGCTCGGGGGACGGCAGTCACAGCAGCTATAGCACTGTGGAGATTGGAGGCTGGACTGCTGTGCGTGCTTCCTCTGGTCGGGGGTGGCAGCCACTTGGGATCCCAGAGAGGGCCCTCTCAGAGTGTCGTCTGTCTCGAAGGGGATGGGGCCACTCGCTTTCATCATGGCATATATTATTGGCTGGGACGTGGGCTCCCAATGACTTGGGTGCGCATCTGCCAACACCCCCTAGGCCTGGTGGAGCCCGATCAGCACTGTTGTTTTGGTGCCTTTGCTGGAGAGGGGGAGGATGGGCAGTGGAATGTACAATGGAGAATGTGCACAGCTGTATATGCCTGTCTTACTGCCTGATTTGCACTTGATATACCATGGAGGTCTGTGGCTTGGGAGCTGATGTGTTGCGCTCTATTGGGTTTACCTACCTTACTTGTAAGGGGTGTTGGAATGGTTGGTGGGGATGGGGGTGAGAGTATGCGGGGGGGGGGGGCCCTTGTAGAGTTCGGGAGGGCGTGGGCAGTGTCATTGACTATCTCGGGGGGGGGGGGGGCCTCTACATGTTTCGGAAGTCGTGGAGTGGCCAGCGGTGGAGGAGGGCTGGTGGTTGGTGCAGGCTTGGGATGAGGGGTGGGGTGGGGGGTGGGGACTTGATGGGGTCGGGGGGGACTATGGTTAGTTGGGGGGGAGGGAGGGTAGGCGTAAGATTGGGGTTGGATGGTGGGAAGGGGATGCGTCTGACGTGCTGGGTTTGCTAGGGATGTTGGTTGGCTGTTCGAATGTTTGTGTGTGGGTTTGGAAGTTTTGGGAGATCTTGTCGTGGATGGTGGGGGGGACCTTAGGCTGGGGGGGGTCTCCACCATGTGGAGCTTTGGATATGTGTTTTTTGGTGGCTTTTTGATATAGTATGCAATGAGTGCTGGTACTAAGATTGCATCTTGGAATGTCTGTGGCCTAGGCTCCCCGATAAAGCGCTATAAAGTGATGCAGCATTTGAAACGTAAACAGATTGGGGTGATTATGCTACAGGAGACGCACCAGTCCGCTGCGGAGCATGAGAAGCTATGTAAACGCCATGTAACCAAGGTCTACGGCTCCTCGGCGGTAGGGAAGAAACGGGGTGTGGCCATACTAATCGCTAGGTCTGTGAGCTGGGTGGAAGAGAGAGTGGATAGTGATTCAGAGGGTAGGTACATTTGTGTGTGGGGGCAGCTGGCAGGTATGAAAGTGGCTCTCTGCTCGGTCTATGCACCAAATGTGTTTGAGGCCCGATTTTTTCAGGCTCTTACCCGGCTCTTGGCAGACACCACTGGATATCAGGTTATTCTTGGGGGTGACTTCAATGAAGTGCTGGATGCGCGTATGGACCGTTCTGGGTCAGCTGGGTGTCGGAATCGGAGGACCCGACGGCGTCTATGGGGATTGTGTGAGGGCCATAAACCTTTGGATATCTGGCGGATCTTACATCCGGGCGATCGGGAATATACGCATTTGTCTAGGGTGCATTATTTTTTGATCTCGGATTCCTTATTTAGTTGGATTCAGTGTGCGGAGGTCGGTCCCTCCGTCCTTTCGGACCATGTGATGGTAATCCTGGAGATCCGTGATTGTAACCCTGGTCGGGGTCGGCTCTGGCGCTACCCACTGGAGTTCAGCGGGGATGTGCAGTTCGAGTGGTATCTCAGGGATCGTTGGAAGGACTATGCGGCCCTTAATGACCAGCCTGGAATTTCCTCTACCCTCTTCTGGGAGGCTGGAAAGGCCATTTTGAGAGGCGACATTATCAGTTGCACTAGTCTGCGGCGCAAGCGGTTAAATCAGCAGATCCTTCGTTTGGAAAAGGATCTGGGGAAAGCGCGGAGATTGGTGGCTGGATGCCGGACTGTGGTGAATCAGCATAAGCTGAGGGAGATTCAGATGGAGCTAGAGATGTTTCTCCATCGGAGGGCGCAAAAATCATTGTTGTATTACCGTTACAAGCTATATCAGCATGGGAATAAGGCAGGTCGACTCTTGTCCTCCTTGGTGAGGCCTCCTGGGGGACCGAGAACCATCGGGGCTATTCGGCATGCAGATGGGACCCTACGGCGGGGAACTACGGAAATTGAGGCGGTTTTCACTGATTTTTTCCGGCAACTCTATGCGGGTGAAGGGGTTCAGGAAGCGGCGGGCCGGGACTTTCTCAAGGGCTGTTTATTGCCGAAGCTAAGCGAGGAAGGCATGTAGGCTTTTAACCAGCCATTAACGGGGCGGGAGGTGCAGGGGGGGATTAAGAACCTAAAGATGGGCAGGGCCCCTGGGGTCGACTGATATCTGAGTGAGTTTTACAAGACCATGGGCGATGCTGTAATGGCGCCCCTTGTGGGCTATTTTGAAGAGTTGGTTGAGTTGGGGAGGTTCCCATTTGAGGCCAACAAAGCTTTGATCACTGTATTGCCAAAGCCCGGGAGAGACCTGCTTCAGCCCGGCTCGTATCGTCCCATTTCGCTTCTCAATGAGGACATTAAGCTGTTGGCCAAAATCATGGCGGATCAGTTAGCAAGGTTCTTGCCGGATTTAATACATCGGGATCAGGTGGGGTTTGTGCGGGGCCGTCACGCGGCCTTTAGTGTGCAACGGATCTTGCTTTCTATGTGCACAGGGCAGTCGGCTGAGCATGGCTCTCTCCTTATTAATTTTGACGCTGAGAAAGCGTTCGATAGGGTTAACTGGGGATTCATGTACCAGGTCCTGGAGGCGATGGGGTTTTCTGGTTTCTTTGTGGATGTGGTTCGTTTATGATCCGCTGATCCGCAAGGGGCTCTTATGGTGAATGGCAATATGTCAGCAGCTTTTTGCATTCAGAAGGGGACTTTCCAGGGCTGCCCACTGTCTCCGCTTTTATTCGTTTTGACGCTGGAGCCCTTGTTGATCCAGATTTGGAGCGCCACGGGGTTTCGGGGCGTCTGTGGGAAGGGAAGAGGTTAGAGTTGCGACGTTCGCCGATGATTTACTTGTACATCTGGGTAATCCTCGGGAGGGGCTGCCTCAATTGTTACAACTTATCGGAGTATGGAGTGCCCTCGGGGTTCCGACTGAACCTGGACAAATCTGAAGCAATGTTGCTGGGTTCTGCAGCGCAGCAGGGCTGGCCGGGCGATTTTCCTTTGAAATGGGTGGCGGGGCATTTCAAGTACTTGGGTATCTATCTGCCGGCGAAATTGGAGGATCTTTACCGTCTCAGCGTTTCTAAACTAGTAGTGGCCGTGTCTACTACTGTGGATAAATGGCGGGACTTACCGATATCTCTGGGGGGGGTCATGTGGCATTGTATAAGATGGCAATTTTTCCTAAGGTTTTATATATGCTCCAGCTTCTTCCGTTGTTCTTGCAGCGCTCTGACCTTCGAAAACTGAACGCTCTCCTCAATCGATTTCTTTGGCAGGGGTGGCGGCCCAAGGGTGCGATTGGAGGTATTGCGGCAACCCCGATTATTAGGTGGCCTAGGCCTCCCGGATCTTAGGAAGTACAATATAGCCTGCCTGCTGCACTTTGTGCGAGACTGGCTTTGGGATCTAGAGGACTGTTCGCCTCTGGGGTTGCTTCGGGCGGCGGTTAAACCCTACCACCCTCGGTATCTTCATGCTCATAGGGTCAGGGGGATTGGCCGAGCTCTCCGTGAGGTGGTACTGGACCCGGTACGGAAGGCATGGCGGTCCTTTTGCGATGGCCGTCGGCTCCTGGCACGCTATTCTCCCTATCTTCCCATATGGGGTAATGCTGACTTTTTACCTGGTCTGGAAGGGGTTCAGTTTGAGAGGTGGGCGCAGTTGGGGATAGAAAATCTGGAACAAGTAGTAACATCGGCCGGGGTGGTGGAAGACTTTTCCATGCTTTGTCGACAATATCCCCTGGGGACGTGGGATGTTTTCCCCTATATCCAACTTCGAAGTTACCTTCGTAGTGTCCCCAGTGAAGCTTTGCGCGGGGAGGTAAGTTCTGAATTGGAGGTGACGCTCCGGGGAGCAGAACAAGCGGTGAGGGTTTTGGGGCTCCATAATGCTTTGGGAGTTCGTGGTACCAATTGCTGTGGAGGAGTTGGCCAGCGCGTGGACCACTGAGCTTGGTGAAGTGGTAACTGCGGACGGGTTGTTTAAAGGCTTGGTAGCCCTTCCTGCGTTGAGCGTGATGGTCACTCATCGGGATGCTCAGTTTAAAATATTGCGCCGTTTGCATTTTGCACCTCATAGAGCGTGGAGGGCAGGACTTGCTGCCACCCCTGGTTGTCCTAGGTGTGATGAGCCCCGGGCTACGCTGGGGCATATGTTTTGGAAATGTTCGCAGGCCCAGGCTTTTTGGGGGAAGGTGGTGGCCCACTTGGTTAAATGTGTGCAGCAACCCTTACTCTTAAGTGCTGGCAATGTGGTGTTGGATGTATGGGATGATGCGTGGAAGGGTGACGTGGGAACAGTGGTGCTGCGCTGGCTGCGCTTGGTGTTGATGCTTCCCCTTATGACTGTTACAGCAGTGGCTGGATGCAAGAGGCCCCGCATATGGCATCTGGAGAGTGAAGTTACATGAGATGTTGCTTATGGACAGGATATATGCTAGGGGGCACCCGAGGCGTTGGCAGCGGTTCTTGGAAGGCTGGGGATCCCATCTTTCTCTCCTGCCTCCTCGAGTGCGTAGTCTGGTCATGGGTGGGATTTGAGGATTAGGTCTGGACTTGTTGGACAATCCTTTCTTTTTATTTATTTATTTATTTACATTCTCTTATATACCGCGCTATTCTGCATCAGTGCAGTTTACATTGAACAAACTGAAATTACATTGAACAGGGTATTATAACTTGGAGATAACTTTTCCCTGTAAAATAGTTATCACAGCGAACCTGGTCTGGTGGATGTTGGTAGTGAACTGGGGGTGGGGGGGTGGTTGGTAGGGGGGGGGGGGTTAGGGGGGCGGGAAGGTTGGGATAGGGGGGGCGTGAGTGGTTGGAATGGCTGTGGGAGGTGCTGCCTGTTCCATTTTCTACATGAGGACGGGCCCGGGAGAAGAGTTCACCCTGGGCCTGTTATGGTAGTTTTGGGAGTGTTGTGTGGTATTCTAGGAGTAATGGGGGCGAAGGGGGAGTTGGGGGGATACTTGGGGACCATATCCATATCGTGTTTGCTCCCTGCTTGCTCTGTTTGGCTCTGAGGCTATTTGCTGGGGATTTGGGGGTGGAAGGATTTGTGATTTCGACTGTTACTGCCATTACTGCTATTATGTAAATCGGGGGGGTGTAGTCTCCATCTTTGTACTTTGGTGCCTTTGGTGTATATTGGTGTTTGTTATATTTTTGTACTGTTATAATGGGGTACTGGGTGTTTGTCCCCCATTTTCTAAGATATTCCATTTCCAATGTATCTCTTCTTATATGCTTCCTTTAACTTTTTGTAATTGATTGGCTGTATTACTCTTGGGTGGTGTTTGTGGAAAATGAATAAAACAGATTTGAACTAAAAAGGGAATTAACCCTTAACCAATACCAAGGAACCCCATCTCCTTAGTATCACACAACCGGCACTGAGAAACCTTGAAATTCAATAATTGAATGAATCAGAGGAAGAGTCACTTAGCTGTTGATGATCAATCCTCACAACCTGATTTCACTGAAAATAGCATTTCACCGGGGGTACCAGATATTCTCCCACCATTAATTCGGAAATCCCAAGTTGGTTTCAAAACAACTAATCCTCCTCAATACCAATATGAAAGCAACAGTCCCGTGAACAATCATGGGCCGATAGTAACCCAACGTTGTGTTTCAAGCCTTTAGACCCTCTTGGCTCTTCTTCAAACTCCGGATGCCTCTAATATTTTATAATGGCTACATTCACTCCCTGTTCTATTTTCACAGTGATGAAGACAAGAAAGCTTTTCTGATGGTCTCAGGCAGCTATTATCAAACTTCAAAAGGGGTACAAGGCTATCTCCAAAGACCTTGGGATTCCTGTGTCTACAGTTTATAGTGTCGTTACGTTTTCTGCTCATGGAACTGTTAAGAACCTCCTAGAACTTAGTGGGAAGAGAACAATAATCCATGACGTCTTCGAAGGTTAGAGTGAACTGTTGGAAAAACACCACATACAACATCCAAAGAGCTTAAGGCTGACCTGGAACAATCTGGAGTGGTGGACTTCATGGGCGAAGGCCAATGCAGACCCCACTGCTCAAAGATGGACATGAAAGCCATGCCTGATCTTTGCCCAAATCCACCATGAGAAACCACAATCCTAGGAATACGTTCTGTGGACATATGAAACCAAACTTGAGATCTTTGCCAGTGCAGACCAGCGATACATTTACAGGCAAAGAAATGAAGCATATAAGGAAACACCCTTCTTACAGTTAATATGGTGGAGGTTCCATAATGTTGTGGGGCTGTTTTGCTGCCTCAGGAACTGGAGGCATCGACCGTATGAAAGGAATCATGAAGTTGGAGACTTCCAAGGCATTTTGGATCGAAATGCTACCTAGTGTCAGAAAGTTAGGTGTGGGTCGAAGGTCATGGGTCCTCCAGCAGGACAGTGACCCAAAATGTACATCCAAAAGTACAAAAGAATGGTTAAAAAGGAACAAATGGACTGTTCAGGGCAACAGCAAGTATTCCATCTGTTTTGTGGTGCTAACATGGAAGGAACATTCTGGCCCTTTCTGGACCTGTTTTCAGAGGTCAGTCTATTGGCTGGTAAGTGTCTAGCCTTATACCCGGATGTTCTGCACCTTTGTCAGGAGGTTCAGCATCTGCATCCTCTCCGCCAGTCAGTGATCCCTTCCTGGGATCTGTGTCTGGTACTCAGATGCCCTTTGAGTCATTGAAGCACGCACACTACTCTGAAGGATTTGACGCTCAAGATGGTCTTTATGATCACGATTTGTTCTGCAAGGTGAATTTCCGCCACCAGAATCTTCTATAGTGAGGGGTAGTGGCATGGCGTGGCTCAGTGCTAGGGGGCAGCAGGTCATGTGTGCCATGCCGCCCATGGAGATCTTCCGCCCTAGGCGACTGCTTAAGATCGCCTAGTGGACAGGTCGGCTCTGCATGGGAAGGATAAGATCTTTGCCTTGTGGATGTCTGGAGGGTGCTTCTCTGGTACTTGGAAGTTACAAATTCTTTTTGTAAGGCTGACCATCTTTTTGTGCTGTTTGCTGGCCTGCACAAGGGTGACGTGGTGGCTAAGTCGACTTTGGGGTGTTGAATTAAGGAGGCTATTGCCTCAGCATATCTGTTGTGGAACCGGCTGGTTCCAGAGGGTATGCATTACCCCTTCCACCTGAACAAAAGTGTCCTCGTGGGCGAAGCAGAGCTCAGTAGTCCCTGCAGACATTTGTTGGGCAGCAACTTGGGCGGTACTTTCCACTTTTGTCAAGCATTTTCACTTGGATGTCCAAGCGTGGGCAGACATGCCCTTTGGCTCAAGGCTTTTGTGAGCTGCTGTCTTCTTCCTGCTTAGTGGAGTTGTAGCTTTGGTACATCCCACTTGTCTGGACTGGTCTAGAAGAACGATATGTAAGGTGACATTTTACTTACTAGCTAATATCCTTTCCTTGAGTCCTGCTAAACCAGTCCAGGGTCCACCTCTGAAAATGTATTTGCTCTGTTCTTCTGCTGCGGTACCGTTGGGCAACTATTATTTTTATACTTGGCTCTGAAGGTTCATCTCTACTGACCACATTCTATTTATGCTTTCCTGTACATAGTTCTCTACTTTTGATTACTCGTTCTTGCCCATGATTGAGGTTGTGTGAGGCTTGTCATGGTTCTCCCATATGCTTTGGAATGAATCTGAAGAAATCTCTGGTGGCTAAAAAAGGATAGAAGCATGGGAGCGATGTTATTGAACCCTGGACTTTTCATTGGTTCTTTGTCTCCACCAATCTACTGATGGGGGAACTTGTCTGGATTGGTCTAGTAGGACTCAATGAAAGGACATTAACTGGTAAGTGAAATACCACCTTCTGTTCCATGTTCACAAAAGAAAATCCTGGGTAAGGGGAACGTGTGACTGAGGAGGGTAATAGAGTAGATCTAACACCATTCACGGACGAAGATGTTTATGAACAGCTTGCAAAACTGAAAGTGGACAAGGCCATGTTACTGGATCAGATTCTGATAAATTTATGTAAACTGTTCTGCTGGACTGAAGAGTGGTATATCAAATTTTAATAAACCATGCAATATCACTTACAAAAATCTTTAAAAGAAAAGGGCAAGGACCATTGGTAATGCCCCTTTCCAGTACATCCCTACTAAACCAGTCCAGACAAGCAGGTTATGTCTCCCTGCTGGAAGATGGTGGAGATAGAGGAAAAATTGGAAGCTCCCCTTGACATCCCTGGTACAAGGATCAGTACAACTAGGAGTGCCCTTCAGTATTCACAGGATAAGCCCTTTTAGTATTTTTCTGTCTCCAACAAATGATGTTACTGGACTGGTGCAGCTGTGATTTTTTTTTTCTTTTTTTCATCTCTGTAGTGCTCCTGGGTTCTGTCTCAGCACTGTTTCCCAATCGAGCCAGTGAATGCTGTCTTGGGGCTCCTGGGATGCAGTCCTCGGGGGCACCTATTCCTAGTTTCCCACACCTTTTTTCGTGGTGACCCCAGAGTGCAGCTGAGGACACCTTGCTAGCCTGGGAGGCTCCCCATGATATTTGTGGTTAGTTGAGCCTGGAGGGAAGGGCAAGTGAGGTCCACCCTGTGGGGTGGTCTCTAGGGCTCAGGGTGTCTCGTTACTCTTCCCCCCCCCCTCATGCACTCTTTTCCCCCCCCCCCCCTCATGCACTCTTTCCCCTCCCCCCACAGGTCTCTGGTCTGGCCTCCCCATTTAAAAAAGAAAGAAGAAAATTACAATATTATAGTCATGATTGAATAAAGGAAGAGAGCAAGGGCCCGATTCCGTCCCGGATGTCTATCCCCTCTACGTACAGAGGGGATTGCAATTCTGATTCCCCGGGGCACGTTTAGCCTCTCAGGATCAGAATCGCGAACAGTCCTGCATGTGCAGGCTGGGACTGTGATTAAATCTGGCCTGCATGTGCAAGACTGTCCCCGGCTAACACAGTCAAGTCTCTTCAATGGAGCCACGGCACCCTGGCGTCATGTTGCCATGGCATCGCGGCTCCATTGAAAAGCTGCAATGCCGGCTGCCGCAAATTAAAGAGTATTCCCCACAACCTGACCCCTGATATGGCCTCCTAAGGCAAGGGTCGGGCTGCGGGGAATGTCCCCTGAACCCCTCCGCCCCATCCATGCCATGCCCCGGGCACACACCTTAAAAACGTCCAAGGAAGTTGTTCCACCTCAGAGGTGGAATAACTTCCCCGCACATGTCGCTGGCCCTGGCCATACAGGGCCGACATTAGAATCTGCCCTGGATGTCCAGGGCTGGCGACCGCCCAGACTCTGTCCCTGAGCCGCCCCTTCCCCGCCCTGTCAAACTTCCCCGATCAACCGGCGGGGAAGTTAGTCAAGGCAGAGAAAAGGCACGAATAGCAGGGATGGACATCCTGTTGGGTCTTCCATCCCCGCTATTCGTGGCACAGAATACCGTATTTTCGCGCATAAAGCGCACGCGCTATACACTTTTCTTACCTACCGCACAACCCTCTCGCGCGGTATTTGCGAGGGCGCACTGTACCGAAACTTTATTACAGGGAACCAAGAATATAATGGTTGCAAAATATATTTAATCAATTTTCATCATCCGATTCCATAAAACCTTCGAAATCACTTCCCTCATCAACATCATCATTGAAATAATTTAAAACCGTCTGGAGACGCTCTTCCGTAACACATGCACTGTCATCGTCACTCCTTTCGACATTTTCATCATCATCTTCGTTATCACTACGCACCCGATCCTCGTTCTTATAAACAATCCCGGCTTTTCGGAATCCATTTCTTATGGTTTCCGGGGATATTTTGTCCCAAGCAGAACACAACCAATTGCAGATTTCCGTCAATGTAGCCCTCTTTAATCGTCCCGATGGTGTGAATTCATGAATTCGCCGCTGCATCCAATTATCCCACTCTCATCCGATGAATGTTTTGAACGGGTGATTAACTGCTATATCTAGCGGCTGCAGCTTGCAAGTAAGACCACCCGGTATCACTGCAATATGGGCACCAGTCGAATTAATATAATTTTGCACATTTGTTTCTTTATGGGCAGCCATGGAATCTAAGATCAACAAAGACGTTTTAGAAAAGAAACCACCAGGCCTGGCCCTATAACATTTATCAATCCATATTTTCATGACCTCAGAGTCCATCCATCCCTTTTTGTTACAGTGAACAATACCTTGTGGAAATTTTTCGCGGGGCATGGTTACTCGCTTGAAAATAACCATCGGCTTCAATTTAAGCCCACTCGCTGTGCAACCCAGGACTACAGTGAAGCAAGCCCTCTCGTGTCCAGTTGTTATTGCGACAGTTTTTGAACCCGAAGCAGCTACAGTCCTGGTTGGTGGAATGTCAAGACACAGGAACCTCATCCATGTTAATAACATCCATTGCCGAAATGCCGAACTCCGAAATTTCTTTGCTGACAAATGTGCCGAAATCCGCCATCTTTTGTTCCCAGTCATCCGGAATCCTCTGGCCTACAGTTGTTCTTATTCGCACGGAAAGACCACTCCTCTTCATAAATTTGCAAATCCAGTTGAAACTAGCCTGGAAATGTGAAATTCCTCTTTCATTGGCCAGCAGTTTTGCTTTGAATTGAATTGCTGTGATAAGGAAGCTTATCATAGTTCAGGAGGGAGCTATAAAAGAGGTGAATTGGCTCTGAACAAGCAACCTGTCTTTGCTGGTAGAAATACTAAAACAGAATGTTTTCATAAGACTACCAAACCCAGAATGCACCAGGTTACAAACAGCCTCTAGGAGAGCTGAAGTGGGGAAACGTGTGTTCAATCAGGAGAGCTATGAGGTAATCCCCAATCACTCATCTCCAAGGGCAGGGCTTGATTCAGCACACCTGGGCTGTGCTAGGGTGGAGTGTCCCTCTAAGCACGTTAAAAGTCAAAGATATTCTACACAGAGAGAGAACAGACAGAACAGTGAGAACAGAGGGAGCAGAGAGAACCGGATCTCACAGAAGCTGCAGAACCAGGAAGAAGAGAGAGGACTACAACAGCAGAAGCAACGCAGAAGGAAAAAGAGAGAGACATCTTGGAGGTCTAAAGAAGGAGCCCACAGCAGTACGTGTGTTAGGAGTGATTCCAGAGGCAAGCATACTCCATTAGACTGGAGGAAGCCAGAGGATTGGGGTTATAGAGCCAGGAATTCCCAAATGGCACCTTTGAGGGAGACGGCTGCATTTGGAAGGGGCCCTAAGACCGGTGCAAGAAGGTATGTGAAGAGAGACCCAGTGTCCAGGGATCTTGATTGGAAGGCTGGACATAAAAGCTGGACTACCTACTGGCCAGGATACCTGGAGAGGAAATCTAACAGCAAGGGGATCACAGGTATGAACTTTGATCTATGCCCTAGCTCTTCACCTGGAAGACAGCAGGGAAACAAGTATTATACTGAGACTGATCAATTAAGGAATTCCTCTGAGCCAGACCATGATATTGATTCCATGATATTTGAGGAAGAAGGAGATATATCAAATGATCAGTTGGAATACATGGATTGCTCTCTGTCTAGACTGCTGTTTTAAAGTAGTTTCTCACTAATACAACAACCACCAAAAGGAACTGTAACTTGTTCTTTTATCTACCCAGAAAAGTCACTGCAAGAAAGCTTTAGGGAAGGATTGAGCCACGTAGAGAGAGTGAACCAGCAAAGGGGTTTGCAGCTGGCTAATTATTTGTAATTGAGCCAGGCACAAGTGCACGTGAGCTCTAGAAGGAAACTTCTTCCTTGTGTGTGTGAATAGAAGAAAGTTATCCTTGATAAAGAACAGTTTTTTTGTTACTTTTGGGTTTGTTTTTGCCTTTTGGAGCACTGCTAAGAAGGTCATTAGCAGGAGCCATCAAAAGACCTTTTCTGTTTCCCATCAAGGTCTTTATTGATTTATTGCTTAAGAAGTTCAGTTACCTTATAACATGTTTTGTTTTTCCTGAGTACAATACTTGAAGCAAGTGTCCTTTTGTGTTACCAAGTAAATCTGTGTGGGAGAATTAACCCCATAAATAAAATCTGTTTTTCTTTGCTTACACTCGAGCATCACAACTCATTATTTTGTGAACGGCTGATTCTGGTATGAATGAACTACAACCCCCACACTCCTTTGCAAGTCATAATAATATTTTGCCTTTGCCAAGACTGTGGACTTTCACGACCAGCACCCCCGTTTACAATTGCGATAGTTGAGACAGCTTGATTTTGCTCCCTTCTAGACAGAATCCACTTTAAGTCACTCTCTAGCTCCGGCCACTTTTCTTTGGGACCCCGACGCGCACGTTTTCGCGGGTTCATCTCCTCTAGCGCCGTTTTCTTCTTTCTCCAGTCGCGAACAGATGACTCACCAACATCAAATTCTCTTGCTGCTGCTCTGTTTCTTCAGCTTTTGCCACAACTTTCAGCTTGAAGTCCGCAGTATAAGACTTGCGTTTGATTCCGGGCATGATGACTGGATTATAATAAGAGATCGCAAAGTTTAAATGTAAGGTATACTAGAACCGAGGGCCTTTTATATACCTCACAGTGCACTCGACACATGCGCGATATATGCGCGTGCGCATAATGCAAGAAATTCTCTGCAGAACAGGCCAATATTGCGCTTTATATGTGGGTGTGTGTTTTATGTGGGCGCGCGCTACATGCGCTAAAATACGGTAACCCCCTAAGAGACTAGCAGCTTCTTGGGGTTACAGCTGGATCCTAAGGCACAGGGCTCTGAGATGAGCTGTGGCATTTCAGGGCCTCGGGTAAGACGTGGGCTTAATTGGCACAGCCATGTCGGATTTCCCTTCAACAGAGAAGGGACTGTGGCTCAGCGACAGACATTGAAGTCAAGCTGCATAGCAGCTCCTGCACATGTTCGAAGGCCTGCAGTTGTTAACCCTAACTTAAAGATGTACCTCAGCATTCACCAAGGCTCTTTAGAGGGTTTCTGTAAGCTCTGTGTGCTACACCCAGAGATCATTGGGTGGCGGTGAAGGCCCAACATTGCAGCAGTGTGTGGTTGAGCACATGGCACAAAACCTTTCCCCTGGTTTGGTGGTGGCAGAAACTGCTGCCATTTTGAAAGAATTAGATGAAGCAGAGTTATGGGATCCTTGGACTGTGCTTAGCCCTCCTGCATTACTGCCAGAGAGGCAGTTAGAGGACTCCTCTGCCCCCTCACTACTGATAGGGCTTTCAGGGAGCTTTTCCCTGGATTTTGTGTGCTTTTTGCTTAGGCTTATTGACTATTACAGGGCTCACTGCTTGAGCCTACTGGGGGCCTGGGCATGGCAGACCCAGAGGGTTTGCTCTCCCAGGACCTGCAGAGGAGGCGAGACACCTAGGAGGTCTATGCTCCTGAAGCACTCTTGCCCAACTTGCTAAACAGTGGCATGAAGGGATCATGGATCCAGCCTTCCTTGTCGGTTGGAAATGAGGAGGCAGGCTCCTGTAGTCCTGAAAGTAGTGGGAGCTTGGAGGAGGTGGGGCTGTTGCTGATGGAAATGGATGATTTGTGGGTTATCCAGCTTTTTTGGCATAAGGAGGTGTTGTCCCTCATCTCCCAGGTGAGTTGTGCTTTTTGGTATGTCTGTGTGAGGGTTGAAGAGAAGTTGGATGTGGATCCTATTCTGGAGGGCTTATGTAACCCTTCCAAGCTTTTCCACAGCCCGCAGGCAATTTGACCTTTGATTCTGGTCAAATGGGAGGCACCTGATGGGTTCTTGAGGGGGGGGGCAAGTTATATACCCTACTCCAGACAAAGGTGGATAGCTGGTTGTGTTTCCTGAAGGTGGAAACCCTGGTTATGGCACACACACATCATACTACGATCCCAGTGGAGGGGGGTGCCATCCTGCAGGATTAGAAGATGGAAGCACTGTTGAAGATGTTCTTCTCGGCGTTTGGCATGTAGGCCTCCATTTGCAGTGGCTTGGTGGCTAGAGTACTTCTCAGATAGGTGCAACAGCTGCCAGAAGATTCAGTTTGTGTGTCTTGAATTGGCAGTGTTCCTGGTGGACACTATGTATAATCCCATTCATCTGGCAGTCATGGGTGATAGCGGTGGCTGTGGTGGCTAGGCACTGACTCTGGTTGTGCATCTGGTCGATAGATTCAGCTTCTAAGACCCACCATACAAAGCTGCCCTTTAAAGGAATCCTCTGAGAAGCTGGTTAAGGATTTATGAGAAGCCAAGTCCCAGCGGCTCCTGGAGGATAAACCCAAGGACATTCCTGGCGGTCAGGGTCTCTATTTTGACTTCAGAACTCGAGGAGGTATTGTCTGGGCAAACAGGGAGCTCCCAGACCTTCTCTAAGGTACTGGTGGTGGTGGTTGTAGTCCTGTGTCTGAAAATATTCGGGTACACCCATACCTGGTTGATTGGCAGATTCAGGTTGAGTCAGTAACAGCATTGCCGGGTGGTGGCACAACTCCAGGAGAGCTTGGGCTGGGTGGTGAACCATGCCAAAAGTCATCTCGAGCTAGTGCAATCCTTGGAATATCTTGGAGCACAGTTCAATACTCTGTGGAGCAAGCTTAAGAACATAAGAGATGCCATACTGGATTAGACCAAAGTTCATCAAGCCCATTATTCTTTTTCTAGCAGTGGCCAATCCAGGTTACAAATATCTGTTCATTTCCAAAAAAAATAGACAGACAGACTTCTTTAGTTGACATATCCTTGGTCCAAGGGAATGGGCTCTTGGCAAGGATACCTTCAATCAGATTGTGGTTCACTGAGGCAGACCGTTCTAGACTTGTTGGCAACATGGGCAGGTGCCAAGGTGGAGGCATTCTTCAGCCAGAGGAGGGAGTTAGGCTCCGCTGGCATGAATGTGCTTGTGTAGGCTTGCCCATGAATGAGTCCTCTATATGTGTTTCTGCCATGGCCTTTGATAGACTGGGCCCTTAGAGGCTAGAGAATCATCCTGATATAGTTGTTCTGGTGACTCTGGACTGGCTGAGGAGGCACTAGTATGCGGACCTCATAGAGCTGCTGTTAAGATCACCTCTTCCCTTTTGCCTGGGAAGGGATTATCTTCATCAGGGGTCCATCCTCATGGATGACCTTCATCACGTCTTGCTTATGGTTTGGCCTTTGAGAGGCAAAGTCTGTGGCGTAAAGAGTACTGATCAACAGTAATTGCGACCCTCTTTAATGCAAGGTGCTTGTCCAAGTCTTTGGCATATGTCTGTCTGTGGCGTCTTTTTGAGAGTTGGTGTAGAGATCAAGGGATTTCCCCTCCATCATAGAAGTACAAACAAATAGAAGTAGTTCTGGATTTTCTTCAGGATAGGCTAGAAAAGGGCCTTGCTTTGAATTCCCTGTGGGTGCAGGTTGCAGCATTGACCTGCTTCTGGGGGCCAATTGTTGGGTATATCATGGCCTTCCACCCCATTTTTTCAGGGGAGGGGGTGTTAAGCATCTGTATCCTGCCTTCTGGCCCACTCTTTCCCCTTGGGACTTTTGATTTGGTGCTTTTGGCCTTGATAGACCCTCCTCCCCGCATTTGAGCCCTCACAGGAGGTCATGTTGAAAGATTTGTCTTTTTGGTGCTGGTTTGCTTGGCCTGATGAATTTCCAAGTTTTAGGTGCTGTCCTGTCTGGATCCTTGGCCTTCGTACGTGAAGTGATGTTTGATGACTGGTTTCTTCTTTCTTGCCAAATGTGGTGTCAGACTTTCTTCTCAACCAGATGGTCTCTCTACAGCACCTGCATTTGCGGTAATCAGTGTTGGTAGAACGATAGGGATCTTCACTTGCTGGATGTCTGCATAGTTTTGCTTTAGTACTTGAAGGTGACAAATTCCTCTTGCAAGTCAGAGAGGTTTTTAATTTTGTTTGAGGGCCCGTGAAAGGTTGGGGTGCGAATAGAAAGGGTCTCTGCCCACAGGCTGGGGCTTGGGTGGAGTTAGGGTGTAGCTTGGCTCCACCTTCCCCCCCTCCCTCCCCAAGAAAAAGCACTTTTTCCGTCCATGGAATGAGTTGTGGCTTGGGTACAACCCACATCTCTGGACTGGTCTTGGAGGATGTACTAGAAGGTGAAATTTTACTTGCCTGATAATTTCCTTTCTTGAAATTCTGCTAGACCAGTCCAGGATCCACCCTAAGAAAGCTGTGTGGTGCTTATTTCTCTTTGATTGTAAAATTTGTTCCTGCATTGGCAGGCATTGCCTTGGGATTACCTTGAGGTCCGCCCTTTCAGAGTAGTCCTCCTTGGGGTTAGATTTTACCCTTTAGTAGTGCAGTGGTGTCAAGTATTCTGTGTTAAATCTTTTATTTGGTTTTACACCTAGCATCATTGCAATTATAAGCACCAGCCGCCATCAATGATTTAACCCGTTTTGGACCAGCGTATGTTTTACATACATAAGGTTTCCATACTTACTACTCAACTGTTTACTAATTAATGGTTATAAATTCAATGGAACTATGTTTAGCTATTATTGTTATGTCAAAAAGTGTTATATACAGATTTTTTTATCTGAGATCTAGTTAGTTTAATAGGTATTCGAAGTTTGCTGATTTTGACGGTACTGGCGGCTCAACATAAAAAGATCACAAAAAATAGTAAGTAGCTTCTAATGCTGTAATAGCTACTATTTTGCAAATAAAAGTATTTGTAGACTTTAGAAAATATGTTTAGATAACTTAAGTTACTCGCTAACACGGCTTTGTAAACAAGCCCCTTAGTGTCAGAGTTATTGGTGCATATATCGGCCTTGTATTTTTTTCATACGCTGGGCTAATATGTTGTCGAAACTAATTGCTGCCAAGCATTCTGTTCTAGGTGTTTCAATGGTGCAATATCGACGCACTGCATCAGAAGTGTTTTCACGTGTATCATATTCCGCCGTCAGAATGGACTGTTGATAAACTATATTATATCATAATAAAGTGTTTTAAATGAAAACTGCAGTTTCAATAGTATCATACAGTATGATTATGTCAATGAATATTGGAACTGAATCCTATCTTTTCTGAAGACGGACAATATATTATATTAGACCAGTATATGAAAAACATACACTATGTGAAACTTATATTTTTTGCAAAGTTTTAATATTTTTTATTATTGCCGGTATTTCATAGTTGTTTGAGTGTAACAAATCTAATAAATCATCCAGAACAGAGAGAGAATATGCGAGCTGTCCAAAATGGGTTAAGTACAATCCATCAATTACTAGAAAAACAATTTAAAGACCCAAGAAAAAATAATAGCAAAAACATATATAAATCACTATTAACGGACATGCCAATAGTTACTTTTGCATAAATATGACTGAAGAAAATAATTTAAGTTCCCAAAAAGCAGTAAGTTCAGAAATGTGCCCTGCACTGTTTAATGGGTACAGTTTTCATTCTCCAATATAGGTGTGAAATCCATAAGTATCCTCTCCCCTTTCTTCCTTTAGACTTTAGAGTTAACTTTCAAAGTTGCCCACATTTTAAATAAAGGCAGAAAATGCAAAACAGATTTTGAAAATCAGACCTACATGAGTTTTCCTATCTTGCCTCAGGAATGCCGTTACTTAGTCTAGCTATAATATGAGTACTCAGGAAGCCTACAGATGCTCTTTAGCTGGACCAAGTGAGGGCAGCCTTCAAACAAGCTAATCTATTGAATTTGTGTTTTATCTTGGAAAATTGTCCTCACTAAGCAGACTCGTCTTTTATATGCCAAAATTTCCTCCTTAAGCAAAGGACATAAAAGATGCAAATCAGACTTCCCAATAGACATGCCTTCTGCATTGATACTAATCTGGAGTTTAAACAGGCTGCATTGAAACACAGAACCACTGTGCACTTATTTCCCTGTGATAGTCTGAATTTTGAAAGTTTACACTTGGCTAGAATGCCAAACATTAACAGGAGGCTGCGATTAGGAATAGGAACAATTTATTTTATTTTTCTGTTAAATAGTTTTATGTTGTCAAGGTCTTATTTCAGTGATTTTACTATATGCATCTTTGAACGTCCTTCCTTTTTCTTCTTTTTCCACATAAGAACTTGTACCATACATCAATTCTGAAAGAAATTTTAAAGGAAGTTAAGATGACTGGAACGACTGTCCAAGTGGAACCTCTGGACTCATCCTTAACTGTATGTAACATTTTACAGCATATCAGCATTTTGTTTGTACTTCTATTTGTACCATATTTTCCTTTTAATTTCATTGTATGTCACCAAAAGCATTTCTTGATTGGCATCTTAGGTTGAAGCTAATAGGTATTTGCAGTTTAATACATTGAAGGTGATATTTACTAAGTTGTGTTAGATGTAAATGCAACACCTTAGCAGGTAATTCAGGAAATAGGTGCTAATACAGAATGGATGGAGAATAGGTGGGGACTGCACCTTAGCTAACATGGAGGTAGTTAGAAACATAATAACATGATGGCAGAAAAAGACCATATGGCTATCCAGTCTGCCTTTCCATACCAACTACTATAGTCCTCTCTTTTTTTTTTTTTTTTTTCTTTACAGATCTTCTGTATTTGTCCCATGCTTTCTTGAATCCCGATACTGTCCTTGTCTTTACTACCTCCACTGGGAGACTGTTCCACACATCTACCACTCCTTCTGTAAAGAAATTTCTCCAGGACCAAGCAGGAAGTCAGTCCTCACTTATGGGTGACGTCGGCGCCGACGGAGCCCTCGCAGAGCAATTTTCCCCAGCTTTCAAAGAAAGCCTTTGGGAATTGCAGCGCGCATGCGCGGTCGTCTTCCCGCCCGAGGGTGCCATCTTAGCCAGTCTTCTTCTTTTTTCCGCGGAGCCCTACAGACGTCCCCGTCTTGTCCCCGCGAAAAAGTTGATTTTCTTCTTTATTTTATCCTTTTTTCTTTCGGTTCGACGCCGATCGTTTTCCCGCCCTGACTCGCGACGCCGGTCTCGAGTCCTCTTACTTTTTTCGGTTTTTCTGACTTGGTCAGCTTTCGTTTTCGGTTTCCCTGGCAGCCCGGTCCTTTGACCTCGCAGGGGCCCTTTTTCCCCCGATGGCTGCCAGTGGGTTTAAGCGGTGTGGTCGGTGTGACCGAAATATGTCACTAACCGACACACACGACTTTTGCCTCCGCTGCCTGGGCCCAAATCATGAGGAACTGATCTGTGGGCCCTGCAGCAAACTGTCCTCAAAGGCGTTGAGAAGTCGGCGGCATCAGCGTGAGAGAATCTTCGCTGACCCCAGCCGTACCCGGACCTCGTCGGAGGCCTCCGTGTCGAAAGGCTCCAGCTCGGACCGTCGCCGGAGCTCCTCCGACCGAGGTTCTCCCTCCGGGGACCATCGTCGGAAGGAAAAACCCGCGAGGGCGGCGTCGGTGGACGCTCCTGGTTCCGCGAGTGCCAGGTCGCATAGCCCCGACAGCCGCCCCGGATCCTTGGAGAAGGAACACATCCCGAAGCGACCTCGCCTGGAGTCGGAGATGCCTGCCCGGGTAAGTCCTGTGGTCCTTCTGGACTCGCCTCCGCGACAGCCGACGTCGGGCCCGACGCCGTCGGGGCCCGAGTCGGGGGCTGCTGGGTCACCTGAGCTCGGACTCAGGTTGACGGCCTTGGAGAGCAGACTGTCTGCCTTCATGGACCAGCAGAGGGCACTGCTCGCTGGCCTCGCTGGCGCCGCTGCCCCGACCGCCGGGACGTCGACATCCAAGTCGACCCCGGAGACCGAGCCGATCCTCGAGTCGATGAGAACTCGAGTCGATCCTCGGTCGAGGTCACCCTCGGCCTCCCGTTCGGGACCGAGGTCGCCGACGCCGACTCCCTCGGCGTCGGGGCGGCTGGCGCCGCACCCTGCCCGGGCCGACCCCACCGAGTCCTCGTCGGAGTCGGTCTGGGAGTCTGAGGAGGAAGAGTCACCTGATTCTTTCCGGACTCGGTGTGTCCCATCGGACTCACCGGAGTCCGAGCCTCGGAAGCAGTCCCCCCCGGAGGATGCCCGGTTCTCGGACTTCGTTAGGGATATGGCCAAGGCTTTGGCCTTCCCTGCGGATCCCGAGGAGGAGCCTCGAGCCGAAGAGCTCGACGCCCTCCAGTATGACTCTCCCGCGAGGGAACACTTTACTGTGCCGGTTCCTCCTATGCTGGAACGACTACTCTTCCGCATGTGGGAGAGTCCGGCCTCCTCGCCGGTCCTGAGCAAGCGGGTCGATTCTATCTATCGGGTCCGCAAGAGCCCTGGCTTTCAAAAGGCACAGCTGCCACACCATTCCATGGTAGTGGAATCGGCCATGCATCGTCTTAAGAGCCAGAAGATGCACTCCTCGGTGCCTCCTGGAAGGGAGGCCCGTAACCTGGATGGCCTTGGCAAGAAGTGCTTCCAGGGCTCTATGCTCGCATGTCGTGTCCAGACTTACCAGCTATACATGGGCATGTATCTCCGGGATCTGGCTAAAGAGCTAGCCGGATTCTCCGCTGGTCTCTCCGAGGAGCCCTTGCGGAGGTTCCTAGCCTTGTCCACGGGCATTCGGGAATGCTCGAAGTTCATGTCCCGAGCAGCCTATGACGGCTTTGAAGCCTCGGCTCGAGTGGCCGCAGCCGGCATCGGTGCCCGCCGACAGGCTTGGCTTCAGTCGTCAGACCTTGAGCCCTGGGTACAGGACAAGTTGGTCGATGTCCCCTGCCGAGGCGAAAACCTCTTTGGTAAACCCATGGCGGAAAAGGCTGCACAAATTGAGACTGAGACTCTCACCAGGACCAGGCTTTCTAGGAAGACCTCCGCCCCTTCCCAGAAAAAGAAGGGCTCGGGGAAAAAGTCCTTTTACCCGAGGAAGGCGGCTGCCTACAAACAATACCCCCATTATCAGGCCCCTGCAGCTCCCCAACAGGGCCAGCAGGCCAAGGGACGGGGTAACGGGTCCCGTAGGCAGCAAGCCCCCAAGCCTGCACCACCAGCCCCTGCTCAGCAGGGTGGGGGTTTTTGACTCGCTCAGCATAGCCTCTCCCCCCCCCGCTGGTTCCTCCCAGCACCGGAGGCCGGCTGGTTCACTTCGCCCACAGGTGGTCCAGCATCACCGCAGATGCCTGGGTGCTTCAGGTCGTGCGAGAAGGCTACCTTCTCCACTTCCATCAGGTCCCTCCCTCCTATTTTCCGGGAGAACCTCCGCGCCCCCCTCTGCACAGGGAGTTGCTCCTTCAGGAGTTAGCAGGTCTTCTGCAGGAACAGGCGGTGGAACCGGTGCCACACCACCTGAGAGGTCAAGGCTTTTATTCAAGGTATTTTCTGATACCAAAGAGAACAGGGGGCCTCAGACCCATCCTGGACTTGCGCAACCTCAACAAGTTCCTTGTGCGGGAGAAGTTCAAAATGCTTACCCTTGGAATCCTTCTGCCCTACCTCCAGCAGGGAGATTGGCTATGCTCCTTGGATCTAAAGGATGCCTACACGCACATCCTCATCCACCCAAGCCACCGCCAATACCTAAGGTTTGTGGTGGCAGGAAATCATTACCAGTACAGAGTACTGCCCTTTGGCCTGTCCTCCGCACCGCGAGTCTTCACAAAATGTCTCGCGGTCGTGGCGGCCCATCTCCGGCTTCACGGCCTCTATGTCTTTCCGTACCTCGACGACTGGCTCATCAGAGCAGCGTCTGCTCAGGAGGTCACCGACGCCACGTGCCGCACGGTGACTCTGCTGCAGCACTTGGGCTTTGTTATAAACTTCGCAAAGTCCACTTTGCTCCCCTCACAGGATCTCGAGTTCATCGGCGCAAGGCTGCACACTCCTCAGGCGCGAGCGTACCTACCGCTCGACAGGGCTCAACGGCTCATGGACCTAGCCGACCGCTTTCGCAGCCAGCCCCTGGTCTCCGCCAGGCGCTTCCTGAGACTGCTCGGCCATATGGCTTCCACCGTCCATGTGACCCCCAATGCCCGCCTGAATATGCGGTCTGCTCAATGGTGTCTCCGCCAGCAGTGGCGACAAGCCACGGGCGGCCTAGCAGACCTAGTGCGCGTTTCCGAGCCGCTGGTCTCGTCTCTCCGGTGGTGGCTCCGGCAGCCGAACCTGATATTCGGAATGCCTTTCCAGTCACCTCAGCCGACCCGGGTGCTGACCACCGATGCATCCCTCCTGGGCTGGGGAGCACATTGCCAAGAGGCACGTACTCAGGGCCTCTGGACCACGTGGGAGTCTGCTCAGCAGATCAACTTCCTGGAGCTCAGGGCGATCCGCCTAGCTCTCAAGGCCTTCTCCCACCTGACTTCCCAACAGTCCGTCCTTGTCCAGACGGACAATCAAGTTGCCATGTTCTACGTGAACAAGCAGGGGGGCACGGGCTCCTTCCTCCTCTGCCGGGAGGCACAGAAGCTCTGCTCTTGGGCCGTCAGTCACGGCATTCTCCTCAAGGCAGTTTATCTCCCGGGCCAAGAAAATTGCCTTGCAGACAAACTCAGCAGGGTCCTCCAGCCGCACGAGTGGCGTCTGGATCCCTTGGTAGTTCAGAAGCTCTTCCTCAGGTGGGGTCTCCCCACGGTGGATCTCTTTGCCAGTCCTCACAACCGGCAGCTTCCTCGCTTCTGCTCTCGTCAGCCACACCCCCTTCGGGTTGCGGCGGACGCCTTTCTGATCTCGTGGTCGGGGAGCCTTCTGTACGCTTTCCCTCCCATCCCGCTAGTCTCTCGGACTCTTTTCAAGGTTCTCCGAGACAAAGCCTTCATGATCCTGGTGGCCCCTCGCTGGCCCAGGCAGCCGTGGTTTCCGCTCCTGCTGCAACTGGCGGTGGAGGATCCAATCCCTCTGGGGGTACAACCGGATCTCCTCACTCAGGATCAGGGGTCCCTCCTGCACCCCAACCTCAGGTCTCTCAACCTCATGGCCTGGCTGCTGAGAGGGTAGTCCTTGCTCCCCTTCTCCTGCCGGCGGAGGTGGAGGAGGTCGTCTTGGCTTCGCGACGGCCTTCTACCCGCAAATGCTACGCCCTTAAATGGCGTCGCTTTGCAGTCTGGTGTACCCAACAGTCTCAGGATCCCTTCTGCCCGGTGTCGGTGATCTTGCAGTACTTGCTGCACCTCTCTAATCTAGGACTTAAGTCCAACTCCGTCAAAGTTCACCTCAGTGCTCTCTCAGCACATCATGTGCCGGTGGATGGCAGACCTCTCTCCAATGACCCTCTCATAGCGAGGTTTCTCCGAGGTCTCCTTCTACTTAAACCACCTCTGCGCCCGCCAGCGCCTGACTGGGACCTGAATGTGGTTTTGCAGCGGATCACCTGTCCGCCTTTTGAACCTATGGCTACCTGTTCTCTCCGTTTTCTGTCTTGGAAAACACTGTTCTTGATAGCCCTCACTTCCGCTAGACGCGTCAGTGAATTGCAGGCCCTCGTGTCTGATCCCCCTTACACTAGGTTCTACAAGAATAGAGTGGTCCTACGGACTCATCCGAAATTTCTGCCTAAAGTGGTCTCCCCTTTTCACATCAATCAGGAGGTGGTACTTCCGACCTTCTTTCCCAGACCACACTCCAGCCGAGCTGAGACGGTCCTCCATACCCTGGACTGTAGAAGGGCTCTGAACTTCTACCTTGACCGTACGCGGGAGCACCGTAAAGCTGCTCAGCTTTTTGTGTCTTTTGACCCCAATAGATTGGGGCTCCCGGTCTCCAAGCGTACTCTGTCCATCTGGGTTGCGGACTGTATCTCTTGGGCTTATGGGGCAGCCGGACTCTCCTTAGAAAGTCGAGTCACGGCTCATTGCGTTCGGGCAAAGGCCACGTCAGTGGCTTACCTCCGCTCTGTTCCGCTGGCAGACATCTGCCGGGCCGCTACTTGGTCTTCGAGCCAGACTTTTGCGGTCCATTACTGTCTCGAGAGGGAGTCCCGTAGGGACAGTGCTTTCGGACAGGCAGTCCTCCGTAATCTCTTTGAGGTCTGAGCAACTCCTACCCTCCATCCCGGATGTGGGCTACCGGTGGGTGATAATTCAGCGAAGATTCTATCCTTCTGTGCTGCTGAGCTAGAGGGAGCTCATTTTTGTGCTTAGGGTCTCCGGTAGCCTTGAGCTTGGGAGTCCCATAAGTGAGGACTGACTTCCTGCTTGGTCCTGGAGAAAGCGTAGTTACTCACCTGTAACAGGTGTTCTCCAGGAGCAGCAGGAATCAGTCCTCACTACCCTCCCTCCTCCCCTTGGAGTTGCAATCGTCTGCTTATGTTCTTTTTGCAAATTTTTATGCTGTCTTTTTTAGCTATGTCATCTGACTGGCTAAGATGGCACCCTCGGGCGGGAAGACGACCGCGCATGCGCGCTGCAATTCCCAAAGGCTTTCTTTGAAAGCTGGGGAAAATTGCTCCGTGAGGGCTCCGTCGGCGCCGACGTCACCCATAAGTGAGGACTGATTCCTGCTGCTCCTGGAGAACACCTGTTACAGGTGAGTAACTACGCTATTTTTGCATATTACTCCTGAGTCTATCCCTTTTCACCTTCATCCTATGCCCCCTTGTTGCAGAGCTTTCTTTCAGTTGAAAGAGGCTCTCCTCCTGTGCATCTGTCATATCTCCTGCCTTTCCTCTAAATTATACATATTGAGATCTTTAAGTCTGTCCCCATATGCAATGACGGAGTCCACTAACCATTTTGGTAGCCACCCTCTGCTCTGATTCCATCCTGTTTATATCCTTTTGAAGTTGTGGTCTCCAGAATTGCACACAGTATTCTAAATGTTACACCATTACTCATTCAACACCACTGGCTCCCTATTTATTCTTGGATTACGTCTAAGGCCATGACCCTCACACACAAGGCTATTCATGATGCTGCCCCCAAGTATCTCTTATTTAGTTGGATTATATGCTCTGGCAAGATTGCTCGATCACTACATGGATTTAGTTTATACTTCCCTTTCCCAGCAGTGGTTAAGTATGAATTGAAACAAAATACTGTCTTCTCAGCTGCAGCTCTGGCCCTTTGGAATGGTTTGACTGCTCCCCTCCACCCAGAACTAAGCTTTTAAGAGCCTTATTGAAGCTTTTAAACCTTCCTTTTCGAGTCTGCCTTTAATATCCAGCCTGCATGTTCCTGAGGTTGCTTCTTGTCGCCTTGAGTCTTAACAAGATTAGTTTTTCCCCACCCCTTCTCCTCTTTGCCTATGCCCTCCCCTCCTCTTTTTATCTCTTGGTTGTCTTTCGTCTTATGTAAAAAAACAAAAACAAAAGGGCATTCTTTTTTTATTTCTTTGTATTTTTTTAGTTTATTGTAAATGACAAAGATTGAATGCAGTTTTGCAGTATATCAAATAAAGATAGCCATAACCTTAACCATAAATGAGGTCTCATCAAAGACTTATACAGAGGCACTATCACCTCCTCCTCTCTGCTGGCCTTTCCTCTCTCTATGCACCCAAGCATCCTTGCCATTGCCTTTTCAACCTGTTTAGCCACCTTAACCCTTTCCAGGCCGAGCCCAAAACTCTCGGGATCCAAAATTCTGACTAAATATTCCTATCAAATGGTATATAATACATGATCATAGCAGAAGGAAAATCACTATTAGAACATATTGAATAAGATGGGTACAATTTTCCTGAAATATGCAAAAATTAACCCGGCTGCAGATTAAAAATTTAAAGTAGGCCTTCAAAGGCTTAAGATAGTCAGAAACTATTGTGTCCAGATCCCATTCGTCTTTTGTGGACAGAAGTACTTCACCCCCTATAATGTACCCCCTCCCTTGTATCTTTGCAGCCCAAATGCATGACTCCGCATTATTTTAGCGTTAAATCTCAGCTGCCAACCATTCTTCAAGCTTAGCAAGATCCCTCCTCATGTTATCTACTCCTTCCTTGGGTGTCTATTGCAGATTTTGGCATAATCTGCAAAGAGGCAAACCTTACCCAACAGCCCTTCTGCAATATCGTTAACAAAAAAGTTAAAAAGAATGGGACCAGGGATAGATCCCTGCAGCGTACCACTGATTGCATTCTTCTCAGAGTAAGCTCCATTTACCTGTACACTTTATCGCCTCCCTCTCAACCAATTTCTAACCCAGTCAGTCACTTTAGGATCTATTCCTAGGTTGCTCAATTGATTTGTAAGTCGTCTGTGTGGAACGGTGTCAAAGGCTTTACTGAAATCTTAAGTACACCACATCTAGGGCTCTCCCTCAGTCCAACTCTCTAGTCGCCCAGTCAAAGAAATGAATGAGATTTGTCTGATAAGAGCATCCTCTTGTAAATCCATGCTGCCTCAGATCCTACAATCCATTGGACTCCAGAAACCTGTCTATCCTCTGTTTTAGCAGCATTTTCATTAATTTGCTCACCACAGAGGTCAGACTAACCAACCTTTTAGTTCTCAACTTCATCCTTACTTCTGCTTTTGTGCATACGGACCACATGTACCTTTCTCTAGTCCTCCGGGACCACTCCCCACTCTAAAGAAGCATTGAAAATGTTAGATGGTGGAACTGCTAGAACTTCACCAAGTTCCTTTGGGATGTATCCCATCTGGCTGCATCACTTTGTCTTTAGATTAGCTAGTTCCTCACGAACACAGTCTTCTTAAAATCATTCAAGATCTCCTTCACAACTGTTCCTATTTGTGGGTGTTTTCTGAGGTCCTCTTGGGGTTGTTACCGGTGGGTTCAGGTTTGTTATTTAGAGGTTGCACTTGATACCCAGTTGAATATGCAAGCCCTATACAGAAAGTTACTAAGGTTGCCTTTTTAAGCTTCATTTAATTCACAAATGTAAACAGTTTTTGTCTTTGGAGAATGTGCATACTGTGATTCAAACTTTGGTTTTGTCACCACTTGACTATTGCAGTAGTTTATCTTTTGGGCTTCCTTCATATGCTTTTTGGCCTTTGCAGTCGATACAGAATGCGGAGGCACATCTTATTGATGATAGAAGATTTGAACACATTTCTTTTGACTTATGTAAATTACATTGGCTACCAATTAAATTTAGAATTTTATATAAAGTCATCAAATTGATATTAAAGTCCCTCAATCATAGAACACCACTCATCTTGTCTGTACCCTTGTGGGTTTACTGACCTCCTCATGTTTTACTTTCGCAGGAGACATTGCTACTGGATGTTCCATCATTTCATTGGATTCATTTTAAAGATTTTGTAACAGAATATTTTCTATGGCTGTTCCACAAATTTGGAATGCTTTGACAGCAGAATTGTGTTGCATTGTGGAAATTCTGATGTTTTGAAAAAAATTTGAAGGCGCATTTATTTTGGCAAGCCTTTTGAACAGTTTGCATAAATGAGTCTTTATATGGGTGATGTCGGGCTTTTTCCTTGTGCATTAGTAAGCTAGCAGGTTTGTGTCCTTCAGACATGATTATATTATGTTATGTTATTTTTAGATGTAAATTTTATGCACTTTTTTGTTTTCCGTCTAGATTTTAGTGCAGAATATAATTTTTTTTTTAAATAAATAAACCTGAACACGGAACAAAAATATTTGTTAAACAATTCTGCTTTCTCCAGGAACAAGCAGGAAGTCGGTCCTCACATATGGGTGATGTCGGCACAGGCGGAGCCCGCGTGGAGCATTTCCCTAGCTTTCAAAGAAAGCCTCTGGGAATGCCACCACGCATGTGTGGTCCCCTTCCCGCCCAAGGGTGCTATCTTGATCAGTCTCCCTTTTTTCCGCAGAGCCCTTCGGACGAATGTCCCTGTACCTCAGAAAAGGCTTTTTCATATTGTCTTCTATTCCCATTTCCCGGTCCTCTTCCCGCCATCCCAGTGCCCCTGCTTCATCAGCGGACCCTGGGACTGTTTTTCATTTTTCTCCTTTTCTTTGTGAATTCGTCTCCAGCGCATTTTCGCGCCCTTTTCAACCTCTGGCCGAACCGAAGGTCTTCGACCTTGCGGGGATCCTTTTTGTACCCAAGGTCTCCGGTTGCAAAAAGTGTGACAGATGCTCCAAAATTATGTCCCCTCATGGACACCCATGACTGTCATCGGTGTCTTGGAGCAGATCATAACCCAGAGCTGTTTAAAAAGATGTCCTCCAAGGCCATCCAGAGTTGTGAGCAGAAACTGGACAATATTTTCCACAAGACGGCCCTGGTGTCCCTGATAGCGTCCTGCTCCACCAAACCTCCACCACTGGGGGTCCCCCGCGGCCCTGGTATCACTTTAGCAAGGGTCCCCCGAAAGGGAGTGGAAGAAGAAGGCCTCGAGGACCCTGTCAGGGGCTCTGGACAAGTGTGAGCGTTTTCACGTTTGGTCCCTTAGCCCTCCTCAGCGATCCCTAGAGTGGAAGGAGCGGCCCCAAAAGGTACCTTGTACAGATACGGAGGCCTCTGGCGATGGTGCTGACCTCCAGGAACAAGCAGGAATGAGTCTTCACATATGGGTACGTCGGTACCGACTGAGCCTGCGTGGGAACGCTCCCCAGCTTCCCAAAAAAGGAAAGCTTTAGGGAGCATCCCACAGCGCCTGCGCGCTGCCTTCCCGCCTTTCCTAACCAACTCTCCTCAGTTCTTCTTTGCCGCGGAGCCAGCAGGTCGAGCCCTGTCACCGCTGAAGAAGTTCTTTATTTTATTTCTTTGGTCACGTGTCTGCCTTCCCCGACTCCGGACCGGTACCGCCGGTCTTTTCTTTCTTTCTTTAAAAAAAAAAAAAAAAAAAAAAAATCGATATTTTTCCTTACTTGGTGTATTTTTCTTCTTAGGCCTCAGGGCCCACAAGAAAATTTCCTTCATGGAAAAACCAGCCTCCTGGTTCAAAAAATGCACTAAGTGTAGCGGTACTATTTCTGTTACAGATACCCATGAATGGTGTCTTAAATGTTTAGGTCCTGAACACTCCATTCCGGATTGTCCGTCCTGCTCTCTAATGTCTAAACGGGGGTTACAGAACCGAGCAGCTAAGCTCCATGTGCTGTTTCCCGCTGATGCACCGGCGGTAGCATCGACATCTTCCAGGTCTTCTTCTCCTGATGGATCTCAGGTAACCAAACATAAACCTAGCAGGTCCTCGAAGGGTAGATCTCCCTCTAAGCATCGAGATGCTTCCAGGCTTGCCCTCGAGGATCCTGCACCAGCCAAACAACCCCGGCGGGAAGCTCCGGCTTCCAAAGCTCCTCCTATGGGGTTACAGGTTGACATCGATGGCACGGCCTCGACCGATCACCTATTAGATTGCTCTGGGGTACCGGCACTTTTTCCTGGTACCGACATCCAGGCTTTCATGGCGTCGATGGATCAGAATGTTCTGTCCATGCAACAGGCTATCAAGGCCTTCATTCAAGTTGCAACGTCGATGATACCGCAACGAGCTCCGTTGTCGGTATCGGCTCCGGTACCGGCACCAGCACCGATGCCGGTACTGACTGCATCGACATAGACAAGGATACCGACTGCAGCGGTTCCTTGTCCAGGGCTATTTCTCGGTACCGATCCGGTACTGGGAACGCCCGATGTCAATACCGCTCGATACGCGTATCGAGCGTTACAAGAGCACCCGGATAGGTGATACTTCGATTCCTCTGATTCTGATTCATCAGATGAGTCTCCTGAAGTATCCATAGCCCTTCCTGAAGAGCCGCCTTCTCCAGAAAGAAGAATGTCTCCTCCAGAGGACTTGTCCTTTCAAGACTTCATAAGAGAAGTAGCTAAAGGACTTTCTATTTCAGTAACCTCTGAATCAGAGCCTAGAGCAAACAAATTAGATATTTTAGGGTACTCTAAGGCTCCTAGAGAGCCTGTCACCTTACCAATTCATGAGATTCTTCATGAACACATGATTGATTTATGGGAGACTCCTCTCACTCTTTCTCCTCATTCTCGCAGATTGGACACTATGTATCGTGTCCCTCCTAGTCCTGGATTTCAGAAAACTCAGCTTCCTCACCATTCCATTGTGGTGCAGTCAGCTATGAAGAGAATAAAGAGTACAAAGAGACACACTTCTGCTCCTCCAGGAAGAGAATGCAGGACCTTGGATGCTTTTGGTAGGAAAATCTTCCAAGCCAGTATGCTTATTGCCAGAATCAACTCATATAGCCTTTACATGGGTATGTTTCTAAAAGAGGTTGCACAAAAGCTGCACAACTTCCTCCCTTTTCTTCCAGAGGATAAAAGGGACGAATTCCTCCTTTGGTTTCAGCATACTCAAGACATTTCAAAGTTTTCCAACAGGGCAGCTTTTGACTCCTTTGAAGGTGCCAGCAGAGCATCAGGCATTGCCATAGCTGCTCGCAGAATTGCTTGGCTCCAGGCTTCTGATCTAGAACCCTTGGTTCAAGATGGCTTAGGAAATCTGCCCTGTACAGGAGAAAATCTATTTGGCAGAGAGTGGCAAATAAAAGCCACTCAAATGGATGCAGAGAACTCTGCTCTGGATAGACTTTCTAAGTCAACCTCCATTCCTGCCAAGAAAAAGATTTTTAAGAAGTCTTTTTACAAAAAGGGCAGATTTCCTTCTACTTCTGGCCAACAATCTTTCACAGGTCGCTTTGCCACTAAGCATCAGCAACCTAATCAGGCCAGGCCTAAGTCTACAGGGGCTGCTGCAACTCAGCAGTCCCAACCTCCTCAGGGTTTTTGACTTGATTTTATTTATTTATTTATTTAATTTATTTATTACAAGTTCTTATATACCGCACTATTCGGCATCAGCGCGGTTTACATTATAACATAAAGACCATAACAACAAGCTGTTTGGTTTACATCGAACAGGAGTACCAACTTGGAGAACCGGGTTAAACTATATACATGAGATATTTACATAGAACAGAATAGAGTCATAGTAATATAAAGAACGGAAGGGTGGTTTCATGAGTGAGTCACTTTTTCTGGTTCAATTGCTGGTAGGGTAGTATTGAAGGAAGAGGTGGTATTTGAGTGCCTTCCTGAACTGGGGTAGAACAGTAATGGCCCTTATGTCGGAGGGTAGAGCGTTCCCGCATTTGGGGGCATATAAACTGAACGCTCTGTTTGAGGTTGTCATGTTGCACTTTGTTGATGCCTTCGAGATTGTTAGTAGGTTTACGGCTGTTGCTCTTCTGGATCTGTTGGGGGGTACAGTGTGAATCAGATCTGTGAGTGAGGAGGATGAGATACCCTTGATTGCCTTGAATGATAGGACTAGGGTTTTAAAGATGATCCTCCCATGGATGGGGAGCCAGTGAAGCTGTTTAAGAATGGGAGTTACGTGGTCGCTTCTGGATGCTCCGTAGAGGACTCTTGCTGCGGCATTCATGGCCATCTGTGAAGGGCTAAGAGTGGATTGAGGGAGACCTTGTAAGATGGCATTTGCAAAGTCGAAGTGTGGCAGGATTAGCGCTTGGTATATGGTCCGGAAGTCGTCCGGGTCCAACAGGGAGCGTATATGCCTGAGAGAGCGGATTTTGAAGTATACAGCTTTGACTATGTTATTTATGTGATGTTTCATATCCAGACGTTGGTCCAATGTAACTCCAAGGTATCTTATTGTTTCTTTAGTTTGTAGGTCAGCTTCCTTGACACTGACGTGGGCTGGAGGAGTGAAGTTGGGGTCTCTGGCGATGAAAAGCACCTCTGTTTTTTTTATGCTGAATGCGTAGGTTTTGTGATTGGAGCCACTCAGAGACCGTATTGAGGCAGTCTACTAGTGGTGCCAGGTCTAATTGAGTTGTAGAGAAAGGCATATATAAGAGAATGTCATCTGCGTATATCAAGCAGTTGACTTTGAATGATCTTATGATGTCGCAGATGGGCTGCATGTATATATTAAATAGTAGGGAAGACAATGAGGAACCTTGAGGCACACCTTGCTTTTGATGGAAGCGTTTTGACTCTTCTGAACCAGACTTCACATATTGCCATCTTCCATCCAGATAAGAGTTACACCATTCTAATGCACTGTTGCAGATACCTTTCTCTTTCAGTCGTCCGAGGAGAATTTCATGGCTTACAGAGTTGAACGCCGCAGCGATGTCTAAGAAGACGAGTACAAATCCTTGTCGGATGTTGTTAATGCCTGTGATAATGTCGTTGAATAGGTTAGTGAGTAGGGTCTCGACCCCATGATATTCTCTGAACCCATGTTGGCAGTGATCTAGGGGAGCTGTGGTGTCTATATGCTCTTGGATTTGCCGTTGTGCCTCCTTCTCAATTATCTTGGCTAAGAGGGGAATGCTAGCTATAGGCCTATAAGATTCGACCTTTTGCGGGTCTAGCTTGGGGTTTTTCAAAAGTGGCCTAATGGAAGTCTGCTTGAGTGCTGCGGGGAAGTAACCTGTTGTGAATGAGAGGTTCATTAGATTTGTAATAAAGGGGCTGAACACACAACGTAGCTCCTTAATCCAAAAAGCTGGGCATGGGTCCATTTGTGCAGTGGAGGTGTTGAGAGATGCTATGGTATCCTCGATGCATTTAGTGGATGGAGTGGAGAATTTATTTAGTGAGGTTGCATTCGCTGGTTCTTGGAACGGGACTGTTGACACCTTGTTAGTTTGCACGATCTTGGATTGCATGTAGTCAGCGAATTTCTGTGGATGAATCTCACTGTGTTGTTCGGGAGAAGGTTCCTTTGAAAGGGATTTGACAAGGTTGAAGAGGTCACGTGGTTTATTCAGTGATCTCTTTAGTGTGTCCGTGTGATATTGTTTCATTGTGGTTGTGATTGCTTCACGGTGTGTGGAGAGGTGGGTACGGTAGGCGGTCTGATCTTCAGTAGAAAGCGATCGGCGCCAGCGACGCTCCAGTCTGCGGAGTTGAGTCAGAGAGGATCGCAATTCAGGAGAGAACCATGGGGCGGTGCTTCTTTTTCTCCTCTTTGTGTTATTGGAAATTGGAGGTTGTGATATGGCATGCAGATTGGAGTTCCAGGAGGTGATTAGTTCGTCGAGGTCCGGTACAGTTTTGTTGAGGAGTGATTGGGTCTCAGCCACGATGTGTTCCCTGTTAAATGGTCTAAATCTTCTTGTGGGCGTCCGTGATGTGCTGTGCATGTTTTGGCTTCTGTGCAGCTGCTCGTTGATGATGGGGATCTGGAAAATGATCAGTTTGTGGTCTGACCAGCGTACATCAACGATTGATATTGGTAGGTTGTGGTTTTGCTCGAAGACTGGCTGAGGAGCAAATACCAAATCCAGAATGTTTCCCTTTATATGAGTTGGTTTAGTGAAAATTTGCTTGAGTCCCAGGTCTTCCATAGCACCAAGGAAGGCATTTGCGTGGTTTTGGGATAATGATGGGAGATTGAAGTCACCCATTATCCAATTTGGCTTATTGGGATTGAGGGTGCTGGCAGCAAGGTCAATAATGGTTGGGAGGTCATCTGGAGAAGCGGACGGTGTCCTGTATAAGAGGTTGAGGGAGAATTGCTGGTTTGTAATGGAGAGTATGTCTAGATTGTTTGAGCTAGAGGAATCTGTTATGTGGAAGTTAAGGTCCGATTTGGAGACTATGAGCACCCCTCCTCCTTTTTTGTTTTCTCTATGTCTTGTGTGTATGGCGAAATTGGGGGGTAGAAGTTGGTTGATGAGAACGTTATCTTCCGATGATAGCCAGGTTTCCGTGATCAAGAGTATCTCTAGGTTATAGAGGGAGATTGTGTCCAGAACCACAGGCCATTTTTTGCGAATAGAACGCGCATTTATGATGGCACATCTTAGGGGTCGGTAGTTCAGAGGTTTTTCCTGGGTGGGTGTTTTGGGCAGCTGGAGTGCTATGTGTATCAAATGGGAGTGGCGCGTGTAGGTGTCCCTTCCTGGGTGGGAGTATGGGGGTCCAGACCATCTTTTTCCATGGCTATTTAAGATGGGGATAGTTCCATGGGATATGTAGAGGGCTTGGGAGGTTCCGAGCCAGTGAGTGAGTAGGTAAAAGCTGATAAGGGCGAAGAGCTGGAGGACCATTTTGAGAGTTCTGGTTGTGTGTGAGGTACTGTAGATATTTTGCAGTCTAGCAGGACAGAGCAGTGCAGTAGTGAGATACAGAACAGAACAATATAGCAATGTACAACGGTAAATGATGCTACTGACAACAGTATAGGTATTATCCACAATGTTATATAGGCTACTGACAACAGTATAGGTACTATCCACAATGTTAAATAGGCTACTGCCAACAGTATAGGTACTATCAACAATGTTATATGGCTACTGACAACAGTATATGAGGCTACAGTTCATAGGATATGTGTGACCATAGAAGAATACTGATATCTGCTTAGTTAGGTGTGCTGGAAGACTCATTTATAGCCAGTGTTTTAGAAGTGGTATACTTGCTGTGATCGATGGGTGGTTTGGTTCAGGGTGGGAGCGAGTTCTGCCATAGGTGCGCTCCAGCTGGAGGTTTGAAGCAGACGGAGATCTTTTTCTGATGATGTTGGTGAGGTTAGTTTCAAACTCGCCAGGCAGTCGAGACACTGATGTGTTTATGCTAGAGAACCTAGCCTTTCTGGCTCTACAACAGCCAGAACCTCTCACCATTCTAGGAAGGTTAGCTCATTTTGCTCCCAGATGGGAGCAAATCACATCAGAGCAGTGGACCCTCTCCATCATAAGAGAGGGCTACAAGCTTCATTTTTCAGACCTTCCTCCCCACACCATGGTGAGACATTTCAATTCTCCCACATCTCTTCTCGACCTTCTAGGTCAAGAGGTAGCTACCCTTCTTGCCCAAGGGGCAATAGAAGAAGTTCCTCTTCTTCATCAAGTGTCAGGGTTCTACTCCCCCTATTTTCTCATTCCAAAGAAGACAGGGGGATACAGACCCATCTTAGATCTCAGAGAATTGAACAAATTTCTATGCAAGGAGAAGTTCAAGATGCTTTCTCTGGGCACTCTCCTTCCATACCTTCAAAGTCAGGATTGGCTTTGTTCTCTAGATCTCAAGGATGCGTACACCCATGTCCTCATCCATCCCTCTCACAGAAGATTCCTACGGTTCCTTTTCCAAGGAAAACATTACCAATACAGAGTTCTTCCTTTCGGTCTGACCTCTGCTCCAAGAGTGTTCACCAAATGCATGGCAATAGTTGCTGCATTTCTACAAACTCTGGGAGTATTTGTCTTCTCATACCTGGACGACTGGCTCATTCGAGCTCCATCTCAGTCAGAGGCCCAGAATTCCTTGGACCGCACAAGGCGCATTCTGCAGTATCTGGGACTTGTGGTAAACCTCCCAAAGTCTCAGCTCACCCCTACTCAGTCCCTAGAATTCATAGGGGCCTGGTTGGATACCACTACTGCAAGGGCTTATCTTCCTCAGGCCCGTTGCCAACGTCTAGTGCAGTTAGCCTCTCAGATTCAGTCAAAGAGCCACTTAACTGCCCGGGAGATGCTACAACTGCTAGGCCACATGGCTTCCACAGTGCATGTGGTACCCTATGCTCGCCTACACATGAGAGCAGCTCAATGGACTTTGTCCACCCAGTGGACTCAAGCTTCAGGAGCTCTCTCAGACCAAATAGCAACCTCCAAACGTCTCTTTTGGTCTCTCCAATGGTGGATGTCCACTCAATCTGTTGCTGGGGTCCCCCTTCCAACAGTTGTTACCCCAAGCAACCCTCACAACAGATGCCTCCCAAACAGGTTGGGGAGCTCATCTAAAAGACCTCTCCACCCAAGGCACTTGGTCCCCACAGGAGACCTCTCTTCATATCAACCTCTTGGAACTTCGAGCAGTATTTCTAGCTCTCAAGGTCTTTCATACCCTCCTCAGCTACAAGACAGTCCTCATTCATACGGACAATCAAGTAGCCATGTTTTACATAAACAAGCAAGGAGGAACTGTCTCTCTGTCGCTTTGCAACGAAGCTCTAAGATTATGGGCCTTCGCCAGAGAGCATCAAATCCATCTCCTGGCAGTATACCTCTCAGGAATCCAAAACTCTTGGGCAGACAGACTCAGTCGAGTTCTGCTTCCACACGAATGGTCCCTGCACATGGATCAGGTACTCAGAATCTTCCAAGAATGGGGAACCCCGGACATAGACCTCTTTGCAAGTCCGTGGAATGCCAAACTTCCCCGGTTCTGTTCCAGAATTCCCTGTCAGGGAGTTCAGGCCAAGGATTCCTTCCTCCTTCATTGGGGTCAAGACTTCCTGTATGCCTTTCCACCCATTCCCTTGATTCTCAAGACTCTATTCAAACTCCAGAGGGATCAAGGATCTATGATCCTCATAGCTCCACGCTGGCCACGCCAAGTGTGGTACCCTCTACTTCTGCATCTCTCCCAAGCCCCCTCCCTGGACTTGGGAGCTGCTCCAGACCTCCTGTCCCAGGAGGAAGGGACTTTGTGGCACCCAAACCCCAGGTCCCTTCACCTCAGAGCTTGGTTGCTGAAGGCCTAGACCTTCAAGACTTGAATCTTTCTCAGCAAGTGAAGGATATCCTCCATGCTTCCAGAAAACCTTCCACTAGGCGTTCCTATGCTTTTAAGTGGAAAAGATTTTCCATTTGGTGTGCTGAAAAGGGTCTTGACCCTCTAGCACTACCTTTAACCTCTCTGTTAGATTATCTCCTGCATCTTTCCAATGCAGGACTTAAGACAAATTCAGTAAGAGTCCATTTAAGTGCTATTGCAGCGTCCCTTAAGCCCATCAATGGACAACCTATCTCCTCTCATCCCCTCATTGCCAGATTCATGAGAGGCCTAACTTTAACTAAACCTCCCATTAGGCCTCCTCCGGTGGCATGGCACTTAAATTTGGTTCTTGGTCAGCTTATGAAGCCACCTTTTGAACCCTTAGCCACTACCTCCTTGAAATTCCTTTCCTGGAAGGTTATTTTCCTCATTGCAGTCACTTCTGCTCGCCGCATCAGTGAACTGCAGGCCTTAGTGGCTAATCCACCTTATACAAGGTTCCATCATGATAAGGTAGTCCTTAGGACAAATCCACACTTTATGCCTAAAGTGGTCTCACCTTTTCATCTTAATCAAGAGGTATATTTACCTGTCTTTTTTCCAGCTCCTCATGCATCCAGTGCAGAGAGGAATCTTCATACTCTGGGTTGTAAAAGAGCTCTTGCTTTTTACTTACAAAGAACACAGCAACATCGAAAGTCTTCCCAGCTTTTTGTTGCTTTTGATCCTTCTCATTTGGGACTTCCAGTCTCTAAGAGAACACTGTCCAATTGGATTGCTCAGTGTATTTCTTTCACCTACCAGAGTAAGAACCTTTCTCTGGAGAGCCATGTCACAGCTCATAATGTGAGGGCCATGGCCACCTCTATGGCTCATTTAAATTCTGTGTCCATCGACCAGATCTGTCGAGCAGCCACCTGGGCCTCGGTTCATACCTTCACAGCCCATTACTGCTTGGACAAGGACTCCCGCCGGGATGCCTTGTTTGGTCAGGCTGTCCTCAGACACCTGTTCCATTCTTAAACAACTCCTGCCCTCCTTCCCAGGATGGATGCCTGAGATCCATAGGAGGACGCAGACCCCTCTCAGGGTCTCATATCCTTGGGGATCTCCCAGGCATCTTAGCTAGGGAGTCCCCATATGTGAAGACTCATTCCTGCTTGTTCCTGGAGATAGCACAGTTACTTACCTGTAACAGGTGATCTCTGGGAACAGCAGGAATAAGTCTTCACAACCCTCCCACCTCCCCTAGGAGTTGTATCTCTTTTCTATCTTTCCTTTCCTCTCTCTCTCTATTGTCTCAGCTTTAAACTCGAACTGAGGAGAGTTGGTTAGGAAAGGCGGGAAGGCAGCACGCAGGCGCTGTGGGATGCTCCCAAAAGCTTTCCTTTTTTGGGAAGCTGGGGAGCGTTCCCGCGCAGGCTCCGTCGGTACCGACGTACCCATATGTGAAGACTTATTCCTGCTGTTCCCAGAGATCACCTGTTACAGGTAAGTAACTGTGCTGTCTCCTGAGGGTCATCCTTAGTGTCGACGTCGCAGAACCTCACTCCTGAGTGGTAGGCACAAATGTTAGCACTGGAGTGCAGCGTTTCTGCCTTCCTTGCTGCCCAACAGGCGCTGGTGCCAGGTCCCGCTGGCACACGCTCTGAGACCTCGAGGGCGACACCTGTCTTGGCTCCCCAGACTGCCGCAGCAACCCCCGAGAGCCAGGGCCTCTTGAGGGATCCCGGCAGAGGTCTCGATCTCCGACCCGTTCCTCGGGTGCAAGATCTTCCCGGGTCAGCGCCCTCCAGCTCCAGAGGAGCTTCGGCCTCGCAAGCCCAGTGCACTTCACGAGCTGTGCTCGAGCAGCCTAGTTCCGAGTCCCCCTCAAAGATTTCGGACTAGGAGTCCATCAGGGATACCTCCCCTGAATCCCGGACTCATTGGAACCCCCCCTCGGATCCTTCTCCGCCTGTTCAGAAGTGGCAGTCGCCTCACGAAGATACCTCCTTTTTGGAATTTGTGCGGGATATGGCTCGAGCCTTGGCACACTCTACACAATCCAAGGAGGAGCCCCGTGTGGAGGAACTCAATATTTTTGCAATACGAGGCTCTGCCGAGGGAATCCCTCATGGTTCCGGTCCTGCCCATTCTGACCCAGCTGCTCCTCCGCATGTGGGATACGCCTGAGTCTATCCCCATTGTCAGCAAGCGCCTGGACACCATGTACAGGGCCCAGCGGGGGCCCGCCTTCCACAAGGTCCAGCTCCCCCATACCTCAATGGTAGTGGAATCTGCCATGCGGAAGCAGAAGAGCTCAAAAACACACTCTTCGGTTCACCGGATAAGGAGTCTCACGCCCTCAATGCCCTCGGACGAAAGGCCTACCAAAGTTCCATGCTGGCTTGCATCCAGGTTTACAAGCTATATATCGGTATGTTCATTCGTGATCTCGGGGGCTTCCAAGCGGGCCTTGACGGTGATGACCTCCGTTTCCAGTCCCTCCTGAAATCAGTGGGGGACTGTTCGAAGTACCTCTCTTGCGCTGCATACGACAGCTTCAAGTCCTTCACTCGGGTATCGGCTGCAGGTCCAGGAAAAGCTCGCAGAGACGCCGCTACTGCCGGGACACACCAGCTCCTCCCTTCTCGGCTCCTGCCCAATCCGGGCAGTGGGAGCGGGAACATCAGCAGCCGGCAGCAGCTAAAAGCGGCGTCCCTGCTCGCAGAGACGCCGCTACTGCCGGGACACACCAGCTCCTCCCTTCTCGGCTCCTGCCCAATCCGGGCAGTGGGAGCGGGAACATCAGCAGCCGGCAGCAGCTAAAAGCGGCGTCCCTGCTCGCAGAGACGCCGCTACTGCCGGGACACACCAGCTCCTCCCTTCTCGGCTCCTGCCCAATCCGGGCAGTGGGAGCGGGAACATCAGCAGCCGGCAGCAGCTAAAAGCGGCGTCCCTGCTCGCAGAGACGCCGCTACTGCCGGGACACACCAGCTCCTCCCCTCTCGGCTCCTGCCCAATCCGGGCAGTGGGAGCGGGAACATCAGCAGCCGGCAGCAGCTAAAAGCGGCGTCCCTGCTCGCAGAGACGCCGCTACTGCCGGGACACACCAGCTCCTCCCTTCTCGGCTCCTGCCCAATCCGGGCAGTGGGAGCGGGAACATCAGCAGCCGGCAGCAGCTAAAAGCGGCGTCCCTGCTCGCAGAGACGCCGCTACTGCCGGGACACACCAGCTCCTCCCTTCTCGGCTCCTGCCCAATCCGGGCAGTGGGAGCGGGAACATCAGCAGCTAAAAGCGGCGTCCCTGCTGGGCGCGCCCGCGCCTTGCGGGCCCGCGCCTGAGGGCCTCGCAAGAGGGCCCTTTGGCGCGGCACGAAGGCAAGCAGAAGGCAACAACAAAACGAGTCAGCTACACCAACAACATCGCAGCAGAACCCAACAAAGGACTAGACCGAGGAAAAGGACGTCAAAACCGCAAGTAGAACCCTCACTACACACCACACACTTCCTTCCACCAGACGGTCTCTTCAACTACCAACACCCCAACGGATCCGGATCTCCCTCCACGGGGACAGGCTCCCCTTCCACGGGGACAGGCTCCCCTTCCACGGGGACAGGCTCCTGCTCCAAGTTTAGCTCTCCCCAATCGGGGGATTGGAGCGGCAACAAGGGCACAGCCAGACAGCGGCAGAGTGCTGCCCAATCGGGGCAGACTCAAGGCCGTACAAGGAACAGCGCGGCAAGAGTGAGCACAAAGGGAGAATCACAGCCACACATACAACAGAACACCAGAGGAAAAACAACAGCAAAGCAAGCAACAGACGAAGACTTAAGAAAAAAAGGCATCACCCTAACAGAACATTACAAAAGACCAAAATGCACGTCACATACTTCCTCCCACTCTACCTACTCGTCACTCAACTCCTCCCACCAACCACACACCTACACTACCCACAAGCAAACACAACGCGGTACCCACCAACAGCATTGCCACATTTAGAAACACAGCACACACACAAAGAAACACTCAGAACTGCCCAGACAAAAAGACCAAACAGACACAAATCAAACTCCCAATCCTGCACAAAGGAAGCACATGTAACAGCAACCTACTCAACAAAGGTAACAACGATTGAGCTCATAAACGCCAGATCAGTATGCAACAAGATACACACTCTTGTAGACCACATAGAGGAGCGACAGCCCGACATAATATGCTTCACAGAGACATGGCTCAACCCTACCGACAATGTACTACTCAACCAACTAGTACCGGACAACTACTCAGCGTACAACTGCCCACGAACCCACAAGCGTGGAGGAGGAGTCCTAATAATAGCAAAGACAAAACTAAAATTCAAGACACATAGCTTCTCCAATACTCAGCAATGTAACACAATCAGCATCAAAAACAAAAACATTGCAATCTGCCTAACCTACAGAGCACCCAGAGCTCCACCCGACGAATTAGCCTTCATACTCGAAGAAGCCTGTGCCATAACAACAAACAACAAACCAGCACTACTGATTGGAGACTTCAACCTCAAGTCCACCAATGCCAAAGACGCAGAGGCCTTCCTGCAAGCAATGACCTCACTTCAATTCACACAGATAATCAACGCTCCAACGCACAGACATGGATCTTCTCCAGACCTCATCTTCGCATCCAATTACATAACTTCAAGAGACCTAATCTCTCCACCCACCATTACCCCAGTGCCATGGTCTGACCATTACTTAATTGAGACAAAGATACGATCTCAAGAGGACCAGACAAACGAAAGAACAAACAACTCACACACACAAAGACGTTTCAAGAATTTCGACAGGGACGAATTCATACAGAACACAACACAACACCTGAACATTCCTACAGATGACCTGGAGGAACAAGTTTCCAGATGGAACAGCATCTTAGCTAACGCCGCCAAACCATCCGGTGGAGGGCACGAGAAACACCAACACAACAGGAGACAAAACAAACCTTGGTACTCAGCAAAAATACGACAGGAAAAGAGGGAGCTCAGGAAGATTGAAAGGAGATGGAGAAAAAACAAAACAGCAGCCGACCAACATCTCTACCTAACAAAACAAAAACAATACAATGAATGCATCAACCAATCAAAGAGGGAATTCCACACAAACTTGATAAATACTTCCATCAACAAGCCCAGAGAGCTCTTTGAAATAGTCAAGATCCTCACAAAAGAGCAAACAACAGAAGGGGGGAAGTACAAGTGGACCCACAGGAATTCGCCGACCACATCAAAGACAAATTCCACTCCACAGAGCGTACAACACCCAGTGGGACCACCAGGACAGACATACACACCAAAACCTGGGGCACATTCTACTCACCCTCAACAGAGCAGATATCCCACATCATCTCTACAATCAACACAAGCACTGCTCCTACAGACCCATGCCCAGTATCATGGGTCAAAGCCACCAAATCAAACTTCATTCACACCATACACAAAATAGTACACAACTCACTCACTCAAGGACTCATGCCAAAGCAACTAAAGCTTGCCTCAGTAAGACCAATAACAAAGAAAACAACACTCGACAAAAAGGATCCAGCAGCATACCGACCGATCTCCAGCATACCCTTCCTGGCAAAAATCATCGAAAAAACGGTACAACTACAACTCCAGGAACACATCGACAAACATGAAACACTCGACAACCAACACGGCTTTCGTCCCAACCATGGAGTCGAAACGCTACTGATCTACCTCTTCGACAGCATCCTAAGAATAATTGACAACAACAGGAAGGGAATCATAATGATCTTCATCGACATCTCCTCAGCCTTCGACACAGTGGACCACAACACGCTCCTGGAAAGACTAAAGAACACTGGTATACACGGTATCACTTTGAAATGGTTCCACTCATACCTAACCGAAAGACAGCTACAGGTCAAGGTGGGACACAACACCTCCCGACCCATAAATGTCCGTCAAGGAGTACCTCAAGGATCCGCACTTTCAGCTCTCCTATTTAACATCTACATCCAACCGATATGCGACATCATGAAAGAGAACAACATTCAATACACAATATATGCAGACGACATCATGATATACACCCCGATAGAAATCGACAACCCGGATTTCTCCAAGATAACAGACTGCCTTACCCAAATGACGAGCTGGTGTCAAAACAACAACCTCGCAATAAACTACAACAAGACTGAAGCTCTAATAATCACTCGGAACCAAAGCTTCATACACCCGCCAAACATCAAGATACAAAACACCACTATTCCAATAAAATCAGAAGTGAGATACCTTGGAGTTATTCTGGACAATAAGCTAAGCCTCAAGCCACACATAGACAAAACAATACAAAAAGTCTACTACAAGATGCGAATCATCAGGAGACTGAAACCACTCCTTGCCCCAGAACACTTTCGTACCGTCCTCCAAGCACTGATAACCCCAATACTGGACTTCTGCAATCCGATATACTTGGGACTACCGAAACAAGCCCTCAAACCACTCCAGCTAGCACAAAACACTGCAGCACGAATAATATCCGGTACTGCAAGACAGGACCACATCACACCCACCTTAAAAGACTTACACTGGCTCCCAATCGGTGCACGCATCAGATACAAAACTATCATAAACCTATTTAAGATAAATCAGCACACATCAGCCAACAGCCTACACACCCTCATTCAACCAGACAACAGCACTCGTCCTAGAAGAAAACAAACACGCAACCGAGTCAGCACCCCAGGTGAATTCAAACACACACGCAAGGACACAACAGACAGAGCTCTCTCCATGGCTGCTCCAACTATATGGAACAAACTACCAGACGACTTGAGGACAACTACGGACCTCAAAGACTTTAGAAAACAGCTAAAAACCATGCTGTTCATAGAACACTATGGACACATCACATAACCTAAGAGAATGTATAACAGCACATATTGCTGTCTGTACAGATAATGTTTTACAGCACCACTGTATATAGCCCACACTGTACATAGCTCAAACCATTCTAGCATGCAACACACCACACCTTGTACATAGCTCACCCCAATCTAGCACACGATACAACACACACTCAACTAAATTGCACCCTCACTGCATGATTAACACACTCACTTTACCTGATTGTTTGCTGTGATACCACCTTGATTAATAAGATAAGGCGGTTTAAAAATACTGTTAAATAAAAATAAATAAATACTTGATGTACCATGCCTGGACAAACAGTTGTTCGGTAAACCGATGGAGGACAAAGTGGCGGAGATTGAGACTGAGTACGTAACCCGCAACCGCCTCTCCCGGAAGACTTCTTCCCTCTCACGGAAGAAACAACTAGGCAAGAAGCCTTTCTTTCAGAGGAAGGGTCTCTCCTATCGGGGCTACTCACCTTATCCTCTGGGTCCAGCTCCGCCTCAAGGTAGACAGAACAAGAGCAGCCACCAGGGTCCATGTAAGCCAAAGGGCCCCAAGAGCCAGATCCTGGCATCACCCCAGTTGGCCCTGGGTTTTTGATGCCAGATGCATAGCCACTCATCCTCTAGCGACCCAGCTACTGGTGGGAGGGCACCTGGGCCACTTTGCTCCCCGATGGGAGTCTGTCACCTCAGACACCTGGGTCCTCCAGGTCGTCTGAGAGGATTACCTCCTTTAACTGGACCAGCTTCCTCCATCCTTCACCCTGCGGAGTCCCCTCGGCTCCCCATGCACCAGGTCTTTTTGGCACAGGAGCTTGCCAACCTCCTCGAGGAGCGCCACACTTCAGAAGTCGCAATCCCGTTACTTCCTTGTGCTGAAGCTGACGGGCGGTTTCTTACCCATCCTCGATCTAAGAAATCTCAACAAATACCTGATGCGGAAGAGGTTCAAAATGCTTTCCCTTGGCGCCTTGCAGCCCTTCCTCCGGCAGGGCGACTGGCTATGCTCCTTGGACCTTCGGGATGCGTATGCTCATATCTTGGTATACCCGAAGCACAGAAAATACTGACGCATCAGAATACAAGGGAACCACTACCAATACAGGGTGCTTCCCTTCGGGCTTGCTTCCGCCCTGTGAGTGTTCAACAAGTGCCTCGCGGTAGCCGCAGTCCACCTTTGGTTACAGGGCACCTTCGTCTACCCTTATCTATACGATTGGCTCCTTATAGGGGAGATGGCCGACGAAGCATGGCTAGCCATGGCCTGCACCATCCATCTCCTCGAGCACCTTGGCTTCGTGGTGAGTTACCCAAAGTCCCACCTCACTCCGGTCCAATCCCTGGAGTTCATCGGTATGTGCCTCAACACCCATTGGGCAACAGCCTTCCTTCCACAGGACAGGGTAGATCGTCTCATCGCTCTGGCCTCTGATGTCCAGCACAGTGATGTAGTCTCGGCCTGGGCGATGCTGCGTCTTCTCGGCCACCTCCTGGAGCAGGGGCTTCTACTCAAGGTGTGCAGCATCAACAGGTTCCTGGTGAGGGAGTGGTTCAAGATGCTCTCCCTTGGAACACTGCTGCTCTACCTCCTCCAGGGAGATTGACTTTGCTCCTTGGAACGCAAGGACGCTTATACTCAAATCCTGATTCATCCCTCCCACAGGCGATACCTGAGGTTTGTGGTGGGAGGTCTGCACTTCCAGTACAGAGTGCTCCCATTCGGTCTCGCCTCCTCCCCAAGGGTCTTCACAAAGTGCCTGGCCGCAGTAGCCACACATGTGCGCCTTCAGGGGGCTCACGTTTTCCCCTATGTGGATGACTATCTCGTCAGGGGCAGCACTGCCAGGGAGGTAGACTGGGCCACAAGGCTGACCATTTATGCCCTCCATCAGTTGGGCTTTGTCATCAACTACCCCAAGTCCAGGCTGTCCCCGACTCAGACCCTGGAATTCATAGGGGGCCCAGCTGAACACTCTTCTGGCCAAGGCTTTTCTCCCAAAAGACAGAGCTCACTGCCTGATGCGGTTGGCGGGGAGGTGCAAGCTTGCAGGTCGGTGACAGCCTGTCGACTCTTCCATTTGTTTGGCCACATGGCCTCAGCAGTGCATGTTATGCCCCTAGCCCGCCTACACATGTGAGTGGCCCAGTGGTACCTCCGGTCTCAGGCCATAGGTAGACGGGGGGACAGGGTGGGGGTCACCCGGCAGCTGGCAGCCTCTCTTACCTGGTGAAAGTCCCCGCACCACCTCAGGGCAGGGATGCCTTTCCAGGCACCAGCACCTCGGAAGATTCTGACTACGGATGTCTCCCTGGCGGGCTGGGGTGTGCATTGCGAGGGCCAGCGCACTCAGGGCCACTGGTCTACCAAAGAATCTTTCCTGCAGATCAACCTCTTCGAGCTCCAGGCCATCTTTCTGGCTCTTCAGACCTTCTGCCACCTACTCCGGTCTCCCAATCCTCATACAGACGAACAAGCAGTGCCGAACAGGCTCCTACTCCCTCTGTCAGGAGGCTGTAGCACTTCATTCCTTTGCGAGTCGCAATCAATGACCCTAAGGGCTGTGTACCTATCGGGCTAGGACAACTTCCTGGCAGACAGACTCAACAGAGTCCTCTGGCCACACAAGTGGCACCTGGACCCCGAGGTCACCTAGAGGCTCTTCTGGCTCTAGGGCAGGCCCTGCCTGGACCTATTTGCCTCTCCAGAAAATGCTCAGCTTCTGCGGTTCTGCTCCCCTCAACCATACTGCAGGAGGGTGGCGGCAGATGCGTTTCTGATCTGGTCGCAGGGCCAACTTTACGCATTCCCGTTGACCCTCCTGATATCCAAGTGTCTGTTCAAAATCCAGAGTGAGCACGCCTCAGTGATCCTGGTGGCCCAGGCAACCCTGGTTCCCCCTGCTGCTCTCTCTGTCAGTAACAACCCCAGTACCCCTGGGCCAGGCCCCGGTCCTTCTCTTGCAGGAGGCGGGCTCCCTCCTTCACCCCAACCTGAGGGCCCTAGCATTGATGGGCATGGCTGCTGAAAGGGTAGCATTGGCCCCTTTCCACCTCATGAAGGAGGTGGAGGAGGTCCTCCTGTCTTCCAGAAAGCCTTCAGTACAGTACACTTTGCAGTACCTTTTGCATGTCTCACACTTTGGCCTGAAATCTAATTCAGTCAGGGTGCATCACGATGCCATAGCTGCGAACCACCACTCTGTAGAGGGAAAGGTCCTCTCGACCCTGCCCCTGGTCTCCAGGGGCCTTCTGTTGTCAAGGCCCTCCCTCCGCCCTCTGGCACAGGAATAGGACCTCAATGTGGTGCTGTCTCAGCTCATCAGACCACCATTTGAGGCTATGGCCACCTGTCACCTGAGATACCTCTCCTAGAAGGTGGCTTTTCTGGTGGCTGTGACATTCAACTGCAGGGTGAGCAAGCTTCAGGCCCTGGTGGTGGATCCTCCCTACACCCGGTTCTACATGAACAGAGTGATGCTGCGGACGCATCCAAAGTTCCTCCCTAAGATGGTGTCTACTTTCCACCTCAACCAGGAGGTGGTTCTCCCTACCTTCTTTCCACGGCCTCACTCCGGCAAGGTAGAGTCGCTCTTGCATACCTTGGATTGCAAGAGGGCCCTTTCCTTCTATCTTCATAGGACCAGGGACCATTGCAAAGCGCCCCAACTCTTTGTTTCGTTTGACCCCAGTAAACTGGGGCTGCCACTGACCAAAAGGACTCTGTCCTCTTGGGTGGCGGACTGTGTCGTCTTCACTTAACGAGCAGGCGGGCTTTTCCTTGGAGCACCAGATCACTGCTCATTGTGTCGGAGCCATGGCTGCTTCGGTGGCCAACCTACGCTCGATACCGGTGACGGAAATATGCAAAGCTACCACATAGTCTTCAGTGCATACCTTTGCAGCGCACTACTGCCTAGAGAGTGAGTCCCGCAGGTACAGTGCCTTCAGCCAGGCGGTAATCTGTAGTATACTCTGTGTTTAGGCAACACCTGCCCTCCAGGCAGGCACCCGGACTATTAGCGATGAGGATAGTTGGATATTGTGGAGACTCTGCGTAGGGACTTATCTTCTGCAACTGGAGGCCTCCTCTGATGGTCACCTGTATTTGATGACTGACTTCTTGCTTGTTTTTGGAGAAAGTGTATTTACTCACCTGTAACAGGTGTTCTCGGGGAGTAGAGGGTGCCTGCTTGGAGCCTGAGGAAGTTGCAGCTGAGCAGTGGGTGTCGGCCTAGCCTGCCTGAGGTCTGGAGATCGGTGTGAGAGTTGCGGCTCTGCCTATTTGCTGGTGTCATCTGCCTGCACCTCCTCTTTAAAATCCAGGGCATTTTTTTGTGCGGCCACGGACACTTCAATGAAGGGACACGAAACAAAGGGACTTGTCCCTTTGTTGTCCCTTCATTGTTAGTTTGGTGTTAGGAAGCTGACTTGGAGAGATGCTGCATAAAAGGAAGAACAAGGGGCAAGTGTCTTCTGGGAGTTCAGCAACTGTGAGTAAAATCGTACAATGCGGTTCAATGCTTTACAATGAACAGGTATTACAACTTGGGTTTCAACAGGAGTAACTATATACAAACTGAGCGACTAAAGTCGCGGAACTGTTTGTGTCAACATGACACGTTTTTGCAACTATTTACAGGTTTAGCTGTCCTATTGTTGGGTATGGTAAGTCGACATGATGTGTGTGAGGTGGTGATGTCGTCATGATGGGTGGGGGGTGGTATGCTGGGTTGTGTTATGTCACCGGTATGGGAGTAATGTTGGAGGAAAAGATGGTGCTTTAGTGCTTTCTAAATTGCGCAAGGTCAGTAATCTGATATGTTTTTTTTAAGGTGTGAATAAACAGGTAGACAAAGGTGAGCCGAGTCGGTTGATATAGTGTATCTGGATTTTCAGAAAGCCTTTGACAAGGTCCCTCATGAGAGACTCTTGGCGAAATTAAAAAGTCATGGGATAGGAGGCAGTGTACTATTGTGGATCAGGACCTAGTTAAAAGATAGAAAGCAGAGGGTAGGGCTAAATGGCCAATTTTTTTCAATGGAGAAAGGTGAATAGTGGAGGACCCCAGGGATCTGTGCTGGGTCCGCTGCTTTTGAACATATTCGTAAATGACCTGGAAATGAGAATAACAAGTGAGGTAATCAAATTTGCAGATGACACAAAATTATGTAAAGTTGTTAAAACCCATGAGGATTGTGAAAAATTGCAAGAGGACTTTGATAAATTGGAAGACTAGGCAACCAAAATGTCAGATGAAATTTAATGTGAACAAGTGCAAAGTTATGCACCTAGGAAAGAACAATCCAAACTATGATTACATGATGCAAGGTTCCACATTGGGAACCACCAGCCATGAAAAAGATTTAGGCATCATCGTGGATAACATGTTGAAACCCTCCACCCAGTGTGCAGTTATGGCCAAGAGAGCAAATAGAATGTTCCTTATCGGTCCTACAGCTCAGTCCTCCTCTGGGTTGCGCATCTCCTCCTGCAGCATGGAGACTGGACAAATCAAACTCGTGACATCATGGGGTATATCTTGCTGGTCTTCTCCCATCATCCCCCAGTGTGTCCAGTCTCCATGCAGCAGGAGGATGTAGTGAGCCTAGGTGCTGGGCTCACTGGACGAACAGTTAGAAGCAGTTAGAGTAGTTTCAGGTTTACATTTTTGGTTTGACCCTACAATTGCGTTTAATTTCTAGTTGACTCTTTTAAAAAAAAAAAAAAAAAAAAAAAAAAAAGGCCAGTGACAGGATTTTGGTCCGGCTGGGAACCAGCACCTTCTCTCTCCTTTCCTTTCAGAGTGTGGTGCGGCCTTCCGGATGCCCTCCAGCAGCTCTCCCCCCTCCTTGACTGTACAGAGGGGAGCTCTGCAGAGCTTGATCCGTTACTTTGCCAATCCCGAGCTGCCACGCTGGGTCGGGGCTGGGGGCAGAAGTAGAGCAGGCTCTCCACGTGGCTGTCCGCTTGCTTTTGCGCTGAGCGGGGCCGCACAGCTTATGCGATCAGAGCACCTTTTGTGAGTTGATGGGGTAACTTAAACCTGGGGGGCCGCGCCGTTAACACAGCGTATAAGAGGAGGACAGTGCGATGGATTATTTGGTTGTAAGCCACCGGGGTTTGGTGCCCATTCGGCGATGCTACAAGCGGCAGCCATTTTGAGCCGGCAGTTTCTGCCGCGTGGCGATACTCCGTGGCTAAGGCTCAGATGACATACTTCTCGCTTTATTTTTCTGTCGTTAGTTGGTCAGAATTTTTAGTTTAAGTACCTTTCTGCACCTTTGCTTCCGGACAGCTTTGGAGGTGGTTGGAGATTTGGTTTTCGTCGAGGCCACGACGCACAGCATGGCCAAAGCTCGGTGGGAACGCTCATCTCAGACGGAGAGAGGCTGCTGCTGATGTGTGCAGAGGTAATGGTCTGGAGCTGGGACCGGGCTTCGGCAAGGACGGTCAATCAAGGCAGTTAGGGTGAGCGGGACCTTTCCCGTGCATTTCCGCGGATGGTTGTAGCCTGCGTCAGGGGGCAGCGTCGTGATGCCATGCATGTCTTTATTTTTAATTATTACTTTATTTGTTCCCGTATGTATTCGGTTTTCAAGGGCTCGTCTCTATTAACTTACATTGTCATTCCCTGGATTGCCTGGCATGGGCTGTTTAAAAAAAAAAAAAAGCATATATATGTATATATTGCTATGATTTGCAGCTTCGGAGCTGTAGAAGGTGGGGGTCGCAGCTCAGCAGAGGAGTGGGTTGCTGGGGGACCCGAACCACAAGTGGTCCACTTAGGCCCGATGGATTGAATTAATTTAGTTTACTTTAATTTAGGTTAATTTAGTTTACATGAGTTTCAAGCTGGTCTCATAGTGTTTCTGTCTGAGGCTCCGACTTGTAGCGGTTGGTTTTGGAAGATATTCAAACCTTTTGGTGTTTTAGGTGTTGTCCCTGTCCTAGCTTCTTAAGTGAACGGTAGGATTGGGACAGGGCAGGATTTGAATGGGACACTCCACCACTGCTTCTAGGTGTGATGTTCTTTTATTCAGGCCCTCATGGTTTTCTCCCTGGCGAGGTATTGGGGGGTCTGGGGAGGTGCCTGATACCGGTTAGAGAAGCACGTCAGAGTGGGGTGATTCTCGGAGAACATTTGTTTTCAGTTAATTACTTTTACTACCTCAGAGGCTAGGTGACTGAGCCAGTGGAGATGTGCTGGGCTGGGGATCTGCCTACATACCAGGGGTCAGGGGGAGCGCCTGGGGAAGGTTCCCAGTCCTCCTTACCATGTCTGTCGGACCTCAGGGCCTAGTAGGGCATGGTATCAGGAGTCGTGGCTACTAAATATTACGGGAGCACTCTGGTGTTTATGCAGCTCAACGTTTACTCAGTGATCCATAGTTTAAGGCTGCCAAGTGGAGAAAGGCCTAGTCCGATAGACCAGGGTTGTTTCCGTGCAGATTCAGAGTGTGGCGTGCCAGGTTAGGTGGTCTAAACAGTTGATACTTAGTTGCCCCTTTGTTTCTGGAAAGGATCTAATAGGCTATCAGAAATAAAGAAAGAAAAGAAACGAGAAAGAGAAAAGCAAAAGGAAGAAAGACGGTCCAGGGGTTGTGGCTGTTTCAGTTGTGTAGTTGTTCACTGAGGAGAGCGAACAGGTAGCCGGTTGGTCGTCAGCCAGTTGGAGCCGAGGGCGGTAGTGCTGAAGCTTCAAGCGGTCGATTCCGTAGTGAAGGATCGGGTAGGCCGACAACTGTCCGGCATTTCCGCGGCAGTGGATTATCTCAACCGATAGGGAGACACACAGTGTGGCCATGAATGACGTATCCAACGTTCTGTTCGTTAGCGGGGGAAACCTCGGCGGCAGGCACCTTGGATGGCGAATTTTGCAGAAACAGGCAACGTGATCGGAGGAGTCCGGGTAGGAGCTTCACCCGGAAGTAGGTGCCCAGTTAGTCTTCAGAGGGGATTCTCCGATCTGGAATTTCTTAGCATCCTGTCATCCAGCCAAGCAGAATAGTTTGCACAGCAGTAGGCGAGGGAGGTTGCCAAAGGGCGTCGATATTCTGTTGCAGCCATGCCCGTCGCTCGACCTTTACTAGGGTGTGCTCATAGGGCAACGGAGTCAGCACTTCGTGGCGCTTCTGGAGAAAGCGATATTGCTGAGGCCGGCTTGGCCGAGGCGCCCATGGGGTGCTGCCCTGGTCAGGATGCTGGATGAGAAATCCTGGAGATTGCCCGCAATGATGAATCAGTTGTGACCCGGGGTTATCTTCGTCGTTTCAGGAGGATCGTTTTTTGATTTTTGGTTTTTCCTCTGGTTGCGGGCTAAGGACCCCTGCGCAGAATGGAGGGTCCGTTGGGAGACCTCAATTCTGGAGCCCTGGGGGCGTTGAATAAGAGAACCTTCGAGCCCTCGTGGCAGGTTTCGGTCTAGAAGTGGATTTGGAGACAGGGCCCTTGCTGGCGGTGGTTAGGCTCGCCAAGGGTCCTCAGCTCAGATTCGGTTGTGTCTAGATCCGTTCTTCTCCCTTTCCGGGGAAAGGGTGGCTTGGCGGACAGATCTGTTCTTTTGCTCATAGTGACTCTCCATTCACTGGTATCAATCGGTCTTCTTTCCAGTTTTTGGGATTCTCGGAGGTGGAGTTTTTAGGTCGCAGTTCTGCAAAGATCAGATTGTTTCCTTGTTCGTTCAGGAATCAGTGGAAAGCTGAGGCAGCTGCTTGGGTCCTTTTTTCGGTTGGATCCACGAGGCTATAGCTTGTCATATCTCTTACGGGGTTGTTAGGCGCCTGTGGGGCACGCGACTGCCTGGACGGGGCGTAGTTGGGTTAAATCGGTAGGGTTTGCAGAGCAGCATCTTGGTCGTTCTTCCATACTTTCAGTAACAGCTATTGTTGGATAGTCAAATGCCGTGTGATGCCTGTGTCGGGGCAGCGGTACTTCGAGCTGGCTAGAAAGGTCCCTCTCAATGATTACTGCTCTGTTACATCCCAGAGGTGGAGGACTGAACTGTAGGACCGATAAGGAAATGGAAATTACACTTACCTGGTAATTGTTGTTCCTTGAGGGAGTACAGTTCAGTCCTCATTCCCACTCGGTCATATGCTAAGCAGTAGATGTTCAGCTGGGGGAAAAAGGTGTGGTTACAGGTACGTAAATAAACAACTCAGACGCGAGGCAGCAGTTGGAGGGGGTTTCCGGTTAATGAGATGGCAACGAGCTCTGATTGGCCGGTCATCACAAGAGCATCTTCTCTTCCTATGATCTTCCTTGGTACGCCTTTCTTATTTCTGTCTGTCTCTCTCTGTTTTGTGTGCAGGACAGGCGCAAGGAAGAGGGTGTGTCCTTTATCTTGGGGCACGGTAGTTTTAAAGTTAACGTTTAAGCATAGCATTGTAATTAGTACCCTAACTAGTCATTTGTTGCTCCTTTGAGTCTGCTTTGTCAGTAGGTCACTGGGGGATGATGGGAGAAGACCAGCAAGATATACCCCGTGATGTCACGAGTTTTATTTGTCCAGTCTCCATGCTGCAGGAGGAGGTGTGCAACCCAGAGGAGGAGGACTGAACTGTACTCCCTCAAGGAACAACAATTACCAGGTAAGTGTAATTTCCATCTAGGTATCATAAGGAAAGGAATGGAGAATAAAACAAAGGATATTATAATGCCTCTATTGTTCCATGGTGCAACCGCACCTTGAATATTGTGTCAATTCTGGTCGCCGTATCTTAAACAGGATATAGTGTTATTAGAAAAGCAAAGAAGAGTCACCAAAATGGTAAAGGGTATGGAAGGATACCCCTATGAAGAAAGGCTAAAAAGGTTAGGGCTCTTTAACCTGGAAAAGGGATGGTTGAGGGGAGATATGATAGAGATCTATAAATTGATGAATGGAGTGGAACGGGTAAATGTAGATTGTTTACGCCATCAAAATTATAGAAAGACTAGGTGACCTGCAATGAAGCTACAGGGTAACCTATTTAAGACTAATAAGAGAAAATATTTTTTCATTCAACATGTAATTAAACTCTGGAATTTGTTACCGGAGGATGTAGTAAAAGCTGTTAGCATAGCCGGTTTTAAAAAAAGGTTTGGACAAGTTCCTGGCGAAAATGTCCATTAATCATTATTAAAGGGGACCTGGGATATCCACTGCTTGCCCCAGTACAAGCATTGTGGAACCTGTGTCTTTTAGGGAAACTGCTAGGAACTTGTGACTTAGATTGACCACTGTTGGAAACAGGATACTGGGCTTGATGGACCTTGGTTTGAACCCAGTATGGCATATATTATGTTCTTATGAGACTACTCATAAGAAGTGGAGTGGAGGAGTAGCCTAGTGGTTGGGGCAAGGTACTTCAGGCCGGAAGGTCGGGGGTTCAAATCCCACTAGAGGACAGCAACCTTGGGCCGGAAGGACTGGGGTTTCTAGTCCCACAGGTGCTCCTTGTGGTCTTGGGCAAGCCACTTAACCCTCCATAGCCCACGTTCCCTGTAAAATAGTTATCTCCAAGTTATAATACCCTGTTCAATGTAATTTCAGTTTGTTCAGTGTAAACCGCACTGATGCAGAATAGCGCGGTATATAAGAGAATGTAAATAAATAAATAAATACTGGGCTGATGGGGTTCCAGCTCGAGCCGGGAGAAACTGGAAGTATTGGGCTATTATGATAGGGTAATGTCACACAAAAAATTACAAATCAAGAATGCCACAATAATTTCTTACGTTTTGTGCAGAATTATTCCCTTAGGAGTAGGCGCTCCAGTGTTTACAAGCACCTAAAATCAACTGAATATATAGTAAACTAAATGTGTTTGATTTTGGTAGGAACCTTTGATGGTAAATCTTGAGCAGGTGCCAGGACCACTTACTGCAGCTATGTGCCAGTTTCTTACTGAGATGCAGGAGATGAAAGGGTCAACTGTAACTCCTAAAGAGCTCTTCTCTCAGATCTGTAAGAAGTGAGTATATATATATATGTATTGCACAGGCTGCTAAGACTGAGAATGAAATAGAGTGGGAATTCCTAAAGGAATGCAGTCTGAACAACAAGAAGAGAGTCTTGGATTTCTTCTACTTTGCCTATAATGGTCAAATTTTGATATAGCAGAGTGAAAAAGGACAAAATAAACGTGCAACTTGCTATTTACAGCTGTACTGCAGTAATATCCTTCATCCTGGGTGGAGGAAAATGGAGCTTTTTTACCAGGCTCTGCTTCTTCCACCAAAGGGATAAAGGGATGGAGGAAAGGAGCAGTTAGGGTAAAAAGGGAAGGATGCATGAGAATCATGAATGAGAGAGAAGAGTGTGTGAAAAGAAATATGTGGGGTGGGTATGAAGATTTTATAGTGGTTGGGAGAGTAAGAATTCTGCAGTGGAGAGAGAGGAAAACATCCCCCTTTAATGAATATACAGTATAATGCCATTGTGAAATTTGGCTTCATGTGCCACAAGAGTCTAGCAAACTTGAAATTGCTGGGAAATGAAAGTTAGGAAGTTCTGCTCTATAGCAAAGCATTATATTTTTCATGTTCTTCAGAGCACTACGATTTAAAGGATACCAGCAACAAGATAGCCAGGAATTGCTTCGCTATTTACTGGATGGAATGAGAGCAGAAGAAATTCGGGTACACTTTTATTTTGAATCTGTCCTCTAATAGAATTTAAGTTTGGTATTAGGGCTATATTGATGAAGAAACTTCTGTTTAGATTTTATGATGCTATCTGATTTAGACAAATTTGAATTTTCTAGGGATTATGTGCACCCATTGAACAGACAACTAAAGAGTCCTTATGGGTTATGTCGATCAGACAGCAGATGGAGACAGACTCCAAGAGCTGTGAGCTCTGGCATGTAATAGGCATCATGCAGCAACTTTCTCTCTAGTATTCTGTCTCCAGCAATGGTGACGAGCATGGGAGTCAGAACAGAGTGGGCCACACAGGCCCTGGTCCCACCAAAATTTTGCTTTCCAGCAGCGAGAAGAGAGCAGCAGATTAGCCTTGGATGCTTTTCTCCTACATTGGGCGGGAGGGTCTTCTGTATGTGTATCCTCCAATACCTCTTATTGCAAAAACCCTCCTAAAGCTCAAAACAGACAGAGGCTCAGTGATTCTCATTGCTTCTTACTGGGCCCCATAGCCATGGTTTCCCTTTCTGCTACAGCTCTTCTGTCAGGAGCCACTCCGGTTGGGTCAGATACCGGATCTGATTTTGCAGGAGAACAGAATGATATTGCACCCCCAACATCAGATCCTTGGCCCTCATGGCATGGATGTTGAGAGGCTAATGTTATCCAAGCTCAACCTGCTAGCTCTTATGACTGATGTGTTTTTGGCCTCTAGGAGGGCCTTAATGAGAGAATCTTATATATGCAAGTGGAGGAGGTTTGCTGTCTGGTGTGGGGGCCATGCCCTAGATCCCTTCACCTGCCCCACACAAACACTGCTAGAGTATCTTCTACACCTCTCCGAGTCTGGACTTAAGTCCAGTTCCATCAGAGTCCACCTCAGTGCAATTGGAGCTTATCATCGAGGTATAGAAGAAGTCCATCTCTGCACAGCTTTTAGTTCGCTTTATGCAGAGATTGCATCTCTTGTAGCCTCCCTCAGTGTCTTGGGACCTCAGTATGGTTCTTGTTCAGCTGATGAAAGCTCCTTTTGAGCCACTCAAGTTTTGCCCCTGACTTTTTGACCTGGAAAGTTTTTGTTTTTTGGTGGTGGTCACTTCACCATGCAGAGTGAGCAAGCTTCACGCTCTCGTAGTTCATCCACCTTACAGCAAATTCCATCATAATAGAGTAGTCCTTGTACGCATCCTAAATTCCTTCCAAAACTGGTATTGGATTTCTATCTTAATCAGTCAGTTGTTCTACAAACAGTTTTCCCAAAACCTCATGCCCACAAAGGGGATGCTGTGTTGCACATGATGGCCTGCAAGCGAGCTTTAGCCTTCTATTTGGAATGGATAAAAGCCCATAGAAAGTCCATCCAGCTTTTTTTCTTTTGACTCTAGCAAACTAGGGGCTGCCGTCTCCAAACACACTTTCAATTTGGCTAGCAGACTGCTTCTCTTTCACTTATGCCCAGGCAGACTTGAGCCTTGATGGTCATGTCACATCTCAGTGTCAAAGCCATGGTTGTGTTGATGGCCAACTTGCACTTGGTCTCCATGGAAGAGATCTGCAGGGCTGCATCGTGGTCTTCAGTCCACACATTCACATCTCAGTACTGACTAGAAGGGGATTCCCGATGTGATAGCAGCTTTGACCATTCAGTACTTTGGAATCTGTTTGGGGATTAGAATCCAACTCCATCCCCCATAGGCCCATTCTTTTAAAAAAGGATGTCAACTTTTATTGTACATAATTATGTATTTGAGAATACAAAGGTCTGTTGTCAGTAAGCAGACGATCTTAGTTTTGGGCTCATCTGTACTCTCATTTGCTTTTGGTAGCCTGTAGCTACGGAGTCCCATACGTGAGGACTTCATTCCTGCTTGTCCAGGAAAAAAGGTAATTGCTCGCCTGTAGCAGATGTTCTCCATGGACAGCAGGAATAAGTCCTCACAATCCTCCCACTTCTACTGGGAGATGTATTCTACTATAGCTATACTATCAGACTGAGACAGGAAGATGGGGTGTATTTGCTGTGGAACCTCCCAAAAGCTTCCATTAGTAACTGGGGGCATTCCTGCATGGGCTTAGTTGGATGGCATCACCCATATGTGAAGAATTATTCCTGCTGTCCATGGAGAACAACTGGTACAGGTGAATAAGTACCATCCCTGTGGGATGAATAGGAGGGGAAGGCTGTGGGGGACTAGGGGTGGGGTTAGGGTGCAGTTTGGGGCAGAGTCAAGGTGGAGCTTCCCCCCTCCCCAATTAGAGAGGCGTTCCATGGCCCCTGGTGACAAGCATATTTGTGCAGCTGAAATTTTTCTGGCATGAGAGCTCCTTGCCCATTTGGAGAACTTTGTTTTTTAATTGCACAAGATGGTCAGAAGGGATCCAGTCTGTGTCCTTGGTGATTGTCTGTGGGTGATTACTGGAGGAGTCCAGGTCATGAGGCCAGTACCTGCCTCTAAAAGCCTACCTTTGTCCTACAGAACCAAGCTCCTGAACCAAACAATATGGATTCCTGCTTCAGAAGCCTCTGGCTTGTTTCTGGGTCTTAGACCTGCTGATGCCTCCAAGCTGCTGCTTGCAAAATGTTTGTGTATGGTACAGACAACTATTATTTTCTTGCCTTGTCTACATGCAGAGAATTTGTGGTTCAAGCCTATCATCTGCAGACTGTTTTTGCCGGCCTTGAAACCTGCAACGTTCTATGGGACTGCATACTAGCTTCTATTGCATTTTGTCTCTCATCATGGACTTTACTGTGCATGAGACCACCTTTCCTGATTTTACCTGGACACTGTGATAAGGAAGCTTATCAGGACCTAGAAGAGAGGGGTAAAAAGAAGGAATTTACCTTGATAAAGGGACCCATTTTAAAAGATCCAGGACTTAAAACTCCATTTGCTCCTAGAAAGCCAGTAATTCCTGGCTACAATGAGGAACAGAGTGCCCCTAGTGGTAGAAAGGATAGGGAATACAGGCCCAGGGTAAGGAACCCTTACGTCACTGCATCCCCTAATCACACAGCTACCACGAGGGAGTTTGATCTTTCTCACCTGAGAGGAGAGAGGATGGAGCAGGAGCCTGAGGGGTTTAAGTTTAGCTCAGTTAGACCAGAAAGCAGTCGAGGAGGAAGTCAAGCAGGAGGAGCAGGAGCAAGAGGAAGAAGAGGGACAAGCAGGACACATGGAGAGAAACTGGAAGGACTCCTGAGACCAGAGAGTGCTGCAACTGCTGACCAGAGGGAAAGAGAGAGCAGAGGTTTTGCCTACTCAAGGAATGGAGCAGTAAGAGCCAGAGGCACTAATTGGAGAACAGGACATGCTAGATGGTGGCCAGAGCATGTAAGGAGTGAAGCTACTACAGGCTTTGATCAAGGTATGAGCCCCAGAAGCTTAGCTAATAAGGAGCACTACGTATTTGCCAGAGACAGCTTTAACCATAATAGAGAGCAGTCAAGTAAGCTATCTGAATCTGAGCCAGAGAGTGAACCCATGGAATTGGGGGAGCCAGATTTACCTTGTGATGAAGAGGTCTCATACATGGACTGCTCTGCATGCCAGTCTGCCAATTAGGAAGGGTTGCCAGGGGATGTCAACCGTGAAGAGAAGCCTCAGTGTCCAAAGCCCTGAGAGCTGTGTTTGCTTGTTAATGCTCTAAGTTCAGGAGAAGAGTGATGGCAGTGCAAAGCTGAATCTTCCTGATTAACTTTTGAGAAACAGCTGTGAGCAGTGCAGAGCTCAGTTTTGGTGCCGTTTAAATTGAAGGAAGTAAGAAATGCTTTTGTTTGTCTAACTACTGAGAAAACTTGGAAAAGAGTTTTTATTAGCTTGTATGAATTGGTCTATCTGTATGAAGTGCTTAGTTTAAGCATGCAAGATAGCCAGATTTTTGTTCTGGAGTGGAGAGGGAAAACCCTGTTTAAAAGTTTTTTTCTGTTTGTTTTGATCTGCACTGCAAAGCTCTGCTGGAAGCAGGTGCAGTTAATTAAGCTGAGGAAAGCTGTTTGTTTCAGTTCAAGTTATCCTGTAAAGAGTTACAAGAATTCCTGGTGAAAATATCTTAAAAAGGTGGTTCTGTGAACCTAGCGTGTCTTTTTGTGCCAATGAATAAATTGCACACACTCAAACCCAACTACAACTGAAGGTGGTTTTTTTTCATCTGAGCCCAAATGATATCTAACTGAACTACCTTTCCCAGAATGCATTTAAAGGCATCCAGTTAGAAAAGTCCAGAAAGTTGAAGCACCACAGTGACAAAAATAAATCCACGCCCCCATACCAAGGTAAGGGGCTAAGGGCGTGACAACACCCACAGGAATCTCATGCCAACCAATTGTCAAAGTGTGATAAGAATTCAGTATAAGGAATAATTATGTAGGCACAGAAGAACTTCCATGTTTTTTTCTTTACTACTAAAGTGCTTTGCTGACTGCACTAGCAGTGAGACAATTTGTGCAATGTCAAGGCTGTTCACTAACACTGTGAGACAAGTTAAGACTTGCAGGTAGCTCAGGTGTTCGGTATTTACCCCATCTGGCTTGACTGCCACAACTGGAGTCTGCGTTGACAGCTTATCTATCAACTTGGACCTTTTGCTGCTCTGGAATCTGACTCTGATCCCTGTGATGAACCACCTCCAGGCAGAGTTGAAAGTCTTCATATTTGTTTCCTTCAGTGGGTGGAAATTAGGTAGGCATTTCCATCCTGCGCTATATTGAGATCTTTGGTTATCAGCTTAGTGATTTATTACTGTTTGCAAAATCAGATTTATAGCAGCAACTAATAATTCTTATGTTATTCATTAGTGTTAGCAGAGTTGGCAATTTTAGGATTCTTTTCAGCCCTCTATGCCATCACAGGAAGTTGGGAGAAGGGAGGGGGCGGTTGTGACAGCCTCAGCAGCCTGCTATGGCATCCGTGGGCTCTGAGGAGAACTTTTCTCCAGAATTTGTGCTGCTGCTTCTCTGTGGACAAATAGGATGCGTCCTCATATATAGGTGATGTCACCAACAGAGCCTTTGCACTGAAACCTCCCTTGGCTCCTTCTAGAAGCATTTGGGAAGTCTTCACTGTACATGTGCACATCGTCTTGCCTGCTGTCACAGCTCCATTTTGCTTCATTAAGCCCACTGGTCATATGCAGCTGTTCACATCTACCATTTACACTTATACTTCTTAATCAAGTTTTGTGAGTTTTCTGTATCGTCTAGCACTTGCCCAGATGGGTGGTTTGTCTTGGTCTGGCACCTCAGCTGAGACCTGTCCATCTTGGGAGACCCTGCCAGTAGCTAAGCTACTGATAGTTTAGCCCTCAGCATCACTGATGCACACCAGCCCTCATAGCATGACACGCTGCAGCAGCAGAATGGGACGCTGTTGACAGTGGAGGATCACAATTCTGTAACAATGATAACAATGCTAAAATTAAACTGCGTGGAAGAAAGGCCTGGCAATCTACTTCCGTATCTTGCCACGAAAACCCGGTGAATAGTCGCATCAAAACAAATTGTACTATAGTGCTGGAAGATAAGACCCCCAGGTTGGAAGGCACTCAACTGGCTACTGGGGAGAAGATGAAGACTTTATTCAGAGTAAAGGCAGCATTTATGATGTGGTTGGATCAAAGCCTCGGAATGTCTGACTGCTGATGTAGCTGTGCATGAAATAAGAGTCAGAAGCTGCAAAGATGTCTTACATATTGGAACATGGAACGAATGAAGCATGAACCAAGGGAAGTTGGAGGTGGTCAAGAATGAAATGGAATGTGTACAACTCGATCTTTTGGGTGTCAGCGAACTGAAATGGACTGGCATCGGGCACTTTGCATTTGATGATCACATGGTCTACTATGCTGGAAATTAAAGACAAAGAAAAAATGGTGTTGCGTTTATAATCAAGAAGAAACTTGCAAGAACTGCATTGAAATATAATGCAATCAGTGAGCACTTAATTTCTATTCACCTACAAGGAATGCCCATCAACACAACTATAATTCAAGTATATGCCCCAACAACAGCTGCAGAAAAGGGTGAGTTGATGAGTTCTATGAACAAATACAAGCTGAAATTGACAGAGCATTCAGACAGGATATCCTGATAGTCATGGGTGACTGGAACACAAACGTTGGCAACAAAGAAGGCAAAGTGGTTGGAAAATGTGGACCTGTGACAGAAATGAAGCTGGAGAAAGACTGATAGAATTCTACAAGTCCAGTGATATATTAATCTCAAAAACCTTCTTCCAGCAACACAAGCGACAATTGTACACATGGACTTCACCCAATGGATTGTACAAAAATCAAATTAACTACATCTGTGGGCATCAATGATGGAAAAGCTCTATAACATCAACGAAGGCAAAACCTGGAACTGATTGTGGTACAAATCACCAACTACTAGTATACAAACTCGAGCTAAAGTTGAAAAAGAGCAAGCCACTCATGAATGTAGCAAAATATGACCTTGAGAATATACCACCAGAATTTAAAGACTGCCTGCAAAATCAATTTGCTGCTTTAGATACAAATGACTGAGCGCCAGAAGATTTATGGGATAACATCAAGAAGGTTGTGTTGGAAGAAAGTGAGATATCTCTACAAAAGGTGAAAAAGCAAAAATGGCCAAAATGGATGACGTAAGAAACTCTGAAAATTGCCCAGAAACGCAGAGAAGCTAAAGCCAGAGGAGAAAAAGAGACAGTCACTGAACTCACAGAGATTTCCAATGTGCAGCAAGACAAGATGAGGAGAAGTGCTATAGTGATGCATGCAAGGAAATAGAAGCAGAAACTGTTATCTGTAAACTCATACATGTTATTTGTACTGAGCATTTTGTTCCATGTAAACCGCGCTGATGCCGAATAGTGCGGTATATAAGAGAATGTAAATAAAATAAATAATAAATAAATTAGAAGAAGAAGATTGGCTTTCCTAAAGCTACAAGAGTTAAAGAAAAAATTCCAGCCTTGAATTGGAATATTACAAGATGCTCAAGGATCCATGTTGAATGATGCTGAGAAGATCAAGAAAAGGTGGAAAGAATATACAGAGTTATTATATGATAAAGATGAAGTGGACCAACAGCCGTTTCAACCTGTTTCTTATTATCTGGAGCCATTGGTGATGAAAGTCTAAGCAGCATTGAAAGCCTTATCAAAGAACAAAGCAGCAGACATTGATGGCATTCCCATTGAGGTATTATAGCAATCGGATGCAGCTTTTACCATACTTACAAGGCTCTTCCATGGAATTTGGAAGACAAATTCATGGCCAACTAACTGGAAAAGATCTATTTATATCAATACTGAACAAAGGTGATCCAACTGACTGGAAATTATAGCACAATCGCTCTGATCCCACATGCCAGCAAGATGCTACTCAAGATTATTCAGTAGATACTACAACCAAACCTGAAATGAGAACTGCTTGAAGTGCAAGCAGGGTTCAGGAAAGGACATGGAACAAAAGACGACATCGTGGATGTGAGATGGATCCTTGAAAAGACTAAAGAATGCCCAAAGGATATCTAAATGTGTTATCTCCAGGAACAAGCAGGAATGAGTCTTCACATATGGGTACGTCGGTACCGACGGAGCCTGCGTGGGAACGCTCCCCAGCTTCCCAAAAAGGAAAGCTTTTGGGAGCATCCCACAGCGCCTGCACGCTGCCTTCCCGCCTTTCCTAACCAACTCTCCTCAGTTCTTCTTTGCCGCGGAGCCAGCAGGTCGAGCCCTGTCACCGCTGAAGAAGTTCTTTATTTTATTTTATTTCTTTGATCGCGTGTCTGCCTTCCCCGACTCCGGACCGGTACCGCCGGTCTTTTCTTTCTTTCTTTTTAAAAAAAAAATAAAATATATCGATATTTTTCCTCACTTGGTGTATTTTGCTTCTTAGGCCTCAGGGCCCACAAGAAAATTTCCCTCATGGAAAATCCAGCCTCCGGGTTCAAAAAATGCACTAAGTGTAGCGGTACTATTTCTGTTACAGATACCCATGAATGGTGCCTTAAATGTTTGGGTCCTGAACACTCCATTCCGGATTGTCCGTCCTGCTCTCTTATGTCTAAACGGGGGTTACAGAACCGAGCAGCCAAGCTCCATGTGCTATTTCCCGCTGATGCACCGTCGGTAGCATCGACATCTTCCAGGTCTTCTTCTCCTGATGGATCTCAGGTAACCAAACATGAACCTAGCAGGTCCTCGAAGGGTAGATCTCCCTCTAAGCATCGAGATGCCTCTGGGCTTGCCCTCGAGGATCCTGCGCCAGCTAAACAACCCCGGCGGGAAGCTCCGGCTTCCAAAGCTCCTCCTGTGGGGTTACAGGTTGACGTCGATGGCATGGCCTCGACCGATCACCTGTTAGAATGCTCTGGGGTACCGGCACAATTTCTCAATACCGACTTCCAGGCATTCATGGCGTCGATGGATCACAATGTTCTGTCCATGCAGCAGGCTATTACGGCCTTCATTCAAGCTGCGACGCCGCTGGTACCGAATCAAACTCCGTTCTCGGTATCGGCTCCGGTACTGGCACCAGCACCGATACCGGTACCGACTGCATTGACATCGACCAGGAATACCGGCTGCAGTGGTTCCTTGTCCAGGGCTACTTACCGGTACCGATGACGCCCGATGTCGATACGGCTCGATACGCATATCGAGCGTTGGAAGAGCACCCTGATAGGCGATACTTCGATTCCTCTGATACATCAGACGAGTCTCCTGAAGTATCCATAGCCCTTCCTGAAGAGCTTTCTTCTCCAAAAAGAAGAATGTCTCCTCCAGAAGACTTGTCCTTTCAAGACTTCATAAGAGAAGTAGCTAAAGGACTTTCTATTTCAGTAACTTCTGAATCAGAGCCTAGAGCTAAAAAATTGGATATTTTAGGCTATTCTAGAGCTCCTAAAGAGGCGGTCACCTTACCAATTCATGAGATTCTTTATGAACATATGATTGATCTATGGGAGACTCCTCTCACTCTTTCTCCTCATTCTCGTAGATTGGACACTATGTATCGTGTCCCTCCTTGTCCTGGATTTCAAAAAACTCAGCTTCCTCACCATTCCATTGTGGTGCAGTCAGCTATGAAGAGGATAAAGAGTACAAAGAGACACTCTTCTGCTCCTCCAAGAAGAGAATGCAGGACCTTGGATGCCTTTGGTAGGAAAATCTTCCAAGCCAGTATGCTTATTGCCAGAATCAACTCATATAGCCTTTACATGGGTATGTTTCTAAAGGAAGTTGCACAAAAACTGCACACTTTCCTCCCTTTTCTTCCAGAGGATAAAAGGGAGGAATTCCTCATTTGGCTTAAGCATACCCAAGATATTTCAAAGTTTTCCAACAGAGCAGCCTTTGACTCTTTTGAAGGTGCCAGCAGAGCCTCAGGCATTGCCATAGCTGCTCGCAGAATTGCTTGGCTCCTGGCTTCTGATTTAGAGCCCTGGGTTCAAGATGGCTTAGGTTTTCACCTGTACAGGGAAGATTTCCTATTTGGCAAAGAATGGCAAATAAAAGCCACTCAAATGGATGCAGAAAACTCTGCTCTGGATAGACTTTCAAAGTCAACCTCCATTCCTGCCAAGAAAAAGCCCTTTAAAAAGTCTTCCTTTAAAAAGGGCAGATTTCCTTCTACTTCTAGCCAACAATCTTCCTCAGGTCGCTTTGCCACTAAGTGTCAGCAACCTAAACAGGCCAGGCCTAAGCCTACAGGGGCTGCTGCAACTCAGCAGGCCCAACCTCCTCAGGGTTTTTGACTTGATGCTAGAGAACTTAGCCTTTCTGGCTCTACAGCAGCCAGAACCTCTCACCATTCCAGGAAGGTTAGCTCATTTTGCTCCCAGATGGGAGCAAATAACATCAGAGCAGTGGACCCTCTCCATCATAAGAGAGGGCTACAAACTTCATTTCTCAGACCTTCCTCCCCACACCATGGTGAGACACTTCAATTCTCCCACATCTCTTCTCGACCTTCTAGGTCAAGAGGTAGCTACCCTTCTTGCCCAAGGGGCAATAGAAGAAGTTCCTCTTTTTCATCAAGGGTCAGGGTTCTACTCCCCCTATTTTCTCATTCCAAAGAAGACAGGGGGATACAGACCCATCTTAGATCTCAGAGAATTGAACAAATTTCTATGCAAGGAGAAGTTCAAGATGCTTTCTCTGGGCACTCTCCTTCCATACCTTCAAAGTCAGGATTGGCTTTGTTCTCTAGATCTCAAGGATGCGTACACCCATGTCCTCATCCATCCCTCTCACAGAAGATTCCTATGGTTCCTTTTCCAAGGAAAACATTACCAATACAGAGTTCTTCCTTTCGGTCTGGCCTCTGCTCCAAGAGTGTTCACCAAATGCATGGCAATAGTTGCTGCATTTCTACGAACTCTGGGAATATTTGTCTTCTCATACCTGGACGACTGGCTCATTCGAGCTCCATCTCAGTCAGAGGCCCAGAATTCCTTGGACCGCACAAGGCGCATTCTGCAGTATCTGGGACTTGTGATAAACCTCCCAAAGTCTCAACTCACCCCTACTCAGTCCCTAGAATTCATAGGGGCCTGGTTGGATACCACTACTGCAAGGGCCTACCTTCCTCAGGCCCGTTGCCAACGTCTAGTGCAGTAGCCTCCCAGATTCAGTCAAGGAGCCACTTAACTGCCCGGGAGATGCTACAACTGCTAGGCCACATGGCTTCCACAGTACATGTGGTACCCTATGCTCGCCTACACATGAGAGCAGCTCAATGGACTTTGTCCACCCAGTGGACTCAAGCTTCAGGTGCTCTCTCAGACCAAATAGCAACCTCCAAACGTCTTTTGGTCTCTCCAATGGTGGATGTCCACTCAAAATCTGTTGCTGGGGTCCCCCTTCCAACAGTTGTTGCCCCAGGCAACCCTCACAACAGATGCCTCCCAAACAGGTTGGGGAGCCCATCTGCAGGACCTCTCCACTCAAGGCACTTGGTCCCCACAGGAGACCTCCCTTCATATCAACCACTTGGAGCTTCGAGCTGTTTTTCTAGCTCTCAAGGTCTTTCATACCCTCCTCAGCTACAAGACAGTCCTCATTCATACGGACAATCAAGTAGCCATGTTTTACATAAACAAGCAAGGAGGAACTGGCTCTCTGTCGCTTTGCAACGAAGCTTTAAGATTGTGGGCCTTCGCCAGAGAGCATCAAATCCATCTCCTGGCAGTATACCTCCCAGGAGTCCAAAAATCTTGGGTAGACAGACTCAGTCGAGTTCTGCTTCCACACGAATGGTCCCTGCACATGGATCAGGTACTCAAAATCTTCCAAGAATGGGGAACCCCGGACATAGACCTCTTTGCAAGTCCGTGGAATGCCAAATTTCCCCGGTTCTGTTCCAGAATTCCATGTCAGGGAGCTCAGGCCAAGGATGCCTTCCTCCTCCATTGGGGTCAGGGCTTCCTATATGCATTTCCACCCATTCCCTTGATTCCCAAGACTCTGTTCAAACTCCAGAGGGATCAAGGATCTGTGATCCTCATAGCTCCACGCTGGCCACGCCAAGTGTGGTACCCTCTACTTCTGCATCTCTCCCAAGCCCCCTCTCTGGACTTGGGAGCTGCTCCAGACCTTCTGTCCCAGGAGGAAGGGACTTTGTGGCACCCAAACCCCAAGTCCCTACACCTCAGAGCTTGGTTGCTGAAGGCCTAGACCTTCAAGACTGGAATCTTTCTCAACAAGTGAAGGATATCCTCCATGCTTATGCTTTTAAATGGAAAAGGTTTTCCATTTGGTGTGCTGAAAAGAGTCTTGACCCTCTAGCACTACCTTTAAATTCTCTTTTAGACTATCTCCTGCATCTTTCCAATGCAGGACTTAAAACAAATTCAGTAAGAGTCCATTTGAGTGCTATTGCAGCATCCCTTAAGCCCATCAATGGACAACCTATTTCCTCTCATCCTCTCTTTGCTAGATTCATGAGAGGCCTAACTTTAACTAAACCTCCCATTAGGCCTCCTCCGGTGGCATGGGACTTGAATTTGGTTCTTGGTCAGCTCATGAAGCCACCTTTTGAACCCTTAGCCACTACCTCCTTGAAAGTTCTTTCATGGAAGGTTATTTTCCTCATTGCAGTTACTTCAGCTCGCTGCATCAGTGAACTGCAGGCATTAGTGGCTAATCCACCTTATACAAGGTTCCATCATGATAAGGTAGTCCTTAGGACAAATCCACACTTTATGCCTAAAGTGGTCTCACCTTTTCATCTTAATCAAGAGGTATATTTATCTGTCTTTTTTTCCAGCTCCTCATGCATCCAGTGCAGAGAAGAATCTTCATACTCTGGATTGTAAAAGAGCTCTTGCTTTTTACTTACATAGGACACAGCAACATCGAAAGTCTTCCCAGCTTTTTGTTGCTTTTGATCCTTCTCATTTGGGACTTCCAGTCTCTACGAGAACACTGTCCAATTGGATTGCTCAGTGTATTTCTTTCGCCTACCAGAGTAAGAACCTTTCTCTGGAGAGCCATGTCACAGCTCATAATGTGAGGGCCATGGCCACCTCTATGGCTCATCTGAATTCTGTGTCCATCGACCAGATCTGTCGAGCAGCCACCTGGGCCTCGGTTCATACCTTCACAGCCCATTACTGCTTGGACAAGGACTCCCGCCGGGATGCCTTGTTTGGTCAGGCTGTCCTCAGACACCTGTTCCATTCTTAAACAACTCCTGCCCTCCTTCCCTGGATGGATGCCTGAGATCCATAGGAGGACGCAGACCTCTTCAGGGTCTCATATCCTTGGGGATCTCCCAGGCATCTTAGCTAGGGAGTCCCCATATGTGAAGACTCATTCCTGCTTGTTCCTGGAGATAGCACAGTTACTTACCTGTAACAGGTGATCTCTGGGAACAGCAGGAATAAGTCTTCACAACCCTCCCACCTCCCCTAGGAGTTGTATCTCTTTTCTATCTTTCCTTTCCTCTCTCTCTATTGTCTCAGCTTTAAACTCGAACTGAGGAGAGTTGGTTAGGAAAGGCGGGAAGGCAGCGCGCAGGCGCTGTGGGTTGCTCCCAAAAGCTTTCCTTTTTGGGAAGCTGGGGAGCGTTCCCGCGCAGGCTCCGACGTAGCCATATGTGAAGACTTATTCCTGTTGTTCCCAGAGATCACCTGTTACAGGTAAGTAACTGCTTTATTGACTACAGCAAAGCTTTTGACTGTGTAAACCATGAGAAACTCTGGGCCACATTAAGAAGCATGGGTATACCAGAACACCTGATCATTCTCTTGCACAACCTTTACATTGATCAAGAAGCAACAGTTCGAATGGAACAAGTAGAAACAGAATGGTTTAAATTAATCAAAGGTGTACGACGAGCATATTTCCCCTCTACCTGTTTAATTTATATACAGAACAATTATCAGAGAAGCAGGACTGTATGAAGGCAAGAGGTGTGAAGATTGGTGGGAGACTCCTCAACAACCTTCGCTATGCTGATAATACCACATTACTGGCTGCAAGTGATGATCTGAAACATTTGCTTCTCAAGATCAAGGAACATAGTCTTAAAATGGGCCTGCACCTTAATATAAAGAAGACAAAGATCCTGACAACTGGCAAAATCAATAAGTTCATCATTGTTGGACAAGAAATTGAAATAGTGAACAACTTTAACCTACTTGGATCAACTATCAATAAAGAAAGGACAAGCAGTCAAGAAATCAGATGACGCATTGCTCTTGGCAGTAAGGCTATGAAAGACAAGATTCTCAAGAGCAGAGATGTCTCTCGCCATACAAAGTTTCAACTCGTTCAAGCCATGATATATTCAGCGTCATATGGATGTGAAAATTGGACAGTGAAAAAGATAGGAAGAAAATTTGATGCCTTTGAATTATGGTGCTGGCAATGAATACTGTGTATCCCCATGGACTGCCTGAACAACAAACCAGTCAGTACTAGAGGAGATCAAACCTAAGCTTTCTTTAGAAGCTCAGATGGCAAGACTTTGACTTTCATACTTTGAACACATCATATGAAGAGAGAGATCATTAGAGAAAAACATCATGCTTGGCAAGGTAGAAGGTCAGTGCAAAAGAGGAAGGCCAGCAATGGATCAATACAATAACAGCAGCTATGGGTGCTATTCTGTCAACAATGAGCTGCTTTACTGAAGACCGAACACAATTTAGTACAATTATCCAGATGGTCACCATGAGTCAACGTCGACTCGATGGCACTTAACAGCAGCAGCAGTGGCCATCTCCTGCCTGTCTCTGCCCCTTTCTCCTTTTTAGTTCCTTAGTCACGTTTTCATCTGTTTTATAGGTTTACTTTCTTTTAGTGCAATGCCATCACTGACTGCTTAGATATCAGGCAATCTGGCCATGTTATCTATTTTTCTTTTTTCATCATTGAGTCATTTAATTTTTTGCAGTGGTTATTTTTCCAGACATGTCTCAAAACCTCGTCAGCAGGTTTAAAAACTGCTGCGGATGCTCCAAGACCATGTCCCTTACAGACACCCACAAATAGTGTCTGCAGTGTCTGGAGCCCAACCATAAGCCGCCTGCTTGTTGTTTATGTTCACAGATAAGAGAGGGCTTCGGGGTCATGAAAGCACAAACATATTTTTGGCGCTAAGTCTGACCCATCTACTTCAGCACTGACAACATCAGTCTCCATGACCTTGAAGGCTGCACTAAACACAGGTGAAGCATTGGTATTGAGGGCTCATCGAGTTTAATCAGAACCAAGCTCCTGTAGGATGTCCCATCATCGGTCATCACCCAGAAGAGGAAGGATTCGTCCTTGACTTCATCAGCATTGGTGCTCTGAGAGGAGCTCTAGTTTTCCCTAAGGGACAGAAAGCTTTCCAGGCAGAGACTTGGATGCCCTAAGTCTATCACTCTGTGTCAGAATCAGACTACTGGGATTCTGAGTAACACATCTCCAGAGTTGCCCTCAGATCACTCTCCAGCTCATGAGAGATGGAAGTACCCGCCTGCGAAGTTGCCCTTCCACAATTTTGTAAGGGATATGGCTAAGGTTATACCATTTCCATTAGAGATGGAGGAAGAGCCCAGGGCCAAGGAGGTTGGATATCTTCTAGCAGGGGTGGCCCAAGGGGGGTGCGGGGCCATGTGCAGAGACGTGGTGTGGGGCCTCATTTGCATAAGGTGCCTCATTTGCATAAATATTTGCATAATGTTACCATACACTAACTTTTAGTAAACATGCCTCTTAATGAGTATATGGATAAAGAAAGACTAAAAGATTTCTACATTGCTATAATCCAGTGCCAACCGCCAGGCACATTAGGAACTACTACAAACACTGCCCATTACCCATAGCAAACCCGCCGTATCCTAACAGCACTACCAGGACTCACAGAGCACCATACCCTATCTATCAAAAGGCAACACTGCAAACATTAAACCAAGACATTTCAGAGAATAACAATACATGACCTACTGGGGAAAGAGAACAAGTGGCAATGTCAAATAGAAATTATATAAACAGAATACCTCAGCTCAGTTAAGCATGCAAAACATAAACCATCACCAAACAAGGAATCACAATTTAGAAACAGGAAGACAATAATTTAAACTGGGAACCCCAAAAGCCAAACTTGGAATGTACAACACTGTAGAAATAAAACCATAAATTAATTTCCTCTTGTACTAAACAAAGCGCAGACGTTAATGATGCACATTTCCCAGAGCTGACATATTCCAGTTAATAAATTCAAAATAAAGAGAAATTTTTCTACCTTTTTGTGCATTTTTTTTTCAGTAGCAATTGCTCCAGGCACTTCCTTCTGGTTTCTTTATGTCTTCTGCTAACTCTCCATCGTCTGCTGTCCATTTGTCCTTTCTTCTCTCTTCTAGTTTTTTTCCATTCTCTCTCTACATCTGCTTTAACATACTAATCTTTCTCCTTTTGCTCTTTCCTCATTCCTATTTCATCCACTCAAATTTTACCCCTCCATCCTCAATCCCCACTTTCTCCAGGACCAAGCAGGAAGCCAGTCCTCACATATGGGTGGCATTGACGCCGATGGAGCCCTTGCTGAGCATTTCCCCAGCTTTCCAAGAAAGCCTTTGGGAATGCAGGCACGCATGCGCGGTTCCCTTCCCGCCTAAAGGTGCCATCTTGCTCAGTCTCTCTTTTTCCATGAAGCCCACTGGACGGATGTCCTAGTCCTCCCGGAAAATAGTTAGATTATTTCGCGATTTCTTCGCTATTTTTTCTCCGGTTCGACGGCGGTTCCCCTCCCGCCGGATTCGGTACACCGGTATCGAGCCCGATCTTCTTTTTTCGGTTTTTGCCCTTTGTGGCTGGTGTTCGCGCCCTTTTTTTCTTTTTCCCTGGAAGGCCAGTCCTTTGACCTCGCGGGGACTCTTTTTTTTCCCCGATGGCTTCCAGTGGCTTCAAAACGTGTGATCGGTGCAAGAAACTAATGTCTCTCACCGATACACACGACTGCTGCCTTCGGTGCCTCAGTCCTGACCACGAACCTAAGACGTGTGGACCATGTGGAAAAATGTCTTCCAAGGCGCTTCGAAGTCGTCAGCACCAAAAGGAAAGGCTTTTCTCTGACTCGGCCTCCGGCCGGGCCCGGATCTCATCTGAGGCCTCGACATCTCGGGAATCGGATCCTGAGCACTGTCTGGGCTCCTTGGACAGGGGGTCCCCCGACCGGGAACGAAAGAGGAAGAAGCGGCTCGCGAGGGCATCGTCGGAAGAGGTCCCTGGCTCCTCGAGAGCTAGGTCTCAGACCCCCGACCGTCGCCCCGGGCCCGTGGAACAGGAGAAGCCTCCCAAAGTACCTCGAGTGGAGCCGGAGTGTGCTGGACACGTAAGTCCTGTAGTCCTCGTGGACTCTCCTCCCAGAGAGCCGACGTCGGGCCCGGCACCGCCGGGGCCTGAGTCAGGGGCTGCTGAGTCTCCTGAGCTGGGTCTCAGGCTTGACAGCCTTGGAGAGCAAACTGTCTGCCTTCATGGAACAGCAGCGGGCACTGATGGCCAGCCTGTCTGGCGCATCTGCCCCGACCACCGGGACATCGACATCGAAGTCGACCCCGGAGACCGAACCGATACTCGAGACCATAAAGGCTCGAGGTCAACCTTGGTCGCGGTCTCCCTCGACCTCCTGTTCGGGACCGAGGGTGTCTACGCCAGTGCCTTCGGTGTCGGGGCGGGTGCTCACAGGCCCCGCGCGGTCGGACCCCGATTTCTCATCGGACGAGTCCGCCTGGGAGATGGAGGACGAGAAGTCCCCCGACACCTTCTGGACTCGGTGCGTCCCGTCGGACTCACCGCAGTCCGAGCCCCGGTTTATTTCCCCCCCCCCCCCCCCCCCCCGAGGATACCCGGTTCTTGGAGTTCGTTTGGGATATGGCCACCACGTTGGCTATCCCTGCGGACCCCAAGGAGGAGCCTCGAGCCGAGGAGCTCGAGGCCCTACAGTACGACTCTCCTCCGAAGGAGGCCTTTACTGTTCTGGTTCCTCCGATGCTGGAACGGCTCCTCTTCCGGATGTGGGAGGCACCGGCCTCTGCGCCGGTTCTTAGCAAGCGGGTCGATTCTATCTATCGACTCCGGAAGAGCCCTGGCTTTCAGAAGGCGCAGCTACCACACCATTCCATGGTGGTGGAATCGACCATGCATCGCCTGAAAAGTCAGAAGATGCACTCTGCGGTGCCTCCTGGCAGGAAGGCCCGGAACCTCGATGGTTTTGGTAGAAAGTGCTTCCAGGGCTCGATGCTTGCTTGCCGTGTCCAGTCTTACCAGCTGTACATGGGCATGTACTTGTGAGACCTGGCCAAGGAGTTGGCCGGATTCTCCGCTGGTCTCTCCGGGGAACCCTTGCAGAGGTTCAAGTCCTTGTCCTCGGGGATCCGGGAATGCTCCAAGTTTATGTCCCGCGCTGCCTACGATGGCTTCGAGGCTTTGGCTTGTGTTGTGGCAGCCGGCATCGCGGCTCGATGCCAGGCATGGCTGCAGTCATCGGACCCCGAGCCATGGGTTCAGGACAAATTGGTCGATGTCCCTTGCCGAGGTGAGTACCTTTTTGGCAAGCCCATGACCGAGAAGGCCGCACAGCTCGAAACCGAGCACCTCACGAGGACAAAGCTGTCTAGGAAGACTTCTGCCCCTTCTCACAAAAAGAAGGGCTCGGGTAAAAAGCCCTTTTACCCGAGGAAGGGCACTGCCTACAAACAGTACCCACAGTACCAGGCCGCCCAAGCTGCCCCTCAGGGTCAGCAAGCCAAGGGGCAGGGTAATGGGCCCCGTAGGCAGAGGACTCCCAAGCCTCCGGCCCCTGCTCCCACTCAGCAGGGTGGGGGTTTTTGACTCCTTAGGCATAGCCTCTCCGTCCCTGCTCTCCCAACCCTGCACAGGAGGTCGCCTCGCCCTGTTTGCCCACAAGTGGCCACTCATCACTGGAGACAGTTGGGTACTCGGCATAGTCCACAAGGGCTATCTGCTGCACTTCCAGCAGCTGCCTCCTCCATACTTTCCAGGGGAGCCTCCAAGGCCTCCCCTGCACACAGATCTTCTCCTTCAGGAGCTCCAAGGTCTGTTGGTGGACAGGGTAGTGGAGCCTGTGCCTCCCCACCTACGAGGTCAAGGGTTCTACTCCAGGTATTTCCTTGTACCCAAAAGAACCGGCCTATCCTCGACCTCAGAAATCTCAAGTTCCTAGAGAAAGAAAAATTCAAGATGCTTACTCTTGGAACACTTCTGCCCTACCTCCAGCAGGGAGATTGGCTATGCTCCTTAGATTTAAAGGATGCGTACATGCACATCCTCATTCATCCAGACCACAGAAAGTACCTCAGGTTCATTGTGGGAGGAAACCATTAGCAGTACAGAGTACTGCCTTTTGGCCTCACCTCCGCTCCCAGAGTCTTTACCAAATGCCTGGCAGTGGTGGCGGCCTACCTGAGGAATTGGGGAATCTTTGTCTTCCCCTCTCTGGATGACTGGCTCATCAGGGGTCAGACGTGCCAGGAGGCCAGACAAGCCACCCTCAGAACTATTGCTCTTCTTCAAAGCCTAGGGTTTGTAATAAACTTCGCAAAGTCCCCTTTGCTCCCCTCCCAAAACTTGGAGTTCATAGGGGCAAGGTTGGACTTTCTGCTGGCAAAGGCGTTCTTGCCAGAAGACAGGGCCCAAAGACTGATAAACTTAGCAAACCAGTTTCTCAGCAGGTCACTTGTCTCCGCCAGACTCTGCCTGAGACTTCTTGGCCACATGGCTTCAACAGTCCATGTGACCCCCAATGCCAGGCTCCATACGAGGCCTGCACAATGGTACCTTCGGACTCAGTGGTCACAGGCCACAGGCAGCCTCAGAGACAGGATAAGGCACCCACCCCATCTACTGCAAGGGATGCCTTTTCAGATTCCTGGGTTCACAGTGGTGCTGACCACGGATGCCTCTCTGCAGGGCTGGGGAACTCATTGTCTAGGCAAGTGCACCCAGGGCCTGTGGTCTCCTTGGGAGGCCACACAGCAAATCAATCTCCTAGAACTCAGGGCTATTCGACGAGCCCTCAAGACTTTCTCTTCAACCCTGGCTCATCAGTCTGTCCTAGTTCAAACAGACAATCAGGTAGCCATGTTTTATGTGAACAAGCAGGGCGGAACTGGGTCCAGGCTCCTTTGTCAGGAGGCACAGGACCTTTGCTTGTTTGCTCTCAGACACAACATGCTCCTCAAGGCAGTGTATCTACCTGGCCAGGACAACTACCTGGCAGACCAGTTGAGCAGGATTCTGCAGCCCCATGAGTGGCAGCTCCATCCTTTGGTGGTTCAGAAGATTTTCCTGAAATGGGGACTTCCATCCATAGATTTGTTTGCCAGTCCTCTGAACAAGCAGCTACCAAAGTTCTGCTCCAGGCAACCGCATCCTCTGCGGATAGCAGCAGATGCTTTTCGGATTCCCTGGTCTCAGGGCCTCCTGTATGCGTTTCCTCCCACGCCCTTGGTGGCCCGAACTGTGTTCAAGATTCTTCAGGACAAAGCCTTGGTCCTGCTGGTGGCTCCCAGGTGGCCGAGACAGCCTTGGTTTCCACTTCTGCTTCAGCTAGCAGTGGATCCCCTGCTGCCTCTGGGGTTGCAACCCGACCTCCTCTCTCAGGATCAGGGTTCCCTTCTGCACCCCAATCTCTCAATTTGATGGCATGGAGGCTGCAAGGGTAGTCTTAGCTCCCTGGGGCCTGCCTCAGGAAGTTGAGGAGGTTGTCCTAGCCTCTAGGAAACAGTCCACTAGGAAAACCTATGCTTTCAAGTGGAAAAGGTTTTCTGTGTGGTGTCACCTACGTACAGAGGATCCTTTCTCCTGTGCTGTACCAATAGTGCTTCAGTACTTACTGCACTTGTCAAATCAAGGTCTTACGTCCAATTCTGTTCGGGTCCACCTCTCAGCTCTGGCAGCTCACCACTCACTGGTGGAAGGACATTCTCTGTCGGTTCACCCCTTGGTGTCCCGGTTTCTCAGAGGCTTGCTCTTGCTCAAGCCTCCAATCCGTCGTCCTGCTCCTGAGTGGGAGTTGAATGTGGTCTTGCAGCAACTGACTCGCCCACCTTTTGAGCCGATGGCTACTTGTCCTCTCCGCTTCCTGTCCTGGAAGACACTCTTCTTGGTAGCCCTGACCTCGGCTAGGCGAGTGAGTGAACTTCAGACCCTGGTCTGTGACAGGCCTTACACCAGATTCTATAGGAACAGGATAGTCCTCAGGACTCATCCAAAGTTCCTCCCAAAGGTTGTCTCCTCTTTCCACCTCAACCGGGAGGTGGTTCGTCCCACATTCTTCCCTAGGCCTCATGCAAGCCAGACTGAAGCAGTTCTGCATACCCTGGACTGTAGGAGGGCCTTATCCTTCTACCTTGACCATACGCAGGGGCACAGAAGGGCTACTCAGCTCTTCATATCTTTTGACCCTAATAATTTGGGGTTAGCTGTGTCCAAGCATACCTTGTCCATCTGGGTGGCTGACTGTATCACCTGGGTTTACAGGGCAGCTGACCTTCCTTTGCAGGGTCGGGTCACGGCCCATCGTGTCAGGGCAATGGCTGCCTCAGTGGCTCATCTCCGCTCTGTACCGTTGGTGGACATCTGCAGGGCTGCAACTTGGTCTTCAAGCCAGACTTTTGCGGCCCATTACTGTCTGGAGAGGGAGTCCCGTAGGGACAGTGCTTTTGGCCAAGCAGTACTCCGGAATCTCTTTGAGGTTTAGGCAACTCCTGCCCTCTGTTGGGCTACCGGTGGAGGTTCTGTCAGTGAAAAGCCTTTCTTTGATGCTGGGACTAGAGGGAGTTCTCTTGTTCAGCCTGGGTTCCTGGTAGCCCATAGCTAGGGAGTCAACCATATGTGAGGACTGACTTCCTGCTTGGTCCTGGAGAAAGAGTAGTTACTCACCTGTAACAGGTGTTCTCCAGGAGCAGCAGGAATCAGTCCTCACAACCCTCCCTCCTCCCCTGGGAGTTGCAGTTGTACGTAGTTTATTTTTACATTTTTGTGTGCTGTTTTTAGCTATGTCATTTGACTGAGCAAGATGGCACCTTTAGGCGGGAAGGGAACCGCACATGCGTGCCTGCATTCCCAAAGGCTTTCTTGGAAAGCTGGGGAAATGCTTCGCAAGGGCTCCATCGGCGTCGATGTCACCCATATGTGAGGACTGATTCCTGCTGCTCCTGGAGAACACCTGTTACAGGTGAGTAACTACTCTTATTCTCCCAATATCCGACCAATTGTAGATTTGTCTTCCCTCTCACACAAAATATTTTTTCCCTCTCCATTTCACTCTCCCAGCTCCATCCCATTCTAATCCTCCCCCAACATCAGTTCCCTTCTAGTTCCAGCCCCACCCAGCATCCGCTCCCTTCTAGTCCCTGCATCAGCCCATTTCCAATCCTATCCCAGCCCCCCATCAACTCATTTCTAGTCCTTTCCTAGCCCCACCATCAGCCCATGTCAAATCCTAGCTCCCCTCCACTCAGCCCATTTCCAATCCAAGCCCCCCCATGAGCCTACTTCCAATTCTAGCCCCTCCATAAGTCCATTTCAATTCAAGCCCCCACCACAGCCCATTTCCAATCTTAGCACCCCCCAACAGCCCATTTCCAGTCCTATCCTAGCCCCTACATCAGCCCATTTCCTGTCCTAGCCCTCCCCCACTCAGCCCATTTCCTGTCCTAGCCCTCCCCCACTCAGCCCATTTCCTGTCTTAGCTCCCTCCCCTCACAGCCTATTTCCTGTCGTAGCTCCCTCCCCTCACAGCCTATTTCCATTCCAAGCCCCCCTCCCCATCAGCTATATGCAGTTCAAGTCCCCCTTCCACTCAGCCCATTTCCAGTCCTAGCAACCCCCCAGCCCATTACCAGTCCTAACACCCCCATCAGCCCACTTGTAGTCTTAGCCCCTCCCCATAGCCCATTACCAGTCCTAACCCCCCCCCCCATAGCCCATTACCAGTCCTAACCCCCTCCCCCCCATCAGCCCAGCTAGTTTAAAAAAAAAAAAATGCAAACCGGCTGCTGCTGCCGCTGCCACCGTGGCAGCAGCAGAATCAACCATCCCGCAGGGGCCCCCCTGCCCTACAGAGTCCTCCATGCAGCCTCGGCTCCCTCAGCGCGGGCTTTTCAGAGCCACGCAAAGGGAGAGTTTCTCTTTCTCGCGGCTCTGTTAATCCCGCCGCGGGATTAACAGAGCCGCAAAAGGAGAAGCTCTCTTTTCGCGCGGCTCTGACAGCCGACGCTGAGACTCCAAGAAGACTTCTGCCCCTTCTAAGAAGGGCTCGGGTAAAAAGCCCCTTTTCCAGAGGAAGGGTGCTGCTTACCACAACTACCCCACTTACCAGGCCGCCCCAGCTCCCCAACAGAGGCAGCAGGCCAAGGGACAGAGGCATGGCCCGCGTAAGCAGAAGAACCCCAGGCCCCGGCTCCGACCCAGCCGGGAAGGGTTTTTTGACTCCCAAAGAATAGTCTCTCTCCCACCAATGGGTGAGACTCTGCACAGGAGGAAGGCTGACACTGTACGCTCACAGGTGGCCAGCTATCACCACGGATACCTGGGTCCTACAAATAGTCCAAAGGGGCTATTTGCTTCACTTCAGCCAGGTACCCTCCTCCTCCTCCTTTCTAGGAGAGCCTCTCATACCCCCTCTTCACAGGGACCTCCTCTTGCAGGAGTTAGCAGGTCTTCTAGAGGATCAGGCGGTGGAACTGGTGCCCCACCACCTGTAGAAGAAGGGTTTCTACTCCAGGTATTTTCTGATACCAAAGAGAACTGGAGGCCTAAGACCTATCCTCGACCTGCGAAACTTAAACAAGTTCCTGGTGAGGGAAAAGTTCAAGATGCTTTCTCTTGGAATATTGCTGCCTTACCTCCACCAGGGAGATTGGCTATGCTCCTTTAGACCTGAAGGATGCCTACACGCACATCCTTATACATCTAGTCCACAGACAATATCTGAGATTTGTAGTGGGAGGAAACCATTTTCAGTACAGAGTACTCCCCTTTGGCCTAGCCTCTGCTCCCAGAGTGTTTACCAAATGCCTGGCCGTGGTTGCGGCCTTCCTCAGAAACCAAGGGATTTTCATCTTCCTTTACCTGGACGACTGGCTCATCAAGGGCCAGTCGCCTCAGGAGGCCCAACAGGCCACTTCTCGCACCATCAACTTGCTACAATGTCTAGGCTTTGTCATAAACCACGCCAAGTCCACTTTGCTTCCCACTCAAAACTTAGAGTTCATAGGAGCAAGACTAGACACCCTTCAGGCGAAGGCTTACCTGTCAGAAGACAGGGCACAGAGGCTGCTGGCACTGGTACACCTGGTCAGACACAAGTCTCAGGTCTCAGTGAAACCTTTCCTACGCCTCCTGGGCCACATGGCGTCCACGGTACATGTGACCCCAAATGCCCGTCTCCACATGAGAACAGCTGAGTGGTGCCTCAGAGATCAATGGACACAATCCACCGGCAGCCTCCGAGACAGGATAACAGTGTCCAAACGAATGGTGAGGTCGTTGCAGTGGTGGCTTCAGCCACCCAACCTGCTCAAGGGAGTGCCTTTTCAGACTCCTTTGCACACAAGAGTGCTAACGACAGATGTCTCCTTGCTGGGCTGGGGAGCCCATTGCCAGGGATCATGCACTCAGGGGCTGTGGTCTCCTCAGGAGACTACACACCAAATCAACCTCAGAGCTGCGGGCGATTCGCCTCGCTCTTCAAACCTTCGGTCATGTTATTTCACATCAGTCTGTCTTGGTGCAGACAGACAACCAGGTAGCAGTGTTCTATGTGAACAAGCAGGGAGGCACAGGGTCTCGTATCCTATGTCAGGAGGCACTGGACCTCTGCTCCTTTGCAATCAGGCAGGGTATGTGTCTCAAAGCAGTTGACCTACCTGGTCAGTAGAACTTCCTAGCAGACAAGCTAAGCAGGATTCTCCAGCCTCACGAATGGCAACTGAATCCGGAAGTGGCCCAGTAGGTTTTCCACCGCTGGGGACATCCGTCCAGGGATCTCTTTGCTAGTCCGCAGAATCACCAGTTGCCCAAGTTTTGCTCCAGACAGCCACATCCTCTGAGGGTGGCTGCAGATGCTTTTCTGATCTCCTGGTCAGTGGGCCTCCTGTATGCTTTTCCTCCCACGCCTCTGGTGGCCCAAACTCTGTTCAAAATTCTTCAGGACAAGGCCTTGGTCATTCTGGTAGCCCCCAGATGGCCGAGGCAGCCTTGGTTTCCGCTTCTCCTTCAGGTGGCAGTGGAAGCCCCACTCCCTCTGGGGATGCAGCCCGGCCTCCTGTCTCAGGAGCAGGGCTCTCTTGCACCCCAACCTCGGGTCCCTCAACCTGATGGCATGGCTGCTGAAAGGGTAGTGCTGGCTCCTTTCCTCCTACCTAGGAATGTAGAAGAAGTGTTACTGGCCTCAAGGAGGCAGTCCACTAGGAAATCCTATGCCTTCAAGTGGCGTAGGTTTGAGGTGTGGTGTACCCAGCACAATGAAAACCCTTTCTCTTGCCATGTACCAGTGGTATTGCAGTACTTGCTTCACCTCTCAGAATTAGGTCTCAAGTCTAACTCTGTCAGGGTCCACCTGAGTGCTTTGTCAGCACACCACTCTCCAGTGGAAGGTCAACCTCTTTCGGCTCACCCCTTGGTGTCCAGATTCCTCAGAGGTCTACTTCTACTAAAACCCCCGGTTCGTCCTCCGCAACTGAGTGGGAGTTGAATGTGGTCTTGGAGCAGCTTACTCGCCCACCTTTTGAGCCGATGTCCACTTGCCATCTGCACTTCCTCTCCTGGAAGGTGTTCTTCCTGGTGGCACTCACATCTGCCAGATGTGTGAGTGAGCTGCAAGCTCTCGTTTCTGATAGACCGTACACACGGTTTTATAGGAACAGGGTGGTCCTTTGCACCCACCCCAAGTTCCTTCCGAAAGTGGTCTTTGTTCCACCTAAATCAAGAGATGGTTCTTCCAACCTTCTTTCCCAGGCCGCATGCCAGCCGGACAGAGGCAGTCCTGCATACCCTGGATTGTAAAAGGGCGTTGGCCTTCTCTCTGGAGTGTACGTTAGACATTGAAGGGCTACTCAGCTCTTCGTCTATTATGACCCCAGTAAGCTGGGTCTACCTGTCTCCAAGCGCACGTTGTCCACCTGGGTGGCAGACTGCATCGCCTGGGCGTACAGGGCGGCCGACCTCTCGTTGCAGGGTTGAGTCACAGCCCACCGTGTTAGGGCTAAGGCCACTTCAGTGGCTCACTTCTGCTCTGTTCCGCTGGCAGACATCTGCCGGGCTGCCACCTGGTCTTCGGGCCAGACTTTTGCAGCCCTTTACTGCTTGGATAGGGAGTCCCAACAGGACAGTGTTTTCGGCCAGGCGGTACTCCATAACTTATTTGAGGTTTAGGCAACTCCTACCCTTTGACCCTTTGGTGTCAGGCTACCGGGGGGTGTTGCGTTCTCGGCGGAATTCCTATTGCAGCTGCTGCGGCTCTTCTAGAGGGAGACAATTTTCAGCTATGGGTTCTCGGTAGCCTATAGCTAGGGAGTCCTATATGTGAGGACTGATTTCCTGCTTGCTCCTGGAGAAAGCGTAGTTACTCACCTGTAACAGGTGTTCTCCAGGGACAGCAGGAATCGGTCCTCACGACCCTCCCTCCTCCCCTGGAGTTGCAGTCCTTGGATTAAATTTTATCCTTTTGCCGTCTTTTTAGCTATGTCATTTGACTGAGCAAGATGGCACCCTTGGGCGGGAAGGGGACCGCGCATGTGTGATGCAATCCCAAAGGCTTTCTTTGAAAGCTGGGGATTTGCTCCACATGAGGGCTCTGTCGGCGCCGACGTCACCATATGTGAGGGCTGATTTCTTTTATCCCTGGAGAACACCTGTTACAGGTGAGTAACTACGCTAAATACTTTCCCCATTGATAAGCACCAAGTCCAGTATGGCCCCTTCACATGAGGGTTCTCTTACCTGCTGCCGGAATAGTTCTCCCTATAGAGAATCTAGGATCTCCTTACTTCTAGATGATACTGCAGCAGGAATGCCTCAGTACTCCTCAGAAGAGTGTCACCAACCACCACTACCTTTGCTTCCTTGTGGTCACTGATTCTGCAACTTTGGGGTGCTTGAGCTCTGGTTCTTCCCTTTCCTGGGATGCTTTCACCTCCTCCACTTCCAGGGCTACATACTGGTTCTTCAGTTTAAGGGCTGGAGGAGTTGGAGTGTCAATTCTGCATGCTCTGGTGACTTGTGTCCAACTCTCTTCATTCTGTAGCCTCCCATCTTCACCTCTGTCAGAGAGCTTGGATGTTTCAAGAAACATCTCATCAATGTACTTCTCACTGTCTCGAATGCTTCTCAGCCTTGCCATTTCTTCGCTGAGCTCCTCAACTTGTTTCATGAGGTCTTCAGCTTGCAGGCATCCTGCACATGGAACCAGTCCTTCAACTGGCATAGGACTCTATCTGGAGAGAGGCAGAAGCTGTAACGGGGGCAACAGCTTTGGCAATATGGTTTTCCCCAGCCATTGTTTGGTTGGTGGAGTTTTGGTACCTTTCTTGCAATGAGTCCTTGTTCGGAATGTTAGAAGGTCAATTCTATATATATAGTTAAGAAGACTCCCGGACTTGGGAAGCTTCAGCATTCGCACCACTATATGATCGTCTAATCTGCTCTCAAGAGTCAAGTTCCAAGTTGCACTTCTTGGTGCCCCTGGGAAGGGAGGCTCAAACTTTGGATTCTTTTGATAGAAAATGCTTCCAGAACACCATGCTCACATTCTACTTGGTTTTCTACCAACGTTTTCATGGGCATGCACTTAGAGAACCTCAATGATATGTCTGCTTTTCTCCCTCCCCTGAAACTCGAACAGTATCATTTCCTTATGAGCCAAGGAAAGGAGTGTGGAAAATACCTTGTGCAATGATATTTTTGATACGGTATCGGTTTCCTCTGAGTAATGGTGCCCGGAGACTTTCATGGTTCCAGGCTTCAGACTTACAAGCTAGTGTCCAATCTGGTCAAGGGTCTTCCTTTCCAAATTCCTCCCTACTAAAAACTGTTCTTGACTGATGCTTTAAAACTGGGTTTGGGAGCTCATCTTATTGGGTTTCACAATTAGGGCAAGAATGTCTTCATCAGATGAATTTCTTGGAACTGACAGCAATATTGAATGATCTAAGGGCTTTTAGAGTTTGGTTGTCAATGAACCAAATAACCATGTCATACATTAACAAGCAGGGGGGAATAGGCTCATACTACTTGTGCTGGGAGTCAGTCACGATGTAGAACTTTGCCATCTCTCATGGGATGGAGCTAGGGTACATGTACCTGCTTGGCAAGGACAATGCCATGGCAGACAGACTGAGCCCCTTCAACCTCATGAATGGAGCCTGGATTGGGAAGTAGCCCTCTCCATCTTTGAAAGTGGGACCCCCCCCCCCCTCGATAGAGCCCTTTACCTCTCCTCGGATCACTCAGGTGCCTCAATTTTGCTACAAGGTTAGGGACTCGTGGCAAAGTAACCTCAGATGCCTCCTCCTTTCATTGGGAAGGGTGGGGGGAGGGTTTTTGGTATGTGTATCTTCCATTTCCTCTCATTGCAAAATCCATTCTGAAACTCAAGAGTGATGGAGATACAATGATTCTCATTGTCTCTTATTGGTCCTGGCAGCTGTGAAACTTTCTCCTTCTCTAATTGTTCATCTGAGATCCCATTCACCTGGGGCATGCACCAGCACGCAGGATCCAGGGGGTCAACGGTTCATCACAGGATAAAGTCCTTAGCTCTTATAGATTGGACGTTGAGAAGTTGACTTTATCCTCTTACAACCTGCCAGTCTTCTAGACTTCCATAGGGGATTCTAACCAGAGGTTTTATGCTTTCAAGTGGAAGAGATTCGATGTGGGAGAAAGGCCTTATGTCCTCTCTCTCATACCCCACACAAAAACTGCTTGAATACCTTTTAAATTTGTCTGGCTTGAAATCCAACCCTATAAAAGTCCACCTCCTTTCACATAGCTTGAATACCTGTGCTGTGATCTGGAAGATCTTGTGTTTTATGGCAGTTACTTCAGCACGCAGAGTTAGTGAAATCTAGGCCCTACTAACTGATTTACCCTTCACAAAATTTTTCAATAGAATGGTTTTGTGGACAGGGGTTGCCAATCAACCAGTTTTAGGCCGGCCCTGCTGGTTTTAAAGGCTGGACGCTGGTGACCAACAAAACAGTAAAACTGGCCAATGAAGTGCTGGTTTTCTGTTGACCACCGATCCTCCTATCTGTCTGCCCATGATGGCGGCCGGTAGAGCAGCTGACTGCCCACAGAGATCCCAATCCCCATGGACAGAAGTGCCTGGACAGCTGCAATGGCAGCCAGGAGAGCGGCTGATTGCCTGCAGGGATCCAACCCCTGTGGGCAGCAGAGGTGCAGAAATAGCACTCCCAGCTGCGATTGGTGACTGCACAGCCCGCCCCCCCCAAAAAAGGTCGCTAAGTTATTAACCTACTGCCCCTTTAATTTATTCAACTGTCTGTGCAGCAAATTAATTAATCTTTTTTTTTTTTTTTTGGTAGGCTATGCAATCACCGGCTCTCCCAGCTGCCTCAGCACTTCTGTGAACGGAGGGCAGGGGTGAATGCAAAGGGGGAAGGTTGAAGGAGAGAGAGTCTGGAGGTGTGGGACGCCCTAAAATCTGAAAAAGTAACTGAGATGCACCTTTTTGAGCAGTGGGGGGAGGGGGCAGGCGGGCACCATGATCTAGGTTTTGGCTTAGGATGCTAACACTTTGAATCAACTCTGAGGCTGGCCCTGATTAATTCACAATATGCTTGGTATTGAGAGAGACTTTTTTTGTATAGTAAATTTTATGAGGAAGGTTTTAGTTCTGATCTGCTCTGCTCTGCACAGATTGTTGGGGAAGGGGGCAGGGTTCGGTGTGTGCAGAATGGTTTGAGTATTTCTAGACACAGTTTACTGTTTTTTCTCTTTCAGAAAGTTTGCAACCCTATTGTGAACGCATCCTGAATTTCTCTGATGGTAATGCCAGCCTTTCACCTTAATCAGTCAATTTACCAATCTTTTTCCTAAAATCCCATGCCCGGAAGTGGGGAAAAAGTGCTGCATGTGTTGGACTGTCAGAGCCTAGACCTTCTATTTGGTGCAAACTAAAACCCATAGAAAGTCTGCCCAACCTTTTGTTTCATTTGAGCCAAGCAAGATAGGGGCTGCCTTCTCCAAAAGTACTCTTTCCATTTGGCATCTCCTTAGTTTGAGTATCGTGTCATGTTATGGCTCACAGTGTCAGAGCTATGACTACATCAGTGGTGTACTTGTATGCAGTCTCTATGGAAGAGATTTGCAAAGCTGCAACTTGAACTGTGGTCCACACATTCACAACTCACTACTGGATGGGGATTACCGATGTGAGAGCAGATTCGGCCAGTCAGTACTTGGGAATCTGTTCATGGCCTAGAATCCAACTCCATGCCCTAGGCCAATGGTTTCCAAACGTGAGATAAGGACCCCAAATTGGGGTCACATCATCAGTGGATGGGGTCACAGAAACATGGCCATTTCTCCTGGACTTTCACTGTGATCTATGCCAAATAGTGGCAGTCACCAGTCAGCATGTTGTCTATGAACCAGTAAACATTCATAGGCCCTTGCCCCCACCTGGGTAAGCTTCCTGTTAGACTGGAAACCCATGAGTACTGGGATGAATAAGCACACACTGATACAAGGGACCCTGTGCTGACTGCTACTGTTGCCACTGCCTTTCTGCTTTAGATGAGTGGAGGGAGGAGAAGGAGGCAGGAGACCTATTTTGTTTTCATAGTAACATAGTATATGACAGCAGATAAAGACCAGTATGGTCCATCTAGTCTGCCCTGCTAGGCGGCAAGAGTAGGTGCACCTGCTTCTCCATGTAGGTCACCCCTCCCCATGCCTTTATTTAGGGGTATACTCACCGCTCCTTGTAGGTCACCCCTATTTGTTGACATATAAGAGATAGTTATGTTTGTTTTGATTTTATCCCGTTGCTATAAAGTGATCCACTGTATCTGTCCCATGCCATTTTGAATTCTGTCACTGTATTTGCCCCCATCACTTACATCAGGAGGGCATTCCAAGCATCCACCACCCTTTCAGTGAAAAAGTATTTCCTAACATTGCCTTTCAATTTACTCCCTTGCGGCTTCATGTTATGCCCTCTAGTTTTACAGCTTCCCTGTCTTTGGAAGACGTTTGTTTGTTCATTAATACTCTTTTAATTATTTAACGATCTGAATCATATCTCCCCTGTCCTTCTTGTTCTCCAGAGTATACATATTCAAGTCTCTTCTCATAAGTCTTCTGACTCAGGCTCCAAATCATTTTGGTCGTCTTCCTTTGAACCGTTTCCAGTCTTTATATCCTTTACGAGATATGGTCGCCAAGGAACAATATTCCAAATAAGGCCTCACCAGCATACAGTGGCATTAGTACCGCTTCCTTTCTGCTGGTAATTCCTCTCTGTTTGCAACCCAGCATCCTTCTGGCTTTTACCACTGCCTTGTCACATTGTTTTGCCACCTTGAGATCCTCAGAAACAGTCACTCCGAGGTCCTTCTCCTGGTCCATGCACACCAACCATTCGCCCCCTATTGCATACAATTCCCTTGGATTTCTGCTTCCCAAGTGCATGACACTGCACGTCTTCACATTAAATCTTAACTGCCAAGCATTAGACCATTCTTCCAGCTTTTGTAGATCATTCCTCATGTTATCTACTCCCTCAGGGGAGCCACTCTGTTGCAAATGTTCGTGTCATCTGCAAAAAGACAGACTTTTCCATTCAGTCCTTCAGCAATATCACTTACAAATACATTGAACAGTACTGGTCCCAGGACCGAACTCTGCGCCACTCCGCTAATCACCTTCCTTTCATCCAAGTGAGTCCGTTTTTACCATCACCTTCTGTCGTCTGTCAGTCAACCAATTTCTGATCCAGTTCACCACCTTGGGACCCATCCCCAAGCTGTTGAGTTTATTGATGAGCCTTCTATGAGGAACAGTATCAAATACTTTGCTGAAATCTAGCTTGATCATATCCATTGCATGCCCTTGATCTAGTTCTCTGGTGACTCAGTCAAAGAACTCAATCAGATTTATTTGGCAAGATCGTCCTTTGGTAAAATCATGTTGCCTTGGATCATGTAACCTTTTGGTTTCGAGAAAATCCACTCTTTCAGGAGCATCTCCATTACTTTTACTGCTACAGAGGTAAGGCTTACTGGCCTGTAGTTTGTCACTTCTTCCCTATTACCACTTTTGTGAAGACGTACCACGTCAGCCCTTCTCCAGTTCTGTGGAATTTCTCCTGTCTCCAAGGATTTATTAAAGGATGTTTTTTAATGGCCCTGCAAGAACCTCTCTGAGCTCTTTCAGTATCCTGGGCTGTATCCCATCCGTTCTCATGGCCTTGTCCACTCTGTTTTGCAGGCTGTTCTAACACATCTCTTCTGTGAATGTTGTATCTATTCCATTCCCATTTGTATATTTGTCAATCACGGGTGGTCCTTCTCCAGGATTTTCTTTAGTAAAAACATCATCTGGGGTCACATGAATTTTCATTTACTAAAATGGGATCATACGGGATAAAAGTTTGGAAAGCACTGCCCTTGGCCCATTTCTTTTTGTTCATTCTGCCTCAAAAAAGTCAGATATGGCTTTACTAAAAGCCTTGTTGCCACCAAAAAATGGCTGGTTTCTTAACACACTGTTTATTACCCTTTTTGTTTCAAGGCAGCCTGTAGCAAAGGATTCCCACCTATGAGGACTTCATTCTGCCTTTGCATGGAGAAAAGTTATTCACCTGTATCAGATGTTCTGTGGACAGCAGGATGTCCTTACAATTTTCATCTCCCCTGCAGTTCAATTCTAACTCAGTTAGTTAAATGACTGAGGCCATATGGCACAGTTTCAGCAGGCAGGAAGATGCAAATGTGCACAGTGAAACATTTCTAAGCACTTCCAGAAGGAGCTAGGAAAGATTCCCACACAAGGGCTCAGTTGGTGATGTTGCCCATATGTGAAGATTTATCTTGCCGCCCATAGGGAACACCTGCAACAAGTGAGTAACTTTGTTTTCTGCACAAAGCTCTTTTAATGAAGTATAGACAGGTCTCTTCCTTTTCCCCTGCCTCAATGTAGCAGTCTAGAGACTCCAGTGGACCTTTCCTGGCCAAGAGGCTGCAGTGTGATCTGGAGGAATGGAACTCTCAGTACATAGCCTCTAGATTTGGACTGATGGGATTTGGCAAGGAATGTTGAGCAATGCCTTCCTTCTCTGAACTCCCCATAACAGAGGGAGATGATCCCTCAGTAGTGCATTTATTTCGCTGAGAGCTCTCAGTAATGACATCTCAGGCACTGAAAGCCCTGTCTATTGCAGATCCTCTGGAGCCAGAGGCTTAGTCTTTAGGGGGATCCTATTTAAACCTGTATATGGTGTCTCAATTCATCAGGCCCTTCAGGATATGATCTCGGCAGAGTGGAATACATCCAAGTCAGGGCTTAAGGTAGGTAGCATCATATGAAAGCTGTATCCCTTGGTGTCGGGAGAAAACGTTTGATGCTTCCTAAGGTGAATGCCTTGGTCACAGAAGTCATAAGCAAATTTATTCCTGTGAAGGGTGGTACAGCCCTTAAGGACTTACAGGATAGCAAGCTGGGAACCTGTCGAGTACCTGTGACCTGGATTGGCCACTGTTGGAAACAGGATACTGGGTTTGATGAACCTTAATCTGACCCATTATGACATTTATGTTCTTATGTAAACTGGAATCAGAATTGGCCTTGAAGCAGATTTTTGAGGTAGCCTTTTGGGGCTGAAAGCAGCTGTTTGCAGTGCTTGCCTGAAATGGGTTCAGAAGTGGTTGGAGGCGCTTCCCTTGTTTTCCATCCAATCTCAAAGGAACATGGCCCAGTTGGAGGTAAAATTGACATATGTGTCAGATACCCTATATGACCTGCTTTGCACATCAGCTAGAATGGAAGTGTCTGTGACATAGCCTCTAAAACGCAGCTCAGTAGACTCCCTTTTAGCAGAAAGCTTCTTTTTGGGGAAGATTGTCAGCTATCTTGGAGAGAGGAAGCCTTGAAAGTTACCAAAGGGTTCCTCTTGGACAGGTTCAAGTAGGTCTCTGATTCTTGAGACCAGAAGGTATTGTCCTGGGAGGTCTGCTCCCTCACAAAGATGTGCTTTCCATATAAAAGTTCTTCCATTTGTTATGACTACAAAAGTGGCTCCCATGGCTCCAAGAGGCTAGGAGCCTCAAAAGGAGCATAATGAGGATTTGGGGTCCCCTCCCTCAGCCGAGTGGATAGGCAGTCATCTGTCCACTTTTTATGAGAAGCGGACCCGCATTAGCATAGATCAGTGGGTTCTCAATCTGGTTTGACAAGGTTACAAACTGAAGTTTTCCAGCTATCTTGATCATTTATATTTGATCTTTCTGTTATGCAAAGAAGGCAGAGCTTTCCATTCCCGTAAATCTGCGAGACATGGGTGCAATTGTTCTTGTTCCCGTTCATGAGCGCAGTATTGGAAGATATTCGGTCTATTTTGTTCTGAAGGCCACCTTTTGGCCCATTTTGGATTTGAAGGGGATGAATCGGGCATATTTTGGATCTGCAAACCTTGTTCTGTAGGGACCCCTTTCTATGGTTTACAGAGGCAGGAAAATCTATTTGTTCCTTTCTCACAAAGGAAGTGTTGCTATTACATGTCAGTAAGAGAATAGAGTTGCCTTCCTCTAGATCAGGGGTTCTCAACCCAGACTTTGAGACACACCTCGCCAGTCAGGTTTTCAGGATAACCTACAGTAAAATAATCTGCATGAGAGATTTGCTTTCAATGGAAGCTGTGTATGCAAATCTCTCATATTGATTGTATTTAACCTGACTGGTGAGGTGTGTCCTGAAGACTGGGTTGAGAACCCCTGCTCTAAGTGAAAAGATTGTGGTCAGCAGTTTCACCTCCTGAAGCTTTTTGATATCTGCAGGGCACTTTCTTTGCATTATTTGTTAGTAACTAATGATTTTCAGAGGTCTGACCAACTTTTTATGTTTGGAGCTAAAAAAAGGCAAAGCCACTACTGAGACTACAGTTGTGTGGTAGATTAAGGAGATGGTTGCCTCTGCTTACCTCCTCAAAGGTAGCATTCCACCCTGATTCTGTAGGGCTCATTACACTAGAGGCATGTCGATTATCTTGGGCAGAATTTCCAGTGGTTTCTGCAGTGGCAATCTATAAAGCAGTTATATGGGCTTCCTTGCATTCCTTATCAAAGTATTATTGGTTAGGTGTTCATGTGAGAGAGGATGCTGCCTTTGGAACTGTATTAACAGGAGTGTCTACATCCTGCTCAACATGAGTGGTGCTTTGTTATATCCCATATGTTCTGGACTGATCTGGTGGATGATAACTCTTTCCTTGAGTCCAGCTAGAGCACTCCAGAGGGTCATCTTTCTGTTGTCTTTGTATGATGCTTAGTTCTGTTAGCAGACTATAAAGGTGCTGTTGGACTCCAGGTTCACTATACATTTTGGTTCTTCTGAGTTTCTGCTTTCTCTGAGAGGGTGGTCATTGGGAGTTTGTTTACCATTGCTTTGTTACAGAAAATACTGGAAAGCAAGGGGCTGCATGGTGCCTATTATATAGCCCAAGGCTCATAGGTCTTGAGTTTGCCTCCATCTGCTAGCTGACGGACATAAGCCATATGTTCTGTACTGGTCTAAGGTAGGAGGTGGGGAAGAGAATTAGCAAGTAAGACCAAATTTCTCCATGGAGGCGGGAATGGGCAAAACTGACATAATTAGGAAGTTCAGATTTTAACATTAAATCATAGCAAGAAGGAGCAATTTATTCTGCAAGCTATTCATAATCCACCTTTTTCACTAGGGCAGGAGTCTAACAATCTGGTTTTGGGGTATTTATTGAAAGGATTCTGAAGTAAACCTTTTCAACTTTTAGAGGATATGTTCTGGAATAATTAAAACACTGAATGATTCTACTGAGAAAATAGAAGAGGAGGAGCTAAAAAAGAAAATAAAAGGTAAATATGTTGCAGGGTATTAAAATATAGCTGTTTTCACTTCCAAACTGACCAGTCTTTCAGCCAGGTTTTTAACCGTCTGGATTCAGTAAATTTTGGTTTTGATTGAGTACCCCTAAAAATAGTATTCATAGGCATAGCCACAGGGCTGTCGGTTACTGGGACAGGCTGAAGAGAACTCAGATTGTATTAGAATCTGAGGGTATAGGCTTGTTTCTTTAGGAAAACTGCTTAATTTGCTGGTGGCTTTATTTTAATGGCCATATTAAATAATTGGAAAGGAGTTCTGTAATTTAATGTTGAAGTGGTGGAACTTGCTATGAGCCACTTAAGATGTTTGAAACAATTATAGCTGAAAGACTGGGAAATGTTCAAAAAATTGGGAAATACATTTTCATTATTTGCTGGTTTAGTGCTAACTTTGAGTATATATTTTTGCCTTCTGAATATTGGGTTGTTTTCTTTTTTTGTTTATGTTGGGCTGTTGATCGGACATGGAGAAGACTTTTTGGAGTTGATTCATAATCTTGTTCTGTAATTGTTTTTTAAACAATTGCCAATATAAAGATTATGCACAGAATCTCAGGGTGTTCCCTCTGGAGCCAGATACAGGCATAGTAGGGGAATGTCATACCTTAGAACTATTCTGTGGCCATCTAGAGGGTTTCATTATCTACTGCTGGACCTGTTCTATTGAGAAGTAAAGTATACCTCTCTGAATATGTTGATGTGCCATTTTTTTTTCTTTTTCAGAGTATGAAAAGAAAAGAGCAGTTCCAAACTTTGTGGATCGAATTTTTGGTGGAGAAATAACTAGTACAATTATGTGTGAAGAGTGCAGAAGTGTAAGCGAGTAACTGCATGTTCTTTCTCTAACAACAAAAACTGCTGCAGTAGAATAGTGACTGAGGGTTTTAGATCAGGAATCATTAAAATGTGTTAGATAGGTGTAGAGTAAATATCTTAAGAGGTTAGAGGAGATACCAGATAAAAACGTTATCATGACTAATATAGAAAATATGCACATTAGAAACTCCGCCCCCTACTGCACCTACAGGATTTTCAACGTATAATACAAGCAATAATAACCCCCCATTTTGACTTTGCGAACCTAACCCTAATAGGCGTAACAAAACAAAACCTAAAAAAACTCCAAATAGCACAAAACGCAGCAGCCAGGACTATAATGAATGCCCCACCATTCCATCATATAACACCCATATTAGAGTATTTACACTGGCTCCCGATTCAATGCCGAATACAATATAGAACTCCTAACCACATACAAAGTCCTAAATAATACAGCACCCCCTACATTAAACATCCTTATCAATAAAGAACCCAATCATAATCTTCAAAGGAGAGACCAAATAAACAAACTAAAAACACCAAAGGAATTTATAAAGGCTAAAAAATCAACAAACATGAAAGCATTCTCCCATGCTGCCCCTATAATTTGGAACAACATTCCATCGGAACTCAGATCCTTACCTCAAATCATGGAGTTCAGGAAAAAACTCAAAACATATTTATTCTCAACATACTACGGTTCTTTGACGAATTCACCTTTTCAACAAGAAAAAGGATAGTTTCACCAGCTAACCTTATCCATCTCTGAACTGGAATAAGTACCAAAACCCCATACTGATGTTTTTGAATCATACATACCTTGTACATAGTTTATAATCCTGTTCTTTGTACATAGTTACAACTGTTAATTGTAAGTTTGATCTGAATTTTTGTAGCTTCACATTGTTAAATGTAAAAACAGCATTGCCTTGTTTACTGTTGTTCAATGTAAACCGCAACTGATCATTGGAAGGTGCGGTATATAAAAACTTGTTAGTTAAATTAAATTAAATTGGATAGACGGGAACCTAATTTACCACCTCCCTGGCATGTATTTATACATGTCCATAATTTTGTAGGTTCTTTTAATAAGTTAGCATTAATTGCTATGCTAGCTTTTTAAAGTAGCACTTAAAATAGCTGAGCAAAAATTAAAGTTGAAATGCTCACTAGGATAACAGTTTGTGTTTGACATTTCCCAGTTACAGCTGGTGTTTACATTTGGCTTGGATGGATGAATAAAAAGCTGTGGTCACCAAGCATAGATCTGTACCTTGCAACTCCAGAGTTTACATAAATGGTATAGCTTGACCAAATTAGAACATCCTGTATCTCCAGGAAAAAGCAGGAATGAGTCTTCACATATGGGTATCGTCGGTACCGACGGAGCCTGCGCGGGAACGCTCCCCAGCGTCCAGTAAGAAAGCTTTTGGGAGCATCCCACAGCGCCTGCGCCCTGCCTTCCCGCCTTTCCCAACCGCCTCTCTCCAGTTCTTCTGCGGTGACAGGAACACGACCTGCTGGCTCCGCGGAAAAGAAGAAGTTCTTTATTTTTTTCTTTATTTTTCTGTGTCGCGTCTGGCTTCGACGTCAGACCGGTACCGCCGGTCTTTTCTTTTTTTTCTTTCTTCAAAAAAAAACAACAAAAAAACTTTTATTTCTTCAACTGTGCATTTTCAGTTTGGGCCTTAGGCCTGAATATTTTCTCCTCATGGAGAAGCCCGCTTCCGGGTTTAAAAAGTGCACAAAATATGGCGGTACTATTTCTGTCACCGACACCCATGATTGGTGTCTAAAATGTTTGGGTTCTGACCATTCCATCACGGATTGTGTGTCCTGCACCATGATGTCTAAAAGAGGTCGGCAGAACCGAGCAGCCAAGCTCAGTACCCTGTTTCCCTCTGATGCAGCCTCGGTGGCATCGACGTCTTCCAGGGCTTCTTCTTCCTCCTCCCATGGATCTCAGGTAACCAAACATAAATCTAGCCGGTCCTCGAAGGGCAAATCTCCCTCTAAGCATCGAGATGCCTCCGGGCTTGTCCTCGAGGATTCCGCTCCGGCAAAATTACCCCAGTGGGAAGTTCCGGCTTCCAAAGCATTATCTATGGGGTCACAGGTTGACATCGATGGCTTGGCCTCGACCGATCACCTGTTGCCGTGTTCTGGGGTACCGGTGGCCTCCACTGGTACCGACATCCAGACTTTGGTGGCGTCGATGGATCATAAAATTCTATCCATGCAGCGCACCCTTACGGCGTTCATGCAGGCTTCGACGCCTTTGGTACCGCAACAATCCCCGTTGCTGGTACCGACTCCGGCATCGGCACCGTTCCAGGTGCCGGTACTGATTGCATCGACATCGGCTTCGGTGTCGACTGCAACGGTACCCTGTCCTATGATGCCCATCGGTACCGAACCGGTACCGCTTACTCCCGATGTCGATCCCACTCGGTACGTGTATCGGGCTTTACAGGAGCATCCAGACAGGCGATACTTCGATTCCTCCGAAGACTCGGAGTCGGAGGCTTCTGTCGATGCACCGGTACTACTTCCTCAGGAGTCTGCTTCTCCAAAACAAAGAATGTCTCCTCCAGAGGACTTGTCTTTTCAAGACTTCATTAGGGAAGTGGCTAGAGGCCTCTCTATTACAGTGGCCTCTGAGTCAGAGCCTAGAGCCAAGCAATTAGATATTTTGCAATATCCTAAGGCTCCTAAGGAAGCAGCTACCTTACCTATTCATGAGATTCTTTATGATCTCATGTTGGGCATGTGGGAGACTCCTCTCACCACCTCTCCTCATTCTCGTAGGTTGGACACCATGTACCGTGTCCCTCCCTGTCCTGGTTTTCATAAGTTTCAGCTTCCTCACCACTCTATTGTGGTTGAGTCTGCTATGAAGAAAATAAAGAGTGCAAAGAGACACTCATCTAACCCTTCAGGACGTGAATGTAGGACTCTAGATGCTTTTGGCCGAAGGATTTTCCAGGCCAATATGCTTGCTGCCAGAATCAACTCCTATAGTCTCTATATGGGGATGTTTCTAAAAGAAGTCACAGATCATCTGCAGACTTTAGCTCCTTTTATTTCAGAAGATAAAAGGCAGGAATTTCTCACTTGGCTCAAACATGCCCAAGATGTTTCCAAATTCTCCAACCGTGCAGCCTTTGACTCTTTTGAGTGTGTAAGCAGAGCCACGGCTATTGCCATAGGTGCACGCAGAATTGCTTGGTTACAAGCCTCTGATTTGGAACTCTGGGTCCAAGATGAGTTGGGAAACCTTCCTTGTACAGGTGAAAACCTGTTTGGCAGGGATTGGCAAGCAAAGGCCACTCAGATGGATGCTGAGAACTCTGCTTTGGATCGACTTTCAAAGTCCACCTCTGTCCCTGTTAAGAAAAGATTGTTCAAAAAGACATCCCTTTCTAAAAAGGGAAGATATTATCCTGCTCATGGGCAGACATCTTCTGCAGGTCGTTTTGCTGCAAAGCGTCAGCAACCACCTAAACAGGCCAAGTCAAAGGCTGCCAGGCCTACCACAGCCCAGCAGCCTCAACCTCCTCAGGGCCTTTGACTTGCAACTAGAGAACTTAGCCTTTCTAGCTCTGGAAAAACCAGAGCCCCTCACCATTCCAGGAAGGTTGACTTACTTTGCTCCCAGATGGGAGCAAATCACAGCAGAGCAATGGACCCTCTCCATCATAAAGGAAGGGTACAAGCTTCATTTCTTGAGTCTTCCTCCTCACACCATAGTGAAACAGTTCAATTCTCCAACATCTCTCCTCAACCTTCTAGGTCAGGAGATTGCTACCCTTCTTGCCCAAGGGACAATAGAAGAAGTACCTCTTCTTCAACAGGGCTCAGGGTTCTACTCCCCTTATTTTCTTATCCCAAAGAAAACAGGGGGCTACAGACCCATATTAGATCTCAGAGAATTGAACAAGTTTCTATTCAAGGAGAAATTCAAAATGATTTCTCTAGGGGCTCTGCTTCCATATCTTCAGAGTCAGGACTGGCTTTGTTCTCTAGATCTCAAGGATGCGTACACCCATGTCCTCATCCATCCAACACACAGAAGGTTCCTTTGGTTCCTTTTTCAAGGAAAGCACTACCAATACAGAGTGCTTCATTTCGGTCTGGCCTCTGCACCAAGGGTGTTCATGAAATGCATGGCAGTAGTAGCTGCATTTCTCCGCACTCTAGGAATATTCGTATTCCCATATCTGGATGACAGGCTCATTCGAGCCCCATCCCAGTCAGAGGCCCAGACTTGTCTAACCTGCACAATGCGTATCCTTCAGTATTTGGGACTAGTAATAAACATCCCAAAATCCAATCTCACCCCTACTCAGTCTCTGGAGTTCATAGGGGCCTTGTTGGATACCACAACTGCAAGGGCCTATCTTCCTCAGGCCCATTGCCTACGTCTGGTGCAGTTAGCCTCCCAGATTCAGTTAAAGTCCCAGTTAACTGCTCGAGAGATGTTACAACTATTAGACCACATGGCATCCACCGTGCATGTGGTTCCATATGCTCGCCTTCACATGAGGGCAGCTCAATGGACTTTGTCCATCCAATGGACTCAGGCATCAGGTTGCCTGTCAGACAAAATAGCAAACTCCAGTCGCCTTTTTTGGTCTCTCCAGTGGTGGAAGTCCTCTCAAAACCTGTTGCTGGTGTCCCCTTTTCAGCAACCGCTACCCCAAGCAACTCTCACAACAGATGCTTCTCCAAGGGGTTGGGAAGCTCATCTGCAGGATCTCTCCGCCCAGGGCATCTGGTCTCCACAGGAGACTTCTCTGCATATCAATCTCTTGGAACTCAGAGCAATTTTCTTAGCTCTCAGAGTGTTCTATTCCCTGCTCAGCTACAGGACAGTCCTCATCCATACGGACAACCAAGTAGCCATGTTCTATGTAAACAAGCAGGGAGGGACTGGCTCTCTGTCGCTTTGCAATGAAGCTTTGCGACTGTGGGCCTTCGCCAGAGAGCATCACATCCATCTTCTGGCAGTATATTTTCCAGGCATTCAAAACTCTTGGGCGGACAGACTCAGTTGAGTTCTGCTTCCACACGAGTGGTCCCTCCACATGGACCAGGTAGCCAGGATCTTTCGAATTTGGGGAACCCCGGACATAGACCTCTTTGCAAGTCCGTGGAATGCCAAACTTCCCCGGTTCTGTTCCAGAATTCCGTGTCAGGGAGTTCAGGCCAAGGATGCCTTCCTCCTTCACTGGGGTCAAGACTTCCTTTATGCCTTTCCACCAATTCCCCTAATTCCCAAGACACTATTCAAGCTTCAGAGAGATCAAGGGACCATGATCCTCATAGCACCACATTGGCCACGCCAAGTGTGGTACCCTCTACTTCTGCATCTCTCTCGAGCTCTCTCCCTGGACTTGGGCTCTGCTCCAGACCTTCTATCCCAGGAAGAAGGAACGTTGTGGCACCCAAACCCCCAGTCTCTCCATCTCAGGGCTTGGTTGCTGAGGGCCTAGACCTTCAAGATTTTCATCTCTCCCAGCAAGTCAGAGATGTTATTCATGCCTCTAGAAAGCCTTCTACTAGACGTTCCTGTGCTTTCAAATGGAAAAGATTTACCATTTGGTGTTCAGGGGAGGGTCTAAACCCTCTTGCAATACCTCTGAATTCTCTACTAGAGTATCTTCTGCATCTATCCCATGCAGGCCTGAAAACGAATTCAGTAAGAGTCCATTTGAGTGCTATTGCAGCGTCCCTCAAGCCTCTCAATGGACAACCTATTTCGTCTCATCTTCTTATAGCAAGATTCATGAGAGGCCTTCTTTTAACTAAACCTCCCATTAGACCACCTCCAGTGGCATGGGACTTAAACCTGGTTCTTGGCCAGCTTATGAAGCCACCCTTTGAACCTTTTAGCCACCACCTCCTTGAAATTTCTTTCTTGGAAGGTTATTTTTCTCATTGCAGTCACCTCAGCACGCCGCATCAGTGAGTTGCAAGCTTTGGTGGCTAATCCACCTTATACAAGGTTCCATCATGATAAGGTAGTCCTCAGGACCAATCCACACTTTATGCCTAAAGTGATCTCACCTTTTCATCTGAACCAAGAGGTGTATTTACCTGTCTTTTTTCCAGGACCTCATGCATCAAGTGCAGAGGAATCTTAATACCTTAGATTGTAAGAGAGCTCTCGCTTTTTACTTACAAAGAACACAGCAACATAAAAAGTCTTCTCAACTCTTTGTTGCTTTTGATCCTCCTCATTTAGGACTTCCAGTCTCTAAAAGAACACTGTCCAACTGGATTGCTCAGTGTATTTCTTTCGCCTACCAGAGTAGAAACCTTTCTCTGGAGGGCCATGTCACAGCTCACAATGTGAGAGCCATGGCAGCCTCAATGGCTCATCTAAACTCTGTGTCCATCGACCAAATCTGTCGAGTGGCCACCTGGGCCTCGGTTCATACATTCACAGCCCATTACTGCTTGGACAAGGACTCCCGCCAGGATGCCTTGTTTGGTCAGGCTGTTCTCAAACACCTGTTCCATTCCTAATCAACTCCTACCCACCTACCCCGGTTGGATGCCAGAGATCCATGGGGAGAGGTAGAGTCCTTTTCAAGGACACACAACCTGGGGTCTTCCCCTGGCATCTGCAGCTAGGGAGTCCTCATATGTGAAGACTCATTCCTGCTTGTTCCTGGAGATAGCACAGTTACTTACCTGTAACAGGTGATCTCTGGGAACAGCAGGAATAAGTCTTCACAACCCACCCACCTCCCCCTAGGAGTTGTATCTCTCTATCTTTCCTTTCCTTTCTCTCTTTGTCTCAGCTTTAAAACTCGAACTGGAGAGAGGCGGTTGGGAAAGGCGGGAAGGCAGTGCACAGGCGCTGTGGGATGCTCCCAAAAGCTTTCTTACTGGACGCTGGGGAGCGTTCCCGCGCAGGTTCCGTCGGTACCGACGATACCCATATGTGAAGACTTATTCCTGCTGTTCCCAGACATCACCTTTTACAGGTAAGTAACTGTGCTTTATAGTAAATGCCCACATATCTGATGTCTGATTTATTTAACTGATCGATGTATTGTTTATATTGCACATATTTACGGTAAGGCATCTTGGGCTGGGAGCCATACAAAATGCCCAAATAATTATGGCTATATTTTAGCCAACTAGAAATCAGTGCTCATAAATGTACAGTAATATGCACATTTCCAGTTAAAATTTAGCTACACATAATATGAAAATGCTATTTTCTGAAATAAAATATGTGTAGCTAAATTTTAACTGGAAAATGTGCATATTACTGTATGTTTATGAGCTCTGATTTCTAGTTGGCTAAAATATATCCTTAATGATTTGGGCATTTTGTATGGCTCCCAGCCCAGGATGCCTTACGTTAAATATGTGCAATATAAATAATACATTGATCAGTTAAATAAATCAGACATCACAAAGTTCTGTTTTAATTTAGAAAAGTATGCTCATGGGGAGGAGGGCACCTGGTATCCAGTTGGTGTAATCATAGCAGTGTCCACTGGGGGTGGTATCCTTTTAGCATGTGCTGTTGCATTTGGTACACGTTATCTGTCACAGCAGGGGCAGTGGAAAACCTTTTTAGTTGGAGGGGTCAAACAAACCAATCTCCAGGCCTTCCCCCAAGCTCTCTGTTCCTGATGTTGTATTTAGGGCAAAATATTGGTGTGGCTACCCCTTTCTGTTGCCTATGTGTCACAGAAAGCTAATACTTCTCTCTTTTTCTGCATGTATCCAACAGATAGTTAAACCTGTCTTCCTTATCATTCCAAGCCACTCCAACTATGAAAGGGTTGTCAGCCTCCCCTCCAGCAGCTAAGGAGTAATCATGACAGTCTTGCTGAACTAGTATTAGAGATCCCCCTACAGCTCTAGACTAGCAGTATTCAGCAGCTGGGAAAGAGTTCCTATCTGTTGGACTCTCTGAAAAGACGATTTGGTCAGATACAGAAATTGAGAGAAACTTGCTGGAAGAGCATTTGAGTAGAAAGCCCAGGATTGCTCTAGCAGAGCATCTCTTCCAGGGACAGGTGGCAAAGAAGGCTGGGAGCACCTCCTTTCAAGACAAGGTCGGTAGAGGGGCAGTAGGGGCAGGGCCTGCTCCATAACCAGGACATATAAGAATCACAAGCTGCCTGGAAGTGTATACCTGGGAGCCCCAGGTCCTTTTCCACCCAATTCCCAGCGGGGTAGTCAGGGCCTGCTAGCTGCAGGGACTATGTCTCTCCCCAGGCCAGTGAACTTCGTTGTGTTTAAAAAAAAAAAAAAAAAGAGGAGACCTTATTCGGCACTAAAAGACTAACTCTCATTCGGCAGGGAGGTGGGGCAGGCCGATCACGGGCAGTGGCGGGAAGCTCTCTATCTCCAGGAACAAGCAGGAATGAGTCTTCACATATGGGTACGTCGGTACCGACGGAGCCTGCGCGGGAACGCTCCCCAGCTTCCCAAAAAGGAAAGCTTTTGGGAGCATCCCACAGCGCCTGCGCGCTGCCTTCCCGCCTTTCCTAACCAACTCTCCTCAGTTCTTCTTTGCCGCGGAGCTAGCAGGTCGAGCCCTGTCACCACTGAAGAAGTTCTTTATTTTATTTATTTTATTTTATTTCTTTGGTCGCGTGTCTGCCTTCCCCGACTCCGGACCGGTACCGCCGGTCTTTTCTTTTTTTTCTTTTAAAAATAAAATAAAAATATCAATATTTTTCCTCACTTGGTGTATTTTTCTTCTTAGGCCTCAGGGCCCACAAGAAAATTTCCTTCATGGAAAAACCAGCCTCCGGGTTCAAAAAATGCGCTAAGTGTAGCGGTACTATTTCTGTTACAGATACCCATGAATGGTGTCTTAAATGTTTGGGTCCTGAACACTCCATTCCGGATTGTCCGTCCTGCTCTCTAATGTCTAAACGGGGGTTACAGAACCGAGCAGCTAAGCTCCATGTGCTGTTTCCCGCTGGTGCACCGGCGGTAGCATCGACATCTTCCAGGTCGTCTTCTCCTGATTGATCTCAGGTAACCAAACATAAACCTAGCAGGTCCTCGAAGGGTAGATCTCCCTCTAAGCATCGAGATGCCTCCGGGCTTGCCCTCGAGGATCCTGCACCAGCCAAACAACCCCGGCGGGAAGCTCCGGCTTCCAAAGCTCCTCCTATGGGGTTACAGGTTGACATCGATGGCACGGCCTCGACCGATCACCTGTTAGATTGCTCTGGGGTACCGGCACTTTCTCCCGGTACCGACATCCAGGCTTTCATGGCGTCGATGGATCAGAATGTTCTGTCCATGCAACAGGCTATCAAGGCCTTCATTCAAGTTGCGACGCCGATGATACCGCAACAAGCTCCGTTGTTGGTATCGGCTCCGGTACCGGCACCAGCACTGATGCCGGTACCGACTGCATCGACATCGACCAGGATACCGACTGCAGCGGTTCCTTGTCCAGGGCTATTTCTCGGTACCGATCCGGTACCAGGAACGCCCGATGTCGATACCGCTCGATACGCGTATCGAGCGTTAGAAGAGCACCCGGATAGGCGATTCTTCGATTCCTCTGATGATTCTGATTCATCAGATGAGTCTCCTGAAGTATCCATAGCCCTTCCTGAAGAGCCGCCTTCTCCAAAAAGAAGAATGTCTCCTCCAGAGGACTTGTCCTTTCAAGACTTCATAAGAAAAGTAGCTAAAGGACTTTCTATTTCAGTAACCTCTGAATCAGAGCCTAGAGCAAACAAATTCGATATTTTAGGGTACTCTAAGGCTCCTAGAGAGGCTGTCACCTTACCAATTCATGAGATTCTTCATGAACACATGATTGATTTATGGGAGACTCCTCTCACTCTTTCTCCTCATTCTCTCAGATTGGACACTATGTATCGTGTTCCTCCTTGTCCTGGATTTCAGAAAACTCAGCTTCCTCACCATTCCATTGTGGTGCAGTCAGCTATGAAGAGAATAAAGAGTACAAAGAGACACTCTTCTGCTCCTCCAGGAAGAGAATGCAGGACCTTGGATGCTTTTGTTAGGAAAATCTTCCAAGCCAGTATGCTTATTGCCAGAATCAACTCATATAGCCTTTACATGGGTATGTTTCTAAAAGAGGTTGCACAGAAGCTGCACAACTTCCTCCCTTTCCTTCCAGAGGATAAAAGGGACGAATTCCTCCTTTGGCTTCAGCATACTTAAGACATTTCAAAGTTTTCCAACAGGGCAGCTTTTGACTCCTTTGAAGGTGCCAGCAGAGCATCAGGCATTGCCATAGCTGCTCGCAGAATTGCTTGGCTCCAGGCTTCTGATCTAGAACCCTGGGTTCAAGATGGCTTAGGAAATCTGCCCTGTACAGGTGAAAATCTATTTGGCAGAGAGTGGCAAATAAAAGCCACTCAAATGGATGCAGAGAACTCTGCTCTGGATAGACTTTCAAAGTCAACCTCCATTCCTGCCAAGAAAAAGATTTTTAAGAAGCCTTTTTACAAAAAGGGCAGATTTCCTTCTACTTCTGGCCAACAATCTTCCACAGGTCGCTTTGCCACTAAGCGTCAGCAACCTGAGCAGGCCAGGCCTAAGTCTTCAGGGGCTGCTGCAACTCAGCAGTCCCAACCTCCTCAGGGTTTTTGACTTGATGCTAGAGAACGTAGCCTTTCTGGCTCTACAACAGACAGAACCTCTCATCATTCCAGGAAGGTTAGCTCATTTTGCTCCCAGATGGGAACAAATCACATCAGAGCAGTGGACCCTCTCCATCATAAGAGAGGGCTACAAACTTCATTTCTCAGACCTTCCTCCCCACACCATGGTGAGACACTTCAATTCTCCCACATCTCTTCTCGACCTTCTAGGTCAAGAGGTAGCTACCCTTCTTGCCCAAGGGGCAATAGAAGAAGTTCCTCTTCTTCATCAAGGGTCAGGGTTCTACTCCCCCTATTTTCTCATTCCAAAGAAGACAGGGGGATACAGACCCATCTTAGATCTCAGAGAATTGAACAAATTTCTATGCAAGGAGAAGTTCAAGATGCTTTCTCTGGGCACTCTCCTTCCATACCTTCAAAGTCAGGATTGGCTTTGTTCTCTAGATCTCAAGGATGCGTACACCCATGTCCTCATCCATCCCTCTCACAGAAGATTCCTACGGTTTCTCTTCCAAGGAAAACATTACCAATACAGAGTTCTTCCTTTCGGTCTGGCCTCTGCTCCAAGAGTGTTCACCAAATGCATGGCAATAGTTGCTGCGTTTCTACGAACTCTGGGAATATTTGTCTTCCCATACCTGGACGACTGGCTCATTCGAGCTCCATCTCAGTCAGAGGCCCAGAATTCCTTGGACCGCACAAGGCGCATTCTGCAGTATCTGGGACTTGTGGTAAACCTCCCAAAGTCTCAGCTCACCCCTACTCAGTCCCTAGAATTCATAGGGGCCTGGTTGGATACCACTACTGCAAGGGCTTACCTTCCTCAGGCCCGTTGCCAATGTCTAGTGCAGTTAGCCTCTCAGATTCAGTCAAAGAGCCACTTAACTGCCCGGGAGATGCTACAACTGCTAGGCCAAATGGCTTCCACAGTGCATGTGGTACCCTATGCTCGCCTACACATGAGAGCAGCTCAATGGACTTTGTCCACCTAGTGGACTCAAGCTTCAGGAGCTCTCTCAGACCAAATAGCAACCTCCAAACGTCTCTTTTGGTCTCTCCAATGGTGGATGTCCACTCAAAATCTGTTCCTGGGGTCCCCCTTCCAACACTTGTTACCCCAAGCAACCCTCACAACAGATGCCTCCCAAACAGGTTGGGGAGCTCATCTAAAAGACCTCTCCCCCCAAGGCACTTGGTCCCCACAGGAGACCTCTCTTCATATCAACCTCTTGGAACTTCGAGCAGTTTTTCTAGCTCTCAAGGTCTTTCATATCCTCCTCAGCTACAAGACAGTCCTCATTCATACGGACAATCAAGTAGCCATGTTTTACATAAACAAGCAAGGAGGAACTGGCTCTCTGTCGCTTTGCAACGAAGCTCTAAGATTATGGGCCTTCGCCAGAGAGCATCAAATTCATCTCCTGGCAGTATACCTCCCAGGAATCCAAAACTCTTGGGCAGACAGACTCAGTCGAGTTCTGCTTCCACACGAATGGTCCCTGCACATGGATCAGGTACTCAGAATCTTCCAAGAATGGGGAACCCCGGACATAGACCTCTTTGCAAGTCCGTGGAATGCCAAACTTCCCCGGTTCTGTTCCAGAATTCCGTGTCAGGGAGTTCAGGCCAAGGATGCCTTCCTCCTTCATTGGGGTCAAGACTTCCTGTATGCCTTTCCACCCATTCCCTTGATTCTCAAGACTCTATTCAAACTCCAGAGGGATCAAGGATCTATGATCCTCATAGCTCCACGCTGGCCACGCCAAGTGTGGTACCCTCTACTTCTGCATCTCTCCCAAGCCCCCTCCCTGGACTTGGGAGCTGCTCCAGACCTCCTGTCCCAGGAGGAAGGGACTTTGTGGCACCCAAACCCCAGGTCCCTTCACCTCAGAGCTTGGTTGCTGAAGGCCTAGACCTTCAAGACTTGAATCTTTCTCAGCAAGTGAAGGATATCCTCCATGCTTCCAGAAAACCTTCCACTAGGCGTTCCTATGCTTTTAAGTAGAAAAGATTTTCCATTTGGTGTGCTGAAAAGGGTCTTGACCCTCTAGCACTACCTTTAACTTCTCTGTTAGATTACCTCCTGCATCTTTCCAATGCAGGACTTAAGACAAATTCAGTAAGAGTCCATTTAAGTGCTATTGCAGCGTCCCTTAAGCCCATCAATGGACAACCTATCTCCTCTCATCCCCTCATTGCCAGATTCATGAGAGGCCTAACTTTAACTAAACCTCCCATTAGGCCTCCTCCGGTGGCATGGGACTTAAATTTGGTTCTTGGTCAGCTTATGAAGCCACCTTTTAAACCCTTAGCCACTACCTCCTTGAAATTCCTTTCCTGGAAGGTTATTTTCCTCATTGCAGTCACTTCTGCTCGCCGCATCAGTGAACTGCAGGCCTTAGTGGCTAATCCACCTTATACAAGGTTCCATCATGATAAGGTAGTCCTTAGGACAAATCCACACTTTATGCCTAAAGTGGTCTCACCTTTTCATCTTAATCAAGAGGTATATTTACCTGTCTTTTTTCCAGCTCCTCATGCATCCAGTGCAGAGAGGAATCTTCATACTCTGGATTGTAAAAGAGCTCTTGCTTTTTACTTACAAAGAACACAGCAACACAGAAAGTCTTCCCAGCTTTTTGTTGCTTTTGATCCTTCTCATTTGGGACTTCCAGTCTCTAAGAGAACACTGTCCAATTGGATTGCTCAGTGTATTTCTTTCGCCTACCAGAGTAAGAACCTTTCTCTGGAGAGCCATGTCACAGCTCATAATGTGAGGGCCATGGCCACCTCTATGGCTCATCTAAATTCTGTGTCCATCGACCAGATCTGTCGAGCAGCCACCTGGGTCTCGGTTCATACCTTCACAGCCCATTACTGCTTGGACAAGGACTCCCGCTGGGATGCCTTGTTTGGTCAGGCTGTCCTCAGACACCTGTTCCATTCTTAAACAACTCCTGCCCTCCTTCCCTGGATGGATGCCTGAGATCCATAGGAGGACGCAGACCCCTTTCAGGGTCTCATATCCTTGGGGATCTCCCAGGCATCTTAGCTAGGGAGTCCCCATATGTGAAGACTCATTCCTGCTTGTTCCTGGAGATAGCACAGTTACTTACCTGTAACAGGTGATCTCTGGGAACAGCAGGAATAAGTCTTCACAACCCTCCCACCTCCCCTAGGAGTTGTATCTCTTTTCTATCTTTCCTTTCCTCTCTCTCTCTCTATTGTCTCAGCTTTAAACTCGAACTCAGGAGAGTTGGTTAGGAAAGGCGGGAAGGCAGCGAGCAGGCGCTGTGGGATGCTCCCAAAAGCTTTCCTTTTTGGGAAGCTGGGGAGCGTTCCCGCGCAGGCTCTGTCGGTACCGACGTACCCATATGTGAAGACTTATTCCTGCTGTTCCCAGAAATCACCTGTTACAGGTAAGTAACTGTGCTTTCTTCTCCCACTCTCAAGCCAAGGCGTGTCTCTCTGGCGACATGCGTGCGTGCTTCCGGTTGCCTGCAGTGCGGGGGAAGCTGCGGTTTGTTGTTGGCAGGTTTTTTGCTGCTCCTGCATTCGTTTTGATAGCCTCTTGCAGAGGGGGATTGCAGCTGCGAGCATGGACAGAGTTTACAGCACTAGGGGTGAGTCATCAAGGCCTGCGGTTCTCGTGGTTTTAGCGGGAACCGTGGCCATTTCAGCAGTGGCAGCCATTTCCTGTGCTCAGCAGGAGGAGTGGGGGAAAAGCGGAGGTGGCAAAGGGAAAAAGCCAGCGGGGAAGGGTTCAGCTCCAGCACTGCAGGAGGGGCTTGAGCCCATTTTTTCCCCGGATTTCATTCACTGCATAAGGCCTACTGCCTGAAAAAGAAACAGGCAGATCCGTCTCATTCTCTTAGTAATCTTCTTGCCATCCCAGCTAGGGATGTTCTGCTGGAAGAAGACCCCAAGGAGGGTTCTTCCCAGGGGGGACAAAGGCACAGAGGACAGGGATGATTGGATGATTCATGACTCCCCACATACCTGTGCTTCAGAGGACCTTGGAGAAGGCGCTTCGGATCTCTTTAGTGGTCCGTGGACCTCCGAGCTGGAAGAAGGTGAGATCTCCCCAGGGGATGATCCATATGTGTTCCGCGTCTTTCACAGAGAGGAGCTAGGGGCGCTCATTGCACACTCCCTATCTGCTTTGAATATTGTCTAGTCATCAGCTCAGGTGAAGGAGCCACTGGAGGTACCCCTGCTTCAGGGGTTTAAGAGGGCACAGGTTTGTTTCCGGGCCCATAGGGTGATCACGTACCCAGAGGCTACCTTGAGGGATAGTTGCCCTGGTGCCTTTATCCTATACCGCAGGAGGAGCGGGATCTGCTGTGGATGGCAAAGGTGGACGAGGTGCTCTCAGTGGTAACTAAGAAGATGACCATTCCTATGGGCGGGGCAGCCCTTATGGATCTACAAGATCAGAGGTTAGAGTCATTCCTTAGGCAGACATTTGACTCTAGCTCCTTGCTGCTGCAGGCTCCATCTGCGGGGGCCTATTTTATTTTTATTTATGTATGGTTTTCTTTTATATCGCCTCTTCCAGAGATCAAAGGCGGTTTACAGATAATGAAAATTGAACAAGGTTTTACATGGAACAGCGTTTGTAATTATTTACAGTCAACTTTTGTATGAACAATAACAGCTTTTGTAACTAATTACAGTCAACTCTTACATGAACAGTAGCGTTAACAATGCCATTAACTATTTACATTGAACTTGGACATTGAACATTGGACATATTACACGGATAACTTTGAAAGTATCTTTGTATTTATAAATTTATTAGTCTTTTTCACCTGAGTTCGTTTTTTTTCTTTTTTTTAGGTGTATTGGGTGGGGGGAGGGGTTTGTAATCTGGAGTTATGGTGGGAGGTTTGTGAGGTGTATTGTGGAGGGTGGGGGTGATTCAGTTAAGTTTGCGAAGTGTTCAGTGAATAGGTGGGTTTTAAGTTCCTTCCTGAATAGATAGATGGTCTTTTATCATGCGGAGTTTTAGTGGTAGTTTATTCCAGAGAGTGGGGGCGGCATATGAGAAGGCTCTGGAGCTTGTGGGTTTTTTTGTTTTGCGGATGGTTTTTTGTATGTCTAGTGAGTAGGTTGTGTTTTGCCTGCGGGTTCTGAGTTCCAGTGGAGCATGCAGGAGGGTGGCTAGGTGTGAGGGTGAGATGCCGTTGAGGAGCTTGAATGTCGTTAGGGGTATTTTATATGTTGTTCTGCTATTTATGGGGAGCCAATGTAGTTCAAATAGAATGTGAGTTATGTGGTCAGTCAGGCGAGCTTTTGTTGTTACTCGGACACAGATGTTTTGGGCTCTTTGTAATAGGCTAGTATTTGCAAGTGGCAAGCCATTTAGGAGACTATTACAATAGTCAAAATGGGGAGTGATGAGTGTGCTGATAACAGATCTAAGGTCTTAGGTGTTGTATGGTCTTGAGTTTACAGAATACAGTTTTCACTGTTTGTTTTATGTGAGGGAGCATACTAAGTGCGTGGTCTAGTATTATCCCTAGGTATTTTACTTCTTTTTTTAACAGGGATTTTGGTATTATTGATTGTGATGGTTTCTGGGTGAGTAGCCTCTGGTTTTCTTGTCACAAACATCGCTTCTGTTTTTTTTAGGTTGATGCTGAGGTGATTATTTTCTAGCCAGGTGCTTGCCTCTCTGATACATTCTGATATGTTCTGGTAGGTGGGACTGTTTGTGTTTATGGGGAGGGTGAGCATGATGATGTCTGCGTAAATGTAATGGTTAACTTTGTATTTTCTAAATATATTTGTGATAGGTTGAAGGTATAGGTTAAAAAGGAGGGCTGAGAGAGCCGAGCCTTGTGGAATTCCTTTACCTTGTGTGAATGTTTCTGAGGTGTTTTGGCCTAGTTGGACGCGTATCAATCGGTTTGCATGGATTCACCAGAGGCAGGTCTTGTCAGACAAATCTGATTGATTTTTTTGACTGGGTGACCAGGGAGTTGGACCGAGGGAGAGCTCTAGATGTGGTGTATTTAGATTTCAGTAAAGCCTTTGACACTGTTCCTCACAGGCGACTTATAAACAAACTGAGCACCCTAGGGATGGACCCTAAAGTTACTGCTTGGGTTAGAAATTGGTTGGGTGGGAGGCGACAGAGTACAAGTAAATGGAGCTCACTCTGAGGAGAAGGATGTTACCAGTGGTGTGCCCCAGGGATCTGTCCTCGGTCCGATTCTTTTTAACATCTTTGTTAGTGATATAGTGGAAGGGCTGTCGGGTAAGGTTTGCCTCTTTGCGGATGATACCAAAATCTGCAATAGAGTAGACACCCAGGAAGGTGTAGATAAGATGAGGAGGGATCTAGCTAAGCTTGAAGAATGGTCTAGAATTTGGCAGCTGGGATTTAATGTTAAAAAATGTAAGGTCATGCATTTGGGCTGCAACAATCCAAGGGAGCAGTACAGTATAGGAAGTGAAGTACTTTTGTCCACTAAAGAAGAGCGGGATCTAGGCGTGGTTGTGTCTGATGATCTTAAAGTAGCTAAACAGGTAGAAAAGGCGACGGCAAAAGCTAGAAGGATGCTTGGGTGCATACGGAGAGGAATGGCTAGCAGAAAAAAGGAGGTGATAATGCCTCTGTATAAGTCTTTGGTGCGACCTCATTTGGAGTATGGTGTGCAATTCTGGAGACCGCACCTTCAAAAGGATGTGAACAGGATGGAGTCGGTGCAGAGGGTTGCTACTAAAATGATTAATGGGCTTCATTATAAAGCATATGAGGACAGACTTAAGGATCTTAATATGTACACCTTAGAGGAAAGGCGGGATAGAGGTGATATGATTGAGATGTTTAAATACCTCCGTGGCATAAATGTTCAGGGAGAGAGCCTCTTTCAATTGAAAGCAAGTTCTGCTACGAGGGGACATGGGATGAGGGTGAAGGGAGATAGATTCAGGAGTGATATGCGGAAATATTTCTTTACTGAAAGAGTAGTGGATCCATGGAATAGTCTCCCAGTGGAGGTGGTAGAGATGAGGGATCAGTAACTGAATTCAAAAAAGCATGGGACCAACACAGAGGATCTCTAAAGGTAAAAAGTGGACTGTTGTAGTTGTTGTTATGGAAGGACAGACTAGATAGGCCATGTGGTCTTTTTCTGTCATCATGTTTCTATGTTTCTAATATATGATATAAACCATTGGAGAATTGTCCCTCCAATTCCCAGGTTTTGAAGTCTGTTAATTAGTGTGTTATGGTTGATATTGTCAAATGCAGCAGCTATATCTATGAAAATGAGGAGGAAGCCTTGATTGTTGTCATCTTTGCCTTTAATGAGGTTATCCATCAGTGTTATTAGTAAGGTTTCGACTCCATGGGATGGGCGGAATCCGAATTGGTGTGAGTCGAGGGGTTGCATGTGTGTCGATATAATCTTGTAGTTGGAGTTGTATGATTTTTTTCTATTACTTTGGCGATGAAAGGTATGCTGGCTATGGGCCTATATGAGTTTGGGTCTTTAGGGTCTAGTTTGTTATTTTTTAGGATGGGACGTAAGGAGGTGAGTTTCAGGGCCTCAGGCATAATGCCTTGTGATAATGATTGATTTACTATATTCTGGATGTTCATGGCGAGTTCAGCTTTGGTAGATTTTATCCATGTAAACCGCCTTGATATCATGAAAGGCGGTATATAAGAAATGTTAAATAAAATAAAATAAATAAATCCATGATACTGGGCATGGATCTAGGGGGGAGGTCGTGGTATTGATCATTGTTATGATCTTGGGGGGGTGTTTTTGATCAATCTCGTGAGAGGTTGTCCATTTATTTGTGTGTTTTGAGTCTGTATGCATTGCTGTAGTTGGGTTGGACGATTTATTTCTGAGTTTCTCAGCAAAATGTGCTGCTAGTGTTTGTATGCTTATTTTTGAGAGTTCTGGTTCTGTTTTTTGTGTTTTTGTTAGTGTTTTTACAATTGCAAATAGTTCTCTCGGACGGTTGATGGCCATGTTTATTACTTTAGAGTTATAGTCTCTTTTTGATTTGTTGATTGCGTCTTTGTACATGTTAAGTAAGCTCATGTATTGAGCTTTGCTATCGTTTGATTTTGTTTTACTCCATCTTTTTTCTTGTTTTCTCAGTTGCTTTTTTAGATTAGTGAGGTCTTTTATTAAACCATTTTTCAGACCTTTTTATTTGTTTTTGTGTGGCCTGGGTGGGAGCTGCTGCCTTTTTTATTGTTGAGTTCCATTGGTCCATTATTGAGTTGACGTTAGTTATGTTAGTTGTAAGTTTGGGTTTTACATTATCTAGAAAAATGTCTTTGTCAAAGTGGGTGAAGCGAGATTTATGTGGTGTTGGGGTTGATGCATTATTAGTAGGTGTTTGTGAGTGCAAATCGAAGGTTATTAAGTGGTGATCTGACCAGGGTACCTCTGTAATAGAGGACCTCTATCCGCTAGCTCCAGGGTTTGGCCCTGCCCGATCTGGGAAGCCAGATGGAGTCGGAGGGGGCCAAGCTGGAATTGGTGGCCGCCGCTTACTGGTCAACGCCTTCTATGATTTGATTCGAGCGTCTTCAAAGACTGTGGCCTCAGTGATTGCGACATGATGGTTTCTGTGGCTCAGGAAAAGGGCGACAGATGCTTCGTCCAAATCGAGGCTCAGTAAACTTTCCCTACAAGGGCAAGCTCCACTTTGGGGACAAGATTGTGAAGAACTTGGGCGACTCCAAAGGGAGGACAACTGCTGGAGGATCGCCCTAAGGGTCAGAAACAGGAAGGCCCACAGAGGACAGGTCAGAGAGTTTTGGAGATTCCAGCTATCTCGATTTGTTCCCTATCATAGGGGTCACAATGGAGCATGGGGCTTCAGATGGGGCTATTATGCTTCCCAACAAGCCCTGCCTAAGAAACCCCAATGAAGCCAGGCAGGCCCAGATGCAGGTGGCTATTGGAGGTCGGTTACAGCAGTTTTATTCCATCTGGGCCACAATTACAACCAACCAGTGGGTCTTGGAGATTATCCGCAATGGTTATGCGCTGAGGTTTGTGGGACCCCTAGCCAATGCTTTTGTTGCCTCACCCTTCAGGGCACTGGAGAAACAGGAAGCAGTAGGCTCAACTCTTCGGCGATTGGTACAACTGGGGGCGGTGGTACTGGTACCCAGAGACCAGTACGGCTCTGGTCGATACTCCATTTATTTAGTGGTGCCCAAGAAAGAGGGGGCTTTTTGGCCCATCCACAGTCATGAGCACGTAAACCAGTCCTTTGAGGGGTGTCTCATTTCCGAATGGAAACATTGGGCCTGATATTGAAGTGGGCAGGCTATGCACTATGGTGGCTCATAGCCTGCCTGACAACCCCCCCCCCCCCCAACCCGGATATTTACTTCCGAGCCAGAAGAAGTGAATATCTGGGTTAGCCTGGATGCCCCAGCAGCCGCAGAGGCTACACGGGTAGCAGCGATTTTCGTTGCTACCCGCATAGCCTCTCCATCTTAAAGATAGACAAGGATTTTTCTCACCTGTCTTTAAGACACAGAGGGCTAAGAGGTATAGCCCCCTTCCTCCGCCCCAGCTTTGGAATGCCCCTAACACGCCCCCGATGCTATGTGGGTAGCATCTGGGCATGTTAGGGACTTAGCAAGGATATTCGAAGGGCACTACCTGTGTAGGTGCCCTTCAAATATCCCGGATAAGGTCCTTACATGAGTAACTAAGGAAGTTACCTGTGTAAGGGCTTTTGAATATCGGGCCCATTGTATACAGTAATTTTAGCGATGAGACGGGGTGAATTCCTCTGCTCCCTGGATCTCATGGAGGCTTATCTTCACATTCCCATCAGACCAGATCACTAACAATTCCTGCGATTCGCATTGCCCATGGGTCATTTCCAGTTCCAGGCGTTGCCGTTCGGCCTGGTCACCGCACCACACACTTTCACAAAGGTCATGGTGGTGGTGGCAGCATTGCGGCAGGAGGGAATTCTTGTTCATCCTTATCAGGATGACTGTCTTATTCAGGTGAAATCGGAGGCAGCGGCATCCACCCTCCATGCAAAGGGGTGCTGGAGTTTCTGCAGCAGCTGGGCTGGGTGGTCAACCTCACCAAGAGTCAGCTTCAACCGGACCAGCGGCTGGTGTATCTTGGGCCCTGTTTGATATGGGTGCAGGGAGCATAAATCTGCCCAAGTAAAGTTGCAGAGGATATAGACACAGGTTTGCAAATTTCTGAGTATGAAGGTGCCATCAGCATGGTACTACATGCAGCTGCTGGGCTCGATGGCGGCAGCACTGGACCTGGTGCCATGGGCGTAAGCCCACATGCGCCTGCTGCAGCAAGCACTTCTGTCACGCTGGTCTCCTCAGAGCCATCTGTTATCCTGGACGTTGGTGTGTCTGAAAGAGGTGAGAACCAATTTGGACTGGTGGCTGGAGCCCGCTTACTTGAGGACAGGCATGCTGCTGGAACTGTCACAATGGATCTTGATGACCACAGATGCCAGTCTCACAGGCTGGGGAGCGCACTCTCTCTCTCAGGTGATGCAATGGTGCTGGTCCCTGGAGAAAGCTTCTTGATTGATCAACTGTCTCAACATGAGAGCGGTGGATTTGGCGCTGCGGAGTTTCCGTCCCCTAATCAAAGGGAAGGCATGTTGAGTCTTCTCTGACAATGCGATGACTGTAGCCTGTATCAACCTGCAGAGGGGCACAGGCAACGTAACCCTGTTGGAAGAGAGTCAGAGGCTCTTGTGGTGGGAAAAGGCACATCTGACGGCCTGGTTGGCAGCTCACGTTGCCGGGAGGGAAAATGTTCAGGCAGACTACCTAAGCTGGCGCACATCAGATCCCAGAGAATGGGAACTCAATGCAGCAGTATTTCACGATGACATGATGCACTGTGGGCAGCCAGTCATGGATCTTATGGCTACTCTGACTAACGCCAAGGCTGTCTGGTTTATCAGCAGGCACAGGGAACACATGTCTGAAGGGCTTGATGCTCTGGCTCAGGCTTGGCCGGCAGAGGAGCTTCTGTATGTTTTTGCACCATAGGTGCGCATCAGGCGGCTTGTTCGGCGGATTGAGGCACATGATGGCCCAGTGATTCTCACAGTGTTGGATTGGCAGCAGAGACTGTGGTACGCGGATCTCACTTGTCTTCTGATCGATAGCCCTTGGCGGTTGCCCGATAGGATCAATCTGCTATGTCACAGGTGAATTGATTCTTGCTTCTCCAGGACCAAGCAGGAAGTCAGTTCTCACATATGGGTGACGTCGGCGCCGACGGAGCCCTCATGCGGAGCATTTCCCCAGCTTTCAAAGAAAACCTTTGGGAACGCAGCGCGCATGCGCTGCCCCCTTCCTGCCCAAGGGTGCCATCTTGCTCAGTCTTTTTCCGTGGAGCCCAACGGATGTAGTTTATGTCACCTGGGAAAAGTTGATTTCTTTTTTTCCTACGATTTTTCGCGTTTTTTTGTCTGGTTCGACGCCGGTTTCCCATCCCACCTCGGCTTGGTACACCGGTATCGAGTCCAGAACTTCTTTTTTGCTTTTTGTCCTTTGTGACTAGTGTTCGCGCTTTTCTGTTATTTTCACTGGCAGCCCGGTCTTTTGACCTTGCAGGGGCCCTTTTCCCCCAATGGCTGCCAGCGGGTTTAAAAAATGTGATCGGTGTAAGAAAATTATGTCTCTCACCGATACACATGACTGCTCCCTCCGATGCCTCGGGCCCGACCATGACCCGCTGGTCTGTGGCCTGTGTGGCAAGATATCGTCAAAGGCGCTTCGGAGCCGTCAGCATCAACGTGAAATAATTTTTTTCTGAGTCCGCGTCCAGCTGGGCCTGGACTTCATCAGATGCCTTGACATCTCGGGAGTCCGACCCCAAGCGCCGTCGTGGGTCCCCTGAGAGGGGGTCTCCCGCCCGGGAGTAAAAAAGGAAGAAGAAGCTTGTGAGGGCGGCATCAGTGGAGGCACCTGGGTCCTCGAGGGCCAGGTCACATAGCCCTGACCGCCGTCCCGGGCTCTTGGAGTCGGAGAGGCCGTCCAAACTACCTCGCCTGGAGCCGGAGTCCCCAAGTCATGTAAGTTCTGTTGTCCTCTTTGACTCTCCTCTGGGAGAACTGACATCGGGCCCCAAGTTGGGGGCTGCTGAGTCTCCTCAGCTTGGACTTAGGCTGACGGCCCTGGAGAGCAGCCTGGCTGCCTTCATGGAGCAGCAGTGGGTACTGATCACCGGTCTTACCGGTGCATCTGCCCCGACCACCGGGACTTCGACGTCCAAGTCGACCCCGGAGGCCGAGCCGATCCTAGAGTCCATCAAGTCTCGAGTCGATCCTCGGCCAAGGTCTCCCTCGACCTCCCGTACGGGGCCAAGGTCGTCGACACCGGTGCCCTCGGAGTCGGGCGGATGGCATCGAGGCTCACACGGCCGGAGCCACTTGACGACTTCTCGGAGGGGTCAGCGTGAGAGATGGAGGACGAAGAGTCTCCTGACACCTTCTGGACCCGGTGCGTCCCATCGGACTCCCCGGAGTCGGAGCCTTGGAGACGGTCCCCCCCAGAGGATACCCGGTTCTCGGATTTCGTCAGGGACATGGCCGAGGCTTTGGCATTCCGTGCGTACGCCAAAGAGGAGCCTCGAGCCAAGGAGCTCGATGCCCTCCAGTATGATTTTCCTCCGAAGGAAGCCTTTACTGTACCGGTTCCTCCGATGCTGGAACGGCTGCTCTTCCGTTTGTGGGAGGCACCAGCCTCGGCGCCGGTTCTTAGCAAGTGGGTCGATTCCATTTATCGAGTCCATAAGAGCCCTGGGTTCCAGAAGGCGCAGCTACCGCACAAATCCATGGTTGTGGAATCGGCCATGCACAGGCTCAAGAGCCAAAAAATGTACTCCTCGGTGCCTCCCGACCAGGAGGCCCGGAACCTGGATGCCCTCGGTAGAAAGTGCTTCCAGGACTCTATGCTGTCTTGCCATATCCAGACTTACCAGCTGTACATTGGCATGTACTTACGGGACCTGGCAAAGGAGATTGCCGGGTTCTCGGCTGGCCTTTCCGAGGAACCCTTGCAGAGATTCAAAACCTTGTCTTCAGGGATCCGAGAGTGCTCGAAGCTTATATCTCGAGCAGCCTATGACGGCTTCGAGGCTTTGGCCTGGGTAGCAGCGGCTGGCATCGGTGCACGCCGTCAGGCCTGGCTACAGTCGTCTGACCTGGAGTCATGGGTACAGGATAAGTTGTTTGATGTCCCGTGCCGAGGTGACAACCTATTCGGCAAGCCCATGCTTGAAAAGGCTGCAGAAATCGAGACAGAGACTCTCACCAGGACAAGTAATTTCAGTTTGTTCAATGTAAACCGCACTGATGCAGAATAGCGCGGTATATAAGAGAATGTAAATAAATAAATAAGACTGTCCAGAAAGACTTCTGCCCCTTCTCAAAAAAAGAAGGGCTTGGGAAGGAAGCCCTTTTTCCCGAGGAAGGGTGCTGCCTACAAAACCTACCCTCAATATCAGGCCTCTCCAGCTCCCCAACAGGGCCAGAGGCCAAAGGGCAGGGGCATGAGCCCCATAGGCAGAAAAAACCCAAGCCCCCAGCTCCGGCTCCTGCTCCTGCTCAGCAGGGAGGGGTTTTTAGACTTCCACAGCATAGCCTCTCCTCCGCCGGTGGCTCCACTCAGCACAGGAGGTTGGCTGACCCTATACGCATACCGGTGGCCAGCCATCACAGGGGATACTTGGGTACTGAGCATAGTCCAAAAGGGCTATATGCTCCATTTCCACTAGCTACCCCCTTCCTACTATCCAGGGGAGCCTCCAAGACTCCCTCTACACAGGAACCTCCTCCTTCAGAAGTTGGCAAGTCTCCTAAAGGAACAGGCGGTGGAACCGGTGCCCCACCACCTGAAAGGGTAAGGCTTCTACTCCATGTACTTCCTAGTACCAAAAAGAACAAGAGGCCTCAGGCCTATCCTAGACATGCGAAATCTGAAAAAGTTTCTAGAGAGGGAAAAGTTCAAAGTGCTTACCCTTGGGATACTGCTGCCCTACCTCCAGCAGGGAGACTGGCTATGCTCCTTAGACCTAAAGGATGCTTATGCTCATTCATACAGACCACAGACAATACCTCAGATTTGTAGTGGGAGGAAACCATTTTCAGTACAGGGTACTTCCCTTTGGCCTAACCTCTGCCCCCAGAGTTTTCACCAAATGCCTGGCGGTGGTGGTGGCTTTTCTCAGGAATCGGGGGATTTTTGTCTTCCCATACCTGGATGACTGGCTAATCAGGGGCCAGTCTCTCCAGCAGGCCCAACAGGCCACTCTTCGCACTGTCTCTCTTCTTCAGCATCTGGGTTTTGTCATAAACTACGCAAAGTCCACTTTGCTCCCCTCTCAGAACTTAGACTTTATAGGGGCCAGGTTGGACACCCTTCAGGCAAGAGCTTACTTGCCCGAGGACAGGGCCCACAGACTTATGGACTTGGCCAACCAGTTCCAAAGCAATTCTCGTGTTTCCACCAGGCACTACCTGCGGCTCCTGGGCCACATGGCATCCACGGTACATGTGACCCCGAATGCCCATCTGCACATGCGGGCTGCTCAATGGTGCCTCAGATCAGTGGACATAAGCCACCGGCGACCTCCGAGACAGGGTAAAGGTGTCCAGACGACTTCTGAACTCCTTACAGTGGTGGCTACATCTGCCCAACCTTCTCAGGGGTGTACCTTTTCAGGCTCCAGCACACACAAGGGTGCTGACAACAGATGCTTCCTTAATGGGCTGGGATGCACATTGCCAGGGCACGTGCACTCAAGGCCTGTGGTCCCCTCGGGAGGCCACACAGCAGATCAACCTTTCAGAGCTACGAGCAATCCGCTTAGCTCTGCAAACCTTCTGCCATGTTCTTTCTCAACAGTCTGTCCTAGTTCAGATGAACAATCAGGTGGCAATGTTCTACGTGAACAGACAAGGGGGCACAGGGTCCAGGCCCCTATGTCAGGAGGCACTGGACCTATGCTCCTTTGCAGTCCGACAAGGCATGTTTCTCAAAAAGGTTTATCTACCTGGTCAAGAGAACTTCCTAGCAGACAAGCTAAGCAGGATTCTCCAGCCTCACGAATGGCAGTTGAATCCATTGGTGGTCCAGCAGATCTTCCTCTGCTGGGGACTTCCATCCATCAGTCTCTTTGCAAGTCCACTAAATCGTCAGCTGCCCAGGTTTTGCTCCAGACAGCCGCATCCCCTGAGGATGGCAGCAGATGCTTTTCTAATCTCTTGGTCTATGGGCCTCCTGTATGCGTTTCCTCCCACACCCCTGGTGGCCCGAACTCTGTTCAAGATCCTCCAGGACAAGGCCTTGGTGATTCTGGTAGCCCCCAGATGGCCGAGGCAGCCGTGGTTTCCACTTATTCTGCAGTTGGTGGTGGAAGCTCCGTTCCCTCTGGGGCTACAACACGATATCCTTTCTCAGGAGCAGGGTTCCCTTCTGCACCTCAACCTCAGGTCCCTCAATCTGATGGCCTGGCTGCTGAAAGGATAGTGCTAGCTCCCTTACTTCTACCTAAGGAGGTTGAGGAGAGGTGGTCTTGGCCTCTAGGAGGCAGTCCACCAGAAAGTCCTATGCTCTCAAGTAGCTTATGGTTTATGGTATGGTGTGCTCAGCGCAATGAAGATCCTTTCTCGTGCCTTGTGCCAGTAGTACTGCAGTATCTCCTTCACCTTTCAGACCTAGGCCTTAAGTCTAACTCTGTTCGGATCCACCTCAGTGCTTTGTCAGCGCACCACTCAACTGTGGAAGGGCATTCTCTGTCAGTTCACCCCTTGGTGTCCAGATTTCTCAGAGGCCTGCTTCTTCTCAAGCCTCCGGTTCGTCCACCGGCGACTGAGTGGGATTTGAACGTGATCTTGCAGCAACTTACTCGCCCACCGTTTGAGCCGATGGCTACTTGCCATTTGCGCTTTCTCTCTTGGAAAGCACTCTTCCTGGTGGCTCTTACCTCAGCCAGACGTGTGAGTGAGCTACAAGCTCTAGTTTCTGATAGACCATTCACGCGGTTCTATAGGAACAGGGTGGTCCTACGGACCCATCCCAAGTTCCTCCCAAAAGTGGTCTTCTCTTTCCACCTCAATCAGGAGGTGGTTCTTCTGACCTTTTTTCCCAGGCCGCATGCCAGCCGGGCGGAAACACTCTTGCATACCCTGGACTGTAAAAGGGCGTTGTCCTTTTATATAGAACGTACGCAGGAGCATCGAAGGGCTACTCAGCTCTTCATCTCGTTTGACCCTAATAGGATGGGGTTACCTGTCTCCAAGCGTACGTTGTCCACTTGGGTAGCAGATTGCATCGCCTGGGCGTACAGGGCAGCTGACCTCCCCTTGCAGGGTCGGGTCAGGGCGAAAGCCGCGTCAGTAGCTCATCTCCACTCTGTTCCGTTGGCAGACATCAGCTGGGCCGCAACTTGGTCTTCCAGCCAGACTTTTTGCAGCCCATTACTGCCTGGAGAGAGAGTCCCGGCGGGACAGTGTTTTCGACCAGGCGGTACTCTGTAATCTCTTTGAGGTTTAGGCAACTCCTACACTCTGGCCCTTTGTGTTGGGCTACCGTACGGGGTGTGTTCTCAGAGAAAATTCTTATCACGGATGCTGAGGCTCTTGAGAGGGGGCCATTTTTTCAGCTCTGGGTTCATGGTAGCCTAGAGCTGGAGAGTCCCATATGTGAGGACTGACTTCCTGCTTGGTCCTGGAGAAAGCGTAGATCTCCAGGAACAAGCAGGTATGTAGTCATCACATATGGGTATTGTCGGTACCGACAGAGCCTGTGCGGGAACGCTCCCCAGCGTCCAATTAGGAAGCTTATGGGAGCATCCCACAGCACCTGCGTGCTGCCTTCCTGCCTTTCCCAACTGCCTCTCTCCAGTTCTTCGTTTTCCGCGGAGCCAGCAGGTCGTGTTCCTGTCACCGCAGAAAATTTTCCTTCTTTTTTGTGGTCGCGTCTGCCTTCCTCGACGCTTTACTAGTACCGCCGTTTTTTTCTTTCTTTCTTTTCTTTAAAACAACAACAAAAAAATTCTTAGTACTTTTTTTCCCATTTTTTCCAGGTGCATGTGCCATTTTTGGGCCTTAGGCACAAAATTTTTTCCATAATGGAAAAACCCTCTTCGGGTTTTAAAAAAGTGCACCAAGTGTGGTGGTACCATATCCATCACCGACAACCATGAGTGGTGTCTGAAATGTTTAGGTCCTGACCATTCCATTTCGGAATGTATGGCCTGTGCCATGATGTCCAAGAGAGGTCGACAGAACCGAGCTGCCAAGCTCAGTACCCTGTTTCCCTCTGATGCAGCTTCGGTGGCATCGACGTCTTCCAGGGCTTCGTCTTCCTCCCGTGGATCTCAGGTAACTAAACACAAGTCTAGCCGGTCCTCAAAGGGTAGATCTTCTAAGCATCGAGATGCCTCTGGCGTTGCCCTTGAGGATTCTGCACTGGCAAAATTTCCGCGGCGGAAGGCTTCGGCTTCCAAAGCATTATCGGGGCTCCAGGACGTTCTCCAGGCCTCAACCTCGGCAGATCTACTGATGCCATGCTCTGGGGTACCGGCGATCTTCTCTGGTACCGACATCCAGGCATCGGCAGTGTCGATAGACCAGAGAGTCCTGGCTATTGAGCGCAGTCTGGCGGCTCTCCTTGCGGCATCGACGCCCTCGGAACCGCATCAGACATTTCAACCGGTACCGGCTCCGGCACCGGTATCGGTACCGGTACCGATAGCATAGACATAGACATCGGTGTCCGCATTGCCGGCACCCAGTCATCCGATGCCTTCCGGTACCGATACTCTGGTATCGATTATTCCCGGTACCGACTTCGGTCGGTACGGGTATCGGGCTCTTCAAGAGCACCCGGACAGGCGGTACTTCGAGTCCTCAGAGGAATCTGAAGATTCTTATAGTTCTGTCGATGTAGGAATGCTTCTCCCAGAGGAACCCTCCTCCCCTAAGCGCAGGATGTCTCCTCCAGAAGATATTTCCTTTCAGGATTTTATCAGGGAGGTGGCTCGGGGTCTCTCCATTACTGTGGCCCCTGAAACAGAGCCCAGAGCAAAGGAGTTGGAAATTTTACAATATCCCAAAACTCCTAAGGAGGCAGCTACCTTGCCCATCCATGAGATCTTGCATGATCTTATGTTAAGAATGTGGGAGACACCTCTTCTCCAGGACCAAGCAGGAAGTCAGTCCTCACATATGGGTGACGTCGGCGCCGACGGAGCCCTCGCGGAGCAATTTTCCCCAGCTTTCAAAGAAAGCCTTTGGGAATTGCAGCGCGCATGCGCGGTCGCCTTCCCGCCCAAGGGTGCCATCTTAGCCAGTCTTCTTTTTTCCGCGGAGCCCTACAGACGTACCCGTCTTGTCCCCGCGAAAAAGTTGATTTTATTCGTAATTTTCTCTTTTTTCCTTCGGTTCGACGCCGGTCTTTTTCCCGCCCGGACTCGCGACGCCGGTCACGAGTCCTCTTCTTCTTTTCGGTTTTTCTGATTTAGTCAGTTTCGTTTTCGGTTTTTTCACTGGCAGCCCGGTCCTTTGACCTCACAGGGGCCCTTTTTCCCCCGATGGCTGCCAGTGGTTTCAAGCGGTGTGGTCAGTGTGACCGAAATATGTCACTAACTGACACACACGATAATTGCCTCCGCTGCCTGGGCCCGGATCATGAAGAAATGATCTGTGGGGCCTGTGGCAAAATGTCCTCCAAAGCGTTGAGAAGTCGGCGGCATCAGCGGGATAGGATCTTCGCTGACCCCAGCCGTACCCGGACCTCGTCGGAGGCCTCGGCGTCCAGAGGTTCCAGTTCGGACCGTCGCCGGAGTTCCTCCGACAGGGGTTCTCCCTCCGGGGACCATCGACGGAAGGTGAAACCCGCGAGGGCGGCGTCGGTGGACGCTCCTGGCTCCGCGAGGGCCAGGTCGCATAGCCCCGATAGCCGTCCCGGGTCCTTGGAGAAGGAGCACCTCTCGAAGCGACCTCGCATGGAGTCGGAGCTGCCTGCTCGGGTAACTCCTGTGGTCCTTCTGGACTCGCCTCCGAGACCGCCGACGTCGGGGCCTGAGTCGGGGGCTGCTGGGTCACCTGAGGTCGGACTCAGGTTGACGGCCTTGGAGAGCAGACTGTCTGCCTTCATGGACCAGCAGCGGGCACTGCTCGCTAGCCTCGCTGGCGCCGCTGCCCTGACCGCCGGGACGTCGACGTCTAAGTCGACCCCGGAGACTGAGCCGATCCTCGAGTCCATGCGAACTCGAGTCGATCCTCGGTCGAGGTCACCCTCGGCCTCCCGTTCGGGACCGAGGTCACCGACGCCGACTCCCTCGGCGTCGGGGCGGCCGGCGCCGTGGCCTGCCCGGGCCGACCCCACCGATTCCTCGTCGGAGTCGGTCTGGGAGTCTGAAGAGGAAGAGTCACCTCGGACTCACCTGAGTCCGAACCTCGGAAGCAGTCCCCCCCGGAGGATGCCCGGTTCTCGGACTTCGTCAGGGATATGGCCAAGGCTTTGGCCTTCCCTGCGGATCCCGAGGAGGAGCCTCGAGCCGAAGAGCTCGACGCCCTCCAGTATGACTCTCCCGCCAGGGAACACTTTACTGTACCGGTTCCTCCCATGCTGGAACGACTACTCTTCCGCATGTGGGAGAGTCCAGCCTCCTCGCCGGTCCTGAGCAAGCGGGTCGATTCTATCTATCGAGTCCGCAAGAGCCCTGGCTTCCAAAAAGCACAGCTACCACACCATTCCATGGTAGTGGAATCGGCCATGCATCGTCTTAAGAGCCAGAAGATGCACTCCTCGGTGCCTCCTGGCAGGGAGGCCCGTAACCTGGATGGCCTTGGTAAGAAGTGTTTCCAGGGCTCTATGCTTGCGTGTCGTGTCCAGACCTACCAGCTATACATGGGCATGTATCTCCGAGACCTGGCTAAAGAGCTAGCCGGATTCTCCGCTGGGTTGTCCGAGGAACCTTTGCGGAGGTTCCTAGCCTTGTCCACTGGCATTCGGGAATGCTCAAAATTCATATCCCGAGCAGCCTATGATGGCTTTGAAGCATCGGCTCGAGTGGCCGCAGCCGGCATCGGTGCCCGCCGACAGGCTTGGCTTCAGTCGTCTGACCTTGAGCCCTGGGTGCAGGACAAGTTGGTCGATGTCCCCTGCCGAGGTGAAATCCTCTTTGGCAAACCTATGGACGAGAAGGCTGCACAACTTGAGACAGAGACTCTCACCAGGACTAGGCTTTCTAGGAAGACCTCCGCCCCTTCCCAGAAAAAGAAGGGCTCGGGAAAGAAGTCCTTTTACCCGAGAAAGGCAGCTGCCTTTAAACACTACCCCCAATATCAGGCCCCCGCAGCTCCCCAACAGGGCCAGCAGGCCAAGGGACGGGGTAACGGGTCCCGTAGGCAGCAAGCCCCCAAGCCTGCACCACCAGCCCCTGCTCAGCAGGGTGGGGGCTTTTGACTCCTTCAGCATAGCCTCTCCCCCTCCGCTGGCTCCTCCCAGCACCGGAGGCCGGCTGGTTCACTTCGCCCACAGGTGGTCCAACATCACTTCAGATGCCTGGGTGCTTCAAGTCGTAAGAGAAGGCTATCTTCTCCACTTCCACCAGGTCCCTCCCTCCTATTTCCCGGGAGAACCTCCACGACTCCCTCTGCACAGGGACTTACTCCTTCAGGAGTTAGCAGGTCTTCTACAGGAACAGGCGGTGGAACCGGTGCCCCACCACCTGAGAGGTCAAGGCTTTTATTCCAGGTATTTTCTAGTACCAAAAAGGACAGGAGGCCTCAGACCCATCCTGGACTTGCGCAACCTCAACAGGTTCCTCGTGCGGGAAAAGTTCAAAATGCTTACCCTTGGAATCCTTCTGCCCTACCTCCAGCAGGGAGATTGGCTATGCTCCTTGGATCTAAAGGATGCCTACACGCACATCCTCATCCACCCAAGCCACCGCCAATACCTAAGGTTTGTGGTGGCAGGAAATCATTACCAGTACAGAGTACTGCCCTTTGGCCTGTCCTCCGCACCGCGAGTCTTCACAAAATGTCTCGCGGTGGTGGCGGCCCATCTCCGGCTTCACGGCCTCTGTCTTTCCGTACCTCGACGACTGGCTCATCAGAGCAGCGTCCGCTCCGGATGTCACCAACGCCACACACCGCACGGTGACTCTTCTGCAGTACTTGGGCTTTGTCATAAACTTCGCAAAGTCCACTTTGCTCCCCTCACAGGATCTCGAGTTCATCGGCGCAAGACTGCACACTCCTCAGGCACGAGCTTTCCTGCCTCTCGACAGGGCTCAACGGCTCATGGACCTAGCGGGCCGTTTTCGCAGCCAGCTCCTGGTCTCCGCCAGGCGCTTCCTGAGACTGCTCGGCCATATGACTTCCACCGTCCATGTGACCCCCAATGCCCGCCTGAATATGCGGCCTGCTCAATGGTGCCTTCGCAAGCAGTGGCAACAAGCCACAGGCGGCCTAGCAGACCTAGTGCGCGTCTCCGAGCCGCTGGCCTCGTCTCTCCGGTGGTGGCTTCATCGGCCGAACCTGGTACTCGGCATGCCTTTTCAGTCACCTCAGCCGGCCCAGGTGCTGACGACAGATGCGTCCCTCCTGGGTTGGGGAGCACATTGCCAAGGGGCGCGTACTCAGGGCCTCTGGACCCCGTGGGAGTCTGCTCAGCAGATCAACTTCCTGGAGCTCAGAGCGATCCGCCTGGCTCTCAAGGCTTTCTCCCACCTGACCTCTCACCAGTCCGTCCTTGTCCAGACGGACAATCAAGTCGCCATGTTCTACGTGAACAAGCAGGGGGGCACGGGCTCCTTCCTTCTCTGTCGGGAAGCACAGAAGCTCTGCTCTTGGGCCGTCAGTCACGGCGTTCTTCTCAAGGCAGTTTATCTCCCAGGCCAAGAAAATTGCCTGGCGGACAAACTCAGCAGGATCCTCCAGCCGCACGAGTGGCGCCTGGATCCCTTGGTAGTTCAGAAGCTCTTTCTAAAGTGGGGCCTCCCCACGATGGATCTCTTTGCCAGTCCTCTCAACCGGCAACTTCCTCGCTTCTGCTCTCGCCAGCCGCATCCCCTTCGAGTTGCGGCCGACGCTTTTCTACTCTCATGGTCGGAGAGCCTTCTGTATGCTTTTCCTCCCATCCCGCTAGTCTCTCGAACTCTTTTCAAGGTTCTCCGAGACAAAGCTTCCATGATCCTGGTGGCCCCTTGCTGGCCCAGACAGCCGTGGTTTCCACTCCTGCTGCAATTAGCGGTAGAGGATCCATTCCCTCTGGGGTTTCAACCGGATCTCCTCACTCAGGATCAGGGGTCCCTGCTACACCCCAACCTCAGATCTCTCAATCTAATGGCCTGGCTGCTGAGAGGGTAGTCCTTGCTCCCCTTCTCCTGCCGGCAGAGGTGGAGGAGGTCGTCCTAGCTTCGTGACGACCTTCTACCCGCAAATGCTACGCCCTTAAATGGCGTAGTATTTCCGTTTGGTGTACCCAACAGTCTCAGGATCCCTTCTCCTGCCCGGTGTCGGTGATCTTGCAGTACTTGCTATACCTCTCTAATCTGGGACTTAAGTCCAACTCCGTCAAAGTTCACCTCAGTGCTCTTTCAGCACATCATGTGCCGGTGGACGGCAGACCTCTTTCCAGCGACCCTCTCGTAGCGAGGTTTCTCCGATGTCTCCTTCTACTTAAACCACCTCTGCGCCCGCCAGCGCCTGACTGGGACCTGAATGTGGTTTTACAGCGGATCACCTGTCCGCCTTTTGAACCTATGGCTACCTGTTCTCTCCGTTTTCTTTCTTGGAAAACATTGTTCTTGATAGCCCTCACTTCCGCTAGACGCGTAAGTGCATTGCAGGCCCTCGTGTCTGATCCCCCTTACACTCGGTTCTACAAAAATAGGGTAGTCCTACGGACTCACCCAAAATTTCTTCCAAAAGTGGTCTCCCCTTTTCACATCAATCAGGAGGTGGTACTTCCGACCTTCTTTCCCAGACCACACTCCAGCCGAGCTGAAATGGTCCTCCATACCCTGGACTGTAGAAGAGCATTGAACTTCTACCTTGACCGTACGCGGGAGCACCGTAAAGCTGCTCAGCTTTTTGTGTCTTTTGATCCCAATAAATTGGGACTCCCGGTCTCCAAGCGTACTCTGTCCATCTGGGTTGCGGACTGTATCACTTGGGCTTATGGGGCAGCCGGACTCTCCTTGGATGGTCGAGTCACGGCTCATTGTGTCCGGGCAAAGGCTACGTCAGTGGCTTACCTCCGCTCTGTTCCGCTGGCAGACATCTGCCGGGCCGCTACTTGGTCTTCGAGCCAGACTTTTGCGGTCCATTACTGTCTCGAGAGGGAGTCCCGCAGGGACAGTGCTTTCGGACAGGCAGTCCTCCGTAATCTCTTTGAGGTTTGAGCAACTCCTACCCTCCATCCCGGATGTGGGCTACCGGTGGGTAATAATTCAGCGAAGATTCCTTCCTTCTGTGCTGCTGAGCTAGAGGGAGCTCATTTTTGTGCTTAGGGTCTCCGGTAGCCTTAAGCTTGGGAGTCCCATATGTGAGGACTGACTTCCTGCTTGGTCCTGGAGAAAGCGTAGTTACTCACCTGTAACAGGTGTTCTCCAGGAGCAGCAGGAATCAGTCCTCACAACCCTCCCTCCTCCCCTTGGAGTTGCAATCATCTGCTTAAGTTTTTTTGCAAATTTTTATGCTGTCTTTTTTAGCTATGTCATCTGACTGGCTAAGATGGCACCCTTGGTCGGGAAGGCGACCGCGCATGCGTGCTGCAATTCCCAAAGGCTTTCTTTGAAAGCTGGGGAAAATTGCTCCGCGAGGGCTCCGTCGGCGCCGACGTCACCCATATGTGAGGACTGATTCCTGCTGCTCCTGGAGAACACCTGTTACAGGTGAGTAACTACGCTTTACCACCTCGCCTCATTCTCGTAGACTGGATACTCTGTATCAAGTCCCTCCTTGTCCTGGTTTCCAAAAGCCTCATCTTCCTCACCACTCTATTGTAGTGGAATCAGCTATGAGAAGGATCAAGAGTGCAAAGAGACATGCCTCTAATCCTCCAGGACGTGAGTGCAGAACTTTGGATGATTTTGGACGTCGTGTCTTCCAAGCTTCCATGCTTTCTGCCAGGATCAGTTTCTATACTCTATACATGGGAATGTTCCTAAAGGAAGTCACAGGTGATTTAGAGGCTTTGAGTCCTCTTCTTCCTGAGGATAGAAGGCAGGATTTTCTCACATTGGTCAAACATGCCCAAGATGTTTCTAAATTTGTCAACCGTGCAGCTTTTGACTGTTTTGAGTGCATAAGCAGAACCTCTGCCATTGCCAAAGGTGCACGTAGAATTGCTTGGCTCCAGGCATCTGATCTGGAGCTCTGGGTACAAGACAAACTGGGAAATATCCCTTGTACTGGTGAGAACCTGTTTGGTAAAGATTGGCAAGAAAAAGCCAATGAGTTGGATGCTGACAACTCCACCTTGGACAGATTATTCAAGTCCACAGCTGATCCTGCTAGAAAGAAATCTTTCAAGAAACCATTCTTTTCTAAAAAGAAAAGATATTATCCTGGTTATTCTCAGCAGGGATGTTCTGCAGGTCATCTTGTCAGGAAAGGTCAGCAACCACCCAAACAAAGGAAGGCAAAGACTGCTAAGCCTCAGCTGTCCCAGCCTCCACAAGGCCTTTGACTTTCAGCTAGAGAACATAGCCTTCCTGGCTCTCGTTGGACCAGAGCCTTCCACCATTCCAGGAAGGTTGTGTCACTTTGCCCCCAGATGGGGGCAGATAACAGCAGAGCATTGGACACTCTCCATCATAAAAGAGGGATACAAGCTTCATTTTTCGAGCATGCCCCTTCCCACAATGATAAGGCAGTTCAATTCTCCGGCCTCTCTCATCAACCTGTTAGGTCAGGAGGTCACTATGCTTCTTGCCCAAGGGGCAATAGAAGAAGTACCCATCCATCAGCAGGGTACAGGGTTTTACTCCCCCTATTTCCTTATCCCAAAGTAAATAGGGGGATACAGACCTATCTTGGACCTCAGAGAATTGAACAAATTCCTTGTCAAAGAGAAATTCAAGATGATTTCTCTTGGAACTCTGCTGCCATACCTTCAGAGTCAGGATTGGCTTTATTCTCTAGATCTCCAAGATGCGTACACCCATGTTCTCATCCATCCAACTCACAGAAGGTTCCTTCGGTTCCTTTTTCAAGAAAAGCACTACCAATACAGGGTGCTTCCATTTGGCCTGGCCTCAGCACCAAGGGTGTTCACGAAATGCATGGCTGTGGTAGCAGCATTTCTCCGCACTCTAGGGATATTCGTCTTCCCCTACTTAGACGACTGGCTCATTCGAGCCCCAACAGAGTCAGAGGCCAGGACTTCTCTATCCTGTACAATGCGTATCCTTCAGTATTTGGGTCTGGTAATAAACATCCCAAAATCCAGTCTAACTCCCACTTAGTCTTTAGAGTTCATAGGAGCGTTGCTGGATACCAGAATGACAAGGGCTTATCTCCCCCAGGCCCGTTGCCTTCGCATGGTGCAGTTAGCTTCTCAAGCAGTGCTAAAACCTCATCTCACTGCCCGAGAAATGCTACAACTACTAGGCCACATGGCATCTGCTGTGCATGTGGTTTCCTATGCTCGCCTCCATATGAGGGCAGCCCAGTGGACTTTATCCACTCAATGGACCCAGGCATCAGGATGCCTGTCAGACAAAATAGCAAACACTGGTTGCCTTATTTTGTCCCTCCAGTGGTGGAAGTCCACTCAAAACCTGTTGCTGGGGTCCCCTTTTCAACAACCCTTACCCCAGGCAACTCTCACAACAGATGCTTCTCCGATGGGTTGGGGAGCTCATCTGCAAGACCTCTCCAGCCAAGGCACCTGGTCTCCTCAGGAGACTCATCTACACATCAATCTCATGGAGCTCAGAGCAATCTTCCTTGCTCTTTGAGTGTTCCACACCCTGCTCAGCTACAAGACAGTCCTCATTCATACGGACAATCAAGTAGCCATGTTCTACGTGAACAAGCAGGGGGGGACAGGCTCTCTGTCGCTTTGCAATGAAGCTTTGCGACTAAGGGCCCTCGCCAGAGAGCATCAGATTAATCTCCTGGCAGTGTATCTTCCAGGCATACAAAACTCTTGGGCAGACAGACTCGGTCGAATTCTGCTTCCACATGAGTGGTCTCTGCATGCAGACCAGGTGGCCAAGATTTTTCAAATTTGGGGAACCCCGGACATAGACCTCTTTGCAAGTCCGTGGAATGCCAAACTTCCCCGGTTCTGTTCCAGAATTCCGGCTCAGGGGGCTCAAGCCAGGGATACTTTCCTCCTTTACTGGGGTCAAGACTTCCTGTATGCCTTTCCACCCATTCCCCTAATTCCCAAAACCCTGTTCAAGCTTCAGAGAGACAGAGGCCATATGATTCTCATAGCTCCACATTGGCCACGGCAAGTGTGGTACCTTCTGCTTCTACATCTCTCTCAAGCTCCCTCCCTGGATTTAGGGTCTGCTCCAGATCTCCTATCTCAGGAGGACAGAATGTTATGGCATCCCAATCCCCAGTCTCTGCATCTGAGGGCTAGGTTTGTTGAAGGCCTAGATCTCCATGATCTTAACCTCCCTCAGCAAATAAAGGATATCCTTTATGCTTCCAGGAAGCCTTCCACAAGATGCTGTTATGCTTTCAAGTGAAAAGGTTTACCATATGGTGTTCGCAGAAGGGTCTTAACCCCATTGCCATACCTCTGTAATCATTACTGGAGTACCTCCTTCATTTATCCAATGCAGGACTTAAGACTAACTCAGTGAGGGTCTATTTGAGTGCTATTGCAGCTTCCTTCAAGCCTCTAAATGGACAAACTATTTCCTCCCATCCTCTTATATCAAGATTTATGAGAGGCCTTCTGCTAACTAAGCCTCCCATTAAGCCTCCTCCTGTGGCATGGGACTTAAATTTTGGTTCTTGGTCAGCTCATGGAGCCACCTTTCGAACCCTTAGCTACTACCTCCTTGAAATTCCTTTCTTGGAAGGTTATCTTTCTCATTGCAATCACATCAGCACGTCGTATCAGTGAGTTGCAAGCACTAGTAACTGATCCACCTTATACAAGGCTCCATCATGACAAGGTAGTCCTTAGGACTCATGCACGCTTTATGCCAAAGGTGGTCTCGCCCTTTCATCTAAACCAAGCGGTCTACCTCCCTGTGTTCTTTCCAAGGCCTCATGCATCAAATGCAGAAAGGAACCTTCATACTTTGGACTGTAAAAGAGCTTTAGCCTTTTACCTACAAAGAACACAGCAACATAGAAAGTCCTCTCAACTCTTTGTTGCTTTTGATCCTTCTCATTTGGGACTTCCAGTCTCCAAGAGAACACTATCTAACTGGATTGCTCAGTGTATTTCCTTTGCCTATCAGAGTAAGAATCTTCCTCTAGAGGGCCATGTCACAGCTCACAATGTGAGAGCCATGGCAGCTTCAATGGCTCATCTGCACTGTGTCTATTGACGACATCTGTCGAGCAGTAACCTGGGCCTCGTTTCATACCTTCACAGCCCATTACTGCTTGGACGAGGACTCCCACCAGGATGCCTTGTTTGGTCAGGCTGTTCTCCAACATCTGTTCCATACTTAATCAACTCCTACCCACCATCCCTGGTAGGATGCCAGAGATCCATGGGGGGAAGTGGAGCCCTTCTCAGGGACGCACAACTTTTGGGGTCTCTCCCTGGCATCTAAAGCTAGGAAGTCCCCATATGTGAGGACTACATTCCTGCTTGTTCCTGGAGATAGCATAGTTACTCACCTGTAACAGGTGATCTCCGGGAACAGCAGGAATTTAGTCCTCACAACCCACCCACCTCCCCTAGGAGTTGTATCTCTCTATCTCTTTCCCTTTCCCTCTCTCTCTCTTTGTCTCAGCTTTAAAACTCAACTGGAGAGAGGCAGTTGGGAAAGGCGGGAAGGCAGCACGCAGGCGCTGTGTGATGCTCCCAAAAGCGTTCTAATTGGACGCTAGGGAGCGTTCCCGCGCAGGCTCCGTCGGTACCGACGATACCCATATGTGAGGACTAAATTCTTGCTGTTCCTGGAGATCATCTGTTACAGGTGAGTAACTATGCTTTACTCACCTGTAACAGGTGTTCTCCAGGAGCAGCAGGAATCGGTCCTCACGACCCTCCCTCCTCCTCTGGAGTTGGAGTTCTATCCTTCATTTTGACTTTTGCTGTCTTTTAGTTGGGTCATCTGACTGAGCTTGGGCAGGAAGGGGACAGCACATGCGCCCTGCATTCCCAAAGGCTTTCTTTGAAACATGGGGAAATGCTCCGCACGAGGGCTCCGTCGGCGCCAATGTCACCAATATGTGAGGACTGATTCCTGCTGCTCCTGGAGAACACCTGTTACAGGTGAACAACTACGCTTTACGGCTTGGCTCTTGAGAAGGCAAGGTTGCAGCGCAGGGGCTACTCAGCAAAAGTCATTTCTACCATGCTGAGGTTCCAAAAGCATTCCACCATGCTTGCTTATGTCCGAGTGTGGCGTATATTCAAGGAGTAGTGCTCGGACAAGGACGTGCGGCGGTTTCTTTGCTAGCTTTCAGACGTTTTGTTTCTTCAGGGCAGTCTGGAAGAGGGCTTGGCCTCAATTTTCTGAAGATATAGGCAGCATATCCAGATGTCATCCAATTCCTTAGGGCCATGAAGCTGGTGCGTTCGCCTTTGCGACCAGTGATCTCACCATGGGACATGAATTTGGTGCTGGAAGCTGTGGCAGGGGGTACCCTTTGAGCCCATTTCTAGAGCATCTCTATGGGATCTTGCCTTGAAGACAGTTTTCTTAATGACGCTTTGTTCCACTCGGAGGGTCTCAGTTCTTCAGGCGCTTTCGTGTAGAGAGCCTTTTCTGCACTTCAGCAAGGAGAAAGTGGTTTTGAGGCCCATGTTGTCTTTTCTGCCTAAGGTGGTGGTGCGTTTTCACTTGAATCAGTCTATTTCACTGCCTACCTTTCCTAACTGCACAGACTGGATCTCCATAGGATACTGTGGAGATACATTAAGGGGACTGAAGCGTTTCAAAAAATTGGACCGGTTATTTGTCCTCTTTGGCAGTCTTCACAAGGGGGAAGCGACCTCCAAAGCATCCATTGCCCATTGGGTAAAACAAGCTATCTGTGCAGCATACGGGACACATAGTAAGATCTCGCCCTTGGGGCTACGTGTTCATTTAACCCAAGGCCAAGCAACATCTAGGGCAGAACACTGTCTGTTTCCTTCAGCAGATATTTGCAGGGCGGCAACCTGGTCATCACTTCACACTTTCTCGAGGCATTATCGTCTGGATGTGTATGCTGCGAGGGATACCTTAGTGGAGGCCTCTGTACGTCAGACTAGACTCGTGGGTCTCTCCCATGGGTGAATACTGCTCTGGTACATCCCATTCATAAGTGGACTGGCCTGGATGGACGATAAGAAAGGTGAAATGAGACCTTACCTGCTAATTGTCTTTTTCCTTGAGTTCCCTCCAGGCCAGTCCAGGATCCGCCATGTTATGGATGCACATCCTGTCTGAGAAAGGTATTATGTTTTTTCAGTAAGGATTTGGGGGCACTTTGCCCTACAGAAGGGGAAACTCATTTTGGCGATTAGGGCCCAAGGCCTGTTATAGGAGAAAGGAAGGGTGAGTGCTCTTCAGACTTTCTTGCTCCATCTCGTTGGAGTTGATGCTCTTAGGCGGGGAGGAAGAAGTGTATAGCTTTCATGAATTGGTTAGATTTGTTTGTGTAGCCATCTGCTTGCTCAAGAGGTGACTGAAGTCTGGAGTTGTAGGAGAAGCTCTTATACTGGATCAGCAAAACTCTGTCATGATCAGTCCTCAGCTGCTGGAGGGGGATGACAACCCATTTGTAATTGGACTGGCCTGGAGGGAACTCAAGGAAAGGCAATTAGCAGGTAAGGTCTAATTTTGCCATTTCTTTCTGTATAACATCAGCAAAATTCATCCCTTCCTCTCTGAAGACACTACCCAAGACCCTTATCCACTTTCTGCTCACTTCCTGTCCAGACTATTGCAACTTGCTCCTCACAGATCTTCCATTGAATCATCTATATCTCCTTCAATCTATTCAGAATTCAGCTGCATGGCTCATCTTCTACCAGTGTCATTATTCTCCCATAACCCCTCTTCTCAAGCCACTTTGTTGGCTCCCTTCTGCATATACTTCAAACTACTCCTATTGACCTATAAATGCATTCATTTTGCATCTCCTCACTACCTCTCCTCTTATCTCTTCCTACACCCTCTCCTTGGCAACTCTGCTCATCAAGCAGATCATTTTTATCTATGCATTTCTCTTGTACTGCTCACTCAAGACTTGCTGCACCATATGCCTGGAACAAACTACCTGGGTCAATGTGTCAGACTCCATCTCTGGTCTTATTGAAATCCAAGCTAAACTAATTATAAAATAAAACAAAGGATATTATAATGCCTCTATATCGTTCCATGGTGAGACCGCACCTTGAATATTGTGTGCAATTCTGGTCGCCGTATCTTAAAAAGGATATAGAGTTATTAGAAAAGGTTCAGAGAAGAGCCACCAAAATGGTAAAGGGGATGGAAGGATACTCCTATGAAGAAAGGCTAAAAAGGTTAGGGCTCTTTAACCTGGAAAAGAGACGGCTGAGGGGAGATATGATAGAAGTCTATAAATTAATGAGCGGAGTGGAACGGGTAAACGTAGATCGATTGTTTACCTTATCAGAATATAGAAAGACTAGGGGACATGCAATGAAGCTATTTAAGACTAATAAAAGAAAATATTTTTTCACTCAACGTGTAATCAAACTCTGGAATTTGTTACTGGAGGATGTAGTAAAGGCTGTTAGTGTAGCTGGGTTTAAAAAAGGTTTGGACAAGTTCCTGGAGGAAAGGTCCATAAGCCATTATTAAGAAGGGACCCAGGATATCAATGCTTGAACCAATACAAGCATTGTGGAACCTGTGTCCCTTGGGGAAACTGCTAGGTACATGTGACCTGGATTGGCCACTGTTGGAGACAGAATACTGGGCTTGATGGACCTTGGTCTGACCCAGTATGGCATATCTTATGTTCTTATGTTATCTATTTGAGGCTGCTTTTGGATCCTGACCCCCTTATTCCCCTGTGAATTTTAATCATTTCCCTTAAGAATTTCCCAGTCCCCTGTTTGTCTTAGCAGATAGTTCCTGCTCCACAGGGACTATTTGTATATGTACAGTGCTAGGAATGCCTAGTAGCGCTATATAAATATAGTAACATAGTAAATGATGGCAGATAAAGACCAGTATGGTCCATCTAGTCTGCTCAGTAAGATGGCAAGAGTAGGTGGACCTGCCGCTCCGTGCAGGACATCCCTCTCCATGTCTTTGTTTAAGGGTGAACCCACCGCTCCGTGTAGGACACCCCTGTTTGTTGAGAAATTAGATAGTTAAGTTTATTTTTATTGTATCCTGTTGCTGTAAAGGGATCCACTGTGTCTGTCCCATGCCATTTTGAATTCTGTCACTGTATTTGCCCCCACCACTTCCATCGGGTGGGCATTCCAAGCGTCCACCATCCTTTCATTGAAAAAGTATTTCCTGACATTGCCTTACAATTTACCCCCTTGCAGCTTCATGTTATGCCTTCTAGTTTTACAGCTTCCCCGTCTTTGGAAGAGGTTAGATGTACTGTCTTGACTAGATTGTAAGCTCTGACGAGCAGGACTCCGAGCAGGGATTGTCTCTTGTATTCATGTCTGTACAGCGCTGCGTGCGTGGTGCTATATAAGTGTTAAATAGTAGTAGTAATAGTAGGTTGGTTTGTTCATTATTTCTCTTTAAGTATTTAAAGGTCCGAATCATATCTCCCCTATCCCTCTTCTCCTCCAGAGTGTACATATCTGGTCTTCAAGTCTCTTCTCATAATGCTTCTGACACAGGCTACAAATCATTTTGGTCGCCCTCCTCTGAACAGTTTCCAGTCTTTTTACATCCTTTGCAAGATATGGTCTCCAAACCTGAACACAGTATTCCAAGTGAGGCCTCACCAGTGACTTATACAGTGGCATTAGTACCTCTTCCTTTCTGCTGGTAATTCCTCTTTGTATGCAACCCAACATCCTCCTGGCTTTTGCCACTGCCTTGTAGCACTGTTTTTCCACCTTGAGATCCTCAGAAATAATCACACCAAGGTCCTTCTCCTGGCCCGTGCATACCAACCTCTCGCCCCCTATCACCTACATTTTCCTTGGATTTCTGCTTCCCAAGTGCATGACACTGCACTTCTTCGCATTAAATCTTAACTGCCAAGCATTAGACCATTCTTCCAACTTTTGTAGATCTTTCCTCATGTTATCCACTCCCTCAGGGGAGTCCACTCTGTTGCAAATTTTTGTGTCATCTGCAAAAAGACAGACTTTTCCATTCAGTCCTTCAGCAATATCACTCAGATACATTGAACAGTGCCAGGCCCAGGACCGAACCCTGGGGCACCCTGCTAATCACCCTTCTTTCATCTGAATGAGCTCCATTTACCATCACCTTCTGTCTTCTGTCAGTCAACCAATTTCTGATCCAGTTCACCACCTTGGGACCCATCCCCAAACTACTGAGTTTATTGATAAGCCTCCTATGAGGAACAGTATCAAAGGCTTTGCTGAAATCCAGGTAGATGACATCCATCGCATGCCCGTGATCTAGTTCTCTGGTCACCCAGTCAAAGAACTCAATCAGATTTGTTTGACAAGATCGTTCTTTGGTAAAATCATGTTGCCTTGGATCATGCAATCTGTTGGTTTTGAGAAAGTCCACTATTCGCTCTTTCAGGAGCGCCTCCATTACTTTTCCCGCCACCGAGATAAGGCTCACGGACCTGTAGTTTGTCACTTCTTCCCTGTCACCACTTTTGTGAAGAGGTACCACATCAGCCCTTCTCCAGTCCTGAGGAACTTCTCCTGTTTCCAAGGATCTGTTGAAAACATCCTTTAATGGCCCTGCAAGAACCTCTCTGAGCTGTTTCAATATCCTGGGATGTATCCGAACCGGTCCCATGGCCTTGTTCACTTTCAGTTTTGCAAGTTGTTCTAACACTTCATCTTCTGTGAATGGTGTGGTATCTACTTAATTCCCATTTTTATATTTGGGAGTCACAGGTGGTCCTTCTCTAGGATTTTCTTTAGTAAAAACAGAGCAGAAGTATTTGTTTAGCAATTTCGCTTTTTCAATGTCACTTTCCACGAATCCGTTCCCAGCACTTTCGAGTCCTGCAATTTCACCTCTGATTTTCCTCCTCTCCCGAATATACCTGAAGAAAGTTTTGTCGCCTCACTTCACATCTTTAGCCATCTTTTCCTCTGCCTTTGATTTTGCTTTCCTTATTTCTCTTTTTGTCTTTGTTTGATCCTGTATTCCTTTCTGTGTTCCTCTGTTTGCAAGCTTTTTAATTTTGTGAAAGCTGTGTTTTTTGCCTTTATTTGAGCAACAACTTCTTTGGAGAACCAAATAGGTTTCCTTCTCCTCTTTTTTTTTTTTTTTTTTTAATTTACTTTCCTTACATATTTATCTGTTGCCCCTTTTATTGCTACCTTTAGTTTAGCCCATTGCAGTTTCACTTCCCTTATCCCCTCCCACCCTGCCAACTCCTCCATCAGGTACTTGGCTATTTTACTGAAGTCAGTGATTTTGAAGTTTAGGACTTTGAGCTTGCTATGATTGGACTGCACCTTGGCTTTTATCTCAAACAACACTGTGTGATGATTGCTGCTGCTCACAGGGGCACCCACACGGACATTCGACATGCTATCACCGTTGGTGAGCACTAAATCCAGCATTGAGCTTTCCCTGGTTGGTTCCATCACCATTTGTCTAAGTAACGCATCCTGGAAAGCATCCACAATTTCTTTGCTTCTTTCCAGATTTGCAGAATAAGTAATCCAGTCCACATCGGGTAGATTAGTCACCCAATATGATAACTTCCCCCTTTGTGGCTATCTTGGCAATATCTATAATCAATTTGTTATCTATTTCTTAGATTTGAGTCGGAGGTCTGTAGACTACAGCAGTATGGATGACAGTGCCATCACCTCTTTGCAACGCAATCCAGAGCGCTTCTTCTTCTCCCCATGCCCCTTGCATTTCAGTAGCTTTAATATTGCTTTTGACATACAAGGCTACTCCTCCTCCTTTTCCACTTTCTCTGTCTCTTCTGAATAGATTATAGCCAGAGTGGAGGAGTAGCCTAGTGGTTAGAGCACAGGCTTGGGAACCAAGAGACCAGGGTTAGATTCCCACTAGCACTCCTTGTGGCCTTGGGCAAGTCACTTAACCCTCCATTGCTCAGAAGAATCCAAGTTTTCAATGTCCCTGTTTAATGTACGTTTACCAAGTTTAAGTTACAATGTAAACCACTTTGATTGAAACAATAAAGCGGTATAAAAAAACTGTTAAATATGGCTATATCCCATTCATGGGATTCATTAAACCATGTTTCTGTAATGGCCACAATGTCCAAGTCCATTCCCACCATTAGGGCTTCCAAGTCCGGAACTTTGTTGGATAAGCTTCCAGCATTTAACTAGCTTGCATGTATTTTGCATTGATTTTGTTCTGCCCACTTCTTCCCACTTGTCGTTGATGTGTGGTTTAAAAGTGTGGCTGTTTCTGATATTTTGCTTTTGCCCGGAGTGACGTCCTCAACTTGTCCTTCCCCATCCGTCACCCCCTTTTTCTAGTTGAAATGCATATCTACATACTGCCTGAATTTTTCACTTAGGATTCTTTTCCCTGCGACAGAGAGATGTAGTCCATCAGCACAGTATAGTCTCTTGTTGGTGCATCTGTTTCCCCAGTCGCCTATAAATCTGAATCCTTCTTGTTTGCACCAGGTCTGGAGCCATGTATTAAAGCTGTTTATGCGATGCAGCCTTTCTGCCCCCTTACCAAGAATAGGTAGAACTTCTGAGAATGCTACAGTGTTAACAAAGGCTTGAGTTTCTCTTCCAGAATTTGGAAGTCCCTTTGAACTGCAGAGGCACTGTTTCTAGCCAGGTCATTTGTACCCAAGTGGATGACAACATTAATTTTGGAGTGCTCACTTTCTGTGCTAAGTACATCAACAATTTGGTTTGTATTCCTGCTGGCTGAAGAGCCTGGGAGGCATTTGACTATCTTCTCTCCTTTGAACTGTGTTCCCAAGTTAGTGCCTCTGATGATGGAATCTCCAAGTAGTAGTAGTTTTCTGTTTGGTGAGTTTTCTTCATATTTGGTGCTATTTCCAGGAACAAGCAGGAATGTAGTCTTCACATATGGGTATCTTCGGTACCGACGGAGCCTGCGCGGGAACGCTCCCCAGCGTCCAATAGGAAAGCTTCTGGGAGCATCCCACAGCACCTGCGTGCTGCCCTCCTGCCTTTCCCAACTGTCCCTCTCCAGTTCTTTGTTTTCCGCGGAGCCAACAGGTCACATATCCTGTCACCGCAGAAAATATTCCCGTTTATTCTTCTTTTTTGTGGTTGCGTCTGCCTTCCTTCGACGCTACACCGGTACCGCCGGTTCTTCTTTCCTTTTTCTTTGTTTTTTTTTTTAAACAAACCTTTCTTCTGGAGTCTTTTTCCAGCTTTTTTCTCCTTCAGGTGCCATGCGCCATTCCTCTAAAATGGAAAACCCGCTTCGGTTTTTAAAAAGTGTTCCAAGTGTGGCGGTACCACCTCCGTCACCGACACCCATGAGTGGTGCCTCAAATGTTTAGGTCTTGACCACTCTATTTCAGAGTGTGTTGCCTGTGGGATGATATCGAAGAGGGGCCGGCAAAACCGAGCTGCTAAACTTAGCACCCTCTTTCCCTCCGATGCAGCGTCTGTGGCATCGACGTCTTCCAGGGCTTCATCTTCCTCCTATGGATCTCAGGTAACTAAACATAAATCTGGCCGATCCTCAAAGGGTAGATCTCCTTCCAAGCATCGAGATGCCTCTGGCGTTGCCCTTGAGGGACTTGTACTGGCAAAATTACCCCGGCGGGAGGCTTCGGCTTCCAAAGCACTAACGGGGCTCCAGGATGTTCTTGAGGCCTCAACCTCGGCAGAACTACTGGTGCCATGCTCTGGGGTACCGGCTACTTCATCCGGTACCAATACACAAGCATCGGCAGCGTCGATAGACCAGAGATTCTTGGCTATTGAACGCAGTCTGGTGGCTCTTCACGGCCTCGATGCCCTTGAAACCGCTTCAGACTATTCAACCGGTACCGGCACCGACTTCATCGACAAAGGCAGGTATTCTACCGGGACAGAGTCAAGCTTATCCATCCGGTATCGACAAGTCGGTACCAGACCCCTCCGATGCTGACTTCGATCGGTACCGGTACCAGTACCGTGCTTTGCACGATCACCCGCATTGGAGATACTTTGAATCCTCGGATGAGTCTGAAGACTCTGAAAGTTCTACCGATACCAGAGTATTTCTTCCCGAGGATTCTTCTTCTCCTCAACGTAGGATGTCTCCTCCAGAGGATATGTCCTTTCAGGACATTATCAGAGATGTGGCTCGAGTTCTTTCCATCACAGTGGCTCCTGAAAAAGGGCCTAGGGCAAAGGAATTGGAAATCCTGCAGTACCCTAAAGCTCCCAAGGAGGCAGCTACCTTACCTATTCATGAGATCTTGCATGATCTCATGTTAAGGATGTGGGAAACCCCTCTAACCACTTCTCCTCACTCTTGAAGGCTCGACACCATGTATCGAGTTCCTCCTTGTCCTGGATTTCAAAAAAACTCAGCTACCACACCATTCCATGGTGGTGCAATCAGCTATGAGAAGGATCAAGAGTGCAAAAAGACATGCATCTAATCCTCCAGGACGTGAATGTAGGACTCTTGACGCCTTTGGACGTCGAATCTTCCAGGCTTCCATGCTTTCTGCCAGGATCAGTTCCTATATATTATATATGGGAATGTTCCTTAAGGAGGTCACGGGAGAATTAGAGCTTATGAGCCCTCTCCTTCCTGACGATAAGAGGCAGGATTACCTTGAAATTGTCAAACATGCTCAGGATCTTTCCAAGTTTGTAAATCGTGCAGCCTTTGACTGCTTTGAGTGCATAAGCAGAACCTCTGCTATTGCCATAGTGCACGTAGGATTGCCTGGCTCCAGGCATCTGACTTGGAACTTTGGGTACAGGATAAACTGGGGAATATTCCTTGCACAGGAGAGAATCTCTTTGGCAAGAATTGGCAGGAAAAGGCTAATGGAATAGATGCTGACAACATCACCTTGGATAGATTGTCTAAATCTACAGCTTATCCTGCAAGGAAAAAATCCTACAAGAAACTATTCTTCAGTAAGAAGAAGTAGTTTTACCCCTCCTATACCCAACAGGGACATCGTGTAGGTCAGTCTGCCCAAAAGGGACAGCAACAACAACCTAGGCAAAGAAAAACAAAAACTGCTAAGCCTCAACCTGCTCAGCAGACTCAGCCTCCACAGGGGCTTTGACTCTTATCTAGAAAACTTTGTCTTCCTGGCCCTGAACGGCCCAGAGCCTTCCACCATTCCAGGAATGTTATGTCATTTTGCCCCCAGATGGGAGCAGATAACAGCAGAAAGTTGGACTCTGTCCATTTCCTCAGCATGCCCCCTCCTATAGTGGTAAGACAGTTCAATTCTCAGACCCCTCTCAACGCCCAGTTAGGTCAAAAAGTCACTTTGCTTCTTGCCCAGGGGGCAATAGAAGAGGTACCCATTCTCCAACAGGGTACAGGTTTCTACTCCCCCTATTTCCTTAATCCCAAAGAAAACAGGAGGACACAGACCTATTTTGGACCTCAGAGAATTGAACAAATTCCTGTTCAAAGAGAAGTTCAAAATGGTTTCTCTAGAAACTCTGCTGCCATACCTTCAGAGTCAGGATTGGCTTTGTTCTCTAGATCTCAAGGATGCGTACACTCATGTTCTCATCCATCCAACTCATCGGAAGTTCCTTCGCTTTCTGTTTCAAGGGAAGCACTACCAGTACAGGTTTCTTCCTTTTGGCCTGGCCTCGGCACCAAGGGTGTTCACAAAATGCATGGCTGTGGTGGCAGCATTTCTTCGCACCCTGGGAATATTCGTCTTCCCTTACTTGGACGACTGGCTCATTCGAGCCCCTTCAGAGCCAGAGGCCAGGATTTCTCTCTCACACACAATGCGCATCCTTCAGTATTTGGGACTTGTCATAAACTTCCCAAAATCCAACTTTGCTCCCACTCAGTCTCTAGAGTTTATAGGAGCTCTGCTGGATACCAGACAGACAAGGGCCTACCTTCCACAGCCCTGCTGCCTTCGCATTGTACAGTTAACTTCCCAAGCAGTGCTAAAACCTCACCTCACTGCTCGGGAAATGTTACAATTGCTAGGCCACATGGCATCCACCGTGCATGTGGTTCCTTATGCTTGCCTCCATATGAGGGCAGCCCAGTGGACTTTATCCACTCAATGGACTCAGGCGTCAGGTTGCCTGTCAGACAAAATAGCAAGATCAGATCACCTTATTCTCCAGGACCAAGCAGGAAGTCAGTCCTCACATATGGGTGACGTCGGCGCCGACGGAGCCCTCGCGGAGCAATTTTCCCCAGCTTTCAAAGAAAGCCTTTGGGAATTGCAGCGCGCATGCGCGGTCTCCTTCCCGCCCAAGGGTGCCATCTTAGCCAGTCTTCTTTTTTCCGCGGAGCCCTACAGACGTACCCGTCGTGTCCCCGCGAAAAAGTTGATTTTCTAGTAATTTTTTCTCTTTTTCTCCGCTGCCTGGGCCCGGATCATGAAGAAATGATCTGTGGGGCCTGTGGCAAAATGTCCTCCAAAGCGTTGAGAAGTCGGCGGCACCAGCGGGATAGAATCTTCGCTGACCCCAGCCGTACCCGGACCTCGTCGGAGGCCTCAGCGTCCAGAGGATCCAGCTCTGACCGTCGCCGAAGCTCCTCCGACAGGGGTTCTCCCTCCGGGGACCATCGACGGAAGGTGAAACCCGCGAGGGCGGCGTTGGTGGACGCTCCTGGCTCCGCGAGGGCCAGGTCGCATAGCCCCGATAGCCGTCCCGGGTCCTTGGAGAAGGAGCACCTCCCGAAGCGACCTCGCCTGGAGTCGGAGTTGCCTGCTCGGGTAAGTCCTGTAGTCCTCCTGGACTCGCCTCCGAGACTGCCGACGTCGGGCCCGACGCCGTCGGGGCCTGCTGGGTCGCCTGAGGTCGGACTCAGGTTGATGGCCTTGGAGAGCAGACTGTCTGCCTTCATGGACCAGCAGCGGGCGCTGATCGCTAGCCTCGCTGGCGCCGCTGCCCCGACCGCCGGGATGTCGACGTCTAAGTCGACCCCGGAGACCGAGCCGATCCTCGAGTCCATGCGAACTCGAGTCGATCCTCGGTCGAGGTCACCCTCGGCCTCCCGTTCGGGACCGAGGTCGTCGCCGCCGACTCCCTCGGCGTCGGGGCGGCCGACGCCTCAGCCTGCCCGGGCCGACCCCACCGATTCCTCCTCGGAGTCGGTCTGGGAGTCTGAAGAGGAAGAGTCACCTGATTCCTTTCGGACTCGGTGTGTCCCCTCGGACTCGCCTGAGTCCGAACCTCGGAAGCAGTCCCCTCTGGAGGATGCCCGGTTCTCGGACTTCGTCAGGGATATGGCCAAGGCTTTGGCCTTCCCTGCGGATCCCGAGGAGGAGCCTCGAGCCGAAGAGCTCGACGCCCTCCAGTATGACTCTCCCGCCAGGGAACACTTTACTGTACCGGTTCCTCCCATGCTGGAACGACTACTCTTCCGCATGTGGGAGAGTCCGGCCTCCTCGCCGGTCCTGAGCAAGCGGGTCGATTCTATCTATCGAGTCCGCAAGAGTCCTGGCTTCCAGAAAGCAAAGCTACCACACCATTCCATGGTAGTGGAATCGGCCATGCATAGGCTTAAGAGCCAGAAGATGCACTCCTCGGTGCCTCCTGGCAGGGAGGCCCGTAACCTGGATGGCCTTGGTAAGAAGTGTTTCCAGGGCTCTATGCTTGCTTGTCGTGTCCAGACCTACCAGCTCTACATGGGCATGTATCTCCGAGACCTGGCTAAAGAGCTAGCCGGATTCTCCGCTGGATTGTCCGAGGAACCTTTGCGGAGGTTCCTAGCCTTGTCAACTGGTATTCGGGAATGCTCCAAATTCATATCCCGAGCAGCCTATGATGGCTTTGAAGCATCGGCTCGAGTGGCCGCAGCAGGCATCGGTGCCCGCCGACAGGCTTGGCTTCAGTCGTCTGACCTTGAACCCTGGGTGCAGGACAAGTTGGTCGATGTCCCCTGCCGAGGTGATAACCTCTTTGGCAAACCCATGGCAGAAAAGGCTGCACAGATCGAGACGGAGACTCTCACCAGGACTAGACTTTCTAGGAAGACCTCCGCCCCTTCCCAGAAAAAGAAGGGCTCGGGAAAGAAGTCCTTTTACCCGAGAAAGGCGGCTGCCTATAAACACTACCCCCAATATCAGGCCCCCGCAGCTCCCCAACAGGGCCAGCAGGCCAAGGGACGGGGTAACGGGTCCCGTAGGCAGCAAACCCCCAAGCCTGCACCACCAGCCCCTGCTCAGCAGGGTGGGGGTTTTTGACTTCTTCAGCATAGCCTCTCCCCCTCCGCTGTCTCCTCCCAGCACCGGAGGCCGGCTGGTTCACTTCGCCCACAGGTGGTCCAGCATCACTTCAGATGCCTGGGTGCTTCAAGTCGTACGAGAAGGCTATCTTCTCCACTTCCACCAGGTCCCTCCCTCTTATTTTCTGGGAGAACCTCCACGACTCCCTCTGCACAGGGACTTACTCCTTCAGGAGTTAGGAAGTCTTCTACAGGAACAGGCTGTGGAACCGGTGCCCCACCACCTGAGAGGTCAAGGCTTTTATTCCAGGTATTTTCTAGTACCAAAAAGGACAGGAGGCCTCAGACCCATCCTGGACTTGTGCAACCTCAACAAGTTCCTCGTGCGGGAAAAGTTCAAAATGCTTACCCTTGGAATCCTTCTGCCCTACCTCCAGCAGGGAGATTGGCTATGCTCCTTGGATCTAAAGGATGCCTACACGCACATCCTCATCCACCCAAGCCACCGTCAATACCTACGGTTTGTGGTGGCAGGAAATCATTACCAGTACAGAGTACTGCCCTTTGGCCTGTCCTCCGCACTGCAAGTCTTCACAAAATGTCTCGCGGTGGTGGCGGCCCATCTCCGGCTTCACGGCCTCTGTCTTTCCGTACCTCGACGACTGGCTCATCAGAGCAGCGTCCGCTCCGGAGGTCACCAACGCCACACACCGCACGGTGACCCTTCTGCAGTACTTGGGCTTTGTCATAAACTTCGCAAAGACCAATTTGCTCCCCTCACAGGATCTCGAGTTCATCGGCGCAAGACTGCACACTCCTCAGGCGCGAGCTTTCCTGCCTCTCGACAGGGCTCAACAGCTCATGGACCTAGCCGGCCGTTTTCGCAGCCAGTCCCTGGTCTCCGCCAGGCGCTTCCTGAGACTGCTCGTCCATATGGCTTCCACCGTCCATGTGACCCCCAATGCCCGCCTGAATATGCGGCCTGCTCAATGGTGCCTTCGCAAGCAGTGGCAACAAGCCACGGGCGGCCTAGCCGACTTAGTGCGCATCTCCGAGCCGCTGGCCTCCTCTCTCCAGTGGTGGCTTCATCGGCCGAACCTGGTACTCGGCATGCCTTTTCAGTCACCTCAGCCGGCTCAAGTGCTGACGACAGATGCGTCCCTCCTGGGTTGGGGAGCACATTGCCAAGGGGCATGTACTCAGGGTCTCTGGACCGCGTGGGAGTCTGCTCAGCAGATCAACTTCCTGGAGCTCAGAGCGATTCGTCTGGCGCTCAAGGCTTTCTCCCACCTGACTTCTCACCAGTCCGTCCTTGTCCAGACGGACAATTAAGTGGCCATGTTCTACGTGAACAAACAGGGGGGCACGGGCTCCTTCCTTCTCTGCAGAGAAGCTCAGAGGCTCTGCTCTTGGGCCGTCAGTCACGACATTCTTCTCAAGGCAGTTTATCTCCCAGGCCAAGAAAATTGCCTGGCGGACAAACTCAGCAGGATCCTCCAGCCGCACGAGTGGCGCCTGGATCCCTTGGTAGTTCAGAAGCTCTTTCTAAAGTGGGGCCTCCCCACGATGGATCTCTTTGCCAGTCCTCTCAACCGGCAACTTCCTCGCTTCTGCTCTCGTCAGCCACATCCCCTTCGAGTTGCGGCAGATGCTTTTCTACTCTCATGGTCGGAGAGCCTTCTGTATGCTTTTCCTCCCATCCCGCTAGTCTCTCGAACTCTTTTCAAGGTTCTCCGAGACAAAGCTTCCATGATCCTGGTGGCCCCTCGCTGGCCCAGACAGCCGTGGTTTCCACTCCTGCTGCAATTAGCGGTAGAGGATCCATTCCCTCTGGGGTTTCAACCGGATCTCCTCACTCAGGATCAGGGGTCTCTGCTACACCCCAACCTCAGATCTCTCAATCTAATGGCCTGGCTGCTGAGAGGGTAGTCCTTGCTCCCCTTCTCCTGCCGGCGGAGGTGGAAGAGTTCGTCCTAGCTTCTCGGCGACCTTCTACCCGCAAATACTACGCCCTTAAATGGCGTCGCTTTTCCGTTTGGTGTACCCAACAGTCTCAGGATCCCTTCTCCTGCTTGGTGTCGGTGATCTTGCAGTACTTGCTCTATCTCTCTAATCTCGGACTTAAGTCCAATTCTGTCAAAGTTCACCTCAGTGCTCTTTCAGCACATCATGTGCCGGTAGACGGCAGACCTCTTTCCAGCGACCCTCTCGTAGCGAGGTTTCTCCGAGGTCTCCTTCTACTTAAACCACCTCTACGACCGCCAGCGCCTGACTGGGATCTGAATGTGGTTTTACAGCGGATCACCTGTCCGCCTTTTGAACCTATGGCTACCTGTTCTCTCCGTTTCCTTTCTTGGAAAACATTGTTCCTGATAGCCCTCACTTCTGCTAGACGCGTGAGTGAATTGCAGGCCCTCGTGTCTGATCCCCCTTACACTCGGTTCTACAAGAATAGGGTAGTCCTACGGACTCACCCAAAATTTCTTCCAAAAGTGGTCTCCCCTTTTCACATCAATCAGGAGGTGGTACTTCCGACCTTCTTTCCCAGACCACACTCCAGCCGAGCTGAAATGGTCCTACATACCCTGGACTGTAGAAGGGCATTGAACTTCTACCTTGACCGTACGCGGGAGCACCGTAAAGCTGCTCAGCTTTTTGTGTCTTTTGACCCCAATAAATTGGGGCTCCCGGTCTCCAAGCGTACTCTGTCCATCTGGGTTGCGGACTGTATCGCTTGGGCTTATGGGGCAGCCGGACTCTCCTTAGAAGGTCGAGTCACGGCTCATTGTGTTCGGGCAAAGGCTACGTCAGTGGCTTACCTCCGATCTGTTCCGCTGGCAGACATCTGCCGGGCCGCTACTTGGTCTTCGAGCCAGACTTTTGCGGTCCATTACTGTCTCGAGAGGGAGTCCCGCAGGGACAGTGCTTTCGGACAGGCAGTCCTCCGTAATCTCTTTGAGGTTTGAGCAACTCCTACCCTCCATCCCGGATGTGGGCTACCGGTGGGTAATAATTCAGCGAAGATTCCTTCCTTCTGTGCTGCTGAGCTAGAGGGAGCTCATTTTTGTGCTTAGGGTCTCCGGTAGCCTTAAGCTTGGGAGTCCCATATGTGAGGACTGACTTCCTGCTTGGTCCTGGAGAAAGCGTAGTTACTCACCTGTAACAGGTGTTCTCCAGGAGCAGCAGGAATCAGTCCTCACAACCCTCCCTCCTCCCCTTGGAGTTGCAATCATCTGCTTAAGTTTTTTTGCAAATTTTTTATGCTGTCTTTTTTAGCTATGTCATCAGACTGGCTAAGATGGCACCCTTGGGCGGGAAGGAGACCGCGCATGCGCGCTGCAATTCCCAAAGGCTTTCTTTGAAAGCTGGGGAAAATTGCTCCGCGAGGGCTCCGTCGGCGCCGACGTCACCCATATGTGAGGACTGATTCCTGCTGCTCCTGGAGAACACCTGTTACAGGTGAGTAACTACGCTTTTTGTCCCTCCAATGGTGGCAATCACCCCAAAACCTTTTGGTGGTTCCCCTTTTCAACAACCTCCACCCCAAGCCCCTCTAACGACAGATGCCTCACAGGTGGGTTGGGGAGCCCACCTGCAAGGCCTCTCTACCCAGGGTACCTGGACTCCACAGGAGACCTATCTACATATCAATCTCCTGGAACTCAGAGCAATCTTCCTTACTCTTCGAGTATTCCACAACCAGCTCAGCTACAAGACAGTCCTAGTTCAAACAGACAATCAAGTAGCCATGTTCTATGTGAACAAGCAGGGCGGAACAGGCTCTCTGTCGCTCTGTAACGAAGCTTTGCGACTATGGGCCCTCGCCAGAGGGCATCAGATTCATCTCCTTGCGGTGTATCTTCCAGGCATTCAAAATTCTTGGGCAGACAGACTCATTCGAGTTCTGCTTCCACACGAATGGGGTCTCCATGCAGACCATGGCCAAAATTTTCCAAATTTGGGGAACCCCCGACATAGACCTCTTTGCAAGTCCGCTGAGTGCCAAACTTCCCCGGTTCTTTTCGAGAATTCCTGCTTAGGGTTGTCAGGCCAGGGATGTTTTCCTCCTCCATTGGGGTCAGGAATTTCTGTATGCCTTTCCACCCATTCCCCTAATTCCCAAAACCCTATTCAACCTTCAGAGAGACAGAGGCCATATGATTCTCATAGCTCCACATTGGCCACGGTAAGTGTGGTACCCTCTGCTCCTACATCTCTTTCAAGTTCCGTCTCTGGAGTTAGGATCTGCTCCAGATCTCCTGTCTCAGGAGGACGGGATGCTGTGGCATCCCAGTCCCCAGTCTCTGCATCTCAGGGTCTGGTTGATGAAAGCCTAGATCTTCATGGTCTTAACCTTTCTCAGCAGGTGAAGGATATCCTTTATGCTTCCAGGAAACCTTCCACAAGACGCTCTTTTGCTTTCAAGTGGAAAAGGTTTCCATATGGTGCTCGCAGAAGGGTCTTGACCCTCTTGTGATACCTCTGGAATCATTACTGGAGTATCTCCTTCATTTGTCTAATACAGGGCTTAAGACCAATTCAGTGAGAGTTCATTTGAATGCTATTGCAGCTTCTTTCAAGCCTCTAAATGGACAACCTATTTCCTCTCATAGCGAGATTTATGAGAGGCCTTCTTTTTAACTAAGCCTCCCATTAAGCCACCGTCGGTGGCATGGGACTTAAATCTGGTTCTTGGGCAGCTCATGAAGTCGCCTTTTGAACCGTTAGCTACTACCTCTTTGAAATTCCTTTCCTTGAAGGTCATCTTTCTTATTGTAATCACATCAGCACGTCACATTAGTGAATTGCAAGCACTGGTGGCTGATCCTCCTTATACAAGGTTCCATCATGATAAGGTAGTCCTTAGGAATCATCCACACTTTATGCCAAAGGTTGTGTCACCTTTTCATTTAAACCAAGCGGTTTACCTTCCTGTATTTTTCGCAAGGCCTCACGCCTCAAATGCAGAAAGGAATCTTCACACTTTGGACTGTAAAAGGGCCCTGGCCTTTTACTTACAAAGGACACAGCAACATAGAAAGTCCTCTCAACTCTTTGTTGCTTTTGATCCAGGTCATTTGGGACTTACACTCTCCAAAAGAACACTGTCCAACTGGATTGCACAGTGTATTTCTTTTGCCTATGAGAGTAAGAACCTTCCTCTTGAAGGCCATGTCCCAGCTCACAATGTGAGGGCCATGGCAGCCTCTATGGCTCATCTTCACTCTGTGTCTATCGATGACATCTGTCGAGCAGCTACTTGGGCTTCGGTACATACTTTCACAGCCCATTACTGCTTAGACAAGGACTCCCGCCGGGATGCCTTTTTTGGTCAGGCTGTTCAACACCTGTTCCATACTTAATCAACTCCTACCCACCATCCCTGGTAGGATGCCAGAGATCCATGGGGGGAAGTGGAGCCCTTTCACAAGGGCACACAACTTCTGGGGTTTCTCCCTGGCATCTGTAGCTAGGGAGTCCCCATATGTGAAGACTACATTCCTGCTTGTTCCTGGAGATAGCATAGTTACTCACCTGTAACAGGTGATCTCCGGGAACAGCAGGAATTTAGTCTTCACAACCCACCCACCTCCCCTAGGAGTTGTATCTCTCTCTTTCTCTCTTTCCCTCTCTCTTTGTCTCAGCTTTAAACTCAACTGGAGAGGGACAGTTGGGAAAGGCGGGAAGGCAGCACGCAGGTGCTGGGGGATGCTCCCAAAAGCTTTCCTATAGGACGCTGGGGAGCGTTCCTGCGCAGGCTCCTTCGGTACCGACGATACCCATATGTGAAGACTAAATTCCTGCTGTTCCTGGAGATCACCTGTTACAAGTGAGTAACTATGCTTTATCAGGAGATTGGACATTGACTGTCTCATTCAAGGGCCCTTCAGTTTCCATGGATTGGGCATCCTTATTAACCAAAGCAGAGAAGGTATTATATAGGGTACCTCTGCATTACAGGTCGCAATCTACCCGAGCCCACTGTGATCCATTTTTTTCCTGGGCTGTTTGATTCTTTGTGGGAGCGGTGGTGGACTTTGTTTGGTTTGTATCCTAGAAGAGGTGCGTTTCATTGCAGCTAGTTCTTCCCTTTGTAGAATCAATTCTTTATGCATGGCAGCTAACTTGAGGCATATAGGACATTTAGTAGTAAAAGTGAATCTCCACCCTTTCATATGCCTTTTAGAGGTAACATTAGCTTATTCTACCTATACTGGCCTGAATTGGAGCATGCTTATGAGCAGGCCTTGAGAAATTTTATGTGAATTTTGGAGCCAAGCTGAAATCTTAGGAGCCAGTGTTTGACCTCCTTATGCCCCTTCCCCCATCCCCATTGTCTCTTACGCTGGTCTCATGAGACCATTGAAAGAGTTACTACACCATGCGCCATCTTTAGATAACAATAGTAGCTTTATATAGCAAGTGTCTGTGTGTGTGCGGTGCAACAGTGGTGTGCCTGTCTGTGCGGGGGATGTGGTGGTGGGTGCCTTTGTGTGAGTGGGGTGCAGGATTGTGGTGCATGTTTGTGTGCTGCAGAGCTGAGGAGTCTGTGTAAGATGTACAGAGGTGGGATGCTCTTGTCTTTGTGTGAATGTGAGGGTATATGTATGGATGTGTGTGTGGTGTGGTGGTGAAGTGCCTATGTGTGCGCATGTGTATTGTCACGCCCATAGCCCCTTACAGCAGTGTGGAGGGGCGTGCTTGTTATAGCAGATTCCACCACTTCAGCAATGTGCCTGACTGACTGACTTTGAAGTGCACCATGGGAAAGGTAGTCCAGTCAGGTTACATTTGACTTTTAGGCAGAAAAACACTCTTTTGTAGTTGGGTCGAGAGTTAAGGCATTGACAGAATTTATTTATGAGGTAAACGCAAATAAGATTTACAAATTGTCACCTATTGGATTTCTTCTCCAGGATTATATTTAGTACAACAGGATATCACTGAACTTAAACACAAACAGCTTGTAATGTCCTTCAATGCAAAGCAGAAAGTCTTTTCCACAGCCACTGCTAGCAAACATGCATAGCAGTGCTGTTCAAAACAAAACCAAAAATATCAGCTTCAGATAAAACAGCTCTCTTTTCTCTTCCAAAAGAAACTTCTTAAATTCACCGTGAGTACTGCATAAGCTCTGCACTGCACTGACTTCAGCTGGTTAATGAGCAAGCAATTAAACAGCAGCACACATTCTCAGCACAAGTATTTTCCTTTTCCTAGACCCTTTTCACTTCACATACAGGCTCTCTAGGGTACTGGACTCTGGAAGTTTCCCTTATGATGTATTTCCTCTCAGGACTTCTTTGTGCTTAGCAGTTTGGCATAAAGAACAGTCCATGTAAGAATCATCCTCTTCGAGAACTAATTCCTGTTCTCCTAGCTGCATGGGTTCTACTTCTGGCTCAGAGGGCTTAGGTGACTGCCTCCCATCAGGGCAAGCGCTGTCTCCAGCAAATCTGTAATGCTCCCAATCAGACAGGCTTCCAAAACTCATACCTGGTTCAAGGCTTGGGTCAGTTCCTTCCTCATATTCTGGCCAGCATGTATCTGAGCATCTCCAGGAACAAGCAGGAATGAGTCTTCACATATGGGTTTCGTCGGTACCGACGGAGTCTGCGCGGGAACGCTCCCCAGCGTCCAAAAGGAAAGCTTTTGGGAGCATCCCACAGCGCCTGTGCGCTGCCTTCCCGCCTTTCCCAACCACCTCTCTCCAGTTCTTCTTTTCCGCGGAGCCAGCAGGTCGTGTTCCTGTCACCGCTGAAGAATTTCTTTATTTTATTTCTTTGGTCGCGCGTGTGCCTTCTCGATGCTGGACCGGTACTGCCGGTCTTTTCTTTCTTTATTCTAAAAAAAAACCCCCAAAAAAACCTACTGTTTTTCTCACTTCACTGCATTTTCTTCTTTGGCCTTAGGCCTAGGAAATTTTTCCTCATGGAAAAGCCTGCCTCTGGGTTTAAAAAATGCACGAAGTGCAGCGGCACTATTTCTGTCACCGACACCCATGAATGGTGTCTAAAATGTTTAGGTCCTGACCACTCCATCGCGGATTGTGAGTCCTGCTCCATGATGTCTAAAAGAGGTCTACAGAATCGAGCAGCTAAGCTCAGTACCCTGTTTCCCTCTGATGCAGCTTCGGTTGCATCGACGTCTTCCAGGGCTGCTTCTTCCTCACATGGATCTCAGGTAACCAAACTTAAATCCAGCCGGTCCTCGAAGGGTAAATCTCCCTCTAAGTATCGAGATGCCTCCGGGCTTGCTCTCGAGGAATCCGCACCGGCAAAATTACCCCGGCGGGAGGCTCCAGCTTCCAAAGCTTTATCTATGGGGTCACAGGTTGACATCGATGGCTCGGCCTCGACCGATCACCTGTTGCCATGTTCTGGGGTACCGGTGGTTGCCACTGGTACCGACATCCAGACATTGGTTGCGTCGATGGATCCAGAATATCCTGACCATGCAGCGTGCCATCACTGCATTCATACAAGCTGCGACGCCTTCGGTACTGCAACAAACTCCGTTGCCGGTACCGACTCCGGCACCGGTACCGGTTCCGGTGCTGGTACCGATTGCATCGACATCGGCTTCGGGGTCGACTGCAGCGGTACACTGTTCTGTGATGCCAATCAGTACCGATCACTCCCGATGTCGATACCACCCGGTACGCGTATCGGGCTCTGCAAGAGCATCCAGACAGGCGATACTTCGATTCCTCTGAAGACTCTGATGAATCAGAGGTCTCTGTCGAAGCATCGGTGATCCATCCTCAGGAGCCCTCTTCTCCAAAAAGGAGAATGTCTCCTCCAGAAGACTTGTCTTTTCAAGACTTCATTAGGGAGGTGGCCAGGGGCCTTTCCATCTCAGTGGCCCCTAAGACAGAGCCTAGAGCCAAAAAATTAGATATTTTACAATATCCTAAGGCTCCTAAAGAGGCAGCCACTTTACCAATACATGAGATTCTTTATGATCACATGTTGGGCATATGGGAGACTCCTCTCACCACTTCCCCTCATTCTCGCAGGTTGGACACCATGTTTCGTGTTCCTCCTTGTCCTGGCTTCCATAAGACTCAGCTTCCTCACCACTCCATTGTGTTGGAGTCTGCTATGAAGAAGATAAAGAGTACAAAAAGGCACTCTTCTGCTCCTCCAGGAAGAGAATGCAGAACCTTAGATGCCTTTGTCAGGAGAATTTTCCAGGCCAGTATGCTTGTTGCCAGAATCAACTCCTATAGTCTTTATATGGGGATGTTTCTAAAAGAAGTTATAGATCACCTGCAAACTTTATCTCCTTTTATTTCAGAAGATAAAAGGGAAGAGTTCCTCACCTGGCTCAAACATGCCCAGGATGTTTCCAACCGTGCAGCCTTTGACTCTTTTGAAGGTGCCAGCAGAGCCTCGGCTATTGCCATAGGTGCACGCAGAGTTGCTTGGTTACAAGCTTCTGATTTGGAACCCTGGGTTCAATATGGACTAGGAAACCTTCCTTGTACAGGTGAAAACCTTTTTGGCAAAGATTGGCAAGCAAAGGCCACCCAGATGGATGCTGAAAATTCTGCTTTAGATAGACTTTCAAACTCTACTTCTGCTCCTTTTAAGAAAAGGTTGTTCAAAAAGGGGTTTTTCCCAAAAAAGGGAAATATTATTCTGCTTATACTCAGCAGTCATCTTCTGCAGGTCGTTTTGCTACAAAGAGACAGCAACAACCGAAATAGGCCAAGCCTAAGGCTGCTAGGACTGCTACGGCCCAACAGCCTCAGCCTCCTCAGGGCCTTTGACTTACAACTAGAGAGCTTAGCCTTTCTGGCTCTAGAACATCCAGAGCCTCTCACCATTCCAGGAAGGTTGGCTTACTTTGCTCCCAGGTGGGAACAAATCACAGCAGAGCAATGGACCCTCTCCATCATAAGGTACAAGCTTCATTTCTTAAACCTTCCTCCTCACACCATGGTGAGACAGTTCAATTCTCAGACATCTTTTCTCGACCTTCTGGGTCAGGAGATTGCTACCCTTCTTGCCCAAGGGGCAATAGAAGAAGTACCCCTTCTTCTCAGGGCTCAGGGTTCTACTCCCCCTACTTTCTTATTCCAAAGAAAACAGGGGGCTACAGACCCATATTAGATCTCAGAGAATTGAACAAGTTTCTATGCAAGGAGAAATTCAAGATGATTTCTCTCGGTACTCTCCTTCCATACCTTCAGAGTCAGGATTGGCTTTGCTCTCTAGACCTCAAGGATGCGTACACCCATGTCCTCATCCATCCAACACACAGAAGGTTCCTTCGGTTCCTTTATCAAGGGAAGCACTACCAATACAGAGTGCTTCCTTTCGGTCTGGCCTCTGCACCAAGGGTGTTCACAAAATGCATGGCAGTAGTAGCTGCATTTCTACGCACTCTAGGGATATTCGTATTCCCATATCTGGACGACTGGCTCATCCAAGCTCCTTCCCAGTCAGAGGCCCAGACTTCTGTAACCTGCACAAGGCGTATCCTTCAGTATCTGGGACTTGTAATAAATATTCCAAAATCCCATCTCACCCCTACTCAGTCTCTAGAATTCATAGGGGCCTTGCTAGATACCACAACTGCAAGGGCCTATCTTCCCCAGGCCCGTTGCCTACGCTTGGTGCATTTAGCCTCACAAATTCAGTTAAAATACCATTTAACTGCTCGAGAGATGTTACAACTGTTAGGCCACATGGCATCCACTTTGCATGTGGTTCCTTACGCTCGCCTTCACATGAGGGCAGCTCAGTGGACACTCTCCACCCAATAGACCCAGGCATCAGGTTGCCTGTCAGACAAAATAGCAACCTCCAGTCGCCTCTTTTGGTCCCTCCAGTGGTGGAAGTCCACTCAAAATCTGTTGCTGGGGTCCCCCTTTCAACAGGTATTATCCCAAGCAACCCTTACAACAGATGCCTCTCCAAGAGGTTGGGGAGCTCATCTTCAAGATCTCTCCACTCAAGGCATCTGGTCTTTACAGGAGACATCTCTACATATCAACTCTTAAAGCTCAGAGCAATTTTTCTAGCTCTGAGTCTTCCACACCCTGCTCAGCTACAAGACAGTCCTCATCCACACGGACAACCAAGTAGCCATGTTCTACGTGAACAAGCAGGGCGGGACTGGCTCTCTGTTGCTTTGCAACGAAGCTCTGAGATTGTGGGCCTTCGCCAGAGAGCATCAAATTCATCTCATGGCAGTGTATCTTCCAGGGGTTCAAAACTCTTGGGCAGACAGACTCAGTCGAGTTCTGCTTCCACACGAATGGTCCCTCCATGGGGACCAGATAGCCAGGATCTTGCGAATTTGGGGAACCCCGGACATAGACCTCTTTGCAAGTCCGTGGAATGCCAAACTTCCCCAGTTCTGTTCCAGAATTCCGGCTCAGGGGGCTCAAGCCAGGGATGCTTTCCTCCTTTACTGGGGTCAAGACTTCCTGTATGCCTTTCCACCCATTCCCCTAATTCCCAAAACCCTGTTCAAGCTTCAGAGAGACAGAGGCCATATGATTCTCATAGCTCCACATTGGCCACGGCAAGTGTGGTACCTTCTGCTTCTACATCTCTCTCAACCTCCCTTCCTGGATTTAGGGTCTGCTCCAGATCTCCTATCTCAGGAGGACAGAATGTTATGGCATCCCAATCCCCAGTCTCTGCATCTGAGGGCTAGGTTTGTTGAAGGCCTAGATCTCCATGATCTTAACCTCCCTCAGCAAATAAAGGATATCCTTTATGCTTCCAGGAAGCCTTCCACAAGACGCTGTTATGCTTTCAAGTGAAAAGGTTTACCATATGGTGTTCGCAGAAGGGTCTTAACCCCATTGCCATACCTCTGTAATCATTACTGGAGTACCTCCTTCATTTATCCAATGCAGGACTTAAGACTAACTCAGTGAGGGTCTATTTGAGTGCTATTGCAGCGTCCTTCAAGCCTCTAAATAGACAACCTATTTCCTCCCATCCTCTTATATCAAGATTTATGAGAGGCCTTCTGCTAACTAAGCCTCCCATTAAGCCACCTCCTGTGGCATGGGACTTAAATTTGGTTCTTGGTCAGCTCCTGGAGCCACCTTTCGAACCCTTAGCTACTACCTCCTTGAAATTCCTTTCTTGGAAGGTTATCTTTCTCATTGCAATCACATCAGCACGTCGTATCAGTGAGTTGCAAGCACTAGTAACTGATCCACGTTATACAAGGTTCCATCATGACAAGGTAGTCCTTAGGACTCATGCACGCTTTATGCCAAAGGTGGTTTTGCCCTTTCATCTAAACCAAGCGGTCTACCTCCCTGTGTTCTTTCCAAGGCCTCATGCATCAAATGCAGAAAGGAACCTTCATACTTTGGACTGTAAAAGAGCTTTAGCCTTTTACCTACAAAGAACACAGCAACATAGAAAGTCCTCTCAACTCTTTGTTGCTTTTGATCCTTCTCATTTGGGACTTTGGATTGCTCAGTGTATTTCCTTTGCCTATCAGAGTAAGAATCTTCCTCTGGAGGGCCATGTCACAGCTCACAATGTGAGAGCCATGGCAGCTTCAATGGCTCATCTGCACTGTGTGTCTGTCGACGACATCTGTCGAGCAGTAACCTGGGCCTCGTTTCATACCTTCACAGCCCATTACTGCTTGGACGAGGACTCCCGCCAGGATGCCTTGTTTGGTCAGGCTGTTCTCCAACATCTGTTCCATACTTAATCAACTCCTACCCACCATCCCTGGTAGGATGCCAGAGATCCATGGGGGGAAGTGGAGCCCTTCTCAGGGACGCACAACTTTTGGGGTCTCTCCCTGGCATCTAAAGCTAGGGAGTCCCCATATGTGAGGACTACATTCCTGCTTGTTCCTGGAGATAGCATAGTAACTCACCTGTAACAGGTGATCTCCGGGAACAGCAGGAATTTAGTCCTCACCACCCACCCACCTCCCCTAGGAGTTGTATCTCTCTATCTCTTTCCCTGTTCCAGGATTCCATGTCAGGGAGTTCAGGCCAGGGATGCCTTCCTCCTTCATTGGGGGCAAGACTTCCTGTATGCCTTTCCACCCATTCCCCTAATTCCCAAGACACTCTTCAAACTTCAGAGAGACAAGGGGTCTGTGATCCTCATAGCACCACATTGGCCACGACAAGTGTGGTACCCTCTACTTCTGCATCTCTCTCAAGCTCCCTCCCTGGACTTGGGATCTGCTCCAGACCTCCTGTCCCAGGAGGAAGGAACGTTGTGGCACCCAAATCCCCAGTCTCTTCACCTCAGAGCCTGGTTGCTGAAGGCCTAGAACTTCAAGATTTGCATCTTTCTCAGCAAGTGAAGGATATCCTTCATGCTTCCAGAAAGCCTTCCACCAGACGTTCCTATGCTTTTAAATGGAAAAGATTTACCATTTGGTGTGCAGAGAAGGGTCTTAACCCTCTTGCAATACCTCTGAATTCTTTACTAGAGTATTTGCTGCATTTATTCCATGCAGGCCTTAAAACAAATTCAGTAAGAGTCCATTTGAGTGCTATTGCAGCATCCCTTAAGCCTCTCAATGGACAGCCTATTTCTTCTCATCCTCTTATTGCAAGATTCATGAGAGGCCATCTTTTAACTAAACCTCCCATTAGACCACCTCCAGTGGCATGGGATTTGAATTTGGTTCTTGGCCAGCTTATAAAGCCACCCTTTGAACCCTTAGCCACTACCTCCTTGAAATTCCTTTCCTGGAAGGTTATTTTTCTCATTGCAGTCACCTCAGCTCGCCGTATCAGTGAACTGCAAGCCTTGGTGGCTAATCCTCCTTATACAAGGTTCCATCATGACAAGGTAGTCCTCAGGACTAATCCACACTTTATGCCTAAAGTGGTCTCACCTTTTCATCTGAACCAGGAGATGTATTTACCTGTCTTTTTTCCAGGACCTCATGCATCAACTGCAGAGAGGAATCTTCATACCCTGGATTGTAAGAGAGCACTTGCTTTTTACTTACAAAGGACACAGCAACATAGAAAGTCCTCTCAACTATTTGTTGCTTTTGATCCCTCTCATTTAGGACTTCCAGTCTCTAAGAGAACTCTGTCCAATTGGATTGCTCAGTGTATTTCCTTCGCTTACCAGAGTAAGAACCTTTCTCTGGAAGGCCATGTCACAGCTCACAATGTGAGGGCCATGGCAGCCTCTATGACTCATCTAAACTCTGTGTCCATCGACCAAATCTGTCGAGCGGCCACCTGGGCCTCGGTTCATACCTTTACAGCCCATTACTGCTTGGACAAGGACTCCCGCCGGGATGCCTTGTTTGGTCAGGCTGTTCTCAAACACCTGTTCCATACCTAATCAGCTGCTACCCCCCATCCCTGGTTGGATGCCCGAGATCCATTGGGGTGAGGTGGAGCCCTTATCAGGGACTCACAACCTTGGGATCTCCCTGGCATCTCTAGCTGGGGAGTCCCCATATGTGAAGACTCATTCCTGCTTGTTCCTGGAGATAGCACAGTTACTTACCTGTAACAGGTGATCTCTGGGAACAGCAGGAATAAGTCTTCACAACCGACCCACCTCCCCTAGGAGTTGTATCTATCTATCTTTGCTTTCCTTTCTCTCTCTCTCTTTGTCTCAGCTTAAAACTCGAACTGGAGAGAGGCGGTTGGGAAAGGCGGGAAGGCAGCGCGCAGGCGCTGTGGCATGCTCCCAAAAGCTTTCCTTTTGGACGCTGGGAAGCGTTCCCGCGCAGGCTCCGTCGGTACCGACGAAACCCATATGTGAAGACTTATTCCTGCTGTTCCCAGAGATCACCTGTTACAGGTAAGTAACTGTGCTTTCCCTGTCTTGTCCTCCAGCATGGGCTCTTGGTTCTCAGGGCTTCAGCTCCATTATTCTTCAAGTAGGCATTCCTACTCCTTCTCCTCTCTCCTCCTGAATATTCTGTCCTAGTTTTAAACCTCCCAGGCTCTAACCCTGCCCTTTCTCCTTTCAGGTGTTGCAAATCAGTCTGCCTCTTGGCAGCTGAGTAATTGGGAAAGTCAGTGACGTAAGGGCTCCTTACCCTGAGCTTGCTTTCCCCCTCCTCACCACTAGGGACACTCTGCAATCTATTGTAGCCTGGTACAATCTGGTTTCTAGGTACAACTGGGGTTTTGTATCTCTGACCTTGCAATACAGGTCCTTTGATAAGGGTAAATTCCCCCTCTTTATCCTTGTTCCCGGGCCTTGATAAGCTTCCTTATCACAGTATGTAGTGTGGAGCTGGTGAGCAAGTCCATCCTGTAGAGGTGAAGTGCCTGTATGTGGAGCCTTCAATGAGAGGGTTGGGGTGATTATAAGTATGCTCTGGGGTAGGAGTGCGCTTTTAGAAACATAGGAACATGATGGCAGAAAACGACCACATGGCCTATCTAGTCTCCATATCAAATACCAAAGTCTCTTCTTTTCCTTTAGAGATCTTCTGTGTTTATCCCATGCTTTTTTGAGTTCAGATATTGTCCTTGTTTCTACTACCTCTACTGGGAGACTATTCCATGCATCTACTACTCTTTCTTTAAAGAAATATTCTCCGGGAACAAGCAGGAAGTCCATCCTTATATATGAGTGATGTCGGCGCCAACGGAGCCCGTACAGAAGCATCTCCCTAGCGTTCAAAGAAAGCCTTTGGGAGATGCACCACACATGCATGGTCCACTTCCCACCCAAGGGTGCCATCTTGCCTCAGTCTCCATTTTTCCTCAGAGCCCTAAGGATGTTGTCCTTTCTTTCCCTGGAAAAAGTCTGAGGGTTGGTTTTTTTTTTTTTTTTTTTTTTTAAATTTTTTATAGTTAATTATGTCTGGTTTGCATACTGGTTCCTTCCCGCCCCTGAGCCAGCTCACTATGGCATCACTCCTTGGATTTGTCTCTCCGTTTTCCACTTTTTTCATCGAGGTCTGCCTTGACCGGCATTTGTACCCTTTTTCAGCTGAAGGCCACGGACCCCTGCCTGGATTCAGGGATCCCCTTTTTCCAATGACTTCAAAAACTGTGACTGATGTGGCAAAGTTATGTCACTTACCTGAAGATTGGAGGATCGCCAATGTAACACCAATTTTTAGAAAGGGTTCCAGGGGTGATGCGGGAAACTACAGACCGGTGAGCTTGACGTCAGTACCGGGGGAAAAATGGTAGAAACCATCATAAAGAACAAAATTACTGAACATGTAGATAGTCATGGCTTAATGGGAGACAGCCAACATGGCTTTAGACAAGGAAGATCTTGTCTTACTAATCTGTTATGTTTTTTTGAAGGTGTGAATAAACAGGTAGACAAAGGTGAGTCGGTAGATATAGTGTATCTGGACTTTCAGAAAGCCTTTGACAAGGTCCCTTATCAGAGACTTTTGGCAAAACTAAAAAGTCATGGGATAGGAGGCAGTGTACTATTGTGGATCAGGAACTGGTTAAAAGATAGAAAGCAGAGGGTAGGGCTAAATGGCCAATTTTCCCAATGGAAAAAGGTGAATAGTGGTGTACCCCAGGGATCTGTGCTGGGTGCGCTGCTTTTTGACATATTCATAAATGACCTAGAAAAGAAAATAACGAGTGAGGTTATCCAATTTGCAGATGACACAAAACTATTTAAAGTTATTAAAACCCATGAGGATTGTGGAAAATTGCAAGAGGATCTTGATAAATTGGAAGACTGGGCATCCAAATGGCAGATGAAATTTAATGTGGACAAGTGCAAAGTTATGCAACTAGGAAAGAAAAACCCAAACTATGGTTACACGATGCAAGGTTACACATTAGGAACCACCACCCAGGAAAAAGATTTAGGTGGCATCGTCGATAACATGTTCAAACCCTCCGCCCAGTGTGCAGTGGCAGCCAAGAGTAGCAAATAGAATGCTAGGTATCATAAGGAAAGGAATGGAAAATAAAACAAAGGATATTATTATGCCTCCATGGTGCGACCGCACCTTGAATATTGTGTACAGTTCTGGTTGCCGTATCTTAAAAAGGATATAGCGTTATTAGAAAAGGTACAGAGAAGAGCCACCAAAATGGTAAAGGGGGTGGAAGGATACCCCTATGAAGAGACGCTAAAAAGGTTAGGGCTCTTCAACCTGGAAAAGAGATGGCTGAGGGGAGATATAAATTAATGAATGGAGTGGAACGGGTAAACGTAGATCGATTGTTTACTTCATCAGAATATAGAAAGACTAGGGGACATGTGATGAAGCTACAGGGTAAGCTATTTAAGACTAATAAGAGAAAATATGTTTTGTCTCAACATGTAATGAAACTCTGGAATTTGTTACTGGAGGATGTAGTAAAAGCTGTTAGTGTAGCTGGATTTAAAAAAGATTTGGATAAGTTCCTAGAGGAAAGGTCCATAAACGGTTATTAAAATGGACCCGGGATATCACTGCTTGACCCAATACAAGCATTGAGGAACCTGTGTCTTTTGGGGAAACTGCTAGGTACTTATGACCTAGATTGGTCACTGTTGGAAACAGGATACTGCGCTTGTTGGACCTTTGACCCTTTATGGCATATCTTATGTTCTTATGACTGCTGCCTCCGATGCCTTGGCCCGGAACACAATGACTCTGACTGGGAACTCTGCAGAACAATGACCCCAAAGACTTTAAGAGTTGCCGTCAGCAGCAGGAAGAGTAAATTAGACTTACCTGCTAATTGTTGTTCTTTAAGGAACTCTAGTCCAGTCCCGGAACCATAGAGTTGTGAACCTCCACCAGCAGCTTTGGAGACTGAAAGATGTCATCACTTTGTCGTCACTGGTACAAATAGGCAGGAACCGCCCCCATTCACCAGTACCTATTGACAAAGCAGACTCAGCAGAGCAACAAATAAGTAGAAATAGGCACAATAAAGTAACTAGGCCAAAGACCCAAACAAAGAACAGACTAAAACCACAGAAGAAGTAACAGCATCCGCGACTAGGACGCCAATACCGCCTCTTCTCCATCAAGAGAGGAACAAGTGCCTCTTACCTATCCGTTTTTTTTTTTTTAGATATGGGTATCCAAAAGAAAGAAAAAAACCTCCAGTTCCAGAAAGGACAAGAAACCCCTTCCGGAGCCCACGAGGCTCTGCAGCGCCAAAAAACAAAAGATGTCCCCCCTTTTCGCTCACCACGGCACCGCCAACCCCCTCCTGCAGCTGTTCCTGCCTTGGATCGGTAATTTACTTCTGCACTAGAACAACTGCAGGCTGCACGCCGAGCCCGTCAACGGGAGGGATCCGGGACTGGACTAGAGTTCCTTAAGGAACAACAATTAGCAGATAAGTCTAATTTACTCTTCCTTTGCGTCCCTCTAGTCCAGTCCCGGAACCATAGAGGATGTAACAGAGCAGTGAAGATCAACGGGAGGGACCGGCAAGGCCAGCCTGAAGAACTGCTGAACCAAAACGCCCATTGCTCCGCGCTTGCACATCCAATCGATAGTGCTTGGCAAAAGAATGCAACGAGGACCAAGTCGCCGCCCTACAAATGTCCGCAACTGGCACCAAGCTAAGCTCCTCCCAAGACGCCACCTGCGCTCTGGTAGAATGCACTCGAAGGCCACTCGGCGCCTCCCTGCCTCGTAACAGGTAAGCCGACGAAATAGCCTCCTTCAGCCAGCGCGAAATGGACGACTTCGCCGCCGCCTCCCCTTTCCGCGGACCGTCAACCGCAACAAACAACCTATCCGACTTCCGGAAAGACCCCGTCCTGCGGAGATAGAGCTTGAGCACTCGACGAACATCGAGACGATGAAGACAACCGCCCGACTGCCCAGACTGTCCCACTGAAAACACCGGAAGGGCCACTACCTGGTTTATTTATTTTATTTTATTTATTTAAGTTTTTTCTATACCGCACTATTCAGCATCAGCACGGTTTACAATAAACAAGTTTGTACAATGAGGAACAGCCATACATTGAACTTACATAGAACAGGGAGTTTAAACATGGATAACAGGTGAACTTTATACATAGCAAACAAAGGGAGATTTAAGCAAGGGTAACAGGTGAACTTTATACATTATATACACAGGGATTGCATCACATCTAAGTTTATGATACAGGCCCTAAGGGGGATAGATGGGGGAGGTGACGAGTTTTTTTGGTTAACATGGAACGGCGAGACCACCTTCGGCAAAAACGCTGGGACCGTGCGCAATACCACCTTGTGGCTATGAAAGGTCAAATACGGCTCTCTACAAGACAAGGCCTGCAACTCCGAAATCCTGCGGGCGGAACAAATGGCTACGAGGAAGACGGTCTTCAACATCAAATCCTTAAGCGACGCCTCTTGCAATGGCTCAAAAGGGGCCGCAACCAAAGCCTCCAAGACTAAATTGAGATCCCAAGAAGGCAGCGAGTCGCGCCGCGGAGGGCGCAACAACAACACCGCTCTCAGGAATCGGCGAACATCGACATGTGAACCAAGCACCTGACCCTGGACCTTTCCCCGAAAACAGGCAAGCGCCGCCAGCTGCACCCACAAGGAACTAGCCGCAAGACCCTTCTCAACGCTGTCTTGCAAAAAGGCAAGGATCTGCGGCACGGAAGCCCGAAGAGGCGAAATAGCACGATCCGCACACCACGCCTCAAACACGCGCCAAACACAGACGTACGCCAAAGAAGTAGACCGCCTGCGCGAACCCAAGAGGGTAGCCACGACCGCTGGAGAGTAGCCTTTAGCCGTCAGCCGCGCCCTCTCAAGAGCCATGCCGTAAGCGAGAATCGACCCACCTGAGGCATGCGAAGCGGACCCTGAAGCAAGAGATCCTCCCGACGAGGAAGCCTCCACGGCCTGTCCACCAGCAGCCGCAGCAAATCGTCATACCACGGTCTTCGAGGCCAATCGGGCGCTATCAACACCACAAGACCCCGGTGCTGATCTATGCGCTGAACCACCTTGCCGATTAGTGCCCACGGAGGAAAGACATAGAGGAGCCCCTCCAACGGCCACCTCTGCGCCAGCGCATCCAGGCCTTCCGACATCCGCTCTCTGCGCCTGCTGAAGAACCGCTCGACTCTTGCGGACTCGAAGGTGGCTATCAAATCCATCACCGGCATTTCCCAGCGGCGCACCAGGAGTGCGAAAACGTCCGGATGCAGAACCCACTCTCCCGGGTCCACTCTGCGACGACTCAGAAAATCCGCTTGGACGTTGTCGCTGCCGGCCACGTGCTGCGCCAACAACGCGCTGAGATTGCCCTCGGCCCAGCCCAACAGCCGAGACGCCTCTGCCTCTAACGACGGACTCCCCGTGCCGCCCTGACGATTGATATAGGCCACCGTCGTCGCATTGTCGGACAGTACTCTTACCGGTCTCTGGTGCAAGAGCTCCCGAAACTCCTGAAGAGCTAGAAACACAGCTCGCATTTCCAACTTGTTGATGGACCACTGTCGCTCTCTTTGCGTCCACGGCCCCTGGGTTATCCAGCCTTCGCAGTGCGCCCCCCAGCCTGTGAGACTTGCATCGGTCGTCACCAACACCCAGGAAGGAGTCTCCAGGGACACGCCGCCCTCCAGATTGCTGGGCTGCAACCACCAGAGAAGTTCCTGCCGCACCTCCGGAGGACACACTAGCCGCCGAGACAACGCATCCGTCTGATATGACCAACGTCTGAGCAGGGCGCTCTGGAGAGGCCGCATGTGAAACTTGGCCCACCGTACCACGTCGATGGTCGCCGCCATGGTACCCAGCAGCTGCAGATACTGCCATGCCGTCGGAGCGGGATGCTCTCGAAACTTCCGCACGAGATCCTGCAAGGCCTGCGCTCTGTTCCGGGGCAGGAAGACCGCGCCTAGCCGAGTCTCGAAACGCGCCCCCAAGTACTCCAGAGTCTGAGGGGGCACCCGCTTGCTCTTTGCAAAGTTGACCACCCAACCCAGGCTCTCCAAAAACGCTATCACCCGAGCGGTGGCCGCTGCACTCTCCTGTTCGGACTTCGCACGAATCAACCAAGCGTCTAAATACGGATGCACCAGAATCCCTTCTTTGCGCAGCGCCGCCGCGACCACCACCATAATCTTGGTGAATGTCCGAGGAGCCGTCGCAAGCCCGAAAGGCATCGCCTGAAACTGAAAATGCCCCATCGGCACTGCAAACCGAAGGAACTGCTGATGCTCGCGACGCACTGGAACATGCAGGTAGGCCTCTGTCAGGTCTAAGGCTGTCAAAAACTCCCCCTTCCTGACCGCCGCAATGACGGAACTCAAGGTCTCCATCCGGAAATGGGTAACACGAAGGCAGCGATTCACCCCTTTTAAGTCCAAAATCGGCCGGTAGGTGCCTTCTTTTTTTGGCACTACAAAATAGTTCGAGTATCGACCGCACCCGCGTTGTGCCGCCGGGACTGGAACCACCGCTCCCAGCTGCTGCAGCCAGAGCAACGAGTCCCCACCGCGTGAAGCTTTCTCGGAGAGCCGCAGTGAGAAAGGACAAAAGATTCCCGCACGGGCCGAAGAAACTCCAGAGCATAGCCGTCCCGAATGACCTCCAACACCCACCGATCTGAGGTGATTTGGACCCAGGCAGGGAGAAACTCCCGCAACCGTCCCCCCACGGGCACTTCCGCCACCCGGGTCCGCCTTATCTCATTGGGACTTCTTACTGCTGGAGGATTGAAAGGAGGCAAACCCCCTGCCCGCCCCCCTGAACCCCCGAAAGGTCTGACCCCTAGCTGGGAACCTCCCCCGCTGGGGTTGGGGAATGCGCGAGGATCTGAATCTACGAAAACTCCCCAAGAGACCCCTGGACCCCGAAGTACCACGGCTCTGCTTGGGCTTATATTCCGGGAAACGCCCCCCCTTGGACTCCCCCAGACCCTTGACCAACTTCTCCAAATCCTCACCAAACAAGAGCTTTCCCCGAAAGGGCAGCTTACTAAGCCGGGCCTTGGAGGCACCATCCGCCGACCAGTTCCGCAGCCAAAGATATCGTCGAGCTGCCACCACAGAAGCCATACTCTTAGCCAGCCCTCTAATAAGATCATAGTGGATATCTGACAGATATGCCGTACCCGATTCCAGGCATGCACCGTCCTCCGCCTGTCCTTTCAGCGGATCCCCCTGCAACCGCTGAGACCATCGCAAACAGCCTCTCGCCACCCACGCCCCCGCTATCGAGGCCTGCAAGGACAGGGCCGAGATGTCAAACACCTGCTTTAACAAGGTTTCTCCAGGACCAAGCAGGAAGTCAGTCCTCACTTATGGGTGACGTCGGCGCCGATGGAGCCCTCGCGGAGCAATTTTCCCCAGCTTTCAAAGAAAGCCTTTGGGAATTGCAGCGCGCATGCGCGGTCGTCTTCCCGCCCGAGGGTGCCATCTTAGCCAGTCTTCTTTTTTCCGCGGAGCCCTACAGACGTCCCCGTCTTGTCCCCGCGAAAAAGTCGATTTTCTTCATTATTTTATTCTTTTTCCTTCGGTTCGACGCCGATCTTTTTCCCGCCCGGACTCGCGACGCCGGTCACGAGTCCTCTTACTTTTTTCGGTTTTTCTGACTTTGTCAGCTTTCGTTTTCGATTTTTCCCTGGCAGCCCGGTCCTTTGACCTCGCAGGGGCCCTTTTTCCCCCGATGGCTGCCAGTGGGTTTAAGCGGTGTGGTCGGTGTGACCGAAATATGTCACTAACTGACACACACGACTTTTGCGTCCGCTGCCTGGGCCCGGATCATGAGGAACTGATCTGTGGGCCCTGCAGCAAAATGTCCTCAAAGGCGTTGAGAAGTCGGCGGCATCAGCGTGAGAGAATCTTCGCTGACCCCAGCCGTACCCGGACCTCGTCGGAGGCCTCCGCGTCGAAAGGCTCCAGCTCGGACCGTCGCCGGAGTTCCTCCGACCGGGGTTCTCCCTCCGGGGACCATCGTCGGAAGGTGAAACCCGCGAGGGCGGCGTCGGTGGACGCTCCTGGTTCCGCGAGGGCCAGGTCGCATAGCCCCGACAGCCGCCCCGGGTCCTTGGAGAAGGAACACATCCCGAAGCGACCTCGCCTGGAGTCGGAGATGCCTGCTCGGGTAAGTCCTGTGGTCCTTCTGGACTCGCCTCCGCGACAGCCGACGTCGGGCCCGACGCCGTCGGGGCCCGAGTCGGGGGCTGCTGGGTCACCTGAGCTCGGACTCAGGTTGACGGCCTTGGAGAGCAGACTGTCTGCCTTCATGGACCAGCAGAGGGCACTGCTCGCTGGCCTCGCTGGCGCCGCTGCCCCGACCGCCGGGACGTCGACGTCCAAGTCGACCCCGGAGACCGAGCCGATCCTCGAGTCGATGAGAACTCGAGTCGATCCTCGGTCGAGGTCACCCTCGGCCTCCCGTTCGGGACCGAGGTCGCCGACGCCGACTCCCTCGGCGTCGGGGCGGCTGGCGCCGCGCCCTGCCCGGGCCGACCCCACCGAGTCCTCGTCGGAGTCGGTCTGGGAGTCTGAGGAGGAAGAGTCGCCTGATTCTTTCCGGACTCGGTGTGTCCCATCGGACTCACCGGAGTCCGAGCCTCGGAAGCAGTCCCCCCCGGAGGATGCCCGGTTCTCGGACTTCGTTAGGGATATGGCCAAGGCTTTGGCCTTCCCTGCGGATCCCGAGGAGGAGCCTCGAGCCGAAGAGCTCGACGCCCTCCAGTATGACTCTCCCGCGAGGGAACACTTTACTGTACCGGTTCCTCCTATGCTGGAACGACTACTCTTCCGCATGTGGGAGAGTCCGGCCTCCTCGCCGGTCCTGAGCAAGCGGGTCGATTCTATCTATCGAGTCCGCAAGAGCCCTGGCTTTCAAAAGGCACAGCTGCCACACCATTCCATGGTAGTGGAATCGGCCATGCATCGTCTTAAGAGCCAGAAGATGCACTCCTCGGTGCCTCCTGGCAGGGAGGCCCGTAACCTGGATGGCCTTGGCAAGAAGTGTTTCCAGGGCTCTATGCTCGCATGTCGTGTCCAGACTTACCAGCTATACATGGGCATGTATCTCCGGGATCTGGCTAAAGAGCTAGCCGGATTCTCCGCTGGTTTGTCCGAGGAACCCTTGCGGAGGTTCCTGGCCTTGTCCACTGGCATTCGGGAATGCTCAAAGTTCATGTCCCGAGCAGCCTATGATGGCTTTGAAGCATCGGCTTGAGTGGCCGCAGCCGGCATCGGTGCCCGCCGACAGGCTTGGCTTCAGTCGTCAGATCTTGAGCCCTGGGTGCAAGACAAGTTGGTCGATGTCCCCTGCCGAGGCGAAAACCTCTTTGGCAAGCCCATGGCGGAAAAGGCTGCGCAAATTGAGACTGAGACTCTCACCAGGACCAGGCTTTCTAGGAAGACCTCCGCCCCTTCCCAGAAAAAGAAGGGCTCGGGGAAAAAGTCCTTTTACCCGAGGAAGGCGGCTGCCTACAAACAATACCCCCATTATCAGGCCCCTGCAGCTCCCAACAGGGCCAGCAGGCCAAGGGAAGGGGTAACGGGTCCCGTAGGCAGCAAGCCCCCAAGCCGGCACCACCAGCCCCTGCTCAGCAGGGTGGGGGTTTTTTGACTCGCAAAGCATAGCCTCTCCCCCCCCGCTGGTTCCTCCCAGCACCGGAGGCCGGCTGGTTCACTTCGCCCACAGGTGGTCCAGCATCACCGCAGATGCCTGGGTGCTTCAAGTCGTGCGGGAAGGCTATCTTCTCCACTTCCACCAGGTCCCTCCCTCCTATTTTCCGGGAGAACCTCCACGATCCACTCTGCACAGGGAATTACTCCTTCAGGAGTTAGCAGGTCTTCTGCAGGAACAGGCGGTGGAACCGGTGCCACACCACCTGAGAGGTCAAGGTTTTTATTCCAGGTATTTTCTAATACCAAAGAGAACAGGGGGCCTCAGACCCATCCTGGACTTGCGCAACCTCAACAAGTTCCTTGTGCGGGAGAAGTTCAAAATGCTTACCCTTGGAATCCTTCTGCCCTACCTCCAGCAGGGAGATTGGCTATGCTCCTTGGATCTAAAGGATGCCTACACGCACATCCTCATCCACCCAAGCCACCGCCAATACCTAAGATTTGTGGTGGCAGGAAATCATTACCAGTACAGAGTACTCCCCTTTGGCCTGTCCTCCGCGCCGCGAGTCTTCACAAAATGTCTCGCGGTGGTGGCGACCCATCTCCGGCTTCACGGCCTCTATGTCTTTCCGTACCTCGACGACTGGCTCATCAGAGCAGCGTCCGCTCGGGAGGTCACCAACGCCACGCGCCGCACGGTGACTCTTCTGCAGCACTTGGGCTTTGTTATAAACTTCGCAAAGTCCACTTTGCTCCCCTCGCAGGATCTCGAGTTCATCGGCGCAAAGCTGCACACTCCTCAGGCGCGAGCATACCTACCGCTCGACAGGGCTCAACGGCTCATGGACCTAGCCGACCGTTTTCGCAGCCAGCCCCTGGTCTCCGCCAGGCGCTTCCTGAGACTACTCGGCCATATGGCTTCCACCGTCCATGTGACCCCCAATGCCCGCCTGAATATGCGGCCTGCTCAATGGTGTCTCCGCCAGCAGTGGCGACAAGCCACAGGCGGCCTAGCAGACCTGGTGCGCGTCTCCGAGCCGCTGATCTCGTCTCTTCGGTGGTGGCTTCGGCAGCCGAACCTGATATTCGGAATGCCTTTCCAGTCACCTCAGCCGACCCGGGTGCTGACCACTGATGCATCCCTCCTGGGCTGGGGAGCACATTGCCAAGGGGCATGTACTCAGGGCCTCTGGACCACGTGGGAGTCTGCTCAGCAGATCAACTTCCTGGAGCTCAGGGCGATCCGCCTGGCTCTCAAAGCCTTCTCCCACCTGACTTCTCACCAGTCCGTCCTCGTCCAGACGGACAATCAAGTTGCCATGTTCTACGTGAACAAGCAGGGGGGCACGGGCTCCTTCCTCCTCTGCCGGGAGGCACAGAAGCTCTGCTCTTGGGCCGTCAGTCACGGCATTCTCCTCAAGGCAGTTTATCTCCCGGGCCAAGAGAATTGCCTGGCGGACAAACTCAGCAGGATCCTCCAGCCGCACGAGTGGCGTCTGGATCCCTTGGTAGTTCAGAAGCTCTTCCTAAAGTGGGGCCTCCCCACGGTGGATCTCTTTGCCAGTCCTCACAACCGGCAGCTTCCTCGCTTCTGCTCTCGTCAGCCACACCCCCTTCGGGTTGCGGCGGACGCTTTTCTGATTTCATGGTCGGGGAGCCTTCTGTACGCTTTCCCTCCCATCCCGCTAGTCTCTCGGACTCTTTTCAAGGTGCTCCGAGACAACGCCTTCATGATCCTGGTGGCCCCTCGCTGGCCCAGACAGCCATGGTTTCCGCTCCTACTGCAACTAGCGGTGGAGGATCCATTCCCTCTGGGGGTACAACCGGATCTACTCACTCAGGATCAGGGGTCTCTACTACACCCCAACCTCAGGTCTCTCAACCTCATGGCCTGGCTGCTGAGAGGGTAGTCCTCGCTCCCCTTCTCCTGCCGGCGGAGGTGGAGGAGGTCGTCTTAGCTTCGCGACGCCCTTCTACCCGCAAATGCTACGCCCTTAAATGGCGTCGCTTTGCCGTCTGGTGTACCTAACAGTCTCAGGATCCCTTCTCCTGCCCGGTGTCGGTGATCTTGCAATACTTGCTACACCTCTCTAATCTGGGACTTAAGTCCAACTCCGTCAAAGTTCACCTCAGTGCTCTTTCGGCACATCATGTGCCGGTGGACGGTAGACCTCTCTCCAGCGACCCTCTCGTAGCGAGGTTTCTCCGAGGTCTCCTTCTACTTAAACCACCTCTGCGCCCGCCAGCGCCTGACTGGGACCTGAATGTGGTTTTGCAGCGGATCACCTGTCCGCCTTTTGAACCTATGGCTACCTGTTTTCTCCGTTTTCTGTCTTGGAAAACACTGTTCTTGATAGCCTTCACTTCCGCTAGACGCGTAAGTGAATTGCAGGCCCTCGTGTCTGATCCCCCTTACACTCGGTTCTACAAGAATAGGGTAGTCCTACGGACTCACCCTAAATTTCTTCCAAAAGTGGTCTCCCCTTTTCACATCAATCAGGAGGTGGTACTTCCAACCTTCTTTCCCAGACCACACTCCAGCCGAGCTGAAACGGTCCTCCATACCCTGGACTGTAGAAGGGCTTTGAACTTCTACCTTGACCGTACGCGGGAGCACCGTAAAGCTGCTCAGCTTTTTGTGTCTTTTGACCCCAATAAATTGGGGCTCCCGGTCTCCAAGCGTACTCTGTCCATCTGGGTTGCGGACTGTATCTCTTGGGCTTATGGGGCAGCCGGACTCTCCTTAGAAAGTCGAGTCACGGCTCATTGCGTTCGGGCAAAGGCTACGTCAGTGGCTTACCTCCGCTCTGTTCCGCTGGCAGACATCTGCCGGGCCGCTACTTGGTCTTCGAGCCAGACTTTTGCGGTCCATTACTGTCTCGAGAGGGAGTCCCGCAGGGACAGTGCTTTCGGACAGGCAGTCCTCCGTAATCTCTTTGAGGTCTGAGCAACTCCTACCCTCCATCCCGGATGTGGGCTACCGGTGGGTGATAATTCAGCGAAGATTCTTTCCTTCTGTGCTGCTGAGCTAGAGGGAGCTCATTTTTGTGCTTAGGGTCTCCGGTAGCCTTGAGCTTGGGAGTCCCATAAGTGAGGACTGACTTCCTGCTTGGTCCTGGAGAAAGCGTAGTTACTCACCTGTAACAGGTGTTCTCCAGGAGCAGCAGGAATCAGTCCTCACTACCCTCCCTCCTCCCCTTGGAGTTGCAATCGTCTGCTTATGCTCTTTTTGCAAATTTTTTTATGCTGTCTTTTTTAGCTGTCATCTGACTGGCTAAGATGGCACCCTCGGGCGGGAAGACGACCGCGCATGCGCGCTGCAATTCCCAAAGGCTTTCTTTGAAAGCTGGGGAAAATTGCTCCGCGAGGGCTCCGTCGGCGCCGACGTCACCCATAAGTGAGGACTGATTCCTGCTGCTCCTGGAGAACACCTGTTACAGGTGAGTAACTACGCTATCCAACCACCTATCCTACACATCCTTCAACGCCGCAGCGCCTTCCACCGGAATTGTGGTTTTCCGCGTGACCGCAGACACTGCCGCATCCATTTTCGGAGAACGAAAAAGTTCCTTATCCTGGTCCGAAAGCGGATACAAGCGGACTAGATTCCGGGTCCCCCGCAAAGAGGACTCAGGCGAGTCCCATTCTTCCTGAATCATAGACCGAAACACCCGATGAACCGGGAAGACCCGTTGAGGTATCCGCACCGCCTGTAATAAGGGATCCTCCAACGCGTCCTCTGCCACCAGAACGCCCGAAGGCATATTCAATGCCTTTAAGGTTTCCGCAATTAAAGCCAGCAACTCTTCCTTCCGAAACACCCGGACCACTCTATTCCGCTGTTCCTCGTCCGGTAACTCTCCTTCCTCCAACTCCTCCTCGGAGGGAACTTCAAGATCCATCTCCTGCACCGTCTCATCTCCTTCCAGTCCAACGGAAGAGGAAGAACCTTCATCACCCCCCTTCCGAAGCTTTTTGAGAGGAACCTCCTCCTCATCCTGGGGAACCCTGGCCCCCGTCCGCTTCTGCCCCTGAGGACTAAGGCCGCTTGTCCCCGAAGCTGGTTGCAGCAAGGCAAACGCCTTCTGCATCAAGGAGAAGAAGTCTGGCGGGATCTCCACCCCACCGGCGGACCGGTGGTTATCCGCTCCTGGAGGACTGAGCCCAGACGAGCCCGGTCTCTCTGGAGCCGCAAGAGAAGGCGGCCCGACATCCCCTTCCCCGCGGGAACCAGTCGCCGCTTCCTCCGCGACCTCCCCCAACGGTCTCTCCAAACTGGCAGCTTCCACTGAGCAGGGCTTACAGACCCCTGTCTCCATCACCTCTGTGCGCCTCACTCCACACACGAGGCAGCGGAGCTTGGCCAGCATAGTAGGGCAACCCCTCAGAGGGACCAGCCGCACCAGAAGCAAAAAACTCCCGTTTTTGTTTTTTTTTTACAGCAACCAAACAGGAAGGGCCCTCCTAGATGAATCCTGCCAATGAGGACCAAAAACGAAGCTCCTAAGAGCCTGAGGGAACCAGGCCCTCCAGCACCCCGGCCACCAGCAAGCTCTCCCGGCGAGGATCGAGCAGCCAGGGAGCAGCAGAACCGCCTCCTTCTTCCACTGCCCAATCGGGGCAGGCAGTGTGATCTTCAAAAGCAGACCGCCGAAAGCAGCGTGCTCTCTCTGCCCTCCAGCACCCCGGCCACCAGCTAATTGAAGCCGCTGAGGCGGGAAAAGCTCCATTTTTGATCTCCCCCGAGAGGGGTCGAGCACCCGAGCCGACATCCAGCCCGGACACTCCAGCCCAATCGGGGCTGTGGGAGGAGTGCAGCAGCACTACTAATTGAAGCCGCTGAGAGGCAGGCCCGCGCCTGTCGGGCCCGCGCCTGAGGGCCTCGCCAGAGGGCCCTTGGGTGTGGCCCGTACAGAATCGCCCAGGACGTCTCACAGAAATTGCTGACACTTCAGCGGCCCAGAAAGGTACTCCACAAATGCCAAGCCAACACCACCTCTCTGGCACATACCCGCCAACAGAACAGTGAGTCAACGCTATTACACGAACCCCCCCCCCCTCCTCTCCTGAACAAACTCTCATCACTCAGCATTGCTATTCAATCAAAACACTATGACCAGTAGCACTGTCAATGCTAGTTACTATCTTACTGTTGCCAGTAAATGACTCTTGCGATCTGTATCAATATACTGTTGCCAGTATTCTGACCTTTTGCTAGTTACCATTTCACTTTGCTTGCAAATGACCATTACTATCTGTTTCACTGTACTGTTGCCAGTATTCTGTTAATGTATCTGTTTAATGTACTGTTGCCAGTACTCTGACCTTTTGCTAGTTACCATATTACTATTCTTGCAAATGACTATTGCTATCTGAACCAATGTACTGTAGCCAGAATTCTAATCACTGCTAGTTACTATTTTACAGCTCCTGCAAATGACCATTGCTATTTGAGTTTTTACACTTGAATGCTTCTTTGACTAATGTCCCTGCTGTCCCTGTACCTTTGACTGCTGTCCCTGTACCGTTACCAGAACATTACTGTACTGTAACCTATATCACTTATCGTAGATAGGATATTGCAACATTGATTCCACCTCAAATTGAGATCCACAAGTGCACATACTACCAAATTTTCCCACATGTGCTCCCTCAACCCCATTCTTGCCCTTGTTACAAATCGAATTTACCCAAAGTCAACGGCTACAGTCCACCCTGTCTCTAGCGCAATAGCCTGATTCAAAGCATCCCTCCAACTACCCTCCCTTATACACGAAACCACCCCTATCACAAAATGGCCCGCACATTCCCAGCACTAATTTTTGGATACCTCATCTTAGAGCTGATTAGCAGCACCCTGGCTCTGACGAATACTCACAAACATATACCTATCCTACGCAGTGATGGGAGGAGATGGTCAAGATGCCCTCCACTCAAGGCACCAGATGAGATGCTACCATCCTATCAACACCTGCTTCACATTGCAATCAAACATGGCACAATTGCAAAATCAGGCACCCCACAGCCCACAAGTTTAAAGGCTGCCCTCATAAACGCGCGTTCAATACGCAAGAAATGGCCCATCATCAAGGATCTGATAACCAGTCATGACCTAGACATGCTTCTGGTCACAGAGACATGGCTAACAAATGAAGACTCTGTGCTCATCAATCAGCTGCTACCTCCTAACTTTACAATCCATAGCTGCCATAGAAGCAACAAAAGAGGAGGAGGAGTCCTCATAATCTCCAAAGCAGATTACCAGTTCCAGCTGCACAACAGCACCAACACAAGGAATCTTGACTTAGTAGTCATAACCAATAATCTCTGCTCCATCAATCTAATATACAGAGCTCCAACATCATCATCAGACGACCTAGCCACAATAATAGAACTAGCCTGCAATACACCTCACCCGCGCGTCCCAAACTGGATACTAGGAGACCTCAACCTAGCAACGCTACAAGACTCCCAAGCCTCTGCATTCCTAGATGCACTCAAAGGCCTAGATTATCAGCAATTAATCAATCAACCAACCCACACAAAAGGAAACATATTAGATTTGATCTTTGCCCCACTATCTACCTGCAACACAGCCAACTTCTCATCACCAATCTATACTGACGTACCGTGGTCTGACCATAAACTAATCCTTTTCCAAATTCCCATTGATAACAAGCCAATAAAGTCACCTGAGAGTAAGACAGCCCCCACGAGACCACCAGCACGTTGTTTCCAACCATTTAACAAGGAACTCATCATAAAACACACGCAACCCATACTTACCTTGACAACAACGGACCCCGACAATCTGGTCTCTAACTGGAACAACAGTCTCAGTACAATAGCACAACGTTCAGTACATAACAAAAACACCAGGAAAAGACCCACAGCATCCTGGTTTTCCAATGACCTACGGACCTCGCTCTTCAAACTTAGGAAACTCGAAAGGCGATGGAGGCGCTCACGCTCAACTGAAGATCTAGAGGCTTATAACCTACAACTCGCAACTCACAGATCTGCGATATCCGAGAAAATGAAACAAGCTCACACCAACACGCTAATGTGATCTCTAAATAAGCCACATGACCTCTTTGCCCTCGTCAAAAACCTAACGAAGGAACCAGGACCAGAGCAAACAACAGAGATTCTCGCTCAAGACTATGCGGACTTCCTCCAATCAAAACTACACCAAACCACCAAGACTGATATTACCGACTCTGAGAATCCAGCATGCATACCAACGCTAACAACTTTCGACATCCCCTCTCCTAAGCAAATCGCTGACTTAATCACTACAATCAACACGACCACGGCCCACACCGACCCCTGTCCAGCTTTTTGGATTAAAGAACTGAAGACAGAGTTTAGCCCCTCCATCGCCAAACTCTTTGATGCATCATTCTCTTCAGGCCTATTTCCCCTAAGTCTCAAACATACATCCATTAGACCACTACTAAAAAACCCCAAACTAGGGATTCGCTGCTCTTGGAGGAGGTGTGGAGCTGCTTACCTATCTGGGGGCTGCCGTTGTTGCGGAAGTGTAGTGGACTGCTGCTTTTCTCTCTACTCCATCTCAGGCACAGCCGGGACAGCCTGACCGAGGTCTCCCCTTGAGGGATTTAAACGCTGAGCCAGGAGCCTACCAGTGGATTCGCTGCTCTTGGAGGAGGTGTGGAGCTGCTTACCTATCTGGGGGCTGCCGTTGTTGCAGAAGTGTAGTGGACTGCTGCTTTCCTCTCTACTCCATCTCAGGCACAGCCGGGACAGCCTGACCGAGGTCTCCCCTTGAGGGATTTAAACGCTGAGCCAGGAGCCTACCAGTGGATTCGCTGCTCTTGGAGGAGGTGTGGAGCTGCTTATCTATCTGGGGGCTGCCGTTGTTGCGGAAGTGTAGTGGACTGCTGCTTTCCTCTCTACTCCATCTCAGGCACAGCCGGGACAGCCTGACCGAGGTCTTCCCTTTTCGGATTGTTGCATAAATTCTGCTCTCTATACGCGGAGCGTGTTCCGCTGAGCGTGTTCCAAAGGGGCGTGTCCAAAGGGGCTAGCCCCGCCCCTTTGGCGCCCCTTCGGCGTCACTACGGCGTTCTTGTAGAGCAGCGGTGGTGCTGGCTTCTGTTTTCCTCTGTCTGTTCAGGTTTGAGTTTTCTGTATTGTGTGTTTTTGTCCGCTTAAGTGATCTCCCTTAAACATAGGGAAACGGAAAGGCAAGCCTGGGGGCAAAGTACCAGAGGTTTCGGCTGGAGAAACTAAACCAGTCGGGCCTCTGGACAAACACTTTGTTCCCCTCCCGATAGCACAATCTTCCCCGGAATTGGTATCTCTTAGCTCCGATGGTAGATCTCCCCCCTTGCCTCCCATCCCTGTTTCATTTCATGATTGTCCTGTGAATGCTTCCTCGTCGGCGAGAATAATGCCTTTGGTTACATATCCGAAGCCGATTTCGTTGGCCGGGGAGGGTAGTTCCTTGGAGCTTCCCTCCCCGTCCCCAGAAACCGAAATTACCTTAAAAGATATTTGGGCAGTGTTGAAAGGCATTGATTCTAAGATGTCTTCTTCTTTTCTTTCTTTTTCTACATTTTCTATGGAAACTGTTTCTTCTTTGCAGCAATTAGATGCTAAAGTCACTGCTCTTGATACTGCTGTCAATGCCTTAGAGTCCCAGGTTTTTCCAATTTATTCCTCTAGTGTAGCTGGCATTAAAGACTCCCTTTTGATACATTCTAAGTTGGAGCACCTGGAAAATTCCATGCGCGCTGCCAACCTGCGTTTCTTGAATTTTCCCCAGTCTCCATTGTTATCCCATAGGATTTTGTTGGCTAAATTTATTAAGGAAGTCCTGGGCATTTCCGATAATATTGATTTCCAGCAGATTTATTATATTCCTTCTACCTATAAGAAAATTAATTCGGTTGATGGGGAATCCGATGAGATCGCTTCCCCTATGACAAATTTGACTGCCTTCTTGGAAGACTCCCAGGACACAATAAATGTGAGGGCTACTTTGTTGGTTACGTTTTCCTCTGTTGATATTAAACAACGTATATTGAGGGCCTTTTTCAAGACTAAATCTGTGAAATTTTGTGGTCAGCTAGTTACCATTTTTCCTGATGTTTCTCGTAGCACCCAGATGCGCCGGAGGCAATTTTTAGATCTTAAGCCTCGGGTTTTGGCATTGGGTGCTACATTTTTCTTAAAGTTTCCATGTAAATGTATCCTTAGCCTTGAGGGCGCTTCATATACTTTTGTCAAAGTATCCCATTTAGAAACTTTCTTATCAGGAAAGGGGGTTTAAGTGGGTGTGGGGTCACTGCCTTCCATATCGTGGATAGTTAGTATTCTGTTTTCTTAATTTTTTTTTTTTTTCCTGTTTAGCAGCGGGTTTCCATAATGTGGACTATATCATGGTGTATATTACCTATTGTAATATTGTTTCTTTGTATTTGCTTTTTATGGGATTGACCTGTATATTTTTTTTGGTTGTTTGTATATGACTGAAAATCAAATTTAAAAAAACAAAACAAAAAACAAACCCCAAACTAGACTCCCAGAAAGTAGAATCCTACAGACCTATTGCCAGCATCCCACTGCTGGCCAAGATATTCGAAAAGGAGGTCCAAATTCAGCTCCAGCAGCACATAGACAACGCTGCACCTCTTGACCACAGCCAACATGGCTTTAGAGAGGCTCATGGTGTGGAGGCTCTACTTACCACACTCTTCAACAACATCCTCACAACAATTGATAACATCCATCGTGGAGTGGCCCTTATATTCCTAGACATAGCTGCAGCATTTGACTCAGTTTGTCACCAAACCCTCCTGAAACGTCTCGAAGAAAAAGGCATCTGCGGCTTAGCACTAAATTGGTGCAAGTCATACCTCGCCGATAGATGGTAGCATGTCCGAACCGAATCATCTACATCCAAACCATTTCATCAGAAACAAGGTGTCCCGCAAGGATCCTCCCTTTCGGCTCTTATGTTTAACATCTACATGCAGCCCGTCTGCGACATCATTCGCTCATACAAAACTGAATGCATGATATACGCAGACGATGTCCTTCTATACATGCCTTTCGAGACTGACCAAATTGACCTCTCACCCCTTACAAAATGCTTCAGCGCAGTAGAAAGATGGCTCCAGAATCAGAATCTTCGCATACAACATAAAAAGACTGAAGTGCTGTTTATCACTAGAAACTCTAACTTCTCTCCACCAACCCACCTAAAAGTCGGCGAAGTAGAACTTCAATCCAAACCCTCAATCCGCTACCTGGGGGTTACCCTAGATCAAAGCCTCAACATGAAGACACACATTGGCAACATGGTCAAATCAACATACCACAAAATTAGGACTCTCAAACATCTACGTCCCCTCTTACAGCCAGAAGACTTCAGAACCATTTTCCAGGCCCTAACCCTCCCACATCTGGACTATGCCAATGCAATCCTCCAAGGACTCCCAAAATCTACGATAATCCCTCTCCAGCTTGCCATGAACACCGCTGCCAGAGTTCTGAATGGGGCCTCGAGGCGAGAACATATAACACCCATCCTCAGAAGTCTCCACTGGCTTCCTATCCACTATAGGATCATCTTCAAAACAATACTAATAACATTCAAAGCCATAAATGGGCTCTCCCCCATGTCCCTCGCTGGTCTCGTACACAAACCCCCCCCCAATAGAGCCAGAAGAACTACAGCAGTAAACACTTTGGCAATTCCCAAAGCACTGACCCAATGCACTCAGGCCACAGCAAGCAGAGCCTTTAGTATTAATGCTCCCAGACTCTGGAATGCCCTGCCCCCCAACATACGAGCAATCCCAAATCTAATCAATTTTAGAAGGGCTTTGAAACACCACCTTTTCTGTGAATACTACCCAAATGAAGATGCACCATCCCGACCTCCCCAAAACTGAGCCATGCGTCCAATATAATGCTATGTTCTCTCAAACTTTGTATATTATGTAAATAATACTATGCTTTAAAAATGTGTAAATAGTTCATTTTAATTTTTGACTATCCAAGTTGAATTTCCTGTTACCTGTAGTTTTACGGTTAACCCACCGTAAAACCTAACTGTTCCATGTGAACCGCACTGATATTGAAGAGCGTGGTATATTAAGAGAAATAAATAAATAAAAATAAGAAAAGAAACGAGGAAAAAAGAAAAAACCGCGGCTTTTAAAATGGCCGCCGGCAGTTTTCCCGCCACTGAAAAGACACGGCAATAAACCCCGTGCCTGCAGCAACGCTGCCAAAGAGCCTTCCGAGCAAGTTCTGCACCCCTCCAAGGCCCCAGGAAACTGGCTGTACTCACCCTCTCCACGTCCCTCCGAACGGGTAGGAAGGCGGGGGGGGGGGGAGGGAGGGAGGAAAGCCACAGCGCACCTCACAGCTCAGCCCTCTGATGGCTTCGGCTGTGGTGCTAAGGACACTCAGTGAAGCAGGCCAGCGTTGCAGGGCCTGTCAACTGCCGTCTCCCCTGCTGCTGCCTTATTCTGTCTACGACCTGCTCCTCACCCTTTCAAGCGGGTTCGGGAGCAGGGAGGCTAAGCAGGTATGCTCGTTTAAACGGAGGGGCTCAGAAAAACAAAAAACCAGCAATCTTCCCCGTGCAGGAGGAGGGGGGGGGGGGGGGAAGGGAGCCACAGACAGGGAAAAGAAAAAGGGAACCTTGGCAGCAGCAGATCTAAAATGAAGAAAAAACACAGGAAAACAGTATTAGAGTCTGCTTATTTGCTTTCCCTGAGCCCAAGTCCTGGGCTCAGAACCTCCTAGCTGCTTGGAGACTGAAAGTACTGGTGAATGGGGGCGGTTCCTGCCTATTTGTACCAGTGACATCAAAGTGATGACATCTTTCAGTCTCCAAAGCTGCTGGTGGAGGTTCACAACTCTATGGTTCCGGGACTGGACTAGAGGGACGCAAAGGAAACATTTTTTCATGTCCAACTCTGCCTCTGAGACTGGTAACATCACGCTCCAGGGCTCCCTCCGATACCTCGCTGCCCTGCAAAGCCAGAGCCTCAGAGTCACACGGCTGTGGCTTCTTTGAGCGGAAATCCCCGGAGGTGGAACATAAGAAGAAATCCTCGAAGACCACCTTGGAGGACGGATCAGGGAAGAAGGTGAAATCCCACTCCAGGTCCCGCAGCCCCAGGCGTGAGTCCGAAGAGTTGGGGCATGAGCAACCCTCCAAGTTGCCCCGCAAGGAGGAGTTGGCTCCTGATGAGCAGCCTCGGGCCTCTGAGGCAGTCCTCATCAAGGACTCCCCCTCGACAGTACCAACGCCGGCCTGAGGTTCTTGGCGCCCACGTTGAAGACTTAGGAGCCAACTGGCATGGAGACTAGAATGGCAGCCCTAGAAAGTAGTATATCTGCCCTAGTGGCCATGCAGCGGGCAGTTATGTCCGGCTCGTTCAGTTCATCCGCCCTGACAATGGGATCCTCAACATCGAGGGCTTCCCGGACATTGAGCTGGTCTTTGAGCGCCATTGGCCTCGAGAGAGCCCCCAGCCCCAGTCGAGCTCTCAGTCCCATTCTTTGGGACACCGGTCCTCCTCAGCGAGCACCTGTGGCTCGGACCAACGATCCTCTGGAGGTCCTGCACTGTGGAGAGTGGTCCTCGACAGAGGTGATCGTGCGGCATTGTATGTACTCCGACTTCGAATCTGAATGGGAGACCGAGGACAAAGTTTCCAGACCCGAGGCAACACTGGTCCCATCTCCCCCGATGACGTTGCAGTCCTTGATTTTGTGACGGATATGGCCAAGGCTCTCGTGATTGAGACAGAGGCCAAGGAGCACCCACGAACCGAGGAATTGGAGATACTCCAATACGAGGCACCCCCGAAGGAAACCTGTATGGTCCTGGTGCCCCTAGTCCTCGACCACTGCCTCCTCCAAATATGGGAAACACCAGCATCTGTACAAATTGTCAGCAGGTGCCTTGATGGTAGTACCTAGCAGGGAGCCCGAACCCTCAATGCCCTTGGCCGAAAGGGTTTTCTGGGCTCCATGCTAAAATGCTGAATCCACTCATACCAGCTTTACATTTGCATGTACCTGAAGGAACTGTTGAAGGAGCTCGGGGGATTCTCAGCAGGCCTTGATGGAGAACCCCTACAGAGGTTTAAGACCCTAACCTCGATGGTTAAGGAATGTTCTAAGTTCCTGTCCCGAGCAGCCTATGATGACTTTGAATCATTGGCAAGAGTGGCTGCCACAGGCATCGGGGCACGATGCCAAGCATGGCTGCAGTTGTCCTACCTGGAACAATGGGTACAGGACAAACTGATCGATGTCCCCTGCACAGGTGAAAAACTTTTTGGGGAAACCCGTGGCGGACAAAGTGGTGGAGATAGAGACAGGGTATGTGACGAGAACCAGGCTGTCGAAAGACCTTATTGCAGCTCTGAAAGAAAACCCCCAGGGAAAAAGCCCTTCTTTCCGAGGTAGATAGGGGGCTTCAGTACTATTCTTCACTTCCAAGCCTTCTCGGGCTTTCAGCAGGCCCAGCAACAAAAAAGGCCAGGGGCATGGTCCCAGAAAGCACAAAACCCCGAAACCCCAGGCACCAGCTCAGGCCCTGCCCGGGGGAGGCTTTTGACTGCTTGGGCATGATCCCCACCCCCAGGGGGTCCTTTGCTGCCCATAGGGGGGCGCCTAGCCCTGTTTGCCCACAGGTGGACCACCAATGCCTGGATGTTACAGGTGGTCAAGGAGAGTTACCACTTCCACCTACATCAGATGCTGCCCCCCGTTCTTCCCAGGAGAGCCTACCAGGCCTCTCCTTCACTAGACCCTGCTCCTCACCGAGCTTGCAGGACTACCCTGGGACAAAGCAGTGGAACCAGTCCCAAAACACTTCTGCACCAGCTTCTACTCCAGGTACTTCCTTGTTCCTAAGAGGTCTGGAGGCCTCAGGCCCATCCTGAACCTGTGAGAGCTCAACAGGTTTCTGATCAGGGAGAAGGTCAAGATGCTCTCCCTTGGAACATTGCTGCCATTCTTCCAGCAGGGAGACCGACTTTGCCCCTTAGATCTAAAGTATGCTTACACTCGCATCCTAATCCACTCCAGCCACAGAAAATAGCTCTGGTTAATGATGGGGGGGGGACATCACTACCAATACAGGATACTGCCCTTCGGGCTAGCCTCGTCTCAAAGGGTCTTCACAAAATGCCTTGCGGTGGTTGCAGACCACCTCAGGCTTCAAGGGGCCTTCATCTTCCACTACCTGGACAACTGGCTCATAAAGGGGGACACAACTGCAGAGGCACCATGCACCACTGGATGCACCATAAACACCCTGCAGCACCTGGGGTTTGTCATAAACTACCCCATATCCTACCTCACTCCTGCTCAGCCTAGATTCGTAGGGGTTGCAGCTGGACACCTTCAAGCAAAAGCCTTTCTCCCTCAGGAGAGGTCAGTATGCCTCAGGGAACTAGCCGCAGAGGTGCAATGGCGCAGGACAATGCCCGCCCGGCTTCTCCTCTGCCTACTGGGACACATGGCCTCCACGGTCCATGTGACCCCAGATGCCCACCTACACATGAGAGCAGTCCAGTGGTGCCTCCGCTCTCAGTGGATCCAAGCTACAGACAGGCTCTAGGGCAGAGTGCAGGTGACCTGCCAGCTGGCGGACTCCCTCAGATGGTGGCAGAATCCAAGTCATCTTCAGGCCAGGATGCCCTTCCAGGCACCCACCCCCCAGAAAGTCCTCACCACAAACACCTCTCTAATGGGCTGCGGAGCACATTGCGAGAGCCTCCAGACACAAAGCTGCTGGTCCCAGAGGGAATCCAAATTACAGATCAATCTGCTGGAAATCAGGACAATATTCCTGGCCCTCAAAGCTTTCATCCACCAGCTGCAGCACCACGCGGTGCTGATCCAGACCGTCAGTCAGGCCACGATGTTCTATGTGAACAAACAGGGGGATATGGGTTACCTCCTCTGCCAGGAGGCGGTAGTCCTCTGCTCTTATGCCACACGCAGGAGGATGCTCCTGAGGGCGGTCTACCTCCTGGGCCAGGACAATGTCTTGGCGGACAGGCTGAGCAGGGTACTCCAGCCACACGACTAGCGCCTGGACCCAACAGTTCCGGCTCTGGGGCATCCCAGTGATAGACCTGTTTGCCAGCCCAGACAACGCACAGTTGCCCCGTTTCTGGAAGCGGCAGATGCATGCCTCATCCCATCGTCGGAAGGCCTCCTATATACATTCCCCCCCCAACGTCACTGATAACCAAGACCCTGATCAAGGCTGAACGCGGCAGAGCATCGCTAGTGCTGATAGCCCCTCGGTGGCCCAGACAGCCCTGGTTCCCACTGCTCAGCTCCCTATTGATAGTACTGCTGATTTCCCCTGGGCCGAGCCACAGGACTACTCTCGCAGGAGCAGGGCTCTCTCCTACACCCCAATCTGGGGTCCCTCTCACTCATGGCTTGGCTGCTGAAAGAATAGCCCTAGCTCCCTTCAACCTTCCACTAGACACTGAAGACAATCCTCCTGGCCTCTTGGAAGGCCTCCATGAGAAGGGCATATGCCTTCAAGTGGTGACGTTTCTCACAGTGGTGCACAGAAAAACGGACAAACCCATTCTATTGCTCAGTGAACGTGATAATCCAATACCTGCTCCACTTATTGCAGGCGGAACTGTGAAGTCCAACTTGGTCAGAGTACACCTGAGCGCCATCGCAGCGCATCACCACTCTGTCGGAAGGAAGCCCCTCTTGGCTCAGCTCCTCGTGTCTCTGTTCGTACAGGGCCTTATGTTGTCCAAACCCCCCGTCTGCCCTCTGGCAGCGGAATGGAACTTTAATGTGGTGCTTTCGCAACTCACTAAACCTCCATTTGAGCCTTTAGCTACCTGCTACCTGTGGTACCTCTCCTGGAAGGTCGCCTTCCTGGTAGCACTCGCATCAGCTTGCAGAGTTGGCAGACTTCAAGGCTCTGATGGCAGAACCTCCCTACACCAAGTTCTACAAGAACAGGGTGGTGCTCTGCACACACCCTAAATTTGTGCTGAAGGTGGTGTCCCCATTCCACCTCAGTCAGGATGTGGGTACTCCCCACCTTCTTTCCCAGGCCTCATGCCAGCAGGGTGGAGATTATTCTCCATACTCCTGGATTGCAAGAAAACTCTGTCCTCCTACCTGCAAAGGACTCGGAGCCACTGCAAAGCTCAACAGCTTTTCGTATTCTATGATCCCAGCCGGCTGCGGCTCCCAGGAACTAAGCGAACTCTGTCCACTTGGGTGGCGGACTGCATTACCCTTGCCTGTGAGCAAGCAGGGATCCCATTGGACCAGAGAGTCACGGTGCACTGCATCAGGGCTGTGACTACTTCTGTGACCAATTTGCATTCCATCCCCATGATAGAAATTTGCCAAGTCGCCACCTGGTCTTCGGTACATACCTTCGCAGTTCACTACTGCCTGGAGAGGGAGTCCCAACGTGACAGCGCCTTTGACTAGGCCGTACTTCGTAATCTTTTCAGGGTGTAGGTAACTCCTGCCCTCTAACCCTTCTGTGTTCAGGCTACCAGAGTGATGGTTCTCTGTTGGACACCTGGGTCTTGCGAGAGTCCCTTTTGGGATTCAACTGCTGCTAATCATGACTCACCTTTGCATATCGCCGTGGCATTTTCTACAAGTTTCGGTAGCCTGTAGCTGGGGAAGTCCCATATGTAAGGACTGACTTCCTGCTTTTTCCCCAGAGAAAGTGTAGTTACTCACCTGTAGCAGGTGTTTTCTGGGGACAGCAGGAATCTGTCCTCACCACCCTCCCTCCTCCCCTAGGAGTTGCTTTTTTACCATCTTTTATTTTTGAAGTCTTAGCTATGTCATTGGACTGAGGCAAGAGGGCACTCTTGGGCAGGAAGTGAACCACGCATGCATGGTGCATCTCCCAAAGGCTTTCTTTGAAAGCTGGGGAGATGCTTCTGCGTGGACTCTGTCTGCACCAACGTCACCCATATGTGATGACTGATTCCTGCTGTACCTGGAGAACACCTGTTACAGGTGAGTAACTAAGCTTTACCCCATATTACTCCTGAGTGTATCCCCTTTTACCCTCATCCTGTGTCCCCTCATAACAGAGCTTCCTTTCAATCAAAAGAGGCTCTCCTGCATTTTTGCCACAGAGGTATTTAAATGTATCTATCATATCTCCTCTATCCTGCTTTTCCTCTAATGAATACATTATTAATATTTTTAAGTCTCATATGCTTTATAACAAAGGCCACTAACCTTTTTAGTAGCCACCCTCTGCACTGACTCCATCCTATTTATGTCCTTTTAAAGGTGTGATTTCCAGAATTGCATACAATACTGCAAATGAGGTTGCACCAGAAACTTAAACAGAGGCATTATCACCTCCTCTTTTTTTTGCTGGCCATTTCTCTCCCTATGCACCCAAGCATCCTTCTGGCTTTCACCATCACTGTTTCTACCCGTCTAGCACCTTAAGATCATCAGAAACAATCACGCCCAGGTCTCGCTCTTCTTTCATGGACAGAAGTACTTCGCCGCCTACACTGTACTGCTCCCTTGGATTTTTGCAGCCCAAATGCATGACCCTGTATTTTTTTAGCATTAAATCTCCACTGCTAAATTCTTGTGCCTATGCATTCATTCTCCTTTATCCTCCAACATGTTACTCTTCTTCCTCCCCCACCACCCTCCATTCCTCCATCTTCCTTCCTTTTTTTTAAAACTGCCCTTTAAGTTTTTGCTGCCTCACTCCCCCCACCTCCCCACCCTCCTGTCTAACCTTTTTTTGTTTTTTTGCTGGCCCCAATTGTCTCTTTTCTTCTGCCTGCAGGGGATGGGATCCCCGCAGTTGCAGGATTTCCCCACTGTTCTGCCTTGAGGATCTAATCTGCAGGCGGTGAGAAGGGGACTTTGCTGAAATCATGGCCATCCCCTTCTCTTCTGCCTGTAGCGAATGGGATCCCTGCGGGTAGACAACTTGCTTCGGGGCTGTGGTGCCAGGTGCAAATTTCTGGTCACTATGGTGACCTGGCGCCTGAGATTTGTCAAACCCTGTTTATGAATAACAAGTTCTGTTACAGAACTCACAAAAAATGACTGCCTAATTTTTTTTGCCTCTAATAGATGGAAGTATTAGTGTCATTTTAAATTGTAACGCTTAGTCTGTTAACTTGCAGTACTCTACCAGACTGTAGAAAATCTGCTTTAGTTATCACTTCAAGCATTTGCATGTGTAGATTACAAACAGTGTAAGCTGTGGATGCCACTTTGTCTTAATCAAATGCATTATAATCTTGCAACAAAGAAGTTTAAGCGACCATCAAATCAAGTGTGGAGAGCCATTTTTTACCAAAAAACCATGCTCAGAAATGATTTTGTCATTGGTCCAAATTAATTTTTTAGATGCTCATATATAATGCCATTTTTTTTTTATTGAAAGGCTTCCAACGGGTACATAGTAACAAAAACCACAAACAGCATCAAAAAAGAGTGCTACAGCAAAAGCAGGGTTTCAGAACACAATAGTAGCGTACAATACGCCTTCATTTTTGTATTTTATTTTCTGATTTTTGTTTCCCAGAAGTACAAAACAACCACCCTCCCCCTTCCCCACCCCCCTAGCCCCCCCATCCCCCCAACTATGGCTAGCTAGGTCGTAAGCAAAGGAAGGCGGTGAGCAAGAAGCGCACACCAGGGGTAAGGTCCCTTCAAAGTTTAAGTGTCCCCCTCCAATTGCCCATAGCAATTATGCACCATAACGGGAAATAAAGGGGGCCCACACCAGCTCCAAGCGCGCCAAACGCATCCTATTAAGAGCTACCCCCCACTCCATGGAGTTATATATCCCACATTCTGTCCAACCAAGCCAAGAGGGAGGGGGCCAAGGCATGCTTCCATGCTGCAGCAAGAGTTAACCGGGCCGCATTCAAACCGTGGCGGAGCAGAGCAAGCTGCAGGGCCCGTGCACCCGGCACCAAGGCCCCAAAGAGAAAAATCCCTGGGTCCCAAGGAATGCTCACTCCCAAAAGCAGCTGCAGCCGGAACTGTACACCCCTCCAGAAGGCACGAATGCGGGGACAAGCCCACCAAATATGCCCCAGAGTACCTCGCTGTCCACAGTTACGCCAACAGAGGTCCACAGCCCCAGGATAAATACGAGCAATCCGTGCCGGGGTCATATACCAACGGTACACCAGTTTATAATTAGTTTCACGGGCATTAGTCGCTACCGAACTCCGCCATAAGCGCGTTTCCACCCGCTCCCACTGTTGCTCGGTATAAACGAGATTCAAGTCAGAGTTCCAAAGCTCTCTGTGCCTTGTAGTGCACGGTTGGCGCCCCTGCAAGTGGGCATATAAGGTCGCCACGAGTCCCTTAGTAGTGGTGCACCCCTCACAGTAACGTTCCAGATCTGTCAGGTCCCGTGCAACCTGGGGTCGAACAAGCCTGGAGCGGGCCCAGTGCGTCACTTGAGTATATTGATAGATATGCCCATCCGGAATGCCAAATTCGTTTTGCAATGCCCGGAAGGATTGCAACTGACCATCGTCAAAAAGTTGTCCGACCCGGCTAAGGCCAAGGTGTCCCCACTGCCGAAAAACCGAATCACTCAACCCCGGTGGGAAAGAAACATTGTCTACTATAGGGGCCAAGGGAGACAGGTTTGCGCCCCGGGACCGAAAATGCTGGTCCCAGCACCGGAGGGTATGAAGAACATAGGGATTACTAATGCATTTACCACGCCGGAGTTTGGAACCAAGCCACAGTCAATCCCCCAACCCCGCTCCCCCCCGCCAAACTCATTTCCATCTGTACCCAACGTTTGGTGCTATCGGCAATCATCCACTCCACCCCCGCCCGACATTGCGCCGCCGCATAGTACCAATGCAAATTGGGCATGCCCATACCCCCAGAGCGCGTGCGGGCATGGAGAACGTGCCGCGCTAATTGTGGGCGGCGATAATGCCAGACAAACTTCATAAGCAACTGCTGCCAAGTCGCCAAAGTAGCCCGCGCAATGGGAAGCGGTAGTACCTGAAAAAAATAGAGAAAGCGAGGAACAATCACCATCCTGACCGCCGCTATGCACCCAAACCAGGAAAGGAGCAAACCACTCCAAATATCCAGGTCCCGCCGAACCCGACGGAGCAGGGGATCATAGTTAGCCCTAAAGAGGTCCGCCCGCTCAACAGTCAAGTGCACCCCTAAATAGTGTAAGGCACCTGACACCCAGCGAAGAGGATAGGCCGCTTGGAGCTCCGCACAAACCACCCCGGGGACCCCGACATTCAAAATCTCCGATTTAGTATAATTAATTTTAAAACCGGATATCCGAGAAAAGTTATCAAACAGTTGCATTGCGGCTGGAAGGGAAGCGGACGGATCCACCAGGGACAATATAATGTCGTCCGCAAAGAGCGCAATCCGATATTCCGCGTGACCAATGCGGACCCCCCGTAAGTCTGGGTGATCACGAAAGCTTTGCGCCAGGGGTTCCATCGCAAGTGCGAAGAGCAAGGGAGAAAGTGGACACCCCTGACGTGTACCTCTCTCCAGGAAAAAGTTTCTCGAGTGTCCCCCATTGATCCGAACGCACGCCTGAGGATATTGATAGAGATTACGGACCCAACGGATATAGTTAGGGCCGAAGCCCATTGTCCCCAAAACACACCATAGGTATTCCCAATCGACCCGATCGAAAGCTTTTTCTGCGTCAATCCCCACTAGCAAAGCTGGTTGTGGTTCCCGACGTGCCACGTGCAGGACCTGCAACATGCGCCTTATGTTATCGGCAGCCTGGCGACCAGGCACAAACCCCACCTGATCAGGGTGGACCAAACTCGGAAGGACCCGATTCAGGCGCGCCGCCAGAACAGAAGCAAAGATTTTAACATCAGCATTTAACAGGGAGATGGGACGATACGACGCCACGTCGTGCATGGGCTTACCCGGTTTGGGTATCATCACTATCAACGCCTCGCGCTGAGTCGAAGGGAGACAAACCCCACCCAAGACCTCATTGAACAGGATGGTCAAGGTTGGCGCCAATTGTACCTGGAACGTCTTGTAATATTCCGCTGGGAAGCCATCATTACCCGGGGCACTGCCAGTTTTCAGCCTCCGGATTGCAGTGACCACTTCATCCACCGTGAAATCAGAATCTAACTGGGCTCGGTCAGGGTCAGGGAGACGCGGCAGCGCAATCCTTTGTAAATAGTCCTGCACACGGTCCCGGTCAAAGGGTTCTGCCGTATAGAGCTGCTCCAGATAATCAGCAAAAAGATCTCGGATCTCTCGAGAAATGACCTTTTTCCGACCCCCCCCCCCCCCGAGTCGCGCAGTTTGCGGACCACTCTCGTGGACTGTTGTTGCCGAAGACGCAGGGCCAAAAAGCGGCCAGTTTTATTCCCCTGTTCATAAAAAGTTTGCCGTAGTTTCCAGCGCTTATTATCTAATTCCCTCTGTGAACACGCGTCCAATTTGGCTCGTACAGCCCGCCACTGGCGCAAGACCTGCCGCGAGCCGGTTCGGGCATGTTCCAAACCTAGCCGAGAGGACTCCCTCACCAACTGATCGCGATCACGCGTCCATATTTTCCGTGTGCGGGCCGCTTCTGCCATAAGTTGGCCGCGGGCCGTAGCCTTGAAAGCATCCCACACCGTGGGGAGGGTAACATCCCCAGAATCATTAAGCTCAAAAAATTCAGTAATGAAGCGGCGTGCTCCTGAACCGCACCCTGTCGCCGCAGGAACCTCGCGTCTAAGCGCCAAAGACGGTGATGCTCGCTGTACAGTCCCTTCGGGAGGGTAAGCCAGCATGGGGCATGATCTGACCAGGTCAGCGCGCCATGTCCAGCCTTCACTCTCCCGTCCATCAGACGCTGATCTAGTAGGAAATAATCAATGCGAGTGTGAACCTGATGGACCGGAGAGTAATAGGTATAGCCCCTCTCCCCCTCATGGGTGTCCCTCCAAACATCCCGCAAGCCTAAGTCTAGCATAAGGCGCTGAAGAGCTCTAGCCGGTCCCTCCCCTCCCCCCCCAGCGCGACCCGTGGAATCCAAGTGGGGCACTAAATGCGTGTTACAGTCCCCACCAAATGTAATGGGGCCCTTTGCAAAGTCCGCCAATAGGGCTTTTAAGCGCTGAAAGAATGACCCCTGGCCTGTATTGGGCGCATAAACATTAGCCAAGGTTAGCAAATGCCCCTCTAAGCGGATATTCAGAAAAAGCCACCTCCCCAGGGTATCTCTGCTAACCTCCTCTATCTGCAAGGACAGATTCTGATGGAATAGAAAGGCTACCCCCCTCTTCTTCCGGCCCTGCGCGTCTGAGGCCACCTGCACCTCAGAGTACGGGGACCGCTTCAGCCAGCCCTGCTTACAATTCTGGAGGTGGGTCTCCTGTAAAAAGACAATGTCCCCCTGTAAGGCACGCAATTCTGAAAACAGCAGCGACCGTTTTCGTGGGGAGTTAAGATCCTTAACGTTGAAAGAGATAAATCGCACCATTAATATTCACAGTCTAAACCCCCGCTCCTTCCAGTTGCCCGAGGGGTCCCGATGACAGCTTCCCCCCCGCGGACCCAAAAGATTAACTAGCTTAGCCCACCTATCCCACACCCCAGAAACAAGTGCCATAGTCCTCCCCCCCAAACCCCAACCCACCCTCCACCCCCAGAATAGAACGCCCTCCCTCAAAACCCAACCCCCCCCCCCTTCCCGTCAATACCACCTGCCTGTCAAAGGTAATACAGGACACGGTAAATTGACCACAAACCCTGTTCCCCCCCAAACCCCCACAAAGCAACATTACAAGCAAAGCAGGTAATAACAGTTCCCCACTATCCCCCCACCCTCCCCGAGTCAGCAACTCCAGCGCGTCTCCTCAGCAAGACAATATCATCATCAAGACATTTGCCAATCACCCGTCGCCCCCCCTGTATACTAGAATGGGAGCTCAGGCTGGCTCACGCCAATGACCAATAACTCAGTAAAAAAATACTACTGAGAGAGAACACAAAGCGGTCAGGCATCAAGAGCCAGTCCTGCTATCCCAAATCTGAAGGTCGAGAGACCCAGCAGATGGGGCTCGCAAAAAGGTAATAGGAGCGCTCCCACTCCCCAAAAGATCAAGCGGAGTTACCCACTCGAGTCCACTTGAAGTGATGGGGCTTAGGGGGCGGCGGGTGAGGCTGAGCATTATCAACTAGTCCCGCCTGACGAAGAGCTCGCCAAGCTTCAGTATGGTCTTTTGCAGAAATCTTTTTGTTTTCCAAAAGGAAGTTCATTCGAAATGGAAAAGACCAAGAGTAACGAATCCCCTTGCTATTCAGGACCGTCGTAATTGGCTTCATCTCCCTCCGGCGCGCCAAGGTGAACGTCGAAAGATCTTGATAGATGGATACTGTTGCGTCCTGAAAGCGGATCGTTTTCCTCTCCCGGCCACGGCGGATGAGCAGCTCAGCATCAGAATAGCGCAAGAATCTCGCAATAACATTGGGAGGCTTCCCCAAGGCACGATGGACTCGTTCAATTTCCATCCCAGAGGCATGGGCAGTCAGGTCCTCCGCCGGGAGCAATTCTGTCATCAACAGCTTAAGCACAGTCGGCAAATCCTCTCCGCCCCCCACCGCTTCTGGAATCCCTCGAAAACGCACATTATGGAGCGGTTTTCAATGTCATCAATTTTGTAGGTCAGCTCCATTGCTTGCGCACGCTGCCGGTCAAGCGCACACTGTAAATCCACCAAGGACCCATCATAGTCAGCTACCTTGGTCTCCACATCCTCCACACGGGTTCCCAGCTCTTTGACGTCATTTCGGAGTTCTGCAACATCCTTCATCAATTCCTCGCGTAAAGAGCGGAATTCGCTGGCTAACTCCGCAAAACCCCTGCGGAGCTCTTGTTTGATTTGAGCAGAGGTGAGCGGTTGGTGGGAAACCAGGTCATCTTCACTTAGTCTCATCAGTGTCTGATGGACGGGTTTGCTCAGGGGGACTGCCTGAGGCCCCAGATTTACTCTGCAGGCGCTGGGAGGAACGCGTCCCCTCTCGGGTATCAGAATTTTTAGCTTTAGCGGCCATTCCTCAGGGCCCCCAATGCCACACAGTGTTAGGAGAGGGAGAGAGTCAATGTCAGCAAGGGCAGAGGCGCTAGAGAGGTAACGGAGCACTAGGCTTCACACGCCCGCAGGACAGTTATTATCACACAGTGTGGGAAGAGAAGCACAAGCAATGTCCGCAAAGACCAAGGCTCGGAAGGAGCAACAATGCAAAGATGGAGACGGCTGCTTTTGACCCCCTTGGATAGACGGGCTGCCAGATATAGTGATCAGAGTGCTCTGCAGGGCTGTATGAGAATAGGTCACAAAAGGCCCATGGCTGCGAGGTGTGCACCCCGAGAGAGGATCCAAGATCACAGAAAGCTCAGAGAAATCCCAGCAGGGCACAGGAGGTCCACGCTGATAAATTTAGGCCTCAGCAGGGCCCTAGACCGCTAACAGACAGGCACTGTCGTTGATTCCATATGTTATCCAGGGACTCTGAGATTCTGAGAAGAAAGAGGCAGTCTGTAAACCTACCCCCCTCAGGGGATTTGCGCTAATAGGTTGAGGTATTGAGCATTGATGTTCGCCGCCGAAACTCCAGTCCTTCTCAGCCCCGCCAAAGTGATTCCAAAGCCGCGTGCAGGCAGCTCAACCCCGGGAAAGTTGCTCCACCCGGCAGCCCACTATCGCACGTGCTCCGACCCGACGGAGAGATCCGGAGGAACAGCCCAAGGGAAGTCTGCTCAAGCACCGCTCAAATTACCCAGAGGGTAGGGGCAGCCGCGGAGTGCGCCGGGCCCAAGGCAAGCGTCGAGTAGCGGAACCCAGCAGGCCTCACTTCAGAGATGGGCTCCACCGCCGCCCAGCCGCCAGAGCTCTTACCGGGAGACAGATCGGGCTTCCGCGGGACACCGCTCGCCGGCGCCGACCCAGGGTAGGTGAATTCAGGGGAATTTGCAGTATTTAGTGCATGTTAGCTGTAGTTTTTGTGGTGGTTGAGACGGAGCTCAGCTAGGATGCGGCCATCACGCAGCGGGCTCACGAGCGCCCCCCCTTTAATGCCATTTTTAATCCATATGTGCTGATTTTAAATTCATAAGTGATTTCCATAAGATTAATTTACTTTCAATCATAACTCATGCATAGTTCAACACGAACACCACAGTTATTGCTCCATTTATCTTATGGTGATAATAGCATAAGTTTGTCTATTGAAACATGATCTTACATTGTATTATGTTGTGATACTCCGTCAGGGATCCACTCTCCTTCACAGACTCCTTGCTTTTCAGTTCCAGAGCTGTATTGATCATGCTAGTAACATCTAGTTCTCTGTGTTTTTTTAAATTCAATCAGGAGAAGCAGATAATTAGATTAATGACATCTAATCAGTCTCCGAAGTTACGCCGTCTAATGCTAAGAACTTCATCCAAAAAACACTCATAATTACCATCTCTCTAATTCATAACAATCGTGATCCAACACCCGCCATCTTATATCAGTCATTTGATGAAATTTGAGCCATTGTTCCACCAAAGAAACAGTAAGGGTAATGGTTCTTATTCTACTATGGTGTTCTTTCAGTCTTAATTTTCTGACGTGGACTATGGATAGCATATATCACAAAAGCAGAAATTCTTGAGGATTTTTAGATTATGCTGTCATGTTATACTTCAAAGATATAAGATGGACCTCGCTCTGATCCAATCAGACTCTGACACTTAGAGTAAAAAGTTTGTCTTTATTATAAGCAAAAATTGCTAGAAGGAGTATAGCTTCCCTTAAAGCAGTATCACAAATTTAGTAAGTACAGAATCTGGGCCAAGAGTCACAAGGATAATTGTCAGGTTACTCACTAACCAGTAGACAGATGGAAGGATTTCATTTGTCTCTTCTCCACTGACTCTCTTTGTCTTTCTGGTTTATATACATTTCTTGTATGCAGATACTGTTTTTCACAGAACAAGACCATAGCTACTGAAAACCTATATGTATACGTCAGCACTTTTTCCTGCTTTTCTTCCATTTATTTCTGTCTCTGACATTTTGCCTGACCTCTCTCAGGAAAAATCCACAATGTCTCAACAAACTATAACTTACATCCCCTGACCTGCCTGACCAGTCTCTGAAATCTGCCCAGCAACAAGACAATGGCCACATTTAGTTAGGCTTCTGCTACAAGTCTGCATTAGGTCATTGTGCACTTAATAGGATTTAAGCTGTATAACACAAGGAATGCTTAGGGATATGGTATGAAGTGGAGTTCACCTTCCTTGATACCATTCAAAATGCACAATGTATAATGATGAGCTGTGACCAGCTTACCAATAACTGGGTTTGTCCAAACTGGACCTGTCAGTGCATTATTGCACCATCGACATTGCTCACAAGTCTCATGGCTATAATTCTCCTTTGCTTTATTTTTAACCATATTAGAAGGGTCAGTCTTCTCCCTTAAACTAAACACTGCCTATAGAAGAGTGCAGAAGTTTTCTTTAAACGTTTCATGAAGCAATAATTTTGAAACACTGGCATGTTTTATCCTAATGACAAAAGATGAAACCATAGAGAAAATAAGTACACAAGTGATCCTTGATTGAACTTCTTGCACTCTATAATTAACCGAATGCTAGAGTACCTCAGTGTAACCAGTGACACATATGTGGCCCATAAATCAAATAAAGTCATCAGTGAAAAACCACCCCACTGCTACCAAGAATGCAAGAATTCATTAAATGTCAGGTTAAATGGACAGGAACAGAGAGAAACAAACCTCACCACTCGTATGTCCGTAAAGCCCTTTTTATTGAGTGCATTTGTGATCAAAAAACTTCTCAGTCCACGGCGATATTCAACCTATCTCCAGGAACAAGCAGGAATGAGTCTTCACATATGGGTACGTCGGTACCGATGGAGTCTGCGCGGGAACGCTTCCCAGCATCCAATCAGGAGCTTTTGGAAGCATCCCAGCACGCCTGCGTGCTGCCTTCCTGCCTTTTCCAACTGCCTCTCCTCAGTTTTCGTTTTTCCGCGGAGCCGGCAGGACGTCCTCCTGTCACTGCAGAAAATTCTTATTTTTATTTTTTATTTTTTATTTTTCTTGTGGTCGCGGCTGTCTTCCCGACGCCACCGGTACCGCCAGTGTTTTTCTTTTCTTTTCTTGAAATATTTTCCTTTTCCACGGTATATTTTTGTTTTTCTTCATAGTGTCCCACGGTCTCTTAGGCCTTTTAGGCCTCTTCTTTTTCCTTCATGGAACCGCCAGGCACTTTCTCCAAGAAATGTTCACACTGTGGCGGTACAGCTTTATTTTTAGACCCTCAAAGTCGGTGTCTAACCTGCTTGGGTCCTGACAACAGTTTGGTGAGAAGAGGTCTTCAACATCGAGGTTCCCTCGATACACGGTTGTCCTCCAACTTCGGGGCACCGTCCCCTTCTTCTTCCACACAGGATCAGGTAACCCACAAACAGTCTGTTAAGACTAGCCAGTCCTCGAGTGGTAGGTCTCATGCACAGCATGAAGACGGCTCCGGCCTTGCCCTCGAGGGCCCACTGGCTTCAAAACCCCGGCGGGAGTCTTCGTTCTCCAAAGCAGATAAGGGGTTTCAGGTTGTTCCTGAGGTTCACCCCTCACAGAACATACCTCAGCCGTGTCCGGTGGTGGCATTCGCTTCGAGCGGTACCGGTACCCCGGCATCGGCACTGGTGTTGGATGAAACACTCCTCACCAGGGATCGTCATCTGGCGTCCTCGGTGCCTTCGGGACCGGTGGATACACTCCAGACTGACTTTCCATTATCGGTACCAGCACCGATACTACCACCGCCGTCGGTACCCTCCAGACGTGCATTGATAGACTCGCTTCCTTCGATGCCGAGTCTGGAATCGATCTCCAGTCTGGAGGACTGGGTACCGACTCGCCTTGGTACCAGCTCTCGGCGGTACCGAAGGCTCGGTTCACAACTCTCGGTTCCTTCGAGGCCGATTGAGTTGCCACTGGTTGACCTTCCTTCACCGGTGTCAGACACGGTACCGAAATCGGTACCGACGACCTCATTACCTTTACGGTCGGTGCCTTCCATGCTTCGCTTATCAGGCTCTCTGCCCTCGATGCCGAGTTTGGAATCGATCTCTAGTCTAGAAGACTTGGTACCAATAGGTTTTAGTACCGACATCGATCGATACCGGTGCTTCGGTACCGAGGATAGTGGCCGGAGGGTTTCGGTCACCTCGGTACCGATTGACTACTCCGATGTCTTTGTCGGGCTCGACTCCGACATTGGTACCGGTATTGACATCGGTACCGGTATCCACAGTAGCATCGTGGCCTACTCCTGCCATGCTTTTTTCAACAGGATCGCTCCATTCTATACCAAGCTTGGAGTCGATACCTGGCATGGACAATGTGGTAAGGACGGTTGCTGCTCCTGATACCCAGTACCAGCAACCATCCCTTAAGCATTCCACACTGCACTGTGCAGGATCTTCTATTCCTATATATTTGGATAACTCTGTGGGTGCTCAGGCTAGTTCTTTAAATCTAACCTGTCCAAGAGAGATTCCTGTTGGGGATCCCTCTTTTCAGAGTTTCCTCCTGGATGTAGCAAGATCCCTTGCCATTCCTATCCCAGGAGTCACAAGGCTCTCTTTCTACCAAAGCAAAGGGGAACATAATGCTTCCTTTGCATCATTCCTTGCAGGATCTCCTTCTAGGAATGTGGGAAACACCTTTCAGGGTACCCCCACCTCCCAGGGCAACTGATCTGTTATATCAGGTGCCCCCCTCTCCAGGGTTTCAAAAGACTCAACTTCCTCATCATTCCATAGTAGTGGAATCAGCAATGAGGCGGGTAAAGAGTAAGAAAAAGCACTCTTCCTATCCGCCAGGTCGTGAGTCTAAAACACTAGATGGCTTTGGACGTCAAACCTTCCAGACATCTGTGCTTTCTGCAAGAATTCTCTCATATATTTTTTATATGAGTCTTTCTCTTGAGGAGGTCACAAAGCAATTGCATCTTTTGTCTCCTTTCCTTTCAGATTCCAGGAGTACAGACTATTCCTCACTGCTTAAGCATATCCAGAATATCTCTTGGTTTCTTTCTCGTGCTTCCCTGGACTCTTTTGAGTCTGTTAGCAGGACTTCTGCTGTAGCTATAGGGGCACGACGTAGAGCCTGGCTCCAAGCTTCAGACTTGGACAAATGGGCACAACAACGGCTGGGACATACTCCTTGCACTGGAGAAAATCTTTTCAACAAGGAGTCTTTACGTCAGGTTACTCAGTTGTCCACTGATTTACCTGTTCCTAAGGGTTGTTCTACACCTTCTTCTGTCCCAGTAGGTAGGAAATGTCCTACCAAACTTTCTTCCCACAGGAGAAGGTTTTATTCATCACTTGCCCATCATACAGATGTTCCCCAACAGGGGAGGCATCGTCCTGGTCTGAAGAATCCAACCTCTCACCAGGCTCAGTAAACCCAGCAGCTGCAGGGTTTCTGATCAGTCATCAGATGCTTGTGACTCTTGGGGTTAGAATCTACAGTTGCTTCTTCTCAATAGAGGCAATCCACCACTTCATTCTAACCCCTACACATGGATCTCTTTCCAAAAGACATCCATTTTTTCTATATTTCTTTGAGCTGTCAGGATGTTCATGCCTATAAGTCACAGGTTTCTCCTCTTTTTCCTGCTAGGGAAAGAGGTCTAACCACTATCAGATGATAGTTCCTGTGCCAGCATGTATTTTTTTCCTTTCTATAGACTTACTACTTTGTAAGTCTTCTTCAGCTCCATTCTCTTCGCCCTTTTACCAAGTTTTTCCTCTGTAAGAGCAGAATTACTTACTGGGAGGCTTTCTCTTCAGCCTCTCTACTTTTCTCACTTTCCAGTGCGGAGTTTACCTCCTCTGCTCAATCTTGCTTTGGGGCAGCTTATCAGACATATCCAGAGTTTCCTACTCCTGTTCTGTCTGTTCTTTCTGTTTTTGAACAGTAAGATTCTTTCTGCTGTCTTGCTAACAGCTGCCTATGCAGGAGCTTTAATGTTTGGATCACTGGTTCTTATCCACAAACAACCAGATTGTCCTCAACTAACATTCTGTCTAGTCTTCGTAGTGGCTCCAAGTCAGTGCTTCATCTCTCTTGGAGATCATCTCACTACAAGCTCTAGATTGTCTTCTATTCTGCCATCTTCATCTCCTGAGTTTGGCAGCATAGTTGGCAGAGATACTGGCTCTCTCACAGCCAGTTCTATCTCCTCATTCTCCTGCATCATGCTCTCTGCAATCTACAGAGAAGCTTTCCACTATGGGCCCTTGCTAAAGAGCATGGGGGGAGGGGGGGTTTCCAACAGCTATCCTAGCTGGTTAGAAAAGGCTTTGTAGTCATGTCTCCCATGACTAGAAGGTTCCCCCTTCTTTTACTATTTCCTTTTTTGATATAAAGGACATAGGCCTTCTCTTACGTGAAAGCTCAAGGAGTTGCCAGTTCCCTGCTTTGGTCCATAGTATTCCCAATCGGGGATATGCTCATCCTCATGGTAAGAACGCATGATACCTTTGCCCTTAAGCAGGTCAACATGGTATCTCATCTCTAGGCGTCTTCTGTCTACTTACCATGCTAGAGTCCTGGAAGACTCGGGACTTGCTGGCTGCACATTGACATTGTCCTTTGTTTTTCACGTAACAGTCCTGGTTATTTTGCACTAACTAGCATTCTTACAGATCATGACCAGGAGGAATAGATTCTCTATATGTCTTCTCAAGTAGGTTCCACCTCCTTGTTATTAGATGAATCTTTCCTCTCCACATATCCTATGTGATCACTGTGCTGTAGGCATATCTCTGTCTGTTTAATTGCAGACACCCATATGTAGGCCTACATATCCATATTTATTTTTTGTGTGTATTTTATGCCCTGCCATATATCTCACTATAGATAGATTCTTATGTCTGTCTATCTGTCTATCTATATATGTAACTGTTGAGATATTTTATTATAGATAGATATGTATCCACATACTTATCTATCTCACTGTCTATTCTCATATAGCTATATGATTCTGACAGAGGGACTTTACCCATACCTATGCTATCTAGCAGGTTTGGGGTTCTACACACACACCCACTCCTGTGGTAGTCAACAATTTTTATACCATAACCTAACGGTTTAGGTACCTCTGAAGCTCTCCGTGCTCAATATCTCTCCTAGCTTACCCCAGTTAGGAGAGACATTGTGGATCTTCAGTTAATCACAGGCTTTAACGCCTCAGGCATTTGTCCTCTCTTTTTGGGATACAAGGAGTTCCCACACCCTTTCTCCCCACAAGGACTGTGCCTGTTTGTCCAAATCGGTTAGCCTTCTCTTTTTGCTCCTAAGAGTGACTCACTCTGCCTCCAAAAGAGCTAGGGTTTTTCTCATAAAGCCTTCCGCTGAAGGCCCACCGTTTTTGGACTACCCCAGTTCCCCTGCTGGGGTTACCTGTTACTTTTCAAGATTCTGACCTCCACTAGTTTTCCTACAGGATTATTATTTCCATTTACAGTGAGGTTCTCTTCAAGGTTCCTCTACTAGTTTTCCCAGTAGATCCATGAACCTCCATACTTCTGTGAAATCCTGTCAGGGGAGGTCCATATTACAATATCCTTTGCAATATTATTGATGACCATCATCCACACATGGACTCCATCCCTGCAGTCCTATGCTAGGTTAGCTGTTCCACAGCATCCTTCTTTCTTCAACTCCTACCTTCCATCCTCAGGATGCCTGGTGTTCTGGGAGATAGCATGTTCCAGCCTATGACATGCTGGGACTCCAGGCATCTCAGCTTGGGAGTCCCCATATGTGAAGACTCATTCCTGCTTGTTCCTGGAGATAGCACAGTTACTTACCTGTAACAGGTGATCTCTGGGAACAGCAGGAATAGATCTTCACAACCCTCCCACCTCCCCAGGAGTTGTATCTCTATCTATCTTTCCTTTCCTCTCTCTCTCTCTCTCTTTGTCTCAGCTTTAAAACTTAACTGAGGAGAGGCAGTTGGGAAAGGCGGGAAGGCAGCACGCAGGCGTGCTGGGATGTTTCCAAAAGCTCTTGATTGGATGCTGGGAAGCATTCCTGCGCAGACTCCGTCAGTACCGACGTACCCATATGTGAAGACTTATTCCTGCTGTTCCCAGAGATCACCTGTTACAGGTAAGTAACTGTGTTTTCCGGTAAACGCTGGTTTTAATAAATGCATCACATGCACGTTTCGGGTCCCAGAAAGACCCTGCTTCAAGTTTTCAACCTGCTGTGTTGCAGAAGCTGTGAACGCTGGAAACAGACACTGGAACCCAATGGTTCCTTTTGTAGCTTACTCAGGTGTTGATAGGCTGATCAGATGACGTCAGCTACCCTTGGAGGCAGCTCAAAAAAGGAGGAAAATCCAGAGCTAAAAAAGGTAATAGAATGGATCAACAACAGAGCACAATGCAAGAGCCTACAAGAGACTCCACTATTCCTGTTCTAAATTTAAGCCCCCCGCCTAGTGTCACTGTGTGAAGGCGGAAAATCCATTGTTGTTTCAGCTATTGCAAACGATATACTCGATTGCTGCCCCTAGGTTCCAGAAGGACACTCAATGATTCTCCACTTTAAATCTCAAAAAGAGTGGCCGGCTGTGACACCGTGTTCAACCACTGGAGCTTGAAAGGTTGGAAGATTGTATCCTAGAGGCATGTTCCCCTAAGCGAATTTTCACCGGACGAATAGTCCAGCCAATGTACATCAGGGCACAGGGACATTGCAGCAGATACACTCCAAAACTGGTCAAGCAGGTGCTTGAACCCAAGAACTTATAAACCTGACCAGTTTTTGGATGACTCCATGATACCCCCTCCAAGTGTTCACACAAAACTTACACTGGTTACAGGCACGATGTCCTTGATGAGGTCTTAAGGGGCTGTCTACTGACAGCGCTGAATGAACTAAACGGTCCCTAAGATTCGGGTCCCGTGTGTAGTCAAAGGATAAAGACTTCTGGACGCAAGGGTGTAAATGGAGTATATGCCAATGTTTCTTCAAAAGGGCGATACCACGGTCATCACCCATTAACTCTTCACAGGGGGCTCACCTTCGGTCAGTTTTTAAGACTCCACAGGATTTGTTCTACCATAGAGGATTTGAAACACCAAGCGCGTTTTTTGAGTGCCCAACTTTTGGATTGTGGCTATCCTAAGAGGGTAATTAGGAGAGCATTTGTTTGGGCTCGGTTTTCTCATCAAGAGTGGCTGTTTCGGGATTCTATGATGGCGTCTGATGTTACCACAGATACAATTGTTAATGACCGGATCATGGGTGTTTTGCCCTTTGAGTCACACCTCAGCAGTAACTACACAAGACCCCAACCACCGGCGCCATCCCAGCCAGCCCCTGGGTTTTGATGCCAAGCGCATAGCCTCTCGCCCCCTGGCGGCACCCCTGCCGGTGGGAGGATGTCTGCCCCTCTTTGCCCCCGAGTGGGAGGCCATCACATCGGACACTTGGTTCTCCAGGTAGTCCAGGATAGCTATTGTCTTCGTCTGGACATACTCCCTACCCCCTTCTCCCCAGCGGAGCCTTCTCGGCTCCCCTCGCACCAGACTTGCCTACAGCAAGAGTTGAACAACCTCCTCTGTCAACAGGTGGTCGAAAGGGTCCCGCTGCACTTCCGAGGTCGGGGGTTTTACTACCTTTACTTCTTCGTTCCAAAGAGGGCAAGGGGCCTGCGCCCCATCCTCGATCTCGGGAATCTAAACAAATTTCTGGTGCGAGAGAAGTTCAGAATGCTATCGCTTAGCGTCCTGCTGCCCTTCCTCCAGCAGGGCAATTGGCTATGCTCCTTGGACCTCAGAGACTCTTACACTCATATCCCTGTCCACCGCAAGCACGGGAAGTACCTGTGTTTCAGGGTGCAGGGGGATCACTTCCAGTACAGAATGCTCCCTTTTGGGGCTCGCGTCTGCCCCGCGAGTCTTCACAAAATGCCTGTCAGCGGCCGCAGCCCACCTCTGGATGTGGGGCATATCTGTCTACCCTTACCTAGACAACTGGCTCGTCACAGGCGCATCGGCAGAGGAGGCTTGCCTTTTGGCGTCCCGCACAGACCTCCTCCTCGAGCACCTGGGTTTTCTAATCAACTACTCCAAGTCCCACCTCGAGCTGGTGCAGGCACTGGAGTTCATCGGCACTCTGCTAGACACGGAACGAGTGACCACCTTCCTCCCCCGAGCACGCATGGACTGCCTCCATGCTCTGGCTGCAGAGGTCCAACGCCGCTCCAGAGTCTCAACGCGGGCCATGCTGTGCCTTTTAAGGCACATGGCCTTGACCGTGCATATCGTCCCCCATGCGAGCGGCTCAGTGGTGTCTCAGATCGCAATGGTCCCAGACCTCGGGCAGGCTCCGGGACCACATCTCGGTCTCACGCAGTCTATCCAGTTCCCTGGAGTGGTAGCAGAATCCCCGAAGCCGTCTTCGGGGCATGCCCTTCCAGACCCCGCAACACGAGCTCATCTTGACGACGGATGCCTCGCTTTCAGGCTGGGGAGCCCACTGCGACATCCTCCATACCCAGGAATGGTGGTCACCCGAGGAATCCCTGCAGCAGATCAACCTGCTCGAGCTTCGAGTGGTTCAGTTGGCCCTGAAGGTTTTCGAGCACTACTTGTGAGGCAAATCTGTGCTTGTGCAGACCAACAACAAGGTTGCAATGTTTTACATAAACAAGGAAGGGGGTACGGGCTCCCACCTTCTCTGTCGGGAGGCAGTACTCCTCTGCTCCTTTGCCGTGCATAGGGGCATGACGCTAAGAGCTGTCTAACTCCTGGGCCAAGACGATGTCCTGGTGGACAGGCTCAGCAGGCTTCTCCACCCGCACAAGTGGCGCCTGAGTCCACCTGTTTTGCTGCTGGGGGACTCCATCCATAGACCTGTTCACCAGTCTGGCGAACGCACAGCTCCCCCGTTTTTGCAGGCCGATACCGCACCCGAGCAGGGTTGCCCCAGATGCATTCCTTCTGAGTTGGATCTCCAGGCTTCTGTATGCGTTCCCCCCTCACTTCTCTCATTGCGAGGACCCCCCACAAAATTCAGTGGGACAGAGCCTCTGTGATCCTCATGGCTCCCTTGTGGCCTCATCAGCCTTGGTTCCCACTGCTGCTCCAACTCTCCTCGGAGCTTCCGGTCCCCCTGAATAGTGCCCCAGGTCTGCTGACACAGGAGGAAGGATGGGTGCTTCATCCGAACCTCAGCTTGCTATCCCTAACAGCCTGGCAGCTGAGTGAGTCTCTTTAGCCTAGCTACACCTCCCAGAGGAGATTGAGGAAGTCCTGCTCACGTCGAGGAAGGACTCAATGAGATGGGCCTACTCCTTCAAGTGGTGGCGCTTTTCGGTCTGGTGCTCCGAGCTCCAGATTGATCTGTTCTCCTGCTCCACCCAGTGGGTTCTCCAGTACCTCCTCTACCTCTCGCAGGTGGGGCTGAAATCCAGTTCGGTCAGGATTCACCTGAGTGCTATTTCAGCCAACCACTTCCCCGTCGAGGGTAAACCCCTCTCGGGCCAGCCTCTGGTCTCCCGCTTCATGCAGGGTCTCTTGCTTTCCAAACCCCCCGTCCGGCCTCTGCCAGCGGAGTGTGACCTGAACATCGTGCTCATGCAGTTGACACAGCTGCCCTTCGAGCCGATGGCGACGTGCTCCCTTCAGCACCACTCCAAGAAGGTAGTCTTCCTGGTGGCGCTGACCTCGGCTTGATGAGTCAGCGAGCTGCAAGCCCTCATGGCCGCGGCTCCTTAAACCAGGTTCTGCGGGAACAGGGTGGTCCTCCTGTCTCCCCAAGTTTCTACGGAGAGTTGTCTCAGATTTCCATGTTAATCAGGAGATAGTCTTACCGACTTTCTTCCCGAGACCTCACCCGTCGGTCCTGCATATGCTCGACTGCAAGAGGGCAAGAGGGCTCTCGCCTTCTACCTGCAGCCCAGCCAGGGTCATCGCAAGTCCGACTGGCTCTTCATAGCCTATGATCCCAGCCTTCTGGGGCTTGCAGTCACCAAGCGCACTCTCTCCATCTGGGTGGCAGACTGCATCACCTTCACTCAGGCGAAGGCTGGGGCCCCGCTGGATCGGTGAGTCACCGCGCACAGTGTCCGTGCCAAGGTGGCGTCAGTAGCTTCGCTGCACTCGGTGCCTTTGACAGACATTTGCCGGGCTGTGACCTGGTCTTCCGCGAATACCTTTGCTTCAAATTACTGCCTGGAGAGGGAGTCCTGCCAGGACAGCGCCTTCGGCCAGGCTGTTTTCTGTAATCTGTTCGGCGTATAAGCAACTCCCACCCTCCGATCCTTCTTCTGCGGCTACCGGGAGCTTGAACTCAGGCTTCCGTCAAATCGTCTGCTGCTTCTCACGGCTTCACGGAGGCATTTTTGCTTGCAGGTTTCGGTAGCCTGTAGCTGGGGAGTCCCATAAGTGAGGACTGACTTCCTGCTTGTTCCTGGAGAAAGCGTAGTTACTCACCTTTTAACAGGTGTTCTCCAGGGACAGCAAGAATCAGTCCCCTTAAGATTTGCTATTCGCATCCTTCCATGGCCATCTGCTTAGTAGGGTTCTAACTATGGGACCTGACTGAGCAAGATGGCACCCTTGGGCAGGAAGAGGCGGTGTCTTTGGACGGTTCCAGCCTGCCGGGTGCCTCCTGGGCCCAGTCCTCAGACACCATCCTCGTCAAGGATTCCCCTTCGGAGGAGCTGGTGTCGGGCCCAAGTCCCTTGGTGCCTGTGCCGAAGGCTGCGGAGCCTTCTGGCCTGGAGTCCAGAATGGCAGCCCTGGAGTGCAGTTTGTCTGCCTTCATGGACCAGCAGCGGACGCTGTTGTCCGGCACGACCGGTCCATCCGCCCCAACCACCGGGCCCTCAATGTCCAAGACGTCCTGGAGGCTGAGTCGATCCTCGGCTGAGGTCGCGATTCAAGTCCTGCTCGATGGGGCTGCGATTCGAGTCACCGGTCACGAAGCACCCGTTAAGAAGCCCTCCTATGAGTCCTCAATGGACTACTCCGAGTGGGAGACAGAGGATGAGGAGTCCCCTGACACACATCGCCACCTTGACATCCCATCCGACTCTCCCATCTCAGAGCCCGTCAGCGGTCCCTGCTAGAGGATAATGGGCTTCCTTGATGTCTTAGAGGATATGTCAGAGGCCCTGGCATTCATTACCGAGTCAGAGGAGGATCCTCGGGCAGATGAGTTGGAAATCCTCCAATATGAGGCTCCTCTGCAGGAATCGTTCATGGTGCCCATTCCTCCCATCCTGGAATGGCTGATGCTATGGATGTGGGAGAAACCGGTGTCAGTACCAGTGGTGAGCAAACAGCTCGACTCGATGTATCAAGTCCACCGGAGCCCGGGCTCCAAAAGTCACAGCTATCGCATAACTCCATTGTGTTGGAATCGGCTGAAAAGCCTGACGACGTACTCCTCTGTGCCCCCCCGGCAAGGAGGCCTGCACCCTGGACGCCCTCGGCAGAAATTGCTACCAAGACTCAGTGCTCATCTGCCACATCCAGGCCTACCAGCTGTACATGGGCATGTACCTGAGAGACCTGGCGAAGGAACTCGCCGGTTCTCAGTTGGTCTCTCCGAGGAACCCTTGCATCGCTTCAAGAACAAGGCAGCCTGTGAGTGCTCCAAATTCATGTCTCGAGCGGCCTATGATGGGTTTGAGACGGCGGCTCGATTAGCGGTGGTGGGCATTAATGCATGATGCCTGGCTTGGCTACTGTCATCCGACCTCGATCGGTGAGTTCAGGACAAATTGGTCGATGTGCCATACAAAGGAGAGAACCTCTTTGGGAAATCCATGACTGACAACGCCGTTGAGCTGGAGACAGAGTTCATGATGGGGACCAGGCCCTCAAAGAACGCAGCCTGTGCCCGATGGAAGGGCTCGGGTAAAAAGTCCTTCTACCCGAGCAAAGTGGCTGCTTACAGAAACTACCCACTTTTTCAGGCCTCCCCAGCTCCCTAACAGGGTCAGCAGGCCAAGGGATATAGGCATGGCCTTTGTAAGCAGAAGGCTCCAAAACCCCAGGCACCGGCTCCGGCCCAGCCAAGGGGTGGGGGTTTGACTCCTTGAGCATAGCCTGTCTACCCCAAAGAGATCAGCATCCCACAGTGGGACGTCTGGCCCACTATGCCCAGAAGTGATTGACCATCACCTCTAATTCATGGGCATTTTGGGTGGTCAGGGAGGGTTACCTCCTCCACCTGACTCAGACACCTCCCCCTCTTATTTCCCGAGAGCCCTCCTCAGGTCTCTCCTACTCTGGGACCTTCTACTGAAGGACTTGGCAGGTCTTCTCGAGGTCAAAGCAGTGGAACCCGTGCCCCACCATCTCAAGGGCAAGGGGTTCTACTCCAGGTACTTCCTTGTGCCAAAATGAACAGGGGGCTTAAGGTCCATCCTTGACCTGCACAACCTCAACAAATTCCCGGTGAGGGAGACGTTCAAGATGCTCTCCCTTGGAACATTGCTGCCATACCTCCAGCAGGAAGATTGGCTATGCTCCTTAGACCTCAAAGATGCCTATACCCACATCCTCATTCACCCCAACCACAGGCAGTACCTGCAGTTCATAATGGGTGGCAGACATTTTCAGTACAGGGTGCTCCCTTTTGGCTTGGCCTCTGTCCCAAGAGTCTTCACAAAATGCCTGGCAATCATGGCCGCCTTCCTCCGTCTCCAGGGAGTCTTTGTCTCCCCATACCTGGACGACTGGCTCATAAATGGAGGCATGGCCTCAGAGGTGCAACAGGCCACCGCACGCACCATCCGGGTTCTGCAGGACTTGACTTTTGTTATAAAAGTCTCACCTCCTCCCGACACATTGTCTGGAGTTCATCGGGGCAAAGCTCGACACTCTCCAGTCTCGAAGGCCTTCTTGCCCAGGAACTGAGCCGACTGTCTCAGGACTCTGGCACGGGAAATTCAGTATCGTCCCTCAGTTCCCGCCCGGCTTCTTTTGCACCTCCTCAGGCACATGGCTTTCACAATCCACGTCACCCCAGATGCTCGCCTCCACATGAGGGCGGCGCAGTGGTGTCGTCAGGACCAGTGGTTTCAGGCCATGGGACGCCTCCAAGACAGAGTCTCTGTAACCCGCCAACTGGCAGACTCCCTGATCTGGTGGCAATTTCTCAAGCATCTTGAGACAGGCATGCATTTTCAGGCCCCGAGCCCCTCGAGGGTCCTCACCACAGACGCCTCCCTGCTCAGCTGGGGAGCCCACTGCGGGAAGCTCCGCACCCAGGGCAACTGGTCACTAGACGATAGCACCCAGCAGATCAGCCTCCTGGTGTTGCAGGCCATATACTTAACCCTGCAAGTTTTCTGCCACCACTTGCGTCACCAGCTGGTGCTGGTCCAGACGGACAGCCAGGTGACTGTGTTCTATGTGAATAAGCAGAGGGCATGGGGTCTCGTGCCTTCTGTCGGGAGGCAGTGATACTCTGCTCGTATGCAATCCAACAGGGTATCCTCCTGCAGGCAGTGTATGTACCAGGCCAGGACAACCTTCTGGCCGACAGGCTGAGCAGACCGCATTGTAGCCAATCGGCTTTTCCAGATCTGGGGGGAACCTGTGATGGACCTGTTCGCCATTCCGGACAACTTCCAGTTGCCCTGCTTCTGTTCCTGGCCGTCCCACCCCTCCAGAGTGGCAGCGGACACGTTCCTTGTCTCATGGTTGAATGCCTCATGTACACCTTCCCTCCCATGCTGCTGATTGCAAAACCTTGTTCAGGACTCTCCGTGACAGGGCCTCGCTCATCCTGATAGCCCCTCGGTGGCCCATTCAACTGTAGCCCCCTTCCCCTTGGGGACCTCTCCAGGACTCCAGGGCTGCTGAGAGGGTGACTCTGGCCCCTTTCAACCTTTCGGTTGAGGTGGAAGAGATTCCGCTGGCCTCTTGCAAGGCCTCTACTAGGAAGGCTTATGCCCTCAATGGCTCAGGTTTTCAGCTTGGTGCGCCGAGCCTGCGGCTGACTCATTCTCCTGCCTGGTGGGACTGGTATTGCAGTATCTTTTCCACCTCTCACAATCCGGGCTCAAGTCTAACTCCGTCCGGGTGCACCTTAGTGCCCTGGTGGCACACCATCACCCGGAGGATGGCAAGCCCTTCTCAGTCCAGCCTTTATTTAACATTTATTTATTTAACATTTCTTATATACCGCCTTTCATGATATCAAGGCGGTTTACATTGAACAAACTGAAATTAGTAAAATAGTTATCTCCAAGTTATAATGCCCTGTTCAATGTAATTTTCTTCGGGGCCGACTCCTATCGAAGCACCCAATTTGCTCTCCAGCAACTGAATGGGACCTTAAAATAGTGTTGGGGCAGCTCACTCGCCCACTCTTCAAGCTACCTGCCAGGTTTGCTATCTCTCTTGGAAGGTGGCGTCCTGGTTGCGCATACCTCCGCTTAAAGAGTTAGTGAGCTTCAGGCGAGCTTCAGTCCCTAGTGGTGGAGGCCCCTTATACAGGGTTCTTCGCACACACCCCAAATTTATTTCAAAGGTAGTATCACCCTTACATCTCAACCAGAAAGTAGTGCTTTCTACCTTCTTTCTAAGACCTCACACCAGTCATGTGGAGGCGGTCCTTCACACCTTGGACTGTAAGAAGGCGTTGTCTTTCTATATTCTGTGCATTCAGGGCCACCGCAATGCTGCTCAGCTTTACATCTCCTCTGACCCCAGTAGGCTGGGGGAGGTGTGACCAAGCTTACGCTGTCCACCTGGGTGACGGACTGTATCGCCCTCGCCTATGAGCAGGTGGGGCTCATGCTGGAGGGCCGCATCATGGTGCACTTTGTCAGGGCCATGGTGGCCTCTGTGGCAAACTTGCATTCGGTCCCGATGGTGGACATCTGCCAGGCCATCACCTGGTATTCAGTCCATACCTTCGCAGCCCATTGCTGCCTGGAAAGAGAGTACTAACGGGACAATGCCTTGGCCTGGCTGTTCTCCATAACGTTTTTGGGGTTTAGGTAACTTCTACCCTCCAACCCTTCTGTGTTCAGGCTACCAGAGTGCTGGTTTCATCGGACACAGGGGTCCTACTGTGGTCTGTGGATACAGACTCAATTGCTGCTGCTTGTGGCTCCCCATGAGGGAGCCCCTGCTTTTTGCTATGGGCTTTCGGTAGTCTGTAGCTGGGGAGTCCCATATGTGAGGACTGACTTCCTGCTTGTTCCCAGAGGAAGCATAGTTACTCACCTGTAACAGGTGTTCTCCGGGGACAGCAGGAATCGGTCCTCACAACCCTCTCTCCTCCCCTTGGAGTTGCTATTTTTACCATCTTTATTTTTTTGCCGTCTTTTAGCTATGTCATCTGACTGAGCAAGATGGCATCCTTGGGCGGGACGGGGTCCATGCATACGTGGTGGCATCTCTCAAAGGCTTTCTTTGAAAGCTGGGGGGATGGAACTTGGCTGGGACGACGTCGGAGGCACTCAGGGTCTTGTTTGGCCCCTGGGACTGCTGCCTTGTGCAGCGCTCAACTCGGACGCTTGTGGCTTCCCCGGAACACCAAACAGGCATCGGGGAGAGAGCCGGCAGCTGTGAGAGGACCCCCCTGAGAGGATAAAAGCTGCCAGTTCCTTTATTCCAACTGAACTTGGCTGGGACGACGTCGGAGGCACTCAGGGTCTTGTTTGGCCCCTGGGACTGCTGCCTTGTGCAGCGCTCAACTCGGATGCTTGTGGCTTCCCCGGAACACCGAACAGGCATCGGGGAGAGAGCCCGCAGCTGTGAGAGGACCCCCCTGAGTGGCATTGTATTTATTCTGTCTTCCTTGCCGCGGAGTATGTTTTGCGGAGCGTGTTTCGAAGGGGCATGTTTCAAAGGGGCAGGTTCTGCCCCTTTGACGCCCCTTCGACGCCACTGCGACGTCACAGGGACCATTCTAGTGGCTACAGCACTTGTGTCGGCAGGAAAAGTGTGAAGGTTCTATTTGCTGTGAAGTTTGTTTGTTTTCTCTGCAGCCTGTTTAGTTTGTATGGGGAAGCGGAAAGCCAAGGGCGGGCCTGCCTCTGGGGGGGCTCTTGCCGGCGATGTGAAGCCGACAGGCCCCCTTGATAGGCACTTTTCTCCTTTACCAATTGCTCAATCATCTCCTGAGGGTGCCTCCTTAAGTTCAGGGGGAAGATCTCCTCCACCATGTCCTCTTCCATCGTTGCTTCCCGCTCCTACTGGGGAGTCCTCTGGTAAGGTAAGGGGTGATGTTTCCTTTTCTTTACCTCAGCCGGTTGCTTCATTGTCGAGTAGTGTTGCTGCGCTCTCGACTTTATCCCCTGACGCAGAGATTACCCTAAAGGATGTATGGGGAGTTTTGAAGTCTATTGATGAAAAGATTTCGGGTACCTTAGGTGCTTTGTCTAAATTCTCTCAGGAGACTGTAGTTTCTTTGCAACAATTAGATGGTAAACATGTTTTGCTTGATTCAGCTGTTTCTAAATTGGAGAGCCAGATTGTCTCCATACACGCTGCTCAGGCTGCGAGTATTAAGGACTCACTGGTTCTCCATAATAAAATTGAAGCGATGGAGAATTCAGCTCGTTCCTGTAATCTTTGTTTCTTGAATTTCCCTAATTCTAAGCTCCTCGCTCCAAAGATTTTATTAGACAAATACCTTAAGGAAGTGCTTTTACTTACTGATCCCATAGAAGTATCTCAGATTTATTATATTTCCCCTAGCTCTAAGAGGGTTAATCCTGTTGAGGGGGAGTTTGATGCTATCGAGCCTATTATTTCCAACCTTACTGCCTTTCTAGAGGACTCCCTGGACATAATTGATACCCGCTCTACTTTGTTGGTTACTTTTCTGTCTAGGGATATTAAACAGCGAGTACTTCGTGCGTTCTTCAAGCATAAGACTATTAAGTTTTGTGGCCATCTTGTTAATGTTTTTCCTGACATATCACTTAATACCCAGCTTAGGCGAAGGCTGTTTTTAGCCTTAAAGCCTCAGGTATTATCACTAGGAGATGCTTCTTTTTTTCTTCGTTTCCCGTGTAAATGCATTATAACTCTAAAGGATGTCTCTTATGTATTTACTGATGTTATTCACTTGGAAACTTTTCTGTCAGAGAAGCGGAAAGCATTAGTGGAAGCTTCGGGTGTCCAGGAATAATTCAGCCTCCTTTCATGGACCTTGTGTCTTGTTTTCTTTAACATTTATTCTTGGTTCTTAGGTAGTGCTCGGCTAAGTTTCTTGATGTGGGCTATATCTGAGTAGTGATTTTGTTTCCTTTTCCTTTATTGTACCGCATATCCAATGTGTAACTTGCCTCGGATTGTCTTTATTTGTATTGTTCAAATGCATTTTGGAAATTGATAAAAAAAATTAAAAAAAAGAAAGCTGGGGGGATGCTTCCACAAGGGCTCCGTCGGCACCGATGTCGCCCATATGTGAGGTCTGATCCCTGCTGTCCCCCGAAAATACCTGTTACAGGTGAATAACTACGCTTACTAGATAGTGTCCTGCCAGAGCAGTCTAGAACCTGCCCTGGATAACTGCTTGGTCTGTTCTCTATGGTTGGCCCTGCAGGCTCAAACCCTTCTGACAAGCCTTCTGTTGAAGCTGATCCTGTACATAGTTATGGTTATAGTCATTGTTTGTTTGAACCTGGGTTCTTTCACTGAGTTTGAGTTCTGAGGTTTCTCACCATGTGTTTTGATACAAATATTACTGAAGGCTCCCTCTAGAGGTTCTGGCTGATATGGCATAACAGTGCCATAAAGAAGCCTATGCAAGTTTCCTCTGTCACCACATCTCCAGGTAGGGAGACATGACCCATTTGTCTGGACTGGTCTAGCAGGGCTCGAAGAAAAGAAATCTGGTAAGTAAAATGTCACCTTTTTAAGGTTGGGAGTCAGATTATTCAACCACTTATCAATAACATCCACACCTTCTCTTGATCTTTTCTAACTTCAAAAAATATCGTCTGAAAAACTGCTTCCATATTAAAATATTAGAAAAACTCTTAACTGAATAACTCTCACTAATTGTGGTGTTTGTGATGAACTATGCATGAGTTATGATGGGAAGTAAATTAATTTTATTGAAATCACTTATGAATTCAAAATCAACACATATGGATCATAAAATGGATTGTAAATGAAGATCTCGGGGAACAAGCAGGAAGTTTGTCTTCACATATTGGTGACGTCTGCACCAACAGAGTACGCACAGTAATCTCTTCCCAGCTTTCAAAGAAAGCCTTTGGGAGATCAACCACACATGCATAGTCACCTTCCCACCCAAAGAAGCCATTTTCCCTCAGTCTTTGTTTTTCCACGGAGCCAACCAGATGTATCGTCTGCACCCTGGAAAAAGTTGTCTTCTTTTGCGGCAAACTCTTCTTAGTTTTGCGCCCTCTTTTTCTCGGTCACGTACCTTCACCTTCTCGCAATCCCGGAACTGTCACTACGTCGGCATTGCATTTTCTTGGGTACTTCTTTTTTTTTTTTTTTTCGATGTGTGGGAGTTTTCTCTCATGCCCTAATAATCAGGATATTGGAGTTTGACCTCGCAGGAGCTGTCTTTCCCGCAGTGTCCTCTATTAGTGGTTTTAAGAAGTGCACTGATTGTGGCAGGACCGTGTCCATCACGGACCACCACAATTGCTGCCTTCAATGCTTCAGGGCTGATCACGATGCCTCCTCTTGCCCACTCTGTCTTCAGATGATGAGCAAGTGGCGTAAAAATCATGAAAGGCAGAAAGACACTGTTTGGCCCCAAGTCCTTGGCCTTGGCCTCGGCTTCATCTGCGTACAGAATCAGCATCCTCGTGGGTGGCTGCAGAGGACTCTGACCCCAGCAGCCGTTGAGTTCTCCTGGAGTACCGAGGTCGCAGAGCATCGGACTGGCGACAGTCTGTGGAGCACGGTCCCCAAAAGAATGGACGTCATCTAAATCCTCATTGGGGGCAGTGTCTGTACCGCAGGTAAGACCTGCGAGCACTGGCACCACAGCCCTCATGGGACTCTGAGGGTGAGGGCCAAGAGCAGCTGCCTCGTTAGGAAGCAGTTTCCACCCTCCTGGAGGATCGCCCTCAGGCTGCTGAGGCGATCACCATCTGAGAGTTCCCACCGAGGGAACTAGTGTTGGAACCAAAACCCTCAGTGTCTGCGCTTGTGGCTGTGGAATCTTTGGGCCTCGAGGTCAGAATGGCAACCCTGGAACGCAGCCTGGCTGCCTTCCTGGGAAGCCAGCAGACCCAGGTCCAGATTGTCTCCGGTTCCTTGGGGCCGGCAACAGGCCCCTCCATCACAAGGACCTTGCCAGAGGAGATCCAGTCTATCCTGGAACGGCATGCCTTGTGGGCCAGTTCCATTGACTGATCCTGGTCTCAGTCTGAGCCTAGGGTTTCTCCACACAGTGCATCGGGGTGGACCACTGAGAAACCTGGCTGCTGTCCTCGCCCCTGACCGCACATCGGCACAATTCCTGCTGGTGATTCAAGCTCCATTCTGATTCAGAATGGGAGACAGATGATGAGTCCCCCGATACTACTTGGCATCAGGATGTTCCATCAGACCCCTCTCCTCCTCAGGAGTGCAGGTCCCCACTAAAGGGCCCTGTCCTTCATCCAGGACATGGGCAAAGCCCTCAACTTCACCATCAAGGTAGAAGAGCCTCAGGTGGGGGACCTGGACATACTTCAGTATGACTTTCCTCCCAAGGAACCATAATGGTGTCAGTGCCCCCCCATCTTGAAACACGTCCTTTTTCAGGATATAGGAAGCCCCGGTTACGGTTCCCATTGTGAGCAAGCAGCCCGATTCTATGTATTGGATCTGCAACTGCCCCGACTTTGAAAAAAAACAACTACCACACAACTCTATGGTGGTGGAATCGGCGATGTGCTGGATCAAGAGCCAGAAGATGCACTTCTCGGTTCCCCTTTGTCGGGAAGCCTGCACCCTGGACAGATTTGGCAAGAGGTGTTTCCAGGGCTCATGTCCCGTATCCAGGCTTACTAAGCTGTACATGGGCATGTACCTGAGAGATGTGGGGAAGGAGCTCACCAGGTTCTCAACTGGGCTGTCTGATAACTGCTTCCAGCGCTTCTAGGGCCTGGTGACCATGGTCAAGGAGTGTTCCAAGTATGTGACTCGAGTGGCCTGTGACTGCTTTGAGTCTGTGGCTAGAGTGGCTGTGGTGGGCATTAATGCCCACCGTCTGGCATGGCTACAGTCACCAGACCTGAAGCAATGGATTCAGGATAAGTTGTTTGATGTCCCTTGCCAGGGGGAGAATCTCTCCGGGAAGCCCATGACTGACAAGGCTGCCGAGTTGTTGGAGACCGAGCTGTTGAAGAGAACCAGGCTCTCTCGGAAGACCACTGATCCTTCCCAATTGAAGGCTTTGGAGAAAAAAGTCCTTCTACCTGAAAAAGGAGACCTACGGAACTTACCCCCAACATCAGACCTTTCAGTCCTATCAAGCTCTCTTGCAGGGGCAGCCGGCCAAGGGCCGGGACAGGGCCCTCATAGGCCTGAAGCCCACAAATCTCAAACAGCACCTGTGCCACAGCCTAGGGTAGGGGTTTTGACTCCAGGAGCATAGCTTCTCTTCCTCCAAAAGGTCAGGAACCACAGCACATAGGGGACATCTCACACTGTTTGCCCACAGGTGGCCCAGCATTACCACAGACACCTGGGCACTTCAGGTGGTAAAGGAGGGCTATCTCCTTCACTTCCACCAGACATCCCCCTTGTTCTTCCCACACATTGGATCTTCCTTCAAAGGAATCACGTGGCTCTTCTCACCAACAAGGCAGTAGAGCTCGTCTCGTTGCCGTAAAGGGGTACAGGGTTCTACTTTTGCTACTTCCTGGCTCCCAAGAAGATGGATGGGTTGTGACTCATTTTGGACCTATGGGATCTCAACTGCTTCTTAGTGAAGGAGAAGTTCAAGATGGTATCCCTTGGACCACTGGGGAGACTGGCTATGCTCCTTGGATCTCAAAGTTGCCTATACCCACATCCTGATCCTCCCCTTGCACCGGTAATGCCTCTGCTTTGTTATTGGAGAGTGTCACTACCAGTACCGGGTCCTCCTGTTCAGTCTGGCGTGCACTCCCTGGGTATTCACAAAGTGCCTGGCGGTGGTTGCCGCCTTCCTACAGCTGCAGGGTGTGTTAATCTTCCCTTACCTGAATGACTGGCTGATAAAGGGAAGGCCCTACAAGCCCTATGTCACGCCGCCCATTCCTGGAAACCTTGGGTTTCGTGGTAAACTATTCCAAGTCCCACCTACAGCCCGCCCAGCACCTGGAGTTTGTCGGGGCATTCTTCAATACCATTTAGGCCCAGGCCTTTCTTCCGCCCAACAGGGGCTCTGTGCCTCTCCGTCTTGGCAGAGGTCCAATACTCTCCGACTGTCTCGGCTCGGCAGATGCTCTGCCTCCTGGGTCACATGGCCTTTACGGTCCATGTCACACCCTCAGCCCATCTCTACATGCGATGGGTCCAGTGGACTCTGCACTCAGTGGAAGCAGGTGACGAGGAGCTTGTCAGAGAGAGTACAGGTCACCCCGCTGCTCTCTCGCTCCCTCGCCTAGTAGCGACGGTCAGCAATTTTCTGGCAGGTTCCCCTTTCGGGATCCCCCTGCATCATCAGGTCCTCACCATAGATGCTCCAGACTTGGCTGGGGAACCCATTGGAATGGTTTTCAGTCCCAAGGTCTCTAGTCGCAGGAGGAGAGCCAGCTCCATATCAACTTCCCCAAGCTCCAAGCAGTTGCGAATGCTCTGTGAGTCTTCCAGTACTACCTGACGAATCAGGTTTTCCTAGTAAGGGCGGACAATGAGGTGGTAATGTTCTACATCAACAAACAGGGCAGCTTGGGGTCCAATCTCCTCTGCTGGGAGGCGATCGGACTCTGGAATTTTGCAGTACAGCAGGGTATGCTTCTCCAGGCTTTCTACCTCCTGGGGCAGGAAAATGTCCTTGCAGACCAGCTCAGCAGCGTGCTGCAGCCTCACGAGTAGACCCTCAGTTCCCCAGTGGCATGGGATGTCTTTCGGAAGTGGGGCACCCCCAGTGATGGACCTCTTCGCTAACCCGCACAGTGCTCAGCTGTCAAGGTTCTGCTCCGGATTCCTTACCGGAACTGCCTCGCAGTCGATGCGTTTCTCCTCCACTGGGAAGAGGGCCTTCTGTATGCTTACCTGCCCATGCCCCTGGTGGTCAAGACCTTCTTCAAGGTCCAGATGGACAAGGTAGCAATGATCCTTATCGCCCCATGTTGGCCATGGTAGCCGTAGTATCCACTATTGCTCGGCCTTTCTCAGACGCTGCACATTCCTCTGGGTTTCACCAGGATCTGATATCTCAACGACGGGACCCTCCTGCATCCCATTCTCAAGTCGTGACTGACAGTGTGGATGCTGAAAAGATAGCCCTTGCTTAGCAACGCTTGCCTAGGGACATTGAGGACATCCTCCTTGGGTCTCATAAGGGTTCCACCAGGTGAGCATAGGCCTTCAAATTGTGTAGGTTCTCGGTCTGGTGTGTGGATAGAGGTTTCAGTCTCCTGTCCCATTCAGGTGATCCTGCAGTATCTTCTGCACCCATCCAGGGCTGGATTAAAGTCTAGTTCTGTCAGGGTGCACCTGGGTGCCCTGGTGGCTTACCATCATGGGGTGGATGGGCGTTCCCTGGCAGTTCATCCTCTTATTGGCCGCTTCATGTGGGGCCTCTTGCTCTTGCAGCTTCCCATTTGCCTGCCGGCGGGGGTCTGGGACCTTTAACGTGGTTCCAGGTAGGTTCATTGACCCTCCTTTTGAACTACTGGCTTCCTGTCATCTCAAGTGCCTTTCATGGAAGGTCATTTTCCTGGTAGCACTAACATTGGCGCTCAGGGTTAGCAAACTTCAGGCGCTGGTGGCTCACACCCCTTACACTAGGTTTCATAGGAACAGGGTGGTTCTCCGCACGCACTCCAAGTTTCTTCCTAAGATGGTTTCTCCCTTCCACCCAGGAAGTGATTCTTCTCACCTTCTTTCCAAGGCTGCACTCAAGCAGGGTGGAAGTCTCTCTCTTCATACCTTGGATTGTAAACAGGCCTTGGCTTTCTACATTGATCGGACGAAGGCTCATTGCAACTCCTCTCAACTATTTGTTATGACCCCAACAGACTGGGGGTGGCAGTCTCTAAGAGCACCTTTTCCATCTGGGTGACTGACTGCATTTCCTTTGCCTATGGTCAGGCTGGCCTTTCTCTGGAACATCATGTGGCCCATAACATTCAGGCTGTTGCAGCTCCATGGCTAACCTACACACTGTCTCCCTGCTGGAGATTTGTCGAGCGGCCACCTGGTCCTCTTTCCATACCTTGGCAGCTCACGCGTACCTCGAGGAGGCCCCCCAGCATAAGAGCGCCTTCAGCCAGGCCATTCTTCGGCACATCTTTGAGGACTAATGCAACTCCTTCCCTCCGGCCCTTCTGTGTGTTCAGGCTATGGAGAGTCAATTCCTTTGCAGATGCTGGGATTGTACCTCGATGCTTGGGGCTCATCGGTGTCTTTCAGCTACCATTCACGGTTCGATTTTTGAGTTGCCTGTGGCTTTTTACAGGTTTTACGGTAGACTGTAGCTGGGGAGTCCCATATGTGAGGACTAACGTCTTGCTTCTTTCCAGAGAAAGCGTAGTTACTCACCTGTAGCAGGTATTCTCAGGGAACAGCAGTAATCAGTCCTTAGAACCCTCCCTCCTCTCTGTGGAGTTTTCTCTTTTTGGACTTTATTAAGCTATGCCATTACACTGAGGGAAAATGTCTCCCTTGGCGAGAAAGTGACCACGCATTTTTATATATGAGCAGATTTTAAAAAATTAATTGGGTCTGATGAAATCCTTTGAGCACAGTATATCTGTGAAAACTGGCTGAACACAATTGATTTGATGGTCCCTTAAAACTTTTTTGATGCAAGATTGATTTGTTGCAATATTGGAAATTTTGTTTGATATTTCTCTTGGTCATTTTTTCATGCTGAGCAGCAATTCCCCTCCCCCCTCAAGAGGTGTGCAAGTATCTAGAGCTCCAGTTACATTTTAAAAATTTCCATTTTTGTTTCTGTTAAGGTTTCTCTGGTTCATGAGTCTTTTCTGGATTTGTCTCTTCCTGTTTTAGATGATCAGGTAAGGTTGCAGAGCTCTATATGGATGAGAATGGAGATTCCAAGTGTCATAAATCAGTAAAGTGGTGTTCATGCATAACACTAGCTATGGCGATGGTGGCAGAGGTGGACAAGATAGTAGATCAGAAATGGATATCAGCATGGCCTAGAAAAGTTGGGCACTAATATCAAATAGTAAGCACCATGCTAACATCCCTTGTTATATTTAGGGCTTCTGACTTCCCGTTACAACTAGAAAACCATGATAAAACACTCTGGGAAAATCTTGAGTTTTCAGGTTATAATCTGAAAGCCACAAATCATCCTGGTTGTTTCTTCAAGCAGACTATTAATTTGTTTGCAAGCTGCCCTTTTGAACTTAAGGGATCAGTTATTAATTACTGTGATTCAGCATCAGCACATGAACAAAGATATTTTGATCTCATTTACTTGACATCTATTTCTATTAAATGTTGTATCCATAATTAGATTGTGCTAGCATTTCTACCATTTTTACTTAGGATAGTAAAAAGAGCACAGCTCAAAAAAGTGTAAAAATTCATTCTGAAAATAAAAGAGGAGATGATGAAGACAGCTGCATGAAGGAGAAAACCGATACCCCTATTGTGCCAAGTAAGCATCTTCAGAAAAAAGCAAAGAAGCAAGCCAAGAAACAAGCGAAGGTGAGCCATGGGAAATAAGATTCACATCTTACTGATGTATTATACTAATAAGATGCATGTTTCCCACAGTAACGCATTTGGCTGCATTTCCATGCTCCAGAGGTAGGAATATTGCTAAAGAGGAGATGAAACATTGGGGGGGGGGGGGGGCTGAGAGCGCTTGAATTTAATTCAAACATTTGCATATCACCCTCCTTAGCCTCTAGAGCTGTTTGGGGTAGCTTTCAGCTTTGTATTAATAATGTAATTTTCATTAAGAATGCCCTCTCAGCTTCAGTTGTGCATGACATGGTCTCTTGAACCACAGGAATATAGGACCTGATATTCAGCAGAGGCGGCAGCTAGTGCGAATTCAGCGCCTAGCTTTTGCCGCTGAAGGCTTAAGCCGGATATTCAATGTTGAGACCATATCTGGCCACCGACATTGAATATCCAGGTTTGATGCATACAGTGTAGTAGTTAACTGGGCAGCACCGGTATCCAGCTTTTGCTGTGCTTAACTTTCGCTGCTGAGGGATAATCGGGCAGCGGCTTAATATCACCGCTGACCAGTTATCCCCGGGTACCACCCCTGGAACACCCCGATGCTAACTGTGTAGCATCAGGGCGTCTAGCGGTAGTGTCTGGGAATATTCAGCAGCACTAAGTGTGTTAGTGCTACTGAATATCCCGCTTAGAGGAAGTTACACTGTTTACTGGTCTGTAAGCCATGTAACTGCTTTGGAATATTGGGCCCATAGTCTATATAAAGAGTGGAGGAGTAGCCCAGTGGTTAGAGCAACTGCCTAGTAGCCAGAAGATCAAGGGTTCGATTCCCACTGGCACTCCTTGTGACCATGGGCAAGTCATTTTACCCTCCATTGCCTCGGAAGAAAAATGCCTGGTAATCTACTTCCGGTGATACATTGCCAAGAAAACCCAAAGGCAGCTGGGTCGCTAGGAGTTGGCACTGACACAACAGCACTAAAAAAAAAAAAGTCTATATAGGTTTGTTAATGGGCCAAGTATGCTAGCTAATTTGCTTTTCATATTTTGATATGCAGTATAGTGTCTATCTTAATTTAATAGAACCAGCGGCAGCAGCAGAAAATTCAAGAGAAGCAGCTTCAGTTAAATGATATTTGTCAAGACTGTAAAGAGGAAACATCACAAGAAGAAATCCAGCTAGAAAGTGAGAATGTGCAGCAAGAGGCTGAATCTTTAAATCAAGATGAAGAACTTGATCTAAATGAGACAGTTTTAAATAACAAGATGAATATAAAGTATGTTCTAAGAGAACAGGAACAAGGAAGTTCAGAACAAGATACAAGGAATAGAATCAATGCCAATAACACTTTGGAGAGCTTGAATTCCACTACTGAGGAAAGTAGTAAGTTGCGTAACTCATACCATAAAGATGACAATGACGAAGAGGAGGACCTTGTCAGTGCTATTAATGAGCTAAATCTTAGGTCTGCTCTAGATTCTAGTGATGTTCATTTAAGCAGCTTTGACGGCCAGACTTCAAGAACAAAGATATTTGAAGTAGTAAAGCAGGATGCAGAGGCAGCTTTTTCCACCCTTGCAGAGAGAAAAGATATAAAAACATCAGAATGCTCGGTTCAGAGTTGCTTTTATCAGTTCACTCAAAATGAGAAACTCAGTGAGACCAATAAATTGCTGTGTAATATATGCACACGAAAACAGTCAAAAAATGGACCAAAGGCAAATGAAAGAGGTATGTTCATCAAGTAGTTGCCTTTGTCTATAAATTGGCAGTAAGTAATATGTATAGTTATCTTTTGTTCTTACTATTAATGAAACATGTAGGGCCCAATTTTCAGTGGTGGCGACTAGCACAATTACAGCGGTCCACTGGCATTGAATATCCGGGTCGGCCGGCTAAGCAGGAAGCTAACTGGGTAGTGATGATATTCATCTGCTGCCCGGTTAGCTTCAGCTGTGAAAGTTAAGACTGTCTTTTCTGTGCTTAACTTTAGTCACTGAGGGATAATCGTGTAGTGGTTGAATATTGCCACTGACTGGTTATCCCCAGGTGCTACCCCCGGAACGCCCCAGTGCTAACCAGTTAGCATCGGGGCACTGAGCAGTGGCATCCATGGATATTCAATGCCGCTAACCATGTTAGTGCCGCCAAATATCTCGCTTTGCAGCTTTTACATAGTATTTCTCACCTTTTTAATCCTCGTTTTCCAATGTGATTTAGTTGTAGGATCTTGGGCATGTATAGTCACTTTTTAGGAAATATTTCAGGTTCCTGGGCTGAATGATGGGTAATGGAGATCCAGAAAAATGTTTAAGCCACAGTCAGTTCACATGAATCAGTCTGTAACTATGCTATTACTATGTCTTGACCATATGCCTTTGTAAGGGGTATTAAACACCAATCAGATAAACAAATTACAGATAAAACTGGTATTATGGACAGGGGTGGCCCGAGGGTGATGCAGGGCCATGTGCAGAGGCTCATTGCGGGGCCTTATTTACTGGGCTTTATTTGCATAAATGTAATTTGTGTTAAAATTTATATGCAGCCATCTAAAATCTAAAGTAACTTCCAAACATATGCACAGTTTATTAAAACAGATGTTAAGTTTATTTTGTTATTATATTTATATTATATTAAAACCACTTTCGCACACTCACAAAATCAAAGCACTATAAATGTTTGCATACTGGATTAATTAGGCCAATGCTATGGCTGGGTTATTAATTTGGATGGACAATATAAATTGAGAAAAAAGTAATCCTAGTAGCTGTGAATTTATGATTGTGCCCAGGCTGGGTTGGACTGTGCCAGAACTGGAAAAGCCCAGAAAATCAGCAGCAGTGAAGCTATCAAGCCATTAAACAGAGGCATTCCCTTAAAATGCGTGATTTCCTTGAATCTGAACTAACAAAATGTATTACCGTATTTATTCGAGTATTACGCGCAAAATTTTCTACCAAAAAAAGAAATGAAAGTTTGGGTGCGCGTTATAAACGAGGGCTGGGGTGGAGTGACGCAGTGGCGGCCGGTCCATTGAGGGCACAGGCGAATTGTGAGTTCGCACTGCGCCCTCTCCGGGCTGCAGCCGCTCACTGTACGCGAGGGCGAAGAAAAAAAAAAAACGTCTCCTCGTCGCGTACAGTGGGCGGCCCGAACTGGCGAGATGCACTCGCCAGTTTGACGGGCCGCCACTGGGGGTGAGAATTCTTATTATCCGCTGTAACGTATGGTCGCCTCTTCATTTCCTTTCCTCGCCTCGCCAACACGTTACGGTAAGCATTGCTGTTTTGCACAATTCAGTGTTCTTCATATTTTTATTGATATACTGGTACCCGTTAGATGGCAACTCAGGGTATCAAGAAAAAACGTTCTGCATATGACGCTTGTCAGACGGCTGCCTAGGGTGAGAACTTACACAATCTTGACGATGCATATATTCATATGATTCTTGCAAGGTATTGTGGGTATTGTAGTTCATTCACTCCCAAACACAGCTGATGACAATAATTGAGTTGTGAAAACCAAGTGGTAAAGCCAATAAAATTCTTCTTTTATTGATGGGGTTTAATTCACCCAGCACATGTATGCTTGATAGCAATATAAATGAGGATACTTGCTTGCAGTGTTTAAATGGATAACAAAAAGTCACAAAGCAAAATCAGAAAACAACCTTCAGCTTGTCAGGGAATTAGCTAATGTTTTCTTAGCAAATAATTACCAAATACAAAGGCACAAAGAAATAAATAAACTTTGCTGGTTAGGTTAACTTCTGCTTATTTTCCACGCAGATCTCAGCAGTGATTCTCCCTTGCTCACACACACAATCAGGTGCAGCTTTAATTACTATCAATTGACCAGCTGTAAGCCTTTAGCTGGCTGGCTGCTACTGTGTGAACCCAAATCCTGCTTTAAGAGCTGTTTGCAGTGGAAATAAAGAACAAAGTTAGGTTTCTTTGTGATGGCTGATGTGTTTGCTCACAGAAAGCTAGCAATAGCATTTAGATAGAGAACAGTCCATGTAAACTGTACTTTCATCTGCTGTATCTCCCCCTTCATCAATCAGCATAGGGTCACTATCATACATTGGCACAGACGAGTCTTTCATTAAGGCACTATCATGAGAATGCTTATTCCCTTGCTGCCATTTTCTATTATAGATAGGGTCTGGATCAGTGTTCATACCTGAGCCTCTCCTGCCATCATAATTCCTCTCTGTAAAGCCTGGCCAGTATGTAATCCAATTCTGATGTCCAGCCTTCCAATCTTGATCCCTGGACACTGGATCTCCTCTCACATACCTTCTGGCCTTGGTCTGAAAGTCCCTTCCACGTGCAGTCTTCTCTCTTCCAGGTAGCCACTGGTGATTCCTATCTCTGCCATTCCATTCCTCTGGCTGAATCCAGTCCAATGGACTCTGCTGGCACTTGGAATACCTCCCAGTATGGGTACTGCCTTGGACTCTCCCAGACCATCCAATGGGCTTTCTTCTCTTCCTTCCAGAGAGTTTCCTTCTCTCTCTATCCGCTTGGCTTGGCTTCTGTTTCTCCAAATGATACTGGTGCTTGAATCTGTAGCTGGGCTGGAGCTTGTAGCCGTTGCTAAAGCTCTCCCTCAAGCTCTTGCTGAAGCTGTTCTTGAAACTGTTCTTGAAGCTGTTATCTGAAGAATAATCTCTATTCTTGCAATGCAATGTGTGCCTTCGAGTCAGTCCTGACTCCTGGCGACCCAGAAGCTCCTGGGCTTTCTTGGCAAGTGTCACCGGAAGTAGATTGCCAGGCCTTTCTTCCGAGGCAATGGAGGGTTAAGTGACTTGCCCAAGGCCACAAGGAGTGCTAGTGGGAATTGAACCCTGGTTGCTTGGTTACTGAGCCAGTGTTCTAACCACTAGGCTACTCCTCCGCTCAATCTCTATTCTTATTCTTTCCAAATGTGTGCTCCTCCCTAACACAGCGCAGCTGTCTTGAATCAGGCCCTGCCCTTTGAGATGAGTGCTTAGGGATTACCTCATAGCTCTCTTGATTGCACACACATTTTCTCACTTCAGCCCCTCTCATGGCTGCTGGAAACCTGGTGCATTCTGGGACTGGTAGTCTTTTATGTGAAAACTCTGTTTTCTTGCTTCTACCAGAACTGACAGGTTGCTTGTTCAGAGTCACATCATCTTTTCTATAGCTCCTACCTGAGCTATGATAAGCTTCCTTATCACACGCTTCATTCAAGCTCAGAGTTGTTGATCATGCTGAAATTCACGGAAATCGAGCAGCTAGCCGAGAATTCACTGTACCAGAGTTTTTTAAAGACAGGCATCAGCAATAAAATGGACGGCACAGAAGACGACCTGCTGTGGAATTCAGACTCAGAAGAAAGCGAAGAAACTGGAGAAACAGATGTTCCTGCCAACTGGGACACTGATGATAAATTAACTCGAGAAGAATGGGAACAACTCTTTAGTGTATCTGATGATGAATCTGACTTTGAAGCATTTTAAATAAATATTGTTACTGGTAATTTTATTTCGGTATTGTGTTCATAGTTTACGTTGTCAATAAATGATTTTTATCATGGCCGCACGTGTTCAACAACGTTTGTCACTTACAATGCTTGGTCTGAGCCGAGAAAAAGTGAAACAAAATTTTATACCGATTTTTAATCGAAAATTAGGGGTGCGCGTTATACACGTGTGCGTGTTATACTCGAATAAATACGGTAAATTTCAGACTGCAGCATTAAGAACACAAAACTGCAAATCTCAAAGACAATCCATATTCCACTATCCCCTACCAACACCCTACAGTTGATTCCATGCAAGGAAGAAAAAGGAAAAGCAAGAACCACAGTACAGAACTCATAGTGCAAATCTACCATTTCGCAACAGCTCTAAATTCCAAAACACGCAAGGAGCTTACCCAGAAAGGGCAACAAAAGTACTGCACAGGAACCTAGAATATACATACTCCTACTGGGTAAACTGAACAGTTCAGATTCCTACATAAAAACTCCATGCCAAAAGAATACCTGGCCCCAGTCACGCGATCAGGACATAGACTCTCACAAAGTACAAACTAAGTGTTCACAAACTATCAATAATAAAAGTGAAATCAAAGAAATCTAGATTACACACAGTGCAACACCAGAGAAATTTTATTTTTTATTTATTTAACAAGTTTTCTATACCGCCTTTCATGGAATCAAAGTTCAACAGAACAATACAAAGAACTCTTTTAGAAAACGTGGGAAGGGATGACATGCAGGAGATGCTAGGTAGCATAACTTATTTACAAAAGAAGTGTTGGGCATGCGGGAGATGCTAGGTAGCATATCTTATTTAAAACAGATGTATTTGTGCTTGAAATTGATTAGATGTGTATCGTTAGGGAGTGTACTGGATTTCATCTTTGAAGTATTCGGAGAACAGGAACGTTTTAAATTGTTTTATGAAGTCCTTAATGTCTTTGGTTGTCCTTATTTTCTCCGGCAAGGAATTCCAGATTGTAGGTGCTGTGCGTGAGAGAGCCCTCATTGAAGTTGATTTGTTGGTTTTAGTGAAAGATCCAGGAGTTGATATTGTTTCTCTTGTGTTTTGTCTTTTAGGTCTGTTATTGGGTTTTGCACTTAGTAGCTCTTATAGGATTCCGGCTGATGTTTCATTTCTGATCTTGAAGATGGTTGATGCTGTTTTGTATTTGGCTCTTGAAGTCATTGGAAGCGTGCAGCTGAAATAGAATGGGTGTTGTGTTCATGTTTGGCAGATCCTGTTATAAGACAGGCGGCAGTATTTTGGACTAGATGAAGAGGTCTTGTGGATTGTGCTGGGAGACTGTGAAGAGAGAGTTATAGTAGTCGAGAAATATAAAGTTTGCACATGTAAATTGCAAAACCAGACAAATTCTATTAACTAAATTGAAAATAAACACTTTCTTCTACCCTTGTTGTCTGTCCATTTTATTTGGTTCCATCTTTTCTTAACTCTTAGTAGGATCTCGCGTCCATCTGACTAACTCCCTTGCCTCTGACCCTCGCCGTCTCTTTGCCAACCTCAACTTTCTCCTCAAGGTCCCTCCTTCCCCTGTCCTTCCTTCACTGTCTGCCTAGACCTTGGATGACTACTTCCATGACAAAGTCCAGAAGATTAGTCTTGAATTCTCTGCAGGGTCACCTCCACCTCATCTTCCCCCTCTTCAGTCTTAAATCCTGCCCTCACCTTTGGACATCTTTTCTTCTTTTCCTGAAATCGCTGAGGAGGAAACTGCAAATCTTCTCTCCTCTTCCAAACTGACTACGTGTTCCTCTGATCCCATCCCTACCTGTCTACTAAGCTCTATCTCTTCTGCTGTTATCCCTTCCATCTGTCATATCCTTAACCTATTGCTTTCCACTGCAACTGTTCCTGTGGCCTTCAAACATGCTGTGGTCACACCTCTCCTCAAAAAGCCTTCACTAGAATCATACCTGTCCTTCCAGTTATCGACCTATCTCTCTCCCCCTCTTTGCTTCAAAACTACTTGAATGAGTGGTTCACCACCGCTGTCTTGACTTTCTTTCCTCTCAAAAACTTCTGGACCCACTGCAGTCTGGCTTTTGTTCTCTACATTCCACAAAAACAGCTCTTGCCAAGTCTCCAGTGACTTGTTCCTTGCCAAATCCAAAGGCCTCTACTCTATTCTCATCCTTCTTTCTGCTGCTTTTGACATTGTTGATTACCACCTTCTCCTCTATACCCTGTCCTTGCTTGGATTTAGGAGCTCTGTTCTGTCCTGGTTTTCTTCTTCTCTCCCATTGCACTTTTAGTGTATATTCTGGTGGTTCCTCCATCCCGCTTTTAGTTTGTGTACCTCAGGGCTCTGTCTTGGGAATGCTCCTTTTCTCTCTCTACACTCGGTCCCTTGGTGCACTTATTTCCTCCCATAGTTTTCAGTACCATCTTTATGCTAATGACTCTCACATCTTCCTTTCTGTGTCTGAAATCTCTCTAGGAATCCAGGCCCGGATCTCTGCCTGCTTATCCGACATTGCTGCCTGGATGTCTCATTGCCGTCTGAAACTGAACATGGCAAAAACTGAGCTGCTTATCTTTCCCTTAAACCCATCTCCCCCTTCCTCCCTTCTCTATTTCTGTAGATAACACTACACTCCTCCCTATTTCCTCGGCTCGCAACTTTGGGGTCTTCTTTGACTCTACTCTCTTTCTCTGCACACATCCAACAGATAGCTCAAACCTGTCGCTTCTTTCTCTATAACATCTGCAAAATCCATTCCTTCCTTTCTACACACACTACTAAGACACTTATGCACTCTTTAGTCACCTCCCTTCTAGACTATTGCAACCTCCTCCTTGCGTGTCGCCCTCTCAATCATCTCTCCCCCCTTCAATCTGTTCAAAACTCAGCTGCATGGCTAATCTTCCGCCAGCCTCTTTGTATGCTCATATAACCCCACACTGGTTTCCTATCTTTTTCTGTATTCATTTCTAACGTCTCTTACTGACCTATAAGTGCACTCATTGTGCTGCTCCTCACTACCTTTCTTCTTATCTCTCCTCCTCGGGAACTCCGCTTTTCAGGCAGGTCCCTTCTATCTGTGCCTTTCTCTTCTACTGCCAACTTCAGACTTCAATCTTTCCACCTTGCGCCTCCTTATGCCTGGAACAAACTATCTGAGTCTGTGCATCAGGTTTCTTCTCTGGCCCTTTTCAAATCCAAGCTGAAAACTCACCTCTTCGAGGCTGCTTTTGGATCCTGATCCACAGTCTCCTTACCACTCTCCTAGATATACCTTTGTCCTTAGCTATTGTGTTGTCTGTCTTGACTAGACTGTAAGCTCTGATGAGCAGTGACCATCTTTTACATGTGTCTGCGTATGCTTTGTAGCACAATATACAAATAAGTAGTAGTAGTAGTGGTCAAGTCCATCTAATACTACTTATTTATTTATTTATTTATTTAACAAGTTTTTTATACCGCCTTTTCCTTCAATCAAAGCGGTCACAAGAAATACAAGGTATAAACAAGGGAAACAAACAGAATAGACATGACAACATATGGTAATGTAGGAAAAATAACAAGGGTTAACAAAATAGTGGATTATTTATAAAATATATACAATAGATGATATCTTAGTCATTTGTTGATCCATAGTGCTCAATAAAAAGTAAAGTTTTTAATTGCTTACGAAAGTCACTTAAAACATCAATTGCACGTAAATCAGGGGGGAGAGAGTTCCAAATCAAAGGGGCAGCCAAAGAAATTGCTCGTTGTGATGTACATTTGCGTGATTTAGCGAAGTTTCTTGGGGTATTAAGGTTGTTTGAGGTGGATAATCTTCTAGGTCTGTTGCTGGTATCACGGGATAAGAGGGCATGGAGGCTGGTTGCAGAACTGTTGTGCTTCATTTTGAAGATGTTTATGATTAACTTATACTTTATGCGAAGGGTTATAGGGAGCCAGTGGAGATCTCCAGGAACAAGCAGGAATAAGTCCTCACATATGGGTACGTCGGTACCGACGGAGCCCGTGCGGGAAAGCTCCCCAGCTTCTTAGAATAGAAGCTTTTGGGACCTCCCACTGCACATGCGCACTGCCTTCCCGCCTTCCTGAACAGCTCTCCTCAGTTTCTTTTTTCCGCGGAGCCAGCAGGTCGTGTTCCTGTCACCGCTGAAGAAATTGTTATTTTATTTGTTTCTTTAGACCGCGTACCTGCCTTCCCCATACCGATACCGGTATCGCCGGTCTTTTCTTTCTTTCTTTAAAAAATTATAATTCTTTTTTCTTATTTTTTAGCTTTTTGGTCACTTCAGAGAGGCCTCTCGGCCTACTCAATTTCTCCTCATGGAGAAGCCAGCCCCTGGATTTAAGAAGTGTACCAAATGTAATGCTGTTATTTCAGTCACAGACACCCATGACTGGTGTCTGAAATGTTTGGGGCCTGACCATTCCATACCGGACTGCCCATCTTGCTCCCACATGTCTAAAACGTGGGCTGCAGAACCGGGCCAACAAATTCCATGTGCTGTTTGCTTCAGAGAATACAGCATCACAGTCATCCAGGTCTTCTTCTCCGGATGGATCTCAGGTAACCAAACCTTCTGTGGGCAAGTCCTCAAAGAGCAAATCTCCTTCAAAGCATCGAGAGGCTCTTAGCTTAGAACTTGAGGACCCTGCCCCAGCCAAACAACCCCGGCGGGAAGTCCAACTTCCAAAAACGCCAATTCAGGGGTCTCAGGTTGATATCGATGCTACGGCCTCGACAGATCACCTGTTAGCCTGCTCTGGGGTACCGGGTCACTCCGGTACCGACATCCAGGCAGCTATGGCGTCCATGGGCGATACTGTACAGTCCATGCAGCAGGCCGTCATGGCTTTCATTAAAGCTGCAACGCCATCGGTTCCGCTTTCAGCGGTTCCGGGCCCGATACCGGTATCGTCCGCCATGCCGGTATCGAGGCCGTCCACCTCTAAACGCAAGTCGGTACCGTATGGGCTTTCGCTCCATACCGGTTCCATACCCGATACGCCTGATATCGATACCGATCGGTACGCGTATCGTGCGTTAGAGGAAAGCACCGATTCCTCTGAGGATTTTCACTCCTCTGATGATTCTGCTGAGTTTTCACTCAACTTACCTGAGGAGCCCTCTTCTCCTAAAAGGAGAATGTCCCCTCCAGAGGATTTGTCCTTCCAGGACTTTGTTTTAGATATGGCTACAGCCTTTTCTATTACCACATCCTCTGAAAAGGAACCCAGATCCAAAAAACTGGATATTTTGGGATACTCAAAGGCCCCTAAGGAGGCAGTTACCCTGCCTATCCATGAAATCCTTCAAGAACAACTGATGGATTTCTGGGAGAATCCTTTGACTTTGTCTCCTTATTCCCGTAGGTTGGACACCATGTATAGGGTCCCTCCTTCTCCTGGTTTCCAAAAGACTCAATTGCCTCACCACTCTATTGTGGTGAAGTCTGCAATGAAGAAGATTAGGAGTACCAAAAGGCACTCTTCCACCCCTCCAGGACGGGAATGTAAGACTTTGGACTCTTTTGGTAGGAAAATTTTCCAGGCTAGTATGCTTATAGCCAGGATTAATTCCTACAGTCTCTATATGGGCATGTTCCTGGAGGAACTTGCCAAAAAGGTGCGGCATTTTGCCCCCTTTATCCCTGAGGATAAAAAGCAGGGATTCCTTTCCCTAGTGAAACAACTCTTAGAGGTTTCTAAGTTCTCTAATAGGGCAGCATATGATTCCTTTGAGGGAGCCAGTAGGGCTTCGGGCATTGCTATTGCAGCCCGACGTCTTGCTTGGCTCCAGGCCTCTGATCTGGAACCTTGGGTTCTAGATGGCTTACGGAATCTGCCCTGTACAGGTGAGAACTTATTTGGGGAAGAGTGGCAAATCAAAGCCACCCAGATGGATGCTGAAAATGCCACCTTGGAAAGACTTTCAAAGTCCACTTCAATTCCTACTAAGAAAAAGTCTTTTAAAAGGCCTTACTATAAGAAGGCCAGAGTTGCTTCAAATACTGGCCAGCAGTCTTCTCAACCTCGCTATACTGCTAAGCGTCAGCAATCCAAACAAGCACGAGCTAAGCCTGCAGCAGCTACTGTAGCTCAGCAGGCTCCAACCCCTCAGGGGTTTTGACTTGCTCCTAGGGAACTTGCCACTTCTGGTTCTAACACAACCAGAACCTCTCACCATACCCGGAAGGTTGGTTCACTTTGCTCCCAGATGGGAACAAATCACAACAGAACAATGGACCCTCTCTATCATTCGAGAGGGTTACAAACTTCATTTCTCCAGCCTTCCTCCCCATCATATGGTGAGACCATTCAATTCTCCCCCATCTCTCCTAACCCTGTTGGGTCAAGAGGTTTCCTCTCTTCTTGCCCAAGGGGCCATAGAAGAGGTTCCTCTTCCTCAACAAGGGTCCGGTTTCTACTCCCCTTATTTTCTCATTCCAAAGAAGACAGGGGGATTCAGACCAATCCTAGATCTGAGAGAATTGAACAAATTTCTCTTCAAGGAGAAATTCAAAATGCTGTCTCTCGGCATTCTCCTTCCTTACCTCCAGGGTCAGGACTGGCTTTGTTCTCTAGACCTACAGGATGCGTATACACATATACTCATCCATCCATCCCACAGAAAGTATCTTCGCTTTCTGTTTCAGGGAAAACATTTCCAATACAGAGTACTCCCCTTCGGTCTAGCCTCTGCTCCAAGAGTATTCACAAAATGCATGGCAGTCGTAGCCGCATTTCTAAGAGGCATGGGAATCTTTGTCTTCCCATATCTGGACGACTGGCTCATCCGAGCTCCAACTCAGTCACAGGCCCAGATTTCCCTGGACCACACAAGGAGCCTTTTGCAGTATCTGGGACTGGTAGTAAACCTTCCCAAGTCCCAACTCATCCCTACTCAATCTCTAGAATTCATAGGGGCCCAGTTGGACACCATCACTGCAAGGGCCTACCTTCCACAGGTTCGAGGCCAGCGCCTCCTGAGTTTGGCCTCCCAAGCTCAGTCCAGCACTCACTTGACAGCCAGGGAAATGCTACGCCTACTGGGTCATATGGCCTCCACAGTGCATGTGGTGCCCTATGCTCGTCTTCATATGAGAGCAGCTCAATGGACCCTGGCCACTCAGTGGACTCAGGCGTCAGGAGCGCTCTCAGACCAAATACAAACCTCCGATCGTCTGTTTTGGTCCCTCCACTGGTGGACTTCCACCAAGAATCTGTTGTTGGGGGCTCCATTTCAACCATTGCTACCCCAAGCAACCCTCACAACAGATGCCTCCCAAACAGGGTGGGGAGCCCATCTGCAAACTCTCTCCACTCAGGGCACTTGGTCTCTACAGGAGACCACCCTTCATATCAATCTTCTGGAACTGCGAGCAATTTACCTTGCCCTCAAGGTCTTCCACTCCCTCCTAGCCAACCTGACTGTCCTAGTTCAGACGGACAATCAGGTGGCCATGTTTTACATAAACAAACAAGGAGGGACGGGCTCTCTGTCGCTTTGCAACGAAGCTCTAAGACTATGGGCCTTCGCCAGAGAGCATCAGATTCACCTGCTAGCAGTGTATCTCCCAGGAGTTCAAAACTCTCGGGCAGACAGGCTCAGTCGAGTTCTGCTGCCACACGAATGGTCCCTACATTTGGACCAAATAAACCGAATCTTTCAGGAATGGGGGACCCCGGACATAGACCTCTTTGCAAGTCCGTGGAATGCCAAACTTCCCCGGTTCTGTTCCAGAACTCCGTGTCAGGGAGCTCAGGCCACGGACGCCTTTCTCCTGAATTGGAATCAGGCATTCCTATATGCCTTTCCACCCATTCCTTTGATTCCCAAGACTCTGTTCAAACTCCAGAGGGATCATGGAACTATGATCCTCATAGCTCCACGCTGGCCACGCCAAGTGTGGTTCCCTCTACTTCTACAGCTCTCCCAGAGATCCTACTTGGATCTGGGAGCTGCGCCAGACCTCCTGTCTCAGGAGGAGGGGACTTTGTGGCACCCAAACCCCAAATCCCTTCACCTCAGTGCTTGGTTACTGAAGGCTTAAGCCTTCAAGACTTTCATCTTTCCCAACCAGTGAAAGATATCCTTTCTGCCTCTAGGAAACCCTCTACCAGGCGTTCCTATGCTTTCAAATGGAAACGTTTTTCCATTTGGTGTGCTCAGCAGGGTCTTGACCCTCTGGCACTTCCTTTGAATTCTCTTCTTGATTATCTCCTGCATCTATCCAATGCAGGCCTCAAGACGAATTCGGTAAGAGTCCATTTAAGTGCTATTGCAGCATCCTTGAAACATATAAATGGACAACCTATCTCCTCTCATCCTCTTGTTGCAAGATTCATGAGAGGCCTGACTCTCACTAAACCTCCCATCAGACCACCCCCGGTCGCATGGGATTTGAATCTAGTGCTCGGTCAACTTATGAAGCCACCTTTTGAGCCAATGTTTTCCACCTCCTTGAAATTTCTTTCCTGGAAGGTCATCTTCCTCATTGCAGTCACTTCGGCTCGCCGCATCAGTGAGCTGCAGGCTTTAGTGGCTAATCCACCTTACACAAGATTTCATCATGATAAGGTGGTCCTTAGGACGAATCCCCACTTTATGCCTAAAGTGGTCTCGCCTTTTCATCTTAATCAAGAGGTATATCTACCTGTCTTTTTTCCAGCTCCTCATGCATCCAATGCAGAGAGGAACCTTCATACTCTGGATTGTAAAAGAGCTCTCGCTTTTTACCTTAATAGGACTCAGCCACATCGAAAGTCTTCTCAACTTTTTGTGGCCTTTGATCCTTCCCATTTGGGACTTCCAGTCTCCAAGCGTACACTTTCCAATTGGATTGCTCAGTGTATTTCTTTTGCTTACCAGAGCAAAAACATTTCTCTGGAAGGCCATGTCACTGCTCACAATGTGAGGGCCATGGCAACTTCTATGGCTCATCTGCACTCTGTTTCCATAGATCAGATCTGTCGAGCCGCTACCTGGGCCTCGGTTCATACCTTCACAGCCCATTACTGTTTGGACAAGGACTCCCGCCGGGATGCCTTGTTTGGCCAGGCTGTCCTCAAACACCTGTTCCATTCCTAAACAACTCCTGCCCACCTTCCCAGAATGGATGCCTGAGATCCATACGAAGATGGCGAACCTTTACAGGGGATCCCATGCATCTAAGCTAGGGAGTCCCCATATGTGAGGACTTATTCCTGCTTGTTCCTGGAGATAGCACAGTTACTTACCTGTAACAGGTGATCTCTGGGAACAGCAGGAATTAGTCCTCACAACCCACCCACCTCCCCTAGGAGTTGTATCTTTTATCTATCTATCTTCCTGTCCTCTCTCTGTTGACTCAGCTATAAACTCGAAACTGAGGAGAGCTGTTCAGGAAGGCGGGAAGGCAGTGCGCATGTGCAGTGGGAGGTCCCAAAAGCTTCTATTCTAAGAAGCTGGGGAGCTTTCCCGCACGGGCTCCGTCGGTACCGACGTACCCATATGTGAGGACTAATTCCTGCTGTTCCCAGAGATCACCTGTTACAGGTAAGTAACTGTGCTATCTTTAAGGATGGGGGTAATGTGGTCATGATTAGTGGAACCGTTAATTATTCTGGCTGCTGTATTCTGTGCCATTTGAAGAGGTTTTGAGAGCATGTTTTGACAGCCCATTGTAGATAGGGTTGCAAAAATCCAGAATGGGGGTAATAAGTGCCTGGCAGACTGTACGAAAGTGTTCATTAGAGATAAGAGGCTTGAGGCGTCTAATTATTTTCATTCGGTAATAAGCGCTTTTAACAGTTTTCTTTATGTGAGATCGCAGGTCTAGCTTCTTATCGAGGGTTACCCCGAGGTATCTTACTTCATCCTTAATTGGAATCTCAGTACTGTTGCATGTGATGTATGGTGGGGGATTAAAGTTGGTGTTTCTAGTGACAATAAGTGCTTCAGTCTTCTTCAAGTTTATTGCAAGGTTGTTATTTGACAGCCAAATGGAAATGCTGGTAATGCAGTTTGAAATCTTATCTCCCCTACATCCATCTCTAATACTGATCTTTTCCTTTCAGCTTTCTTCCATTTATTTTTCTCTCTCTATGGAAATTTCTCTCTTTCTTACCATCTTGTTCTCATCTGACCTACATCTTTTCAACTCTAAACCCAGTCTTCCCATTTCCCATCTCTCTGTCTTTCCACAGCCTCTTATTCCTCAGTCTCTCTCCTCTTTCTCTCTTACCTGCCATGCCATCATCTCTCTCTATCTCCAGCATCCCCCCATACAACATCAGCCTCTCTCTGTTTCCATCTATCTAGTATCTCCCTCCCTTTCTTTCACTTCATATCCCTTTGTATCCAGAATCTCCCCTTTCTCCCTCTCTCTTGTATCCAGCATTCACACTCTCTTCTCCCTATTTCCCATCATGTTTTGCATCTTCACTCTAGCTCTCTACAGTATTTCTTCTCATATCCAGTACTTCTCCTCTGTTTCTGTGCCCCCTCCCATGTGTCCTTCCATCTTCTTATCTTCCTTCCGTGTCTAGCATCTCCATGTGGCCCCCACCATTGTGTATAGCATCACCCTTACCTTACCTCTGTGACCCACATGTCCACCATCTCCCATTCCTCTTTCTATGATCCTCTCCATTTTTCTATAACTTCTTCCCCTGTGTCCAGCATTCCCATCCCTCTGCCCCCCCCCCATCTCCATATCCCCCTCTCCTATGTCTAGCAGATCTTGTATCTTTTCCTTTCCTAGCCACATGGTCTTTCGTGTCCTCTCCAACCCAGCCCCCTCCCCCCCTCCCCCCATATAGTACTTTTTCCAAAAGTTTCAGTGCTTCCTCCTCATGATCATCCTTCACAAAAGCCCTCAATCACAGCCCCTCTGGCATGAAAAGTTATGCATCAGAGGGGATGTGGCCAACAGCGCCCTGGAGACATGCGCCAGCCTCTGAGGCCCCGCACTGCTGCCTTTTTCCCAGCCACTAAAGCTATGGCAGGTGCACTGATTACCGGGAAGTAGAGTAGGGTCATGGATTTGATAAATGTGACAGTTTCTGGGAGCCCACGGAAGGTCACAATGGCCTTGATTCTGCTGTGCTATTATGCTTCAGCTACACCCTGATCTGCAGATTCTGTTTGCACCATGGGTGGCCTCAATCTACAACCGAGGCATTTGCCCTCTCAGCTTGGCACTTCATTGATTACTTTTTTTCGGCAGTGATTGCAGCGGCTGGAGCGAGGGAGGATGGTGGATGCTATAGCTGTGCAGACACAGGCCTTGTGGCAAAACGGTGCCAAGGGCTGGCCCTGATTATGGTGGTTTTCATTACAAGCATACTGTATTTGTGTCCTCTATTCCTGACTGCCTGGGTATGGACCACAAGCACAAAAATTCTTCCTCTGCCCATTGTTTTCTATATCTGGTCCCCAAAGCAAGTGAGAAGAAATGAAAATACAACACACACAGAATTATATCTTAACAATAATAAAGTTCTGCTATAGCTTTAGGAAGAAAGTCACAGAACTTCAGACAAGTGCAGTCACCGGTATCTCCCTTAATTTGCTTGGTCACAGCATCTACTTTTATTTAGGAAAAACTGCCACATTATACATTCTTTTGCCTTATCACACTGCATCATGCTTTTTGTTTATCTGTATCTACATGTTACAGGTCACGCTTAATCAGGACAAGCTTCCTGCAAACAGAACCTCCCTATCTTGCAAGATGTAACCTTGACTGTCTCACTTATTCATAAACACCCCCTGTGAAACTGTCAGCATATTCAGAGCTGTTTTCATACTCTAAACCTTACCCCGTTAGACCCTAGCCCCTCTTCAAGTCCCTTTCTACAGTCCCCGTTATGATTCTGTAAAGAATCACTACAAAAGAATGGTAGCTCGGACATGTCCAAGTCTAGAATAAGTCTTCTGCCACAGTGGAGAATGCCTTATGCTTCAATTTTCAGAATCAGGGAATCACCGTCCATATGTGGTTCATAGGTGAACTTTATCTTGCTGGTTGAGAGAAGTCAACAAATGGATTTTTTTTTTACACATATGCATTGACAGTATAGAAAAAGGATTACAATCATCCTGCAAATTAACCAAAGTGATGTGACACTTTCTCTGCAAACAAGCAGGAAGTCAGTTCTTACATATGGGTGACGTCAGCACGGATGGAGCTCTCGCGGAATCATCCCTCCAGCTTTCAAAGAAAGCCTTTGGGAGATGCCACTACACATGCGTGGTTCCCATCCCACCCAAGGGTGCCGTCTTGCTCGGTCTCCTTTTTTCCATAGAGCCCTTCAGACGTTTGTCTGACTTGTCCTCGGAAAAAGGTGATTTTTTTTTCTCTCAAACTTTCATACTCGCCTTTGGTATCGCATCGGTACTCTTCCCGTCACCTGACCTCATTGTGTCAGCATCAAGTTTGGGTCTATTTTTGTAGTTTTCATTCTTTCATTTTCTGGCGTCTTTGCAGCTTTTTTCCAACTGGCAGCCCGGAGAGTCTTCGACTTCCCCCATGGCTACCAGTGGCTTTAAGAAGTGTGATCAGTGTTCTAAAATTATGTCTTTGAATGACACGCACAACTGCTATCTCCACTGCCTCGCGCCAGACCACAACCAGGCAGCCTGTGGCCTCTGCAAAAGAATGTCCAGCAAGGCCCTTAAGAGCCACCAGCAGCAGCATGATAAGTTTTTCCCCGAATCCCCAGTGCCTCTGAAGGCCAGGGCCTCGTCTGAGGCCTCGATGCCTCAGGTGGAACCTTCCGAACCTGAGCCCTGTTGTGGGTCCTTAGAGAGGAGGTCTCCCTCGAGGAAACCCAGGAAGAAGAAGAAGCCCTTGAAGGCGCAGTGTCTTTGGACGGTTCTGACCGGCCAGGTGCCCCCCAGGCCCGGTCCTGCAGTCTGAGACGCTTGTCCGGAGGGAGTGGCCTGCAAAGGTCCCCTGAAAGAACTCTACCTCAGACCTGCCTCGGTCCCCAGACACCATCCTTGTCGAGGATTCCCCTTTAGGAGAGCTGGCATCGGGCCCGAGTCCCTCGGTGCCTGCACCGAAGGCTGTGGAGTCTTCTGCCCTGGAGTCCAAAATGGTGGCCCTCGACCACCAGGCTCTCAACATCCAAGACGTCCCCGGAGGCTGAGCCGATCCTCAAGGTCCTTCGGCCTCGAGTCGATCCTCGGCCGAGGTCACGTTCCGAGTCCCGCTTGACGGGTCCACGATCCTCTAAGAATATAAGATATGCCATCAAGCCCAGTATCCTGTTTCCAACAGTGGCCAATCCAGGTCCCAAGTACCTAGTAGTTTCCCCAAAAGACAAAGGTTCCACAGTACTTGTATTGTGTCAAGCAGTGATATCCCGGGTCCCTTCTAATAATGGTTTAGGGACCTTTCTTCCAGGAACTTGTCCAAACGTTTTTTAAACCCAGCTACACTAACAGCTTTTACTACATCCTCTGGTAACCAATTCCAGAGTTTGATTACATGTTGAGTGAAAAAATATTTTCTCTTATTAGTCTTAAATAGGTTACCCTGTACCTTCATTACATATCGTCTAGTCTTTCTATATTCTAATATAGTAACATAGTAAATGACGGCAGATAAAGACCAGTATGGTCCATCTAGTCTGCCCAGTAAGATGGCAAGAGTAGCTGCACCTGCCGCTCCGTGCAGGCCACCCCTCCCCATGTCTTTGTTTTAGGGGTGAACCCACTGCTCCGTGTAGGACACCCCTGTATGTTGAGAAATTAGTTAAGTTTATTTTGATTTTATCCTGTTGCTGTAAAGGCATCCACTGTGTCTGTCCCATGCCATTTTGAATTCTGTCACTGTATTTGCCCCCAACACCTCCATCGGGAGGACACTCCAAGCATCCACCACCCTTTCAGTGAAAAAGTATTTCCTGACATTGCCTTTCAATTTACCCCCTTGCAGCTTCATGTTATGCCCTCTAGTTTTACAGCTTCCCCGTCTTTGGAAGAGATTTGTTTGTTCATTATTTCTCTTTAAGTATTTAAAGGTCTGAATCATATCTCCCCTGTCCCTTCTCTCCTCCAGAGTGTATGTATTTAGATCTTCAGGTCTCTTCTCATAAGGCTTCTGATGCAGGCTCCAAATCATTTTGGTCGCCTTCCTCTGAACAGTTTCCAGTCTTTTTTTTTTTTTTTTTAATTTTATTTATTAATTAGCAATACATGCCAACAACATCCAACAACAAGCCTCCGACCAAGGTGTACTCTTATCCTCGTCAGGAGGCTAATGACCTGTACAGGCATGGTATAATACGAAAATACAATTACTCATGACTGTTACAATTTTTTTGTTTTATGTTCTACACCCCCCCTCCTTTCCCTCCCCCCCACCCAGTCGCAAAATCTAGCGCACTTCGCCATCCTAACCCCCTCTATCTCGCCCCTCCATACTTCTCACGAGTTATCGCTCCTTTCACTACCCTTCCCTAATATCCCCACATTCAATATTTCATTGCGGCACAGCGGGCCCAGGTTCTGAATATAGGGTTCCCACATCCGCATGAAAGTGGTCCATCTCTGCCCATTACCCCTTGCCCTCCATCGTTCCACTAACATCAGCTGATGAAAATTATTGCGCCACTCCCAAAAGGTCAGCGGATTTGGCTCTCGCCATCTGTGTAGTATTGGGCCTTTCCCTACCAGACAAGCCTTACGCACCCACAGCCGCACCCATCTCCCCTTGGGGGAATCCTGGCTCAGTTGATCCAGGACCACAAATGAGCCCGTCCAAGGGATCCGCTGTTGCAGCAGCCCCGCCAGCCAGTTGCTGATCCGTGTCCAATATGGTCGAATGTACTTACACTCCCACCACATGTGTAACAAGCTAGCCATCGGCTCCGCACATCTGGGGCAACGCCCGTCTACCGTAATACAACTACACAGAGCTCTTCTGGGTGAAAAATGCGCCCAAATTATGCACTTAAATTGGATTTCTCTCCAGCGTGCCCCCTCCACCAACTCTGTAATCCTTCCTAGGGCCCTCTTGATAGAGCCAGGTGGCACCTCCTGGCGCAATTCCAGAGCCAATGCCCTCTCTACTCCCCCATACTCCGGCTTAACTCCATAACACTTTAGCCGAGCCTTCAGCCGAGCTATGGATGGGGGACTATCCCCCCCCCCCCCCCAAGATCAAAAAATTCTAAAATCTGTGCTGATCGTTCTACAGTAAGCTCTTCCGCCGGTAATCCAGCCACAATATGAGCCAGCTGCATGTAAGCAAAGTAATGGTTAGGCCGCAATTCATATTCTCCGCATAGCAAAGGAAACGGTTTGCACTTCCCCGATAAATCAACCACGTGCCCTATATTCTGGATTCCATTCTCCTTCCAAATTCAAAACACACTTGTCTCTGAACCTGGGGTAAAGCACGCATTACCTTGTAATGGTAGCCAACTCGATGCCGTCCAGTTTCGTTTCCAGTACACGTTTATTTGTCTCCACGTACGTCGCATAGAATTTAACATTCCACTCCGCTTGATTCGATCGGGCAGCTGAGTGCTCTCCATATGTAAAACTGCTAGTACCGTATGGGGAGCTACCAAGGCTTCTTCTAGTGCCCTAGGCGTATAGGTTTCTGTCCCCCCTAACCAATCGCCAAGGTGCCTTGCCTGACAAGCCAACGCGTAAAGCCAGAGATCAGGTAGTCCAACACCCCCTGTCTTCCATTGGCCCACCAAACGGTTTATCGGTATACGAGCTCTGTCTCCTTTCCACAGAAACCATTGTATTTCCTTCTCTATGGTACGTAAATCCCTATGCATCAGCCATACCAGGAGGGTCTGCAACCAATATAAAATACTTGGTAAGACCACCATTTTCACCGCAGCCACTCTTCCCAACAAAGACAACGGCAGAGGATTCCAGACTCTCAGCTGAGTCCGCAAACAAGACATAATTTTCTCAAGGTTACATGCATATAGCTCTTGTGGCAACCTTGTCAAAACAATGCCCAAATATACAAACTGATTCGTATCCCATTTCAACGGAAAAGCCCCCCCCCCCCCCCCAGCGTCCCTGGATTTGTCCAGAGACATCTAGTGCCTCAGACTTGTTTTTAATGCGGAGCCCAGCAAAGCTGCCAAAAGTTGTGAATTCCGCCAACAGTCGAGGCAAAGACTCCCATGGGTCCAGCAAGTGAACCAAGAGATCCGTCTGCGAAAGCCGACAGCTTAAACCCTTGCACACCTAGACGCACTCCACATATTCTGTTGTCTAGTTCTATCCTACGGATTAAGGGATCTAACGATAGAACAAACAAAAGCGGGGATAATGGACAGCCCTGTCTTGTGCCTCGTTCCAGGGGGAAAGGCCCAGACAAAACTCCATTACAGAAAACCCTGGCCGTCGGGTTTACATACAGGGTCTTCATCATTTCACAAAAGGACAGCCCCAGTCCATAGAGCGGCAGCAGATATTGTAGGTAACTCCAATTGACCCGATCAAATGCTTTTTCAGCATCAAAACTGACTAAAAGCGACTGCAGGTTCTGCTCTTGCACCCACTCCATCGAAGTTAGGATTTTGCGCAGATTACGCACCGCATGCCTTCCCCTAACAAAACCTACTTGAGAGTCATGTATCAGTTCTCCCAACACTTCTGCTAAATGATCCACCAATATTTTGGCCAATAACTTCGAATTGAAATTCAACAAAGAGGCCTATATGATACCGCCTGGGTCAGGTCCTTTCCCGGCTTAGGTATCAGCACGATATGTGCCTGGTTACCTCCCCAGTGAATGGAACCTGTCTCCCTTCTTTGACAAAACATAGCTACTAATAAGGGACTTAGCATCTCTGACAAAAGTTTATAAAATTCAGCCCCGAACCCATCTGGGCCCGGCGACTTATAACCACTCGCCTTCGAGATAACTTGCTGCACCTCCTGTAGAGTGACAGGCTGCCCCAGGTGCGTACTTTGCTCAATACTCAGTTTGGGCAAAGCTAGATCCTGCAAGTATTTTTCCATGTTAGTGGGGGACTCCACCCCCGCGGTATACAATTTTTGAAAGAAATCTTTAAACACGGCTACTATTTCACCCCTGCCCTTCCGAAGAACCCCCTGGGCATCATGGATAGCCGCCACCATTTTCCCACCCCTTGAGCCCTTCAGACACCGTCCCAATAATTTACCTGACTTATCTCCAAAGCAGTGTAACTTATATTGGTAGTACAACAGCGATTTCTTTGCTCTCTGATGCAAGTGCTCATTTAAAACCACTTGAGCTTCCCACAACTTCTTCTTATTCTGCGTGGTGGGGCGGAGCCCAGTAGCACGCCTCTCCTGCGTTACCTGATGTTCTAATCTGATAATTTGCTCTGCTAACAACCGCCGCCTCTGTGCCACATATCCAATTATATCACCTCTCAACACCACTTTGGCGGTTTCCCACATCAATTCTGGGTCATCCTGATGGCCTTGGTGATTCGCCTCAAAGTCCTGCCAGCGTTGGCGGAGAAATTGAATAAACTGAGTATCTTTATATAGATCCACGGGGAAACCGCCAAATGCGGGTGGAGTTAACACCCCCCGCCCCAATGCAGATCTAACCAGATCAAAGCATGATCAGAAATTTCCATTGGGCCAATTTGTGCTTCGCCTGTATAAGCAAAGAGACTTTCTGATATCAATAAATAATCTATCCGTGCACTGGTACCGTGCGCCCTAGACTGATGGGTAAAATCCCTTTCTGAAGGGTGAAGTAGTCGCCATGGGTCCACCAGCCCCAATCTAGTCCGAAACCTTTGTAGCACTCGAGCTGTCAGATTTCTCTCCCGTGAACCGGTCCCTCTAGAAGTATCCATATCTACCTCAAAGACCCTATTAAAATCCCCTCCTAAGATCAGCAGGAGTTCTGCCAGTTGCTCCACTTTCGCTGCCAGACGATTATATAAATCCTGATCTAACACACTGGGGCTATACAAGTCCCCCAGAATTACCTCCCTATCCTCTAACATTCCTTGCAACAGTACAATATGCCCGTTGGGATCAGCAACCTCTCTGTCCAGGACAAAGCACACTCGTTTGTGAAATAAAATGGCCACTCCTCCTTTTTTACCTAACGCCGGGGCTCCCCATACCTGGCCCACCCAGTCCCTACACAATTTGCTATGCTCCTCGGCTGTCTGGTGGGTTTCTTGTAATAGCGCAATATCACACTGCTGTCTGGAGAGAGCCTTCAAAATTTTATCTCTCTTCACCGGGCTTCCCAGCCCGCAAACATTCCAAGAAATTATCTTCAGAGTATCAATAAGGTATCAGGCCTTATCCTCTGCACTATTTTCATTTTTGTGGAGAAGGCCCCCCCAGCCTGGAGCCTCTCCTTGGACACATCTTTTAGACTTATTAATTGCCCCTCTCGGGCGTCTAGTATGCAACTGTCCACCCCCCCCCCCATATACATGAATCCCTCTTTCTCCCTGTGTTTGCCCACTAATTGACTCTTCCCCCTTCCTGCCTCCCCCCATCTCCATAATCTACCCCTTCCATCCTTCTCCCCCCTACCCGCATCCCAACACCTTTGCACTCCTCTGCTACCCTGCCACATTGGATGTGACCGGGATCCCCACGCTCCCCTCTGAGTGCTTCCCCCCCCTCTAGACATTCCCAGCAGAGGGCATAACAGCTTATTAGCCAAACTTCTTGGTACCCCAAACATGTATCAATATAATAAGTGTTTTAACATTACTATGAGAAACAATTCGGCCCCCTAGTATAAAGCTCTAATGGCCCTCCCCAGAGTCATTACTCCAGTGGCCTGAAAACGTTATCAAATTATTAACCAGAATTCGTGACACCCCAACATGTATCACTATATTAAATATGTTAACATTGCTGTGGGAGACATTTCTGCCCCCCAATACCCAGCTCAAATGACTCTCCGCGTGTCCATTACTCCATGGACCAGGAAACCTTATCCGGGAGGTAAGACAGCAATGCAAGACTCCAAGTCGCCAACAGTCTCTCTCTTTCACACTCCATACTCGGACCCAGCAGCACCCCTCACGACCTTCTCACGGCGTTCTTGCTGGCGCACCTCCCTGAGGTGATACTTGTCTCTCCAGCTGATCCACGTAGGATACGGCCTCCTCCGCTGATCCAAACATCCGATGCTTCCCCTCATGGACCACATGTAAGCAAGCCGGGTACTGCACAGAAAACTTGATATTGGCTGCTATAAGCCTCTGGCATAAAGGTGCATAGGCCCTTCTGCGCTGACTTACTGCTGCAGAATAATCCTGTGTGATTCGGATTTTGGCATTGTCCCTTTCAATTATTCCACATCTCCGGGCCTCCCGTAGGACTGCCTCCTTTTGCTGGAATTGTAAGTACTTTGCCAGCACAACCCTAGGCCTTGGATCATTAGACTTCTTAGGGCCTACTCTGTGCACTCTTTCAATAACCACCTGAGGGGTCTCCCTTTCTTCCCCCATCAACGAGGCCGAGAGAGACTCTAAATAGGGTCTAAGATCCCTATCTCCAATCGAGCCAGGGATCCCCAGAAATCGGCGGTTGCTATGCCTCGAGTGATTCTCGAGATCCTCCAATTTCTCCCTCTGGATGGTTCGTACCTGCGCCAGCTCCTGGACAAGCCTCTCTATCTCCTCCTCTGTGTGAGAGATGCGGGCCTCTGCCTGCTGCATGCGGACTCCGAAAGCATCTACGGAGGTTTGCAAATTGTCCAGTTTACTCCGCAAAATTTCAAATTGTGTCGAAAGTGCGCCTGAAACCGCCGCTGATATCTCTTCAACGGAGACCACTGGGGCTGATACAGGCAATACCCCAGGGTTCGGGGGCGACTCCGCCATTTTTAGAGTTCCCACAGCGCGGTCTTTTTCCCTCCTACCGGTCCTCGCTGCAGTCGCCATCCTCTCCGGACTAGCCGATACAAGCTCTTCACATCTTCCGCACTTGGGGGGGGGGGGGGGAGTTAAATTTCTGCTATTGTGCCACTCAAGAAGGCATGATTTCGCCGGTTTGGAGCTGGGGATCCCGGAGCTCAAGAAAGATGTGACCTCCCGAGCTCACCACATCACGTGACCTCTCCAGTCTTTTTATATCCTTTGCAAGATATGGTCTCCAAAACTGAACACAGTATTCCATGTGAGGCCTCACCAGTGACTTATACAGTGGCATTAGTACCTCTTCCTTTCTGCTGGTAATTCCTCTTTGTATGCAACCCAACATCCTCCTGGCCTTTGCCACCGCCTTGTCGCACTGTTTTGCCACCTTGAGATCCGCAGAAATAATCACACCAAAGTCCTTCTCCTGGTCCGTGCACACCAATCTCTCTCCCCCTATCACGTACATTTCACCTGGATTTCTGCTTCCCAAGTGCATGACACTGCATTTCTTTGCATTAAATCTTAACTGCCAAGCATTAGACCATTCTTACAGCTTTTGTAGATCTTTTCTCGTGTTATCCACTCCCTCAGGGGAGTCCACTCTGTTGCAAATTTTTGTCTCAACTGCAAAAAGACAGACACTTCCATGCAGTCCTAAAGCAATATCACTCACAAATACATTGAACAGTGCTGGGCCCAGGACCGAACCCTGGGGCACCCCGCTAATCACCCTCCTTTCATCCGAGTGAGCTCCATTTAATGACATAAACAATCAATTTACGTTTACTCGTTCCACTCCATTCATTAATTTATAGACCTCTATCATATCTCCCCTCAGCCGCCTCTTTTCCAGGTTAACCTTTTTAGCCTCTTTTCATAGGGGTATCCGTCCATGCCCTTTACCATTTCGGTGGCTCTTCTCTGTACCTTTTTTAATAACACTTGTGATGAGGAAGCTCCTCAAGAAGCAATGGAGATAGCTGAAAATCCTGTGGAGAAAGGTAGTACTGCACTGAGAAGCAGGATTTTCACTTCAAAAGGAGAAAAACACTCAGCTGATCTAAAACCACACCTCACCTTAGGGGAGGAGACAGGTCTGGTCACTGATTGGGCACGCCCAAGCAGGAGGCGGACAGTGCAACGTAGTAAGAGCTTGTTAAATACGCAAGCAGTTAAAACACAGAGTGGTTAGGAGAATCACTGGAATTACCTGGAGAGTTACTGGGAGACTCAGAAGCACAGAGAGACTCCAAAGGACGGAGAGACTCAGAAGCACAGAGAGACCTGGAACTACAGGAAGAGCTACCTGAGAACCAAGCAGGACCTTTGAGCAGTAATCAGTGGTCTAAGGATCCACCCTGGAGACACTCTCATTATAAGGTACATCCTGGGGTTAAAGGAGCTAGCAGGTTTGATACCTGTACCAAAGAGAGCTGGAAACACAGTACTAAAACTCAAAGCAACAACAGACAGAAGTACGGAGGAATTGTTCAGCCTCATATTCACTTGCAAAGCACAAGGACTAATGATAGGCCAGCTGGAACACAAATCCTGAAAGCCAGTAGAAGGAAAAGTGCTAATGCTTATTCAGAGAACTTGAGCCAAGGTAAAGCTGACATTTCTTATTATGATTGCTTGTTCAGAAAGTCTCCAGAACGTGTTAAACTTCTAAAGACAAACCCAACACTTGCTCTTAAGGATAAGTGGGGGAGGGGTTTTACCCACACAGAGAACTGTTGCTTTGATAAGAACAGCATAGCTAATTACCAGGAGCTGGGAGCCTTAAACAAACGTTTGCCTGAAGAGGAAGAAAGATATCAGCTTGGGGAAGAGCATAAGCAGGCTGAATTACTTCTGGCACAGTTTAAGGAGTTCTTAGAGCGAAAGGCAGCATCTGCTATTAATCCTATACAGCATGCCAATAGCCGTGAGGAAGAAATGCCGTTAGATAATTATTTACCTTCAACAGAACAGGACCTAGCCATGGATTGCTCTACATGTATTATTGAAGATAGCCATGATAAAGAGTTTTGAAACTACATGAAAAGAATATAGTAGAAGGATTACTTTACCTGTTTCTCTTGTGAAAAGCTTATGAAGGTAATAAGTGCAATCACATGCTGGAGCTGAGAAGCCGTGCCGTTGAAAGGACATTGCTTTTTCTGTTCATTGAAGAGTCACATGCAGGGCCGGCCCGTCCATTGAGCGAGAATGTTTTTTGCACAGGGCCCCGCGCAAAAAACATTCTGATCCTAAAGTAAAATTTAAAAAAAAAAAGCTGTCTTCTCCCGCTGCCGGGGCCACCGCGGCAGAATCGAGTGTGCCGCGGGGCCCCCCCTGCCCAGCAAAGCCTGCCCTCCCCTGTATCTGCTCTCTCGTCGCAGCTGCCTGCAGTCTCACGCGCCAGCTTTCAGAGCGCAAGGGGAGAGTTTCTCCCTCGCTGCTCTGTTAAGCCCGCGGGGGCTGATGGGAAGTTCCCATCAGCCCCCGCGGGCTTAACAGAGCCGCGAAAGGGAAACTAGTCCCTTCGCGCTCTGAAAGCCGGCGCGTGAGACTGCAGGTAGCTGTAGAGAGAGCGGATACAGGGGAGGGCAGGCTTTGCTGGGCAGGGGGGGCCCCGCGGCACACTCGATTCTGCCACGGCGGCCCCGGCAGCGGGAGAAGACAGCTTTTTTAAAAAAAAAAATTTCCCTGGGCTGGGCTGGGCTGGGGGATTAGGAGTGCTGATGGGCTGGGGGGGGGGTTAGGAGTGCTGATGGGCTGGGGGGGGGGGTTAGGAGTGCTGATGGGCTGTGGGGGGGGGTTTAGGAGTGCTGATGGGCTGGGGGGGTTAGGAGTGCTGATGGGCTGGGGGGGGTTTAGGAGTGCTGATGGGCTGGGGGGGTTAGGAGCGCTGATGGGCTATGGGGGGGCTGGGGGGGTTAGGAGCGCTGATGGGCTGGGGGGGGTTAGGAGTGGTGATGGGCTATGGGGGGGCTGGGGGGTTAGGAGTGGTGATGGGCTATGGGGGGGCTGGGGGGGTGATGGGCTATGGGGGGGCTGGGGGGGTGATGGGCTATGGCGGGGTTAGGAGTGCTGATGGGCTATGGGGGGGCTGGGGGGTTTAGGAGTGGTGATGGGCTATGGGGGGGTTAGGAGTGGTGATGGGCTATGGGGGGGCTGGGGGGTTAGGAGTGCTGATGGGCTGGGGGGGTTAGGAGTGGTGATGGGCTATGGGGGGCTGGGGGGGGTTAGGAGTGGTGATGGGCTATGGGGGAGCTAAGTCTTTATATGGGCTGATGGGATTAGGACTGGAAGTGGGTTGATGGGGGGTTAGGACTGGTAATGGGCTATGGGAGGCTTAAACTAAAAATTGGGTGATGGGGGATTAGGATTGGAAATGGGCTGGTGGGATTAGGACTGGGAGTGGGCTGATGGGGAGGTTAGGACTGGTAATGGGGTAGGGGGGGGCTTAAACTGAAAATTGGGTGATGGGGATTAGGACGAAATGGGCTGATGGGGGGTTAACACTGGAGGAGGGCTGATGGGGTTAGGACTGGTAATTGGCTGTGGGCTGATGGGGGGTTAGGACTGGTAATGGGCTATGGTGGGGTTTGGACTGATACTGGGCTAGGGGGGGGCTAGGACAGGAAATGGGCTGATGGGGAGGGGTTAGGACTTGAGGTGGGCTGATGGGTTAGGACTGGTAATGGGCTGTGGGCTGTTGGGGGGTTAGGACTGGTAAAGGGCTATGGGGGGTTAAGACTGGTAATGGGCTGTTGGCTGATGGGGGCTGCCTGGTAATGGGCTATGGGGGGGTTAGGACTGATAATGGGCTATGGGGGGGCTAGGACAGGAAATGGGCTGATGGGGAGGGGTTAGGACTTGAGGTGGGCTGATGGGGTTAGGACTGGTAATGGGCTGTGGGCTGATGGAGGGGGTTAGGACTGGCAATGGGCTATGGGGGGCTGACTGGAAATGGGTTGATGGGGGGCTAGGACTGGTATTGGGTTGATGGGGGGCTAGGACTGGTATTGGGTTGATGGGGGGCTAGGACTGGTATTGGGTTGGGGGGTTGCTAGGACTGGAAATGGGCTGATGCAGGGACTAGAAGGGAATGGATGCTGGGTGAGGCTGGAACTAGAAGGGAGCTGATGTTGGGGGAGGATTAGAATGGGATGGGGCTGGGAGAGTAAAATGGAGAGGGGAAAAATATTTTGTGTGGGAGGGATAAAAAATCTACAATTGGCCGGGTATTGGGAGAGTACGTGGGGATTGAGGATGGAGGGGTAAAATTTGAGTGGATGAAATAGGAATGAGGAAAGAGCAAAAGGAGAAAGATTAGTATGTTAAAGCAGATGTAGAGAGAGAGAGAATGGAAAAAAAAACTAGAAGAGAGAAGAAAGGACAAATGGACAGCAGATGATGGAAAGTTAGCAGAAAACATGAAGAAACCAGAAGAAAGTGGCTGGAGCAATTGCAACTGAAAAATAAATGCACAAAAGGTAGAAAGATATCTCTTTATTTTGAATTTATTAACTGGAATATGAAAGCTCTGGGAAATGTGCATCATTAACGTCTGCGCTTTGTTTGGTACAAGAGGAAATTAATTTATAGTTTTATTTCTACAGTGTTGTACATTCCAAGTTTGGCTTTTGGGGTTCCCAGTTTAATTATTGCCTTCCTGTTTCTAAATTGTGATTCCTTGTTTGGTGATGGTCTATGTTCTGCATGTGTAACTGAGCTGAGGTATTCTGTTTATGTAATTCCTATTTGACATTGCCACTTGTTCTCTTTCCCCAGTAGGTCATGTATTGTTCTCTGAAATGTATTGGTTTAATATTTGCAGTGTTGCCTTTTGATAGGTAGGGTATGGTGCTTTGTGAGTCCTGGTAGTGCTGTTAGGATACGGCGGGTTTGCTATTGGTTCTAAATGGGCAGTGTTTGTAGTAGTTCCTAATGTGTCTGGCGGTTGGCACTGGATTATAGTAATGTAGAAATCTTTTAGTCTGTCTTTATCCATGCACTCATTAAGAGACATGTTTACTAAAAGTTAGTGTATGTTAGCATTATGCAAATATTTATGCAAATAAGGCCACTTATGCAAATGAGGCCCCACACCGAGTCTCCGCACATGGCCCCGCACCCCCCTTGGGCCGCCCCTGGTCACATAATTGCCTAAATGTGAGTCTGAGAAGGAACTGTGAATAAGCTGAATGAAAGCTACCTCATCACTGCAACTTCTGTATATTTGGTTTTCCCATCTTTTGTTGAATGTGCATTATTCTTCTTTTGCGTCTGAAAACACTGAGCTTCAATGCGTTGGAAATAAACCCTCTTAAAAGAAATTTTCTTTGCCTGCCTTTGTCTGCTCGAGCTACAACTACAACCTCAATCCTTCAGGAGGCCCAGTAACTACATTTCCCAGAATCCCTGGGGGACAAATGTTAGCGCTCTACCCCTGAAGGGCATCAAAGGCCCCTCCTACCTGGAAACCCTCAAGGCCCAGGTAGTAAGGGGGTGGCACACTATATCCTTTTTAAGATACAGCGACCAGAATTGCACACAATATTCAAGGTGCGGTTGCGCCATGGAACGATAGAGGCATTATAATATCCTTTGTTTTATTTTCCATTCCATTCCTTATGATACCTAGCATTCTATTTGCTCCTTTGGCCGCTGCTGCACGCTGGGCTGAGGGTTTCAACTTATTATCCACGATGACACCTAAGTCTTTTTCCTGGTTGCTGGTTCCTAATGTGGAACCTTGCATCATGTAACCATAGTTTGGATGGTTCTTTCGTAGGTGCATAACTTTGCACTTGTCCACATTAAATTTCATCTGCCATTTGGTTGCCCAGTCTTCGAATTTATCAAGATATCCTCTTGCAATTTTCCACAATCCTCGTGGGTTTTAACAACTTTAAATAGTTTTGTCATCTGCAAATTTGATAACCTCACTCGCTATTCCCATTTCCAGGTCATTTATGAATATGTTAAAAAGCAGCGGACCCAGCACAGGTCCCTGGGGTACTCCACTATTCACCTTTCTCCATTGGGAAAATTGGCCATTAAGCCTTCCCCTCTGCTTTCTATCTTTTAACCAGTTCCTGATCCACAATAGTACACTGCCTCCTATCCCATGACTTTTTAGTTTTGCCAAAAGTCTGATGAGTGACCTTGTCAAAGCCTTTTTGAAAATCTAGATATACTATATCAACCAACTCGCCTTTTTCTACCTTTTTATTCACACCTTCAAAAAAACAACAGATTAGTAAGACAAGATCTTCCTTGTCTAAAGCCATGTTGGCTGTCTCCCATTAAGCCATAACTATCTACATGTTCAGTAATTTTGTTCTTTATGATGGTTTCTACCATTTTTCCCGGTACTGACATCAGGCTCACCGGTCTGTAGTTTCTCGGATTATCCCTGGAACCCTTTTTAAAAATTGGCGTTAAATTGGCCATCCTCCAATATTCAGGTATTACAGATGATTTTAATGATAGTTCACAGATTACTAATAGCAGGTCTGCAGTCTCATATTTCAATTCTTTCAACACCCTTTGATGTATACCATCCAGTCCAGGTCATTTGCTACTCTTCAGTCTATCAAATAGTTGTCATACATCTTCCCGGTGTATCGATATTTTTTTTTCAGTTCTTCTGCAGTATTACCTTTAAATACCACTTCAGTTATGGGTAACATCCCTACATCTTCCTCAGTAAATACCGAAGCAAAGAATTCATTCAGTCTCTCCGCTTGGTCTTATTCTCTCTTAGTGCCCCTTTTACCCCTCTATCATCTAATGGTCCAAGTGACTCTCTCTCAGGTTTTTGCTACCACAGCAAGCTTCTCAAATTCTCTCTCTGCCTGCCTTATCAATGCCTTGCATTTAACTTGTCAGTGCCTGTGCTGTGTCCAGTTTTCGTCATTTGGCTCTTTTTTTCCATTTCCTGAAAGATGCTTTTTTGGAAACAGCCTCTCTGACCTCGCCTTTAAACCATTCTGTCAGTTTTTTGGACTTCCTTCCACTTTTCTTAAAGCGTGGAATACAGCTGTTCTGGGCTTCCAAGATAGTATTTTTCAGCAACACCCAAGCTTGATGTAAGTCTTTAACCTTTGCAACTGCTCCTTTTAGTTTTTTCTTAACTATTTTCCTCATTTTATCATAGTCTCCCTTTCGAAAGTTAAAAGGTAGTACTGTGGATTTCCTTACCATCCCTCCTCCATTAATTAAATCAAACGCTATCATGCTTTGATCACTGTTGCCAAGTGGCCCCAACAACCTTATCTCTTGCACCAGATCTGGTGTTCCACTAAGGACTAGGTCCAAAATGGCTTCCCCTCTTGTCGGTTCATGAACCAGCTGCTCCAAGAAGCAGTCATTTATTTCATCTAGAAACTTTATCTCCCTAGCATGTCCTGCCGTTACACTGACCCAGTCAATACCGTGGTAATTGAAATCGCCCATTATTATTACTGTGCTATAACTTTTGTTAGCTTTCCTGATTTCTTTGAGCATTTCATAATCCATTTGTTCATTCTGGCCAGGTGGTCGATAGTACACCACCACTGCCATCGCCTTCCACTTTTTACATGGAATTTTAATCCATAGAGATTCTACAGCAAATTTTGTTTCCTGCAAAAGTGAGAATCTTAGACTTTAGGAAACTTTCCCAAGATGGGCCAATACCTCAGGGAATCGTTAGCGGGATGGGAACAGCTAGGGGATGTAGAAAAACAGTGAGCAAAACTGAAAGGGGATATTTTAAGGGCAACCAACATTTTTGTTAAAGGTAAAAGGAAAAGGAGACCGCTAAGGCTTTCGAAAGAAGTAGCTGAAAAGGTGAAGAAAGAGGGAGGCCTTCATGAAATAAAAGAGATCACAGAGAGAGGAAGACAGGCATCCTATATTTAGAAAAACTTAAAGAAGCTAGCAAAGTAGTCAGGAAAGCAAAGATTCAAAAAGAGGAGGAAATAGCCAATGCAATAAAATGGGGGGATAAGACATTTTTCTGATATGTTAGTGAGAAGAGGAAGGGCAAAAGTGGTATTGTCAGACTCAAGGGTGAAGGGGAGGAATATGTAGAAGCTGATGAGGATAAAGCAGAATTGCTTAAATATTTCTGTTCTGTGTTCACAGATGAAGAACCAGGAACAGGACCTCAGAAAACACCCACAAACAGGAACAGAAGCAAGGGACATCTTGAACAATTTTCAGAAGACTGTGTTTGTGAGAAACTAGCTCAACTTAAAGTAGACAAATCGATGGGACCAGATGGGATACACCCTAGAATACTGAGGGAACTTGGAGACGTTCTAGCAGCTCCACTGACTGACCTTTTCAATGCCTCGTTGGAGTCGGGAGTGGTGCCAAAGGACTGGAGAGAGGCTCATGTGGTGCCTTTACACAAAAGCAGAAGTAAGGATGTGGTTGAAAACTACAGGCGGTTAGTTTTACTTCAGTGGTGAGTAAATTCGCCGGCAAAAAAAAGCCCGAAGTCACACTCTTCAGTGCCCCCCCGGGCAGGAAGTCCCACATTCTCGATGCCCTCAGGCGGAAATGCTATCAGGGCTCAATGCTGACATGCCGCATCCAGTCTTACCAGCTGTATATTTGCATGTTCCTCTGGGACTTGGCCAAGGAGCTCGGGGGCTTTGAGGTTGGCCTCGATGGAGACCACTTCTGGCATTTCCAGGCTCTCTTGAAGTCTGTCTCGGAGTGCTCCATGTACTTGTCTCGAGCCGCCTATGAGTCCTGCATGAGGGTGGAGACTGGGGGCATAGGCGCCCAATGCCAGGCCTGGCTCCAGTCATCTGATCTTGAGCAGTGGGTACAAGAGAAGCTTCTTGACGTCCTCTGCCTTGGCAAACAGCTCTTTGGTAAGCCTATGGAGGGCAAAGTGGCCAAAATTGAGACAGAGTACGTCACTTGTACCTGGGTCTCGAAGAAAACTTTCATCCTGCCTCGGAAGAAGTCGCAGGGCAAGAAATCCGAAAGGGACACCCTTACCAGGGCTACCCCTGTATTCTGCTGCCTAGACCCTTCAGGAGGGTCCTCATGGCAAGGAAACAGGCCAGGCCCCCTGCAAATCCAAGGGCCCCAAACCCCAGCCGCCTGCCCCAGCCCAGCCAGGGTCGGGATTTTGACACCATCAGTATAGCCCCCTTCTGCTGGAGGGCCAGCTCCTGACAGGGGGGCACTTGGTTCACTTTGCCCACCAGTGGGCCTCCATCACCACCGATTCCTGGGCTCTTCAGCTAGTCAAAGAAGACTACCGCCTCCATCTTGACAGGTCCCTCCATCCTTCTTTCACGGGAGCCCGCTTGGTCTCCCCTTCACCAGACCTTGTTGAGGCAAGAGCTCCTGGTCCTTTTCAAGGACGGAGCAGTCGAGCCTGTTCCGCACCACGTGAAGGGCAGAGGGTTTTAATCCAGATACTTCCTGGTCCTCAAGAGAAAAGAGGGCCTGCGACCCATCTTGGATCTGAGAAACCTCAACGGGTTTCTGATGCAGGAGAAGTTCAAGATGCTGCCCTACTTCCAGCAGGGATATTGGCTGTGCTCCTTGGATCTGAAGGATGCATATACTCGCATCCTGATCCATCCAAGTCACAGACAGTATCTCAGATTCGTGGTAGGAAGCAACCACTACCAGTACAGGGTGCTCCCCTTCAGCCTCACCTCTGCCCCGAGAGTCTTCACCAAGTGCCTGGCAGTGGTTTGGTGGTGGCCTATCTCCACCTTCACGGGGTCTTCGTCTTCCCCTATCTCGATGACTGGTTCGTCAAGGGCGGACACTGCTTCGGAGACCAGACAAGCTACCGGCCGCACCATTCAGGTATTGCAGTACCTGGGCTTCGTGATAAATCATCCGAAGTCCAACCTCATTCCGACGCAGGCTCTGGAGTTCATCGGGGCCTGCTTGGACTCCATACAGGCCCGGACCTTTCTTCCCCTTGACAGGATGGACCGCCTCATGGCTCTCGTGGCCATGGTTCAAAGGTGCCACGCAGTATCAGCCTGAGTGCTCCTCCACCTCCTGGCCACATGGCTGCCACGGTCCATGTAGTCCCCAGTGCATGCCTCCACATGCGAGCGGCTCAGTGGTGCCTCCGATCTCAGTGGACCCAGGCCACAGGCAGGCTTCAGGACTGGGTCACCGTCTCTCGCCAGCTCGTGGAGTCCCTCACCTGGTGGCAGGATGCTCAGCACCTCTGGGCAGGCATGCCCTTCCAACCTCCAAACCTCTGCAGGATCCTCACTACAGATGCCTCCCTGATGGGTTGGGGGCCCACTGCGAAGAGCTGTGCACCCAAGAGGTTTGGTCTCTCGAGGACAGTCAGCAGCAGATCAATCTGCTCAAGCTCAGGGCCATCTCCCTCGCCCTGAGGGTCTTCAGACACCGCCTGCGGCACTAGTCAGTGCTCGTCCAGATGGACAACCAGGTCACAATGTTCTTTGTGAACAAGCAGGGCGGCACGGGCTCCTACCCACTCTGCCAGGAAGCTCCTTCATGGTCATCCAAGGGATGCTCCTCAGGGATGTCTACCTCCCGGGCCAGGACAACACCCTGGTGGACAGACTGAGCAGGGTCCTCCAGCTGCACGAGTGACTTCTGGACCCAGAGGTGGCGCTCAGACTCTCCCGGCTGTGGGGAACCCCTAGCATGGACCTCTTCGCCAGCCCAGTCAATTCTCAGCTTCCCCGGTCAGCTCCTAACCCCACCCCTCCTGGATGACTGCCGACGCCTTCCTCCTCTCATGGACAGGGGGCCTCCTTTACACATTGTCCCCCACGCCACTGATAGCTTGGACCCTCTTCAAGATCCAGCGTAACTAGGTGTCGATCATCCTGGTAGCCCCGTGATGGCCCAGGCTACCATGGCTCCCCTTACTGCTCTCTCTCTCGCTGGAGCCCCTGATTCCCCTCGGGAGCTATCCGGGACTCCTGACACAGGAGGATGGCTCGATCCTCCATCCCAACCCGGGCACCCTATCCCTCACAGCATGACGGCTGAGCGGGTCGCCCTAGCCTCACTGCAGCTTCCCAGGGAGGTGGAGGACATCATCCTGGCCTCTCGTAAGGACTCCATAAGATGGGCTTATGCCTTCAAGTGGTGGCGGTTCACCGTGTGGTGCATCGAGTACCACCTTGACCCATTCTCTTGCCCAGTGCACTCGGTCCTTCAGTACCTCCTCCACCTATCGCAGTCTGGACTTAAGTCCAACTCCATCAGGGTGCATCTCAGTGCCCTCTCGGCTAATCATCACCATCAGCCCCTCTCCATGCAGCCCCTCATCACCAGGTTTATGTGGGGCCTATTGCTCTCTAAGCCTCCCTTGTGGCCTCTGCTGGCAGAGTGGGATCTCAGTGTTGTCCTGGCACAGCTCACTAAGCTGATTTTTGAACCCTTGGCTACCTGCTCCCTCTGCCACTTGTCCTGGAAGGTTGCCTTTCTTGTGGCACTCACCTTGGCTGACAGGGTCAGTGAACTCCAGGCGTTGGTGGCCGAGCCGTCCTACACTAAGTTCTATAGGAACAGGGTGGTGCTCTGTACTCGCCCCAAGTTCCTACCGAAGGTAGTCTCTGACTTCCACCTCAATCAAGAAGTGGTCTTTCCTATCTTCTTTCCACAGCCTCATTCCAACACAGCATCAGCCGTCCTCCATACCTTGAACTGCAAACGAGCCCTGTCTTTTTACCTACAACAGACCCAGGGCCACCGCAAAGCCTCACAGCTTTTCATCTCCTTTGACCCCTAGCCACATGGGAACAGGTGGTCACTAAACGGACCATATCCCTCTGGGTAGTGGATTGCATTGCCTTTGTGCATAGCCATTCCAGAGCCCTCCTGAAGCACCGGATCACAGTGCACAATGTCAGGGCAATAGCAGTCTCTCTCGAACCTCCCTATCTTCCCCTGTGAAACTGTCTTGCTTATTCAGAGCTGTTCTCACACACTAAACCTTTCCCCATTAGATCCTAGCCCCCCTTTGGGTCCCTTTCTACAATAGTCTAACAAAAATATCAATCAGAAAAGCAAAGCAAATGGGAGGGAAACTCTTTAGACCTGTCAAGACACGTATTTTCCAGTCTGCACTAAAGACCATCTGTGCAAATAAGTTGTATTTCATTAAATTTGACTGAACTTATGGTAATTAATGGACAATATTTTAAAATATTAATAATCACTGCAAATCTCCAGGAACAAGCAGGAATGAGTCTTCACATATGGGTACGTCAGTACCGACGGAGTCTGCGCGGGAACGCTTCCCAGCGTCCAGTCAAAGAGCTTTTGGAAGCATCCCACCACGCGTGCGTGCTGCCTTCCCGCCTTTCCCAACTGCCTCTCCTCAGTTTTCGTTTTTCCGCGGAGCCGGCAGGACCGTCCTCCTGTCACTGCAGAAAATTCTTATTTTTTATTCTTAGTTTTCTTGTGGTCGCGGCTGTCTTCTGACACCACCGGTACCACCGGTGTTTTCTTTTCTTTAATTGTAAAATCTTCCTTTTCAACGGGATATTTTTTCTTCATAGTGTCCCACGGTGTCTTAGGCCTTTTAGGCCTCCTCTCTTTCCTTCATGGAACCGCCAGACACTTTCTTCAAGAAATGTTCAGACTGTGGCGGTACAACTTTATTTTTTTTTACCCTCGAAGTCGGTGTCTAACCTGCTTGGGTCCTGACAACAGTTTGGTGAGAAGACGTCTTCAGCATCGAGATTCCCTCGATACACGGTCACCCTCCAACTTCGGGACACCGTCCCCTTCTTCTTCCAGAACAACTCAGGTAACCCACAAACAGTCTGTTAAGACTAGCCAGTCCTCGAGTTGTAGGTCTCATGCACAGCATGTAGACGGCTCCGGCCTTGCCCTCGACGGCCCCCTGGCTTCAAAACCCCGGAGGGAGTCTTCGGTCTCCAAAGCGTATAAGGGGTTTCAGGTTGTTCCTGGGGTTCACCCCCCACAGAACATACCTAAGCCGTATACGGTGGTGGCATCCGCTTCGAGCGGTACCGATACCCCGGCATCGGCACTGGTGTTGGATGAAACACTCCTCACCAGGGATCGTCATCTGTCCTCCTCGGTGCCTTCGGGACCGGTGGATACTTCCCAGATTGACTTTCCATTATCGGTACCAACACCGATACTACCACCGACGTCAGTACCCTCCAGATGTGCATCAACAGCCTCGCTTCCTTCGATGCCGAGTCTGGAATCGATCTCCAGTCTGGAGGACTGGGTACCGACTCGCCTTGGTACCGTCTCACGGCGGTACCGAAGGCTCGGTTCCGATGACTCGGATCCGCAACTCTCGGTTCCCCCAAGGCCGATTGAGTTGCCACTGGTTGACCTTCATTCACCGGTATCGGACACGGTACCGAAGTCGGTACCGAGGTCTTCATTACCCTTACGGTCGGTGCCTTCCATGCCTCGCTTCTCAGGCTCTTTGCCCTCGATGCCGAGTTTGGAATCTATTTCCAGTATGGATGACTGCGTATCAATAGGTTTTGGTACCGACACCAATCGATACTGGTGGCTCGATACCGAGGATAGCAGCCGGAGGTTTTCGGTTCCCTCGGTACCGATTGAACTGTCACTGATGACTGCTCCGATGTCTCTGTCGGGCTCGACTCCGACATCGGTACCGGTATTACCATCGATACCGGTATCCACAGTAGCATCGTGGCAAACTCCTGCCATGCTTTTTTCAACAGGATCGCTCCATGCTATACCAAGCTTGGAGTCGATACCTGGCATGCACAATGTGGTAAAAACGGTTGCTGCTCCTGAAAGCCAGTACCAGCAATCATCCCTTAAGCATTCCACACTGCACCCTGCAGGGTCTTCTATTCCTATATATTTGGATAACTCTGTGGATGTCCAGGCTAGTTCTTTAGATCTAACCTGTCCAAGGGGGATCCCTCTTTTCAGAGTTTCCTCCTGGATATAGCAAGATCCCTTGCCATTCCTATTCCAGGACATGATCCTGCACAAGGCTCTGTTTCTACCAAAGCAAAGGACAACATAATGCTTCCTTTGCATCATTCCTTGCAGGATCTCCTTCTAGTAATGTGGGAAACACCTTTAAGGGTACCCCCACCTCCCAGGGCAACTGATCTCTTATATCAGGTGCCCCCCTCTCCAGGGTTTCAAAAGACTCAACTTCCTCATCATTCCATAGTAGTGGAATCAGCAATGAGGCGGGTAAAGAGTAAGAAAAAGCACTCTTCTTATCCGCCAGGTCGTGAGTCTAAGACACTAGATGCTTTTGGACGTCAAACCTTCCAGACATCTATGCTTTCTGCAAGAATTCTCTCATATATTTTTTATATGAGTCTTTCTCTTGAGGAGGTCACAAAGCAATTACATCTTTTGACTCCTTTCCTTCCAGATTCCAGGAGTGCAGACTATTCCTCACTGCTTAAGCATATCCAGAATATCTCTTGGTTTCTTTCTCGTGCTTCCCTAGACTCTTTTGAGTCTGTTAGCAGGACTTCTGCTATAGCTATAGGGGCACGACGTAGAGCCTGGCTCCAAGCTTCAGATTTGGCCAAATGGGCACAACAACGGCTGGGACATACTACTTGCACTGGAGAAAATCTTTTCAACAAGGAGTCTTTACGTCAGGTTACTCATTTGTCCACTGATTTATCTGTTCCTAAGGGTTGTTTTACACCTTCTTCTGTCCCAGTAGGTAGGAAATGTCCTACCAAACTTTCTTCCCACAAGAGAAGAAGGTTTTATTCCTCACTAGCCAATCATACAGATGTTCACCTACAGGGGAGGCATCGTCCTGGTCTGAAGAATCCAACCTCTCATCAGGCTCAGCAAACCCAGCCTCTGCAGGGTTTCTGATCAATCATCATCAGATGCTTGTGACTCTTGGGGTTAGAATCTACAGTTGCTTCTTCTCAACAGAGAGAAAACACTGCTTCATTCTAACCCCTACACATGGATCTCTTTCCAAAAGACATCCATTTTTTCTTTGAGCTGTCAGGATGTTCATGCCTATAGGTCACAAGTTTCTCCTCTTTTCCTGCTAGGGAAAGAGGTCTGACCACTATCAAATGATAGTTCCTGTGCCAGCATGTATTTTTCCTTTCTATAGACTTACTACTTGGTAAGTCTTCTTCAGCTCTACTCTCTTCACCCTCTTACCACTGTAAGAGTGGAATTACTTGCTGGAGGGCTTTCTCTTCAGCCTCTCTAGGGTTTGTCACCTTCCAGTGGGAGTTTTCCTCTCTGAGTTACCTCCCCTGTTTCAATCTTACTTTGAGGCAGCTTATCAGACATGTCCAGAGTTTTCTACTCCTGTTCTGTCTGTTCTTTCTGTTTTTAAACAGTAAGATTCTTTCTGCTGTCTTGCTAGCAGCTGCCTATGCAGAAGCCTTAATATTTGGTCCACTGGTTCTTGTCCACAAACAACCAGATTTGTCCTCCACTAACATTCCATCTAGTCTTAGTAGTGGCTCCAAGTCAGTGCTTCCATCTATCTTGGAGATTATCCCCCTACAAGCTTTCTGGGTTGCTCTTCTATTTCTGCCATCTCCATTCCCCTGGGTTTGGCAGCATAGTGGGCTGAGATACTGGCTCTCTTGCAGCCAGTTCTATCTCCTCATTCTCCTGCATCATGCTCTCTGCAATTCTACAGAGAAGCTTTCCACTATGGGCCCTTGCTAGAGAGCATGGGGTTTTTTTCTCCAACAGCTATCTTAGATGGTTGGAAAAGGCTTTTCAGTCATGTCTCCCATGACTAGAAGGTTCTCCCTTCTTTTACTATCTCCTTTTGCCATAAAGGATATAGGCTTTCTCTTACCTAAGGGCTTAAGGAGTTGCCAGTTCCCTGCTTTGGTCCATGGCATTCCCAATCGGGGATATGCTCTTTCTCCTTGCAGCTCGTCCTCATGGTAAGAACGCATGATACTTTTGCCCTTAAGCAGGTCAACATGGTACCTCATCCCTATATGTCTTCTGTCTACTTACCATGCTAGAGTCTTGGACGACTCGGGACTTGCTGGCTACAGATTGATATTATCCTCTGTTTTTCATGTAACCATCCTGGTTCTTTCACTAGCTAGCATCCTTGCGGATCATAACCAGGGGGGAAAAATTCTCTATATATCTTCTCAAGTAGGTTCCACCTCCTTGTTAGATGAATCTTTCCTCTCCACATGTCCTATGTGAATTCCATGCTGTAGGCATATATCTGTCTATTTAATTACAGACACCCATATTTAGGCCTACATATTCATATTTATCTTTTGTGTGTATTTTATGTCCTTTCATATCTCACTATAGATATATTCTTATATGTCTATCTATATATCTATATTTATATATCTATCTATCTATCTATATATATATGTATCTGTCGAGATATTTCATTATAGATAGATATGTCTCCACATACTTATCTATCTCACTGTCTATGCTCATATAGCTATCTGTTTCTGACAGAGGGGTTCTACCTATACCTTTGCTATCCAGCAGGTTTGGGATTCTACACACACAACCACTCCTGTGGTATTCAACATTTTTTATACCATAACCTAAGGGTTTAGGTATCTCTGAAGCTCTCTGTACCTAATATCTCTCCTAGCTTACCCCAGTTAGGAGAGATATTGTGGATCTTCAGTTAATCACAGGCTTAACGCCTCAGGCATTTATCCTCTCTTTTGGGATACAAGGGGTTCCCATACCCTTTCTCCCCATAAGGATTGTGCCTGTTTGTCCAAATCGGTTAGCCTTTCTCTTTTTGCTTCTAAGAGTGAGCCACTCTGCCGCCAAAAGAGTTAGGTTTTGTCATACAGCCTTCCGCTGAAGGCCCACCATTTTTGTACTACCCCAGTTTTTTCTGCTGGGGTTACCTGTTACCTTTCAGAATTCTGACCTCCACTGTTTTCCTACAGGTTTATTACCTCCACTTTACAGTGAGGTCCTCTTCACGGTTCCTCTGCTGGGTTCCCAGTAGATCCATGAACCTCCATACTTCTGTGAAATCCTGTCAGGGGATGTCCATATTGCAATATTCTTTGCAATATCGTTGATGACAATCATCATCCACACATGGACTCCTTCTCTGCAGTCCTATGCTAGGTTAGCTGTTCCACAGCATCTTTCTTTCTTCAACTCCTACCCTCCATCCTCAGGATGCCTGGTGTTGTGGGAGATAGCATGTTCCAACCTATGACATGCTGGGACTCCAGGCATCTCAGCTTGGGAGTCCCCATATGTGAAGACTCATTCCTGCTTGTTCCTGGAGATAGCACAGTTACTTACCTGTAACAGGTGATCTCTGGGAACAGCAGGAATAAGTCTTCACAACCCACCCACCTCCCCAGGAGTTGTATCTCTATTTATCTTTCCTTTCCTTTCTCTCTCTCTCTTTGTCTCAGCTTTAAAACTTAACTTCAAACTCTACGCACCATCCTTATGGAGCTCTTTACCAAACCACCTCAGAAACAATAACGACCTCCTATCTTTCAGAAAACAGCTGAAAACCATCCTATTCCAAGAATATTTCAAGACAACCTCCACCAAAATATGCAACAACCCCTGAATTCTCCATGTCCCTCTGAGTGGCAACTACACTGTACTGTCCATGTCTAAAGTCTATCCTATGTTGGAATCATCAATGTTACCTACCTGGTGATGGCCCCGCCCTAATACTTGATTCCCCCACCCTTATATGTAACGCTGCTTTGACCTGGTGAAAAGCGGTATATAAATACAGTTAAATAAACTGAGGAGAGGCAGTTGGGAAAGGTGGGAAGGCAGCATGCAGGCGTGGTGGGATGCTTCCAAAAGCTCTTTGATTGGACGCTGGGAAGCGTTCCTGTGCAGACTCTGTCGGTACCGACGTACCCATATGTGAAGACTTATTCCTGCTGTTCCCAGAGATCACCTGTTACAGGTAAGTAACTGTGCTTTATGGGTAAGGGAGGAGGAAGGGGAAATGAATTTAGCCTATGCCTTTTATGGTGTCTGTCATTGCACTAATGTAAGAAATATTGTTACAATATGTTTTTAAAGATAAACCAAATGATTATTGGAATTTTTAATATATATTACTCTTTATTTCCAGGTGAAAAGAAGCATGTTTATACTTGTGCCATGAAGCAGATGCTAATTTCTCTCCCTCCCCCAATTCTTACTCTTCATTTAAAGAGATTCCAACAGGTAAAAGTAGCTTAATGGCTAGATACTGATGGTAGTATTCAGTGGGGCAGTCACCTCCCAAGTTACCTGGTTATCTTTTAAGAAGATTGTCATCTGCATTGTGTAAGTTCAAGGCTGCATATTTGGTGATACCACTTAAATCCATAAGTTCCCTTTTTGTTAGGGCAGCCATTTATACTTAAATGGGGTAAAGAACACTGCTTCCTAAATGGATGATTTTGGCTAGACATCTCAGTTTTCAAAGGGAAATTTTGCCTTCGTGGGCTTTAAATAAAGAAAAAAAAAGTACTATAGTGGGCCAGACTGAAGGTCCATGAAGCCTAGCATCCTGTTTCCAACAGTGGCCTTTCCAGGTCATATCCCTGGCAAGTTCCCAAAAAGTAGCAAGATTCTATGCTACTTAAACTCAGGGAAGCAGTGACTTTCTCTGGATCTACCTTAATGGTTTATGGACTTTTTCTCCTTGAACTTCTCTAAGCCCTTCTTTTTTTAAACCTAGCTATGTTGTTCTTACCACATCTTTAGCAACGAGTTCCAGAGCTTAAACTAATATGCTGAGTGAAAAAGATCTGATTTGTGTAATTGTACTACTTCCCCATCATCCCTCCAGTCCAGACATGTGGATTTATACCACCTTCTCTGGGAACAAGCAGGAAGTCAGTGCTCGCATATGGGTGACGTCAGCACTGAGGGAGCTTGTGCAGTAATCTCCTCAGCTTTCAAAGAAAGCTTTTTGGAGTTACACCACGCATGCGTGTTCACCTTCCCGCCCAAGAGTGCCATCTTACCTCAGTCTTCTTTTTTTCGCAGAGCCCAGCAGATGGTCCTGTCTGTTCATGTAGTAAAAAGATGATTCCTTTTCATCCCTCCAGTTCAGTCCCGCACCGCTGGGTAGTGCACCTCTTCCTGCAGCATGGAGACTGGGCATGTCAAAACTCTGGCAGATATACCGGTGGCACCTCCCACCAGCTTCCAGTCTGTCCAGTCTCCATGCAGCAGGAGTTTGTGAGCCTAGGATTTGTGTCGCAAGATTATCCAACCATCGCTTGAATGTCCATGGCAGATTGATGACAGCGGGCCTAATTGGGAATTATAAGGAGCAGCCAAGGGACGATGAGTCTCTAGATATCCAGCTTGGCGTGGCTGGTGGTGGCAGTTATTAGCTCACAAGATTCTCTCTGGGCTCAGCTAAGTGCTATCATCTTTATATATTGAGCATTCTGTTGGTTACAGATTTTTTCTGACCGTAAAAGATTAAGTTTGGTGCATGCAGCATTTATTCTATGCAGGGGCTGGTCCTATGGGCTGGTTATAGCCTCAGGCATAATTTGGTCACACTGACCTTTTTAAAAAAAAGTTGAATAAAAGGAGGGTCTGTTACTTGAGAGTGTTTTTCACACCCTCGCGACAGACGATCCGACAAAAATTATAAACTCTGAAAAAATTCACCGTGAAAACTTGATTATGGTGTTTAATTTAGGAAACAGTGAGTGACCTTCATCACAGGATAGGGTTTAGGCTCAGCATGAGGTGCACATAAGTGGAGTAGTTTCCTAATTTTTCTAGCGTTTGGGGAATATTTTGTTTTTGGGTACACTGTACCTTTAATTTCTTTTGCTTTGAGCTGTAAAAAAAAAAAAAAAAAGCGGACAGAGAAGATCAGGGAAGGGAGCAGTGGAGAGGATTCCTGCTTTACTTTACCTTCCCTCTGTTAAGCTTTTAAGCTTTTAATCTAATGCTCTGTTGCTCTCCCTGCCTGGTTGGGACGGTGGGGAGTTGCTGTTTATCTTCTGCTCTGTTTTACCATCGGAGCTGCAGCGTCAGAGAGTGCAGCCCAGCTTAGGCAGCATTTCCTCTGCCTCAGGGCTTACAGGCACAATTACAAGAAAGCTACTGGCAGGATTCAAGGTAGCTTTATCTCCGTTTGACTCCAGATGGTGGGGAACAGTAAGGTGAGTGCCTTCAGATGTTTTTATTAGGGCTGAGGCCTTGCTCCTCGTGTGAAGCTGGCTGCTCAATTTTGGAATGCCATTTTTTTCTGCTCTGCTGTTTTTTCCCGCCTTTTTTTTTGTTTGTTTTGCAGGACTTTTATTTTATAGGCAGAGAGTCCCTAAGTGTCTGGAACCTTAGTAAGTGGCAAAAATATTGTGTTTGGGCTGGTTCTAAGGCTCCTTATGTCCTGTAGTAAGATTTTTTGAGTTAAAAAAAAAGGAAGGATAAAGGAATTTTATATTAAAATAAGTTGATTACTGATTAAATAGACATGTGCTGCAGGCTGTGCGACAGAAGCGGTGCATATGGAGCAGGAGCTGCAAGACCAGAATAAAGAGGGGTCTTCCTCCAAGCCCCAGGGTTCGGTGGCGGAGTCAGTAGACAGTTAATTAGGTTTTATTTTATTTTAACTCTAGTACTCTGTGCCTGAGCCTGTGGAGGTGCACTGCGCTTGTGATTCTGTTACATACCCGGGTACAGATTGAGGGAGTTCCTGGGGGGTGTCCCCAGCCCTTCCCACCATGCCAGCCAGACCACAGTGCCTAGTATAGGATGGTATCAAGGGGTGTGAACCCCAATTAATCCTTAAGCATTCCTTGTGCTATACAGCTCACAACTTATTCAGTGCACAATGACTTGACAGCATGTGGGACAGGCCTAATCAGATAGGCCATTGTGGTTGCTGGGCAAATTTCAGAGTGCTGTGTGCCTGGTCAGGTGATCTACAAGGAGACATTGTTTCTCCTGAGAAGAGTCTGATGGAAAGTCAGATAGGTATAAAGATAAGTGTTAAAAAAAATTGCAGAATATAGGTTTGTAGCAGCTACAGCTCTGTGGAAAACAGGAAGTATCTGCATACAAGAATCTGTCTATGGTCAGTGAGTAACCTGACATGATCATCTCTTGTCTCTTAGTCCGGATTATGTACCTATTAAATCTGTAATGCTTGTAAGGGAAGCTGTACTCCCTTATAGCCATTTGTAGTATTATAATAAAAATGTAAACTTTACTCGGAGAATGTGTCAGTTTGATTGGATCAGGGCAAGGTCCATTTCATATCTTTAAGATACTGCAGTGCAATCTAAAAATCCTCAAGATATGCAGTCCCCGATGTGTGATCTCGGAGGCAGATGTCTGCCTAAACTGCACGCAAGAGGTGGTCATGGGAGCAGGACCTGAAGGATGAGATGAGGCAGGAGAGTCTCTCCCGGTTGCAAGAGACCCTGGGGACGGAGGGTGCCATGTTAACCTTCAACGGATCTGGCCCCCGGTCCCTGCACAATGCCCAGACCATCCACCCCTCAAGCCCAGAGAACGATAGGGCTCCTGGGGGAATTCTCACCGGAGTTTATCTTACTTTTGCATAAAGCGTTTTGCCTATCAAGTGGCTCCTCGGCCCAGGAGCACAGGGCTAAGAGGATATCAGATGCAAAAGAGCATGAGTCGGGAGCAGTGGCGTCTAAGCGGGCTAGAGGCTTAGAGGAGTGGCAGCAATCGCCGTTGTCAGTGGGGCTGGATGGGGAAGACCTTGACACGGAGCTAGATCTGCAGGAGGAGTTGGACGAAGGAGAGATCCCAGAACAGGAGGATCAGGCCCGACTTGTTCAGGTTTTCCGCCGGGAGGAGCTACCAACACTCATCTTTATGCTTATGTTTATGCAATTGCTCGATATACCACTCAGGCTGAAGGCCATCAGGGCGGTTTACAATCACTACAAGCGGGTACTGATACAATTCCTCAACCCCAAAGGGCTCACATTCTTTGTGTACCTTGGCGACCCTCAAGGCCCTGAATATGCCTGCTATCCTCCCAGCAGAGGAAGAGGCGTTATAGGATCCGCTGTTCCAGGCAGTACGGAAATCGCAGAAAGTCTTACCAGTACATGGAGTAGTAGGACAGATGATCCAGGATGTGTGGCATCTGCCAGTTAGAGTTTGCTTTTATTTCCCCTGTTAAGGTGCAGGTTTCTTTTTAATTTCAGTTTCAGTTAATTACATTTTATTTTATTTTAGGTCATCATGGACCTCAAGGGTGTCAACCGGTGCCTTCGAGTGGTCCATTTCTGCATGGAAACCCTACAGTTGGTAATGGTTGTGGTTCGCCAGGGGGAGTTCCTGACTTCTCTCGATCTCACCAAAGCTTATTTGCACATTCTGATAAGGCCGGAGCATCAAAGGTTCTTGCACTTTGTGGTCCCATGGGGGTCAATTTTCAGTTCCAAGCCTTACCATTCGGGCTGGCGACGGCTCCGCGGACGTTTACCAAGGTGATGGTCATAGTGGCAGCCTTTCTGCGCAGAGAATGTGTGCTAGTTCATCCTTACCTGGACGATTGGTTGATTTGTGCAAAATCCCGAACCGAGAGCGAAAAAGCTATGGCCAGGGTGGTGCAGTTTCTGCAAAGTCTCAGTTGGGTAGTCAATGCGTCCAAGAATCGGTTGGATCTCCAGGAACAAGCAGGAATGAGTCTTCACATATGGGTATCATCGGTACCGACGGAGCCTGCGCGGGAACGCTCCCCAGCGTCCAGAAAAAAAGCTTTTGGGAGCATCCCACAGCGCCTGCGCGCTGCCTTCCCGCCTTTCCTAACCACCTCTCTCCAGTTCTTCTTTTCCGCGGAGCCAGCAGGTCGTGTTCCTGTCACCACTGAAGAAGTTCTTTATTTTTCTTTATTTCCTTGGTCGCGCGTCTGCCTTCTTCGACGTCGGACCGGTACCGCCGGTCTTTTCTTCTTTCTTCTTTAAAAAAAAACAAAAAACTACCGTTTCCCATTTCTGTGCAATTTTTCCTTTTGGGCCTTAGGCCTAGAAGAATTTTCCTCATGGAAAAGCCCGCTTCCGGGTTTAAAAAGTGCACGAAGTGCAGCGGTACTCTTTCTATCACAGACACCCATGACTGGTGTCTAAATTGTTTGGGTCCTGACCACTCCATCACCGATTGTGAGTCCTGTTCCATGATGTCTAAAAGAGGTCGACAGAATCGAGCGGTAAAGCTCAGTACCCTGTTTCCCTCTGATGCAGCTTCGGTGGCATCGACATCTTCCAGGGCTGCTTCTTCCTCCCATGGATCCCAGGTAACCAAACATAAGTCCAGCCGGTCTTCGAAGGGTAGATCTCCCTCTAAGTATCGAGATGCCTCCGGGCTTGCTCTCGAGGATCCTGCACCGGCAAAATTACCCCGGCGGGAAGCTCCGGCTTCCAAAGCTTCATCTATGGGGTCACAGGTTGACATCGATGGCGTGGCCTCGACCGATCACCTGTTGCCATGTTCTGGGGTACCGGTGGTTTCCACTGGTACTGACATCCAGACATTGGTTGCGTCAATGGATCAAAATATTCTGACCATGCAGCGTGCCATCACGGCATTCATACAAGCTGCGACGCCTCCGGTACCGCAACAAACTCCATTGTCGGTACCGGTTCCGGCACTGGTTCTGGTGCCGGTACCAATTGCATCGACATCGGCTTCGGTGTCGACTGCAGCGGTACCCTGTCCTGTGATGCCCATCGGTACCGAATCGGTACCGATCACTCCCGATGTCGATACCACTCGGTACCCGTATCGGGCTCTGCAAGAGCATCCAGACAGGCGATACTTCGATTCCTCCGAAGACTCTGATGAATCAGAGGCTTCTGTCGAAGCATCGGTACTCCTTCCTCAGGAGCCCTCTTCTCCAAAAAGAAGAATGTCTCCTCCAGAAGACTTGTCTTTTCAAGACTTCATTAGGGAAGTGGCCAGGGGCCTCTCTATCTCAGTGGCCCCTGAACCAGAGCCTAGAGCCAAGAAATTAGATATTTTACAATATCCTAAGGCTCCTAAAGAGGCAGCTACTTTACCAATTCATGAGATCCTTTATGATCACATGTTGGGCATATGGGAAACACCTCTTACTACTTCCCCTCATTCTCGCAGATTGGACACCATGTACCATGTTCCTCCTTGTCCTGGCTTTCATAAGACTCGGCTTCCTCACCACTCTATTGTGGTGGAGTCTGCTATGAAAAAGATAAAGAGTGCAAAAAGACACTCATCTAATCCTCCAGGAAGAGAATGCAGAACCTTGGATGCTTTTGGCAGGAGAATTTTCCAGGCCAATATGCTTACTGCCAGAATCAACTCCTATAGTCTCTATATGGGGATGTTTCTGAAGGAAGTTACAGATCATCTGCTAACTTTATCTCCTTTTATCTCAGAAGATAAACGTGAGGAGTTTCTCTCCTGGCTTAAACATGCCCAGGATGTTTCCAAATTTTCCAACCGTGCAGCCTTTGACTCTTTTGAGTGTGCCAGTAGAGCCTCGGCTATTGCCATAGGTGCACGCAGACTTGATTGGTTACAAGCTTCTGATTTGGAACCCTGGGTCCAGGATGGATTAGGAAATCTTCCTTGTACAGGTGAAAACCTTTTTGGCAAGGATTGGCAAGCAAAGGCCACTCAGATGGATGCTGAAAGTTCTGCCTTAGATAGACTTTCAAAGTCTACTTCTGCTCCTGCTAGGAAAAGGTTATTCAAAAAGGCTTTCTTTCCCAAAAAAGGGAAATATTATCCTGGTTATGGTCACCAGGCATCTTCTGCAGGTCGTTTTGCTGCAAAGCATCAGCAACAACCTAAACAAGCCAAGCCTAAGGCTGCAAGGACTGCTACGGCCCAACAGCCTCAGCCTCCTCAGGGCCTTTGACTTACAACTAGAGAACTTAGCCTTTCTGGCTCTAGAAGAACCAGAGCCTCTCACCATTCCAGGAAGGTTAGCTTACTTTGCTCCCAGATGGGAACAAATCACAGCAGAGCAATGGGCCCTCTCCATCATAAGGGAGGGGTACAGGCTTCATTTCTTAAACCTTCCTCCTCACACCATGGTGAGACAGTTCAATTCTCCAACATCTCTCCTCGACCTTCTCGCTCAGGAGATTGCTACCCATCTTGCCCAAAGGGCAATAGAAGAAGTACCCCTTCTTCAACAGGGTTCAGGGTTCTACTCCCCCTATTTTCTTATCCCAAAGAAAACAGGGGGCTACAGACCCATATTAGATCTCAGAGAATTGAACAAGTTTCTATGCAAGGAGAGATTCAAGATGATTTCTCTCGGTGCTCTCCTTCCATACCTTCAGAGTCAGGATTGGCTTTGTTCTCTAGATCTCAAGGATGCGTACACCCATGTCCTCATCCATCCAACACACAGAAGGTTCCTTCGGTTCCTTTATCAGGGAAAGCACTACCAATACATAGTGCTTCCTTTCGGTCTGGCCTCTGCTCCAAGAGTGTTAACAAAATGCATGGCAGTAGTAGCTGCATTTCTACGCACTCTAGGAATATTTGTATTCCCATATCTGGACGACTGGCTCATCTGAGCTCCATCCCAGTCAGAGGCCCAGACTTCCCTAGCCTGCACAAGGCGTGTTCTTCAGTATCTCGGACTTGTAATAAACATCCCAAAATCACAACTCACCCCTACTCAGTCATTGGAGTTCATAGGGGCCTTGCTGGATACCACAACTGCAAGGGCCTATCTTCCCCAGGCCCGTTGCCTACGCTTGGTGCAGTTAGCCTCTCAAATTCAGTTAAAGTCCCTTTTAACTGCTCAAGAGATGTTACAACTGTTAGGCCACATGGCATCCACCGTACATGTGGTTCCTTACGCTCGCCTTCACATGAGGGCAGCTCAGTGGACTCTATCCACCCAATGGACCCAGGCATCAGGTTGCCTGTCAGACAAAATAGCAACCTCCAGTCGCCTCTTTTGGTCCCTCCAGTGGTGGAAGTCCACTCAAAATCTGTTGCTGGGGTCCCCCTTTCAACAGTTGCTACCTCAAGCAACCCTTACAACAGATGCCTCCCCAAGGGGTTGGGGGGCTCATCTACAAGATCTCTCCACCCAAGGCATCTGGTCTCCACAGGAGACATCTCTACATATCAGCCTCTTAGAGCTCAGAGCAATTCTTCTAGCTGTCAGAGTCTTCCACACCCTGCTCAGCTACAAGACAGTCCTCATCCATACAGACAACCAAGTAGCCATGTTCTACGTGAACAAGCAGGGCAGGACTGGCTCTCTGTCGCTTTGCAACGAAGCTTTGAGATTGTGGGCCTTCGCCAGAGAGCATCAAATTCATCTCATGGCAGTGTATCTTCCAGGGGTTCAAAACTCTTGGGCAGACAGACTCAGTCGAGTTCTGCTTCCACACGAATGGTCCCTCCATGGGGACCAGATAGCCAGGATCTTTCAAGTTTGGGGAACCCCGGACATAGACCTATTTGCAAGTCCGTGGAATGCCAAACTTCCCCGGTTCTGTTCCAGGATTCCGTGTCATGGAGTTCAGGCCAGAGATGCCTTCCTCCTCCACTGGGGGCAAGACTTCCTCTATGCCTTTCCACCCATTCCCCTAATTTCCAAGACACTGTTCAAGCTTCAGAGAGACAAGGGGTCTATGATCCTCATAGCTCCATGTTGGCCACGCCAAGTGTGGTACCCTCTACTTATTCATCTCTCTCAAGCTCCCTCCCTGGACTTGGGATCTGCTCCAGACCTCCTGTCCCAGGAGGAGGGAACATTGTGGCACCCAAATCCCCAGTCTCTTCATCTCAGAGCCTGGTTCCTGAAGGCCTAGACCAGCGATGGCGAACCTATGGCACGCGTGCCAGCTGTGGCACGCGAAGGCCTTGCAGCTGGCACGCGGGAAGGTCCGCTAGGACAGGTGTCTGCCTCCCTTCGTCTGCAGCCGCGGCTCCCTGCCTGTTAGGGAACCGCGGCTGTGCTTGTAAAATCGTTGCGGAGCCCTTCCTGTCTTGACGGGCTCCGTGCAGCATTGTCCCGCCTCTAAAGGAAGTTGTACTTACAACTTCCTTTAGAGGCGGGACATTGCTGCACGGAGCCCGTCAAGACAGGAAGGGCTCCGCAACGATTTTACAAGCACAGCCGCGGTTCCCTAACAGGCAGGGAGCCGCGGCTGCAGACGAAGGGAGGAAGACATGGGGAGAGGGAGAGGGAGAGGGGGGGGGCTACCATCGACATGGGGAGAGGGATATGGGGGGGGCGACCATCGACATGGGGAGTGGGAGGGGGGGGGCTAGCATCGACATGGGGAGAGGGGGGGCTACCATCGACATGGGGAGAGGGGGGGGGCTACCATCGACATGGGGAGAGGGGGAGGGGGAGGGGGGCTACCATCGACATGGGGAGAGGGGGGGGCTACCATCGACATGGGGAGAGGGGGAGGGGGAGGGGGGGCTACCATCGACATGGGGAGAGGGAGAGGGGGGGGCTACCATCGACATGGGGAGAGGGAGGGGGCTACCATCGACGTGGGGTGAGGGGGGGGGATACCATCGACATGGGGAGAGGGGGGGGCTACCATCGACATGGGGAAGAGGGGGAGGGGGGGCTACCATCGACATGGGGAGAGGGGGGGGCTACCATCGACATGGGGAGAGGGGGAGGGGGAGAGGGGGGGCTACCATCGACATGGGGAGAGGGGGGGGCTACCATCGACATGGGGAGAGGGGGGGCTACCATCGACATGGGGAGGGGGAGGGGGGGCTACCATCGACATGGGGAGAGGGGGGGGCTACCATCGACATGGGGAGAGGGGGAGGGGGGGCTACCATCGACATGGGGAGAGGGGGGGGGCTACCATCGACATGGGGAGAGGGGGAGGGGGAGGGGGGCTACCATCGACATGGGGAGAGGGAGAGGGGGGGGCTACCATCGACATGGGGAGAGGGGGGGGGCTACCATCGACATGGGGAGAGGGGGGGGCTACCATCGACCTGGGGAGAGGGGGAGGGGGGGCTACCATCGACCTGGGGAGAGGGGGGGTCGACATGGGGAGAGGGGGGCTACCATCGACATGGGGGGGGAGGGGGGCTTACATGGAGGGAGGGAGCTGATATGGATGGATGGAAGGAGGGGGGCTTACATGGAGGGAGGGAGCTGATATGGATGGATGGAAGGAGGGGGGCTAACATGGAGGGAGGGGGGACTGACATGGAGGGAGGCTGACTGACATGGACAGTGGGGCTGACAGGGAGGGAGGGAGCTGACATGGACAGATGGAAGGACGGGGGCTGACATGGAGGGAGGGGGGCTGGCATGCACAAAGGGGAGAGACAGGGACATACTGGACAGACGGGATAAATGCTGAAGAGAGGCGAGAGACATTGCGGCTTAGGATTATAATGGGCTGATGGGGGAGCTAGCACTGGTAATGGGCAGATGGGAGGGGACTAGGACTGGTAATGGGTTGAAGGCTAGGACTGGGAATGGACTGATAAAGGGGGGGGTTGAGACTGGTAATGGGCTGATAGGGGGGTATGACTGATAATGGACTGATGGGGGGCTAGCATTGGAAATGAGCTGATCGGTGAGGTTAGGACTGGAAATGGGCTGATGGGGGGATAGGACTGGTGATGGGGGGGTAGGACTGGTGGTATTGGGCTGATTAGGGGAGGCTAGCACTGGTAATGGGGTTGAGGGGGTTTAGCACTGGAAGTGAGCTGATTGGGGGGCTTTGACTGAGAATGGGCTGATTGTGGGGAGGGGAGGATAGAGCTGCTGGCCCTGGAAGAAAACTGGGGGCTAAGGCTACAAATGGGCTGATGCGAGGGGATGGGAGAATGGAACTGGAAGGGAGTGGATCTGAGAGGGGCTGCCATGGTATTTGTACTAGAAGGGACTGGTCAGTGGGGAAGGAGGGGACTGGAAGGGAATGGACACCAGTGGCAATCATGGGAATGCAAGTTGACATTGGAAGGTACTGGGAGTGAGGACTGGAAAGGGGCTGATACTGGGGAGGGTTACTGGGACTGGAAATAGGCTGATGGAAAGAAGTGAAGAAAACGAAAGAAGAGATAAGAAATGGCAGATGGACCATAGACCACAGAAACAGAGCTAAGAGAAGACAGGAAAGCAGAAGCCTCAGATCGGGACCAGCATGATCAGAGAATAAATTGGTCAGACAACAAAGGTAGAAAAAATAATTTTATTTCATATTAGTGATTTGACTACAAAATCATCATAATTTTGAAATCAAATATTGTTACTTGTTGTGATTAATTAACCGTATTTTCCGGCGTATTTTTTTTGGTGTGCGCTGGAAGAGGGGTAGTCTTATACGGCGAGTATAGGCCAAACACCTATATTTTAACAGGAAAAGTAGGGGGTCGTCTTATACGCCCAGTCGTCTTATACGCCGGAAAATACGGTAAGTAAATTTAACGTTTTCTATGAAAAGTAATTCTGAGGGGGGTCAAAAAAATATTAAAAGAAAAGTGACAATAATATAATAATATATTTATAATGTGGATTACATTTGGGCCCTCATATTTACCTCAGGCTATGATTGTGATTGTGATTATGATGGTACACTGTAAGAAACAATATATGCAGTGTTAGATTTGTTTTAAATGTCGCAATGGTTTTGCGGCTCCCAGTTTTTTTTTTTTCCCTTCGGAAACGGGTCCAAGTGGCTCTTTATGTCTTAAAGGTTGCAGACCCCTGTGCTAGGAGAAAGGCCCCAGCCCGGCCCCGCGCTTCCCCTTCCGGTCGGAGCTTCTGCGCGCCTCTCGCCGAGAAGCTGCACGCTAGGGCTCGTGCGCCGTCCTCTCGCGAGATTATAGGACCCGCGCGGGAGCTGGGTTCCAAAGAAGAGCAAAACCTACCACTTTCATGATGAATGGGAAATGGACTACTTCTTCATCATGGTTAAAGACAAGTGTTGTGTAATTTGTAACGCCCCAGTATCCTTGCCCAAAATGGGTGATCTGGAACATCATTATAAGGCTCTAAAATATTGTTGTTAAGGTTTAATTGACGTGCTGGCACTTTGAGGAAATTCTTTGGTTTTGTGCGGCAGTTTGGGCACTCGGGCTCAAAAAGGTTAGCCATCACTGGCCTAGACCATCAAGATTTGCATCTTTCTCAGCAGGTGAAGGATATCCTTCATGCTTTCAGAAAGCCTTCCACTAGACGTTCCTATGCTTTTAAATGGAAAAGGTTTACCATTTGGTGTGCAGAGAAGGGTCTTAATCCTCTTGCAATACCTCTGAATTCTTTACTAGAGTATTTGCTGCATTTATCCCATGCAGGCCTTAAAACGAATTCCGTAAGAGTCCATTTGAGTGCTATTGCAACATCCCTTAAGCCTCTCAATGGACATCCTATTTCCTCTCATCCTCTTATTGCAAGATTCATGAGAGGCCTTCTTTTAACTAAACCTCCCATTAGACCACCTCCAGTGGCATGGGATTTAAATTTGGTTCTTGGCCAACTTATGAAGCCACCCTTTGAACCCTTAGCCACTACCTCCTTGAAATTCCTTTCCTGGAAAGTTATTTTTCTCATTGCAGTCACCTCAGCTGGCTGTATCAGTGAGCTGCAAGCCTTGGTGGCTAATCCTCCTTATACAAGGTTCCATCATGACAAGGTAGTCCTCAGGACTAATCCACACTTTATGCCTAAAGTGGTCTCACCTTTTCATCTGAACCAGGAGGTATATTTATCTGTCTTTTTTCCAGAACCTCATGCATCCATTGCAGAGAGGAATCTTCATACCCTGGATTGTAAGAGAGCACTTGCTTTTTACTTACAAAGGACACAGCAACATAGGAAGTCCTCTCAACTATTGTTGCTTTTGATCCCTCTCATTTAGGACTTCCAGTCTCTAACAGAACTCTGTCCAATTGGATTGCTCAGTGTATTTCCTTCGCCTACCAGAGTAAGAACCTTTCTCTGGAGGGCCATGTCACAGCTCACAATGTGAGGGCCATGGCAGCCTCTATGGCTCATCTAAACTCTGTGTCCATCGACCAAATCTGTCGAGTGGCCACCTGGGCCTCGGTTCATACCTTTACAGCCCATTACTGTTTGGACAAGGACTCCCGCCGGGATGCCTTGTTTGGTCAGGCTGTTCTCAAACACCTGTTCCATACCTAATCAACTCCTACCCCCATCCCTGGTTGGATGCCTGAGATCCATGGGGGGAGGTAGAGCCCTTCTCAGGGACTCACAACCTTGGAGATTTCCCTGGCATCTCTAGCTGGGGAGTCCCCATATGTGAAGACTCATTCCTGCTTGTTCCTGGAGATAGCGCAATTACTTACCTGTAACAGGTGATCTCTGGGAACAGCAAGAATAAGTCTTCACAACCCACCCACCTCCCCTAGGAGTTGTATCTCTCTATCTATCTTTCCTTTCCTCTCTCTCTCTCTTTGTCTCAGCTTAAAACTCGAACTGGAGAGAGGCGGTTAGGAAAGGCGGGAAGGCAGCGCTGTGGGATGCTCCCAAAAGCTTTCTTTCTGGACGCTGGGGAGCATTCCCGCGCAGGCTCCGTCGGTACCGACAATACCCATATGTGAAGACTTATTCCTGCTGTTCCGAGATCACCTGTTACAGGTAAGTAACTGTGCTTTACGCTATAGCTTCATTGCATGTCCCCTAGTCTTTCTATATTCTGATAATGTAAACAATCGATCTACGTTTACCTGTTCCACTCCGTTCATTAATTTATAGACGTCTATCATATCTCCCCTCAGCCGTCTCTTTTCCAGGTTAAAGAGCCCTAAACTTTTTAGCCTTTTTCATAGGGGTATCCTTCTATCCCCTTTACCATTTTGGTGGCTCTTCTCTGAACCTTTTCTAATAACGCTATATCCTTTTTAAGATATGGCGACCAGAATTGCACACAATATTCAAGGTGCGGTCTCACCATGGAACGATATATAGGCATTATAATATCCTTTGTTTTATTTTCCATTCCTTTCCTTATGATACCTAGCATTCTATTTGCTCTCTTGGCCGCTGCTGCACACTGCGCTGAGGGTTTTAACATGTTATCCAAAATGACGCCTAAATCTTTTTCCTGGTGGTGGTCCCTAATGTAGAACCTTGCATCGTGTAACCATAATTTTGGGTTGTCCTTACCTAGGTGCATGTGCACTTGTGCACATTAAATTTAATCTGCCATTTTGATGCCCAGTCTTCCAATTTATCAAGATCCTCTTGCAATTTTCCACAATCCTCTTTGGTTTTAACAACTTTAAATAGTTTTGTGTCATCTGCACATTTGATAACCTCACTCGTTATTCCCTTTTCCAGGTCATTTATGAATGTCAAAAAGCAGCGGACCCAGCACAGATCCCTGGGGTACACCACTATTCACCTTTCTCCATTGGGAAAATTAGCCATTTAGCCCTACCCTCTGCTTTCTATCTTTTAACCAGTTCCTGATCCACAATAGTACACTGCCTCCTATCCCATGACTCTTTTGTTTTGCCAAATGTCTCTGATGAGGGACCTTGTCAAAGGCTTTCTGAAAGTCCAAATACACTATATCAACTGACTCACCTTTGTCTACCTGTTTATTCACACTTTCAAAAAAACATAACAGATTAGTAAGACAAGATCTTCCTTGTCTAAAGCCATGTTGGCTGTCTCCCATTAAGCCATGACTATCTACATGGTCAGCAGTTTTGTTCTTTATGATGGTTTTTACCATTTTTCCCAGTACTGACATCAGGCTCACCGGTCTGTAGTTTCCCGGATCACCCCTGGAACCCTTTTTAAAAATTGGTGTTACGTTCGCCATCCTCCAATCTTCAGGTATTACAGATGATTTTATTGATAGTTCACAGATTACTAATAGCAGGTCTGCAATCTCATATTTCAGTTCTTTCAACACCCTTGGATGTATATCATCCCGCCCAGGTGATTTGCTACTCTTCAGTTTAGCTAATAATTGTAATACATCTTCCCGATGTATTGATATTTCCTTCAATTATTCTGCACCTTTAAATACCATTTCAGTCATGGGTAACATCCCTACATCTTCCTCAGTAAAGATCGAAGCAAAGAATTCATTCAGTCTCTCCGCTATCGCCTTGTCGCTTCTTAGTGCCCCTTTAACCCCTCTATCATCTAATGGACCAGCTGACTCTCTCACAGTTTTTTTTGCTACAAATGTACTTGAAAAAGTCTTTATTATGCGTTTTTGCTTCCGCAGCAAGCTTCTTCTCAAATTATCCCTTTGCCTGCCTTATCAATGCCTTGCATTTAAATTGCCAGTGCTTGTGCTGTTTCCAGGTTTCGTCGTTTAGCTCTTTTTTCCATTTTCTGAAAGATGCTTTTTTAGCAACAGCCTCTCTGACCTCACCTTTAAACCATGCTGGCAGTTTTTTGGACTTCTTCCACTTTTCTTAAAGCGTGGAATACAGCTGGTCTGGGCTTCCAAGATAGTATTTTTCAACAACACCCAAATTTGAAGTAAGTCTTTAACCTTTGCAACTGCTCCTTTTAGTTTTTTCTTACCTATTTTCCTCATTTTATCATAGTCTCCCTATGCCTAGTGGACTCAAATTTAGTGTGGGTATGGGATGGAATGACCATCTGACAGTCCTGAAGGGAGTACAGGCTGTGGGAAGGGTTGTAAAGATGAACTAGGGTGGAAAGAATACAGCTGGGCTTTATCAGAAAGTATCTTGTGAACGAGAGTCAGAATTTTGAACGGCACTCGCTGGGGAAAGGGAAGCCAAAGTTGATTGATAAGGGGAATGACATGATTGAATTTACGTGCTCAGGAGAGCAAACAGACGGCAGTGTTCTGAACTGATTGGACTTTCTTAAGCAAAGACTGCGGTAATCCTGAGAGGACAGTGTTACAATAATCCAGGCACGAAATAACTGTAGCGAGGCGAATAGAAGTGAATGCCGATTTATCAAGTAGAGGACGCAACGCCCTACAATGGCGGAGAGCGAACAATGGCGCTTATGTGATCTGAGAAGAAGAGAGCTGAATCAATGTAGACACCCAAATATTTGAACGTAGAGTGAAGAGCTATGGGAGCAGAGCCGAGGACACGGGCCAAAGAGGGAACAGAACCAGAGCCAGTGATCCAAGTAGCGCTTGTTTTTGAGGGATTTAATTTTAAAAAATTACTGGTTATCTAGGAAGAGGTAACTGTCAGAGCTATTTACAAATGAGAGATCAGGAACCAAACTGTCAATGGTAAAGATGAGAAGATTGTCATCAGCATAGACGTAGAAATGTATGCTGAGGGACTGCGTCAGAGTGGCCTGGAGGCTAAGGGAGACATTAAAAAGAATTGGAGAAAGAGCAGAACCCTGGTGCACACTACAGGGAAGCGAATACTGAGAGGAAAATAAATCATGTGAGATGGTGGATGCTGGACTGGTACAGCTGTTTCGGAATAGTGTTAGCTTCTGGGCAGCCATCCTGAGGGGCACCTCCCCAGTGGAGTTCAGCAGTGGATGTTTCCATGGCATATCTGCAGATACCCCTGCTGGAATTCCCATATGGAGGAGTGGAAAAGGCCATTTTCCCCATCAGTATTCCTGACTGGTTGAACAGCCAGGATTGTGCCAGATCAAGCCCTTGTCTTTGCTCAGCCTTCAAGTGTTTCTGTTCTCCATTCCCTCCCCTGAGTCCCCCGGGACAGCTCCAAACAGAAGCAAGAAGAAGATATGTGAGCAGATGCCCGAGCATATGGGAGTGGCCTAGAGCCCAGCACTGCTTGTTTGCCTTTTGGGTTAAGTGCAACTCTGTGGCCTTTGCCGTTGTGTCCACAGCCATGGGGAACAACCTAACCGTTTCCAGTTTGCAATATTCTGTCATCAGATTCAACGGGTTTCTGTATTTTATTATCTCCAGGAACAAGCAGGAATGTAGTCTTCACATATGGGTATCGTCGGTACCGACGGAGCCTGCGTGGGAACGCTCCCCAGCATCCAAATAGAAAGCTTTTGGGAGCATCCCACAGCGCTTGCGTGCTGCCTTCCCGCCTTTCCCAACTGCCTCTCTCCAGTTCTTCGTTTTCCGCGGAGCCAGCAGGTGGTTGTTCCTGTCACCGCAGAAAATTCTTCCTTGTTACTTCTTTTTTTGTGGTCACGTCTGCCTTCCTCGACGCTTTACCAGTACCGCCGGTTTTTCTTTCTTTATTTCTGTTCTTTAAAAAAAAAAAAAAAAAAAGTAGTACTTTTTCCCGTTTTTTTTCCCAGGTGCATGCGCCATTTTGGGCCTTAAGCCCAAACATTTTTCCTATAATGGAGAAACCTGCTTCAGGTTTCAAAAAGTGCACCAAGTGTGGCGGTACCATCTCCTTCACCGACACCCATGAATGGTGTCTAAAATGTTTAGGTCGACCACTCCATCACAGATTGTATGTCCTGTGCCATGATGTCTAAAAGAGGTCGGCAGAACCGAGCTGCTAAGCTCAGTACCCTGTTTCCCTCTGATGCAACTTCGGTGGCATCGAAGTCTTCTAGGGCTTCCTCTTCCTTCCATGGATCTCAGGTAACTAAACATAAGTCCAGCCGTCCTCAAAGGGTAGATCTCCTTCTAAGCATCGAGATGCCTCTGGCATTGCCCTTGAGGATTCTGCACCGGCAAAATTGCCCCGGTGGGAGGCTTCGGCTTCCAAAGCATTATCGGGGCTCCAGGATGTTCTCGAGGCCTCGACCTCGGCAGAACTACTGGTGCCATGCTCTGGGGTACCAGCTGTCTTCTCCGGTACCGACATCCAGGCATCGGCAGCGTCAATAGACCAGAGGTTCCTGGCTATTGAACGCAGTCTGGCGGCTCTCCTTGCGGTATCGACACCCTCGGAACCGCGTCAGACAGTTCAACCCGGTACCGGCACTGACTCTGGTACCGGTACCGATAGCATCGACATCGGTGTCCGCATTGCCGGCACCCAGTCTCTCAATGCCCTCTGGTACCGATACACCGGTACCGATTCCTCCCGGTACCGACCTCGGTCGGTACGGGTATCGGGCTCTACAGGAGCATCTGGACAGAAGATACTTCGAGTCCTCAGAGGAATCTGAGGATTCTGATAGTTCTGTCGATACCGGAGCACTTCTTCCAGAGGAGCCCTCCTCCCCTAAACGCAGGATGTCTCCTCCAGAGGATATCTCCTTCCAAGACTTTATCAGGGAGGTGGCTCGGGGTCTTTCCATTACTGTGGCTCCGGAAACAGAGCCTAGAGCAGCGATGGCGAACCTATGGCACGCGTGCCAGCTGTGGCACGCGAAGGCCTTGCAGCTGGCACGCGGGAAGGTCCGCTAGGACAGGTGTCTGCCTCCCTTCGTCTGCAGCCGCGGCTCCCTGCCTGTTAGGGAACCGCGGCTGTGCTTGTAAAATCGTTGCGGAGCCCTTCCTGTCTTGACGGGCTCCGTGCAGCATTGTCCCGCCTCTAAAGGAAGTTGTACTTACAACTTCCTTTAGTGGCGGGACATTGCTGCACGGAGCCCGTCAAGACAGGAAGGGCTCCGCAACGATTTTACAAGCACAGCCGCGGTTCCCTAACAGGCAGGGAGCCGCGGCTGCAGACGAAGGGAGGAAGACATGGGGAGAGGGAGAGGGGGGGGGCTACCATCGACCTGGGGAGAGGGAGAGGGGGGGGCTACCATCGACATGGGGAGAGGGGAGGGGGGGGGCTACCATCGACATGGGGAGAGGGGGGGGGCTACCATCGACATGGGGAGAGGGGGGGGCTACCATCGACATGGGGAGAGGGGGCTACCATCGACATGGGGAGAGGGGGCTACCATCGACATGGGGAGAGGGGGAGGGGGGGGCTACCATTGACATGGGGAGAGGGGGGGGCTACCATCGACATGGGGAGAGGGGGGGGGCTACCATCGACATGGGGAGAGGGGAGGGGGGGCTACCATCGACATGGGGAGAGGGGGAGGGGGAGGGGGGGCTACCATCGACATGGGGAGAGGGAGAGGGGGGGCTACCATCGACATGGGGAGAGGGGGGGGCTACCATCGACATGGGGAGAGGGGGAGGAGGGGGAGGGGGGGCTACCATCGACATGGGGAGAGGGGGGGGGCTACCATCGACATGGGGAGGGGGAGGGGGGGCTACCATCGACATGGGGAGAGGGGGGGGCTACCATCGACATGGGGAGAGAGGGGGAGGGGGAGGGGGGCTACCATCGACATGGGGAGAGGGAGAGGGGGGGCTACCATCGACATGGGGAGAGGGGGGGGCTACCATCGACATGGGGAGAGGGGGAGGGGGGGCTACCATCGACATGGGGAGAGGGGGGGGGCTACCATCGACATGGGGAGAGGGAGAGGGGGGGGCTACCATCGACATGGGGAGAGGGGGGGGGCTACCATCGACATGGGGAGAGGGGGGGGCTACCATCGACATGGGGATAGGGGGAGGGGGGGCTACCATCGACATGGGGAGAGGGGGGGTCGACATGGGGAGAGGGGGGCTACCATCGACATGGGGGGGGAGGGGGGCTTACATGGAGGGAGGGAGCTGATATGGATGGATGGAAGGAGGGGGGCTTACATGGAGGGAGGGGGGACTGACATGGAGGGAGGCTGACATGGACAGTGGGGCTGACAGGGAGGGAGGGAGCTGACATGGACAGATGGAAGGACGGGGGCTGACATGGAGGGAGGGGAGCTGGCATGCACAAAGGGGAGAGACAGGGACATACTGGACAGACGGGATAAATGCTGAAGAGAGGCGAGAGACATTGCGGCTTAGGATTATAATGGGCTGATGGGGGAGCTAGCACTGGTAATGGGCAGATGGGAGGGGACTAGGACTGGTAATGGGTTGAAGGCTAGGACTGGGAATGGACTGATAAAGGGGGGGGTTGAGACTGGTAATGGGCTGATAGGGGGGTATGACTGATAATGGACTGATGGGGGGCTAGCATTGGAAATGAGCTGATCGGTGAGGTTAGGACTGGAAATGGGCTGATGGGGGGATAGGACTGGTGATGGGGGGGGTAGGACTGGTGGTATTGGGCTGATTAGGGGAGGCTAGCACTGGTAATGGGGTTGAGGGGGTTTAGCACTGGAAGTGAGCTGATTGGGGGGCTTTGACTGAGAATGGGCTGATTGTGGGGAGGGGAGGATAGAGCTGCTGGCCCTGGAAGAAAACTGGGGGCTAAGGCTACAAATGGGCTGATGCGAGGGGATGGGAGAATGGAACTGGAAGGGAGTGGATCTGAGAGGGGCTGCCATGGTATTTGTACTAGAAGGGACTGGTCAGTGGGGAAGGAGGGGACTGGAAGGGAATGGACACCAGTGGCAATCATGGGAATGCAAGTTGACATTGGAAGGTACTGGGAGTGAGGACTGGAAAGGGGCTGATACTGGGGAGGGTTACTGGGACTGGAAATAGGCTGATGGAAAGAAGTGAAGAAAACGAAAGAAGAGATAAGAAATGGCAGATGGACCATAGACCACAGAAACAGAGCTAAGAGAAGACAGGAAAGCAGAAGCCTCAGATCGGGACCAGCATGATCAGAGAATAAATTGGTCAGACAACAAAGGTAGAAAAAATAATTTTATTTCATATTAGTGATTTGACTACAAAATCATCATAATTTTGAAATCAAATATTGTTACTTGTTGTGATTAATTAACCGTATTTTCCGGCGTATTTTTTTTGGTGTGCGCTGGAAGAGGGGTAGTCTTATACGGCGAGTATAGGCCAAACACCTATATTTTAACAGGAAAAGTAGGGGGTCGTCTTATACGCCCAGTCGTCTTATACGCCGGAAAATACGGTAAGTAAATTTAACGTTTTCTATGAAAAGTAATTCTGAGGGGGGTCAAAAAAATATTAAAAGAAAAGTGACAATAATATAATAATATATTTATAATGTGGATTACATTTGGGCCCTCATATTTACCTCAGGCTATGATTGTGATTGTGATTATGATGGTACACTGTAAGAAACAATATATGCAGTGTTAGATTTGTTTTAAATGTCGCAATGGTTTTGCGGCTCCCAGTTTTTTTTTTCCCTTCGGAAACGGGTCCAAGTGGCTCTTTATGTCTTAAAGGTTGCAGACCCCTGTGCTAGGAGAAAGGCCCCAGCCCGGCCCCGCGCTTCCCCTTCCGGTCGGAGCTTCTGCGCGCCTCTCGCCGAGAAGCTGCACGCTAGGGCTCGTGCGCCGTCCTCTCGCGAGATTATAGGACCCGCGCGGGAGCTGGGTTCCAAAGAAGAGCAAAACCTACCACTTTCATGATGAATGGGAAATGGACTACTTCTTCATCATGGTTAAAGACAAGTGTTGTGTAATTTGTAACGCCCCAGTATCCTTGCCCAAAATGGGTGATCTGGAACATCATTATAAGGCTCTAAAATATTGTTGTTAAGGTTTAATTGACGTGCTGGCACTTTGAGGAAATTCTTTGGTTTTGTGCGGCAGTTTGGGCACTCGGGCTCAAAAAGGTTAGCCATCACTGGCCTAGACCATCAAGATTTGCATCTTTCTCAGCAGGTGAAGGATATCCTTCATGCTTTCAGAAAGCCTTCCACTAGACGTTCCTATGCTTTTAAATGGAAAAGGTTTACCATTTGGTGTGCAGAGAAGGGTCTTAATCCTCTTGCAATACCTCTGAATTCTTTACTAGAGTATTTGCTGCATTTATCCCATGCAGGCCTTAAAACGAATTCCGTAAGAGTCCATTTGAGTGCTATTGCAACATCCCTTAAGCCTCTCAATGGACATCCTATTTCCTCTCATCCTCTTATTGCAAGATTCATGAGAGGCCTTCTTTTAACTAAACCTCCCATTAGACCACCTCCAGTGGCATGGGATTTAAATTTGGTTCTTGGCCAACTTATGAAGCCACCCTTTGAACCCTTAGCCACTACCTCCTTGAAATTCCTTTCCTGGAAAGTTATTTTTCTCATTGCAGTCACCTCAGCTGGCTGTATCAGTGAGCTGCAAGCCTTGGTGGCTAATCCTCCTTATACAAGGTTCCATCATGACAAGGTAGTCCTCAGGACTAATCCACACTTTATGCCTAAAGTGGTCTCACCTTTTCATCTGAACCAGGAGGTATATTTATCTGTCTTTTTTCCAGAACCTCATGCATCCATTGCAGAGAGGAATCTTCATACCCTGGATTGTAAGAGAGCACTTGCTTTTTACTTACAAAGGACACAGCAACATAGGAAGTCCTCTCAACTATTTGTTGCTTTTGATCCCTCTCATTTAGGACTTCCAGTCTCTAACAGAACTCTGTCCAATTGGATTGCTCAGTGTATTTCCTTCGCCTACCAGAGTAAGAACCTTTCTCTGGAGGGCCATGTCACAGCTCACAATGTGAGGGCCATGGCAGCCTCTATGGCTCATCTAAACTCTGTGTCCATCGACCAAATCTGTCGAGTGGCCACCTGGGCCTCGGTTCATACCTTTACAGCCCATTACTGTTTGGACAAGGACTCCCGCCGGGATGCCTTGTTTGGTCAGGCTGTTCTCAAACACCTGTTCCATACCTAATCAACTCCTACCCCCATCCCTGGTTGGATGCCTGAGATCCATGGGGGGAGGTAGAGCCCTTCTCAGGGACTCACAACCTTGGAGATTTCCCTGGCATCTCTAGCTGGGGAGTCCCCATATGTGAAGACTCATTCCTGCTTGTTCCTGGAGATAGCGCAATTACTTACCTGTAACAGGTGATCTCTGGGAACAGCAAGAATAAGTCTTCACAACCCACCCACCTCCCCTAGGAGTTGTATCTCTCTATCTATCTTTCCTTTCCTCTCTCTCTCTCTTTGTCTCAGCTTAAAACTCGAACTGGAGAGAGGCGGTTAGGAAAGGCGGGAAGGCAGCGCTGTGGGATGCTCCCAAAAGCTTTCTTTCTGGACGCTGGGGAGCATTCCCGCGCAGGCTCCGTCGGTACCGACAATACCCATATGTGAAGACTTATTCCTGCTGTTCCGAGATCACCTGTTACAGGTAAGTAACTGTGCTTTACGCTATAGCTTCATTGCATGTCCCCTAGTCTTTCTATATTCTGATAATGTAAACAATCGATCTACGTTTACCTGTTCCACTCCGTTCATTAATTTATAGACGTCTATCATATCTCCCCTCAGCCGTCTCTTTTCCAGGTTAAAGAGCCCTAAACTTTTTAGCCTTTTTCATAGGGGTATCCTTCTATCCCCTTTACCATTTTGGTGGCTCTTCTCTGAACCTTTTCTAATAACGCTATATCCTTTTTAAGATATGGCGACCAGAATTGCACACAATATTCAAGGTGCGGTCTCACCATGGAACGATATATAGGCATTATAATATCCTTTGTTTTATTTTCCATTCCTTTCCTTATGATACCTAGCATTCTATTTGCTCTCTTGGCCGCTGCTGCACACTGCGCTGAGGGTTTTAACATGTTATCCAAAATGACGCCTAAATCTTTTTCCTGGTGGTGGTCCCTAATGTAGAACCTTGCATCGTGTAACCATAATTTTGGGTTGTCCTTACCTAGGTGCATGTGCACTTGTGCACATTAAATTTAATCTGCCATTTTGATGCCCAGTCTTCCAATTTATCAAGATCCTCTTGCAATTTTCCACAATCCTCTTTGGTTTTAACAACTTTAAATAGTTTTGTGTCATCTGCACATTTGATAACCTCACTCGTTATTCCCTTTTCCAGGTCATTTATGAATGTCAAAAAGCAGCGGACCCAGCACAGATCCCTGGGGTACACCACTATTCACCTTTCTCCATTGGGAAAATTAGCCATTTAGCCCTACCCTCTGCTTTCTATCTTTTAACCAGTTCCTGATCCACAATAGTACACTGCCTCCTATCCCATGACTCTTTTGTTTTGCCAAATGTCTCTGATGAGGGACCTTGTCAAAGGCTTTCTGAAAGTCCAAATACACTATATCAACTGACTCACCTTTGTCTACCTGTTTATTCACACTTTCAAAAAAACATAACAGATTAGTAAGACAAGATCTTCCTTGTCTAAAGCCATGTTGGCTGTCTCCCATTAAGCCATGACTATCTACATGGTCAGCAGTTTTGTTCTTTATGATGGTTTTTACCATTTTTCCCAGTACTGACATCAGGCTCACCGGTCTGTAGTTTCCCGGATCACCCCTGGAACCCTTTTTAAAAATTGGTGTTACGTTCGCCATCCTCCAATCTTCAGGTATTACAGATGATTTTATTGATAGTTCACAGATTACTAATAGCAGGTCTGCAATCTCATATTTCAGTTCTTTCAACACCCTTGGATGTATATCATCCCGCCCAGGTGATTTGCTACTCTTCAGTTTAGCTAATAATTGTAATACATCTTCCCGATGTATTGATATTTCCTTCAATTATTCTGCACCTTTAAATACCATTTCAGTCATGGGTAACATCCCTACATCTTCCTCAGTAAAGATCGAAGCAAAGAATTCATTCAGTCTCTCCGCTATCGCCTTGTCGCTTCTTAGTGCCCCTTTAACCCCTCTATCATCTAATGGACCAGCTGACTCTCTCACAGTTTTTTTTGCTACAAATGTACTTGAAAAAGTCTTTATTATGCGTTTTTGCTTCCGCAGCAAGCTTCTTCTCAAATTATCCCTTTGCCTGCCTTATCAATGCCTTGCATTTAAATTGCCAGTGCTTGTGCTGTTTCCAGGTTTCGTCGTTTAGCTCTTTTTTCCATTTTCTGAAAGATGCTTTTTTAGCAACAGCCTCTCTGACCTCACCTTTAAACCATGCTGGCAGTTTTTTGGACTTCTTCCACTTTTCTTAAAGCGTGGAATACAGCTGGTCTGGGCTTCCAAGATAGTATTTTTCAACAACACCCAAATTTGAAGTAAGTCTTTAACCTTTGCAACTGCTCCTTTTAGTTTTTTCTTACCTATTTTCCTCATTTTATCATAGTCTCCCTATGCCTAGTGGACTCAAATTTAGTGTGGGTATGGGATGGAATGACCATCTGACAGTCCTGAAGGGAGTACAGGCTGTGGGAAGGGTTGTAAAGATGAACTAGGGTGGAAAGAATACAGCTGGGCTTTATCAGAAAGTATCTTGTGAACGAGAGTCAGAATTTTGAACGGCACTCGCTGGGGAAAGGGAAGCCAAAGTTGATTGATAAGGGGAATGACATGATTGAATTTACGTGCTCAGGAGAGCAAACAGACGGCAGTGTTCTGAACTGATTGGACTTTCTTAAGCAAAGACTGCGGTAATCCTGAGAGGACAGTGTTACAATAATCCAGGCACGAAATAACTGTAGCGAGGCGAATAGAAGTGAATGCCGATTTATCAAGTAGAGGACGCAACGCCCTACAATGGCGGAGAGCGAACAATGGCGCTTATGTGATCTGAGAAGAAGAGAGCTGAATCAATGTAGACACCCAAATATTTGAACGTAGAGTGAAGAGCTATGGGAGCAGAGCCGAGGACACGGGCCAAAGAGGGAACAGAACCAGAGCCAGTGATCCAAGTAGCGCTTGTTTTTGAGGGATTTAATTTTAAAAAATTACTGGTTATCTAGGAAGAGGTAACTGTCAGAGCTATTTACAAATGAGAGATCAGGAACCAAACTGTCAATGGTAAAGATGAGAAGATTGTCATCAGCATAGACGTAGAAATGTATGCTGAGGGACTGCGTCAGAGTGGCCTGGAGGCTAAGGGAGACATTAAAAAGAATTGGAGAAAGAGCAGAACCCTGGTGCACACTACAGGGAAGCGGAATACTGAGAGGAAAATAAATCATGTGAGATGGTGGATGCTGGACTGGTACAGCTGTTTCGGAATAGTGTTAGCTTCTGGGCAGCCATCCTGAGGGGCACCTCCCCAGTGGAGTTCAGCAGTGGATGTTTCCATGGCATATCTGCAGATACCCCTGCTGGAATTCCCATATGGAGGAGTGGAAAAGGCCATTTTCCCCATCAGTATTCCTGACTGGTTGAACAGCCAGGATTGTGCCAGATCAAGCCCTTGTCTTTGCTCAGCCTTCAAGTGTTTCTGTTCTCCATTCCCTCCCCTGAGTCCCCCGGGACAGCTCCAAACAGAAGCAAGAAGAAGATATGTGAGCAGATGCCCGAGCATATGGGAGTGGCCTAGAGCCCAGCACTGCTTGTTTGCCTTTTGGGTTAAGTGCAACTCTGTGGCCTTTGCCGTTGTGTCCACAGCCATGGGGAACAACCTAACCGTTTCCAGTTTGCAATATTCTGTCATCAGATTCAACGGGTTTCTGTATTTTATTATCTCCAGGAACAAGCAGGAATGTAGTCTTCACATATGGGTATCGTCGTACCGACGGAGCCTGCGTGGGAACGCTCCCCAGCATCCAAATAGAAAGCTTTTGGGAGCATCCCACAGCGCTTTGCGTGCTGCCTTCCCGCCTTTCCCAACTGCCTCTCTCCAGTTCTTCGTTTTCCGCGGAGCCAGCAGGTGGTTGTTCCTGTCACCGCAGAAAATTCTTCCTTGTTACTTCTTTTTTTGTGGTCACGTCTGCCTTCCTCGACGCTTTACCAGTACCGCCGGTTTTTCTTTCTTTATTTCTGTTCTTTAAAAAAAAAAAAAAAAAAAGTAGTACTTTTTCCGTTTCCCGTTTTTTTTCCCAGGTGCATGCGCCATTTTGGGCCTTAAGCCCAAACATTTTTCCTATAATGGAGAACCTGCTTCAGGTTTCAAAAAGTGCACCAAGTGTGGCGGTACCATCTCCTTCACCGACACCCATGAATGGTGTCTAAAATGTTTAGGTCGACCACTCCATCACAGATTGTATGTCCTGTGCCATGATGTCTAAAAGAGGTCGGCAGAACCGAGCTGCTAAGCTCAGTACCCTGTTTCCCTCTGATGCAACTTCGGTGGCATCGAAGTCTTCTAGGGCTTCCTCTTCCTTCCATGGATCTCAGGTAACTAAACATAAGTCCAGCCGTCCTCAAAGGGTAGATCTCCTTCTAAGCATCGAGATGCCTCTGGCATTGCCCTTGAGGATTCTGCACCGGCAAAATTGCCCCGGTGGGAGGCTTCGGCTTCCAAAGCATTATCGGGGCTCCAGGATGTTCTCGAGGCCTCGACCTCGGCAGAACTACTGGTGCCATGCTCTGGGGTACCAGCTGTCTTCTCCGGTACCGACATCCAGGCATCGGCAGCGTCAATAGACCAGAGGTTCCTGGCTATTGAACGCAGTCTGGCGGCTCTCCTTGCGGTATCGACACCCTCGGAACCGCGTCAGACAGTTCAACCGGTACCGGCACTGACTCTGGTACCGGTACCGATAGCATCGACATCGGTGTCCGCATTGCCGGCACCCAGTCTCTCAATGCCCTCTGGTACCGATACACCGGTACCGATTCCTCCCGGTACCGACCTCGGTCGGTACGGGTATCGGGCTCTACAGGAGCATCTGGACAGAAGATACTTCGAGTCCTCAGAGGAATCTGAGGATTCTGATAGTTCTGTCGATACCGGAGCACTTCTTCCAGAGGAGCCCTCCTCCCCTAAACGCAGGATGTCTCCTCCAGAGGATATCTCCTTCCAAGACTTTATCAGGGAGGTGGCTCGGGGTCTTTCCATTACTGTGGCTCCGGAAACAGAGCCTAGAGCAGCGATGGCGAACCTATGGCACGCGTGCCAGCTGTGGCACGCGAAGGCCTTGCAGCTGGCACGCGGGAAGGTCCGCTAGGACAGGTGTCTGCCTCCCTTCGTCTGCAGCCGCGGCTCCCTGCCTGTTAGGGAACCGCGGCTGTGCTTGTAAAATCGTTGCGGAGCCCTTCCTGTCTTGACGGGCTCCGTGCAGCATTGTCCCGCCTCTAAAGGAAGTTGTACTTACAACTTCCTTTAGAGGCGGGACAATGCTGCACGGAGCCCGTCAAGACAGGAAGGGCTCCGCAACGATTTTACAAGCACAGCCGCGGTTCCCTAACAGGCAGGGAGCCGCGGCTGCAGACGAAGGGAGGAAGACATGGGGAGAGGGAGAGGGGGGGGGCTACCATCGACATGGGGAGAGGGAGAGGGGGGGGGCTACCATCGACATGGGGAGAGGGAGGGGGGGGGGCTACCATCGACATGGGGAGAGGGGGGGCTACCATCGACATGGGGAGAGGGGGGGGGGCTACCATCGACATGGGGAGAGGGGGGGGGGCTACCATCGACATGGGGAGAGGGGGGGGCTACCATCGACATGGGGAGAGGGGGAGGGGGGGCTACCATCGACATGGGGAGAGGGGGGGGGCTACCATCGACATGGGAGAGGGGGGGGGCTACCATCGACATGGGGAGAGGGGGAGGGGGGGCTACCATCGACATGGGGAGAGGGGGAGGGGGAGGGGGGGCTACCATCGACATGGGGAGAGGGAGAGGGGGGGCTACCATCGACATGGGGAGAGGGGGGGGGCTACCATCGACATGGGGAGAGGGGGGGGGCTACCATCGACATGGGGATAGGGGTGAGGGGGGGGGGCTACCATCGACATGGGGAGAGGGGGGGGGCTACCATCGACATGGGGAGGGGGAGGGGGGGCTACCATCGACATGGGGGAGGGGAGGGGGGGCTACCATCGACATGGGGAAGAGGGGGAGGGGGAGGGGGGCTACCATCGAACATGGGGAGAGGGAGAGGGGGGGGCTACCATCGACATGGGGAGAGGGAGGGGGCTACCATCGACATGGGGAGAGGGGGGGGGCTACCATCGACATGGGGGAGAGGGGGGGGCTACCATCGACATGGGGAGAGGGGGGGGGGCTACCATCGACATGGGGAGAGGGGGAGGGGGGGCTACCATCGACATGGGGAGAGGGGGGGGCTACCATCGACATGGGGAGAGGGGGAGGGGGGGGCTACCATCGACAGGGGGAGAGGGAGGGGGCTACCATGGAGATGGGGAGAGGGGGGGGCTACCATCGACATGGGGATAGGGGGAGGGGGGGCTACCATCGACATGGGGAGAGAGGGGGGTCGACATGGGGAGAGGGGGGGCTACCATCGACATGGGGGGGAGGGGGGCTTACATGGAGGGAGGGAGCTGATATGGATGGATGGAAGGAGGGGGGCTTACATGGAGGGGGGGGGACTGACATGGAGGGAGGCTGACATGGACAGTGGGGCTGACCGGGAGGGAGGGAGCTGACATGGACAGATGGAAGGACGGGGGCTGACATGGAGGGAGGGGAGCTGGCATGCACAAAGGGGAGAGACAGGGACATACTGGACAGACGGGATAAATGCTGAAGAGAGGCGAGAGACATTGCGGCTTAGGATTATAATGGGCTGATGGGGGAGCTAGCACTGGTAATGGGCAGATGGGAGGGGACTAGGACTGGTAATGGGTTGAAGGCTAGGACTGGGAATGGACTGATAAAGGGGGGGGGGTTGGGACTGGTAATGGGCTGATAGGGGGGTATGACTGATAATGGACTGATGGGGGGCTAGCATTGGAAATGAGCTGATCGGTGAGGTTAGGACTGGAAATGGGCTGATGGGGGGATAGGACTGGTGATGGGGGGGTAGGACTGGTGGTATTGGGCTGATTAGGGGAGGCTAGCACTGGTAATGGGGTTGAGGGGGTTTAGCACTGGAAGTGAGCTGATTGGGGGGCTTTGACTGAGAATGGGCTGATTGTGGGGAGGGGAGGATAGAGCTGCTGGCCCTGGAAGAAAACTGGGGGCTAAGGCTACAAATGGGCTGATGCGAGGGGATGGGAGAATGGAACTGGAAGGGAGTGGATCTGAGAGGGGCTGCCATGGTATTTGTACTAGAAGGGACTGGTCAGTGGGGAAGGAGGGGACTGGAAGGGAATGGACACCAGTGGCAATCATGGGAATGCAAGTTGACATTGGAAGGTACTGGGAGTGAGGACTGGAAAGGGGCTGATACTGGGGAGGGTTACTGGGACTGGAAATAGGCTGATGGAAAGAAGTGAAGAAAACGAAAGAAGAGATAAGAAATGGCAGATGGACCATAGACCACAGAAACAGAGCTAAGAGAAGACAGGAAAGCAGAAGCCTCAGATCGGGACCAGCATGATCAGAGAATAAATTGGTCAGACAACAAAGGTAGAAAAAATAATTTTATTTCATATTAGTGATTTGACTACAAAATCATCATAATTTTGAAATCAAATATTGTTACTTGTTGTGATTAATTAACCGTATTTTCCGGCGTATTTTTTTTGGTGTGCGCTGGAAGAGGGGTAGTCTTATACGGCGAGTATAGGCCAAACACCTATATTTTAACAGGAAAAGTAGGGGGTCGTCTTATACGCCCAGTCGTCTTATACGCCGGAAAATACGGTAAGTAAATTTAACGTTTTCTATGAAAAGTAATTCTGAGGGGGGTCAAAAAATATTAAAAGAAAAGTGACAATAATATAATAATATATTTATAATGTGGATTACATTTGGGCCCTCATATTTACCTCAGGCTATGATTGTGATTGTGATTATGATGGTACACTGTAAGAAACAATATATGCAGTGTTAGATTTGTTTTAAATGTCGCAATGGTTTTGCGGCTCCCAGTTTTTTTTTTTCCCTTCGGAAACGGGTCCAAGTGGCTCTTTATGTCTTAAAGGTTGCAGACCCCTGTGCTAGGAGAAAGGCCCCAGCCCGGCCCCGCGCTTCCCCTTCCGGTCGGAGCTTCTGCGCGCCTCTCGCCGAGAAGCTGCACGCTAGGGCTCGTGCGCCGTCCTCTCGCGAGATTATAGGACCCGCGCGGGAGCTGGGTTCCAAAGAAGAGCAAAACCTACCACTTTCATGATGAATGGGAAATGGACTACTTCTTCATCATGGTTAAAGACAAGTGTTGTGTAATTTGTAACGCCCCAGTATCCTTGCCCAAAATGGGTGATCTGGAACATCATTATAAGGCTCTAAAATATTGTTGTTAAGGTTTAATTGACGTGCTGGCACTTTGAGGAAATTCTTTGGTTTTGTGCGGCAGTTTGGGCACTCGGGCTCAAAAAGGTTAGCCATCACTGGCCTAGAGCAAAGGAGTTGGAAATTTTACAATATCCTAAAGCTCCTAAGGAGGCAGCTACTTTGCCCATCCATGAGATCTTGCATGATCTCATGCTAAGAATGTGGGAGACCCCTCTTACCACCTCTCCTCATTCTTGGAGACTTGACACTATGTATCGAGTCCCTCCTTGTCCTGGTTTCCAGACAATTCAGCTCCCTCACCACTCTATTGTAGTGGAATCGGCTATGAGAAGGATCAGGCAAAGAGGCATGCCTCTAATCCTCCATGACGTGAGTGCAGAACTTTGGATGCCTTTGGATGTCGTATTTTCCAAGCTTCCATGCTGTCTGCCAGAATCAGTTCCTATATTTTATATATGGGAATGTTCCTGAAGGAAATTACAGGAGATTTAGAGATTTTGGGTCCTCTTCTTCCTGAGGATAGAAGACAGGACTTTCTCACATTTGTCAAACATGCCCAGAATGTTTCCAAATTTGTCAGCCGTGCAGTTTTTGTCTGTTTTGAGTGCATAAGCAGAACCTCTGCCATTGCTATAGGCGCACGAAGAATTGCCTGGCTCCAGGCATCTGATTTGGAGTTCTGGGTACAAGACAAACTGGGCAATATTCCTTGTACTGGTGAGAACCTGTTTGGCAAGGATTGGCAAGAGAGAGCCAATGAACTGGATGCTGACAACTCCACCTTGGACAGACTATCCAAGGCCACAGCTGATCCTGCAAGAAAGAAATCTTTCAAGAAACCTTTCTTTTCCAAAAAGAAAAGGTTTTATCCTGCTTATTCTCAGCAGGGACGTTCTGCTGGTCAGCTTGTCCGGAAGGGTCAGCAACCACCCAAACAGAGAAAGGCAAAGACTGCTAAGCCTCAACCGTCCCAGCAGTCTCAGCCTCCACAAGGCCTTTGACTTGCAACTAGAGAACTTAGCCTTCCTGGCTCTCATTAGACCAGAGCCTTCCACCATTCCAGGAAGATTGTGTCATTTTGCCCCCAGATGGGGGCAGATAACAGCAGAGCAGTGGACACTCTCTATCATAAAAGAGGGGTAACAAGCTTCATTTTTTGAGCATGCCCCCTCCCACAATGATTAGGCAGTTCAATTCTCAGACTTCTCTCACCAACTTGTTGGATCAAGAGGTCACCATACTTCTTGCCCAAGGGGCAATAGAAGAAGTACCCATTCATCAACAGGGTACAGGGTTTTACTCCCTCTGTTTCCTTATCCCAAAGAAAACAGGGGGATACAGACCTATCTTGGACCTCAGAGAATTGAACAAATTCCTGTTCAAAGAGAAATTCAAGATGATTTCTCTGGGAACTGTGCTGCCATACCTTCAGAGTCAGGATTTTCTTTGTTCTCTAGATCTCAAGGATGCGTACACCCATGTTCTCATCCGTCCAACTCACAGAAGGTTCCTTCGGTTCCTTTTTCAGGGAAAGCACTACCAATACAGGGTGCTTCCTTTTGGCCTGGCCTCAGCACCAAGAGGGTTCACGAAATGCATGGCTGTGGTAGCAGCATTTCTCCGCGCACTAGGAATATTCGTCTTCCCCTACTTAGACGACTGGCTCATTCGAGCCCCAACAGAGTCAGAGGCCAGGACTTCTCCTGCACAATGCGTATCATTGAGTATTTGGGTCTGGTAATAAACATCCCAATATCCAGTCTAACTCCCACTCAGTCTTTAGAATTTATAGGGGCTGTGCTGGATACCAAAAAGGCAAGGGCCTATCTTCCCCAGGCCCGTTGCCTTCGCATGGTGCAGTTAGCATCTCAAGAAGTACTAAAGCCTCATCTCACTGCCCAAGAAATGCTACAATTACTAGGCCACATGGCATCTACCGTGCATGTGGTTCCCTATGCTTGCCTCCATATGAGAGCAGCCCAGTGGACTTTATCCACCCAATGGACCCAGGCATCAGGATGCCTGTCAGACAAAATAGCAAATACAAATTGCCTTATTTTGTCCCTCCAATGGTGGAAGTCTACTCAAAACCTGTTGCTGGGGCCCCCTTTTCAACAACCCTTACCCCAGGCAACTCTTACAACAGATGCTTCTCCAATGGGTTGTGGAGTTCATCTGCAAGACCTCTCCACCCAAGGCACCTGGACTCCACAGGAGACTCATCTACATATCAATCTCTTGGAGCTCAGAGCAATCTTCCTTGCCCTTCGAGTGTTCCACAGCCTGCTCAGCTACAAGACAGTCCTTGTTCATACGGACAATCAAGTAGCCATGTTCTACGTGAACAAGCAGGGGGGAACAGGCTCTCTGTCGCTTTGCAACGAAGCTTTGCGACTATGGGCCCTCGCCAGAGAGCATCAGATTCATCTCCTGGCAGTGTATCTTCCAGGTATACAAAACTCTTGGGCAGACAGACTCAGTTGGGTTCTGCTTCCACACGAGTGTTCTCTGCATACAGACCAGGTGGCCAAAATTTTTCAAATTTGGGGAACCCCGGACATAGACCTCTTTGCAAGTCCGTGGAATGCCAAACTTCCCCGGTTCTGTTACAGAATTCCGGCTCAGGGGGCTCAGGCCAGGGATGCTTTCCTCCTTTACTGGGGTCAAAACTTCCTGTATGCCTTTCCACCCATTCCCCTAATTCCCAAGACCCTGTTCAAGATTCAGAGGGACAGAGCCGTATGATTCTCATAGCTCCACATTGGCCACGGCAAGTGTGGTACCCTCTGCTTCTACATCTCTCTCAAGCTCCCTCCCTAGAGTTAGGGTCTGCTCCAGATATCCTATCTCAGGAGGACGGAATGTTATGGCATCCCAATCCCCAGTCTCTGCATCTGAGGGCTTGGTTGCTGAAGGCCTAGATCTCCATGATCTTAACCTCCCTCAGCAAATAAAGGATATCCGTTATGCTTCCAGGAAGCCTTCCACAAGACGCTCTTATGCTTTCAAATGGAAAAGGTTTACCATATGGTGTTCGCAGAAGGGTCTTAACCCCATTGCCATACCTCTGGAATCATTACTGGAGTATCTCCTTCATTTATTCAATGCAGGACTTAAGACTAACTCAGTGAGGGTCCATTTGAGTGCTATTGCAGCTTCCTTTAAGCCCCTAAATAGACAACCTATTTCCTCCCATCCTCTTATAGCAAGATTTATGAGAGGCCTTCTGCTGACTAAGCCTCCCATTAAGCCACCACCTGTGGCATGGGACTTAAATTTGGTTCTTGGTCAGCTCATGAAGCCACCTTTCGAACCCTTAGCTACTACCTCTTTGAAATTCCTTTCCTGGAAGGTTATCTTTCTCATTGCAATCACATCAGCACGTCGCATCAGTGAATTGCAAGCACTAGTGGCTGATCCACCTTATACAAGGTTCCATCATGACAAGGTAGTCCTTAGGACTCATCCACATTTTATTCCAAAGGTGGTCTCGCCTTTTCATCTAAACCAAGCGGTCTACCTACCTGTGTTCTTTCCAAGGCCTCATGCATCAAATGCAGAAAGGAACCTTTATACTTTGGACTGTAAAAGAGCTTTAGCCTTTTACTTACAAAGAACACAGCAACATAGAAAGTCCTCCCAACTCTCTGTTGCTTTTGTTCCTTCTCATTTGGGACTTCCAGTCTTCAAGAGAACACTATCTAACTGGATTACTCAGTGTATTGCCTTTGCCTATCAGAGTAAGAATCTTCCTCTGGAGGGCCATGTCACAGCTCACAATGTGAGAGCCATGGCAGCTTCAATGGCTCATCTACACTGTGTCTATCGACGACATCTGGGCCTCGGTTCTTACCTTCACAGCCCATTACTGCTTGGACAAGGACTCCCGCCGGGATGCTTTGTTTGGTCAGGCTGTTCTTCAACACCTGTTCCATACCTAATCAACTCCTACCCGCCATCCCTGGTTGGATGCCAGAGATCCATGGGGGGAAGTGGAGCCCTGGTTCAGGGACACACAACTTCTGGGGTCTCTCCCTGGCATCTAGAGCTAGGGAGTCCCGATATGTGAAGAGTACATTCTTGCTTGTTCCTGGAGATAGCATAGTTACTCACCTGTAACAGGTGATCTCCGGGAACAGCAGGAATTTAGTCTTCACAACCCACCCACCTCCCCTAGGAGTTGTATCTCTCTATCTCTCTCTTTCCCTCTCTCTTTGTCTCAGCTTTAAACTCAACTGGAGAGAGGTAGTTGGGAAAGGCGGGAAGGCAGCACGCAGGCGCTGTGGGATTCTCCCAAAAGCTTTCTAATTGGACGCTGGGGAGTGTTCCCGCGCAGGCTCCGTCGGTACCGACGATACCCATACGTGAAGACTAAATTCCTGCTGTTCCCGGAGATCACCTGTTACAGGTGAGTAACTATGCTTTCTTCAGGAAGAAGCAGGAAGTCCAGTCCTCACATATGGGTGATGTCGGTGCCGACGGAGCCCTCGTGCGGAGCAATTTCCCCAGCTTTCAAAGAAAGCCTTTGGGAATTCCTCGCGCATGCACGGTCCCCTTCCCGCCCAAGGGTGCCATCTTGCTTAGTCTTCTTTTTTCAGACGTCGTCCCATTTTCCTCGGAAAAAGTTGATGATTTTTTGTCTAATCCTACCGTTTTTGGTACCGGTTCGATGCCGGTTCCCCTTCCCGCCTCGGCTCGGTACATTGGTATCAAGTCTGTCTAACTTTTTTGTTTTTGTCCTTAGTGACTAACGTTCGTGCTCTTTTTCTTTTAACTGGCAGTCCGGTCTATCGACCTCGCAGGAGCCTTTTTCCCCCGATGGCTGCCAGCGGGTTTAAAAAGTGTGATCGGTGCAAATAACTAATGTCCCTCACAGACACCCATTTTTATTTATTTATTTATTAACATTTTTTATATACCGCACTATTCGTTATCAGCGCGGTTTACATGGAACAAGAAACTTCAGACAAGTTACATTTATCTGATTATTACAGTTAACAGGAAAATCAACTTGGATAACAGGAGCAACTATTTACACAACAACTATTTACATAACGGTGTCATAGAGTCTGAATAGTGTATTGTTAATCTGTTGAAGTAGTGTAATGTGCTGTTAAGACAGGAAGGTTTACGTGGTTGGAATGTAGTTATTGATATTTTGGTGTGACTGTGTTTCTTTGTTCTCTGGGAGGTATTTGAGGAACAGGTGATGTTTCAGGGCCTTCCTGAACTGTCTGAGATCAGAGATGGCCCTAATGTGTGGTGGAAGGGTGTTCCAAAGTTTTGGGGCACATAGACTGAAGGCTCTGCTCGATGTTGTGGAGTTGTATCTTATGACTTCCTTTGGTACAATTAGCATATTTAGTTCTGTGGTTCTTCTTAGTCTGTTGGGTATGATTGGTTGTATCATCTCCGATAATGAGTTGGATGTGAGACCTTTGTGCGCTTTAAAGGTCAGGAGCAGTGTCTTGAAAGTGATTCTCGCTTGAATAGGAAGCCAGTGTAGTTGTTTTAGGAGGGGTGTTAGATGGTCTCTTTTTGATGCTCCAAAAAGCACTCTCGCTGCACTGTTCAAGGCAAGTTGAAGAGGATTTAATGTAGATTGAGGAAGCCCTTGTAGAATGGAGTTTGCGTAATCGAAATGAGGAATGATAAGAGCCTGGTAAACAGTACGGAAATCGTCTGGCTCAATCAGTTGGCGAAGATGTCTGAGGGAGCGGATTTTGAAGTAAATTGCTCTTACTGTGTTGGATATGTGAGTCTTCATGTCAAGGTTTTGATCAAGAGTTACTCCTAGGTATCGAATATGGGGTTTTACTTGCAACTTAGCATCTTGAACCTCCAGGCATGTAGGTGGTATGAAATTCAAGTTCCTTGAGATAAAGAGAACCTCCGTTTTTTTATGTTGGATTCTGAGATTTTGTGTCAGTAGCCAGTTTGATATGGCATTGAAACAGTTGGTTAAGGGAGTGAGGTCTATCTTATCTAAGCAGATCGGCATGTATAATAACACGTCATCAGCATATATCATACAATTGACATTAAAAGATCTGATGATGTCACATATAGGTTGCATGTATATGTTAAATAGTAATGATGATAGAGAGGATCCTTGTGGGACCCCTTGTCCTTGATGAAACGGATCTGATATTGCCCCATCTGATCGCACATGCTGCCATCTACCTGACAAGTATGAGTTACACCATTCGAGTGCTGTTCCACAAAGGCCCTTTTCTTTTAGACGGATAATAAGAAGCTCATGACATACCGAGTCAAAGGCTGCCGCAATGTCCAAAAAGATGAGTACGAATCCATTCCGGATGTTGTCAATGCCGGAGTTTGGGTTATTGAGGAGGGTGGTGAGGAGAGTCTCGACACCATGTGATTCTCTGAAGCCATGTTGGCATGTATCCAACGGAGCTGCAGAGTCAATGTGGTCTTGACTGCTGCCTCGGACCCGACCATGACCTGGTTGTCTGCGGTCCGTGTGGCAAGAAGTCCTCAAAGGTGTTGAGCAGGCAGCACCAGCGCAAGACTATTTTCTCTGAGTCTGGATCCATCTGGGCCAGGACCTTGTCAGAAGCCTCGACGTCTCGGGATTCTGAACCCGAGCACCATTGGGGGTCTTCTGAGCGGGGGTCTCCCACCCGGGAGCACCGTAAAAAGAAGAAACCCGCGAGGGCTGCGTCTCTGGAAGACTCCAATCAGCCGGGGTCCTCGGGTACCAGGTCGCGGAGTGCCGAATGCCGCCCCGGGTTCGCCGAGTCGGAGAGGCCTGCCAAAATACCTCATACGGAGCCGGAGGCGTCGGACAAGGGTAACGCCTGTTGTCCTCATGGACTCTCCTCCGGGAGAACTGGTGTCGGTCCCGGCTTCGGGAACCGAGCAGGTGGCTGTGGAGCTTTCCGAGCTGGGTCTCAGGTTGGCAGCCTTGGAGAGCAGTGTGTGCCTTCATGGACCAGCAACTGGCGCTGATAGCCGGTCTCACCCGTGCATCCACCCCGACCACTGGGACCTCGACGTCTAAGTCGACCCCAGAGCCAGAGCCGATCCTCATGTCCATGCGAGCTCGAGTCGATCCTCGGCCAAGGTCTCCCTCGACATCCCGTTTGGGACCGAGGTCGTCATCGCCGGGGCCATCGGCGTCGGGACAGACACGCTCAAAGCCCTCGAGGCCGGAGCCCATTGAGTCCTCCTCCGAGGATTCAGCTTGGGAGACGGAGGAGGAAGACTCGCCAGATACCGACCGAACCCGGTACGTCCCATCGGACTCATCAGGTTCAGAACCTCTGAGACAGTCACCCCCAGAGGACACCAGCTTCTAGGACTTTGTTAGGGATATGGCCAAAGCTTTGGCTTTCCCTGCAGATGCCGAGGAGGACCCTCAAGCCGAAGAGCTCGACGCCCTCCAATATAACTCTCATCCGAAGGAGGCCCTTACTGTACCGGTGCCTCTGATGCTGGAACGATTGATGCTGCTCATGTGGGAGTCCCTGGCCTTGACGCCGGTCCTTAGCAAACGGGTCAATTCCATTTATCGAGTCCGTAAAAGCCCCGGGTTCCAAAAGGCACAGCTGCCGCACAACTCCATGGTTGTGGAATCGGCCATGCAAAGGCTCAAGATCCAAAAGACGCACTCCTCGGTGCCTTCTGGCTGAGAGGCCCGGAACCTGGATGCCATCGGTAGAAAGTGCTTCCAGGGCTCAATGCTGTCATGCCGTGTCCAGACATACCAGCTGTACATGGCCATGTACTTAAAGAGACCTGGCAAAGGAGATTGCCGGGTTCTCTGCTGGCCTCTCCGAGGAACCCTTGCAGCGCTTCAAGGCCCTGTCCAGCAGGATCAGAGAGTGCTCAAAGTTTGTCTCGCACAGCCTACGACGGCTTCGAGGCTTCGGCCCGGGTAGCCGCATCCGTGCAAGGCGCCAGGCTTGGCTCATGTCGCCTGACCTCGAGCCATGGGTACAGGACAAGTTGGTCGATATCCCCTGGCGAGGCGATAACCTCTTCGGCAAACCCATGACTGAAAAGGCTGCTGAACTCGAGTCCGAGTACTTGACCCGGACAAAGCTGTCGAAGAAGACATCTGCTCCTTCTCACAGGAAGAAGGCCTCAGGGAAAAAGCCCTTTTACCCGAGAAAGGGACAGGCTTACAGAAACTACCCCACTTACCAGGCCTCCCCAGATCCTAAGCAGGGTCAGCAGGCCAGGGGATGGGGGAATGGCCCTCGTAAGCCTCAAACCCCCAAGCCTCCAGCTCCTGCTCCTGCCCAACAGGGAGGGGTTTTTTGACTCCCACTGAATAGAAACATAGAAACATGATGACAGAAAGACCACATGACCTATCTAGTCTGTCCTTCCATATCAACAACTACAACAGTCCACTTTTTACCTTTAGAGATCCTCTGTGTTGGTCCCATGCTTTTTTGAATTCAGTTACTCTCCTCATTTCTACCACCTCCACTGGGAGACTATTCCACGGATCCACTACTCTTTCCGTAAAGAAATATTTCCGCATATCACTCCTGAATCTATCGCCCTTCACCCTCATCCCATGTCCCCTCGTAGCAGAACTTGCTTTCAATTGAAAGAGGCTCTCTCCCTGAACATTTATGCCACGGAGGTATTTAAACATCTCAATCATATCACCTCTATCCCGCCTTTCCTCTAAGGTGTACATATTAAGATCCTTAAGTCTGTCCTCATATGCTTTATACTGAAGCCCACTAATCATTTTAGTAGCCATCCTCTGCACCGACTCCATCCTGTTCACATCCTTTTGAAGGTGCGGTCTCCAGAATTGCACACCATACTCCAAATGAGGTCGCACCAAAGACTTATACAGAGGCATTATCACCTCCTTTTTTCTGCTAGCCATTCCTCTCCGTATGCACCCAAGCATCCTTCTAGCTTTTGCCGTCGCCTTTTCTACCTGTTTAGCTACTTTAAGATCATCAGACACAACCACACCTAGGTCCCGCTCTTCTTTAGTGGACAAAAGTACTTCACCTCCTATACTGTATTGCTCCCTTGGATTGCTGCAGCCCAAATGCATGACCTTACATTTCTTAACATTAAATCCCAGCTGCCAAATTCTAGACCATACTTCAAGCATAGCTAGATCCCTCCTCATGTTATCTACACCTTCCTGGGTGTCTACTCTATTGCAGATTTTGGTATCATCTGCAAAGAGGCAAAACTTACCCGACAGCTCTTCCGCTATATCACTACTGTTTGTATTTTTACTTTATTTTAGTTAATCTGTGCGTTAAAACAATGGCCTTGTGGCCTTTTATTATTGTATGTATGGTTACTCTAGTTAAATGTGTTTTAATACGCTGGCCCTCTGTTTGGTTGTTCCTTTTTGTCGTCTATTTGTCTATGCTTTTATACTTTGCTTTTCTGTTTTACTTTGGTGTTCTTTTCCTTGTCTTTGCATGGCTTACTTTTTATTGTACACCGCTTTATGTTTTGCGACGGAAAGCGGTTTATCAAATTTTAATAAAGATAAAGAATAAAGATAAAGATTCAAGAGTGATATGCGGAAATATTTCTTTACGGAAAGAGTAGTGGATCCATGGAATAGTCTCCCAGTGGAGGTGGTAGAGATGAGGACAGTAACTGAATTCAAAAAAGCATGGGACCAACACAGAGGATCTCTAAAGGTAAAAGGTGGACTGTTGTAGTTGTTGTTATGGAAGGACAGACTAGATAGGCCATGTGGTCTTTTTCTGTCATCATGTTTCTATGTAACAAAGATGTTAAAAAGAATCGGACCAAGGACAGATCCCTGGGGCACACCACTGGTAACATCCTTCTCCTCAGAGTGAGCTCCATTTACTTTGTACTCTTTGTCGCCTCCCACCCAACCAAGTTCTAACCCAAGCAGTAACTTTAGGGTCCATCCCTAGGGTGCTCAGTTTGTTTATAAGTCGCCTGTGAGGAACAGTGTCAAAGGCTTTACTGAAATCTAAATACACCACATCTAGAGCTCTCCCTCGGTCCAACTCCCTGGTCACCCAGTCAAAGAAATCAATCAGATTTGTCTGACAAGACCTGCCTCTGGTGAATCCATGCTGCCTCGGATCCTGCAATCCGCTGGACTCCAGAAACCTCACTATTTTCTCTTTCAGCAGCGTTTCCAATAATTTACTCACCACCGAAGTTAAACTAAGCGGCCTGTAGTTTTCAACCACATCCTTACTTCCGCTTTTGTGTAAAGGCACCACATGAGCCTCTCTCCGGTCCTTTGGCACCACTCCTGACTCCAACGAGACATTGAAAAGGTCAGTCAGTGGAGTTGCTAGAACGTCCCCAAGTTCCCTCAGTATTCTAGGGTGTATCCCATCCGGTCCCATCGCTTTGTCTACTTTAAGTTGAGCTAGTTTCTCACGAACACAGTCTTCTGAAAATTGTTCAAGATGTCCCTGGCTTCTGTTCCTATTTGTGGGTGTTTTCTGATGTCCTGCTCCTGGTTCTTCATCTGTGAACACAGAACAAAAATATTTGTTAAGCAATTCCGCTTTATCCTTATCAGCTTGTACATATTCCCCCCCCCTGTACCCTTGAGTCTGACAATACCACTTTTGCCCTTCCTTTTCTCACTAATATATCTGAAAAATGTCTTATCCCCCCATTTTATTGCATTGGCTATTTCCTCCTCCTTTTAAATCTTTGCCTTCTTGACTACTTTGCTAGCTTCTCTAAGTTTTTCCAAATACAGATGCCTGTCTTCCTCTCTTTGTGATCTCTTGTATTTCATGAAGGCCTCCCTCTTTTTCTTCACTTTTTCAGCTACTTCCTTCGAAAACCATAGCGGTCTCCTTTTCCTTTTGCCTTTATTTACCATTTTAACAAAAAGGTTGGTTGCCCTTAAAAGATCCCCTTTCAGTTTTGCCCACTGTTTTTCTACATCCCCCAGCTGTTCCCATCCCACTAACGACTCCCTGAGGTATTGGCCCATCTTCGCAAAGTTAGTCTTCCTAAAGTCTAAGATCCTCACCTTGGAATGGATTCTAACAGCCCTAGTCCTAATACTGAACCACACCATCTGGTGATCACTGGATGCAAAATGATCTCCCACTACAACATCAGAAACACTTTCACCTTTGGTAAGCACCAAGTCCAGTATGGCCCTTTCTCGTGTGGGGTCTGTTACCAATTGCCTGAATAGTTCTCCCTGTAGAGAATCCAGGATCTCCTTACTTCTAGATGATACTGCAGCAGGAATGTGCCAATCAACATCTGGCATATTGAAATCTCCTATCAGTAGCACTTCCCCTTTCCTAGCAATGCTGCGTATGTCTTCAATTAACTCTGTCCACCTCTTCCTCTTGTGAGGGAGGTCTGTATATCACACCAATGCAAATAGATTTCTCTTTCCCTCTTTCTAGTTTAACCCACAATGCCTCCTCTCTCCCTTTTACGCTCTGTAATTCCAAAGCTTTAATAGTAGTTTTTACATATAGTGCCACTCCTCCTCCCCTTCTTCCTACCCTGTCCTTTCTGAATAAAGTATAGCCAGGTATAGTTACATCCCAGTCATGGTTTTCTGTGAACCATGTTTCTGTAACTGCCACTAAATCCAAGTCAGCCACTCCCACCAAAGCTTCAACATCAGGGATCTTATTTCCCATGCTACGGGCATTTATACACACTGCTTTCCATATGTTACCCCTGTTACCCATTTCCATAAAGGTATTTAATGTATCACCTACCTGGGGGCTTTCACTTACCTGGGTGCTTTCCTCACCTATCCCCAACGAATCTAGTTTAAAGCCCTCTTCAGTAGATTAGCCAGTCTACTATCGAAGATGTGTTGACCTTTCTTGGACAGATGGATGCCATCTCTGCTCTGCAACCCTTGGAACAGCATCCCATGGTCTAGGAAACCAAAACGCTCTCGATGACACCATCCACGCAGCCATGCATTCATCTCCAGGATGCGAGCCTCTCTTCCTTGGCCTTTACCCTCCTCTCCCACCAGTGGTTTGGCCCTGCACAGGAGGTCAGCTGTCCCTGTACGCCCACAGGTGACCAGCCATTACATCTGATACTTGGGTTCTAAGAATAGTCCAAGACGGCTATTTTCTCCATTTCAGCCAAGTACCTACCTCCTATTTCCCAGGAGAGCGTCTCAGACCCCTCTTGCACAAGAACCTCTTCTTGCAGGAGTTAGCTGGTCTTCTCAGGGATCAGGCGGTGGAATCGGTGCCCCACCACCTGCAGGGGAAAAGCTTTTACTCCAGGTATTTCCTGATACCGAAAAGACAAGGAGGCCTTCGCACCATCCTGGACCTGCGAAATCTCAGCAAGTTCTTGGTGAGGGAAAAGTTCAAGATGCTTTCACTTGGGATACTTCTGCCTTACTTCCAGCAGGGAGACTGGCTATGCTCCTTGGACCTAAAGGATGCTTATACACACATCCTCATACATCCAGACCACAGACAATACCTCAGGTTTGTGGTCGGAGGAATCCACTTCCGATACAAAGTGCTTCCCTTTGGTCTAGCTTCCGCTCCAAGGGTTTTCACAAAGTGCGTAGCTGTAGTAGCGGCCTTCCTCAGAAACTAGGGGATCTTTGTGTTCCATTACCTAGACGACTGGCTCATAAGAGTCCAGTCAGCCCAGGAGGTGCACCACGCCACAGCTCGCACAATCGCTCTGCTTCAGCATCTGGGGTTCGTCATCAATCATGCAAAGTCCTCTTTGCTCCCCACCCAGAACTTGAAATTCATAGGGGCAAGGCTAGACACCCTGCAGGCCAGGGCCTACTTACCACTGGACAGGGCAGATCGCCTGCTGTCTGAGGTGAGCATGGTGAGTCACATACCCCATGTGTCAGCACGGAGGTTCTTAAGCCTGCTCGGCCACATGGCCTCCATGGTTCATGCACTCCTCTCGCACACATGCGGACAGCTCAGTGGGCCTTGCGGGACCAGTGGTCACAGGCCACAGGACGCCTGTCCAACAGAGTGGCAGTATCCAAACCCCTGGTGCAGTCCCTGCAGTGGTAGTCACAATCAGGGAACCTCCTGCGGGGGGAGGGGGGGGTACCGTTCCAGCTTCCCGTGCATACAAGGGTGCTGACCACGGATGCCTCCTTGATGGGCTGGGGGAGCCCATTGTCAGGGCTCTTGCACTCAAGGTCAGTGGACTCCTCAGGAGGCCACACTCCAGATCAACCTGTTGGAACTCCGGGCCATTCGCTTAGCTCTAAAAGCCTTTGCTCCTGTCCTCTCCAACCAGTCTGTCCGAATACAGACAGACAACCAGGTGGCTATGTTCTATGTGAACAAACAGGGCGGCACAGGATCGCGGATCCTTTGCCAGGAGTCTCTGGACCTCTGTTCCTTCGCAGTTCAACACAACATGTCTCGCCATGCAGTTTACCTACCGGGCCAGGAGAACTGCCTGGCAGACAGACTAAGCAGAGTTCTTCAACCCCACGAATGGCAACTGAACAGGACGTCGCCCAAGGGATTTTCAACCACTGGGGTCTCCCATCCATGGATCTCTTTGCCAGTCCACAGAATCATCAATTGCCCCAGTTTTGCTCCAGACAGCTGCACCCCCTCAAGGTAGCGGCCGATGCGTTTCTTCTCCCTTGGTTGAGGAGCCTCCTGTATGCTTTTCCGCCTACGCCTCTGGTAGCACGGACTCTCTTCAAGATTCGCAGGGACAAGGCCTGGGTGATCCTGGTAGTGCCCAGATGGCCAAGACAGCCTTGGTTCCCACTTCTTCTTCAATTGGCGGTGGAAACCCCTCTCTCCTTGGGGGTGCAGCCCGACCTCCTAACCCAGGAGCAGGGTTCCCTCGTGCACCCCAATCCCAGATCCCTCAATTTGATGGCCTGGCTGCTGAGAGGGTAGGCCTTGCACCTCTTCTCCTACCCGAAGGTGTAGAAGAAGTGTTGTTGACCTCCAGGAGGCCATCCACCAGAAAATCCTACGCTTGTAAATGGCGCAGGTTCCAAGTGTGGTGTCACCAGCATACTGTGGAATCCTTCTCATCTCAGGTTCCCAAAGTGTTACAGTACCTGCTTCATCTCTTTGAGCTGGTACTCAAGTCTAACTCAGTCAGGGTCCACCTGAGTGCCCTGTTGGCTAACCATGTCCCGATAGACAGTCAGCCTCTCTCGGCTCACCTCTTGGTAGCCAGGTTTCTCAGGGGCTTGCTTCTGCTAAAACCTCCAATCCGCTGGAGTGGGATCTTAACGTGGTCTTGCAGCAACTTACTCACCCTCCTTTCGAACCGATGTCCACTTGCCATCTGCGCTTCCTCTCCTGGAAGGTGCTTTTCCTGGTAGCGCTCACGTCGGTTAGGCGTGTGAGTGTGCTGCAGGCCTGACACTGTAGTGTCAGGCCGTACACATGGTTTTACAAGAACAGGGTAGTGCTCCACACAACACCCCAAGTTCCTCCCAAAAGTGGTTTCCTCGTTTCACCTCAACCAAGAGGTGGTTCTTCCAACCTTCTTTTCCAGGCCACATTCCAACAAGGCAGAAGCGGTTCTGCATACCCTGGATTGTAAGAGGGCGCTCGCCTTCTACCTGGAGCGTACGCGGGGACATCGGAGAGCTTTTCAGCTCTTAGTCTCTTATGACCCTAGTAAACTAGGTCTACCGGTCTCCAAGTGCACGTTATCCACCTGGGTGGCAGACTGCATCGCCTGGGCGTACAGGGCAGCTGACCTTCAGCTGCAGGGTCGTATCACAGCCCACTCTGTCAGGGCTAAGGCCGCATCAGTAGCTAATCACCGCTCTGTTCCGTTGGCAGACATCTGCTGGGCCGCAACTTGGTCTTCAAGCCAGACTTTTGCAGTCCATTACTGCCTGGAGAGGGAATCCTGACGGGACAGCGTTTTCAGTCAGGCGGTACTCCGGAATCTATTCGAGATTTAGGCAACTCTGACCCTCCGGCCCTCTGGTGTGAGGCTACCGTGGGGGCTGTATTCTCGGAGAAAGTTCTCTCGCTGCTGTTGCGGCTCGCCTAGAGGGGGCCTTTTTTCGGCTATAGGTTCTCGGTAGCCTGTAGCTAGGGAGTCCCATATGTGAGGACTTCCTGCTTGTTCCTGGAGAAAGCATAGTTACTCACCTGTAACAGGTATTCTCCAGGGACAGCAGGAATCAGTCCTCACGACCCTCCCTCCTCCCCTGGAGTTGCAGTCCTATTATTGATTTTACTCTCTTTGCTGTATTTTTAGCTATGTTATCTGACTGAGCAAGATGGCACCCTTGGGCGGGAAGGGGACCGCGCATGCATGAGGCATTCCCAAAGGCTTTCTTTGAAAGCTGGGAAAAATGCTCCGCACGAGGGCTCCATCGGCGCCGACGTCACCCATATGTGAGGACTGATTCCTGCTGTCCCTGGAGAACACCTGTTACAGGTGAGTAACTACACTTTCTAAGCTGTTTTACCTGTGCATGTGCCTTCCTTGTGGCTGCACATGTGTAAAGGCTGTGCCATCGCAGGCATGCGCAAGGCTGCATGTGTAAAGCTACACAGGCGGAATTATACATACAGTTATACATGTATAAGGCTGATCATATGAGCAGTGCTGCCAACTTAAATGTATAAGGGAAACTTGCTCCGCGGCAGTCGAAAAACATATGTCATCCTCTAAGACACTGACTTGTGTGAAGCACTGAGCTGGTCCCATGGATCCCCTTTGCAAGTGCTGGTCGGAGGACCTGGCAGAGTGGTTTGGGAAAGATTCCATCATCCCAGCCAATAAAGGACCTCCTCATAGTCTGGATTTGGAGTGGGGGAGATATTTTTGTGATCTTAGATTTGTCCTCACACAGTACTGGACGATTTCCCCCCCCCCCTCCCCCCTTTGCTACCCAGGCAAGACTGATGGGTAAAAAACCGTTGTTAGGTGTGGGGAGTGGACAGTGGCTTGGTGTCTGTGGTTCAGGACCCTTTTAATCAGAATTCTTCTCCTTTTTTCAGGAAGCATGGCCCTTCTGGCAGGGCAGTGGAAATCTGGCTGGGATTTTCCCCGGTCTTTGAAGTCCTCAGTACAGCCAGGGTCATGCTCCTCGGTGAAGAGTAGTCTGGTTCCGGCCTCAACTGCATCACAGAAATGCCCCTCTCAATGGGAGGCATGATGTGACTTGTCTTTCCCTTTCTTGGGGACCCCAATTTAGATGCCAGCTTGGGAGAGGAGTCATATCATGAGGACTATGAGATCTCTTTGCTGGAAGAAGAGCAGGTCCCTTATTGTCTGCCTATTCAGGAAGGATTTATTATTTATTTATTTATTACATCATACTTTTATACCGCCCATCCAGAATGCTTCAGCAGTTTACAGTCAAATAAAATAACATACAATGTACATTCCTGACATTAAAATTACAAGGATGAATTGGCAACCTTGATTGCTCAGGGGCCTCCTCCCTGCAGCTGTTTGATGTCCCCAACGAAGGCAAGGAGCCACAGGGTCACCCCCATCTTGCAGGGAGTTTGTAAACCTTCCATGGACCTTTCCATTCCCAAAGTCCTTAAGAGCACGGTGTTTGTGGAATGGGACTTGCTGGACTTCCCATTGAAGTGCATCCTCCTGCAGAAGGGTTTAGATAAGTGGATGTGCAGGTACCTGCCATCACCAGGTGTACTTCACACCAGTAAAGGGTGGAGCTGCCCTCAGGGATCAGTTGGATCACAGAGTGAAGGCACTTCTTAGGACAGGTTTCAGACTCTTTCCTTATCTCCTGGGCAGCGATTTGTGGAGGCTTGATAGCACGGACTTTGTTCCAGTGGTTGCAGTTGCTCTGAGAGCATGACACGTTGGCTCAGCTAGTCAGCAGCAGATTTTTTGGCTAGTACTATGTATGATCTTGTCTGTTTGACTGAAAAGGACATTGTGGTTGCCACACTGTGTGATGGTGGCTTTGGCTTCATCACTGTGCAACTAGACATGGTTTTTAAGTCCCATTTGTCCAAGCTCTCCTTTAAGAGAAAGCTCCTGTTTGGCAAAGACCTTAAGAAGCTTTGAAGGATTTGGTGGAGTTCAAGCCTTAGCATCTTCTGGAAGATAGGCCCAAAGGCTCCTGAAGATAAGTACCCTTTGCCTCCTCCTCCTCTTCATGTTTTCCTCACCCCCAGTTCTTGGAGTCACGAGACTCCCCAGAGTACTGGCCAGGGAGGCCCTCATTGGCCTTTTCCAATTGTAGAGCCCTGCCTCAGCCCTTTTCATGGGGCCTGCAAGCTCAGTGCTTCCTCCTCCTCGAGGGTCAACCCTTCCTAGCCAGCACAATGACAAGAAGGGGGCCCATTTTGAGGTGCCTGCAGAGAGTGGCCATCTGTCTTTTACACTGGGAATGGGCCCAGTTCACCACTAATCACTGGGTGTTTGATGTTATTCTGCATGGTTATATCTTTGAGCACAGGGAGCCTATTTTAGATGCCTTCATGCTCTTTCCATGCAGTTCCAAGACCAAGAAGGCCACAGTCCAGTCCCTGCTGGAGAGGCTTGTGCGACTCCAGACCACTGTGCCCATACCCCCTGCCCAAAGAGGCAGCGGGAGATACTCCATCTACTTCATTGTGTCAAAGAAGGATGGGACCTTCAGACTGATCCTCAATCTGAAGGGCATTAATGCCTCCCTGGAGATCTTTTGCTTCTGGATAGTAATGCTGAGATCAGTCATTCAAGCTTTTTGGGGTGAGGAATGGCTCACATCCCTGGACCTGGCAGAAGCTTACTTATCACATTTCCATTTGGGAGAATCAGCAGCAGTTTCTGCGCTTTGCCGTTCTCAACGCTCACTTTCAATTCTGTGCCCTACACTTTGGCCTCGCCATAGTCCTGAGAACCAATTCCAAGATCGTGGTGGTCGTGGCTGTGGCACAAAGGCATTCATGTGCATTTATATCTCAACAATTGACTTATTTGACCCAAATTTCATTCAGAAGCAGTCAGGGTAATGGCCAGAGTGGTCCAGTTACTAGAGCACTTTGACTGGGCAGTAGATGACAGCGAGAGTCATCTGGGACTCTCTATATCTTTGGATTATCTTTGAGCCCTTTTCGACACCTGCACTGGCAAAACCTTTCTGATCCTCAAGAGAACAATCAAGTTTCTGGTACAGCTGACAGCCCTCCAGCAGCAGCAGCAGTGGGCTCCCATGGCTTGGAGCTATATTCTTCTTTTTTTTATTTTTTTTTATTTTATGTTTAATAAATTTACATTACAAAACCCCCCCAAAAAACAAGTAACCACTTGTAGAGAAAAGTCTTACATGGGACATAAATTAAACATGTAACTCACAATAAGGAAACTATTCTCCCCAATAAAGATACAAGTCCACAACTGAGGGAGACCACACACAAGATGACAAAATATTTGATCTTAAAACATAAAGGAAAAGAGACAAATGAATGCTAAGAGCAGCAAGTTAACCAACAAATACAGGTACTAAGTTATTCTCCTTGAGTAGTGTAAGGCACGCTGAGCTAACACAAAGGTAGTTAACTGAGTACGATCAATAAACACATATCTCACTGATCTATATCTTACAATACATTTACAGGGATATTTTAGGAAGTACAAAGTTCCTAACTGCAACACAGCAGGTCGGAGTAGCAAAAAATCCCTTCTGCGCCGCTGTGTCTCACGTGAGATGTCCGGATACATGCTAACCTTACAAGAAAGAAACAATTCATTCTTATGTTGAAAACAATTTCAAGAGCCTGTATCTGTCCCCAGAAAGGGCAAAGGTCACCAGGAAAGTCGCAGGAACGGCATTAACAGAATCAGAAGACTGTAAAACAGCCGATATATCCAAAACATCCATCGAAACCCCCTGAACGTGCGACAACTCCTAGCAAACCCATCCCATAAGCAAATAATACATTTTGGACACAGGAGGGATTGCCTCCGGTGAGACCTTTAAAATCTCTACCAAATACCTTTTAAACATATCACAAGGTAATATTAAAGACACTTTAGGAAAATGTATAATAGTAAATTAGACTGTCTCCCTACATTTTCTAAAGTCTCAACTTTACTACGAAGAAGAGAATTGTCCTTAACCAGTACTTCCTCAGACCTAGAAATCTTCTCCAAATGCTCTTCATACTTGGGAGTCGGTCTTTTTAGCTCTTGAATTCCTTCCTCTGCCTTAACAACCCTCTAGTCCAAAGAGGAAACTTTAGATGAATGACCATCAATTGTTGGGGCCAAGACAGTTCCCAAATCAGAAATAACCTGCCAAATTATTTCAAAGGAAAAAGTATCAGGGCGCCTCAATGAGAGAGAAGGCTGCAGAGAAACTGCTTCCATCTGACCTGCTGAAGCACCGGAGCCTCGAACCTCCACCTCCAAAAGTGAAGAATCCACCGCCAAAGCTGAACTCAACACCGCCAGGTTCTGCTTCCTTCTCTCCACCGACGCTGCCTCCACTTCCGTATGGTGATTCAATGCAGCATCCACCACCGCAGAACGGCCCCCCCTCAAGGCGCTGAGACGCAGACGCTGTCCTTACTCATTGCAAACACCTGGGCTGAGCCCGCAGGGAATGCTGATGGCTGGGCAGGGGGAACCCGCAACTCTGGGCTAAAAGATATCCAGACCAGGGCTCCATGCCGCAGGTCCCGACCCCAAAGGCTGCTCTCCGGAGCCTATTTGCTGCATATCTGGGCGAAGCAGGTAAGGCAGAATAGTAGAAACGGCACGGGCAAGGGGAAGAGCTGGGCTGTGAAGGGACTTTAGCTCGCGCTATTCTCTTGTGTTTCCCAATCAGAGCTTTGCTGTCTAGCAAGCATCCGCCTTCTTGGATCTCCTCCTGTCTCCTCTGGAGCTATCTTTAACTCCTGGGTTTGATGGTGGCCCTTGGACGTGGGCACATGTGAGGCTGCTCCAAAGGGGCATTACTGTCACGTTGGTCACCTCACTCACAGCACTTTGCAATCAGGCTTACCCTTCCCCGCTGCTAGCCTGGGACATTCATTGTTAGGGTCAGTTGGTTCATTGTCACTGGAGCAGCCATGAGATAGCATGGCCCATCAATGGTCTCGAGGCATGAGCTATTCACTTAGCCCTCTGGTGCTTTTGCTACTTGGTCAGGGGCTGAGTGGTCCAAGTCTTCTCAGACCATGGTACAGTGGTGGCGTATGTCAACAAACTGGGTGGCCCTAGAAATGGCCCTTTTGTTTAAGTGGACAGAGCAGAATATTCAGATGCTTTCAGCTCAATACATTGCAAGTGTACATTGTATAAGTGGATTTTCTCAGTTGCAACACCCGCAATCCTGGGGAATAGGAATTGGCCCCCTAAGCGTTCTAGTGGATCCCAGACCTGTGGGGCCATCCCTGGATGGATTTAATGGTGACCAGTGCCAGTGCCGATGTGTAAAGATTCTGCAGTCACTGCAAGGAGATCGGTTTCAAGGGCATCGATGCCCTGGGTTCAGTCTTGGCCTCTAAAGCCACTTTTATACATGTTTCCACATAGCCTCTTACAGAGCGGGTGATTTGCTGCATAGAACATCACACAGGCCTAGTAATTCTAATGGAACTGGATTGGTCACAGAGGACCTGATGTGATGCAACTCTTGGAAGGCACGCTGCCCCTGCCCTTCCTGCAAGACTGGGGCCTGTTTGATGATCCGGCTCCCTTCTTGCTTATGGCTTTGCCCTTGAGAGGCAGCACTTAATGCATAAGGGCTATACATAGGCTTTTTTTTCACTCTTTTGAAGGTGAAGTGTGGTTCCACCTGCCTATCCTATATGCAGATCTGGTCTTTTTTTGAGGACTGATGTCGTGAGTGCCACTTGGAGCCCCATTCCCCCAAAAGGCAGATTTACCTTCCTCGCTGCCCTTCCTTCAAGACTGTTTTGGTAAGGCTATCCCTCAGTTTCTTGAAAATTCAGGTTGTGGTCTTATGTTTTTGGGGGCCAGTTACTCCATAGCTTCATACCTAGATGTTGCCCACTTCATTTGTGAGGTGCAGCACTTGCATCCTCCTCTGTAGCCAGTTGTTCTCTGTGGTATTAGATCCTTGTTCTTCAGGATCTGCTGGCTCCCTTTGAGCCGTTGAAATGGGCTATGCTTAAGGATCTGTTCATCAAGACCATCTTTTTGGTTGCAATCTGCTTGGTGCATCGCATTTCGGATTTGCAGGCACTTTCATGTAGAGACCCTTGTCTGTCCTCAGAAGAGGCTGTTTCCATCCAACTAGTTCCTCCTTTCTTGCTTAAAGTAGTGTCTGCTTTTCATGTCTGTCAGGTGGATGTCTTCCATCCTTTTCAGTGGAACATGTAAAGGGAAGCACAAGGGCCTATACTGTACATGAAAGACATCCGCAGAATGCTCCTCAGATACTTGAAGATTACTTATTCATTCCAAAGGTTGGATAGGCTATTTGTGCTTTTCATGGGACCGCACAAGGGTGAAGTGGTCTCTGAGGCTAACTTGGCTCATTAGATAAAGGAGGCAGTGTCCTCTGTGTATTTTTTGTACAATCGATCTGTTCTGAAGGGATTGCTGGTGCATTCCACTCAGTCACAGGCCTCGTCCTGGGCGGAATGCAGTTCTGTTACTCCCGTTGACATTTGTAGGGCTGCAACTTGGTCCTCCCTTTCTACCTTTGTCAAGCATTACCCTTTAGATATCCACACCAGGGCACACGTGATTTTGGTGCAGAGATTTTAAAGGCAGCCATATTTTTTTCCCAACTGGTGGAGTCTTAGCTTTGGCACATCCTGCTTCTCTGGACTGATCTAGCAGAATGATCTGGAAGGTAAATTTTTTTTATCTCCATATCATTCTGCTAGCCCAGTCCAGACAGGTGGTTGTGTTTCCCTGCCAACAGATTGATGAAGACACAGAATCAATGAAAAGCCCAGGTTTCAATGGCATCACGCCCATGCCTCTATTCGTCTCAGTCACCAGAGGTCCCTGCAGTATTTTTGTCACCAGAAATGCGAGGAAGACATTGATCAAACACTAGTGACAGACCACTTTGAGGGTGACTCTCTCACTTGAGTGCGGCAGGGAGGCTCCACTAGACTAGTCTTTTTGGTAGCCATAGGAGGAGGGAAAATTGGTTCAGCTCCACACTCTTATCCTGGAGAACAGTCTGTTGAGCAGTCAGAAAATTGGAAGGATGGAAGAATTCAGCAGCCTCACACAACTTCAACGCCCCCTCTCTCCTCCTCTGTCCCCCCTAATCTCTCCTGAAGATTGCAGAAGACTCTCAGGGGAATCTGCTTACCAGTCACCTTAAACATAGTTCTGCCAAGCCAGAGAAACAGTTTTGGAAGACTAGAGCTGAGCCCGGCACAGAGCCTCTGCCTGGGTCTCGCGGTGAGTACCAAGGCATGATGTCATCATTGTCCTTGTTGGGGGCTCCTAATTCCGTCTGTGTGGGATGCAATTCGGGGTGGACTGCTGGCAACTGTTGGTGCTGTGTGGGGGTTTATTCTGCATGCTCTAGTAGTTTTTTTAATATTATGCGCCTGGCAGTCACACAGACCTTGCACACGTTTTGCCCAAGCAGCTCCAATGCATGTTCCTACCCTAGCTCCTGTAATGTGTGTTTAATAAAAGCGCAGTTAACATGCACCTTTTGGGCCACCGCAGCCTTAGCACCTGCTGTTGTGATACTTGCCTTAACTCTCTCTGTCTTCTTCCAGGAAACATTGTTTGGCCTGTGGCAAGTGAGGTACCTCATCTCCAGTTTCTGGACTCTGTCCTTCTGGCATGGCTGCTTCTGAATCATCCATGGAGGGCCTACTCCCCTTCCTTCATCCAGGGTTTGCCGTTACTCTGACTTTTCCTGCCTCGGGGCAGGACGTGGTGGATGGCGCTACGAGTAAAGATATTCAGCCAGCTGGAGGCTTAAGCGACCATGCTGTGGGCCTCTCCCTGTCTTCTAGGGGATTGACCATGACTGTGCTTCCTAGTATTGGGGGTCGTTTCCACGAGGAGAGCCTCCAGAGTCCTCCCCAGGATTCTTTTTCTTTTACAGCAGGCCTGGTCATTCTGACTTGGAAATTCAGAACCTGAGGCCTCTGGTTTCCCCCAAGTACAGTCTCTGGATAGGCAGGCTGAGAATGGAAGTCCTGTTCGATTGATGGCTAAGTGTCCCCAGCAAAGGACGCCCCCTGGAGATAGGAATCAGCTGGGATCTGTCTGAGATTTTTGATGTGGATGAAGTAGTACTCCTGCCTTCAGAGGATTGTGAGGAGGCCGATGTTATCCGCCTGTTCCGGGAATAGGATCTGGAGCCATTGATCCCAGGGTTTTATCCATCGTGAGGTTGGTGGATGCTTCAGACATGAAGCAGGAACCAAAGAAGGATCCACTCCTTCAAGGGGTGTGGAAATCCATTACTGTCTCCTGTTCCCGGAGGTGCTCAAGGACCTGTTCAGGTTGGAATGGTATTCCCCCAACTCCCCGCCTAAGGGCTTAGGGTGTAAGAAGATGCATGCTCTTCCAGAGAGGCAGTGCATTGTGTGATTTGATATTTCCAAGGTGGATGCACAGGTCACAGCAGTTACCACACGGACCACCATTCCTGTGGAAGGTAGATTGACCTTGAAAGATATTCTGGACTGAAAGGTGGTTCTCCAGTATTTATTTATTTATTTATTTAACAGTATTTCTAAACCGCCTTATCATAATAATCAAGGTGGTATCACAGCAAACAGTCTGGTAGTGTGAGTGTGTTATACATGCAGTGAGGGTGAAAATTTAGTTGGGTGCGTGTTGTCTTGTGTGCTAGATTGGTTTGAGCTATGTACAAAGTGGGCTATATACAGTGGTGCTAAAAACATTTTATATACATACAGTGTTAGGCGGTAACGTGTGCTGCTATACAGTCACTTAGGTTATGTGATGTGTCCATAGTGTTCTATGAACAGCATGGTTTTCAGCTGTTTTCTAAAGTCCTTGAGGTCTGTAGTTGCCCTCAAATCGTCCGGTAGTTTGTTCCATATTGTTGGAGCAGCCATGGAGGGTGCTCTGTCCGTTGTGTCCTTGCGTGTGTGTTTGTATTCACTTGGGGTGCTGACTCGGTTGTGTGTTTGTTTTCTTCTAGGACGTGTGCTGGTGTCTGGTTGTATGAGGGTGTGCAGGCTGTTGGCTGATGTGTGCTGTTTTATCTTAAATAGGTTTATGATAGTTTTGTATCTTATGCGTGCACCGATCGGAAGCCAGTGTAAGTCTTTTAAGGTAGGTGTGATGTGCTCCTGTCTTGCAGTTCCGGATATGATTCGTGCTGCGGTGTTTTGTGCCAGTTGGAGTGGTTTGATGGCTTGTTTCGGTAGTCCAAGGTATTTCGGATTGCAGAAGTCCAGTAGTGGGGTTATCAGTGCTTGACAGACGGTACGGAAGTGTTCTGGGGCGAGGAGTGGTTTCAGCCTCCTGATGATTCGCATCTTGTAGTAGGCTTTTTGTATTGTTTTGTCTATGTGTGGCTTGAGATTGAGTTTATTGTCCAGCGTAACCCCGAGGTATCTCACTTCTGACCTTATTGGTATAGTAGTGTTTTGTATCTTTAAATTTGGTGGGTGTATGAAGCTTTGGTTCCGAGTGATGATTAGAGCTTCAGTCTTGTTGTAGTTTATTGCGAGGTTGTTGTCTTGACACCAACTGGTCATTTGTGTAAGGCAGTCTGTTATCTTAGAGAAGTCCGGGTTGTCGATTGATATTCGGGTGTATATCATGATGTCGTCCGCATAGATTGTGTATTGAATGTTGTTCTCTTTCATGATGTTGCATATTGGTTGGATGTAGATGTTAAATAGGAGTGCTGAGAGCGCAGATCCTTGAGGTACTCCTTGACGGACTTTTATGGGTCGGGAGGTGATGTGTCCCACCTTGACCTGTAGCTGTCTTTCGGTTAGGTACGAGTGGAACCATTTCAGTGTGATACCGTGTATACCAGTGCTCTTTAGTCTTTCCAGGAGCGTGTTGTGGTCCACTGTGTCGAAGGCTGAGGAGATGTCGATGAAGATCATTATGATTCCATTCCTGGTGTTGTCAATTATTCTTAGGATGCTGTCGAAGAGGTAGATCAGTAGCGTTTCGACACCGTGGTTGGGTCGAAATCCGTGTTGGTTGTCGTCAAGTGTTTCGTGTTTGTCGATGTGATCCTGAAGTTGTAGTTGAACCGTTTTTTCGATGACTTTTGCGAGGAAGGGTATGCTGGAGATTGGTCGGTATGCTGCTGGATCTTTTTTGTCGAGAGTTGTTTTCTTTGTGATTGGTCTTACTGAGGCAAGTTTTAGTTGCTTTGGCATGAGTCCTTGAGTGAGTGAGTTGTGTACCATTTTATGTATGGTGGGGATGAGGCTTGATTTGGTGGCTTTGACCCATGACACTGGGCATGGGTCTGTAGGAGCGGTGCTTGTGTTGATTGTAGAGATGATGTGGGATATCTGTTCTGTTGAGGGTGAGGAGAATGTGCCCCAGGTTTTGGAGTGTACGTCCGTCCTTGTGGTCCTACTAGGCGTTGTTTGTTCTGTGGAGTGAAATTTGTCTTTGATGTGGTCGGCGAATTTCTGTTGATCAACTTGTGCTTCCCCCTCTGTTGTTTGCTCTTTTGTGAGGATTTTTACTATTTCAAAAAGCTCTCTGGGTTTGTTGATGGAAGTATTTATCATGTTTGTGTGGAATTCCCTCTTTGATTGATTGATGTGTTCATTGTATTGCTTTTGCTTCGTTAGATAAAGATGCTGGTCGGCAGTTGTTTTGTTTTTTCTCCATCTCCGTTCAATCTTCCTGAGTTCCCTCTTTTCCTGTCGTATTTTTGCTGAGTACCATGGTTTGTTTTGTCTCTTGTTGTGGTGTTGTTTCTCGGTCCCGCCATCGGATGGTTTGGCGGCGTTGGCTAAAATGCTGTTCCAGCTGGAAACTTGTTCCTCCAGGTCGTCTGTAGTAATGTTCAGGTGTTGTATTGTGTCCTGTATGAATTCGTCCTTGTCAAAACACTTGAATCGTCTTTGTGAGTGTGAGATGTTTGCTCTTTCGTTTGTCTGGTCCTCTTGTGACCGCAGCCTTGTCTCGATTAAGTAGTGGTCAGACCATTGCACTGGGGTAATGGTGGGTGGAGAAATCAGGTCTCTTGATGTTAGGTAATTGGATGCGAATATGAGGTCTGGGGATGATCCATGTCTGTGTGTTGGTGCATTGATTATTTGTGTGAATTGGAGTGAGGACATTGCTTGAAGGAAGGCCTCTGCGTCTTTGACATTGGTGGACTTTAGGTTGAAGTCTCCAATCATCAGCGCTGGTTTGTTTGTTGTTATGGCACAGGCTTCTTCGAGTGTGAAGGCCAGTTCGTCGGGTGGAGCTCTGGGTGCTCTGTATGTTAGGCAGATTGCAATGCTCTTGTTCTTGATGGTAATTGTGTTACATTGCTGTGTATCGGTGAGGCTCTGTGTCTTGAACTTTAGTTTTGTTTTCGCTATTATCAGGACTCCTCCTCCACGCTTGTGGGTGCGTGGGCAGTTGTACGCTGAGTAGTTGTTTGGTACTAGTTGGTTGAGTAGAACGTTGTCAGTCGGGTTGAGCCATGTCTCTGTGATGCATATTATGTCGGGCTGTCGCTCTTCAATGTGGTCTACAAGCATGTGTATCTTGTTGCAGACGGATCTGGCATTTATGAGCTAGATCGTTGTTGTCTTTGTTGAGGAGGTTGCTGTTACAAGTGCTTCCTTTGTGCAGGTGTGGGAGTTTGCTTTGTGTCTGTTTGGTCGCTTTGCCTGGGAGGTTCTGGGTGTCTCTTTGTATGTGTGCTGTGGTTCTAAATATGGTAATACAGTTGGTGGGTGCCATGTTATGTTTGCTTGTGGGTTGTGGTGTGTGGTTGGTGGGAGGAGTTGTGTGACGAGTAGGTAGAGTGGGAGGAAGTATGTGGCGTGCATGTTGGTTTTTTGTGATGTTCTGTTAAGGTGATGCCTGTTCTCTTAAGTCTTCGTCTGTTGGCTGTTTGGAGAGAGCTGTATCTGGTGCGATAGCCTGTCTCGTGGAGGGCGAGCCGGATCTGTGTATGGTGTCTTGGTGCGGGAGCCTGTCCCGTGGAGGGAGCCTGTCCCGTGGAGGGCGAGCCGGATCTGTGTAGGGTGTCTTGGTGCGGGAGCCTGTCCCGTGGAGGGCGAGCCAGATCTGCGTAGGGCGTCTTGATGCGGGAGCCTGTCCCGTGGAGGACGAGCCGGATCTGCGTAGGGCGTCTTGATGCGGGAGCCTGTCCCGTGGAGGGCGCCTTGGAATTTGTCCCGTGGAGGGAGCCTGTCCCGTGGAGGGCGAGCCGGATCTGTGTAGGGTGTCTTGGTGCGGGAGCCTGTCCCGTGGAGGGTGTCTTGGTGCGGGAGCCTGTCCCGTGGAGGGCAAGCCAGATCTGTGTAGGGTGTCTTGGTGCGGGAGCCTGTCCCGTGGAGGGAGCCTGTCCCGTGGAGGGCAAGCCGGATCTGTGTAGAGTGTCTTGGTGCGGGAGCCTGTCCCGTGGAGGGCGCCTGTCCCGTGGAGGGCGCCTTGGAATTTGTCCCGTGGAGGGAGCCTGTCCCGTGGAGGGCGAGCCGGATCTGTGTAGGGTGTCTTGGTGCGGGAGCCTGTCCCGTGGAGGGAGCTTGTCCCGTGGAGGGAGCCTGACCCGCGGCGGGAGGGCCGGATCTATTGGGGTGTGTGTAGTGGAGGTGTGAGCTTGGTGGTGGGGAATGTGTGATGTACTGTGAGAGTTCTACTTGCGGTTCTGACGTCCTTCGCCTCGGTCTGCTCCTTGCTGGGTTCTCCTGTGATGCTGTCGGCGCTGCTGTTTATTTTGGTTGTTTCTTGCTGCTTGGCTTCGTGCCTCGCCTGGGGTTCCGGAGTGGTGAGGTTTTTTTCCTTGCAGAGTCGGTGTGGTCGTTGATCTTCGGTTCGGTGGTGGAGGTGTCTGTTGGATATAGCATGGCTTTTCGGGGAGGAGGAAATGTTGGTTGCATTCTTTGTGCGCCTCTGTGCCGCGCCTAAGGGCCACGCCAAAGGGCCCTCTGGCGAGGCCCTCAGGCGCGGGCGCGCCCGCGAGGGACGCCGCTTTTATGCAGGCGGGCCGCTTTTCCCCTCCTCTCCCACTGCCCGGATTGGGCAGGAGCACCGTGGGGGGAGTTTTCTGGCGGCGGCAGCAGCGGCTCCCTCCGGAGGCGAGGGACGCCGCTTTTATGCAGGCGGGCCGCTTTTCCCCTCCTCTCCCACTGCCCGGATTGGGCAGGAGCACCGTGGGGGGAGTTTTATGGCGGCAGTAGCAAGCAGGAAGTCAGTCCTCACTTATGGGTGATGTCGGCACAGACGGAGCCCACGCGGAGCAATTCCCCAGCTTTCAAAGAAAGCCTTTGGGATTGCTGCCATGCATTCGTGGTCCTCTTCCCGCCCAAGGGTGCCATCTTGCTCAATCTCCCTTTTTCCGCGGAGCCCTTCGGACGCACGTCCTCTTCCCTTGGAAAATGTTTTTGGTCTACTGGCCTTCTATTTTCCGGTTGCACCGGTCCTCTACCCATCCTTCCCCTGCTTTACCTTTTTAGAGCTGTTAGGGGACTGTTTTCTTCCCCTTTTTTGCCAACTGGCTTCGTGCCCTTTTCTTTACCTAACTGCTGGCCGCGTGGGTCTTCGACCTCGCAGGGGGCCATTTTTGCCCCTATAGCCACCGGATTAAAAAAATGCGATAGATGCTCTAAGAACATGTCGCTTACAGACACCCACGACTGTTGCCTGCGGTGCCTCGACGCTGATCATGATCCGGAGCTCTGTTCGCTCTGTAAGAAAATGTCTTCTAAAGCCCTGCTCAGTCGTAAGCAGAAGTCCAAAGACGTTTTCAGAAAGGCCGCCTCTGAGTTCCCGGTGGCGCCCTCGGTCGTCTCTCCCCCGGTGGCATCCCCCACTTCGGCCCTGCGCTCTCGGCGGCACTCCGACCAGAGGTTCCCTGAAGTGGAGCGGTGCAAAAAGAAGGTCTCGAAGTCGCTGTCAGGGGCTCCTGACAAGTGCAAGTATTCCCGCGCTCGGCTGATTTAGCCCTCTTCGGCATTCCCGAGAGTCAAGCGAGCAGCGGCCCCACAAGGTACCTCGCACAGATACGGAGGCTTCCGGCGAACGCGCCCAGTCTCCTGAGGGCCTTCCCTGTGAGGACCCCCTCTCCTCCTTCAAGCCCGACCCGGTGACCCCGGGATCAGCATCACAGGGCCCCACACCCGTGTGGGAGTCCTGCATGCTGGCGCTGGAACGCAATGTTTCTGCGTTCATCGCTTCCCAGCAGGCGCTCACAGCCAGCTTCGCTGACTCGTGCCCAGAGACCGTGGGTCTCTTGCATGGGACACCAAAATCCGTCCAGGAAACCCCCGAGAGCCGCGGGCCTCGTGAGGGTCCTTGACGTCAATCTCACTTGCCCTCCTATTCCTCGGGGGCGAGGTCTTCCAGGGCCTCCAGCTTGGACTCCTCAACTGAGTTCTCGGACTGGGAGTCCGATGGGGACACCTCCCCGGAGACCCATATTCATTGGTATCTTCCGTCGGACCCCTCTCCTTCCTGGTGTTCGTCTGGGATATGGCACAGTCTCTTAACCTGGCCACTCAGGCCGAGGAGGACCCTCGAACTGAAGAACTAGACATTCTTCAGTACGAGTCCCCGCCTAGGGAATCTTTCACTGTTCTGGTTCCTCCTATTCTGTCCCAGCTGCTGCCCCACATGTGGGAGGCACCCGCCTTGGTCCCCGTCGTGAGTAAGCGCCTCGACACTATGTACAAGGTACAACGTGGCCCTGGGTTCAGAAAGACCCAACTTCCCCACATCTCCATGGTGGTGGAGTCGGCCATGAGGAAACAGAAGAGCCCGAAATCACACTCGTCGGTCCGTCTCCCCCCCCCCCCCCCCGTGCCGGGAGTCGAGAGCCCTTAATGCCCTGGCCACAGGGCTTACAAGGGTTCCATGCTCTCTTGTCGCCTTCAAGCATACCAACTATACATGGGCATGTTCTTGGCCTCGAGGGTGAGCCTCTCAAATAGGTTCAGTGCCCTGTTGAAGTCAGTTGCAGACTGCTCAAAACACCTCTCCCGAGCTGCCTATGATGGATTCGAATCATTGGCTCGGGTAGCGGCTGCGGGAAGCAGGGCCACCACCAGGCATGGCTCCAGTCAGATTTGGAGCAGTGGATGCAGGAAAAGCTCTTGGACGTCCCCTACCTCGGCGAGCAACTTTTCAGCAAGCCGATGGAGGATAAAGCCACGGAGATAGAGATGGAGTTTGTCACCAGAACCCGTCTCTTGCGCAAGACCTCCACCCTCCCCCGGAAAAAGCAACAGGCCAAAAAGCCTTTCTTTCCAAGGAAAGGCCTTCAGTACCATGGTTACCCACTGTACCTGACCACCCCCACGTTGACTACTCTGGCGCGCAGGGTAAGTTCGGCCAGGGGCATCGCAAGCTGAAAGGGACCAAAGCCCAAACACTGGCTCTACCACAACCTGCACAGGGGTTTTGATGCCATTGGCATAGCCCCTCGCCCTCCGGCGACGCAACAGCCAGTGGGGGGATGCCTGTCTTCTTTCTCCCCTCTGTGGGCTTCCATCACCTCCGACACCTGAGTTTTCCAGGTCTTCCGAGAGGGCCATCATCTTCGCTTCGACAGGCTTCCACCTCCCTTCTCCCCGGGGGAGCCTCCTCGACTCCCCACACAACAGGTGTTCCTGCAGCGGGAACTAAACTAGTCTCTCTCCTCGCCCAACGGGCGGTCAAGAAGGTCCCTCCGCACCTTCGAGGTCGGGGCTTCTATTCCCGGTACTTCCTTGTCCCGAAGAAGATGGGGAGGGGGGGGTCTGCTGCCCATCCTCAACCTCCGGAAGTTAAACAAGTTTTTGGTTCTGGAGAAGTTCAAGATGTTATCCCTTGGCGTTCTGCTGCCCTTCCTCTGGTAGGGCAACTGACTATGCTCCTTGGATCTAAAAGATGCTTACACCCACATCTTAATCCACCCCCAGCACAGGCAGCACCTACACTTCGGGGTGCGGGGAGAGCACTTCCAGTACAATGTGCTCCCCTTCGGCCTCGCGTTCGCCCCACAGGTCTTCACAAAATGCCTCTCCATGGTCGCCGCCTGTTTCAGGCGTCAAGGCGTACCAGTCTTTACTTACCTTGATGACTAGCTCTTTATGGGATCCTCAGTCAAGGAAACTGGCGAGTGACGTCACACACAATCCTTCTGTTGGAAGGCCTGGGGTTCTTAGTCAGCTATCCAAAGTCCCACCTCGAGCTGGTGCATGCCTTAGAGTTCATCAGGGCATGCCTCGATACTCAGCAGGCGACTGCATTCTTGCCAGCGGATCGCACCGACCGCCTCCGAGCCCTGGCTGCTCAGGTCCAAAGCATCCCCCCCCCCCCGAGCCACAGCTTGGACTATGCTACGCCTCCTGGGCCTCTATGGTCCATGTGGTTCCCCATGCCCGACTACACATGTGGACAGCTCAGTGGTGCCTCAGCACCCAGTGGAGTCTGTCCATTGGTCACCTTAGGGACCTAGTCAGGGTCTTTTCCGACCTTCGTTTGTCCCTGAGCTGGTGGCAAAACCTCCGCAACTTTCTCCGGGGGTTGCCCTTCCAGCCCCCACAGCACGACGAGGTGCTGACAACGGATGCTTCCCTGTTAGGGTGGGGAGCCCACTGCGGTCATTGTGCATGCAGGGGCCGTGGTCGCCCGAAGAGTCTTAGCAGCAGATAAACTTGTTCAAACTCCGGGTGATTTGGTGTGCCCTAAGGGCCTTCGAGGGCCACCTCAAGGGGCGGTTGGTACTTGTGTAGACCGATAACCATGTAGCGATGTTCTACATCAACAAGGATGGAGGTACCGGATCGCTCTCCCTCTGCCAGGAAGCGGTCCTCCTTTGCTCCTTTGCCATTCGTTGGAAGATGTCCCTCAGGGCAGCCTACCTTCCGGGTCAGAAGAATGTTCTGGCGGACAGGCTCAGCAGGATCCTTCGCCCTCATGAGTGGCGCTTGGACCCAGGAGTGGGTGGCGGGCTGGCTGTTTCTTTGCTGGGGGATGCTGGGGATAGACTTATTCACCAGTCCCCAGAACACACAGCTCCCCCACTTTTGCAGGCCGGTACCGCACCCGGGTAAGGAGAGTCCGGATGCATTCCTCCTGAGCTGGTCTTACGGCCTACTCTATGCATTCCCTTCCATCCCGCTCATTGCAAAAACCCTCCTCAAGGCTCAGTGGGATTGGGCATCGATGATCCTCGTAGCCCCCTCGTGGCCTTGGCAGCCCTGGTTCCTGCATCTGCTCCGACTGTTGACAGAGCCCTCTGTTCCTCTAGGCTCTGCCCCGGGTCTACTAACGCAGGAGGAGGGATGGGTGCAGAACCCGAACCTAGCCTCCTTATCCCTCATGGCCTGGCAGCTGAGAGGGTCTCCCTAGCTTCGCTGGCTCTCCCGGAGGAGGTCGAGGAGGTCCTCCTCGCGCCGAGGAAGAACTCCACTAGCCTACGCCTTCAAGTGGCGGCGCTTCTCGGCCTGGTGCTCAGGGCTCCAGATTGACCCATTCTCATGTCTCTCTCGATGGGTCCTTCAGTACCTCCTCCATCTCTCAAGGGAAGGTCTGAAGTCGAACTCCTTAAGGGTACACTTGAGCGCCATCTTGGCAAACCACCTCCCTGTCGAGGGAAAGCCCCTCTCAGAGCAGCCATTGGTCTCCCACTTTATGCGGAGTCTTTTGCTATCCAAGCCACCCATCCGACCTCCCCCGGCAGAATGGGACCTGAGTGTGGTACTTATGCAGCTGACACGTCCACCCTTCGAGCCGATGGCAACGTGCTCACTTTGGCACCTGTCTTGGAAGGTGGCCTTCCTAGTGGCGCTGACCTCGGCCCGCCTAGTCAGTGAGCTCCAGAATCTCATGGCTGATGCCCCTTACACCAGGTTCTATAGGAATAGGGTGGTCCTCTGTACCCACCCCAAATTTCTGCCTAAAGCTGTCTCAGATTTCCATCTCAACCAGGAGATAGTACTGCCAACTTTCTTCCTGAGACCTCATGCCGACCAGGTGACTTTTCACACCCTCGACTGCAAAAGGGCAGTGCACCCAGCCTCATTGCAAGTCTGGCCGACTCTTTGTGACCTATGATCCCAATCGTCCGGGGCAGGCAGTTATCAAACACACCCTCTCTATTTGGGTGGCAGACTGCATCGCTTTCACTCACACGAAGGTGGGTGCTCCGTTAGATCATCAAGTCACCGCGCACGGGGTTTGGACTAAAGCAGCTTCGGTGGCCTCGCTGCGCTCCATGCCCCCCTGATGGACATCTGCCGGGCGGCGACATGATCTTCCACGAATACCTTCGCTGCACACTACTGCCTGGAGAGGGAGTCCTGCCAGGACAGCACCTTCGGCTAGGCTGTACTCCGTAATCTGTTCGGGGTATAAGCAACTCCTGCCCTCCGACCCTTCTTCATGGCTACCGAGGGCGTCGCCTCGAGGACTGGGCTCCTTCAGGTATCGGCTTCTGCTCACAATCTCGCAGAGGCATTTTTTGGTTCCAGGTTCGATAGCCTGTAGCTGGGGAGTCCCATAAGTGAGGACTGACTTCTTGCTTGTTCCTGGAGAAAGCGTAGTAACTCACCTGTAACAGATGTTCTCCAGGGACTGCACGAATCAGTCCACTACCCTCCCACCTCCCCTGATGAGTTCCTGGAGTTTTATCCTTCCCTTGCCATCTGCTTGGTAGGGCTCAAGCTAAGGGACCTGACTGAGCAAGATGGCACCCTTGGGCAGGAAGAGGACCACGCATGCGTGGCAGCAATCCCAAAGGCTTTCTTTGAAAGCTGGGGAATTGCTCCGCGCGGGCTCCGTCGGTGCCGACGTCACCCATAAGTGAGGACTGATTCCTGCTGTCCCTGGAGAACACCTGTTACATGTGCGTAACTACTTTATTTGTGTTGAAGAACCAGTTCACTGTGGCAGCTTCTATTCTTCAGATGGTGGTATGCCGGGGCGGCTCAAGGCAATCTGCTGCCTGAGGCGAGGGATGAGATGGCGCGCGCCCCCCCCCCCCACCCCACTGGAGCTGGAGGGGGGAAGGCTTTCTCAAAACTGCAGTCAGGAACTGAACCAAATCAAAAAGTCTATTAGATAATGTGGAAGAAATAAAAAGATGTCTGCACACCACGGAACTAAAAGAGTGAGAACCACTGCACAGTTTATAACACCAAATTTTAATTCATTTTTATTTTGTTATAAGCTATGTTATGGTTGTTGCTTTTTCTTTTTGAACATATATTTTGCATTCACAGAATTCCCTCCCTCAACAACAGGTGCAGAGGAGAACTAGGACATCTACCCACAAAACTCAATATTTAATTTTAAGAAAAATCTGATTCTGGCCATCTCACTAACAAACATTCTCCTCTACCAGGTATATTGTGAACTATTAGGCGTGGAGGAATAGCCTAATGGTTAGGGCACTGGCTTAGGAACCAATTGGCTGATTTTCGAAAGGCATCTACATGGTTTACAGCCCAGTAAAAATAATATCAATTGATATCAGCTCTTAAACAAAAATCTCAACTAACAAAAGCATATACCACAACCTATATAATTTACAGGCAAAATGACCTCAGCACAGCTCATATCCCACAGTTAGTGAACGATCACCATAGGGAGCAGCTTACACTAACATCCAAGTCTGTTTAGAGTATTTATCCCAAGGGTAATTAGGGGGTGTTTAAAGGTTTTGGTATTTATTTAGGTATAGGTGGATGAATGGTGGCAATTCTGACCAGTGAAGTCTGGGTCTCTTGTCACTATGAGGGCTTCGGGTTTTTTTATGTTGATGGATAGGTTATTTTCTTGTAACCAGTCGGACATCTTGGAGAAGCATGCTGTTAGTTGTGAGTTGGTTGGGTTAGTGGTTGTAATGGGGGCTTAGAGCATGATATCATCAGCATATATGTGGAAGCTGACGTTGTGAGTGCGTATGACTGAGCAGAGTGGCTGGAGGTAAATATTGAAGAGCATGGCTGACAGGGTAGATCCTTGCGGTACTCCTTGGTATTGTTGGAAGGGGGGCGAGGTCGAAGTGCTGGTGCGGATTAATTGTTGTCTATTAGATAGGTAGGATTGGAACCACTTAAGTACGGTGTCTTTGATCCCAATTGTCTGAAGTCTGCGTAGGAGGATGCTGTGGGATATGGTGTCAAAAGCTGCAGATATATCGAGGAAGATCATGGCATATCCAGAATGTTTTTCTTGTGTTCCTATGAGGAGGGTGTTCATCAGTGTGGTCATGAGGGTCTCAACCGGGGTAGCATCCAATATCACTGCTGCCCGGTTAACATCGGCAGCTTCTGGCTTTTGCAGTGATCACTGGATATTAAGTGCAATCACTGTGGCATTGAATATCCAGTTTAGAGGTCAGCAGGGAGGGCTGTGTGCCAACGAGGCTCATAGCCCTTCCAAAATCAGTACAGTTGAATATTGGGCCCCAAGAGACCAAGTTTCAATTTCCACTAGCACTCCTTGTGGCCTTGGGCAAGTCATTTAACCCTCCATTTACCTCAAAAGAATCCAATCTATTAATGTCCCTATTTAATGTACATTACCATGTTTAAGTTACAATGTAAACTGCTTTGACTAAAAATGATAAAAGCAGTATAAAAAAAATCTTGTTAAATAAATAAAATACAAAACCCTACAAAAGTCACTGAGAATCTATAGAGCAAATCTCCATACCATACCAGCACCAACTTACAAAATTCACATAAGGAGCCTACCCCAAAAAAGCATCACTGTATGTATGTATTTATTTATTTAGCCAGTTTTGTATGCCACCTTATCCTTCAATCAAAGTGGTTAGGGATATAACGAGGGGTTTACATTCAACATAGGTGACAAGACATACATATATTTCCGGGGGTTGAGTCCCAGGTCTGAGCTGTTGGTGTTTGGTGGCCATATCGACATGGCCGCATTCTAGAGCCCACTGTAAATACTGCAATAGGCTCTGGAACATCCAACACCTATTTGAAAAGCTGAACAATTCAAATTATTACAGTACAGATCCCTTCGTACAAACTCCATGTTAACAGAACGCCTGGCCTCAGTCACACACTCAGAACACAGACCCTCACCATATACAGAATAAGTGACAATAACATAAAGTAAAAATAAAAATATGTTGACAAAAATTAAACTGAAAGTCCAAGATGCCAGACTCTGCATGCAGTGCAATACCAGAGAAATAAGACACATTTCCCTGTACTGTGTAAAATATAAAAATAATGCAAAGTCCAATCACTCATTTGAAAATAAAATTATTTTTCTACCTTTGTTGTCTAACCATTTAATACTTTGATCATGCTGGTCCTTTATCTGAGGCTCCTGCTTTTTTCTGTCTTCTTCTAGTTCTCTTTCTACGGTCTCTAGTCCATCTGCCATTTCTGGTTTCTTCTTTTGTTTTCTTCATTTCCTTCCATCTTGGATATTAATTTTTTCTTTCCATCTCCCTTCCATTTATTTCTCTTTTTCTCTGGCCACCCAGATTTCACTACTCCTTTCTACCCAGTTCTCAATCTCCCTCTTTTTTATGCCATCTACCTACTGCTTTTCAACCTTCACCCACTCTCCATGTCTAACAACTCTCATCACCTATCCAGTGACTCTCTCTCTTTCTGGCTTTCTCTTTCCCTTCATTCAGTACCTCCTCTCTCTCTTTCCATGTCTGCCATCTCCTTTCCTATCCCCCCTGCAACCTGCATCTACCCCATCTCCATAACCTACTGTCCCCTCCCTATTACTCACATTTCCAGCATCTCTTTCTTAATTTAGCCCATATCGTCTTCTCTCCTCTCTCTCCCTATTACCCCCATGTTCTGCATTTCTTTCTGTCCTTATTATCCAGTGTACAGCATCTCCCCTCTGTCTCCTCCTCCACAAGTCCAGCATTTTCCCATAGTCTCCCTATAACCCACTGGCCAACATCACCACTCCATCACCCCTCCGTGCTTCTCCCTATACCCATTTCCATGTCCCCTATCTACCTAGCCACCCACCTCAATCTTATCCCCGCTGCCTCCCTATTCTCCCCCCCCCTGCACCTAGCATCTCCCTTCTGACTCCCTGTGCCCATTCATGTCCACTCCCCCCTTTCCATTGACCTCCCCCCCCATTTATGTACAAGAAGTAGAGCCTGCCCACGAAGCAGCATGTCCCATGAGTAGGGGCTGTGCAGACCGTGATCCAAGTCCAGAGTGGCAGGGCAGAATTGGCCTTGCACAGACCCTGCCTGCAGGACATGCTGATCCCATGGGCAGTCTCTGCTTCTTTGGGTCATTATCATTGCCTCACACACCCTTCTGCCTGCAGGAGCAGTATGTCACCTGCGGCCTTTCAGCACTCTAAGTCATGTCATCTTCAGTATCGTTCCAGTGTGCACCAGGCCAAGTGTACATTCTACTCGGAGGCCATCATCTCTGCCCCAAACAGGTCCCATCAGTTTTACTCCACACTTCGAGCTTTTTCCAGTTTGCAGTCCAACACTACTTCTTCCACTAACAACTCCTATCCAGTTCCCAGTTCATCCCAGCTAGCCTCCTTCTTCCTTACCAAAACCTGTGATCTTCGCTCCACCCTTCCCTCCTGTCCTCAGTCTCTGGCCTCCCCTTCCCTCCCCCCCCCCCCCGACCTCTCCCCTGTCTCAAACCTGGGCAAACTTTCACTCTTAACTGCCACGGAACTCTTGAAACTGATCTCCACAACACGTAAGACAACCTGCCCGCTGGACCCAGTACCATCTCCCTGGCTGTCAGAACCCTCTCTTGGTCTTTTTCCTCCCATCCTCACCATGGTCAACACATGTCTTACCTCTGGAACATTCCCCTCCCCATGGAAACATGCTCTGGTTTGCCCTCTTTTGAAACAACCATCCCTTGACCCCCTCAATCCAGCACATTACCGCCTGATTTCTAATCTTCCATTTGTATCAAAAATTCTTGAAAAAGCAGTTTTCTCTCAACTTTCTCATCACCTTGACTCAACTTGTTTCCTTCATCCCCACCAATCTGGGTTCCACCCAGGTCATAAATGTGGAGTCATTCATGTTTGCTGTCCTTAATGAGATCCATTCCTCATATGATCGTGGTGACATCTCGGTGGCGGTAATCCTAGACCTATCCGCAGCTTTTGATCTTGTAGATCACTTACTTTTGCTTTCCAGACTGTGGGATGTGGGCCTCCGGGGTAATGTCTATCACTGGTTTCACTCTTTTTTTCTATATTCCAGGTCTTTTGCGGTATCTCTGGTTTATCTACCTCTGCTCCTAATCCTCTCCCCTATGGTGTTCCCCAAGGCTCAGTTCTGGCTCCGTGTCTATTCAACATTTTCCTTGCTCCTTTGGCTTTACTTATCCATTCAAGATGGCCTGCGGAGTGCTGACGGCCTAGTGGAGAGCCTGCCCGCGGGACATACTGTTCCCATGGGCAGAAGACTGTGAGAGGCCGCAGTAACTAGTTATAGCCTTCCACCTGCAAGAGCAGCGTGTCTTGAGAGCAGGCTTTCCACTAGGCCACCGGCGCTCTACAGACCATCCTGAATGGGAAGCGGGCAGTTAGCGACAGCACCCTCATGACGTTGACACCCCTATTACACTTACCCAGCTTACCGGGTAGTGCTGGCCCTAGACCAGAATTTGTCTTCTTGCTTCCCCCCCCTCCAGCATTTGTTTTCCTGACCCCTCCCCTATTGTCCAGCATTTGTCCTCCCGCCCCCCCATGTTGTCCAGCATGTCCCTTCCTGTCTCTCCCCTGTTGTCCAGCATGTCCCTCTACTTCCCTCCAATCCGTTTGTCTCCCTACTTCCCTCCCATCCAACATTTGTCTCCCTGCTTCCCCCCTCCAGCATTTGTCCTCCTGCCCCCTCCCCTGTTGTCCAGCATTTGTCCTACTGTCCCCCCCCCCCCCCATATTGTCCAGCATTTGTCCTCCTGTTCCCCCAGGAGTACAAGGGCACCACAAAGGGGATTCACTGGCCAAAACCCGACACGACAGTGTTTCGGCTATGCCTTCCTTGGGGGTTTACTTGGCGTACTAAAACCACAACCAGTGACAAAAGTATAAGGAAAAAAATAGGATTGATACTTTTTCTTTCCTCGCCCTTCAATTTTTTAAGATATTACAGAAAGGCTTTTACTGAGGGGAGAACAGCTCATGGTGTGTGAAGACGTTTTGTCCAGTCAACCATGTATGTCACATCCCTTGATTTCAGATATACATTTGTTTATTTATTGTTTTGTTTTCAGCTTATTTTTGGATGTTTATGTAGTTGAGTTTTAACTATTTATTTTCAGATATACCTTTTTTTAAAGATGTATTTATCTGTTCTTAAATGGCCTTTTATATTCATGATAGCTTTTTTTGTGTAATACTGTATTTACGTTTGTATTGGTTTTATTCTATTTGAATATGTTTTTAATCAGTTTATTTATACTTTTGTCATTGGTTGTGGTTTTAGTACTCCAAGTGAACCCCTCAGGAAGGCATCGCCGAAACACGGCCGTGTAAGTTTTGGCCAGTGAATCCCTTTGTGGTGCCTTTGTACCCCTGGTGAAGAAATCTTCAATAAAGGACTTTTGAATATCACGTGCAGACAAGGCCTCCCCCCCCTCATTGCCCAGCAATTATCCTCCTGTGCCCTCTCCCCCCCCTGTTGTCCAGCATGTGTCCTCCAGTCCCTCCTCCCTCCATCTGCACCTCTCTTCCTGCCGTTCTACAAGCCTTCATGTTGATTCATCTGGTGGCAGCATTCTGACTGCTTTCATTTAGATTTTGCCATCTCTGCCTTCCTGCTGCTTTTCTTTTTTATCTCAACAATGCTTGGAGCGAGAAGGCAAAGGTAGGCCAGAGGGGGCAAAATCTAAAATTAAAATAGAGCTGGAGTACCTCTGTCATTGGAGTGCTGCCCCCTGCAAACTGCCACCTGAGGCGACTGCCTTAGGTGACCTCATGGTAGAACCACCCCTAGTGGTATGTACAGACCTGATGTTTCGGGCCCACTCCCAGTGGATTCATTCTCTTCTGCTGGATGCTTCTACCCCTCTTTTGGAGTCTGCTATGGTCTTCCTTTCTGATGCAATGTACAGTCTGGTATATCTAACAGCCAGGGATTGCTTTTGACATGGGGCAACAGACTCCTCTTCCAAAGGCCAGTTGCCCTTGTGGCCTTAGAAGGGTGCTTCTGTTGGGTCCGATTGAGAGAAGCAGGTAAAGGAACTGGGCGAGACAAAGTCTTCTGGAAGAAAGGACCAAGGGGTTGTGTAGTGAGCAGGAGCTTTTCCATCAGCTTCCACCTGCTCCTCGTAAGAGTGCTATTTGGAATCCCAGGGGGGTCACAGGAATTCTATCACTACTGTCCTGGAGATTCCCCCCCCCCCCCTTATGGACTAGAGCTTCTTCTCAGTGTTTTCGTGGAGCGCATGGCCCAGGGGCTCTGTCCCCTCCAAAGGAGGCTATTCTCAGGCTGTGCAATAAAGGTTTGGGGGCCTATTCCCTGGTTCCTTCAGTTGGAGGTAGTCTTTACCTTTTCTTTCAGGAATGGGTTTGGATTATCGAGGATTGCTAGGTTCTAGATACCTTTCAGTTTGGCTCTGTCCTAAAATGCAAAGAGCCAATTCTGGATGCCTTTGTCATCTCTCCTTGTGGGTCTGCGGACTACCTTGGACAAATTGCTGCGTCTGATAATGCTTGTCCCCCTTCCCCCCCCCCCTCCCCGACAAGTGGGGTAAGGACAGATACTTCATCTATTTTGAAGTTCGCAAGAAGAACAGTTCCTTCTGGCCCATTCTAGACCTCAAGGGGGGTCAATGAAAACTTGCGCGTCTTGCGCTTCTGGATGGAAACCCTGCGCTCTGTGATTCAAGCAGTGCACCGAGGGGAATTCTTGGTTTCTCTGGATCAGGCTGAGGCGTGTTTTCATATCCTGATCTGGGCGGATCAGCATCTTGCCTTGCTTGGCTCATACTATCAGTTCACTGCCCTCCCTTTCAGGCTGTCCACGCCCCAAAGACATTCTCCAGGATCATGGTGGTGGTGGCTGTGGCACCAAGAGATCTGTGTTCATCCATATCTGGACGACTGGCTTCTCCAGGCTTGTTCCCTTTCAGAGGCATCTTGAGTAGTGTCCTTTTCGGAAAGCCTTAGCTGGGTGATCAGTTGGGGAAAGAGCCAACTGTTGCCTTCTCAATTCCTGGAGTTTCTGGGAACATGTTTTGATATGCCAGTGGGCAGAGATTTTCCTGTCAGAGGAGAAAGTCAAAAGTCTGTTGGATTGCCTGGTGCTGTTCTGTGCGCAGCAGGTTCCCAGAGTCTGGGATTAACTTCAGCTCCTCGGATTGATGGTGGCGACCATAAAAATAGTGCTGTGGGCACTTGCTCACATGGCCTCTCCAGTGGTCCTTCATGACTCCGTAGTCCCTAAGTTCTCAGGCGTCTCAGTGCAGGCTCCCACTCCCAATGTTGGTGAAGACCTGCCTGCGGGTCCTGCCTGAGGGAAGGGAGTGTCACTGGACAATTTCTCCTCTATTCTGCTGTCAATGGATGTCAGTCTCTTGGGCTGGGGAGCCCATTGCCAAGACCATATGGCCCAGGCCAATGGAACTGCAGAGAAATGGTATGGTCCAACAACCGCCTCGAGGAGAAGGCCGTCAGGTTGAATTTTCTGCATTTCTGGTCCTTGGTCAAGGACCAGGCAGTTTGAGGTTTTGGAAAATGCCACGGCAGTGACTCATGTTAATCGGCAAGCCGACATGAGGAGTGCTGGGGTAGCTCTGGAGATGGCTCTCCTGTTTGCCTGGGCAGAGAAGAACCTCCTTGTGGGCTCAGCATATTGCCAGGATGGACAGTTTGGAAGCAGACTTTCTCAGCCATCACTCTCTCGATCCTGGAGATTGGGAGTTGAGTCAGGAGGCGTTTCAGTTGACTCTGTGCCACTGGGATTGCCCCGAAATGGATCTGATGGCGACCTGTTCCATTTCCAAAGTTTTGCTGCTTTTTCAATTGCCACACAGAGGTGAGGTATAAGGGTGTTGATGCCCTGACCCAGCCTTGGCCAACTTAGCACCTACTGGACATGTTTCCTCCGTGGCCCCTGTGGATGGGGGGGGGGGGGGCATGTGATTCGGCATTTAGAAAACAACCTGGGCAGGATTGTTCTGGTGGTGCTGGATTGAGGAGATTGTAGTTGAGAGACCTGATACAGCTCCGGCAGGCTCTGCCTCTTCAGGCACCTCTGTCTTGGAGCCTGTTGTGGCAGGGACCGATCATCCTGGAGGACTCGGTTCCCTTCTCGCTTACGGCTTGGCTTTCGAGAGGAGACAGCTAGCGCATAAGTGCCACTTTCTCCAGGACCAAGCAGGAAGTCAGTCCTCACATATGGGTGACATCGGCGCCGACGGAGCCCTCGCGGAGCAATTTTCCCCAGCTTTCAAAGAAAGCCTTTGGGAATTGCAGCGCGCATGCGCGGTCCTCTTCCCGCCCAAGGGTGCCATCTTGCTCAGTCTTCTTTTTTCCGCAGAGCCCTACAGACGTTGCCTGTGATTCCCCGCTGAAAAGTTGATTTTCCTTTATTTTTATCTATTTTTTCTCGGTTCGACGCCGGTTCTGTTCCCGCCCGGACTCGCGACGCCGGTTACGAGTCCGTCCTTTATTTTTCGTTTTTTTGTCCTTCGTGACAGTTTTCGCGTTTTTTTCCTTTTTTCCCTGGCTGCCCGGTCGTTCGACCTCGCAGGGGCCCTTTTTCCCCCGATGGCGGCCAGTGGTTTCAAAAAGTGTGACCTCTGTAAGAAACTTATGTCTCTTACAGACACTCACGACTTCTGCCTCCGCTGCCTCGGCCCAGATCATGACCCCATGATCTGCACGCCATGCGGCAAAATGTCCTCAAAAGCATTGAGGAGTCGGCAGCACCAGCGGGAGCGTATCTTCTCTGACTTGGGCCGGGCTTGGACCTTGTTAGAGGCTTCGACGTCTCGGGACTCTGGTCCTGAGCATCGTCGGAGTTCCTCTGAGAGGGGGTCTCCTACCCGGGAACATCATCGGAAGAAGAAACCGGCGAGGGCGGGATCGGTGGACGCTCCTGGTTCCTCGAGGGCCAGGTCGCATAGCCCCGATTCCCGTCCCGGGTCCTTGGAGTCAGAAAGGCCGTCAAAACATCCTCGACTCGAGTTGGACCTGCCAGCTCACGTAAGTACGGTTGTCCTCGTGGGCTCGCCTCCGAAGGACCCGACGTCGGGCCCGACGCCGTCGGGGCCCGAGTCGGGGGCTGCTGGGTCTCCTGAGCTCGGACTCAGGTTGACGGCCTTGGAGTGCAGTTTGTCTGCCTTCTTGGACCAGCAGCGGGCATTGATCGCTGGCCTCGCTGGCGCTTCTGCCCTGACCGCCGGGACGTCGACCTCCAAGTCGACCCCGGAGACCGAGCCGATCCTCGAGTCCATGAGGGTTCGAGTCGATCCTCGGTCGAGGTCTCCTTCGGCCTCCCGTTCGGGACCGAGGTCGTCGACGCCGACTCCCTCGGCGTCGGGGCGGATGGCATCAGTGCCCGCCCGACCGGAGCCGGTCGACTCCTCCTCCGAGGAGTCGGCCTGGGAATCTGAGGACGAAGAGTTCCTTTCGGACTCGGTGTGTCCCTTCGGACTCCCCCGAGTCCGAACCTCGGAGACGGTCCCCCCCGGAGGATACCCGGTTCTTGGACTTCGTGAGGGATATGGCCAAAGCCTTGGCCTTCCCTGCGGACCCCGAGGAGGAGCCTCGAGTCGAGGAACTCGATGCCCTCCAATATGACTCTCCCCCGAAGGAGGCCTTTATTGTACCGGTTCCTCCGATGCTGGAACGGCTTCTCTTCCGCATGTGGGAGAGCCCGGCGTCGTCGCCGGTGTTAAGCAAGCGGGTCGATTCCATTTATCGAGTCCGCAAGAGCCCCGGGTTCCAAAAGGCACAACTACCGCACCATTCCATGGTGGTGGAATCGGCCATGCATAGACTGAAGAGTCAAAAAATGCACTCCTCGGTACCCCCCGGTAGGGAGGCCCGAAGCCTGGATGCCCTCGGTAGGAAGTGCTTCCAGGGCTCTATGCTTGCTTGTTGAGTCCAGACATACCAGCTCTACATGGGTATGTATCTCCGAGACCTGGCTAAAGAAATAGCCGGGTTCTCTGCTGGTCTCTCCGATGAACCTTTGCAGAGGTTCCAATCCTTGTCTACTGGCATTCGGGAGTGCTCCAAGTTTATCTCTCGGGCAGCCTATGATGGTTTTGAGGCTTCGGCCCAAGTAGCTGCGGCCGGCATCGGTGGACGCCGCCAGGCTTGGCTTCAGACGTCCGACCTCGAGCCCTGGGTGCAGGACAAGTTGGTCGATGTCCCTTGCCGAGGTGATAACCTATTTGGCAAGCCCATGGATGAGAAGGCTGCACAAATCGAGACGGAGACTCTCACCAGGACTCGTCTCTCGAGGAAGACCTCTGCCCCTTCTCAAAAGAAGGCGGCCTCGGGGAAAAAGCCCTTTTACCCGAGGAAAGGTGCTGCCTATAAATACTACCCTCAGTATCAGGCCTCAGCAGCTCCCCCACAGGGAAAGCAGGCCAAGGGACGGGGTAATGGGTCCCGTAGGCAGCAAGCCCCCAAGCCTGCACCACCGGCCCCTGCTCAGCAGGGTGGGGGTTTTTGACTTTCTCAGCATAGCCTCTCCCCCTCAGCTGGTTTCTCTCAGCACGGGAGGCCAGCTGGTCCACTTTGCCCACAGGTGGTCCAACATCACCACAGATACCTGGGTGCTTCAGATAGTTCAAAAGGGCTATCTTCTTCATTTTCACCAGGTACCTCCCTCCTACTTTCCAGGGGAGCCTTCCAGACTCCCTCTGCACAGGGACTTACTCCTTCAGGAGTTAGCAAGTCTTGTTCAGGAACAAGCCGTGGAACAGGTGCCCCACCACCTGAAGGGTCAAGGGTTTTACTCCAGGTACTTCCTGGTTCCAAAAAGAACAGGAGGCCTCAGACCCATCCTGGACTTGTGAAACCTCAACAAGTTCCTTGCAAAGGAAAAGTTCAAAATGCTTACCCTTGGAATCCTGCTGCCCTACCTCCAGCAGGGAGACTGGCTATGCTCCTTAGATCTAAAGGATGCGTATACTCATATCCTTATTCATCCCGACCACAGACAATACCTAAGGTTTGTGGTGGACGGACGCCATTACCAGTACAGAGTACTGCCTTTCGGCCTATCCTCCGCCCCCAGAGTGTTCACCAAATGCCTAGCAGTGGTGGCGGCCTATCTGAGGCTTTAGGGTCTCTTTGTGTTCCCATACCTGGACGACTGGCTCATCAGGGCCCAGTCTGCCCAAGAAGCCACTCAGGCTACTCATCGCACGGTAGCTCTGCTCCAGCACTTGGGATTTGTCATAAACTTCGCAAAGTCCACTTTGCTCCCCTCTCAGGATCTAGAATTCATCGGCGCCAGGTTGGACACCCTTCAAGCGCGGGCCTTCCTGCCCCTGGACAGGGCCCAAAGGCTCATGGATCTCGCCAGCCGCTTTCACAGCAATTCCCTGGTCTCGGCCAGGCAATTTCTGAGACTGCTCGGTCATATGGCTTCCACGGTCCATGTAACCCCCTATGCCCGCCTGAACATGCGTCCTGCTCAATGGTGCCTTCGCAAACAATGGCATCAGGCCACTGGGAGCCTTTCAGACTCCATACAGATCACCGACCAGCTGGTCTCCTCTCTCCGATGGTGGCTTCACCTGCCAAACCTAGTGCTCGGGGTGACTTTTCAGCCCCCTACACATTCTCAGGTCCTGACGACCGATGCTTCTCTCCAGGGTTGGGGAGCACATTGCCAAGGGACTTGTACTCAAGGTCTCTGGACTCCTTGGGAGTCCGCTCAGCAGATCAACTTCCTGGAGCTCAGAGCCATCCGCCTAGCACTCAAAGCCTTCTCTCACCTGATTTCTCACCAGTCAGTACTCGTCCAGACAGACAATCAGGTTGCCATGTTCTACGTGAACAAGCAAGGCGGGACCGGCTCCTTCCTTCTCTGTCAGGAAGCACAGAAGCTCTGCTCTTGGGCCGTCCATCGCAACATCGTCCTCAAAGCTGTCTATCTCCCAGGTCAAGAAAACTACCTGGCGGACAAACTGAGCAGGGTCCTCCAACCGCACGAGTGGAGGTTGGATCCGCTTGTGGTTCAGCGGATTTTTCTCCGGTGGGGCCTCCCCACCATGGATCTGTTCGCCAGTCCTCTGAACCGACAGCTTCCCAGATTCTGCTCTCGACAGCCGCATCCCCTCCGGGTGGCGGCGGATGCTTTTCTGATTCCATGGTCCAGAGGCCTCTTGTATGCCTTTCCACCCAGGCCCCTGGTGTCTCGGACGCTCTTCAAGGTTCTCAGAGACAAGGCGTCGGTGATCCTAGTGGCTCCCCGGTGGCCGAGACAACCTTGGTTCCCGCTTCTGCTGCAGCTGGCGGTGGACACACCTCTTCCTCTGGGGTTTCAGCCCGACCTCCTCTCGCAGGATCAGGGGACGCTCCTGCACCCCAACCTTCGGTCCCTTCATCTGATGGCCTGGCTGCTGAAAGGGTAGTCCTTGCTCCTCTCCAGCTACCTCCAGATGTGGAAGAGGTCGTCTTGGCCTCCAGGAGGCCTTCCACCCGGAAGTCCTACGCTCTTAAGTGGCGTCGGTTCTCCGTCTGGTGTACTCAGCAGTCTCAAGACCCCTTCTCCTGTTCAGCATCAGTGGTATTGCAGTACTTGCTTTCCCTTTCCAATCTTGGACTTAAGTCCAACTCGGTCAAGGTCCACCTCAGTGCTATTTCTGCGCACCACTTACCGGTGGAGGGTAGGCCTCTTTCCAGCCACCCTCTGGTGGCTCGTTTTCTCCGGGGCCTCCTCCTCCTCCTTAAACCACCTTTGCGCCCACCAGCTCCGAACTGGGATCTCAATGTGGTTTTACAGCGGCTTATCTGTCCGACTTTTGAGCCTATGGCTACCTGTCCTTTTCGTTTTCTTTCCTGGAAAACCTTGTTCTTGGTGGCCCTCACTTCTGCTAGACGCGTTAGTGAACTGCAGGCCCTGGTTTCTGATCCTCCTTACACTAGGTTCTACAAGAACCGGGTAGTCCTACGGACTCACCCTAAGTTTCTTCCTAAAGTGGTTTCCTCTTTTCACATCAACCAGGAGGTGGTACTTCCGACCTACTTTCCCAGGCCACACTCCAGCCAAGCTGAGATGGTCCTGCATACCCTGGACTGTAGAAGAGCGCTAAACTTCTACCTTGACCGTACGCGGGAGCACCGGAGGGCGGTTCAGCTCTTCGTGTCTTATGACCCCACCAAGTTGGGGCTCCCTGTCTCCAAGCGTACTCTGTCCATCTGGATTGCGGACTGCATCGCTTGGGCTTACGAGGCTGCGGGCCTCGTGCTGGAAGGTAGAGTCACCGCTCATCGTGTTCGGGCGAAGGCTACGTCAGTGGCTTACTTCCGCTCTGTTCCGTTGGCAGACATCTGCCGGGCCGCTACTTGGTCTTCAAGCCAGACTTTTGCAGCCCATTACTGCCTGGAGAGGGAGTCCCGCAGGGACAGTGCTTTCGGACAGGCAGTCCTCCGTAACCTCTTCGAGGTATAGGCAACTCCTACCCTCCATCCCGGATGTTGGGCTACCGGTTGGAGACGTATTCAGAGAAGATTCCTTCCTTCTGTGCTGCTGAGCTAGAGGGAGCTCATTTTTGTGCTTAGGGTCTCCGGTAGCCTTAAGCTTGGGAGTCCCATATGTGAGGACTGACTTCCTGCTTGGTCCTGGAGAAAGCGTAGTTACTCACCTGTAACAGGTGTTCTCCAGGAGCAGCATATGTGAGGACTGATTCCTGCTGCTCCTGGAGAACACCTGTTACAGGTGAGTAACTACGCTTTCCAGCGGTGGTTTCTGCTCTGCTTAGAGCCCAGAGGAGGTCTACCAAGCTAGCATATATGCAGATCTGGTGCCTCTGAGCCATGTTGCGGTGCTCAGCAGTTGGCTCTTGAGGCAGCCAAGGGGGGCCATCTTAGTTGGCCTTCTACAAGACGTACTGGAGAAGGGCTTTTCCGTTAGCTCCCTGAAAGTTCAGGTGGCAGCTTTGGCCTCTGTTTCTGAGGTCTGTAGCCTTGCAACTGGACATCTCATGCTTTCTCCAGGGATTTTGGCATCTGCGTCCTCCCCTCCGGTCTGTGATCCCTTCCTGGGATCTATGTCTGGTGCTCAGAGCAGTGATGGCAGTGCCCTCTGAGCTGTTGAAATGTGCTACTTTGAAGGATTTGATGCTCAAGATGGACGTCTTGGTTACGATTTTGTTCCGCAAGGCAGATTTCCGAGCTGCAAGCTTTGTTGCAGAGATCCTTATCTGTCCTTTTCAAAGGAAGCTGTTTCCATTCAGTCTGTGCCTTCCTTCTTGCCTAAGGTGCTTTCCCCCTTTCATGTGAACTGGATGGTCTGCCTGCCGCCCTCCTCTGAGGAGCAGTGTTGGGGGAAGGATAAGTATCTTTTCCTTGTGGATGTCCAGAGGGTGCTTCTCTAGTACTTGGAGATTATGAATTCCTTTCATTAGTTCAACCATCTTTTTTGTGCTGTTTGCTGGCCTGCCCAAGGGTGATAGGAGGCTAAGTTGACTTTGGGGTGCAGGCTTAAGGAGGCCATTTCCTCAGCCTATCTATTATGGAACTAGCTGGTTCCTGAAGGTTTGCATGCCCATTCTACTCGAGTGCAAGTATCCTCATGGGTGGAGCAGAGCTCGGTAGCCTCTGCAGGCGTTTGTCGGGCAGCAATGTGGGCATCACTTTCCAGTTTTGTCAAGCATTACCGCTTGTATGTCCACATGAGGGCAGACACAGCCTTGGCTCAAGGGTTTTGCGAGCTGCCATGTCTTCTTCCCGCCCAGTGGAGTTGTAGCTTTGGTACATCCCACTTATCTGGACTGATCTAGCAGGACAATACAGAAGGTGATATTTTACTTAATAGTTATTGTCCTTTCCTTGAGTCTTGCTAGACTAGTCCAGGGCTTGCCCCTGGAACTGTATTATATTTTTCTGCTGTAGTACCCTTGGGACCACTCTAATTTTTATACTTGGCTCTGCAGGTTCATCATCTACTGACAGCCTTATGTTTATGCTTTCCTGTACATAGTTCTCTACTGTTGATCACTCATTGTCGCCCACGTTGAGGTTGTGTGAGGCTTGCCATATGCTTTGGGACAAATACTAAAGGGACCCTCTGGTGACTGAAGTGAATAAAGGCATGGGACCGATATCATTGAAACCAGGGCTTTTCATTGGTCCTTTGTTTCCACCAATCTGCTGGTAGGGGAGCTGGACTGATCTAGCAGGACTCAAGGAAAGGATATTAACTGGTAAGTAAATTGTCCCTTACCAGATAAATAAATAAACCCCAAGAAAGGAAGTTAGCAGGTTTTTTATACTGCTTTATCATTTCAGTCAAAGTGGTTTACATTGTAACTTAAATTTCTTAATGTACATTAAACAGGGACATTGATAACTTGGCTTTTTCTGAGGCAATGGAGGGTTAAGTGACTTGCCCAAGGCCACAAGGAGTGCTAGTAGGAACTGAACCCTGGTCTCTTGGTTCCCAAGCCAGTGCTTTAACCATTAGGCTACTCCTCTACTCTTCCTAGACCAGTCCAGGACCCCCGCAGCATGGCATCTCTGCGGTTTAGCCTTGTAGACCTTTGGCTTTCATGACATATATTCTGTATGTGGCTGTTCTGTACATAGTTTTCGAACATAGTTTTCTGTGAGGTTGTGTGTGGTCAAGTTCTTGACTATATGCTTGGGTACAAATACTGAAGTATGCCCCTAGCTGTACCAGCTTAAGTAGGAGTGATGATGTCAATGGATGTTTCTAGTTCTTTCTGTCTGCATATCTGCTGGAAGAGAGACACAACAGACTTGTCTGGACTGATCTAACAGAACTCTAGGAAAGGAAAGTATCTGGTAAGTAAAATTTCACCTTACATTGGCCAACCTTCAATCTTAGGTACAATAGACTATTTCAATGTTCCTTATCGTTCCTCCAGTTCAGTCCTCTACCTCTGGGTTGTCAATCTCCTCCTGCAGCTAGGAGACTGGTATGTCAGAATGATGACATCACTGGATATAGCCTGCTGCACTTCCACTTGCCTCCCAGTGTAACCAGTCTCCTTGCAGCAGGAGGACATGACGAGCCTTAGGGAGAGGCTCTTTGGAGGAATGGATAAGGAGCCTAAGGGGTGTTAGGATAGTTCAGTGGGTTCCAAGGGTCTTTATACTACTGTTTCTTTTAAAAAAAAAAGGAACAAGAGAAACTTTAGCCCCGGCTGCTTCTTTGCAGCAAACAGGGGAAGGAAGAAAGGCTTTCTTGCACCTTGCCTGTGTCGGTGCTGTGCTTCTTCCTGGGGGGTTCTGACTCAGGCTATTCGAGTCCTCTCCTCTCTCCCACTTGGCCCCGAAGCCTCACCTCCCTGACATTACGGGGGTGAGTCCTTCTATGTCACTGTGCACTGCGTTTCTGTGGATCGCGGCTGTGTATCTGACTGCACAGCACGAGCTATTCTGGGCCCGGGATTCGTGGCACTAGCAACGTGCCCAGCTGTCTTCTTGACCGGAGCAGGTAAGTGTTCGCCTGCTCCCGGCTGTTGCTTTTCGCCAGGCCGCGCTGCTCCGACGGAGCTCTGGAGCGTCGCTGTTTTTGGCGCCTTTTTGCATTTGCTCCCGGCAGCCATTTTAGGAGCTGCGTTGCAGCCGCGTGGCGGCCTATTCCTTCGGTTTTTGTTTCGCCGTTTTGCTTCTTTGATTTTTTTTGCTTGTTTGATTTTTGTTTTGTGATTTCTTTTGTTTTCCTTTGGATTTCTTTAATTTCTTAATTGCCCTTGTGGGTCCGTTTCTTCAGTCGGCCCCTTCAGATCGGGGGGGGGGGGAGGGGAGGCTGAGGGGAGTAATTTGGTTAGATCCCTATTCCTTTCAGAATTTAAAGGAATAAAACAGGCAGTGCGGTTCTGAGTGCTCCGGGCAGCATAGCTCACGCCAGGGCCCTTCTATCCGCGGGCTCTGTCGCTTGATTTCTCTACGTATGGCTGCCCGGTCTCAGTGCCTCGTGTGTGGCACTAGGAGGGGCACAGTCGGTGACACCGGGGTGTGCAGGGGCTGTGCTGCCCTTTCTTCGGCTGTGGAACTGCAAATGGAGGCTCCTGAGGCGCAGGGTCCGCCGGTGGCGGTGGAGCCTGCTTCCGCGCGCCTATTGACGCCAGAGGCAGAGTCGGAGGAGCTGGCAGGACCCTCTGGAGTATCCCTTGACTGCTCCGGCGGCCTGTCTCAGGGACTTTAGTCCGGAGTTTGTCCTTCTTATGCATCAAGCGTTTTGCCTGCGGCAGCAGGGCAAGCGGCCGCGCTCGGGCTCGCCGGTCTCACAGCCCCCACTGTTAGTGGCGGAGGGAGGGCTAGGCGCTACCTCGCCAGCTCCGAAGCGGGCGAAGCTTTCCGAGCCGGGGGAAGGTTCCTGGCCGGAGGCTGAAGATCCGGACTGGGATCCTGAAGAAGGATCGCAGGATCTGGAAGAAGGTGAGATCCCGCAGCCCGAGGATCAAGCTAAAATCATCAGAGTGTTCCGCAGAGAGGAGTTGGCTGCTCTGATTGCGGAAACGTTGCAGATAATGAATCTTGCGGCGGTGGAGGACGACGTGGAGGATCCGGTCATCCAAGCGGTTCGACAGACCCAGGTGGTGTTTCCTTTACACCGCGTGGTGGAGAAAATGATTCAGGATGAATGGGATAAGCCGGAAGCTGGGCTGCGGGGAATTCGGACGCTGAATAGGTTGTATCCCCTGGCGGATTCTGCTAAAGAGAGGTTCCGAGCGCCACGGAATGACGCGGTGGTCTCCGCTGTTACGAAGAAAACAACTATTCCGGTTGAAGGCAGTGCGGCCTTGAAGGATGCCCAGGACCGTAAAGTTGATGGTCTGTTGAAGCAGGCTTTTGAGGCGGATTCTGTTTCTCTTCAGGCCTCCATCTGCGGAGCTTGGGTGGCCAGAGCGTGTTTACGCTGGGCTCAGCAGCTGCGCCAATCGTCGCATATCGATCCTGAGGACATGAAGGAGTTGGATCGCTTGGAGTCCGGTGCTGCCTTCCTCGCCAATGTGCACTATGATTTGATTAGAGCACTGGCCAACAGCACCGGTTCTGTAGTGACGGCCCACAGATCGTTGTGGCTCCGCAATTGGGCAGTGGACGGGTCTTCTAAGTCCCATCTCAGCAAGCTTCCCTTTAAGGGAGGTTTGCTGTTTGGTGAGGACTTGGAGAAGTTGGTGAAGGATCTCGGGGAGTCCAAGGCGGGTCGGCTGCCCGAGGACAAGCCAAAGCCGGCCAAGCCCGGCCTGGGCGGTCGGGGTCAGTTTCGGGATTTTCGGAGATTTCGCTCGACACGTCCCAGTGCCTTCCAGAGAGGCCGGTTCTCCTCTAGGGGCCAGGGTTTTCGTGGGTTTCGAGGAGCGAATAGAGGCTTCTCGGCCAACCCTGGATCCGCTACGCGCAAAGCCCAATGAAGCGAGGTGGGCCCCGGTGGGGGAAACTCCTATAGGCGGAAGACTTCGGGAGTTTCTTCCCGCCTGGCCCTGGACCCTCATCACGTCCGATCAATGGGTGCTGGAGATCATTCAACACGGCTACGCATTGGAGTTGGCGCGGCCCGTGCGAGACTCCTTTGTCTTGTCCCCTTGCAGAGGTCCCAAGAAGACCATGGCAGTTCGCGAAACTCTGCAAAGACTAATTCGGTTGGGCGCCGTGGTGGAAGTTCCAAGAGCCGATTACGGCATGGGTCGCTACTCCATTTATTTCGTGGTGCCCAAGAAGGGCGGTCAAATGAGACCCATCCTCGACCTGAAGGGGGTGAATCGGTGTTTACGGGTGCCGCACTTTCGAATGGAAACGTTGCGCTCCGTCATAGTGGCGGTGCGACACGGAGAATTCTTGACGTCTCTAGACCTGTCGGAGGCGTATTTGCACATTCCTATTTGGGAGGTTCATCAGCGCTTCCTGCGGTTCGCCCTCCCTTGGGGCCACTATCAGTTTCAGGCGTTGCCGTTCAGCTTGGCGACGGCGCCGAGGACCTTCACCAAAATTATGGTGGTGGTGGCGGCGGCGTTGCGCAAGGAAGGGATCCTGGTCCACCCTTATCTAGACGACTGGCTGATTCGGGCCAAGTCTGCGGAGGAAAGTCTACGGGTGACGGACTGGGTAGTACAGTTTCTACAAGGGCTGGGTTGGGTGGTCAACCCGACCAAGAGCCGGTTACAGCCTACTCAGGACCTCGAATACTTGGGGGTCCGGTTCGATACGAAGGAAGGACGAGTGTTTCTCCCGCACAAACGGGCCGAGGGCTTGCGGTCCCTAGTGCGCTGCTTCCTGTCGGTGTCTGCGCCTTCGGCGTGGGATTATCTCCGGGTGCTGGGCACCATGGCGGCGATGTTGGAGGCTGTGCCTTGGGCACGGTTTCATATGCGTCCTCTCCAGAGGGCATTGCTCCGTCGTTGGTCGCATCAGCGGGATTCATTAGGCAAGCATCTCTCTTGCCCGAGCAAGGTTCGGCAGTCCCTTCGCTGGTGGCTTCGCCCATCATCACTGGCGGCCGGTCTGCCCCTGGAAAAGCCAGAATGGATTCCGTTGCTAACGGATGCCAGTCTGGTGGGCTGAGGAGCCCACTGCGGGAGCCAGTTTGCGCAAGGACGTTGGACTCCCCTGGAGGCCTCGTGGGCGATAAATCGCCTGGAGCTTCGGGCGGTGTTCTGGGGACTTCAGGCATTCGAGGAGTTAGTGCACGCTCAGCCGGTGCGAGTGCTGTCTGACAACTCGGCGACGGTGGCCTACATCAACCGGCAGGGCGGCACCGGGAGTGCCGCGATGGAGGCAGAAGCCGATGAGTTGTTCACGTGGGTGGAGCCTCGCTTGGCCGTGATCTCGGCAGCACACATTGCCGGCAAAGACAATGTCACCGCGGACTTCCTCAGCAGGGTGCAGGTGGATGCCAGAGAGTGGGAGCTGCATCCCGCAGTTTTCAGACAGATAGTCTGGCGCTGGGGGACTCCGGTCATGAATCTCATGGCGACCTTTCAGTCGGCAAAGGTCGGACGCTTCTTCAGCAGGTGTCGGGAACGGATGTCGGAGGGCATCGACGCTTTGCTTCGTCCGTGGCCGTCGAGCGGACTTCTGTATGTGTTCCCACCCTGGGCGCTGATAGGCAGGGTGATTCAAAAGATCGGAGCACATGCCGGGACGGTGCTGTTGGTGGCACCCGATTGGCCGAGGCGTCCTTGGTACGCCGACCTCATACGCCTCCTGGACGGAACACCTTGGTGGTTGCCGGCAAGGTCGGATCTATTGCTTCAAGTGGATCGGTTCTCGCTTACGGTTTGGCCATTGAGAGGGCTAAGCTCCTAAAGAAAGGTTACTCGTCGGCGGTGGTAGCGACCTTACTGAGAGCGCGTAAGCATTCGACTTCCCTGGCTTATGTGCGTGTCTGGCGTATCTTTGAGGATTGGTGTGCGCCGCGCCAGGTTCGGCCAAGCTCGGCTTCGGTTCCGCTGGTCTTGGAGTTTCTGCAGAGCGGCCAGTTCTTTACACGTACAGCTGGCGGTCCTCTCCTGTTATCGGGGCAAGGTCAATGGCGTGCTGTTGGGGGCTCATCCTGACGTGGGTCGTTTTCTGAGGGCGGCCGCTCGGTTGCGCCCTGCACGTCGGGTATCTATTCCACCGTGGGACCTGAATCTCGTTCTCATGGCACTGGCCGAGTCCCCCTTTGAGCCCTTGCGTCGGGCGTCCGTGAAGGATTTGACATTGAAGGCGGTTTTCCTGGTGGCTATTTGTTCCGCTCGGCGCGTTTCCGAACTACAAGCTTTGTCGTGTCGAGAACCTTTGTCTTTTTCCAGGGAAAAGGTGGTTTTGCGGCCGGTTCCATCCTTTTTGCCCAAAGTGGTGTCTCCCTTTCATGTGAACCAGACCATGTGTTTGCCCGTGCTGGGGTCCTTGGAAGGCAACGCCTCCAGTCGCAGTCTTCGGCGTCTTGACGTGAAGAGGACCTTGCGTCAGTATTTGCGGGTCACGGAGACTTTCCGCAAGTCTGAGCGGTTGTTTGTTCTCTACGGCGGTGTCCACAAAGGTGAGGCGGCGGCTAAGGCTTCCATCGCCCGCTGGCTTAGGGAGGCAATTGTGTCCGCTTATTTACTTCGTGGGCGTGTTGCGCCGGTTGGGCTGCGTGCACATTCTACAAGGGCGCAGGCGGCGTCTTGGGCGGAGCATGGTTTGGTTCCCCCGGGAGACATTTGTCGAGCTGCGACTTGGTCGTCGCTGCACACGTTCAGCAAGCATTACCGACTGGATGTGGCAGCAGCCTCGGATGCTCGTTTCGGTGCGGCGGTCTTGTCTGCCGGCTGGAAGGGTCCCTCCCATTAATCACTGGTCTGGTATATCCCAGAGGTAGAGGACTGAACTGGAGGAACGATAAGGAAATGATAATTACACTTACCTGGTAATTGTAGTTCCTTTAGTGACGACAGTTCAGTCCTCCTTCCCGCCCGGATGTTTCAGGGAGTTCCTGATTGGTGGCGGCGACAGCTGCTTACAGGTGAGTCTACATTTTATTTACATTCTGCAATTTGTTGCCTTCTCGATGACGGGGCAGGTAGTAAGAAAGCCTTATCGGTGGGGGGGCGCATATTTTCTAGTGGTGCATGTTATTATGTTTTGCTACTTATTTGTTGCTCCTTTGAGTCTGCTTTGTTATAGTTTACACTGGGAGGCAAGTGGAAGTGCAGCAGGCTATATCCAGTGATGTCATCATTCTGACATACCAGTCTCCTAGCTGCAGGAGGAGATTGACAACCCAGAGGTAGAGGACTGAACTGTCGTCACTAAAGGAACTACAATTACCAGGTAAGTGTAATTATCATATAGTTTACAGACTGCCAATATCTGCAGTATCATTTTTGAGTTTCCAGTTTTCTGGGATATATACTATTCTGACCGTGTGATTTTTGCCTACTCTTTTTACTTTGCCAATTTGGCCCGTTATCTTCTAGGTTCACTGAGATTTGTTTCAGTTCTCCTGAATTGTCACTATTGAATATCATTTCTGACATGGGTAGACTGCATCTTCCTCAGTAAAGACTGAAGCAAAGAATTCATTTGATCTCTCTGCTATGGTTTTGTCTTGTCCTTAAGTGCCCCTTTTTACCTCATAATCATAGGCTTCCTGTTCTGAAGGTACCCGAAAAAGATGTTTAGTTTCTGTCTCCAAGTTTCTTTTCAAACTCTTTTTTTCCTTCTTCATCAGTGCTTTGCATCTGGCTTGTCAGTATTTGTACTTTTTCCTGTCTTCTTCATTCCGATCCTTCTTTCTTATAAATCAAAAACTTATTTTTTTAATAGCCTATTTCATCTCACCTTTTAACCATTCCAGCTGTCACTTGGCCTTCCTTCTGCCTTTTAAAATACCACCTTGAAAGCCTAGGCCATATGTATTACATATATTAAACAACATCCATGCCTGATGTAAACTCTCTTAACCTTTGCAACTGCTCCTTTTAGTGCCTTTTGTTTACCCTTTTCCTGATTTTTTTTTATAGTTGCCTTTTTGAAAGTTGAACCGTTAATACAGTAGATTTTCTTATTGTCTTCATTCCAGTTAACTGAGATTTGCTGATATGACCACTATTGAGAAGTGGCCCCAGTACTTCAGCTTCACTTATTTGCATTGATTTTGTGATATTCCCTTGGTAGAGTGCCGAAGGAAAAAAATGTGGTGATCAGTACAACTGAGCATGCTTTAGCTATGCTGATTTTGACAAACCCTTAAAATGTATTCTAGAACTGCTTTAAAAGAGTTTCCTTATTTCTACTTCTGTGCATGTACAAACTGTTTGTAGTTTTATAGTTTACAATTTACCCAGTTTAAATTGTAATCCTTCATGCTGATAATCCCTGTGTAGCATGCATACTGATTTTATGCAATGATAATGAGTTCTATATTGTATCTTTTTTCAGGTTGGATTTAATCTGCGAAAAGTCACTAAACATATACAGTTTCCAGAAGTTCTAGACTTGTCTCCCTTTTGTACACTGAAGTGCAAGGTAAGCATATTTTCAATCCTTCAGCATTTAAAATTCCTGTTTTGTGGGTCAGCCTTGGCAATACTGTCATGCAGAAGGTTAACAGTTGGATTCTTGAGTCTTGTCTTCTACTTCCCAAGTAGTTCTTGCTGAAAATATTTTGGGCAGTGTCATAGCCCTGGGGGGGGGGGGGAGAGAGTTAGTCCTTAGCATAAGAGTGACACCAAGGGGTATGTTTTTTCTCCAGGACCAAGCAGGAAGTCAGTCCTCACATATGGGTGACGTCGGCGCCGACGGAGCCCTCGGGGAGCAATTTCCCCTGCTTTCAAAGAAAGCCTTTGGGAATTGCAGCGCGCATGCGCGGTCCCCTTCCCGCCCAAGAGTGCTATCTGGCTCAGTCTTCTTTTTTCCGCAGAGCCCTACAGACGCTGTTTGTGATTGCCGCTGAAAAAGTTGATTTTATTTACTATTCTTTTCTCGGTTCGACGTCGGATCCTTTTCCCGCCCGGACCCGATACGCCGTATCGAGTCCGTTCTTTATTTTTTCGGTTTTTGTCCTTCGTGACTGGCGTTCCCGCCATTTTTTCTTTTTTTACTGGCAGCCCTGTCTTTTGACCTCGCATGGCTGCCAGCGGGTTTAAGAAGTGTGATCAGTGTAAGAAACTTATGTCTCTTACCGACACACACGACTGCTGCCTCCGCTGCCTCGGACCCGATCATGACCCAATGATCTGTGGTCCGTGTGGCAAAATGTCCTCAAAAGCGTTGAGGAGTCGGCAGCATCAAAGAGAACGAATCTTCTCTGACTCCGCGTCCGGCCGGGCCCGGACCTCGTCAGAGGCTTCGACGTCCCGGGACTCCGGTCCTGAGCATCGTCGGAGTCCCTCTGAGCGGGGGTCTCCTGCCCGGGAACATCATAGGAAGAAGAAACCCGCGAGGGCGGCGGCGGTGGACGCTCCTGGTTCCTCGAGGGCCAGGTCGCATAGCCCCGATAGCCATCCCGGGTCCTCGGAGTCAGAGAGGGCCTTCGAAACATCCTCGTCTCGAGATGGAGTCTCCTGGACACGTGAGTACTGTAGTCCTCGTGGACTCGCCTCCGAAGGAGCTGCCGTCGGGGCCCGAGTCGGGGGCTGCTGGGACTCCTGAGCTCGGACTCAGGTTGACGGCCTTGGAGAGTAGTTTCGCTGCCTTCATGGACCAGCAGCGGGCATTGATCGCTGGCCTCACCGGTGCATCTGCCCCGACCACCGGGACGTCGACGTCTAAGTCGACCCCGGAGACCGAGCCGATCCTAGAGTCCATGCGAGCTCGAGTCGATCCTTGGTTGCGGTCTCCCTCGGCCTCCCGTTTGGGACCGAGGTCGTCGACGCTGGCCTCAGCGTCGGGGCGGAGGGCATCAGTGCCCGCCCAACCGGAGCCGCTCGATTCCTCCACCGAGGAGTCGGGCTGGGAGACGGAGGACGAAGAGTCCCCAGGTACTTTTCGGACTCGGTGCGTCCCATCGGACGCACCCGAGTCCGAACCTCGGAGACGGTCCCCCCCGGAGGACACACGGTTCTCGGACTTCGTGCGGGATATGGCCAAGGCCTTGTCATTCCCCACGGATCTCGAGGAGGAGCCTCGAGTCGAAGAGCTCAATGGCCTCCAGTATGACTCTCCCCCGAAGGAGGCCTTTACTGTATCGGTTCCTCCGATGCTGGAGCGACTTCTCTTCCGCATGTGGGAGAGCCCGGTGTCGGCGCTGGTGTTAAGCAAGCGGGTCAATTCCATTTATCAAGTCCGCAAGAGCCCCGGGTTCCAAAAGGCACAACTACCACACCATTCCATGGTGGTGGAATCGGCCATGCATCGACTCAAGAGTCAGAAGATGCACCCCTCGGTGTCTCCCGGCTGGGAGGCCCGGAACCTGGATGCCCTCGGTAGGATTTGCTTCCAGGGCTCTATGCTTGCTTGTCGAGTCCAGACCTACCAGCTCTACATGGGCATGTATCTCCGAGACTTGGCAAAGGAAATTGCCGGGTTCTCTGCTGATCTCTCCGAGGAACCTTTGCAGAGGTTCCAAGCCTTGTCCACTGGTATTCAGGAGTGCTCGAAGTTTATCTCTCGAGCAGCCTACGATGGCTTCGAAGCATCGGCTCGGGTAGCCGTAGCCGGCATCGGTGCCTGCCGACAGGCTTGGGTTCAGTCATCCGACCTCGAGCCATGGGTACAGAACAAGTTGGTCGATGTCCCCTGTAGAGGTGAAAACCTCTTTGGCAAGCCCATGGCTGAAAGGGCTGCACAGATCGAGACCGAGACTCTGACCAGGACTCGGCTGTCCAGAAAGACCTCTGCCCCTTCTCAGAAGAAGAAGGGCTCGGGAAAAAAGCCCTTTTACCTGAGGAAGGCGGCTGCCTATAAACACTACCCTCATTATCAGGCCTTGGCAGCTCCCCAACAGGGTCAGCAGGCCAAGGGACAGGGTAATGGGTCCCGTAGGCAGCAGGCCCCCAAGCCCACAACTCCGGCCCCTGCTCAGCAGGGTGGGGGTTTTTGACTCTGTCAGCATAGCCTCTTCCCCTCCGCTGGTTTCTCTCAGCACAGGAGGCCGGCTGGTCCACTTTGCCCACTAGCTCTGAGAGCCTTCTCCCACCTCACTTCTCACCAGTCTGTGCTAGTCCAGACGGACAATCAGGTTGCGATGTTCTACGTCAGCAAACAAGGGGGCACAGGCTCCTTCCTCCTCTGTCAGGAGGCACAAAAACTGTGCTCTTGGGCCGTCCTTCACGGCATCCTCCTCAAAGCTGTCTATCTCCTAGGTCAAGAAAATTACCTGGCAGACAAGCTGAGCAGGATCCTCCAACCCCACGAGTGGAGATTGGATCCGTTGGTGGTTCAGCGGATCTTTCTCAAGTGGGGCCTCCCCACCATGGATCTATTTGCCAGTCCTCTGAACCGGCAGCTTCCCAAATTCTGCTCTCGACAACCGCATCCTCTCCGAGTAGCGGCAGATGCTTTTCTGATCCCATGGTCCACAGGCCTCTTGTATGCCTTTTCTCCCATGCCACTGGTGTCTCGGACGCTCTTCAAGGTTCTCAGAGACAGAGCCTCGATGATCCTAGTGGCTCCCCGGTGGCCGAGACAGCCCTGGTTCCCGCTTCTGATGCAGCTGGCGGTGGACACTCCTCTTCCTCTGGGGTTTCAACCCGATCTCCTGTCACAGGATCAGGGGACTCTCCTACACCCCAACCTCCGGTCCCTTCATCTGATGGCCTGGCTGCTGAAAGGGTAGTCCTTGCTCCACTCCTGCTGCCTCGGGAGGTGGAAGAGGTCGTCTTGGCCTCCAGGCGGCCCTCCACCCGGAAATCCTACGCTCTTAAGTGGCGTCGGTTCTCCGTGTGGTGTGCTCAGCAGTCTGAGAATCCCTTCTCCTGCTTGGTGGCAGTGGTCTTGCAATATTTGCTTTACCTCTCCAATCTGGGCCTTAAGTCCAGCTCTGTCAGAGTCCACCTCAGTGCTCTTTCTGCACATCACGCACCGGTGGATGGCAGGCCTCTTTCCAACCACCCTTTGGTGGCTCGTTTTCTCCGAGGCCTCCTTCTCCTTAAGCCTCCTTTGCACCCTCCAGCCCCTGAATGGGATCTGAATGTGGTCTTACAGCAGATTACCTGTCCGCCCTTTGAACCTATGGCTACCTGCCCTCTTCGTTTTCTTTCCTGGAAAACCTTGTTTTTGGGTAGCCCTTACCTCTGCTAGGCGCGTTAGTGAACTGCAGGCCCTAGTGTCTGCTCCTCCTTACACTAGGTTCTACAGGAATAGGGTAGTCTTACGGACTCACCCTAAGTTTCTTCCAAAAGTGGTTTCTCCTTTTCATCTCAACCAGGAGGTGGTTCTTCCGACCTTCTTTCCCAGGCCGCACTCCAGCCGGGCTGAAATGGTCCTGCACACCCTGGACTGTAGGAGGGCCTTGTCCTTCTACCTTGACCGTACGCGGGAGCATAGGAGGGCTGTTCAGCTCTTCCTTTCTTTTGACCCCAATAAATTAGGGCTACCTGTCTCCAAGCGTACTTTGTCCATATGGGTAGCTGACTGTATCGCCTGGGCTTATGGGGCAGCCGGCCTCTCGTTGGAGGGTCGAGTCACGGCTCATCGTGTCAGGGCGAAGGCTGCATCAGTGGCTCATCTCCGCTCTGTTCCGTTGGCAGACATCTGCCGGGCCGCTACTTGGTCTTCAAGCCAGACTTTTGCGGCCCATTACTGCCTGGAGAGGGAGTCCCGCAGGGACAGTGCTTTCGGTCAGGCAGTCCTCCATAATCTCTTTGAGGTTTAGGCAACTCCTACCCTCCGGCCCTGGTGTTGGGCTACCGATCGGGGGCGTTTTCAGAGAAGATTCCTTCCTTCTATGCTACTGAGCTAGAGGGAGCTCATTTTTCCGCTTGAGGTCTCCGGTAGCCTTAAGCTAGGGAGTCCCATATGTGAGGACTGACTTCCTGCTTGGTCCTGGAGAAAGAGTAGTTACTCACCTGTAACAGGTGTTCTCCAGGAGCAGCAGGAATCAGTCCTCACAACCCTCCCTCCTCCCCTTGGAGTTGCAGTCCTATCATTTCGTTTTTGCTAATTTTTTTGCTGTCTTTTAGCTATGTCATCAGACTGAGCAAGATGGCACCCTTGGGCGGGAAGGGGACCGCGCATGCGCGCTGCAATTCCCAAAGGCTTTCTTTGAAAGCTGGGGAAATTGCTTCGCGAGGGCTCCGTCGGCGCCGACGTCACCCATATGTGAGGACTGATTCCTGCTGCTCCTGGAGAACACCTGTTACAGGTGAGTAACTACTCTTACTAAGCAGCGGTAACGGCTTCCATGCGATATCGGAGCCACAGCCGATATCGCACAGAAACCATTACCGCTGCTGAGTAAACATACCCCCTAGTGTCCAGATTTGGAGCCAATAATAAGCTTCCGGAAGGATCCCTGGTGTCTGTCCAATCCCAGGACTGTGGCTTCAATGATTAGACTCAGTACATTGCAGAGTTGAGGGGAGGAATATAAAATAAAGAAAAGATCTCCAGGTAGTTGCAAAGGAAGGTTCACAGTGCCAGGATCCCACAGTTAAGCTGGAGCAAGAAGGTGCCAGTTAAAAACAAAAGAAAACAAAAAAACCCTTTGTTTTTCAGATTGGTTTGCTAACTGAATGGCTTGAAGCTAGGACATACTGGGCAATAATATTTTTATAATCACATATGGCACCTCACAGCACAGGAATGTCCACCTCCTGTTCTCAGTGCAACATATCGATAGGTTTGGCTTCCTGATTTCCACAGAAAATTTGAGAGATTTGCATACATGTGGTCCAAGAAAGCATAGTTACTCACCTGTAACAAGTGATCTCCAGGAACAGCACAAATTTAGTCTTCACATATGGGTGACATCTGGTACTGACTGAGCCCATGCAGGAAGCTCCCCAGCTACCAATAGGAAAGCCTTTGGGAGCACTCCACTGCACCTGCACCACTGCCTTCCCGCTCTTCCACCTTCCTCTCTTAGTTGATTTTGTAGCTGAAAAGACAGAATATAAAAAAATAGAATCCTACAACTCCAAGGGGAGGGTGGGTTGTGAAGACTAAATTCCTGCTTGTTCCTGGAGATCACCTGTTACAGGTGAATAACTACGCTATCTCCAGGAACAATGTAGTCTTCACATATGGGACTCCCTAGCTCCCAGATCTCTGAAGAGTTAGACCGGGTCAGAAAGTCAGACAAGGGCAGGTTAGCCTAGACTTCCCTGCCATGGAGATCTGGTAGGAATGTTGGGCGGGGGGTAAGAGTTGTCTTTATGCTACAAAGAGATGTTGAAGGACTGCCTGGTCAAAAGCTGCATCCTGGCGGGAGTCCTTGTCCAAGCAGTAGGGGGCGGCAAAGATGTGGATGAAGGACCATGTTGCAGCCCGGCAGATCTCGTCGATGGTTACTGAACGTAGGTTCGCCACCGATGTTGCCATGGTTCCAACATTATGAGCAGTAATGTGCCTGATAAAGGTAAGTCCTGCTTTTCTGTATGCCAGTGCTTACAGTCTGCTATCCATCTGGAGAGTGTGCGTTTCGTTACAGGGAGACCCAGGCAGTTAGGTTCAAGGACACAAATAATTGAAAGCATTTTCTGATATCTTGTGTCCTTTGGAGATAGAAGGCTAGAGCCCTTTTGCAGTCAAGTGTGTGGAGGGTTGCCTCTGCACATGATGCATCAGGTTTCGGGAAGAAAACTGTAAGGATTACTGATTGATTAATGTGGAAAGGTGACACCACCTTTGGCAAAAAGTGTGGATGTGTCTGAAGGACAACTTTGTCATGATGGAATCTGGTATATGGTGGATGTGCCACTAAGGCTTGCAGCTCACTGATGCGCCTGGCTGAGATCAGGGCAATGAGGAATAGAACTTTCCAAGATGGTTTATGGTTTGGTTTAGGCATTTGATATACCGCCCTTTACTTACGCATCAGAGTGGTTTTACATGTATATGCTAACAGGTACTTTTTTTTTTTTTTAAGATAAGTATCGCAGGGGTGTAGTTGGTAAGGACTCAAATGGAGGCTTGAGGAATTGAGCCAATACCACATTAAGATCCCATGCCACTGGGGGTGGTCAAAGGGGTAGCTTGGTGAGGAGGAGGCCCCTCAAGAAACATACCACTAGTGGAATTGTGGAGATGGGTTGACCATCGACAGGTTTATGAAAAGCTGAAGTAGCACTGAGATGCATGTGTACTGAATTTGTTTTGAGTCCTAGAGAGGACAAATGCAAAAAGTATTAAAGCGTAGGTACTGATGCTTCAAAGGGATTGTGGTTATTTTGAGAGCACTGTGAAGCATATCTATGCCATTTGAAAGAGTACGTCCTTCTGGTGGAGGGCTTTCACAGCTTTTGATAGTGGTAGATGTTGAAACATCATTCTGTCAGTCGGAGAGACTGCAGATTGAGATGTAGGACTGTTCCGTTGTCCTAGGACAGAAGACTCAGCTTGGATCCCAATGGAATCAGAGGAGTCTGTGTCAGCTGAAGCAGGAGGGGAAACCAAGGCTGACGGAGCCAGCGAGGCCTATGAGGATCATAGATCCCTTGTCTGCTTGGAGTTTGAGGAGGGTCTTTGGGATCAGGGGTATGGGGGGAAACGCATAAAGCAGTCCTCAACCCTAGTGAATCATGAAGGCATCTGATGCCAGACTGAATTTGGATGGTATCCTGGAGCGGAACTGTGGAAGTTGAGAGTTCTGTGGAGTGGTGAAGAGATCTATGACTGGGGTTCCCCAGGCTTAGAAGATTTGTGCCACTGTCTTCGGATCTAGGGTCCACTCGTGACTGTAAGATCAGACTCAGTTTGTCCGCCAAGTGATTGATCTCTCCTGGAATATAAACTCCACGGAGGTGCATGTGGTGGAGAATAGCGAAGTTCCATAGGCGGCAGACTTCCTGGCAGAAAGGAAGACAGCTTGTCCCCCGTCCCCCCTTGCTTGTTTACGTAATACATTGCCACCTGATTATCTGACCAGGATCTGGCTGTTGGAGAGCCACACACTGGAAAGCTTGGAGGGCATTTGTGATTGCTTGAAGCTCGAGGAGGTTGATTTGTTGAGTTGATTCCTGGGCTGTCCACACAGTCTTTTTGTGGAGACGGAATCTAGATGGTTCCCTAACCGAGCTTGGATGCATCTGTAGTCAGGCTATCTTGAGGCTGAGATATCCAAAAAGGTGACCCTTCGAGAAGATTTGTTGGGGTGCACCACTAGAGGAGTGATTCGGCCAGAAGGCGTGTTACTTGAACGATATCCCATAGAATCCCTGTGGCTTGGGTCCACTGGATTGGGAGGGTCCATTGTGTTAGTCGCATGTTCAGTCTCGCATAAGGTACTACAAGAACTGTGGATATCATGTGGACTAAGAGGCACAGGAAGGCTCGAGCCATTGCAGTCTGCTGTTGGCGCATGTGAGTGGCTAGGTCCACCAATCTTCATGCAGTCTATAGGAAGGAAGGCTCTGGATTGTTGAGTGTCCAGTTGAGTGTGTGCCTATGAACTCTAATCTTTGGGTTGCAGTGAGCTTGGACTTTGGGAAGTTTATTACAAATCCCAGATGTTGCAAACAGTGCAAGAGTTTGCTGAAGAAATGAGCAGAGTTCTCCAGGAGAGTCTGCCTATATTAGCCAGTTGTCTAAGTAGGGGAAGACGAAGACTTTATTGTTTTGAAGATATGCTGCCACTACAGTCATGCACTTTGTGAAAACTCTTGGTGCAGAAGCAAGGCCGAAGGGAAGGACCCTGTATTGATAATGGGTGCCCTGATAGGTGAGGCGAAGATACTGCCTGTAGTCTGGGTGAATCTATTGTGAGTGTAGGCCTCTGAAGTCTAGGGAACAGAGCCAGTTGTGTTCCTGTAGGTAGAGAAGGAGGGTTCCCAGAAAGATAATTTTGAATTTCTTCTTGACGAGGAATTTGTTTAGCTCTCTGAGGTCCAGAATGGGCCTGTAGCCCCATGATTTCTTTGGAATGAGGAAGTAGGGGGAGTAGAAGCCTTTTAGCAGTTGGTTTTGAGGAACTGCTTCTATGGCTCCTTGAGAAAGGAGATGGTTGACCTCCTGCTTGAGTAGAGTGTCGAGGGGAGGTTGGGTGGGGAAATCCCCCCCCTGAAGTGGTGAGGGGGAAGTTTCTGAAAATTTAACTGGTAACCCTTCTGAACCATGGACAGGGTCCACTGTTCTGTGGTGATGGAGTGCCATCAATGTGAAAAATGGCAGAATCTCTCTGAGATGGTAGTGGGTTCCTGAATGTGTAGGGATGGACTGGCTGTGCTCCCTAGATGGAAATCAAAAACTGGGTGCTGCCGGCTGGCTGTGGTTTAGCTAGCCTGTGCTTTTTTGCTTGCTTAGGACCCTGTTATTTTTGCTGGGGTTGATAAGCAGGCTGAGAATAGGAGGGGTAGAATCTCGTCTTCTTTGGGTAGAAGGGTCTTTTAGCTGCTGCCGCCGCCGCCACCTTTTTTGGTCAGCAGTCTTCCTTGAGAGCCTTTTCAGCATTGTCATCTGTTTCCAGCTCTCCAGTCTTCTCCCTTCAGTTTTTACCGAAGATGTTCCCTCCTGTAGAGGAGATATTGCCAAGCTTGTCCTGGACCCATTGTTCCTGATGTGATGGTTGGAGTTATGCTAACTGGCGTGCATCGACGACAATAGATGAGGCTTTACTAGTGGATTCGAAAGCATCAAATGCTGCCCTGTTTACAAAGTTTGACACATTTTTGGCTGTGTGCCAAGTACAGCTTGAAAAGCATAGTAACATAGTAAATGACAGCAGATAAAGACCAGTATGGCCCATCTAGTCTGCCCAGTAAGATGGCAAGAGTAGGTGCCCTTGCCGCTCCATGCAGGCCACCCCCCCCCCATGTCTTTTTTTTTTTTAGGGGTGAACCCACCGCTCCGTGTAGGACACCCCTGTATGTTGAGAAATTAAGTTTATTTTGATTTTATCCTGTTGCTGTAAAGGGATCCACTGTGTCTGTCCCATGCCACTTTGAATTCTGTCACTGTATTTGCCCCCACCACTTCCATCGGGAGGGCATTCCAAGCATCCACCACCCTTTCAGTGAAAAAGTATATCTCCAGGAACAAGCAGGAATGTAGTCATCACATATGGGTATCGTCGGTACAGACGGAGCCTGCGTGGGAGCGTTCCCCAGCGTCCAATTAGAACGCTTTTGGGAGCATCCCACAGCGCCTGTGTGCTGCCTTCCCGCCTTTCCCAACTGCCTCTCTCCAGTTCTTCTTTTTCCGCAGAGCCAGCAGGTCGTGTTCCTGTCACCGCAGAAGAATTTCTTTATTTCTTTTTGTGGTCGTGTCTGCCTTCTTCGACGCTCTACCGGTACCGCTGGTCTTTCTTTTCCTTTTTCTAAAAAAAAAAAAATTTCTTAAGCCCAAAAACTTCCTTAACATGGAAAAACCTGCCTCAGGTTTTAAAAAGTGCACCAAGTATGGCGGTACCATTTCTGTCACAGACACCCATGAATGGTGTTTAAAATGTTTAGGTCCTGAACACTCCATCACAGATTGTGTGTCCTGTGCCATGATGTCTAAAAGAGGTCGGCAGAACTGAGCTGCCAAGCTCAGTACCCTGTTTCCCTCTGATGCAGCTTCGGTGGCATCGACGTCTTCCAGGGCTGCTTCTTCCTCCCGTGGGTCTCAGGTAACTAAACATAAATCCAGCCGGTCCTCGAAGGGTAGATCTCCTTCTAAGCATCGAGATGCCTCTGGCGTTGCCCTCGAGGATTCTGCACCGGCAAAATTACCCCGGCGGGAGGCTTTGGCTTCCAAAGCATTATCGGGGTTCCAGGATGTTCTAGATGGCTCGGCTTCGACAGATCTCCTGGTGCCATGCTCTGGAGTACCGGTGGCTCCCACCGGTACCGACTTCCAGGCATTAGCGGCATCCATGGACCAGAGAATTCTGAGCATGGAACGCAGTCTGGTAGCTTTCCTTGCGGCATTGACGCCCTTGGTACCGCGACAGACAACTCCGCCGGTACCGGCACTATCATCGGTACCGATACCGATAGCATCGGCATCGGTGTCTGCTATGCCGGTACTCTGTCCTACGATGCCCTCCGGTACCGGTTATTCCCAGTACCGACCTTGGTCGGTACGGGTATCGGGCTCTGCAGGAGCATCCGGACAGACGATACTTCGAGTCCTCAGAAGAATCTGAGGATTCTGAAAGTTCTGTCGATGCAGAGATACTTCTTCCAGAGGAGTCCTCCTCCCCTAAACACAGGATGTCTCCTCCAGAGGACATGTCTTTCCAAGACTTTATCAGGGAGGTGGCTCGGGGCCTGTCCATCACTGTGGCCCCTGAAACAGAGCCAAGGGCCAAGGAGTTGGAAATTTTACAATATTCCAAAACTCCTAAAGAGGCAGCTACCTTACCCATTCCTGAGATTCTATATGATCTCATGTTGAGAATGTGGGAAACACTTCTTATCACCTCTCATTCTCGTAGGTTAGATACTATGTATCGTGTCCCTCCTTGTCCTGCGTTCCATAAAACTCAGCTTATTCACCACTCTATTGTGGTGGAGTCAGCTATGAGAAGGATTAGAAGTGCAAAAAGACATGCTTCTAATCCTCCAGGACGTGAATGCAGAACCCTGGATGCTTTTGGACGTAGAGTCTTTCAAGCTTCCATGCTTGCTGCAAGAATCAGTTCCTATAGTCTCTACATGGGAATGTTCCTAAAGGAGGTCACAGATAATTTACAGACTTTAAGTCCTTTCATTTCTGAGGAGAAAAGACAGGATTTTCTCACTTGGGTCAAACATGCCCAAGATGTCTCTAAATTCTCCAACCGTGCAGCCTTTGACTGCTTTGAGTGTATAAGCAGAACCTCGGCTATTGCCATAGGTGCACGTAGAATTGCTTGGCTCCAGGCATCTGATTTAGAGCTCTGGGTACAAGATAAATTGGGAAATATCCCTTGTACTGGTGAGAACCTGTTTGGGAAAGATTGGCAGGAAAAAGCCAATGAAATGGATGCTGAAAATTCCACCTTGGATAGACTATCCAAGTCCACTGCTGATCCTGTTAGAAAGAAGTTGTTCAAGAAAACACCTTTTTCTAAAAAGAAAAGATTTTATCCTGCTTATACTCAGCAGGCATCTTCTGCAGGTCAGTTTTCAACCAAATGTCAGCAACCACCCAAACAGAAGAAAGCAAAGGCTGCTAGGCCTCCACCGGCTCAACAGCCTCAGCCTCCTCAGGGCCTTTGATTTTCAGCTAGAGAACTTAGCCTTTCTGGTTCTGGAAGGACCAGAACCGTCCACCATTCCAGGAAGGTTATGTCATTTTGCCCCCAGATGGGGGCAAATAACAGCAGAGCATTGGACACTCTCCATCATAAAGGAGGGGTACAAACTTAATTTTTCAAGCATGCCCCCTCACACAATAGTGAAGCAGTTCAATTCTCTGACACCTCTCATCAACCTCTTAGGTCAGGAGGTTGCCATTCTTCTTGCCCGAGGGGCGATAGAAGAAGTGCCTCTTCAACAGGGCACAGAGTTATATTCCCTTTATTTTCTTATCCCAAAGAAAACAGGGGGATACAGACCTATATTAGATCTCAGAGAATGGAACAAATTCCTTGTCAAGGAGAAATTCAAGATTTCTCTCTGTGCTCTGCTTCCATACCTTCAGAGTCAGGATTGGCTTTGTTCTCTAGATCTCAAGGATGCGTACACCCATGTACTCATCCATCCAACCCACAGAAAGTTCCTTCGGTTCCTTTTTCAAGGAAAGCACTACCAATACAGGGTGCTTCCTTTTGGTCTGGCCTCTGCTCCAAGGGTGTTCACGAAATGCATGGCTGTGGTAGCAGCATTTCTCCATACTCTGGGAATATTCGTCTTCCCTTACTTGGACGACTGGCTCATTTGAGCTCCAACACAGTCAGAGGCCAATACTTCTCTATCCTGCACAATGTGTATCCTCCAGTATTTAAGGCTGGTAATAAACATCCCAAAATCCAGTCTGACTCCCACTCAATCTTTAGAGTTCATAGGAGCTCTTCTGGATACCACAAGAGCAAGGTCCTATCTCCCCCAGGCCCGTTGCCTTCGCTTAGTGCAGTTAGCTTCTCAAGCAGTACTAAAGCCTCTTCTAACTGCTCGAGAAATGTTGCAATTGCTGGGCCACATGGCATCCACCATGCATGTGGTTCCATATGCTCGCCTCCACATGAGGGCAGCTCAGTGGACTTTATCCACCCAATGGACCCAGGCATCAGGGTGCCTGTCAGACAAAATAGCAAACACAAGTCGCCTCATTTTGTCCCTCCAGTGGTGGAGGTCCACTCAAAATCTGTGGCTGGGGTGCCCCTTCCAACAACCCTTACCCCAAGCAACTCTCACAACAGATGCTTCTGCAAAGGGTTGGGGAGCTCATCTGCAAGACTTCTCCACCCAGGGCACCTGGTCTCCACAAGAGAGTTGTCTACATATCAGTCTCTTGGAACTCGGAGCAATCTTCCTGGCTCTGCGAGTGTTCCACTCCCTGCTCAGCTACAAGACAGTCCTCATTCACACGGACAATCAGGTAGCCATGTTCTATGTGAACAAGCAGGGGGGAACGGGCTCTCTGTCGCTGTGCAACGAAGCTTTGCGACTATGTGCCCTCGCCAGAGAGCATCAGATTCATCTGCTGGCAGTATATCTTCTAGGCATTCAAAACTCTTGGGCGGACAGACTCAGTCGAGTTCTCCTTCCACACGAGTTGTCTCTGCATGCAGACCAGGTGACCAGGATATTTCAACTTTGAGGAACCCCGGACATAGACCTCTTTGCAAGTCCGTGGAATGCCAAACTTCCCCGGTTCTGTTCCAGAATTCTGGCTCAGGGAGCTCAGGCCAAGGATGCTTTCCTCCTTTACTGGGGTCAAGACTTCCTGTATGCCTTTCCACCCATTCCCCTAATTCCCAAAACCCTCTTCAAGCTTCAGAGAGACAGAGGCCACATGATCCTCATAGCACCACATTGGCCACGGCAAGTGTGGTAGCCTCTGCTTCTACATCTCTCTCAAGCTCCCTCCCTGGAGTTAGGGTCTGCTCCAGATCTCCTTATAGAACTAAACAATAAGAACCCCTCCAATGATGGAAAATCTCAAAGAATTACTATGTAGCCATCATAAAATTGAACCCACAATCTAATTACAATTTTGTTTTGTCGGAGCCCACCGGGGTAGGGCTAGCACAGTTTACCTAACCCCCGCCAGACGGTAGACTACTTTTATTTTATATTTCACCCTAGTGTAATAAATAATCACTTATCTTCACGAAAAAATCGCTGTACTTATTCTCCTCCACGTTGCAGATCACAAAGGTGCACGACGTGCACGTTTCGGGTGTGCGCCCTGTTTCAAGTGCTCCAGTCCATTCAGATATGCAACAAAAAAACACCGTCCTTGCGGCCATGGGCATTCAGCAGTCAATGGCATTAACAAACCCGAGACTTTAAATAGGAGAAGACCAATCAGAAGCGGGAAAGCCTCACTGTCAGAGGTATCCACACCGCTATTGGTCAGAAACCTTGGGTAAGACTAAAAAACCTCCAAGCACAACATCATAGGATAGTAATCCAATCAAGAAAGAATTAGAAGAGGCGTCCACTCCTTTGAAAGAAACGCTGGGAGAGCTTCCCTTTAAATCTAAGATGGAGGAGATAGATAGACAAAGAGTTTTTCCGATTATCTTAAATCGTTAAAATTAAAAAAGTTTTCACGTGATAATGGAGATTACGAAATAGGACATGTTTATTATTGGATGTATGAGAAAGAGATCTCTACACAAAAGCACGTTACCTTTGATGCTTCTTCTGAAGATACGGATGATAGTTCCTCTTCAGTAGAGCGGAGACAACAATCGAATAGGGGAGATGCAAGTGCCCATAGACCTCGTCGTAATTTTCAGGATTTTCGGAGGGGTCGAGGACGGCGGTCTCGAGACCCCTATCAAGAAGCAGAATAGGAGCCTCCACAAACTCGATCTCGCTCCCGACAGGAACAACTTCCTCTTTAATGGTTAATTTGACTGGGCGGCCGTTATCACCCTCTCAAGAACATGTTTTGAATTATGGACTCTCATTTGTACCAATGACGCGATATGATCCTTTTGCAATGAGAGTGAGCCTTTCTAGATTTTTTCGGAAATTGCGAATTATGGCATTTTTTCAAAATCAACCAGTGATTGAAGATGGGTCGATAGTGAAACCTATATCTTGTTGGTTACCTACGGAGGCGGGTCGAGATACGATTATTTCCACGTATCAGGCGTTGGTCTTACGGGATGTGGAAAAATTGGAACAAGCTCCCTTGAAACAGTTCTCTAATTTGACTCGTGAGGATTGGAAATCTCTGAAGGAATTGACATCAGATCCTACACTAGTGTTCCGGCGTGCCTGTCGAAAATACACACGCCGTTGGAAGACTACGTGTCTTACTCCTTACGTGGTGTATGTGTTGAAGTGCCCATGTGGACGCCTATATGTAGGGCGTACCACTCGTTCAATGCGTAAAAGTCTTGCTGAACATGCTTCACGGATTAGAAATAAAGTTCTAACAGCCCCAGTGGCAGAACATTGTGAAGTTTTTTCCCATGTTTTTGAGGAGTTGACGTGGACTGTCATTGATCATGTTCCCTTGGATCCATGGGGGGGTGATCGGGAACAAAAACTGCAGCGCTTAGAACAACGTTGGATCTTTGATTTACATACCATTCATCCTTACGGTCTGAATCGGGACATTGATTGGATTACTATCCTATGATGTTGTGCTTGGAGGTTTTTTAGTCTTACCCAAGGTTTCTGACCAATAGCGGTGTGGATACCTCTGACAGTGAGGCTTTCCCGCTTCTGATTGGTCTTCTCCTATTTAAAGTCTCGGGTTTGTTAATGCCAATGACTGCTGAATGCCCATGGCCGCAAGGACGGCATTTTTTTGTTGCATATCTGAATGGACATGAGCACTTGAAACAGGGCGCACACCCGAAACGTGCACGTCGTGCACCTTTGTGATTTGCAACGTGGAGGAGAATAAGTACAGCGATTTTTTCGTGAAGATAAGTGATTATTTATTACACTAGGGTGAAATATAAAATAAAAGTAGTCTACCGTCTGGCAGGGGTTAGGTAAACTGTGCTAGGCCTCCCCCGGTGGGCTCCGACAAAACAAAATTGTAATTAGATTGTGGGTTCAATTTTATGATGGCTACATAGTAATTCTTCCAGATCTCCTTATGGCATACCAATCCCCAGTCCCTGCATCTCAGGGCTTGGTTGCTGAAGGCCTAGATCTCCAAGATCTTCATCTTTCTCAGCAAGTGAAAGATGTTCTTTATGCTTCCAGAAAACCTTCCACTAGACGTTCTTATGCTTTCAAGTGGAAAAGGTTTACTATTTGGTGTTCAGAAAAGGGTCTTAACCCCCTTGCTATACCTCTAGAATCCTTACTGGAGTATCTCCTCCATTTGTCTAATGCAGGCCTTAAGACAAATTCAGTAAGAGTCCATTTGAGTGCTATTGCAGCTTCTCTTAAACCTCTAAATGGACAACCTATTTCCTCTCATAGCAAGATTCATGAGAGGCCTCCTTCTAACTAAGCCTCCCATTAGACCACCTCTGGTGGCTTGGGACTTGAACCTGGTTCTTGGGCAGCTCATGAAGCCACCTTTCGAACCCTTAGCTACCACCTCCTTGAAATTCCTTTCTTGGAAGGTTATCTTTCTCATTGCAATCACATCAGCACGCCGCATTAGTGAATTGCAAGCACTAGTAGCTAATCCACCTTATACAAGGTTCCATCATAACAAGGTAATCCTTAGGACTCATCCACACTTTATGCCTAAGGTGGTCTCGCCTTTTCATCTCAACCAAGAGGTCTACCTACCTGTCTTTTTTTTCCAGGACCTCATGCATCAAATGCAGAGAGGAATCTTCATACCTTGGACTGTAAAAGAGCTCTAGCTTTTTACTTACAAAGGACACAGCAATATAGAAAGTCCTCTCAACTCTTTGTTGCTTTTGATCCTTCTCATTTGGGACTTCCAGTCTCCAAGAGAACACTATCTAACTGGATTGCTCAGTGTATTTCTTTCGCCTATCAGAGTAACAACCTTTCTCTGGAGGGCCATGTCACAGCTCACAATGTGAGAGCCATGGCAGCCTCAATGGCTCATCTGAACTCTGTCTATTGATGACATCTGTCGAGCAGCCACTTGGGCCTCGGTTCATACCTTCACAGCCCATTACTGCTTGGACAAGGACTCCCGCCGGGATGCCTTGTTTGGTCAGGCTGTTCTCAAACACCTGTTCCATACCTAATCAACTCCTACCCACCATCCCTGGTAGGATGCCAGAGATCCATGGGGGGAAGTGGAGCCCTTTACAGGGACACACAACTTCTGGGGTCTCTCCCTGGCACCTAAAGCTAGGGAGTCCCCATATGTGATGACTACATTCCTGCTTGTTCCTGGAGATAGCATAGTTACTCACCTGTAACAGGTGATCTCCGGGAACAGCAGGAATTTAGTCCTCACAACCCACCCACCTCCCCTAGGAGTTGTATCTCTCTTTTCCTTTCCCTCGCTCTCTGTCTCAGCTCTAAAACTCAACTGGAGAGAGGCAGTTGGGAAAGGCGGGAAGGCAGCACGCAGGCGCTGTGGGATGCTCCCAAAAGCGTTCTAATTGGATGCTGGGGAGCGTTCCTGTGCAGGCTCCGTCAGTACCGACGATACCCATATGTGAGGACTAAATTCCTGCTGTTCCTGGAGATCACCTGTAACAGGTGAGTAACTATGCTTTTGCTGACATTGCCTTTGTTTACCCCCTTGCAGCTCATGTTATGCCCTCTAGTTTTACAGCTTCCACGTCTTTGGAAGAGGTTTGTTTGTTCATTATTTCTCTTTAAGTATTTATTTGGTCATTAGGTCTCTTTTCCTCAGGAAGGAATGGAAGGAAACCCTCCCAGTCCTTATTCTTTGAGGAACATTCCCATATAGAGAATGTAAGAGTTGATCCTGCTGGCTAGGATTGAAGCTTGAAAGGATCAGCAAGCAAAGGAATTGAGATTCCTTGAGGTATGGAAGAGTGGTTTTTGCCACTCTTGATGCGATGCATCCTCGATTCAACCATCATATAGTGGTGAGGAAGTTGTGGTTTCTGAAAACCAGGACACTCCAGTTCCCTGTACATGGTATCAAGCCGATGGCTAATGGGCGATACCGTGAGAGGGGTCTCCCACATCTGGAGCCATCAAGTTGTGGAGGATACGATGCACTGGGAGGATCACAGCTTCCCTTAGGGCTTTAGGATACTGGAGTATTTCCAGCTCTTCCGCCCTCTGTTCCGGTTCCGATGCAGCCGGAATCAATAACACTGCCACCATGTCTTGGATAAATTCCTGGAAAGACATTTTATTTATTTATTTATATTCTCTTATATACCGCGCTATTCTGCATCAGTGCGGTTTACATTGAACAAACTGAAATTACATTGAACAGGGCATTATAACTTGGAGATAACTATTTTACAGGGAACATGGGCTATGGAGGGTTAAGTGGTTTGCCCAAGACCACAAGGAGCACCTGTGGGACTAGAAACCCCAGTCCTTCCGGTCCAAGGTTGCTGTCCTCTAGTGGGATTTGAACCCCCGACCTTCCGGCCTGAAGTACCCTGCCCCAACCACTAGGCCACTCCTCCACTCCACATGTCTTCGGGTGGTGATTTTCTGCAAGTGCTGGTGGTTGGAGGCGAGGGCTCAGAGCCGATATCATGGAGGTCTGTGGAATTGAAGGAGCAGTGGTAGAATCAGAAGTATCCGAGTCTGATACCGGTGAGTATCGACAATGTCGATGTCTGTATGAGTGTTGTCGATGCTCCTCGATACCTTCGGAATCTAGAACTGTGGTTCTCACCCATGGGATTTTAGTGGCTGATACCGAGGCCTTGGGTCTCGATGCAGCCTGGATCAATGCCGATGGTGGTACCTATGTTGATGTCTGGATCAGTGTCGATAGTCACTGATGTTGATGGCCTGGTATGTGGTCCTCCAGCTGTCGATGCAAGAGGATCCGATGCTGCAAGGAGGGCTGCCAAAGTCCTCTCCAAGGATAGCATGCACTGATACAAAGAGGCTGCCTGCGTCTGGTCCAATGCAAGAACGGGATTTGCTGCCACCGTACCAGAGCAAGGCATCTGGGCTCTCCAGAAGTTGAGGCCTCGGGTACCTCCTGATTCCCCACCAAGGCTTTGGGGGACAGCTCCTCCCACCGGGGAGGCCTGGGCCGATGGCCAGAGTCAGAAGAGGTCTTGGTGTTTAGAATGGGATCTTTCCCTCGATTCCAGACTTGACTGAGGAATCTTTGGACCTCTCCTTCGATTCCTTCAACTTCTCTGAGGATTCTCAAGGCTTTTGCTTTTCCTTGGAAGACCTCGAAGGAGATGTGGGTCTTTTAGTCTTTTTCTCCTAGTGTTTGGAGTCTTTAGACAGCTTGGAGCCCTGAGAGCATGAGGATGCTCTGGAGGAAGTCGAGGACAATGACATAGAGTCCTATGGAAATAGTTCTCCTGGTTCCCTAGGCCTCTCTTCATCATCTGTTTACAGAGGGAGCAGACTTGGGCTAAATGGTTGGGACCGAGACATTTCAGACACCAATTGTGTTTATCTGTCATCGAAATGATCCTGGAGCACTTGGTGCATTTTTTGAACCCACTTGAGGGTTTTTCCATTGTGAAGATGGTGGGTAAGGCCCAGTGGGCACAAGGCCCCGAGGAAAAAGTTTTGAAAAGAAAAGATAATGAACTTTAGAGAAAAAAAATGAAAAAGAAAATGATACAGGAATTGAGCGATACCGGTGCGGTGAGGCAGAAGTGCTTTTTGAAGAAAAACTTTAGGTTTTTTCCCTCCGGTGACAGGGTTTTGACCTGTTGGCTCTGTGGAAAAAGAACTGAAAAGGAGTTGGAAGAGTGGGAAGGCTGTCGCCCATATGAGAAGACTACATTCCTGCTTGTTCCTGGAGATATCAGGTGGGTTGGCTCTCATAAAATTAGAACTGTTTGATGAAATTTATGAACTAGTATCCATCACCTCTGCTCTTACTTTTTGATAAGTGCATATCAAATGATCATATGCTATCTATTTTGATTGTAGCAACACAAAATGATGGGTAAGTGTCTCACTGGTCAACCACTGATATTTTCTGTTGTTGGAACCAAGAATGCAACCTAGCACCCACAAGGATGAGAAGAGCAGATGAAATGATTGGGCCTGATATTCAGCAGTGGCAGCTAGCTGCTGCTGCTGAACCTTAAACCTGGATATTCAATGCCAGGGCCATATCCATGTAGCCCAGATTGCTGGGAAGCTAACTGGGCAGCAGTGATATTCAGCTGCTACCCAGTTAACACCTGGAGCAAAAATTAGGCCAGTCTTTACTGTGCTTGACTTTTGTTGTGTGTCAGTAACCGAACAGTGGCTTAATATTGCCGCTGCCTGGGTGGAAGGAGATAAGGGAAGTGGAATTGCAATGGGCTAAACTAAAGGTGGCAATAAAAGGGGCAACGGATAAATACGTAAGAAAAGTAAACAAAAACAAGAGGAGAAGAAAACCTATTTGGTTTTCCAAAGAAGTGGCTGCTCAAAGGCAAAAAACACAGCTTTCGCAAAATTCAAAAGCTTGCAAACAGAGGAACACAGAAATGAATACAGGATTAAACTCAGAGACAAAGAGAGAAATAAGGATAGCAAAATCAAAGGCAGAGGAAAAGATGGCTAAAGATGTGAAGTGTGGCGACAAAAACTTTCTTCAGGTATATTGGGGAAAGGAAGAAGATCAGAGGTGGAACTGCAGTTCTCCAGGACCAAGCAGGAAGTCAGTCCTCACTTATGGGTGACATCGGCGCCGATGGAGCCCCCGTGCGGAGCATTTCCCCAGCTTTCTAAGAAAGCCTTTGGGAATACTGCACGCATGCGCGGTCCCCTTCCCGCCTAAAGGTGCCATCTTGCTCAGTCTTTCTTTTTCCGTGGAGCCCATCGGACGTCTGTCCGAGTCACCCAGAAAAGTTGACGTTTTTTTCAGCGATTACTCCATCTTTTTCTCAGAGTTCGACGCCGGTTCCCCTTCCCGCCAGGTTCGGTACACCGGTATCGAGCCAGTCTTCTATTTTTTGTTTTTTGCCCTTCGTGGCTGGTGTTCGCGCCCTTTTTTCTGTTTTTCCCTGGAAGGCAGGTCCTTTGACCTCGCGGGGGCCCTTTTTTCCCCGATGGCTTCCAGTGGTTTCAAGAAGTGTGATCGGTGCAAGAAACTAATGTCTCTCACTGACACACACGACTGCTGCCTTCGGTGCCTCGGCCCAGATCATGACCCAGTGATCTGTGGCCCGTGTGGCAAAATGTCCACCAAGGCACTTCGAAGCCGTCAGCACCAGAAAGAAAGATTTTCTCAAATTCTGCCTCCGGCCAGGCCCGGACCTCGTCTAAGGCCTCGACGTCTCGGGAGTCTGATCCCGAGCATCGCCGGGGTTCCTCGGACAGGGGGTCCCCCGACCGGGAACGCAAGAGGAAGAAGCGGCTCGTGAGGGTGGCGTCGGAAGAGGTCCCTGGTTCCTTGAGGGCCAGGTCTAAGACCCCCGACCGCCATCCCGGGCCTTTGGAACAGGAGAAGCCGTCCAAAGTACCTCGTGTGGAGCCGGAGACCGTCGGACACGTAAGTCCTGTAGTCCTCGTGGACTCTCCTCCGAGGGAGCAGACATCGGGCCCGGCACCACCGGGGGCCGAGTCGGTGGCTGCTGAGTCTCCTGAGCTTGGACTCAGGCTGACAGCCTTGGAGTGCAGATTGTCTGCCTTCATGGATCAGCAGCGGGTACTGATGGCCAGCCTCGCTGGTGCATCTGCCTCGACCACCGGGACATCGACGTCGAAGTCGACCCTGGAGACCCAGCCGATACTCGAGACCATGAAGGCTCGAAGTCGTCCTCGGTCACGGTCCCCCTCGACCTCTCGCTCGGAACCGAGGGAGTCGACGCCGGTGCCTTCGGCGTCGGGGCGGGTGCCACCTAGACCCGCGCGGTCGGAGCCCCTCGACGACTCTTCGGATGAGCGTGGAAGACGGAGGACGAGGAGTCCCCCGACACCTTCCGGACTCGGTGCGTCCCTTCGGACTCACCGCAGTCCGAGCCCCGGAGTAGGTCCCCCCCGGAGGACACCTCGGAGTTCGTGCGGGACATGGCCAAGGCATTGGCGATTCCCGTGAACCCCGAGGAGGAGCCTCGAACCGAGAAGCTCGAGGCCCTCCTGTATGACTCTCCTCCGAAAGAGGCCTTTACTGTGCCGGTTCCTCCAATGCTGGAACGGCTCTTCTTCCGGATGTGGGAGGCGCCGGTCTTGAGCAAGCGGATCGATTCCATCTATCGACTCCGTAAGAGCCCTGGCTTCCAGAAGGCGCAGCTGCCGCACCATTCCATGGTGGTGGAATCGAGGAGACAGAGGAAGGAGCAAACCTCTTGCAGACCAAAGGAGGAACAAACGGAGCAAGAGATATGGGTTGGAACCAGACTGCTTTATTGATAATTAGTCCCTGTATTTAAAACCATATTAAAAACAAATTAAAAACAGAAGGGCCGAGACAAAAACCAACAATTGTATCTGACATTTACAAACTATAAAGTAAAATCTGATCAACATGTGATATACATATAAATATAATAATAAGAATAATAACAATAATAAGAATAAATAAGAAATTAATACATAACAATCATATATACAAAGCCAAGACCAAAAGAAAACGAATTAAAAATATATTCAGGTTACTCCAAGCGTGTGGACCATATGCGTAAATCAAAAATAAATGAGACATGGTAAAAATAAATATAAATATAATAAATACAATCATGAATAAAAACTAAATAAATACATGAAATCATAAAATAATGATTATATTAAAAGAGGTAATAAAAATAAATATAAATATAAAAATAGAACTAAACATGAACAAAAAAACATAAGATACTGATGAAAAGTAGAGTGGTTGCAAGAAAATAATCATGTACAAAACCTACCAGTGCTGTGTCAAATGGAGTGTCTCATTAAGACCGTTTTTCGAATCACTCTATGATAGCTGAAGAAAAAAGAGCTAAAAACTTTAGAGCGAATTATACAATGTACCATAAAACTAATAATAAATAATCTGAAGTTAAACAATGCATAAAAATACAGTTATGGAATGGAATATAAGATACGGGATTACATGTGTGTATATGTGAAATTAAGCAGCATATTATTGTCTGAAGATAGATATTGTCAAAAATAAAAAGCTATGTGTGTCTATATATAAGGCTAAAACAATCTATTATCATCTGAATTTGGATGCATGCTAAGATATACAAAGGAAATAAAAGACTTTAAGAGAGATGATATTATATGTGAACTACAAACAAGGCAAATGGTAAGAAAACACACTAATTAAAATACATGTTGAATACATAAAATATATATATTGGACCAACGTTGTAAAAAGAATGGTGTGACCATACTGAGTAATAAAACAAATGCAGTGAAACCATGATATCAATGAAAGCCAACATAGTTGTGGGAATTGATAATGATGGTAAAAACCGGATCATTGCCCTGATGTTAAAAATGAAACCGCTGTTTGGCCGATGTGTCAGGAGTGCAGGAAACTGGAAGTGACATAATAAAAAAGTGGATTTATTTGAATTAAAGTGCACGGGAAAGAAAGAGAGATAAAGTATGTGATATTGTAGGTTAATTCTGATATTGAAGAAACGGCATGTAAAAAACTTAGCTAAATACAAAGGAATTGGCCAAAAACAATCTGTTTCAAATGGAGTCAGTGAAAGGCAGAGAGGAAGAGATGCGATACATTCAAGTCTGCAATACAGCTGATATTATTGACGAAACGGTAAAAGAGTGTAAAATAAACAATCTAATACAGACTCACTTTTGAACGTTAATCCGACGTATGTGATCTTTTTGTAAACCGCAAAAACTTGTGTACTGAGTACAGGCACAGCGTATAGCCAGTGGAAAGAGAAAACTCAAAGTGACCATCAGTCTATATGAACGCCGTTTTTCGCGCCTTTTGGATGACGTAACCAAAGTGGGCGGAGTTATAAACTTAATGTGGAAGGGAAAGTAAGGGGAATAAATCAAAATCAGGAATTCACACGAAGTACTGAAAAAACCTGTGGAAATTATGTCTCAAAAGGTATCAAGAAAAGGAACCAGTATATAGCAAGCTTGACATTTGTAGAGAAAATATGTTATAATGACCATAAAAAATCTACCAGTATTATAAAATATCATGGTTAAAAATAATGAAAAATAAAAATAAAAATAATAATGATGAATAATAAAAAATAAGAAATATAAAATGATAAATAAAAATGATGAGAAATAATGTTATGTAGGTCATATGCCAATGTGTGCCAATTCAGTTAATATAATTAATAATATAAAATGGCTAAAATAAAGAATTTTTATTGAATAAAAAATTAAAACATAAAATATTAATTAAAAATTAAATAATGAATTAAAAAATTAAAAAATAAATAATTGGACTTCCGGTTAGGGCAATGAGCTGATCAGACGGCTCGCGATCAGCTCCGGGCAATCGCCCCCACAATACTGCTACAGAACAGCTTAATATTCCCTCGATCCCACCTGTATTGATCCTCCCCTGACGGGGACTTGATTCTCCGCCGCTGAAGTGCTTCGCGGCCATCCTTCTAAAATCGGAGCGGTATACTCAGCGAAACAGAGAGAGTGCAGAGACCGAGCGGGCACTTTCCCCCACCGCCAGAATCAGCTTTCCCTCTGCGGGACACGGTGTTGGAAGCCACAAAAAGACCTGCCGCCGCCCCTACCCGAACGGAGAAGATCGCTGGCTACCACCCAAGTAAGTTGGGGGCATGATCGGGCGTCTCTGCCATTCTTAGCCATTGCTCCATCTGCACGTGGTGGTGTAGCCCCGGCGGAAAAAAGGCCGACGGCCCTCTACCACGTTCTCAGCAGGCAACTTCTGTTACTAAGAAGCGGGATGCAGCGCGCCTGGACATTCCCCTGCTATTAATAGCAGCGTTGCACCCACGAGAGCGGAGAGGCCGGAGACTGTTTTGTCCGGTTAGGACTGGGGAGGAGGAACAGCGAGACGCGCTCGTGCACCCCCATCCTCTCCCCTGCTGCCGCGGCTGGTTTCTTCGAGGGGGACTGTTTCCCCAGCGGAGCGGGGGCCTGCGATTCTCCCTGCCCGTTTAGGGGAGAGCAGCTGCTGACGGAAGTAGAAGAGATCGGGCACCTCTTTCTTCGAGGCAACAGCGCTTTTCACAACTGTTGAGGTGCCTGAAGAGAGCTGTGGGGCTCTGCGGCCTTTCCTGCTTGACAACAGCGGGCACCAGCGCTGTGATTGGATATTCTTTCTACTGCCCCATCTACCAATTTCCTCCTGGGGTGTGGAGGCTATCGCTCCGCGGCTGTCCCCTGCCTGGTCTGTGTAGATAAACCCCCACACAGCGGCCTAAAACCCCTGCAGCTGGGGCTTTCAACGGCACAATTCTACTTCTGCTACCCCACGGGAATAGTGCCTTGACTGGGTCGTGGTGTATATAACACGGATATCCTGATGGCATCTAAAGCTCCGCGCAAAGAGAGACCCTGAGCGACGGAGGGAAAAGCGGCGGAAGGCTCCCCATCTAGCCCGAAACCGGGCAGCCCACCAGACTTAGTGGCCGAGGTCAGCGCCGCAGTGGTGCAGGCGCTCAGCACACGCTTCCAGGACTTGGTGGAGCAGATTCAATCGCTTGGACAACGCTTTACGGCGGTGGAGGAGCGCCTTGAGCAAATTGAGACGAGGGTGTCCGACGTGGAGGACACGCAACAATCAGTAGTGGCCAAGGTGGCCGCCCTAGAGACTTTGGTGAAACAGCAAGGGGACAAACTCGATGAACTAGAGAACCGAGGTCGGCGAAAAAATCTGCGATTCATCGGTGTCCCTGAGAGTGTCGCGGACAGTGCCCTACTTGAATATTTACAATCTTGGATTGGGAACCTCCTGCCTAACCTGAGAGAAGGATCTCTCAAAATAGAGCGGGTACATCGACTGGGCCAAAGAAGAGAACAGGCCAGGAAACCACGTGCAGTAATTGCACGATTCCTCGACTACAGACAGAAAGAGGAGGTGCTGAAAGCAGCAAGGGGCCGGCGGCGGCATCAACAGGACACCGAGCCGATCTTAGTATTCCAGGACTACTCGGTGATCGTCAGCCAACAGCGCAGGGCTTTTTCGGGGATTTGCACCCAGCTGTTTAACCGTGGCATTCGTTTCTCACTCCTTTACCCAGCCCGGCTGCGGATCGATCATCAAGGCCACACTCGTATACTAGCGACCCTGGAAGAGGCGGCTACCTTTCTGGACTCCCTGCCTGCTCAATCGGCCTCCTAATTGCTAAACAACTGACTGGGAATGGGGTACATCTCCCCATGTGTAGTACGGGGACCTGGAGCCCCCAGGGGCTGAGCAGTTCCTGACAGACTCCCAGCGGTCTCCACTGTCATTGAAGAACTCCTGGTTTTGCCTTTCATGTGGTGTGCTGGGCTGAGCTAAAATGTTTCATTGAATTGGTAACAGTTATTATGCCAAGGGAGACAGTGTATCTTTGTTATTTTGTTACAATTGCTGTTGTGTTATGATAGATGCTGTTTTGCTGGTCCCCTGATTATCCTCCTCTCTGCCCCTGTGTTCCTGCTTGATCCCCTCCCTTTCCTCCCTCTTTCTATCCCATTACAGGTGGGGCTTCGATGTGATGCATAGGGGGTAGGCGGCGATTAAGTTAGGGGAGCACTGGGGTTACAGAGCTTAGGGATACAGGGCCAGCCTTATTAAAACAACATTAACAATTCATATCTCAGGTTCAGTGCCTCGCCTCCCCTCCTTTTATCTCTGAGGCCCAGACGGGGGTAAGACTGAGGGTTGACCAAGACAATGGCTGGGGAGCTCAATAGCGCGTGTAGCTGGCTGACCGCGTTAAGAACAGATTTTGGGCCAAACTCCCCCAGGAGTGGCTGGGGTATAGAAGCGACCCGAGACTGATGCAGGGGGGAGAGAGGGCTGGCCTCAATAAGACAGCTATGCATGCACTTGGGGAGGGGGGAGGGCAGAGGAGATGGGAAGTAATCTGGGTGGTTGTGGGTAGAGATAACATAAGGAAGGACGAGTGGAGAGCGATAGCGCCAACTGTGGGGGACACACCGCAGCGGTTCGTAACAGAGACTTTGTGTTTACTTTTCCTTTCTTTAATTTACGTGCTAGGGAGGGGGGAATAATGGAGGGGTGAGCCCGTTTGCCGTAGGAAGTAGTTCCGGCTATGGCTGGATGGGAGAGCTTGGAGAAGAGAGGAGAGGGGGGGGGGAGGGGAGGGATGGGATGGGAGGGGGGAGGGGGAGGGTGGGGCAGGGGGTGGGGAGGGGGTATACTCCATTGACTGTTAGTGGCCGGGATAATTGCCTACCTTTAGACGAGGGGGGGTGCCAGGCTGGGGGTGTCCCTCTGACATACTTAGTAGTGATCCTGTGGTGGCATCTTGACACTGCCCTGGCGCTTTGAAAATAATCACTTGGAATGTCTGTGGGCTGGGAAACCCTATTAAGCGGCATAAGGTATTGCAAGCACTGGCTCGGCATAAGTGTGACATTGCTCTTCTCCAAGAAACCCACCAGACGGCCGTTGAACACAGCAAACTCTGTCGGAACTGGGTGGGTCAAGTGTGGGGATCCCCCGCCCAGGGGCATAAAGGAGGTGTAGCGATTCTAATTCATAAACGCATACGATTCGTGGAGGAGACGGTCCTTACTGATAATATTGGTAGATCTCTGCTGTTATATGGGCACTTGGATGGAAAACCGGTGATTCTGGGAAATCTCTATGGCCCTAACGTGGCCGACCCGGGTTTTTACAATGGTCTGGCATCGAGGGTGGAACAACTTCCGGAATGCCCGGTGATTTTAGGCGGGGACTTTAATGGAGTCCTGGACGTGGATCTGGATACCTCTAGGAGAGGAGGGGGACGAGAGAGGGTAGTGCCCTCCCAGATACTGTTGCGGTTCTGCCGGAGACTAGGTATAATTGATCCTTGGCGGGTCCTTCACCCCTCCGAAAGGGACTATACCCATCAATCTCGAGCACACGGTACTAGTGCCCGTATTGATTATGTTATGATCTCGGGGACGTTGTTTACGCACACTGAGGATGCACAGATTGGTCCCTCCGAAATTTCAGACCACGCGATGGTGTGGCTTGACTTACACTGGGGGCAAGATACGAATCAGACACGCCTGTGGAGATTTCCCCTAGAGCTTTATTCGGATGGGCAATTTCGCCAGTTATTACGCCAGAGATGGGCGGAATTTCTTGGCAATCACCGGGTCCATACAGACGACCCCGAATTAGTTTGGGAAACGGCAAAGGTGGTTCTTCGCGGGGACATCATAGGATACGCCGCGAGAAGACGCCGGCTGATGACAGAACGTATTGTATTACTTGAGCGTCGAGTTACTACTCTACGGCGGAGATGTGCCCATACGTCAACGCTGCCTAATAAGAAATTGTTATGGGAAACCCAGACTGAGCTCAACGAGCTATTACATCAGCGCGCAAAGAAATCGGTTCTGTTTTATCGGTTTCGCTTGCACTGCTATGGAGACAAACCTGGCAAGTTGCTGGCGCGATGTCTGCGGGCCCGACGGAGACCTGCTCACGTGGCGGCCTTAAAAGAGGGCCAGGGACGTGTGCATAAGGAAAACAAGGATATCGCAGAGATTTTTCGTGCCTTCTTCCAAAACTTATATAAAACCACAGCTGGTTCCCCTGAGGGGCTACAGGACTATTTCAAGGACTTGGAGTTGCCTCAGCTCACTTCAGCCCAGCAAAAGGTTCTGGATTTCCCTATTACCATACAGGAAATACAATCCGCAATATCTGCAGCCCAGTGTTAGAAAACGCCAGGGCCAGATGGATTCGGGGCCGAAGTTTACAAGATCTTAGGGGACGGGGTGAGTCCTCTACTACGAGAGGTCTATGTCACTAGAACGGAGCAAGGGGCGTTCCGCTGGGGGCGTAATCACGCATATATCACCCTGATCCCGAAGCCGGGTAAAGATCCGCTTCAGGCAGCTTCATATCGACCTATCTCCCTACTGAACTTTGATCTTAAACTTTTGGCGAAAGTTCTAGCTGACCGCCTGGCAGGGGTACTAGACTACTTAATACATGATGCACAGGTGGGCTTTGTGAAAGGTCGCCACGCCGTACGCAATCTTAGGAAGATCCTGGCCTCCTTGGAGTGGGTGCATGCTCACAATATCCCGTCGTTATTGATTAGCTTCGATGCAGAGAAGGCCTTTGATAGGGTGGATTGGCACTATCTTTGGAGGCTGCTACCGCGCTACGGTATAGGGGAAGATTTTTGTAAAATGGTGCAAAGTTTGTACATTTCACCAACAGCAGGCATATTGTGCAATGGCCTCATCTCAGACGACTTCACGTTGGGAAGGGGTACGAGGCAGGGCTGTCCTTTATCGCCTTTGCTCTTTGTTCTCTCTTTGGACCCGTTGATTCGCACCATCGTAAACTCGGGGAGGATACAGGGAGTGCGGCTACGGTCGCAAACTTTCCTTATCTCGGCCTTTGCCGACGACTTGTTAGTCCATCTGACGACTCCGGTCACCTCTTTACCAATGCTGTTAGACGAGTTCCAACGGTTCGGAGCAATTGCCGGCTTACGAATTAATAAAGATAAGTCTGAAGTAGTGGATGTTTTAGGACACGTCCGCAGTTCTTGGAGGGGACCCTTCCCTTTACGGTGGGCAGATAAAGAATTCCTCTATTTGGGCATAATATTGACTGGAAATCCCCAGGATTTATACCGGCGTAACCTAGACCGGATAATGCGGCACTTGGCAGTGCAGTTGGGTGCATGGGGGCCTCTCCCGCTGTCTCTGGCAGGGAGGATAGCGGCGGTACAGATGATAATTTTACCTAGAATCTTGTATTGGCTGCAGACTCTACCAGTCTGGTTGCTTCGATGAGACCTGAGTGCAATGGAGGCTTTGCTTAAGCGCTTTCTTTGGCGGGGGCAGCGGGCGCGGGTCCCGTGGGATCGACTGCTTGGAAAATGGCGAGAGGGTGGTATGGGCCTACCCGACTTGAAGACCTATGCACTGGCCTGTCAAGCCAGACACCTGGGAGATTGGTTAGGGGGGACGGAAATATATACACCTCGGTCCTTCGAGGAGTGTTTGGTGGCTCCTGCGACTCTATTGGGGGCCTTGCACGGCACACATAAGGTCTTCATAGAATCCAATCGACGGAGTCCGTTAGTGGACTCGGCCCGACGCACATGGCAACAACTTAACAAATACTGGCAGGAAACATGGAAGGTGTCTTGTTGGTTGCCATTGCAGGGCAATGCCCAATTTACTCCAGGGTCCGAGACTGCGGTGTTTCGGGACTGGGGGATACGTGGCATCCGGATGGTAGGGCATTTAGTTGACCAAGCGGGAAGCTGTAAATCATTTCGAACGCTCAGTCGGGAATATGACCTCCCTGACACGCATTGTTTTGCCTATATCCAAGTCTCCCACTATGTGGCGGCACTGCCGCGCGGTGCGTTGCAGGCTGAGCGCTCAGCCCGTATTCTGGAATTTTTTCAGCTGGGAGAGGAGCGCACGCCGTCAATTTCCAGTTTGAAACGTAGTTTGGAGCGCTACCGCCACCGCCACCTCCCTGATTACAGTGGGGTCGAACGAGCTTGGGCGACCGAATTGGGGGAAGACGTACAGCCGGGATTAGTACTGACGGCATTGAAACGGATTGGACGACTGGTACAAGGAATGCGCTGGCGTGAGATCCAATTTAAATGCGTGACTAGGGCTCATTTCTCGCCGCGGCGAGCACTGCGCAGTCGCCTGGACACCGATGGCGCCTGCCCACGCTGTTCGGAGCCCTTGGCTACTCTCTTACATATGTGGTGGGGTTGTCGGGGAATACGGGCATATTGGGCACGGATATGCAGCTTCCTCTGCACACTGCTTCAGAGAAGGCTCCGTTGGACGGGTCTATTTGTAACATTGGACCAATTGCCGACCCCTGGCCCTGTTAAAGTTGGTGAGAGTTTGCTTGTGCGGAAGGCCTGTCTGGTGGGTAAAGGGCCGATTCTCCAGGACCAAGCAGGAAGTCAGTCCTCACTTATGGGTGACGTCGGCGCCGACGGAGCCCTCGCGGAGCAATTTTCCCCAGCTTTCAAAGAAAGCCTTTGGGAATTGCAGCGCGCATGCGCGGTCGTCTTCCCGCCCGAGGGTGCCATCTTAGCCAGTCTTCTTTTTTCCGCGGAGCCCTGCAGACGTCCCCGTCTTGTCCCCGCGAAAAAGTTGATTTTCCTCTTTATTTTATACTTTTTTCTTTCGGTTCGACGCCGATCGTTTTCCCGCCCGGACTCGCGACGCCGGTCTCGAGTCCTCTAGCGTTTTTTCGGTTTTTCTGACTTAGTCAGCTTTCATTTTCGTTTTCCCTGGCAGCCCGGTCCTTTGACCTCGCAGGGGCCCTTTTTCCCCCGATGGCTGCCAGTGGCTTTAAGCGGTGTGGTCGGTGTGACCGAAATATGTCACTAACCGACACACACGACTTTTGCCTCCGCTGCTTGGGCCCGGATCATGAGGAACTGATCTGTGGGCCCTGCAGCAAACTGTCCTCGAAGGCGTTGAGAAGTCGGCGGCATCAGCGCGAGAGAATCTTCGCTGACCCCAGCCGTACCCGGACCTCGTCGGAGGCCTCCGTGTCAAAGGGCTCCAGCTCGGACCGTCGCCGGAGCTCCTCCGACCGGGGTTCTCCCTCCGGGGACCATCGTCGGAAGGAAAAACCCGCGAGGGCGGCGTCGGTGGACGCTCCTGGCTCCGCGAGGGCCAGGTCGCATAGCCCCGACAGCCGCCCCGGGTCCTTGGAGAAGGAACATCTCCCGAAGCGACCTCGCCTGGAGTCGGAGATGCCTGCCCGGGTAAGTCCTGTAGTCCTTCTGGACTCGCCTCCGCGACAGCCGACGTCGGGCCCGACGCCGTCGGGGCCCGAGTCGGGGGCTGCTGGGTCACCTGAGCTCGGACTCAGGTTGACGGCCTTGGAGAGCAGACTGTCTGCCTTCATGGACCAGCAGCGGGCACTGCTCGCTGGCCTCGCTGGCGCCGCTGCCCCGACCGCCGGGACGTCGACGTCCAAGTCGACCCCGGAGACCGAGCCGATCCTCGAGTCCATGAGAACTCGAGTCGATCCTCGGTCGAGGTCACCCTCGGCCTCCCGTTCGGGACCGAGGTCGCCGACGCCGACTCCCTCGACGTCGGGGCGGCTGGCGCCGCACCCTGCCCGGGCCGACCCCACCGAGTCCTCGTCGGAGTCGGTCTGGGAGTCTGAGGAGGAAGAGTCACCTGATTCTTTCCGGACTCGGTGTGTCCCATCGGACTCACCGGGGTCCGAGCCTCGGAAGCAGTCCCCCCCGGAGGATGCCCGGTTCTCGGACTTCGTTAGGGATATGGCCAAGGCTTTGGCCTTCCCTGCGGATCCCGAGGAGGAGCCTCGAGCCGAAGAGCTCGACGCCCTCCAGTATGACTCTCCCGCGAGGGAGCACTTTACTGTGCCGGTTCCTCCTATGCTGGAACGACTACTCTTCCGCATGTGGGAGAGTCCGGCCTCCGCGCCGGTCCTGAGCAAGCGGGTCGATTCTATCTATCGGGTCCGCAAGAGCCCTGGCTTTCAGAAGGCACAGCTGCCACACCATTCCATGGTAGTGGAATCGGCCATGCATCGTCTTAAGAGCCAGAAGATGCACTCCTCGGTGCCTCCTGGAAGGGAGGCCCGTAACCTGGATGGCCTTGGCAAGAAGTGCTTCCAGGGCTCTATGCTCGCATGTCGTGTCCAGACTTACCAGCTCTACATGGGCATGTATCTCCGGGATCTGGCTAAAGAGCTAGCCGGATTCTCCGCTGGTCTCTCCGAGGAGCCCTTGCGGAGGTTCCTAGCCTTGTCCACGGGCATTCGGGAATGCTCAAAGTTCATGTCCCGAGCAGCCTATGATGGCTTTGAGGCCTCGGCTAGAGTGGCCGCAGCCGGCATCGGTGCCCGCCGACAGGCTTGGCTTCAGTCGTCGGACCTTGAGCCCTGGGTACAGGACAAGTTGGTCGATGTCCCCTGCCGAGGCGAAAACCTCTTTGGCAAGCCCATGGCGGAAAAGGCTGCACAAATTGAGACTGAGACTCTCACCAGGACCAGGCTTTCTAGGAAGACCTCCGCCCCTTCCCAGAAAAAGAAGGGCTCGGGAAAAAAGTCCTTTTACCCGAGGAAGGCGGCTGCCTACAAACAGTACCCCCATTATCAGGCCCCTGCAGCTCCCCAACAGGGCCAGCAGGCCAAGGGACGGGGTAACGGGTCCCGTAGGCAGCAAGCCCCCAAGCCTGCACCACCAGCCCCTGCTCAGCAGGGAGGGGGTTTTTGACTCGCCCAGCATAGCCTCTCCCCCCCCGCTGGTCCCTCCCAGCACCGGAGGCCGGCTGGTTCACTTCGCCCACAGGTGGTCCAGCATCACCGCAGATGCCTGGGTGCTTCAGGTCGTGCGAGAGGGCTACCTTCTCCACTTCCATCAGGTCCCTCCCTCCTATTTTCCGGGAGAACCTTCGCGCCCCCCTCTGCACAGGGAGTTGCTCCTTCGGGAGTTAGCAGGTCTTCTGCAGGAACAGGCGGTGGAACCGGTGCCCCACCACCTGAGAGGTCAAGGCTTTTATTCAAGGTATTTTCTGATACCAAAGAGAACAGGGGGGCCTCAGACCCATCCTGGACTTGCGCAACCTCAACAAGTTCCTTGTGCGGGAGAAGTTCAAAATGCTTACCCTTGGAATCCTTCTGCCCTACCTCCAGCAGGGAGATTGGCTATGCTCCTTGGATCTAAAGGATGCCTACACGCACATCCTCATCCACCCAAGCCACCGCCAATACCTAAGGTTTGTGGTGGCAGGAAACCATTACCAGTACAGAGTACTGCCCTTTGGCCTATCCTCCGCACCGCGAGTCTTCACAAAATGTCTCGCGGTCGTGGCGGCCCATCTCCGGCTTCACGGCCTCTATGTCTTTCCGTACCTCGACGACTGGCTCATCAGAGCAGCGTCCGCTCAGGAGGTCACCAACGCCACGTGCCGCACGGTGACTCTGCTGCAGCACTTGGGCTTTGTCATAAACTTCGCAAAGTCCACTTTGCTCCCCTCACAGGATCTCGAGTTCATCGGCGCAAGGCTGCACACTCCTCGGGCACGAGCGTACCTACCGCTCGACAGGGCTCAACGGCTCATGGACCTAGCCGACCGCTTTCGCAGCCAGCCCCTGGTCTCCGCCAGGCGCTTCCTGAGACTGCTCGGCCATATGGCTTCCACTGTCCATGTGACCCCCAATGCCCGCCTGAACATGCGGTCTGCTCAATGGTGTCTCCGCCAGCAGTGGCGACAAGCCACAGGCGGCCTGGCAGACCTAGTGCGCGTCTCCGAGCCGCTGCTCTCGTCTCTCCGGTGGTGGCTCCGGCAACCGAACCTGATATTCGGAATGCCTTTCCAGTCACCTCAGCCGACCCGGGTGCTGACCACCGATGCATCCCTCCTGGGCTGGGGAGCACATTGCCAAGAGGCACGTACTCAGGGCCTCTGGACCACGTGGGAGTCTGCTCAGCAGATCAACTTCCTGGAGCTCAGGGCGATCCGCCTCGCTCTCAAGGCCTTCTCCCACCTGACTTCCCAACAGTCCGTCCTTGTCCAGACGGACAATCAGGTTGCCATGTTCTACGTGAACAAGCAGGGGGGCACGGGCTCCTTCCTCCTCTGCCGGGAGGCACAGAAGCTCTGCTCTTGGGCCGTCAGTCACGGCATTCTCCTCAAGGCAGTTTATCTCCCGGGCCAAGAAAATTGCCTTGCAGACAAACTCAGCAGGGTCCTCCAGCCGCACGAGTGGCGTCTGGATCCCTTGGTAGTTCAGAAGCTCTTCCTCAAGTGGGGTCTCCCCACGGTGGATCTCTTTGCCAGTCCTCACAACCGGCAACTTCCTCGCTTCTGCTCTCGTCAGCCACACCCCCTTCGGGTTGCGGCGGACGCCTTTCTGATCTCGTGGTCAGGGAGCCTTCTGTACGCTTTCCCTCCCATCCCGCTGGTCTCTCGGACTCTTTTCAAGGTTCTCCGAGACAAAGCCTTCATGATCCTGGTGGCCCCTCGCTGGCCCAGGCAGCCGTGGTTTCCACTCCTGCTGCAACTGGCGGTGGAGGGCCCAATCCCTCTGGGGATACAACCGGATCTCCTCACTCAGGATCAGGGGTCCCTTCTGCACCCCAACCTCAGGTCTCTCAACCTTATGGCCTGGCTGCTGAGAGGGTAGTCCTTGCTCCCCTTCTCCTGCCGGCGGAGGTGGAGGAGGTCGTCTTAGCTTCGCGACGGCCTTCTACCCGCAAATGCTACGCCCTTAAATGGCGTCGCTTTGCAGTCTGGTGTACCCAACAGTCTCAGGATCCCTTCTCCTGCCCGGTGTCGGTGATCTTACAGTACTTGCTGCACCTCTCTAATCTGGGACTTAAGTCCAACTCCGTCAAAGTTCACCTCAGTGCTCTTTCAGCACATCATGTGCCAGTGGACGGCAGACCTCTCTCCAATGACCCTCTCGTAGCGAGGTTTCTCCGAGGTCTCCTTCTACTTAAACCACCTCTGCGCCCGCCAGCGCCTGACTGGGACCTGAATGTGGTTTTGCAGCGGATCACCTGTCCGCCTTTTGAACCTATGGCTACCTGTTCTCTACGTTTTCTGTCTTGGAAAACGCTGTTCTTGATAGCCCTCACTTCCGCTAGGCGCGTAAGTGAATTGCAGGCCCTCGTGTCTGATCCCCCTTACACTAGGTTCTACAAGAATAGGGTAGTCCTACGGACTCACCCAAAATTTCTGCCTAAAGTGGTCTCCCCTTTTCACATCAATCAGGAGGTGGTACTTCCAACCTTCTTTCCCAGACCACACTCCAGCCGAGCTGAAACGGTCCTCCATACCCTGGACTGTAGAAGGGCGTTGAACTTCTACCTTGACCGTACGCGGGAGCACCGTAAAGCTGCTCAGCTTTTTGTGTCTTTTGACCCCAATAAATTGGGGCTCCCGGTCTCCAAGCGTACTCTGTCCATCTGGGTTGCGGACTGTATCTATTGGAAAAAATGGGCAGCCGGACTCTCATTAGAAAGTCGAGTCACGGCTCATTGCGTTCGGGCAAAGGCCACGTCAGTGGCTTACCTCCGCTCTGTTCCGCTGGCAGACATCTGCCGGGCCGCTACTTGGTCTTCGAGCCAGACTTTTGCGGTCCATTACTGTCTCGAGAGGGAGTCCCGTAGGGACAGTGCTTTCGGACAGGCAGTCCTCCGTAATCTCTTTGAGGTCTGAGCAACTCCTACCCTCCATCCCGGATGTGGGCTACCGGTGGGTGATAATTCAGCGAAGATTCTATCCTTCTGTGCTGCTGAGCTAGAGGGAGCTCATTTTTGTGCTTAGGGTCTCCGGTAGCCTTGAGCTTGGGAGTCCCATAAGTGAGGACTGACTTCCTGCTTGGTCCTGGAGAAAGCGTAGTTACTCACCTGTAACAGGTGTTCTCCAGGAGCAGCAGGAATCAGTCCTCACTACCCTCCCTCCTCCCCTTGGAGTTGCAATCGTCTGCTTATGTTCTTTTTGCAAATTTTTATGCTGTCTTTTTTAGCTATGTCATCTGACTGGCTAAGATGGCACCCTCGGGCGGGAAGACGACCGCGCATGCGCGCTGCAATTCCCAAAGGCTTTCTTTGAAAGCTGGGGAAAATTGCTCCGCGAGGGCTCCGTCGGCGCCGACGTCACCCATAAGTGAGGACTGATTCCTGCTGCTCCTGGAGAACACCTGTTACAGGTGAGTAACTACGCTTTCTCCGATTATGGAGGGAGCGCCAACTGCCCACTTTTAGTGAATGGCGGAATAATTTTCATCAATTAATGCTGATGGAGCGTTGGATGGCGAGGGGCAGTGCCAAGCGTTGGACAGTCTTTCTGTCAATCTGGGAGCCCTACATTCAGCAGTTGGGACCCCACAGCCGTAATGCAACCCTCCAAGGGGGGAGCTGACTGAATGTGGCTTTGAGGAGTGGGTGGGAGGTCGTTGCCCTACAGTTCTAGGTGATATTTGATGTATGAAGCTGGTAATGGAGTGCGGGTGGGTTGGTGGGCGTGGGGAGAGGGGTGGGAGAAGGGGGGTTGGGATATAATGTAAAATGACCACCCATTGTATTATTTTTCTGTTGGCTCCCGGGGGGGAGAAGAGCAAACCCCCCCCGTGGTGCCGTCTGTTGATGTGTTTGATTCTTATGGTGGAATTAAATAAAGTTTCAAAAAAAAAAAAAAATAATTAATTGATTTAAAAATTAAAATAATAGATTAAAAATTAAAATAAAATGACACTCATTTTATTATACACTCAACCTGAATAACATTATGAAATCAATTAAAAATGATAAGAATAAAATAATAAAAAATAAATATTAAATAATAAATGATAATTAATAATAAAGAGTAATGAAAAATAAAAAATAACAAAAATAAGATGATTAATGTATGTGGAAAAAATAATAATAATAATAATGATAAATAATGAAAGTAAAAATAAAAATAAAATTAAAAAATAAAATAAAATATAAATAAATAAAACCAATAACCACGTGCATTTCATAAAACAAGCATTTCATAAAAAAACAGAAAGGTCGCTTTCTTGATTAAGACCCGCAGGTTCTAGGCTATTAAATTCAAAAATAAATCGTTGTTCTAACTTGAGAAGAATATTGTTAACATCACCTCCACGCCAGTGTGGGATGGCGGTCTTAATGACCAGGAATTTGATATCACTGATCTTATGGCCCTTCTCCAACCAATGTGATACTAGTGGCTTTTCAACAAGTTGTCTCTGGATATTGCTTCTGTGTTCAATTATGCGTGTCCGTACTTGTCGTATAGTTTTACCAATGTAAATCATGTCACATGGACGGACATAAAATGAGATAGACAACATTGATAGTTTTACAATTGGAGTAATGATTTATGAAAATCTTATGGCCCGTAGATTGATGTGTGAAACAATCTTTGGTTGTAATGGCATGGAGACAGACGGAACAATTACCACAGCTATAATGACCTCTTACCTTGAGAGTGGGACGAGAGACAGTCAGAGCGGAGGGAACTAAAAAATGACTCAAATTGAATGACCGTTTATAGGATATCATTAAACGTTTAGATTGAAAAGCAGGTAAAATGGAGAGCAGACTCCATTCTTGTTTAAGAATGTCCGTGATGGTCTTAGAGTATGATGTGAAAGTGAGAGGACAGGTGACTCTGTCCACTTGTGGACGTACTGTATTCTGTAGAAGTGTTGGGCGATCTGTGGCAGATGCTCTCTTATATGCTCTATGAATACAGCCATTAGGGTAACCACGCTGTTCAAACCGGCGGTATAAATCTGTGGCATGTTTTTCAAAATCAATATTATTGGTACATAATCATTTAATCCTAAGGAATTGGCCTCGGTGCCGGTCTTGAGCAAGCGGGTCGATTCCATCTATCGACTCCGTAAGAGCCCTGGCTTCCAGAAGGCGCAGCTGCCGCACCATTCCATGGTGGTGGAATCGGCCATGCATCATCTGAAGAGCCAGAAGATGCACTCTGGGTGCCCCCCGGCAGAGAGGCCCGGAACCTGGATGCTTTTGGCAGAAAGTGCTTCCAGGGCTCGATGCTTGCCGTGTCCAGTCCTACCAGCTGTACATGGGCATGTACTTACGAGACCTGGCGGGTTCTCTGCTGGCCTCTCCGGGGAACCTTTGCAGAGGTTCCAGACTTTGTCCTCAGGAATCAGGGACTGTTCCAAGTTCATGTCCAGAGCGGCCTACGATGGCTTTGAGGCTTTGGCTCGTGTGGCGGCAGCCGGCATCGGAGCCCGACGCCAGGCATGGCTGCAGTCATCGGACCTCGAGCCCTGGGTGCAGGACAAGTTGGTCGATGTCCCTTGCCGGGGTGAAAACCTTTTTGGCAAGCCCATGGCCGAGAAGGTGGCTGAGCTCGAAACCGAGCACCTGACTAGGACAAGGCTGTCCAGAAAGACTTCTGCCCCTTCTCACAAAAAGAAGGGCTCGGGTAAAAAGCCCTTTTACCCGAGAAAGGTGGCTGCCTACAAACTTTTCCCTCAGTACCAGGCCTCCCCAGCTCCCCAACAGGGGCAGCAGGCCAAGGGGCAGGGACATGGGCCCTGTAGGCAGAAGACCCCCAAACCTCAGGCTCCTGCTCCTACCCAGCAGGGAGGGGTTTTTTGACTCCCACAGCATAGCCTTTCCACCTCTGCTGCCCCATTCCTGCACAGGAGGTCGCCTAGCCCTGTTTGCCCACAGGTGGCCACCCATTACAGGAGATGCTTGGGTATTAAGCATAGTCCACAAGGGCTATATGCTTCATTTCCAGCAGTTACCTCCTGTCTACTTCCCAGGAGAGCCTCTACGGCCTCTCCTGCAGACAAACCTCCTCCTCCAAGAACTTCAAGGTCTGCTTCTGGACAAGGCGGTGGAGCCTCTACCTCCTCGCCTACAGGGGCACGGTTTCTACTCCAGGTACTTTCTGGTGCCAAAGAGAACCGGAGGCCTCAGGCCTATCCTAGACTTCAGGAATCTCAACAAGTTCTTGGAGAAAGAAAAGTTCAAGATGCTTACTCTTGGAACACTTCTGCCCTACCTCCGGCAGGGAGATTGGCTATGCTCCTTAGATCTAAAGGATGCGTACACTCACATCCTCATTCATCCAGACCACAGAAAGTACCTCAGGTTCATGGTGGGAGGAAACCATTACCAGTACAGAGTGCTGCCTTTTGGCCTAACCTCCGCCCCATGAGTCTTTACAAAGTGCCTTGCGGTGGTGGCGGCGTACTTGAGGACTCAAGGTGTTTTTGTCTTCCCCTATCTGGACGACTGGCTTATCCGGGGTCAGACTTACCAGGAGGCCAGGCAGGCCACCTTCAGAACTGTATCACTCCTTCAAGACCTAGGCTTTGTCATAAACTTCGCAAAGTCCACTTTGCTCCCCTCCCAGAACCTAGAGTTCATAGGCGCACGGCTGGACTCTCTGCAAGCAAGGGCTTACTTGCCAGTGGACAGAGCTCAAAGGCTCATGGAGTTGGCATCCCGGTTTCTCAGCATGCCAAGGGTTCCTGCCAGGCTCTGTCTACAGCTCCTAGGACACATGGCATCGACTGTACATGTGACCCCCAATGCCCGCCTCCACTTGAGGCCTGCACAGTGGTGCCTCAGAACTCAGTGGAAGCAAGCCACTGGGAACCTAGCAGACAAAGTCCAGGTGTCAAAACCATTCCTGACTTCCCTTCAGTGGTGGCTACACCCCCCCAACTTGCTTCAGGGGGTGCCTGTTCAGGTGCCTGTCCCCCACAGTGGTGTTGACGACAGATGCCTCCTTACAGGGCTGGGGTGCACACTGTCAGGAGAGGTGCACACAGGGCCTATGGTCTCCATGGGAAACCACGCAACAGATCAACCTACTGGAACTTCGGGCTATTTGCTTAGCCCTCAAGGCTTTTTCTCACACTTTGGCTCACCAGTCTGTTCTAGTTCAGACGGACAATCAAGTAGCCATGTTCTATGTGAACAAACAGGGTGGCACTGGGTCCAAGCCCCTATGCCTGGAAGCACAGACCCTTTGCTCCTTTGCCCTCAGGGACCAGATGTTGCTGAGGGCTGTTTATCTTAGGAGAACTTTCTGGCAGACAGATTAAGCAGAATTCTGCAGCCCCACGAGTGGCAGCTGCACCCGTTAGTGGTTCAAAGGATTTTCCTGAAATGGGGACTCCCATCCATGGATCTCTTTGCCAGTCCACTGAATCACCAACTGCCCAGGTTTTGTTCGAGGCAACCGCATCCCCTAAGGGTAGCGACAGATGCCTTCCTGATTTCCTGGTCCCAGGGCCTACTGTATGCGTTTCCTCCCACGCCTCTGGTGGCCTGAACCTTGTTCAAGATTCTAAGGGACAAGGCCTCGGTCCTTCTGGTTGCTCCCAGGTGTCCGAGGCAACCCTGGTTCCCACTCCTGCTTCAACTAGCAGTGGAGACACCACTGCTTCTGGGGTTCCAACCCGACCTTCTCTCTCAGGATCAGGGTTCCCTTCTGCACCCCAATCTCAAATCTCTCAACTTGATGGCCTGGAGGCTGCAAGGGTAGTCTTGGCTCCCTGGGGCCTGCCTCAGGAAGTAGAAGAGGTGGTCTTGGCCTCTAGGAAGCAATCCACCAGGAAAACGTATGCCCTGAAGTGGAGGAGGTTCTCCTTGTGGTGTCAGCATCGCAAGGAGGATCCTTTGGGCTGCATTGTGCCAGTGGTGCTCCAGTACCTTCTGCACTTGTCCAATCAGGGCCTTAAGTCCAATTCTGTTTGGGTCCACCTCTCTGCTCTGGCAGCTCACCACTCAGTGGTGGAAGGACACTCTTTGTCGGTTCATCCCTTGGTGTCCAGGTTTCTCAGAGGCTTACTATTGCTCAAGCCTCCTCTCCATCCACCGGCTCCTGATTAGGAGTTGAATGTGGTCTTGCAGCAACTGACACGCCCACCTTTTGAGCCAATGGCTACATGTCCTCTACGCTTCCTTTCTTGGAAGACTCTATTCCTAGTGGCCTTGACCTCGGCCAGGCGAATGAGTGAACTTCAAGCCCTGGTCTGTGACAGACCCTACACTCACTTCTATAGGAACAGGGTAGTCCTTAGGACTCATCCTAAGTTCCTCCCAAAGGTTGTCTCCTCTTTCCATCTCAACCAGGAGGTGGTTCTTCCAACATTCTTCCCTAGGCCCCATGCCAGCCGGGCTGAGACAGTCCTGCATACCCTGGACTGTAGGAGGGCCTTATCCTTCTACCTTGAGTGTACGCTGGGGCATAGGAGGGCTACTCAGCTCTTCGTATCTTTTGACCCCAATAACTTGGGGGTACCTGTCTCCAAGCGTACCTTGTCCATCTGAGTGACTGACTGTATCACCTGGGCTTACAGAGCAGCTGACCTTCTTTTGCAGGGTCGGGTCATGGCCCACTGTGTCAGGGCAATGGCTGCCTCAGTAGCTCATCTCCGCTCTGTACTGTTGGCAGACATCTGCAGGGCTGCAACTTGGTCCTCAAGCCAGACTTTTGCGGCCCATTACTGCCTGGAGAGGGAGTCACGTAGGGACAGTGCTTTCGGTCAGGCAGTGCTCCGGAATCTCTTTGAGGTTTAGGCAACTCCTACCCTCCAGCCCTCTGGTTGGGCTACCGGTGGGGTTTGTTTCAGTGAAATCCTTTCTCTGATGCTGAGGCTAGAGGGAGCTCATTTTTCAGCTCTGGCTCCCCGGTAGCCTGAAGCTGGGGAGTCCCATAAGTGAGGACTGACTTCCTGCTTGGTCCTGGAGAAAGAGTAGTTACTCATCTGTAACAGGTGTTCTCCAGGAGCAGCAGGAATCAGTCCTCACAGCCCTCCCTCCTCCTCCCCTGGGAGTTGGTTGTGCATAGTTCATTTTTACATTTTTGTGTGCTTTTTTTTTTTTTTTTTTTTTAGCTATGTCATTTGACTGAGCAAGATGGCACCTTTAGGCGGGAAGGGGACCGCGCATGTGTGCAGTATTCCCAAAGGCTTTCTTAGAAAGCTGGGGAAATGCTCCGCACGGGGGCTCCATCGGCACCGATGTCACTCATAAGTGAGGACTGATTCCTGCTGCTCCTGGAGAACACCTGTTACAGGTGAGTAATTACTCTGACTCAGAAGTGCTGGGAACGCACTCGTGGAAAGTGACATTGAAAAAGCGAAATTGCTAAACGAATACTTCTGCTCTGTTTTTACTAAAGAAAGTCCTGGAGAAGGACCACCTGTGACTCCCAAATATAAAAAAGGGAATGAAGTAGATACCACACCATTCACAGAAGATGAAGTGTTAGAACAACTTGCAAAACTGAAAGTGGACAAGGCTATGGGACCGGATGAGATACATCCCAGGATACTGAAAGAGCTCAGAGTGGTTCTTGCAGGGCCGTTAAAGGATGTTTTCAACGGATCCTTGGAAACAGGAGAGGTTCCTCAGGACTGGAGAATGGCTGATGTGGTACCTCTTCACAAAAGTGGTGACAGGGAAGAAGTGTCAAACTACAGGTCTGTAAGCCTTACCTCAGTGGTGGGAAAAGTAATGGAGGCGCTCCTGAAAGAGCGAATAGTGAACTTTCTCAAAGCCAACAGGTTGCAAGATCCGAGGCAACATGGTTTCACTGAAGGACGATCTTGCCAAACAAATCTGATTGAGTTCTTTGACTGGGTGACCAGGGAACTAGATTAGGGGCATGCGATAGATGTCATCTACCTGGATTTCAGCAAAGCCTTTGATACTGTTCCTCATAGGAGGCTTATCAATAAACTCAGTAGCTTGGGGATAGATCCCAAGATGGTAAATTGGATCAGAAATTGGTTGACTGACAGACAACAGAAGGTGATGGTACATGGAGCTCACTCGGATGAAAGGAAGGTGATTAGCGGGGTGCCCCAGGGGTCGGTCCTGGGCCCGGCACTGTTCAACGTATTTGTGAGTGATATTGCTGAAGGACTGCATAGAAAAGTCTGTCTTTTTGCAGATGACACAAAAATTTGCAACAGAGTGGACTCCCCCGAGGGAGTGGTTAACATGAGGAATGATGTACAAAAGCTGGAAGAATGGTCTGATGCTTGGCAGTTAAGATTTAATGCGAAGAAGTACAGAATCATGCACTTGGGTAGCAGAAATCCAAAGGAAATGTACGCGATAGGGGGCGAGACGTTGGTGTGCACAGATCAGGAGAAAGACCTTGGAGTAATTATTTCTGAAGATCTCAAGGTGGCAAAACGGTGCAACAAGGCAGTGGCAAAAGCCAGGAGGATGTTGGGCTGCATACGAAGAGGAATTACCAGCAGAAAGGAAGAGGTACTTATGCCACTGTACAAGTCACTGGTGAGGTCTCACTTGGAATACTGTGTTCAGTTTTGGAGACCATATCTTGCAAAGGATGTAAAAAGACTGGAAACTGTCCAGAGGAAGGTGACCAAAATGATTTGGAGCCTGCGGCAGAAGCCTTATGATAAGAGACTTGAAGACCTAAACATGTACACTTTGGAGGAGAGGAGGGACAGGGGAGATATGATTCAGATCTTTAAATACTTAAAGGAAAATAATGAACAAACAAACTTCTTCCAAAGATGGAGAAGCTGCAAAACTAGAGGGCATAACATGAAGCTACAAGGGGGTAAATTGAAAGGTAATGTCAGGAAATACTTTTTCACTGAAAGGGTGGTGGATGCTTGGAATGCCCTCCCGATGGAAGTGGTGGGGGCAAACACAGTGACGGAGTTCAAAAGGGCATGGGATAGACACAGTGGATCCCTTTACAGCAACAAGAAAATATCAAAATAAACGGAACCATCAAATTCCTCAACAAATAGGGGTGTCCTACATGGAGTGGTGGGTTCACCCCTGGGCAAAGACATGGAGAGGGGTGGCCTGCACAGAGCGGCAGGTGTACCTACTCTTGACATTGTGCTGGGCAGACTAGACGGACCATACTGGTCTTTATCTGCCGTCATTTACTATGTTACTATCAATAGTTACCATCCCTGGCATGCCTCGCTGGTAACTGGTTAGGATCGGAGCATGCAGGGCTGGCACCCGCAGATATTCCGTGGCACTAACCATCTTAGTTGAATATCTTCAGGGCTGGCCTGTCCACTATGTGCCTGTCTAGGGTGGCAGACCTCCGTAGGTAGGAGGGCACACATGGCTTGCTGCCCCTTCATGCTGACCCGTGCCACTGCCCCCCCCCCCCCCTGGTGCCACTGATTCTGGTGACGGGGTCGGCTCAACGGCAGTGGCCCGCAGCAGACCATGTGCTTTGGCACACATGGCCTGCTGCTTCTGACCTCCCCCAAAGTTGTGTCTGAGGGTTCAGAAGCGGCAGGCCATGTGTGCCAAGGCATATGGCCTGCTACTGCTGCCGAGCCGCCCCGGAACCCGCCACTGGAATCAACAGCAGCAGGAGGCAGTGGCACAGGGAGGGTGGTGTGGCTTAGCACGTGTGAGGGTGGGGGGTGGTGGCACAGCCGGTGCTTCTGCCCTAGGGCAGTAGAAAACCTTGGGCCAGCCTGACTATCTCCCCAATTATATTTTAATCATTAGGGTTAATCTTGAGTCATTCAGAATGTTTAAAGATAAAAAGTACATTGTTGAAAATCATTGTTTTTAAAGATCATGGTTTAGTTCCCATTTGGGCCTTTCTTGTACTCCGTCTCATGAATACTATGGAGGCTTATCCACCACAGGGTCTCATGTACTAGTAATATTAAAGAGGTTATACCCAATGCCCCCCGGGGGGGGAGTTCAAAGGGGAATTTGGGAGCAGTGACTCCAAGGCCCACACTGTTGCTGTCCCAGTGGGTTGGATGCTGTGGAAACTGCTTTCATAGTCCCATTTGTTGCTTAATCATGACCTCCTAGTATCCAGACTTGTAACATGCTTATAGAATTACAGAGAGCCCTGGTTCATGTTTTTTGCCCAAGTATTATTGCTGCAGTGAAGCAAATGGTAAACTATGATAGTGCATGAAGCACATTTAGTAAATGACGACAGATAAAGACAAGTATGGTCCATCTAGTCTGCCTATGCCTTTTAGGGAGTAGGTGCATCCCTACCCATGTCTTTGCTTAGTGGTGCACCCACCAAGAGCAGGTGCACCCCTTCCCATGTCTTCACCCTTCCCCATATCTTTGTTTAGGGGTGAACCCACTGCTCCTCCCCCCATCGCTCCATGTAGGACAGCCCTATTTGTTGAGAAATTAGATGGTTTGATCTGTTGAGTTTTATTTCCTGGTACATTCCATAGACCCCAATTAATCTCTGGCTTTATTCTCACTGCTGCACTGCTAAGGATCCTTTGTGCTTATCCTAGGCTTTCTTAAATTGCACTACTCTTTTATCTCCACCATCTCCCTTATAAAGCTGTACCATTCATTCATTGTCCTTTCCATGAAGAAATTTTTTTCATGTTATTCCCGCGTCTTTTCCTTAGGCTGCTCTATGATTGAGAAGTAGATATTAAAAAAAATAGGACACAATGCATACGAACGTTCATGACACTCTGTAGCACAACAGAGACCCATTCTCATTGAGCTGGAAGCCCAAGAAATAGAATGAAACTACTAGACCAAAAATAAATGTAGCAGCAACACTTTCAATAGTCAAATACATCATGGTATGACTATAAATCATTCTCGCCACATAATTTTTGAAATTTAACTGTTGGAAATCATACTCATGCTGTAACAATAACGGCATGGCATTTATGAATACCACAGCAGGGAACATTTACCACCAATGGTACCCTGGATAATTGAGAAGCTAAAAAATACCAAATGCTTTGGTATCACTAGAATTCTTTCTTTTATTACAGGCAGGAGGAGTGTGTCAGTAACTGGGCTTCCATCTCCCTGTGCTGTCATGTGTAGACTTAGATGTATTACATATACCTGCAAATATATTTTGTGGTTAATTGGGCCCTCTGGAGGTCATATAAACTTATTCCCACTTGTCTATGACCTCTTATAAAGTACCAACCAGTCAAAGTATGTGCTTTGGCATGAAAGCCTGGTTTTCAGGATGTCAGCTAATGAATATGCATATGAGAGATTTACATGCACTGCCCCCATTGCATATTCATTAGGGATATCATGAAAACTTAACTGGTTTGTGGCCATCCAGGACTGGAGTTTGACACCCCTGTCTTCATCTATGTGCATACGTATATAAAGTACAGGTGAACATTTATGCCTGTGATAGCGCCTACATTCAAAGCACATGTTTTGCCACATATAGCACTATTTTACAAAAGCAAGTAGGCACCTACTTGTCTCTTTATAAAATAGCATCTACATAAGTACCTACCCATGGCATCTTGTTATAAAATTATCCTCCGCATGTGTGTGATAGTCACTACTTTAAATACATTTATAATGTCTTCAAACATTGATACTCTGGTGATAATTCAGGAAATGTGTTTCAGGGAGTTGCTGAAGGTGAGACACGTGTACTGTACTCGCTGTATGGTATAGTTGAACACAGTGGCACCATGAGATCAGGGCACTATACGGCTTATGTGAAAGTGCGAACTCCAAATGCACCACTGTCTGACCTTGTGCTACATGAAATTATGCCTTCTGGTAAGTAAATCAATGGTGTGTTAGTTGCAGATGCCTACAAAACGAGGATTGGTTGCACTTGCAGTGTTTCTGCATAGTTATGTCAGAAGACGAGTGTTTTTAATACGTAGATCAGGTCATGTGTTCCCTAGGCTAGCTGAGGATGCTGTGGAAACAGAATTTAAAGTCCCCTGAAGGGGAATGAGTTCACTTTTGTGAGACATTATCTGCTGGCTGGATTTAGGGCCATAATTGTAGAGTTCAGTGTGTGCTTCTCAGCGAAGGGCTAAATTGAGCTGCAAGGGATGGTTATGAATGAAAATTTATGGGACCAGATCCTAGCCCCTAGTTCCAACTGAGCTTAAAAGGCCTACAGTAGATAGCAGGAAAAAACTAGCCAGCCCCACTAAAATGAACAGAAATTACCTTTGTGTGGGATTTGATCCAATTCTCTGATGACAAGCAGGATAGCAAGTCCTCACAACGTGGGATGACGACATGGATGGAAGCCAGTATGGGAACTCTTTCAGTTTTGATTACTCTAGAAGATTTGGAAGAGCTTCAGCATGCATGTTTGCCACTTCTGCATGCTGCTGCCACCTCGAGTCTTCCTCTTTCCACAGAGCTAATCAGACACATCACTGCTCCCCCATCAAAACTGCTTTGACATTTTCCCGTGATTTAAAATATATATATATATATAAGTTCTTGAATCATTTTGCTGCTGTTTGAGAGATATGATAGAGTTCTATAAAATAATGAGTAGAATGGAACGGGTAAACATAGATCTGTCTACTCCTTCAAAAAGTTGAAAGACCAGAGGACACACAATGAAGCTACAATGTAGCATATTTTAGACTAATTTAAGAAAATGGTTTTTTAATCAACATGTAATCTAGGCTTCATTGCCAGAGGATGTACTAAAAGCTGTTAGTGTAATTGGGTTTAAAAGAGGTTGGACAAGAATTTGGAGAAAAACTCCATAAAGCATTATTAAACTGAACTGGGGAAATTCACTGCTGGACACCTGGGATAAGCAGCATAGAATCTGTATAGCTTTTGTGAGGTGTTTGTGACCCAGATTTGGTCACTGTTGGAAATGGGATACTGGGTTTAATGGACCTGTGGTCTGTATGGATATCTTATGTTCTCCAGGAACAAGCAGGAAGTTAGTCCTCACATATAGGTGACATCAGCGCTGACGGAGCCCATGCGGAGCATTTCCACAGCTTTTAAAGAAAGCCTTTGGGATATGCTACCACCCATGCATGGTCCCCTTCCCACCCAAGGGTGCCATCTTGCTCAGTCTCCTTTCTTCCGCAGAGCCCAACGGACACCAGTCCTGTTTCCACGGAAAAAATCCTTGCTAAATAACCTTAAAGTTAGCTTTTCCCAATTTACGTACTGGTTCCTCTTCCCACCTCGAGCTGGCTCCAAACCCGGTGCTGTTCTCGACCCTTTTTTTCTTTTTTGATAGAGGCTTGCCTCAACTGGCGTTTGTGCCTTTTTTCACCCATGGGGGTCGTTGACCCCACCCAAGTGCTCTCCCATCTTGTCCCCTGGTGGGTTAAAAAAATGTGACCGCTGCTGTCAAACTATGTCACTGACTGACACCCATGACTGCTGCCCACACTCCCTGGGACCGGACCATGACAGCACCTCCTGCAACCTGTGCCAAGCCATGACGCCTAAATATTTTTCCTGGATGGTGGTTTCCATTGTGGAACCTTGCATTATGTAACCATAGTTTGGGTTGTTCTTTCCTAGGTGCATAACTTTGCACTTGTCCACATCTGCCATTTGGATGCCCAGTCTTCCAATTTATCAAGATCATCTTGCAATTTTCCACAATCCTCTTTGGTTTTAACAACTTTAGTTTTGTGTCATCTGCAAACTTGATAACTTCACTCATTATTCCCTTTTCCAGGTCATTTATGAATATGTAAAAAAAGCAGCGGACCTCCAGGTTCTTCCTATACCTTTAACTCGTGGGGTCTTGGCCACCAGGCAGGCCATGCTCATGAAATTTATATGGTGCTATCGGCGCCCACGTATTGCGCGCCAGATTCTTTTTGCACACACACGTTGCGGGGGTATGGGGGCGCCCAACCTTCAGTGGTACTATGCGGCGGCACAATGTCGCGCGGGGGTGGAGTGGATGGACACTGCTAGTACTAAACGTTGGGTACAAATGGAAATGCAGCTTTCGGGGGGTGTGGGATTGGGGGACCGATTGTGGCTTGGCCCCAAACTCCGGGGGGTTTCGCGTTCAAGCAACCCCTACATCTCTCATACTCTCTGTTGTTGGGACCATTACTTGGGACCCCGCGGGGTGCTTATCACCCCTTTGGCTCCTATTGTGGACAATCTTTCTTTCCCCCCTGGGATGGCTGATCCAGCCTTTCGGTTGTGGGGTCATAAGGGCCTTAGTCGTGTCGGTCAACTTTTTGAGGACGTTACGATGCGTTCTTTTCGCTCACTTCGTGGTGAGTTTGAGCTTCCCGCCGGTCACTTTTATCAGTATACGCAGGTAACTCATTGGGTTCAGGGTCGCGCGCGCTTCGGTCGCAGGTTGCCCGCGAGTTGTCTGATATTGAACGCTTTTGTGAGGCATGTACTACTACAAAGGGCCTTATTGCTGCCCTGTATACACATCTTCAAACCCAGCAGACGCGACCAGGTACACATCGAGAACAGTGGAATCGTGAGCTGCAGTTAAATTACACTGAGCAACAGTGGGAGCAGCTTGAGGGTCGACTCTGGAAAAGTGCAGTGGCCGTTAATGCTCGTGAAACCAATTATAAACTGCTTTATCGCTGGTATATGACGCCAGTGCGGGTGGCCCGGGCTTATCCCGGAGCGTCTGGTCTGTGTTGGCGGAGTTGTGGCCGAGATGGTAACATGGCTCATGTCTGGTGGCTTTGTCCACGTATACAGACATATTGGAGGGGGATCCAGTACCGCCTACAGCAACTGGTGGGTTTGACTATCCCCTGGGACCCGGGTATTTTCCTTTTTGGTGTTAATGTTCCTGGCGCACGGACTCCCCAGTTAGCGTTGATCCGTCATGGTCTACATGCGGCCCGCTTGGCCTTGGCAGCCGTTTGGAAGCAAACCCTGCCTCCAGCCCTTGCTAGTTGGCTGGAGCGGATGTGGGAGACTTATACTATGGAGCGGGGGGTGGCAGCTGGAAAATCGCGAGTGCCACAATTTGAGCAGGTGTGGGAGCCTTTTGTTCTGAAGTATGGTTCCCGCTCTTAGGATAATCTTTGTTTCTTTTTGTTATTGGTAATACGGGCCCATTGAATTTTTTTTTTTGCTGCGGAGTCTCTGGCTCTATCTCCTTCCCATGCGTAGCTTGTTGCGGTGGTGCCTCACACACTCTTTGTGGGTAACATGGATGCTTTTGGGGTTGGTAGAAGCGGGGGGTGGCGGTAGGGGATGGGGGGGTAGAGGGGGGTTTTGAGAGGAGTCCTGGGAGGGGAGGGGAGGGGGGGTTGAAGGGTGGGGGGAACAGGACAGGAATTTTTCTTTCATTCGGAGTCTTGTGGGTAATAGGAGTGGGGAGGGGAGGGATGTAAGGGGGATAATGAGAACAAAGGGGGGGGGGAGAAGATTATAAAGAGAAGGAAAAGAAAGAAAAAAGAAAAGAGGCCCTGTTCATTTCATTCTTGTTTCAATGCAGGTGTTCTTTTGTATATGTATGTTGCATGCAGCCGATTTGGTTGCTATTTGTTGTACTTGTTTGCTGCCTTCTAATAAAAAAAAAAAAAAAAAAAAAAAAAAAAAGGCAGCGGACCCAGCACAGATCCCTGGGGTACTCCACTATTCACCTTTTTCCTTTGGGAAAATTAGCCATTTAGTCCTACCCTCTGCTTTCTATCGTTTAACCAGTTCCTGATCCACAATAGCACACTGCCTCCTATCCCAAGACTTTTTAGTTTTGCCAAAAGTCTCTGATGAGGGACATTGTCAAAGGCTTTCTGAAAGTCCGCACATACTCGAAGGTGGTGTCCCCATTCCACCTCATCAGGAGGTGATTCTCCCCACCTTTTTTCCAAGGCCTCATGCCAGCACGGCGGAGACCATTCTTCATACTTTGGATTGTAAAAGGGCCCTGTCCTCCTATCTGCAATGGACTCATGGCCACCGCAAAGCACCTCAGCTTTTCATATCCTATGACCTGTCTTCTGGGGCTCGGAGTGACTAAGCAAACTGTCTGCTTGGGTGGCAGACTGCATTACCCTCACCTATGAGCAAGCAGGGATCTCACTGGATTTGAGGGTCATGGCGTCAGGGCCGTGGCTTCTTCCATGGCAAATCTGCGCTCTGTCCCTATGATGGAAATCTGCCAGGCCGCCACCTGGTCTTCGGTCCATACTTTCGCAGCTCACTACTGCCTGGAGAGGGAGTCCCAACAGGACATTGCCTTTGGCCAGGCCGTACTCCGTAGTGTCATCGGGGTGTTGGCAACTCCTGCCTTCCGACCCTTCTGTGTTCAGGCTACTGGAGTACTGGTTCCCTGCTGGACACTTGGGTCTTGTGAGTTGTCTCTCAGTAGGGACTCAAATGCTGCTGCTCACAGCTCATCCTTTGCAGGTCGATGAGGCGTTTTTACAAGTTCTCGGTAGCTTGTAGCTGGGAAGTCCTATATGTTGAGGACTGACTTCCTGCTTATTCCTGGAGAAAGCGTAGTTACTCACCTGTAACAGGTGTTCTCTGGGGACAGCAGGAAATGATCCTCACAACCCTCCCTCCTCCCCTTGGAGTTGTTTTTTTACCCTATTTTAATTTTTGCCATCTTAGTTATGTGATTAGACCGAGGCAAGATGGCACTCTCGAGTGGGAAGGGGACCACTCATGCGTGGTGCATCTCCCAAAGGCTTTCTTTGAAAGCTGGGGAGATGCTTCTGCGAGGGCTCCAACATCACTCTTATGTGAGGACTGATTCCTTCTGTCCCTGGAGAACACCTTTTATCTGTAACTCGCAATTGATGCTCGTAGTGTCTGGAACTCAACCATGAACCTTCTCACTATAATTTGTCTTCACTGATGTCAGTCTTCAGGATTGTGAAAAGCAACATGAGTTAGATTTTGGTACCTGTAAGTCTAGTTTGTTGGCATCAGAAGCATTGGTCTCTGGGTCCAGAGCTACAGCTGCTGCAGATGCATTGCCATAGAGAATGCACTGATTACACTCGGCATCTTCCATATCTTGCCTGAAGAGGAAGGATTTTGTCCTCATTTTCACTGTCAAGGGCTCATGATGCTAAAGACTAGGCATGGGCTAGGGTACATCAACATTTGTACCTCATCAGAGCATGACTTCAAGAGCCTCAAGGCACAGAAATTGCCTGTGTCCTTAAAGCAGGGCTTGACAAATGGCTGTCGCCATGGCAACTGGAAATTTGCATCTGATACCTGGGATTTTCTTGTCTCCCCCCCAATCCTATTTAAAGCACGATCAAGAGTCTGCTGGCTGCCTGCGGGGATCCTATCCAGGGCCTGCACTATTAGGCAGTCGCCTGAGGTGACGACCCTCTGAGGGCAACTGCTGCCACCCCTCTCCGAGGCCTGCAGTGGCAGCAATAGCCCTCAAACTGCGATGCAACACTTACTGACACTCTGGCACTTACTAACTGGAGGGGAGGATGGAAATGGCACAATGTGACCAGGAGGAAACGGCAATGCAGTGCCGGAGAGTTAGTAAACTGGATCCACCAAGTTAGCTACTGAATCGGGAGCAAGCAGAGGGGTAGGAGTGACCCAGGTCACTTAAGCCTTGAACCCAAATTTTGTTATGTCTGTTCACTCTCCTGACACACCCCAAGAGCTCTGAGGAGGAGAGGAGTAGCTGTACCAGTGATGAGGATAAGGAGCCAACCTTGTAACATCTGAGAACCACTGAATGGCCAAAGAGGAGGGGAGTCAGCAGAACATCTCTGTATCCAAGTGACACCTTAGCCAGGAGCTACTAGAAATACAGTATCTGTGACCTGTACTTAAAGCAGCCACCAGTTAAAGGTACAGTGATAGAAGATATTGCAGGAGGAGAGGTTCCCCTTCTAGAGTAATGGGCAAGGAAAGGAGTAAAATAGTTTTGAATAATTTCTAGCATTTTTAATTTTAGTAGTATTCAGCTATCTTTTCAATAGTCATTCAAGGTGAATTACAATTAGATACAGTAGGTATTTCCCTATCTTTGGGGAGCTTACAATCTAATGAAGGGTTAAGTGACTTGCTCAAGGCCACAAAGAGTGCCAGTGAGCAGGGGTGTAAATACTGCCTAAGCAGCAATGTAGGGGGTGCTCAGCAGTTCCTGGCCTGCAATGGCAGTAGCAGGATGTTTGCTGTGGTGCCTCCCACTGCCTCTCTGTTTCCAAGTATTCTACCATGATGGCCAGAGGCCTGGAACAGCTTCTCCTCATGTGGAGCCAAAGTCTCAGGTATTGCAAGACTTTGGCCACACAGTGGGGAGAAGCTGTTCCAGGCCTTAGGTTGCTGCAGTAGAGTACTTTGGAAATAGAGAGGCGATGAAGCAAACATCTTTATTGTAAGTAGGATGTTTGTCATGCTGTGCCACTGCAATTGCAGGCCAGGAACCTCTAGGCCAAGTGCCCCCCCCCCCCCCTGCATTGCAGGGGCTGCTTAGGCAGTGTTTCTATCACTGCTCACTGGCACTCCTTGTGGCCTTGGGCAAATCACTTAACCCTGATCTTTTTGGTCACCAGGCCACTGCCCTAAGCACTAGGCAACTAGAGAGGAAGAACGGTTTAGAGTCTGGGAGAAAAGAGACAGCAGTGTAACTACTTCTAATATAGTTTACCAAGGGTTTTTTTGATGACCCCAAGTTTAAAACACAAAATCTGGCCTGTATTCCTCTTGAGAAAAAGGGAAGAGGAGTGAATGAAGTGAAATTACCAAAGTTCTCCCAGTGTATACTTGTACTACTTCAATGCAATGTGTGCCTTCGAGTCAGTCCTGACTCCTGGCGACCCAGAAGCTCCTGGGTTTTCTTGGCAGTGTCACCGGAAGTAGATTGCCAGGCCTTTCTTCCGAGGCAATGGAAGGTTAAGTGACTTGCCCAAGGCCACAAGGAGTGCTAGTGGGAATCGAACCCAGGTTGCTTGGTTACCAAGCCAGTGTTCTAACCACTAGGCTACTCTCCTCCACTTCAGGATCCCAAATTATCCCTAAGAGTAGAAATTATAGGACAGCAGCGCTCTTGGAAGGTCTGCCAAATAGCATGCATAGCCACTGCAAGAGATGCAGACACAAATTAACAAAAACCAGGAGATATAGTAGCTAAAAGCTTCATTAACTTGCATAGCAGCCTGCAGAGTCCACTACTATAACCTTGCAGAATTGCAATTAAACCCATCCAGTAAAAGCAACATTGCTCATGTCCATTAGTTTCCATTGAAGGAATATGTAGAACTGCAGCGGTCTTGCATTCACATCTTGACATCCCACAACAATTGGGACAATGTTTCAGTAGTTGGCTAGTACTTCAAGGCCTTTATAGTTTATCAGACTTTGATATACATCGCCTTTCATGATAAGTCAATTCCCTCAACAATCCCCATAAATTTAGAAGCCAGAGGTAAACGGGTAACCTTCAGCTATGGGATTTTCCACTTGTGTTGCTAATTCATCCTGATTTTCAACAAAAACAAAGTTGTTGACCTGTAACAGTGTCACCTCATAGATGGTAGATAAATTGGATATCTGTTGATATTGCCAAAAAGTTGACTCCTGAGTTCTTCATGAAACTGAAGGGATTTGTGTTAGTGGCTGTGCAGGAATACCTGCTTTGAGAGCTATCTGTGTCATGACACCACCCACTTGTGTCTGATTTATTCCGTTATCCAAAGGACATCATTATGAATAAGCAAATTTGCTATGTTTGTTTATTGGTCTTGATAGACCACCTTTCACGTAAAATGGCAGCATCTTTAAAAGGTGAAAAGATTTTGTGCATTATCCTAAGAAGCCATCCAACAGGAGGAAAATGAACTAAGGTAAAATAAACAGAAATGATGGGTGAGAGGGGAAGTCAAATGTAGTCTTAAAAAGCCCTGTTTGTTTCAATTACAAGTAAATACATTGACCAGTTTGGTGTAAGTAGTTATGTTCCAAAGGTTATTTCTAAAACATCCTGCTAGACCAGTCCAGACTAGTGGATAATGTCCCCCTTGCCAGCAGATGATGACACAGAGAGAATTCCAGAAGCTTAGTGACATCACCCTTGGTAGATAATCCTGTAGCCCTAGGGGTCAGCTTCAGTATTTTCTCTGTCTCAGCAGATTGTGGACTACTTTAGCTCCTGACAGTCTGTAAGGAGAGGGTTTATGTCAGTGTAGCCGTGTCTTGGGGATATTGTGCACAGTGGTGCCTCCTGCCTTACACCAGACTCCCTGACTTCCTTCCTTCCTTTCTATTCCAGAGGTTCCTGATCAGGAGGATCAATAGAGCACCTCTGAAGGGAAGTGCGCCTGCTCATGAGGAGCAGTGCAGCCTTCCAAATTGCCTACCTCTAAGCAGATTTTCATTCAGCTCTCTTAGCTTACCAGACTTTTTTTTCCTACCTTCACTGCTTAAAGCTAGTTTAAACAACAAAAAATCAGAAGGATCCAGCAGTGAGGAAGTTGTCTGAGCAGACTTCAGCGTCTTCCTTGACACATTGCTGAACTCAGCCTGGCTGCAGCCACCTCGTCATGAGGGCAGTGAGTCTTTACTTCTTCCCTGAGCGGGTCTTCTCTGTTTGCGATGGCTGTCTCCCTCACTGCCCCTCTTTTCTCCTCTTTCGGTCCTCTCTCTGCTCCCTTCTCCTCAGTCTGTAATGGTAAATCTTCTCTGTCTTCAGCATGGCAGGCCTTGCTCAGGGGGGCTCTTCTCTTCTAGCGTGGCAGACAGTTGTTTTCGTCAGAGTACAGCATTTTCATTGACATTCTGACACGACGCCATTTTCTACTGCCTGTCTTCTTCCCCGTGGCCAAAACTAGCAGATAAACAACAGCTTCTGCAGCGAGAGTCATTTTTCTCCCTACTCTGCTCTGGGGTGCTAGATCATATTTTTTAGGCCTTTTTGCCGTGAGTATGCCTTCCTTCCTACAGTGTTTGAGCTTGGGAGGAAACGCGGATTCTTGAAAGACAGCCTCTGCACTACTTGCGGGGCTGTTCAGGAGGGCCCCCCTTCTGCGGCAGATCAATGTCCTAGTGTTACTCCGAATGCTACCCTCTGGTGTTCCATCTTCATCTCATCTGCTTGGGAAGTTCTGCCTCAGGTGCTTCTGCCTGAACAGCAATCATGTCTGCAGTCTCAATAACCTCCTCATCCTTCAGGGAGCTCTGATTTTCAGTTTATGGAGCTATTCTGTCAGGCCTGGAACTAGTGGTACTTGAGATCTCCTTCAGCACCAAGTGCCTCGGCTCCTCCCTCCAGAAAGCGCTCCAGGCTGAACTTGACTGGGGCGGCTCTGGACCAAACCAAAAATACTGCCTCTCCCTCAGGAAACTGGTGCCCCTCAGAGGAACATTCTTTCAGCTCAGAGTCGGACTGGGAGGAGGGCGAACTCTCGGCCCCGGAAGAGGAGCTGGAAGCTCAAGATATCTGGTTGTTCCATAAGGAGGAACTCCCGGCCCTTATCGTCCAAATTACAGAAGCTCTTCACCTTTCTGAAGCACCGGCTCAGCAACTTCCAGATCTAGCTAAGTCTCAGGTCAAGATATCTGGTTGTTCTGTAAGGAGGAACTCCCAGCCCTTATCGTCCAAATTACAGAAGCTCTTTACCTTTCTGAAGCACCGGCTCAGCAACTTCCAGATGCAGCTAAGTCTCAAGCAGATCCCAACATCGTGGGTATCAAACAACCATCTAAAGCTTTCCCTTTCCTCTATATGCTCTTTCTGTTCAGCGGTATGCTGTTTGTAGTTAATGTAAGGTAATGTAATGTAAGTTATGTACTGTGTTCCCTATTTGTACTCCTAGTGTTTTGTTGTGATGTAATTATAATGCAATGTATGTTTCCCTCACCTTTGTTTAACTCTGTGCTGTATTAACCGCTTTGATTGAAGGAAAAGGCGGGATACAAAACATGTTAAATAAATAAATACAGAGCTACAGAAAATGGTCTCCATGGAGTGGGATTCCCTAGATGTGTCTCTGCGTTCAGCGCATCGCGTAGGGTGCTTTTATCTCTGGTCCCCAGAAGACCACAATAAGTGGTTGCATTTCCCAAACGTCAATGCGCTTGTACGGTGGTCACAAAGCACACAACCATTCCTCTGGAAGGCAGAACTGCGCTCCGAGACCAGACTGATCACAAGGTGAAAGGCCTTTTAAAGACTACCTTTTCTTCCTCTTTATCGGTGCTGCAGGCTTCCATATGCGGAGGTCTCAATGGCATGTGCTCTGCTCCGCTGGCTTCAGTGCTCCCGGAAGACCCAGCATTGCCTTACGTAGAATCAGTCACCACCTTTGTAGTAGATGCTTTCTGTGATCTGCTTTGCTTGTCAGCTTGTTCCGTGGCCATTGTCATGGTGGCACGGTGCTGGCTGTAGCTGCGGCTGCATCATTGGAATGCTGATACAGCTTCCAAGTCCTGCCTCGCAAAGCTTCCCTTCAAGGGTAGACTCCTCTTTGGAGAAGATTTGGATAAGACTGAAGGATTTGGGGAAGTGAAGCCGCAACATTTGCTGGAGGACAAGCCTAAAATCCAGTTCTCGTCATCCCTCCACTGCATCCTTCTCCTTCTCCTCGTCTTACAGGGTACGCTTCATAGACACTCTATGCTACCATCCTGGAAAGTCCAGCTCCACCTCAAATAAATCGGGATCTAAGCCTCAGTCCTTTCGGGATGTCCGTCGCACAAGAGATAATTACTCCTCGTCCAACAAATTCTCAGGCCCCACAAGGTCTTCCAATGTGTGGGCGATCGATTACGTCTTTTCTCTTGTCAATGAACCCAGATAACATCAGAAAAGTGGGTGCTCAAGGTGATCACACAAGAATATGCTTTTGACCTTGCCAAGCCTGTCCCGAACATCTTCCTCATCTCTTCCTGCGGTTCGTCCAAGAAGGCGGCTGTGCGCATAACGCTCCAATACCTTCTTCAGCTTTGTGCTATCTGTCCAGTTCCACTTTCAGAAAGAAGTTCCAGTCACTATTCCATTTACTTTTGTGGTTCCCAAAAAGGATGGATCCTTCCATCCTATCCTGGACTTCAAGGGCATCAACCACTGTCTCCATGTGCCACGATTCCGGATGGAAACTCTCAAAATCGGTCATCCAAGCTGTCCATCTAGGTGAATTTCTTGCATCCCTGGACCTCACAGAAGCATATTTCCACATCCCAATCTGCAAGGACCATCAGCAATACTTGCATTTCATGGTGCTAGGCCAACACTATCAGTTTTGGGCTCTGACCTTTGGCTTTGCCACAGTTCCCCTTACCTTCTCCAAAGTAATGGTAGTGGTTGCTGCATCTCTACACTGCCAAGACATCTGAGTACATCCTTGCCTGGATGACTGGCTTATCAGAGCCAAGACTTACGAGGAAGCGATCTCAGCAGTGTCTCAAGGAATTGGCTTTTTGAGCCACCTCTGCTGGGTGGTTGACCAGTTACTTATATTAAATTAATTAATATATAGTTACTTCTGTTAATTAAATGTAATGTTAGAAAAAATGCTAGAATGTCTAAATATTAACAATGTTTCTTGTATAACAAACATTCAATGTAAACTGTTCTATGGAAACCGCTTTGACCTGGTGAAAAGCGGTATATAAATGCAGTTAAATAAACAATCATGCCAACAGCTGTCTGTGGCCAACTTGGTCTCTCGAGTTTCTGGGAGCTTGTTTCGACACGAAGGGGGGGGGGGGGGAGTCTGCCTTATGCAGGACAGGTGCAAAAAACTCTGCACACAGCTCCATGCCTTCGAACATGCACCGGCCCCCATAGCCTGGGATTACCTGCAAGTCCTCGACACCATGGCAGCCACCCTCAATGTGGTTCCCTGCACTCAAGCCCACAGGTGTCCGCTACAGTGTTCCCTACTGTCTCGCTGGTCCCCTTCCATCCAGGATTACTAGATCAGTCTCACCCTTCCACCACCAGTATGACGCAGTCTCAGATGGTGGCTTTGCCCTCATTTGTTGTGAGGGATCCCATTGGAGACCCTGCCTTAGGTGGTTGTAACCACAGATGCCAGTCTTGCGGGCTGGGGAGCACACTGCCTAGGGCAGACAGCAGAGGAGCTTGGTGCGCCCGCACAGCAACCTGGACAATCAATCGCCTTGAGGCATTGGCTGTCCTGCTGGCGCTGCTCTTTCTTCAGTCTCTCCTCTGGGATCAGGCAATCTGGGTGTTTTCAGACAACTCCACAACAGTAGTTTTATCTCATCCAGCAGGGTGGAACCAAGAACCCAGGGGTGGCCCTAGAGATGGGCTTCTTCATCCCCTGAGCAATCTCTGGGCACACTCGCTGCAGCATATAGCAGGCATGGTGAACATTGATCAGCCAAATAGTTCTAGTAGCACTGGATTGGCCACGTCGCCCATGATATGCTGACTTTCTTCGCTTAGTGTGGGAGGCACCCCTCCCTCTCAGCATGCGGAGGGGTCTTCTGCAACAAGGACTGATTCTCATGGATGACCCCACTCTTTACTCTTTTAGGGCTTGGCTCTTGAGCAGCACCGCTTAGAACGCAAAGGCTATTTGACGCAAATCATAGCCACCTTACTGCAGGCATGATGGACCTCTACTTCTCTTGCCTACACCCGGGTTTGGCATCTCTTTTCTTCATGGTGTTCTCAGAGGTTCCTATCCCCATGGAGAGTTGAAGTGCCAGATGTCTTCTCCTTCCTTCAGGATGGTTTCAACAAGAGCCTAGTCCTTAATTTATTGAAAGTGTCCATTGCTACCATGACATGCTTCAGAGGTCCACTCTGTGGGCATTATCTTGCCTCTCCGCAGACGTCATCCAGTTTTTGTGGGGCACGCATATATTGCGGCTTCACATCTGGCCAGTCATTCCAGCCTGGGATCTTTCCTTAGTACTCCGTGCACTCACCCATGCCCCTTTCGAACCTCTCTGTGCTGAATCCCGTAAGGATCTGACTCAAGACTGTCCTTCTTGTAGAGATTGTCTGCATTGCATCTCTTGGAGCTCTAGGTGCTCTCTTGCCAGGAACCCTTTCTGTCTGTTTCCCTGGAAGAGGTTACCATTTGGACAGTCCCCTCCTTTTTACCAAAGGTTCTCTCAGATTTGCACATAAATCAATCTGTGTCACTCCCTTCCTTTGAGGGAGCAGTGCTTGGGGAGCAATCAGCTCCTGCACCTTCTAGATGCTGGCAGGGTGTTACTCCGCTGTCTCAAATTTACCAATTTATTTCAGCTTTCGGACTGCTGCTTTTTCCTGATCTCTGGTTGGCTGAAGGAAACGGCCGCCTCTAAAGCGACCATTGTGCGCTGGATCAAGCAGGCCATAGAATCAGTCTACATCCTACAGAATAAGCTTGTCCCCACGAGGCTTCGGGCACACTCCACACAGGCTCAAGCTACTTCTTGGGCAGAAAGGTCGCGGGTAGACCTGCTCGATATTTGCAGGGCAGCAACCTGCTCCTCCCTGTCTACATTTGCCTGTCACTATTGTTTGGATCTCCAAGCTAGGGAAGCAGCTCACTTCGGTGCCACCGTCTCTGCTTCAGTTATTTCTTCCCACCCTGGGGTGGTGTAGAGTTTTGGTACTCCCCACTAGTCTGGACTGGTCTAGCAGGATGTTTTGGAAGGAGAAATTTTACTTACCATTAATTTCCTTTCCTGGAATTCTGCTAGACCTGTCCCAAAGCCTAGATAAGATTCTGTGTATATATATTCTGTGGCATGCCTGTTCTCTGCTTTGTACATACATTCTCGGCCTGAGGGCCTTGTATTTTTAGTTCTGTTAAATCTCTGTTTCTATGCATGCACTGGTTTTAAACTTGCTGTCTGATATTGCTTGTTCATTGGGCTGTTCTCAAGTCCTGCTTGTCAGTGGTATACTGAAGCTGACCCCTAGGGGTACAGGATTATCTAGCAAGGGTGATGTCACTAAGCTTCTGGAAATTTCTCTTGGCCCTCTGCTAGCAGTTGATGAGACATTACCCACTAGTCTGGACTGGTGTAGCAGATTCCAGGAAAGGAAATTAATGGTAAGTAAAGTTTCTGCGTGATTTGCTTTGATAGAAGTAATTTGACTCCTAAAATTTGATTTGTGTGTGTTTGTTTTTTTGACAGGACCAAGCACTGAACCACCAAAGGGCCAATGGTTCCATATCAGTGATACTCACGTGCAAGCTGTGCCTACTACAAAAGTGCTTAGCTCACAAGCCTACCTTTTGTTCTATGAGCGAATTTTGTAATGTGTAGGTCAAGACCCTAAAATTATTTTATAGTTACTGATAAAAGAATTGTACAGTGGAGGAAGATTATTACATGTAATATTTAAAATGATTAAAAGCTCAATAAGTTAAATGTAATTTGTTTGGAAGTATCCAGAAAGAAAATGTTTTTTTACTAACATTTCTTTTTCTCCTCCAAAGGAAAAATACTATTAGTTATTTAAAAGGATATTGCCAGGTTTTGTACAATGGAAAATATTTGAAAAAGGACATTTTTAATCTTAATTTTAGAGGTTTTGATAGGGTGGAGGGAGAGTTGTTTTTGAGAAATTTGACTATGGAGTTTTAACCATTTGTTTTCAGAGCACAAAAGAATGAGTGCTGCCTTTCTTTTCATCTGAATATCTATGCTGCTGCACAGAGTGATTTTCATATGGCAGTCATTCCTTTTTTTTTTAAACAGCTGTTAGTCTTTAAAACTTTGCCAATGCTTTACAGGTATATGATATTTCTCAGCTCTGGACTTAGGCTATTCTTGTCATAAAATTAAAAAACTCTTATGTACATGATCTATGGATTTCTCAGGTTTAATACTACATTCATGCAAAAGATAGCCTATGCTCAGATCAATATCTGTGCCAGAGAAGTGGATTTTACCTTCTGTGGGCCTTTGGTAGGAGGCAGCTATGTCCTGGGGCCCAAGAGGAAAAATGGCATAGATTAGATGAGAAAATTGGCATTGGGGGAGGGAAAAGGGTCTGTAGTAGAGAGATGAAATGATTGCACTGTATAATCAAGGCTTGCCAAATATTAGGCAAGACTAGGCAGTCACTTAGGGCAGCAGTCTGGGGGAGGGTGCAAAGAGCAATAGCCGCCAAAGCGAAACAATGTTAACCACACAAACTCAAAGAGCAATTGGCACATTTTTTCATCTACAGGAAGAACAGGCACACACATACAAAGCAAATTTTAATATTTGTATGTTGGTTTTCAATAAGAGATTTTGACCTAAAGGTATGATGTCCATTTATACAGGATTGTTTATATCAGTGCTTCTCCACGAGCGTGCTGGGGCATACTTGTGGCTTGGTAATGTCCTTGGTGGCGATAGCCATGAGTGGCTTGCCCCTATATTTCTTGGAAGTGTCCCGGAGAACAGTCCTCTGCTTTCCACAGAAACCCTTCCCTTCCAGGCAACATGTAGGAAAAGAAGGGGAGAGGGTAGCTTGGAGCAAAAAAGATCTACTGTGCTCCCTCCTTCGTTATTCAATAGGAGGGCATGAGTGTGACTGGAGCAGAGCAAAGAAAAAGCATCTACACTAGCTGGTCCATTTCCTTTTGTAGAATCAAAATGCTGACCTTGCAGGGGGCTACTGTGGAGAAGCACCCTCATTGAAGGAAATAGAGAATTGAGAGGATCAAGTGTTGTGAGAGGGAGAACCGCAGGGTGAAAGATGGTAAATAAAAGACACAAAGGAGAAGAGAGGTGAGATCCAGTTGTGATTCCAAAGGGATGATGCTGTAAAGGAGAGATTTAGAAGTACAGAAGAAAGAAAAGGAAGAAAACGTGATAAGAGGAAAAAGATTGATCTCCAGGAACAAGCAGGAATGTAGTCTTCACATATGGTTGTTGTCGGCGCTGACAGAACCCACGCGGGAACGCTCCACAGCGTCCAATCGGAAAGCTTTTGGGAGCATCCCACTGCACCACTGCCTTCCCAACTCTCTCACTTCAGTTTTTCGTTTTCTGTGGAGCGGACAAGCTGCAAACCCTGTCACCGCAGAAAAGTTTCTTTTTTGTGGTCACATTTGTCTTCCCGTCGACACCTGTACTACCGGTGCCTTCTTTATTTTCTTATTTCTTTTCTTTTTTAATAAAAAAACAAAACTTCTTTTTTGAGGGTCTGTCCCCTCTTGGTGCCAGGCACCATTTTAGGCACTAGGCCCTCTTTTCTTCCAAAATAAAGAAACCATCTAGTGGTTTTAAAAAATATAGCAGTACCATTTCTGCTACTGCCACCCATGATTGGTGTCTTAAATGTTTAGGTCCTGACCATTTGCCATCGGAGTGTCTCCGTTGTAGAAAGATGACCAAGAGAGGCCTGCAGAACAGAGCTGCAAAACTCGGCACCCTCTTTGCCTCGGATGCAATGTCTGTTGCATAGACGTCATCCTGGGCTTCATCTTCCTCCCATGGATCTCAGGTAACCAAACCCAGGTCTTCCAAGACCAGCCAGTCCTCAAAGGGTAGATCTCCTTCTAAGCATCGAGATGCTACTAGCATTGCCCTCGAGGGAAAACACACTGGCCAAACAGCCCTGGCAGGAGGTCCCTGCCTCCAAAGCATTAACGGGGGTTCCAGGATGTTCCCAAAGCTTCCACCTCCGGAGAACTCTTGGTGCCATGTTCTGGTGTCGTGGCCTGCTCCACCGGTACCGACACCCAGACATTGGCAAGCTCCCTGGATCAACGCATCCTGGCGATTGAGCGCAACCTTGTGGCCTTATTAGCAGCCTCAGTACTGCTACAATCGATGCAGTTATCCGTACCGATACCAAATGTACCTGCATCGACTGATGCGCCTCGCTCCATGCTTCCTCCCATGCTGGCCCTGGAATTAGTTTCCGGTATAGAGGCATTCCGATGCCCACTTCGATCAATACCGCCGACAAACAATACGAGAGCATCCGGCCTGACAATACTTCGAGTCCTCCGATTCCGAGGACTCTGTCAGTACCGGGGTGGTTCTTCCAGAGGATTCCTCTCCTTTTCCACAGCATCGGATGTCTCCTCCGGAGGACATGTCCTTTCAGGACTTCATAGGTGATATAGCACGGGGACTCTCAATCACCTTTCCCCCTGAGAAGGAACAGAGAGCTGAAGAATTAGAAATTCTTCAGTATCCGGCAGCTCCTAAGGAGGCTGCTACCTTTCCCATTCACCAAATTTTGCATGATCTCATGCTTAAGATGTGGGAAACACCCCTGACGGTGTCTCCACATTCTAGGAGACTCGATACAATGTACCGGGTATCGCAATGTCCCAGTTTCCAAAAAAACACAATTACCACACCATTCCATGGTGGTGGAATCGGCAATGCGCAGAATCAAGAGTGCTAAGATGCATTCATCCAACCCTCCAGGTCGTGAGTCGAGGATGCTCGATGCTTTTGGGTGTTGATGCTTTCAGTCCTCAATGCTATCGGCTAGAACAAGCTCTTACATACTTTATATGGGTATGTTTCTTCGGGAGGTTGCAAGTGATTTTGAACTCATGACTCTACTTCTTCCCGATGACAAGAGGGCTGACTTCCTCACTCTGGTCAAACATGCCCAGAATGCTTCTAAGTTTATGAACCGTGCAACCTTTGATTGCTTTGAGTGCATTAGCAGAACCTCTGCTATTTCCATCGGTGCATGTCTCATTGCCTGGCTACAAGCATCTGATTTAGAACAATGGGTGCAAGACAAGCTGGGGAATATTCCTTGCACAGGAGAAAACCTATTTGGCAAGATTGGCAGGACAAAGCTTCTCTGCTTGAGTCCGAAAACACCACCTTGAACAGACTGTCTAGGACCACAGCCAACCCTGTACCTTGTAAGTTTCAATGTACATTCCTTTCTACATTGTACAATTTATTGTTATTTGTAAACCGCATTGATTCTAAAGAGCACGGCATAAAAAGAAAGACTTAAATAAGAAAAAAGACAACTAAGAAACCCTTTTTTAACAAGAAAAAGAAATTCTATCCATCTTATACTTAGGCTGTCTACTGCCCAGTCCATGCTCCCCAAAAGGGGCAGCAGCAACCCAAACAGAGGAAGGCCCAAGTCCCCAGAGCTCAGCAGACACAGCCTCCTCGGGGGTTTGACTCCTTCCTAGAGAACCTAGTCATCCTACCTCTAAAGGGTCCAGAGCCTCTCATCATTCCAGGCAGACTCTGTCATTTTGCCGAAAGATGGCAACAGATAACATCAGAGCAGTTGACTCTCTCCATTGTAACAGAGGGGTACAAACTCCATATCTCCAGGAACAAGCAGGAATAAGTCCTCACATATGGGTACGTCGGTACCGACGGAGCCCGTGCGGGAAAGCTCCCCAGCTTCTTAGAATAGAAGCTTTTGGGACCTCCCACTGCACATGCGCACTGCCTTCCCGCCTTCCTGAACAGCTCTCCTCAGTTTCTCTTTTTCCGCGGAGCCAGCAGGTCGTGTTCCTGTCACCGCTGAAGAAATTGTTATTTTATTTGTTTCTTTAGACCGCGTACCTGCCTTCCCCATACCGATACCGGTATCGCCGGTCTTTTCTTTCTTTCTTTAAAAAATTATAATTCTTTTTTCTTATTTTTTAGCTTTTTGGTCACTTCAGAGAGGCCTCTCGGCCTACTCAATTTCTCCTCATGGAGAAGCCAGCCCCTGGATTTAAGAAGTGTACCAAATGTAATGCTGTTATTTCAGTCACAGACACCCATGAATGGTGTCTGAAATGTTTGGGGCCTGACCATTCCATACCGGACTGCCCATCTTGCTCCCACATGTCTAAACGTGGGCTGCAGAACCGGGCCAACAAATTCCATGTGCTGTTTGCTTCAGAGAATACAGCATCACAGTCATCCAGGTCTTCTTCTTCTCCGGATGGATCTCAGGTAACCAAACCTTCTGTGGGCAAGTCCTCAAAGAGCAAATCTCCTTCAAAGCATCGAGAGGCTCTTAGCTTAGAACTTGAGGACCCTGCCCCAGCCAAACAACCCCGGCGGGAAGTCCAACTTCCAAAAACGCCAATTCAGGGGTCTCAGGTTGATATCGATGCTACGGCCTCGACAGATCACCTGTTAGCCTGCTCTGGGGTACCGGGTCACTCCGGTACCGACATCCAGGCAGCTATGGCGTCCATGGGCGATACTGTACAGTCCATGCAGCAGGCCGTCATGGCTTTCATTAAAGCTGCAACGCCATCGGTTCCGCTTTCAGCGGTTCCGGGCCCGATACCGGTATCGTCCGCCATGCCGGTATCGAGGCCGTCCACCTCTAAACGCAAGTCGGTACCGTATGGGCTTTCGCTCCATACCGGTTCCATACCCGATACGCCCGATATCGATACCGATCGGTACGCGTATCGTGCGTTAGAGGAAAGCACCGATTCCTCTGAGGATTTTCACTCCTCTGATGATTCTGCTGAGTTTTCACTCAACTTACCTGAGGAGCCCTCTTCTCCTAAAAGGAGAATGTCCCCTCCAGAGGATTTGTCCTTCCAGGACTTTGTTTTAGATATGGCTACAGCCCTTTCTATTACCACATCCTCTGAAAAGGAACCCAGATCCAAAAAACTGGATATTTTGGGATACTCAAAGGCCCCTAAGGAGGCAGTTACCCTGCCTATCCATGAAATCCTTCAAGAACAACTGATGGATTTCTGGGAAAATCCTTTGACTTTGTCTCCTTATTCCCGTAGGTTGGACACCATGTATAGGGTCCCTCCTTCTCCTGGTTTCCAAAAGACTCAATTGCCCCACCACTCTATTGTGGTGAAGTCTGCAATGAAGAAGATTAGGAGTACCAAAAGGCACTCTTCCACCCCTCCAGGACGGGAATGTAAGACTTTGGACTCTTTTGGTAGGAAAATTTTCCAGGCTAGTATGCTTATAGCCAGGATTAATTCCTACAGTCTCTATATGGGCATGTTCCTGGAGGAACTTGCCAAAAAGGTGCGGCATTTTGCCCCCTTTATCCCTGAGGATAAAAAGCAGGGATTCCTTTCCCTAGTGAAACAACTCTTAGAGGTTTCTAAGTTCTCTAATAGGGCAGCATATGATTCCTTTGAGGGAGCCAGTAGGGCTTCGGGCATTGCTATTGCAGCCCGACGTCTTGCTTGGCTCCAGGCCTCTGATCTGGAACCTTGGGTTCTAGATGGCTTACGGAATCTGCCCTGTACAGGTGAGAACTTATTTGGGGAAGAGTGGCAAATCAAAGCCACCCAGATGGATGCTGAAAATGCCACCTTGGAAAGACTTTCAAAGTCCACTTCAATTCCTACTAAGAAAAAGTCTTTTAAAAGGCCTTACTATAAGAAGGCCAGAGTTGCTTCAAATACTGGCCAGCAGTCTTCTCAACCTCGCTATACTGCTAAGCGTCAGCAATCCAAACAAGCACGAGCTAAGCCTGCAGTAGCTACTGTAGCTCAGCAGGCTCCAACCCCTCAGGGGTTTTGACTTGCCCCTAGGGAACTTGCCACTTCTGGTTCTAACACAACCAGAACCTCTCACCATACCCGGAAGGTTGGTTCACTTTGCTCCCAGATGGGAACAAATCACAACAGAACAATGGACCCTCTCTATCATTCGAGAGGGTTACAAACTTCATTTCTCCAGCCTTCCTCCCCATCATATGGTGAGACCATTCAATTCTCCCCCATCTCTCCTAACCCTGTTGGGTCAAGAGGTTTCCTCTCTTCTTGCCCAAGGGGCCATAGAAGAGGTTCCTCTTCCTCAACAAGGGTCCGGTTTCTACTCCCCTTATTTTCTCATTCCAAAGAAGACAGGGGGATTCAGACCAATCCTAGATCTGAGAGAATTGAACAAATTTCTCTTCAAGGAGAAATTCAAAATGCTGTCTCTCGGCATTCTCCTTCCTTACCTCCAGGGTCAGGACTGGCTTTGTTCTCTAGACCTACAGGATGCGTATACACATATACTCATCCATCCATCCCACAGAAAGTATCTTCGCTTTCTGTTTCAGGGAAAACATTTCCAATACAGAGTACTCCCCTTCGGTCTAGCCTCTGCTCCAAGAGTATTCACAAAATGCATGGCAGTCGTAGCCGCATTTCTAAGAGGCATGGGAATCTTTGTCTTCCCATATCTGGACGACTGGCTCATCCGAGCTCCAACTCAGTCACAGGCCCAGATTTCCCTGGACCACACAAGGAGCCTTTTGCAGTATCTGGGACTGGTAGTAAACCTTCCCAAGTCCCAACTCATCCCTACTCAATCTCTAGAATTCATAGGGGCCCAGTTGGACACCATCACTGCAAGGGCCTACCTTCCACATGTTCGAGGCCAGCGCCTCCTGAGTTTGGCCTCCCAAGCTCAGTCCAGCACTCACTTGACAGCCAGGGAAATCCTACGCCTACTGGGTCATATGGCCTCCACAGTGCATGTGGTGCCCTATGCTCGTCTTCATATGAGAGCAGCTCAATGGACCCTGGCCACTCAGTGGACTCAGGCGTCAGGAGCGCTCTCAGACCAAATACAAACCTCCGATCGTCTGTTTTGGTCCCTCCACTGGTGGACTTCCACCAAGAATCTGTTGTTGGGGGCTCCATTTCAACCATTGCTACCCCAAGCAACCCTCACAACAGATGCCTCCCAAACAGGGTGGGGAGCCCATCTGCAAACTCTCTCCACTCAGGGCACTTGGTCTCTACAGGAGACCACCCTTCATATCAATCTTCTGGAACTGCGAGCAATTTACCTTGCCCTCAAGGTCTTCCACTCCCTCCTAGCCAACCTCACTGTCCTAGTTCAGACGGACAATCAGGTGGCCATGTTTTACATAAACAAACAAGGAGGGACGGGCTCTCTGTCGCTTTGCAACGAAGCTCTAAGACTATGGGCCTTCGCCAGAGAGCATCAGATTCACCTGCTAGCAGTGTATCTCCCAGGAGTTCAAAACTCTCGGGCAGACAGGCTCAGTCGAGTTCTGCTGCCACACGAATGGTCCCTACATTTGGACCAAATAAACCGAATCTTTCAGGAATGGGGGACCCCGGACATAGACCTCTTTGCAAGTCCGTGGAATGCCAAACTTCCCCGGTTCTGTTCCAGAACTCCGTGTCAGGGAGCTCAGGCTACGGACGCCTTTCTCCTGAATTGGAATCAGGCATTCCTATATGCCTTTCCACCCATTCCTTTGATTCCCAAGACTCTGTTCAAACTCCAGAGGGATCATGGAACTATGATCCTCATAGCTCCACGCTGGCCACGCCAAGTGTGGTTCCCTCTACTTCTACAGCTCTCCCAGGGATCCTACTTGGATCTGGGAGCTGCGCCAGACCTCCTGTCTCAGGAGGAGGGGACTTTGTGGCACCCAAACCCCAAATCCCTTCACCTCAGTGCTTGGTTACTGAAGGCTTAAGCCTTCAAGACTTTCATCTTTCCCAACCAGTGAAAGATATCCTTTCTGCCTCTAGGAAAACCCTCTACCAGGCGTTCCTATGCTTTCAAATGGAAACGTTTTTCCATTTGGTGTGCTCAGCAGGGTCTTGACCCTCTGGCACTTCCTTTGAATTCTCTTCTTGATTATCTCCTGCATCTATCCAATGCAGGCCTCAAGACGAATTCGGTAAGAGTCCATTTAAGTGCTATTGCAGCATCCTTGAAACATATAAATGGACAACCTATCTCCTCTCATCCTCTTGTTGCAAGATTCATGAGAGGCCTGACTCTCACTAAACCTCCCATCAGACCACCCCCGGTCGCATGGGATTTGAATCTAGTGCTCGGTCAACTTATGAAGCCACCTTTTGAGCCAATGTTTTCCACCTCCTTGAAATTTCTTTCCTGGAAGGTCATCTTCCTCATTGCAGTCACTTCGGCTCGCCGCATCAGTGAGCTGCAGGCTTTAGTGGCTAATCCACCTTACACAAGATTTCATCATGATAAGGTGGTCCTTAGGACGAATCCCCACTTTATGCCTAAAGTGGTCTCGCCCTTTCATCTTAATCAAGAGGTATATCTACCTGTCTTTTTTCCAGCTCCTCATGCATCCAATGCAGAGAGGAACCTTCATACTCTGGATTGTAAAAGAGCTCTCGCTTTTACCTTAATAGGACTCAGCCACATCGAAAGTCTTCTCAACTTTTTGTGGCCTTTGATCCTTCCCATTTGGGACTTCCAGTCTCCAAGCGTACACTTTCCAATTGGATTGCTCAGTGTATTTCTTTTGCTTACCAGAGCAAAAACATTTCTCTGGAAGGCCATGTCACTGCTCACAATGTGAGGGCCATGGCAACTTCTATGGCTCATCTGCACTCTGTTTCCATAGATCAGATCTGTCGAGCCGCTACCTGGGCCTCGGTTCATACCTTCACAGCCCATTACTGTTTGGACAAGGACTCCCGCCGGGATGCCTTGTTTGGCCAGGCTGTCCTCAAGCACCTGTTCCATTCCTAAACAACTCCTGCCCACCTTCCCAGAATGGATGCCTGAGATCCATACGAAGATGGCGAACCTTTACAGGGGATCCCATGCATCTAAGCTAGGGAGTCCCCATATGTGAGGACTTATTCCTGCTTGTTCCTGGAGATAGCACAGTTACTTACCTGTAACAGGTGATCTCTGGGAACAGCAGGAATTAGTCCTCACAACCCACCCACCTCCCCTAGGAGTTGTATCTTTTATCTATCTATCTTCCTGTCCTCTCTCTGTTGACTCAGCTATAAACTCGAAACTGAGGAGAGCTGTTCAGGAAGGTGGGAAGGCAGTGCGCATGTGCAGTGGGAGGTCCCAAAAGCTTCTATTCTAAGAAGCTGGGGAGCTTTCCCGCACGGGCTCCGTCGGTACCGACGTACCCATATGTGAGGACTAATTCCTGCTGTTCCCAGAGATCACCTGTTACAGGTAAGTAACTGTGCTTTCCACAGTATGTCCCCTCCCACCATCAGAAGACCGTTCAATTCTCGTGGCCCCTTCACCACTCTTTTGTGTCGAGAAGTCACCTCACTGCTTGCTCAAGGAGCAATAGAGGAGGTACCCGTGTCCCAACAGGGCATGGGTTTCTATTCCCCCTACTTCCTCATTCCAAAGAAGTCAGGAGGGTACAGGCCCATACTGGACCTCAGGGAGTTGAACAAGTATCTGTTACGAGAAAAATTCAAGATGATCGCTCTCGGAACACTTCTTCCTTACATTCAGAGTCAGGATTGGCTATGTTCTCTAGATCTAAAGGATGCATATACACATATCCTCATGCATTCAGATCACAGGAGATTTCTTCAATTCCTCTTTCAAGGAAGACATTACCAGTACAGGGTTTTGCCCTTTGGACTGGCTTCTGCCCCAAGAGTCTTCACAAAATGCATGGCAGTAGTAGCAGCATTCTTGAGAACTCTGGGGATATTAGTCTTCCCCTACTTAGACAACTGGCTCATCCGAGCATCCAGATGTTAGCTCCGCTCTCTCCTGTACAATGCAAATCCTGCAGTACCTGGGACTGGTCATAAACCTCCCAAAATCTCATCTCGCCCCTTCTCAGTCCCTAGAGTTCATAAGGGCTCTTCTCGACACAAGGCAGACAAAGGCTTTCTTGCCACAACCACGTTGTGCTTGAATACTCCAGCTGGCCTCTCAAGCAGCTATGAAAACTTTTCTAATTGCTCGAGAAATGCTTCAGCTGCTGGGACATATGGCATCCACTGTCCATGTGGTTCCCTATGCTCACTTACACATCCGAGCAGCCCATGGACCCTAGCCTCTCAGTGGACACAGGCATCGGGTCACCTGGGGGACAAAATCAGAAACTCTACACGCCTCATTTTGTCCCTACAGTGGTGGCAATCACTATAAAACCTTCTCGTAGGGTCTCCTTTTCAGCAGCCACTACATCAAGCCACCGTGACAACAGATGAGTCCAAGTTAGGTTGGTGGGCTCATTTGGACAATCTCTCCACTCAGGGTCTCTGGACCGAGCAGGAGGCTTTTCTTCTCATAAACCTTCTGGAACTCAGACCCTTCTTCTATGCTTTTCAAGTATTTCAGGAGCGCCTCAACTACAAGACAGTTCTTGTCCAGATCGACAATCAAGTAGCCATGTTTTATGTGAACAAGCAGGATGGGACGGGTTCTCAGGCGCTGTGCAGTGAAGCTCTACACCTCTGAGCCTTCGCCAGAGATCTTCAAATCCACATACTAGCAGTGTATCATCCAGGCACACAAAATCTCTTGGCAGACAAACTCAGTCGAGTATTGCTGCCACACGAGTGGTCTCTTCATCCAGAGCAAATTGCTCAAATCTTTCATATCTGGGGAACTCCAGATATAGACCTCTTTGCAAGTCCTCAGAATGCCAAACTTCCCCGGTTCTGTTCCAGAATTCTGGCTCAGAACTGTAAGGCAAGGGATGCCTTCCATCTCCATTGGGATCAGGACTTCCTCTATGCCTACCCACCCATTCCCTTCATTCCCAAAACTCTATTCACACTTGAGAGAGACAGGGGCCATATGATCCTCATAGCCCCACGCTGGCCACAACAGACATGGTATCCACAGCTTCTACGTCTCTCTCAAGCCAAGCCTTTGGAGTTGGGATGTGCTCCAGATCTTCTTTCCCAGGAGAACGGGATGCTATTGCACCCGAATCCTCAGTCTTTGCAGCTGATGGCGTGGCTGCTGAGAGCCTAGAATTCCAAGATATCAACCTTTCCAAACAGGTTAAGGATATCCTTTTGACTTCAAGAAAACCTTCCACAAGGTGGGCCTATGCCTTTAAGTGGAGAAGGTTCTCTATCTGATGTTCAAAAAAGGAACTTAATCCTTTTTTCAGTTCCAGTGGAGGTGTTACTGGAGTATCTCCTCTATTTATCATCCTCTGGTCTTAAGACTAATTCAGTAAGGGTCAACCTTAGTGCCATTGCAGCTTTCCACAAGCCCTTTGATGGACAACTTGTCTCCTCTCAACCGCTTGTAGCATGGTTTATGAGAGATCTACTCTTAACTAAACTTCCCATTAAGCCACCACCCGTGACATGGGATTTGAACCTTGTCCTCGGGCAGCTTATGAAACTGCCCTTCGAACCCTTAGCCCAGTGGTTCCCTACCCAGTCCTCAGGGAACCCCAGGCCAGTCAGGTTTTCAGAGTGAATATGCATGAGATAGATCTGCATGCACTGCTTCCATTGTATGCAGATCTATCTCATGCGTATTCATTGTGGATACTCTGAAAACCTGACTGGCCTGGGGTTCCCTGAGGACTGACATTGGGAATCTCTGCCTTAGCCACTACATATCTGAAGTTTCTTTCTTGGAAGGTAATCTTCCTAATTGCCCTCACTTCTGCAAGACGCATCAGTGAGCTACAAGCTTTAGTGGCTGATCCTCCTTATACAAGGTTCCACCATGATAAAGTAGTTCTTAGGATTTACCCTCACTTTATACCAAAGGTGGTTTCGCCTTTTCATTTAAACCAGTCGGTTTATCTTCCTGTATTCTTCCCTAGGCCTCACGCCTCTAATGCAGAAAGGAATCGTCATACTCTGGACTGTAAAAGAGCTTTAGCTTTTTACCTTCAGTGAACTAAGCAACATAGAAAGGCTTCTCAGCTTTTTGTTGCCTTTGACTCCAGTTATCTTGGATTACAAGTTTCCAAGCAAACTCTTTCTAACTGGATTGCAGATTGCATATCCTTTGCCTATGAGAGCAAGGGACTTTCTCTTGAAGGTCATGTCACAGCTCACAATTTGAGAGCAATGGCAGCCTCTATGACCAACCTTCATTGACGACATTTGCAGAGCAGCCACTTGGGCTTCGTTACACACCTTTGCAGCCCACTACTGTTTAGACAAGGACTCCCGTCAGGATGCCTCGTTTGACCAGGCTGTTCTCCAGCATCTCTTTCAGATTTAGAACAACTCCTACCCGCCGTCCTGGGTTTCGATGCCAGAGATCCATGGGAGGAAGCATGACCCATCTCAACCGGGTTTTGCAGCTTTCTGGGGTAATCTCCCTGGCATCTCTCAGCTTGGGAGTCCCCATCGGTGAAGACTACATTCCTGCTTGTTCCTGGAGATAGCGTAGTTACTCACCTGTAACAGGTGATCTCCGGGAACAGCAGGAATTGAGTCTTCACAACCCACCCACCTCCCCTAGGAGTTGTATCTCTATCTTTCTCTCTCATTCTCTCCCTTGTCTCAGCTATAAACTCAACTGAAGAGGGAGAGTTGGGAAGGCAGTGGCGCAGTGGGATGCTCCCAAAAGCTTTAAGAACGTAAGATATGCCATACTGGGTCAGACCAAGGTCCATCAAGCCCAGTATCCTGTTTCCAACAGTGGCCAATCTAGATCATATGTAATGTCGGCACGCCTCCCTGGTGGCCAGTGGACGCCAGGGCAGGTGGGACATAAAAATTTTAATATTAAGATAGGAGAGTCTTTTAAGGACCAACAGGCACTTGGTCCTTGTAGTTTTTAGCTCCAATCTTTAAAGCAACCATTAAAGCAGAGTGGTGGGAAAAAGAAGGCTTTTATTCCCTTTACACAGTGGTTCCAATTGTTGGGTTACAACTCAACGTAAATGTCCTTAATTCAGGTAAGAAAGAAAACTCAGAGTTTAAAGCAAAACTGTTGAATTTTACAGGAATAGCAGTGCTTAGTCAATTAAAGAATGCTCGGTTAGCAATTCACGCAATTCACAAGTCTGGCAAAGACTCTATGCTACCAGACACACAGAGTACAATCCATTTCCTGGTCTGACAATTCTCCTGCCAGTTCCACTTGCATTGGCATAATCAGATAGGTCTGACTCTGTATCCCTAGTTTCTTGGGAAACACCTCCAGGGGTTTTGTATATCTCTTGCAGTACTTGCCAATGTCCTTGGCCTAGCCTAGGGCGTCAGCCACGTGCTGTATTAGGATTAAATGTGTTCTCTCTTCTTAGAGGTTTTATAGCAGCTTTACCATAGTCTTTAACATTTATAGCTTTCTTCATAGGCATATATTTATCATACCTTGTATTGCAGGAACAAGCAGGTAAATGGCTTTCTTCAATTGCTTGCCTCTCAGTCAGCAGCTTGATGAAATCCTTTTCTTTGAAAGTTTGGTTTACCTTGCAGCCTTTGAACCCACTCTCCTGGTAAGCGCCTGCTTCTGCATAAGCCCAGCTCCTGGCTTTCCTGCTCAGCGTGGCTTAGCTTCTCCAGCTGATTCTCCTTTGGCTTCTGCTTGTAATTAGTACAGTGCTTTTGCCTCTTCGGGCAAACAGCTCTCTCTCTAGCTTGAGTAGGTCCTTCCTCAGCTCCTGGTGAGTCACCTCTCACTCCTGGTGATCCATCAGGTTTTCACTTCAACCTCTCTCCTCTCCAGTCTTCCACTCTCCCCTTATAAAGCACTCCTGCCTTTGAGGATTGGGAGCTGGTTGTCAGTTCCTTGTGACCAGCTGGGCGTGGCCCTTCAGTCTCTCTGAATGCCCTCCTGCTCCCTCTAGCTGGTTCCTGCGAATATTGCAACTTGTGCACATCTTTTTTTTCTCTGAAAAACAGCTTCTTTTTTCTCCTCTGGGCTTTCATCAGCCCTCGCTGCATTACAGTACCTAGCAGTTTCCCCAAAAGACACAGGTTCCACAATGATTGTATTGGGTCAAGCATTGATATCCTTGGTCCCCTTTTTAATAATAGTTTATGGATCTTTCCTCCAGGAACTTATCCAATCCTCTTTTAAACACAGCTACACTAACAGCCTTTACTACATCCTCCAGTAACAAATTCCAGAGTTTGATTATACGTTGAGTGAAAAAATATTTTCTCTTATTAGTCTTAAATAGTTTACCCTGTAGCTTTATTGCATGTCCCCTAGTCTTTCTATATTCTGATAACGTAAAGAATCGATCTACTTTTACCTGTTCCACTCCGTTCATTAATTTATAGACTTCAATCATATCTCCCCTCAGCCGTCTCTTTTCCAGGTTAAAGAGCCCTAACCTTTTTAGCCTTTCTTCATAGGGGTATCCTTCCATCCCCTTTACCATTTTGGTGGCTCTTCTCTGAATCTTTTCTAATAACGCTATATCCTTTTTAAGATAAGGTGACCAGAATTGCACACAGTATTCAAGGTGCGGTCGCCCCATGTAACTATACAGAGGCATTATAATATCCTTTGTTTTATTTTCTATTCCTTTCCGTATGATACTTAGCATTCTATTTGCTCTCTTGGCCGCCGCTGCACACGGGGTGGTGTGTTTTAACATGTTATCCACAATGATGCCTAAATCTTTTTCCTGGGTGGTGGTTTCCTATTGGATGCTGGGGAGTGTTCCCACATGGGTTCCGTCGGTGCCAATGATACCCATATGTGAAGACTCAATTCCTGCTGATCACCTGTTACAGGTGAGTAACTACACTTTACAGAGAGGGGTAAAAGAAGAAGTGAAGAAGACAGACAAAAGAAAGGTAACATGGAAAGCAAAACCAAGAGGCGTTAAGAGAAAACAAACAAGGAAAATAAAAATAGGAATAGGACAAACATGATTAGGTAGAAAGGAGCATTGTATTTTCAATATAGTGATTAGAATATAAAACTGATCAATTAGCTCTATGGAGTAAACTGGATGAACTAGAACCTAGCTGAAACTCTCTTAAGCTGGATGTAACTCGCACACAAAATCTACATGATGGAAATCTGGATTGTGTTGGAATTTTTTTTTCTGGTGCATACTTCTCTTGTAGGCAGGACATAATCACCAGACCGGTCTTTTGTATTGGTCTAAAAAAGTACTCTGTAATATACTTAAAACCACATTCTTTGTTTTGTTGGTTATTTTGAGAGTAAATTCTACAGTGTGGACAGTCCACTGCACTGGTCTCATCTCCCCAAAAAAACTACTACTCCAGGGGACCCCAAATGGGGATCACATCATATAGTGGATGGGGTCATAGAGACAGTCATTTTCCCTTCTCTCTAGACTTTGTGTGAACTATGCCAAGCAGTGGCAGTTATCAGTTGGCCTGTGAGCCAGTGAATGTTCATAGGCCCTTGTCCCCTCCCAGGTAGGCTTCCTGTTGGAAACTTGTGCTGTGTACTGGGGTCTGTACGCACACTGACACCAAGGACCCTGTGCTGACTGCCTCTGCTTTAGATAAGTGGAGGGAGGGGAAGGAGGCTGAAGACCAGTTATTTTGATTTCATCATCATCATCTGGGGGATCACTTGAATTTTCAGTTGCTAAAATTGGGTCACGTGGAATAAAAGTTTGGAAAGCACTGTACTACTCACTAATGCCATTCTACTGGCAGGAAGAGAACAGTGCTTTCTTCCTCCTGGCTTCAATTTGATAATGCCTGGGAGCCTGTAATCTTGTAGTACCCACTGGCATCATGTCCAGACACCAGATTGAAGCCAACAGAATGAGAAACAGGCATGGCCAGTGCAACATTATTTTTTTTTTGGGGGGGGGGGGTGTACAAATGTTTGGGTCCTACTACCTGGGAGAGAGTGGGGTTGAGAATTATGCAAAATTTGCTTTGGTATGCCATGAGGACTGAAGAAAACTCAGAAGTGTGCCACAAAACGGAAAAGGCTGAGAAGTACTGGTTTAGATGATCATGATTGAGTTTAATTATCAAAATTGGGTGGGTAAGACTGAATGTTTGCCTAGTGTGCCCACTACTTTCCACTGGCTCTGTATGTTAGACCTCTTTTTTTTTTCTTTCTCCAGGAACAAGCAGGAACTCAGTCCTTGCATATGAGTGACGTTGGCATCAACAGCCCACGCAGTAATCTCTCCCCAGCTTTCAAAGAAAGTCTTTGGGAGATACACCTCGCCTATGTGGTCCCCTTCCCGCTTAAGTGTGCCATCTTGCTTCAGTCTCCTTTTTTCTGTAGAGCCCATCGGACATGTGTCTGTTCCCCATTGGAAAATGTTGATGTTTTTGTCTTAAAATTTGCTTTTCTTTAGTCATATACTGGTATTTTCTTGCCCCTGAGTCTGCTTGCCTCGAGATCACGTATTTTAAGGTTCTCTTCTTTTTTCTAATTTTCATTCAGTACAAGTTCACACCATTTTCCTGGCCAGGCCACATGAGTTTGTTCTCAGTCGGTAGCTTCAAGCTGTGCAACCGCTGCACACACATATCATGCACATACCCACACGTCTGCTGCCTTCAATGCCTCGGGCTATATCATAATCCCTTGGTCTGCAGTCTCTGTAAGCAGATGTCTCCCAAGGCCCTTAACAGCTCGCAGCAGCAGCAGCATGAGTCCATCTGCCACAAAGTTGACTCTGCCCAGAGTCATTCAAGAAACCTCGCTCCAAGTCCTCCTCCATGACCTCCGATCCTTGCAGGGAGCGAGCGGCCACAGAGCCTCCAGCCAGAGCTTCACTGACATGGGCCGCTAGAAGAACCAGAGACTCTCAAAGACCACATCAGGAGATAAGTGGCAGTAGCAAAATCCCCCAGGCCCAGGACCCATAGCCCTCGACAGGAGGCAGCTGGGAGAGGCCTAAGTTGCCCTGATGGGAGTCATCGACATCAAGGGATCAGCCTCAGACACCTGAAGCAATCCTCATCGAGGACTTCCCTCGACTGAGACAGCACCAGGCCCAAAGTCCTCAGTGCCCCCGCCAAAGGCTGCAGAGCCATCTGGTCTCAAAGCCAGGATAAGGGCCCTAGAGCTCAGTTTGTCTGCTTTCTTGGCCCAGCAGTGGGCTCTGATGCCCGGTTCCTCCGGGTCATCACTCCCTACCACAGGGCTCGTCACATTGAGGGACTTCCCAGAGGTCAAGCTGATTCTTGAGTGCCACCGGCCTCAAGAGATCCCTTAGTGACTGTCACGATCCTCAGGACCACAGTCTTCCCCCCCACTCAGTGCCCTCGGCTCTGAGCAGAGGGCGGCCAGAGCGCAACCCCAAGACCTGGGGAGCCCTAGACACCTCCACAGCTTCAGAATCTGATTGGGAGACAGAGGACGATAAGTCCCTGTACACCCACTGCTACCGGGATGTGCCCTCGGGATCAGTCTCCCCCAGAGACGCAGTGCTGATCCCCTCCCGAGGACATGGCCTTCCTCAACTTTGTGGGGGATATGGTGAAAGCCCTTGCCTTCACCACAGAATCGAAGGAACTCAAGATCCTCCAGTACGAGGCTCTGCTGAAGGCGGCACTCATGGTGCCTGCCCCCCCCCTCCCCCTGCAGCACAGCTGCTTTTCTGCATGTGGGAGACACCATCCTCTGTGCTCATTGTAAGCAGACGGTTGGACTCTATATACTAGGGCTGCTGGAGACCTGACTTCTAAAAAGCCCAACTGCTTCATAACTCCATGATTGTGGAGTCAGCCATGCATAGACTTAAGAGCCAGAAGATGTAGTCCTTGGTGCTCCCTAGGTAAGGAGGCCCGTGCCATGGATGCTGTAGGCAGGAAGTGCTTCCAGGCCTACCAGCTGTACATGGGCATGTATCTGCGGGATCCAGCAAAGGAGCTCGCCGGGCTCTCTGAGGAACTCCTCCAGTGGTTCCAGACCCTGTCCACTACCCTCAGAGAGTGCTCCAAGTTTATTACTTGGGCAGCCTATGACTGCTTCAAGTCGGCAGCAAGAGTGGCTGCGATGAGCATTAGCACCGATGCCATACTTGATTACAGTCGTCCGACCTGGAGCAATGGGTACAGGACAAGCTGGTTGATGTCCCCTGACAGGGAGAGAACCTCCTTGGCAAACCTATGACGGACGAGGCTGCCAAGGACCAGGCTCTCCAAGAAGAATGCTGACCCTTCTCGAAGGAAGGCTTTGGGCAGAAAGTTCTCATTCCCGAAGAGGAAGGCTTATAGAAACTACCCCCAGTACCCGGCCTTCCCAGCAGGCCACAAGAAGGGGTATGGCCCACATAAGCCTAAGGCCCCCCAAGCCTCAGACTGTGCCACTGGAGCAACCTTGGGGGGGGGGGGGGTTTGACTCCTTGGGCATAGATGCTCTTCCCCCAGGAGGCATAGCCCTGCAGCATATGGTGGGGTCATCAGGTACATTATGCCCACAGATGGCCAGCCATCATCACCACCACTGTGTGGGCCCTCCAGGTGATCAGGGAAGGCTACCTCCTACCTCCTAGCAACAGAGCTGTAGCACAATGGTTACAACACTGACTGATGGTACAGGGGTCATGGGTTCGATTCCCCAGTGGGCCTAATGTATAAGGCTGGCTGAGGCAGCACCCTTTACATTTAGTTGTTGTTATGGAAGGACAGACTAGATGGGCCTTGTGGTCTTTTTCTGTCATCATGTTTCTACCAATGCCCCCACTATTCTTTCCAGGAGAGTTCTCTAGGATTCCCCTTCTCCGGGCCCTCCTCAAAGAGGAACTTGCAGGCCTTCTGACAAGCAAAGCAGTGTAACCCATCCGCATCCACCTTAAGGGCAGGGGGGTTCTACTCCTGCTATTTCTTGGTCCCCAAAAGGACCGGAGGGTTTTGTCCTATTCTAGACCTGCGAGACCTCAACAGGTTCCTGGTGAGGGAGAAGTTCAAGATGCTCTACCTTGGAACATAGCTGCCATACCTCAAGCAGGGAGACTGGCTGTGCTCCTGGACGTAAAGGATGCATACATGCACATCCTTATCCACCCCCTTCGCTTTGTGGTGGGCAGAAGTCATTACCAGTACAGTGCGCTCCCCTTCGGGCTGGCTGCTGCCCCATGGGTATTCACCAAGTGCCTGACAGTCATCACAGCCCACCTTAGGCTCCAGGGGGTCTTCGTCTTCTCCTATCCGGACAACTAGTTGGTAAAGGGCAGCACCGCTGCCAAAGTACAACAGGCGATGGGCCACACAATCCTTGTCCTAGAGCACTTGGAGTTCGTCTTGAACTACCTAAAGTCTCATCTTCGGCCAACTCAAAACCTCGAGTTCATAGGGGTGCATGGAGAAATAGGGGAATGAAAGGAAAGCTGGACACAGTCTAAGCTAGGGCTTTTCTTCCAAGAGACAGGGCCCTGTGCCTCCAGGTGCTCACAGAGGGCGCCCAGTGCCACTGCTCAGAGTCTGCCCAACAAATGGTGTCCATAGTGCACATCACCTTGGATGCCCACTTGCGGCACTCTGATCTCAGTGGTCACAGGCTACAGGGTGCCTGCGGGACAGGCTGACCATCACCAGTCCCCTAGCAACACCTTCTGCACCTACTGACAGGGATGCCTTTCCAGACTCCCACACGGCAGAGGATCCTCACAATTAGGATGGGGAGCCCACGGCAGCAACCTCTGCACTCAGGGCAGTTGGTCGCCAGTGGAAAGCCTCCAGCAAATCAACCTCCTGGAGCTCTGGGCTGTTTCCTTAGCCCTCCGGGCTTTTCGCCACCACCTGTGGGACCAACCAGTACTGGTCCAGACCAACAATCAGATGGTGATTTTCTGTATAAACAAGCAAGGGGCTCAGGTTCATACCTCCTTTGCCAGGAAGCAGTGAGCATCTGCGTTTATGCCAACAATGGGATGCGCTTGTGGGCAGTATATCTACTGGACCAGGACAATGCCCTGGTTGGCCAGCTCAGCTGGGTCCTCCAGCCACGAGTGGAGGCTGAACCCAGTTATTCTGGTGGTGGGTATTCCCACATGGATCTCTTTGCTAGCCCAGCTGAACCCTGCCAGGGTGGCAGTGGATGCCTTCCTGATCTCATGGACGGAGGACCTCCTTTATACCTTCCTGCTTGCCAAGACCCTCTTCAAGGTCCAACATGACAGGGCCACAGTGCTCCTGATAGCTCCACGGTAGGCCAGGCAGCCATGGTTTCACCTGCTTCTCTGCCTGTCCACGGTGCCCCTGGTTTGCAACCCAGCTTACTGATGCAGGAAGAGGGCTCTCTTCTGCATGCCATCCTGGGGTCCTTGACACTCACTGACTGGCTGCTGAGCTGGTAGCCCTGGCTCTTTTCAGCCTCTCTACAGAGATGGAGGAGGTGCTTCGGGCATACTGGACATACACCTTCAAGTGGCAGAGATTCCCCATCTGGTGCATGGAGAGGTGGATCAACCCCTTCTGCTCCATCCAGCTGGTGCTGCAGTATCTGCTTCACCTGTCTCAGGCTTGAAAGCTAACTCAGGTAGGGTGCACCTCAGCGTGCCGGCGGTGCACCTCCATCTAATCAAGAGCAAACCCCTCTCTGCTCAGTCATTAGTGGCTCGCTTCCTGAGAGATCTCCTCCTTTCGAAGCCTCCCATCCATCCCCTGGTGGTGGAGTGGGACTTGAGCATGGTACTCTCAAAGCTACCATGCCACCATTTGTCTCTCAGCTCCTGCCACCTTAAGTATCTTACTTGGAAGGTGGTGTTCCTCGTGGCACTCATGTCTGCTAGCCGAGTCAGCACACTCCAATCATTGGTGGTGGATCCACCGTACACTAGGTTCTATAGGAACAGGGCCATGCTCCCTAAGGTGTTGTCCCCGTTCCACCTTAACCAGCAGGTGGTGCGAGTCACTTTTCTGCAGCTCCATGCCAGCAGGGCAGAAGCCGTCCTTCATACACTGGACTTTAAGGAGGCACTTCCCTTATATCTGCAGCGCACCAAGGGCCACCACAGAGCTTCTCAGCTCTTTGCCTCATTTGACCTGTGTCAGTTGGGGATGGCAGTCTCCAAACGCACCCTGTCCACCTGGGTAGGGGTCTGCATTACCTTTGTCTTAGTCTCTCTGGAGTGCCGTGTCACAGCACACAGCATCCAACCAATGGTGGCCTCAGTGGCAAATCTGCATTCTGTTCCCTTGTTGTAAATCTGCCAGCCCACCCCTTGATCCTCAGTCCATACTTTCAGCAGCTCATTACTGCCTGGAGAGGGAGTTCTGCCTGGCCGAAGGTACTGTTCCATCATTTGTTCGGGGTGTAGGAACTGGTTCATCACTGGACACTTGGGTTGCTTGTGGTCTGTCTTCCAACTCAGTTGCTACTACTCATGGCTCACATTTTCTGCTCACTCATCACTTTTTACAAGTTTTTTCGGTAACCTGTAGCTGGGGAGGCCCATATGTGAGGACTGACTTCCTGTGTGTTTCTGGAGAAGCATAGTTACGCACCTGCAATAGGAAGAGTAGGACTCAGTACTCATATATGGGCAACATCTGTGCTGATGGAGCCATGCAGTAATCTCTCCCCAGCTTTCACAAGTGATTAAGGGACCATGCATGCATGGTCCCCTTTTCACCTAAGGGTACCACCTTGCCTTAGTATGCTAATCATAACACAAGATAGCAAAAAAAAAAGGCAGCAACTCCACAGGGAGGTGGGAGGGTTTTGAGGACTGATTCCTGCTGTTCCCAGAGAACACTTGTTACAGATGAGTAACTATGGTTTTTCTTCCCCTACCCCCAAATAGATGTATTTGGTAGGGGTGAAGTAGCCAAAATATATAAGGGATGTATTTTGTTCCTGCTCAGTAATTTCAAACAGAATATCCTATTCGCTAGAATACATGCCTCTACAGGTGTGCCCATGTGTTTGTATTGGTGTTGCCTCTGTGTGTCTGCCCTGGAGAAGAGGGGCAGGACGGTTGGAATGGTATGGTTCTCAAACACTGTGTTACTTTACAATAAAATAATTTTATTCTTTCCAAACTACATTGCTTGTGTACATGAATGTGTTATGTCAAATAAAACCCTCTATGTTGATCTAGATAAGATTATGGTTTTACACTATATATGTGGTCAAGGTATTAAAATTATCAATTATCAATAATACCTTTTTAATATGAACCTGTGGTCTCAGCTCAAAATATTTTGCAATATGAAGCAAACTGCTCCAGGTTTGCAAAAACTCCGATCACATCAATGACCACTTGTTTTATCAGGTTCAAAATTTTAATGTTCCCACCTCCTTGACCAGACAATTTGAAACTAAATTCGAAACCAGAACTTATCTTAGATGATTGAAGCTGGATTTGTTTTACGTAGACAGCCAGGACTTATCTCAAGTAACTGAAGCTTGTTCTGTTTACACAGACAACAGTCGTGCTACAGATTTTACTGCAAGTTGATTATCATCCCCGACGCGACTTCTCTGGCACCGCACGTTTCATTTCTTCCTCAGGGGGTTTTTCAAACAAGCAAACTGAGCACTGTCTCTATGAAACAATTCAAAAGGTTTTAACACAAGTGAAATAGGTTCTGTCTACAACACATAGCCACATTTCAAAAAGAGAGAAACTTAGTGATCTGAAACCAGGTGTTCAAGGCATGTATTCATTGAATCGTGAACAAACTAATTCTGAAATACAAACTCTGAAAATATCTGTCTTCTTATGTATAGAGAAAAAAAACTTCACCTCTGTAGAACTGTTCATAACATGTATATATTTCAGCTTGAGTCAGGCGTGTGCTGGGACTAAATGTCCGAAGATTTTTTCTTCTCAAAAAACGCCACGCATGCACTCCATCAACAGCAGTATTTATTTAGTAGGGGGCTAGCATTTATGATGTGGCAGTGAGATCACACACACGCTCGCCATTCAATCATGTTATTCAACCCTCCCGGGATAACCGTACCAAGTCGGTATATCCATCGTTGCTCAGTTAACAGGAGTACTTGAGCTGGTGATCTGCCCCTTCTTCCTGTTGAAACAGCTTCAATAACAAACACCCGCAGTTCTTCAAACGAATGTTTGTTTTGCAAGCAATGATATACAATTGGAGCTTCTGCCATCTTACATTTAATCCTGCTTCGATGCTCTGCAATACGTACTTTAAGAGCTCGTGTTGTTTGCCCTACATATAAAAGGCCACAGGGGCATCGTATCCCATAGACTACATGATCGGAGGCACAATCCGATGATTGACGTAAGATATAATGTTGATCTTTATATTCAAATTCTGCTATCTCATCCATAACATCACACACCGTGCATTGGCCACATTTTTTGTGTCCGGATATTGCACCTACTGCCTCTTGCTCTTGTTTTTTTAATCTTGCTGGGCTCAAGATTTCTTTTAGATTTGGTGTTTGAAAAACCCCCTGAGGAAGAAATGAAACGTGCGGTGCCAGAGAAGTCGCGTCGGGGATGATAATCAACTTGCAGTAAAACCTGTAGCACGACTGTTGTCTGTGTAAACAGAACAAGCTTCAGTTACTTGAGATAAGTCCTGGCTGTCTACGTAAAACAAATCCAGCTTCAATCATCTAAGATAAGTTCTGGTTTCGAATTTAGTTTCAAATTGTCTGGTCAAGGAGGTGGGAACATTAAAATTTTGAACCTGATAAAACAAGTGGTCATTGATGTGATCGGAGTTTTTGCAAACCTGGAGCAGTTTGCTTCATATTGCAAAATATTTTGAGCTGAGACCACAGGTTCATATTAAAAAGGTATTAAAAAGGGATAATTGATAATTTTAATACCTTGACCACATATATAGTGTAAAACCATAATCTTATCTAGATCAACATAGAGGGTTTTTCCATATGTATTAGTATTTATCCCTCTGTATAGTTGACCATAATCACTCTCCAGCATACCCTTCCTCGCAAAAATAATCGAAAAGACGGTTCAACTACAACTTCAGGAACACATTGACGAACACGGAACTCTCGACGACAACCAACACGGATTTCGTCCCAACCATGGAGTCGAAACTCTCCTGATCTACCTCTTCGACAGCATCATAAGAATAATTGACGACATCAGGAATGGAATTATAATGATCTTCATCGACATCTCCTCAGCGTTCGACACAGTTGATCACAATATACTCCTGGAGAGACTGAAGAACACTGGTATACACGGTACCACTCTAAAATGGTTCCACTCGTACCTAACAGAAAGACAGCTACAGGTCAAGGTGGGACAGGACACCTCCCGGCCCATAAACGTCCAACAAGGAGTACCACAAGGATCCGCACTCTCAGCACTCCTTTTTAACATCTACATCCAACCAATATGCAACATTATGAAAGAGAACAACATCCAATACACAATATACGCAGACGATATAATGGTATACTCCCCGATATCAATCGAAAACCCGGACTTCTCTAAGATAGCAGACTGCCTTACCCAAATGGCGAAGTGGTGCCAAAACAACAATCTAGCTATAAACTACAACAAGACTGAAGCTTTAATCATCACTCGAAACCAAAGCTTCACACACCCACCAAACATAAAGATACAAAGCACCACGATACCGATAAGATCGGAGGTGAGATACCTTGGGGTTACTCTGGACAGTAAACTCAACCTCAAACCACACATAGACAAAACAATCCAAAAAGCATATTACAGGATGCGAATCATCAGGAGACTGAAACCACTCCTCGCTCCAGAACACTTCCGTACAGTCTGTCAAGCACTGATAACCCCAATACTGGACTTCTGCAATCCGATATACCTCGGACTACCAAAACAAGCTCTCAAACCACTACAGCTGGCACAAAACACTGCAGCTCGAATCATATCCGGAGCCGCAAGGCAGGAGCACATCACACCTACACTAAAGGACTTACACTGGCTCCCAATCATTGCTCGCATCAGATACAAGACTATCATAAACCTATTTAAGATAAAAGAACACACATCAGCCTACACCTGCTCATACAACCGGAGACCAGCGCACGTCCCAGAAGAAGTCAAACACGCAACCGAGTCAGCACCCCAAATGAGTACAAGCACACACGCAAGGACACAACAGACAGAGCTCTCTCCATGGCTGCTCCAACAATATGGAACAATCTACCGGACGATCTAAGGGCAACTCCAGACCTCAAAGACTTCAGAAAACAACTGAAAACCATCCTGTTCATAGAGCACTATGGTCACATCACATAACCTAAGAGAATGGATAACAGCATTCCAATCCTCCCAAACAACTGAATATATATAAAATATGATTCTAGCACCACTGTAAATAGCCCACCCTGTATATAGCTCAAACAAATCAAGCACCCAACACATCCCTCACACAACTAAGTTTTATCCTCACTGCATGTACAACACACACACTGTACCTGATTGCTTGCTGTGATACCACCTTGATTATTAAGATAAGGCGGTTTAGAAATACTGTTAAATAAATAAATAAATAAAGACAAGCATAAACATGTTTCTAATATATCTAACCATGAGATTTCACTGTTGTATTTCAAGAGTGATTTTGCATTTAAACCAATTTTTCATTATACCAAGGCAAAGCTACTGCTGTTTATCTCTACAAGGAAGCTATACCAGCTCTTAAGTTCTGGGCGAACTGCCTGGAATGCCATTCTAACACTACTTTCAGATGGTCCCACTGTTCCTTGCAGTCTGCAGCGGCAGGAGTGAGCCTGAAGCTGAGTAGAAAACAGTCACTATACTCCTAATCCAGCCGCTCTATTCCTATCTGCCTTCTACCCAGTTCTACAAGTACATACAGCTACTGCCAACAAGCTCCAGGGCTCAGTCCCAAGATGTCATGGTACATAAATAATAAGAAAGGTATAGGGCATAGCAGTGTTCTGTAGTAAAATTTACAGCAAAGAAAATGAATGTATATTGGAACTACTAACCAACCAGGAGCAAGGTGTAGAAAGAAATGTATTTTACTGCAGTAGATTACAGGGGCCTATACCTGACATGGCCGTGTTTCGGCACTGCCTTTGTCAGGGGTTTTTGGCCTAAAAGCAATTATATATGTAAAAATATAGGGTTAAAATTAAGATAAAACAAAATAAAACTGTGTTAAACAGATAAAAGAAAAAAAATAATCATAAAAACATCAATATATAAAAAGAAAATGCCATGCCTTAAAGGGTAGTTACGCACCTGTAACAGGTGTTCTCCAGGGACAGCAGGAATCAGTCCTCACTTATGAGTGACGTCGGCACCGACGGAGCCCACATGGAGCAACTCCACAGCTTTCAAAGAAAGACTTTGGGATTGCTGCCAAGCATGCATGGTCCTCTTCCCACCCAAAGATGCCATCTTGCTCAGTCAGGTCCCTTAGCTCGAGCCCTACCAAGCAGATGGCAAGGGAAGGATAAAAATCCAGCAACTCAGCAGGGGAGGTGGGAGGGTAGTGAGGACTGACTTCCTGCTTGTTTCTGGAGAAAGCATAGTTATTCACCTGTAACAGGTGTTCTCCAGGGACAGCAGGAATCAGTCCTCACTTATGGGACTCCCCAGCTACAGGCTACCAAACCTGTAACCAAAAAAACACCTCCGCGAGGTCGTGAGCAGAAGCCAATGCCCGAAGGAGCCTGGGGCGAAACCCTAGGTAGCTGTCAAGAAGGGTCGGAAGGCAGGAGTTGCTTATACCCTGAACAGATTACGGAGCACAGCCTGGCCGAAGGTGCTGTCCCGGCGGTATTCCCTCTCCAGGCAGTAGTGGACAGCAAGGGTATTCGCTGAAGACCAGGTCGCAGCCTGGCAGATGTCCGTCAGGCACTGAGCGCAACAAAGCTACTGAAGCAGCCTTGGCTTGGATGCCGTGTGCAGTAACCCGCCAAACCAATAGGGTGCCTGCCTTTGCATGAGCGAAGGCAATGCAGTCCGCCACCCAGATGGAGACTATGTGTTTTGTGATCGCCTGCCCCAGGCGATTGGGATCGTAGGTCACGAAGAGCTGGCCAGACTTTTGATGAGGCTGGGTGCGCTGCAGGTAGAAGGCAAGAGCCCTCTTGCAGTCGAGTGTATGCAAAACCGCCGACACCTGGTTGGCATGGTGTCTCGGGAAGGTGGTCGGTAAGACTATCTCCTGATTGAGATGAAAATCCGAGACAAACTTCAGCAGGAACTTGTGGTGGGTATGGAGGACCACCCTGTTCCTATAGAACCTAGTGTAAGGGGCTTCAGCCGTGAGAGCATGGAGCTCACTTACTCGGCAGCCTGAGGTCAAAGCCACCAGGAAGACTACCTTCTAGGATACGTACCGAAGCGAGCACGTCGCCATCGGCTCGAAGGGTGAATGGGTAAGCTGCATAAGCACTACGTTCAGGTCCCACTCCACCAGGGGAAGCCGGATGGGAGGTTTGGACAGCAAGAGACCCTACAGAAAATGGGAGACCAAGGGCTGCTCCGAGAGGGGTTTGCCCTCTACAGGGAGGTGATTCGCCAAGAATGGTGCTCAGGTGTACCCTGACAGAGTTCAACTTAAGCCCCTCCTTCGAAAGATGGAGAAGGTACTGAAGGACTCACCGAGTGAGACAAAAGAAAAGGTCGATCTGGAGCTCGGAGCACCAGACCAAGAAGCATTGCCACTTGAAGGCGTAAGCTCGTCTCATCGAGTCCTTCCTCAACGCGAGGACCACCTCCTCAACCTCCTCTGGGAGGTCTAGCATGGCTAGGGAGACCCGTTCAACCGCCAGGCCGTAAGGGACAACGCAGCCAGGTTCGGGTGTAGCATCCGCCCTTCCTCCTGCGTTAGCAGGCCTGGGGCACAACCCAGGGGAACCGGAGGCTCGGACACGAGCCGGAGCAGGAGTGGAAACCACAGTTGTCGAGGCCACGAGGGAGCGACGAGTATCATCGACGCTTGGTCCTGCTGAGCCGTGTGGAGAGTCCTCGCAATGAGAGGAGTGGGAGGGAACATGTAGAGAAGCCCAGAGGTCCATCTCAAGAGGAACGCATCCGGAGCCCCTGCTCGGGTGCAGGACTGGGACGCAGAAGCGGGGGAGCTGTGTGTTCATCGGGCTGGTGAACAAGTCCACGATCGGGGTTCCCCACCACTGGAACAGCAAGCCGGTCACCTCCGGGTCCAGCCGCCATGCGTGAGGGCGGAGGATCCTGCTGAGCTTGTCCGCCAGGACGTTCTCATTGCCCAGGAGATAGACCGCTCGTAGGGTCATCCCTCGACGGAAGGCGAAGGAGCAGAGGACCGCTTCCTGGCAGAGGAGGTGTGATCCTGTGTCCCCCTCCTTGTTGATGTAGAACATCGCCACTCGATTGTCGGTCTGAACGATCACCAATTTTCCTTTGAGATGGTCCTCGTAGGCCCTCAGGGTCCACCAGACCACCCGAAGCTCAAGCAAGTTTATTTGCTGTTGAGACTCTTTGGGTGACCAGCGCCCCTGCATGCATAGTGCACCGCAGTGAGTTCCCCACCCCAGTAGGGAAGCATCCATTGTCAGCACTAGTTCGTGCTGCGGGGGCTGGAAGGGCCGGAGAAGGTTGCGGGGATCCTGCCACCAGTCTAAGGACCTGCAAAGGTTGTGGGAGACCCAAATGGGGTCTCTGAGGTGACCGGAGGCTGGCCTCCACTGGACCGTCCGCATGTGCGGCATGTGGAACCACATGGACGATGGAGGCCATGTGCCCCAGGAGGTGCACCATAGTCTGCGGTGTGACCCGAGTGTTGCTCTAGACCTGGACCGCCTGAACTCGGAGGTGAGCCACTCGGTCTGCTGGCAGGAAGGCAATTGCCCCGCTGAGTGTCGAGGCGTGCCCCGATAAACTCCAAGGTTTGTACTGGTTCAAGGTGGGACTTGGGGTAGTTGACTAAGAACCCCAGACGCTCAATGAGGAGGATCATGCGTGATGCCACCAGGCAGGCTTCCCCACCTGAGGGCCCTTTAATGAGCCATTGAGGTAGGGGAAGACCTGTACGCCCTGTTGTCTGAGGGAGGTGGCGATTGCGGAGAGGCACTTTGTGACAACCTGTGGGGCAGATGCGAGTCCGAAGGGGAGCACCCTGTATTGGTAATGCTCCCCTTGTACCCTGAAGTGCAGGAACTGCCTGTGCTGAGGGTGAATCAAAATGTGGGCGTAAGCGTCCCTGAGATCCAAGGAGCATAGCCAGTTGCCCTGCTGGAAGAAGGGCAGCAGGACACCAAGTGATAGCATTTTGAACTTCTCCCGCACCAGAAACTTGTTTAGCTTTTGGAGGTTGAGTATGGGCCATAGGCCCCCCATCTTCTTCGGGATAAGGAAGAACCAGTAATAGAAGCCCTGACCTCGGAGGTGCGTCGGTACCCTCTCGACCGCTCGCTGGACGAGAAGGTTGTTTAACTCCCGCTGTAGGAAGATCTAGTGCATGGGGATTCGAGAAGGCTCCACTGGGGAGAAGGGAGGGGGACACCTGTCCAGACGGAGATGGTAGCCGTCCTGGACTACTCGGAGGATCCAAGTGACCGATGTGATAGATGCTCACTGAGGGGTGAAGGAGGACAGGCATCCCCACACCAGCTGCGGTGCTGCCGGGGGGCGAAAGGCTACGCTGCTGGTGTCAAAACCCCTTGGCGGGCTGAGGCAGCACCAGGGTTTCTGCCTTGGGGCCCAGACTTTCCCTGCATCATGGTGGTCAGCACGGGAGTAGGTGGTTACAGTGGGTAGCCTCGGTAGGGTAGACCCTTCCACGGGAAGAACGGCTTCTTAGTTTGCTGTTTCTTCCGAGGAAGGGAGGAGGTCTTGTGCGAGAGGCGGGTTCGGGTGATGAACTTCGTTTCTATCTCGGCAGCCTTGTCTGCCATCGGTTTACCGAAGAGGTGCTCACCAAGGCAGGGTACATCTAGAAGCTTTTCCTGGACCCACTGCTCCAAGTCCGAAGACCGGAGCCATGCCTGGCATCGGGCCCCGATGCCAGCGGCCGCCACTTGAGCCGAAGACTCGAATCCATCCTAGGCGGCGCAGGAGAGGTATTTTGAGCACTCCACAAGGGATTTCAGAAGGGTCCGGAACTTATTGGGTTCGCCCGCAAAGCCCGTGGAGAAACCCTCAAGTTCCTTGGCCAGGTTGCGCAAAAACATGTCTATGTAAAATTGGTATGCCTGAATACGGCATGAGAGCATGGACCCTTGGTAGACCTTACGGCCTAGGGCGTCGAAGGCTCTCGACTCCCCTGCCCAGCGGAAAAGAAGACCGAGACTTCGGACTCTCTTGTTTTCTCATAGCCGATTCTACCACAATGGAGGTGTGGGGGAGTTGGTTTTTCCTGAACCTGGGGCCACCTGTACATCGTGTTGAGGCGCTTGCTCACGATGGGGACTGAAGCAGGAGTCTCCCACATACGGAGTAGCAGCCTGGACAGAATGGGAGGAACTGGAACAATAAGAGATTCCTGAGGTGGGGACTCATATTGCAAGATATCGAGCTCTTCAGCTCGAGGCTCCTCCTCAGCCTGGGTAGCCAGGTTGAGAGCCCGTGCCATATCCCGCACAAACACCAAGAAGGAGGTGTCTTTGGGTGGTAAACACCGCTGAAAGGTAGGTGGGGACGGGTTCGACGGGAGGTCCCGATGGGCAGGGGTCTCGGGGGAGGTATCCCCGTCTGACCCCCAGCCCAAAAAATCGGAGGAGGAACCTGATTCAGGCTGGCCACCTTGCCCGGAAGCAGAGGCCCGTTGGGAGCCGGAGGCCCTCACCCCTGAAGAACGGGAAGGCTAGAGAGACCGATGCAGAGGACCCTCCCAAGGCCCATGGCTCTCGGAGGTTTCCAGGGTGGGTTTTGGTGTCCCTCTTGAGGGAACCTCGGTCTCTAGGCACGGGCCAGCAAAGCTGGATATGAGCGCCTGCTGGGAAGCTATGAATGCAGAAACACTGCGTTCTAGTGCCAGCATACGGTACTCCTATGTGGGTGTGGGGCCCTGCGACGCCGACACCAGGGTCACCGGGTTGAGCATTGAGGAGGAGAGGGGGTCTTCGCCGGGACAGCCCTCAGGAGACCTGGCGCCATCGCCGGGAGTGTCCAACTCTCGGGAATGCCAAGGGGGGCTAAGCGACCAAGCGTGGCAGCGCTTGCCTGGAGCCCCTGACAGCGACTTGAGGCCTTTTTCTTCTTACGCCGTTCCACTTCTGGGGACCCCTGGTCGGAGTGCTGTCTTGAGCATGGAGCCGAGATGGGGGATCCCACGGGCGGAGAGATGACTGAGGACACCACTGGGGATTCCGAGGCAGCCTTACAGAAAATATCCTCTGACTTCTGCTTACGACTGAGCAGGGCTTTGGAGGACATTTGCAAACAAAGCTCTGGATCATGGTCGACCCCCGAGACACCGCAGACAGCAGTCATGAGTGTCCATAAGCAACATGTTCTTGGAGCATCTATCGCATTTTTTGAAACCGGTGACCATTGGGGCAAAAAGTGCCCCCGCGAGGTCAAAGACCCACACGGCCAGCGGTTCGAAGAAAAAAGGGTGCAAAGCCCGCTAACAGCAAAAATGTTAGGAAAAATGCCCCCTTTGCTCAAAAAGAATGGGAGCAGGGAGAAAATGGGTAGAGGACCGGTGCAACTGGAAAAATATTAGGCTAGAGGCCGGGAAACTAAACACTTTTTCCGATGGACGAAGACATGCATCTGAAGGACTCCATGGAAGGGAGACTGAGCAAGATAGCACCTTTGGGCGGGAAGAGGACCACACATGTATGGCAGTAATCCCAAAGGCTTTCTTTGAAAGCTGGGGAATTGCTCTGTGCAGGCTCAGTCGGTGCCGACGTCATCCATAAGTGAGGACCAACTTCCTACTTGTTCCTGGAGAAAGTACTTTAACACGTGCATGTTCATTCTTTAAATAATTACAATGTAAATTTACCCCAAAGAACATAAATAATTTGTTGCATGCATAATAAAAAGCAGTACAGGATAGTTTGTTCAATTTGTGTATACAGATAACTGCTATATCTATAAAGAGAACCACAAAGAAATGTCTTGTTAAAAACTGTATGTTTCCATGGACCATGCAGAGTATGAGGAAGGGGGGAGAAACAAAGTTTCAATCTTTTTATATGTAAAAATTGCTCTCTTTTTACTACTGTAAATCGGCTCCTTTAGGGAGTTACAAATTGTATTGTATTATAGAACATCTTCCTCAGATAGGTTTAGGTTCCTTAACGTAGTGGCTTGGTTTGGAGCAACTTAAATGATAGCACACTTGGTACTTGCATGTAAATGGACACCAATATACAAACTTTTGGATTAAGAAATACAATTTGTAGCTCCCTAAAGGAGCTGATTTACAGTAGTAAAAAGAGTGATTTTAACATACAAAATGATTGAAACTTTTTTTTCTCCGGGAACAAGCAGGAAGTCAGTCCTCACATATGGGTGACCTCGGCACCAACGGATGAGGCATCTCCTGATACCCATTGCCACCGCGACATCCCTTCCAATTCCCCAGTCTCAGAAAGTCAGAGGCAGTCCCCACTGGAGGACATGGACTTTGTCAAAGACATGTCCAAAGCCCTGACATTCCCGACAGAGTCGGAAGAAGACCCTCGGGCAGACGAGCTGGAGATCCTCCAGTAATGAGGCCCCTCCTTGGGAATCACTCATGATGCCTATTCCTCCCCCATCCTGGAATGGCTCATGCTCCACACGTGGGAGACAACGGTGTCGGTGCCAGTGGTGAGCAAACAGCTCGACTTGATGTATCGGGTCCGCTGGAGCCAGGGCTTCCAGAAGTCACAGCTGCCGCACAATTCCATGGTGGTGGAGTTGGCCATGCGTTGGCTGAAAAACCAGAAGGTGCACTCCTCGGTGCCTCCTGGCAGGGAGGTTCACACCTTGGATGCCCTTGGCAGTAAGTGCTACCAGGGCTTGATGCCCATCTGCCAGGTCCAGGCCTACCAGCTGTACATGGGCATGTACTTGAGAGACTTGGCAAAGGAACTTGCTGGGTTCTTGGCTGGTCTTTCCGAAGAACCTGTCCAAGGCCGTACGTGAGTGCTCCAAATTTATGTCTAGAGCAGCCTATGACGGGTTTGAGTCTGCGGCCCAGGTAGCCGCGGCGGGTATCGGTGCACGCCGCCAGGCTTGGCTTTAGTCGTCCAACCTTGAGCAGTGGGTTCAGGACAAATTAGTCGACGTCCCATGCCAAGGGGAGAACCTCTTCAGCAAACCCATGATCAACAAGGCGGCCAAGCTGGAGTCAGAGTTCATGACGAGGACAGATTCTCCAAGGAGACCACTGCCTGTCCCCGACGGAAGGGCTCAGGTAAAAAGCCCTTTTACCGAGGAAGGGAGCTGCTTACCGAAACTACCCACGCTATCAGGCCTCCCCAGCTCCTCAACAGGGTCAGCAGGCCAAGGGACATGGGCATGGCCTGCGTAAGCAGAAGGCTCCAAATGCCCAGGCACCGGCTCCGGCCCAGCCAGGGGGGAGCTCTTCAGCATAGCCTCTCTACCCCAAGGAGATCAGCAGCCCACAGGGGGACATCTGACCCTCTATGCCCAGATGTGTGAATGTCCATCACCACCTATTCATGGACTCTGAGGGTAGTCGAGGAGGATTACCCCCTCCACCTGACTCAGACACCTCCTCCTTATTTCCTGGGAGAGCCCCTCAGGTCTCCCCCTCCACTGGGACCTTCTCCTAAAGGAGTTGGCAGGGACAAAGCGGTGGAACGGGTGCCCCACCACCTCAAGGTAAGAGGGTTCTACTCCAGATACTTCCTCGTCCCAAAGAGGACAGGGGGCCTAAGGCCCATTCTCGACCTGCACAATCTCAACAAATTCCTGGTGAGGGAGAAATTCAAGATGCTCTCCCCCTTGGAACATTGCTGCCATACCTCCAGCAGGTAGATTGGCTATGCTCCTTAGACCTCAAGGATGCTTACACCCACATCCTTATCCACCACAACCATACGCAGTACCTACAGTTTGTGGTAAGGGGCAAACACTTTCAATACCAGGTGCTTCCCTTCGGCCTAGCCTCTGCCCCGAGTCTCTTCACGAAATGCCTGGCGGTCGTGGCTGCCTTCCTCAGGCTCCAGGGAGTCTTCGTGTTTCCCTACCTGGACGACTGGCTCATAAGGGGAGGCACAGCCTCCAAGGTGCAGTAGGCCACTGCACGCACTATCCAGGTTCTGCAACAGTTGGGCTTCGTCAAAAATTACCCCAAGTCTCACCTCTTCCTGACACAATGCCTGAAATTCATCAAGGCAAAGCTTGACACCCTCCAGGCCAAGGCCTTCCTGCCCAAGGACTGGGCAGATCGTCTCAGATCTCTAGCTCGAGATGTACAACACTGTCTCTTGGTGCCTGCCTGGCACCTTCTGCGTCTCCTTGGGCACATGGCTTCCACCGTCCACGTCACCCCAGACGCTCACCTCCATATGAGGGCGGCACAGTGGTGTCTCCGGGACCAGTGGTCTCAGGCCACAGGTTGCCTCCGGGTCAGGGTTGCAGTGACCCACCAGTTGGAAGATTCCCTGGTCATCACCCCAACACCTAGAAGCGGGCTTGTCCTTCCAGACTCCCAGCCACTCGAGGGTCCTCACCACGGACACCTCCCTGTTCGGCTGGGGAGCCCACTGCGGAAATTTAATGTGGACAAGTGCAAGGTTATGCACCTAGGGAAGAATAACCCAAACTATGGTTACACGATGCAAGGTTCCACATTAGGAACCACCACCCAGGAAAAAGATTTAGGCGTCATTGTGGATACCATGTTAAAACCCTCGGCCCAGTGTGCAGCGGCGGCCAAGAGAGCAAATAGAACGCTAGGTATGATAAGGAAAGGAATGGAAAATAAAACAAAATATATTATAATGCCTCTATATCGTTCCATGGTGAGACCACACCTTGAATATTGTGTGCAATTCTGGTCGCCGTATCTTAAAAAGGATATAGCGATTTTAGAAAAGGTACAGAGAAGAGCCACCAAAATGGTAAAGGGGATGGAAAGATACTCCTATGAAGAAAGGCTAAAAAGGTTAGGGCTCTTTAACCTGGAAAAGAGACGGCTGAGGGGAGATATGATAGAAGTCCATAAATTAATGAACGGAGTGGAACGGGTAAACGTAGATCGATTGTTTACCTTATCTGAATATAGAAAGACTAGGGGACATGCAATGAAGCTACAGGGTAAACTATTTAAGACTAATAAAAGAAAATATTTTTTCACTCAACGTGTAATCAAACTCTGGAATTTGTTACCGGAGAATGTAGTAAAGGCTGTTAGTGTAGCTGGGTTTAAAAAAGGTTTGGACAAGTTCCTGGAGGAAAGGTCCATAAACCATTATTAAGAAGTGACCGAAGATATCAATGCTTGACCCAGTACAAGCATTGTGGAACTTGTGTCTCTTGGGGAAACTGCTAGGTACATATGACCTAGATTGGCCACTGTTGGAAACAGAATACTGGGCTTGATGGACCTTGGTCTGACCCAGTATGGCATATCTTATGTTCTTAACCCTCCTTACCTCACCCAGCGCACCTGGTCACCAGACGAGAGCACCCAACAGATCAACCTCCTGGAACTCCGAGCAACACACCTTGCTCTGAGAGTTTTCTGTAACCACCTGTGCCACCAGCCAGTACTAGTCCAGATTGACAACCAGGTGGTAGTGTTCTACGTGAGCAAACAAGGGAGCACGGGGTCCTGTGTCCTTTGCCAGAAGGCACAGGGTCTCTGTACACGATCCAACAGGGCATCCTCCTGAGGGCAGTGTACCTGCCAGGCCAGGCCAGGCCAGGGCAACTTGCTGGCCGACAGCAGGGTTCTCCAGCCGCACGAGTGGCAGCTGGATCCCAGGATAGCCAGCTGACTTTTCCGGCTCTGGGGGGAACCCGTCATGGACTTGTTCGCCATTCCGGACAATTTTCAGTTGCCCCGTGCTTCTGTTCCCGGCAGGCCCACCCCTCCAGGGTGGCAGCGGATACATTTCTAGTCTCGTGATCGGAAGGCCTCATGTATGCTTTCCTTCCGATGCCGCTGATCGCTAAGACCTTGTTCAGAACCCTCCATGACAGGGCCTCACTTATCCCGATAGCTCCCTGTGGCCCAGGCAGCCGTGGTTCCTGCTGCTGCTGCAATTGACAGTGGAGACCCCCATCCCCTTGGGCACTGCCCCGGGACTCCTATCTCAGGAGGGAGGCTCTCTTCTACACCCCAACCTGGGGTCTCTCTTGTTGACAGGGTGGCTGTTGAGAGGGTGACTCTTGCAGGGTTAGCGAGCTCCAGGCCCTCATGGCAGAGGCGCCCTACACCAGGTTCTAGAAGAACAGGGTGGTGCTTCACACACATCACAAGTTCCTGCCGAAGGTAGTGCTGCCCTTCCACCTTAACCAGGAAGTTGTGCTCCCTACCTTCTTCCCAAGACCTCACTCCATTCGGGTGGAGATGGTCCTTCACTCATTGGACTGTAAGAGGGCCTTATCCTTCTACATCCAACGAACCCAAGGCCACCGCAAAGCTTCTCAGCTTTTCATCTCCTATGACCCCAGTAGGCTGGGAGAGCACAGTTACTTACCTGTAACAGGTGATCTCTGGGAACAGCAGGAATAAGTCTTCACATATGGGTACGTCGGTACCGACGGAGTCTGCATGGGAACGCTTCCCAGCATCCAATCAAGAGCTTTTGGAAGCATCCCAGCACGCCTGCGTGCTGCCTTCCCGCCTTTCCCAACTGCCTCTCCTCAGTTAAGTTTTAAAGCTGAGACAAAGAGAGAGAGAGGAAAGGAAAGATAGTTAGAGATACAACTCCTGGGGAGGTGGGTGGGTTGTAAAGACTTATTCCTGCTGTTCCCAGAGATCACCTGTTACAGGTAAGTAACTGTGCTATCTCCAGGAACAAGCAGGAATGAATCTTCACATATGGGGACTCCCAAGCTGAGATGCCTGGAGTCCCAGCATGTCATAGGTTGGAACATGCTATCTCCCACAACCCCAGGCATCCTGAGGATGGAGGGTAGGAGTTGAAGAAAGAAAGATGCTGTGGAACAGCTAACCTAGCATGGGACTGCAGGGAAGGAGTCCATGTGTAGATGATGGTTGTCATCAATGATATTGCAAAGAAAGCGTAGTTACTCACCTGTAACAGGTGTTCTCCAGGAGCAGCAGGAATCAGTCCTCACATATGGGTGACGTCGGCGCCGACGGAGCCCTCGCGGAGCAATTTTCCCCAGCTTTCACAGAAAGCCTTTGGGAATTGCAGCGCGCATGCGCGGTCGCCTTCCCGCCCAAGGGTGCCATCTTAGCCAGTCTGATGACATAGCTAAAAGACAGCATAAAAATTTGCAAAAAAACTTAAGCAGATGATTGCAACTCCACGGGGAGGAGGGAGGGTTGTGAGGACTGATTCCTGCTGCTTCTGGAGAACACCTGTTACAGGACCAAGCAGGAAGTCAGTCCTCACATATGGGACTCCCAAGCTTAAGGCTACCGGAGACCCTAAGCACAAAAATGAGCTCCCTCGAGCTCGGCAGTACAGAAGGATGGAATCTTCGCTGACTTATTACCCACCGGTAGCCCCCATCCGGGATGGAGGGTAGGAGTTGCTCAAACCTCGAAGAGATTTCGGAGGACTGCCTGTCCGAAAGCACTGTCCCTGCGGGACTCCCTCTCGAGACAGTAATGGACCGCAAAAGTCTGGCTCGAAGACCAAGTAGCGGCCCGGCAGATTTCTGCTAGCGGAACAGAGCGGAGGTAAGCCACTGACGTAGCCCTTGCCCGAACACAATGAGCCGTGACTCGACTTTCTAAGGAGAGTCCGGCTGCCCCATAAGCCCAAGCGATACAGTCCGCAACCCAGATGGACAGAGTACGCTTGGAGACAGGGAGCCCCAATTTATTGGGGTCAAAAGACACAAAAAGCTGAGCAGCTTTACGGTGCTCCCGCGTACGGTCAAGGTAGACGTTCAATGCCCTTCTACAGTCCAGGGTATGCAGGGCTCGGCTGGAGTGAGGCCTGGGAAAGAAGGTTGGAAGTACCACCTCCTGATTGATGTGAAAAGGGGAGACAACTTTTGGAAGAAATTTTGGGTGAGTCCGTAGGACTACCCTATTTTTGTAGAACCGAGTGAAGGGAGGATCAGACACGAGGGCCTGCAATTCACTGACGAGTCTAGCGGAAGTGAGGGCTATCAGGAATAAGGTTTTCCACGAAAGAAAACGCAGAGAACAGGTAGCCATCGGTTCAAAAGGCGGACAGGTGATCCGCTGTAAAACCACATTCAGATCCCAGTCAGGTGCTGGCGGGCGCAGAGGTGGTTTTAGTAGAAGGAGACCTCAGAGAAACCGTGCTACAAGAGGGTCGCTGGAAAGAGGTCTGCCATCCACCGGCACATGGTGTGCTGACAGAGCACTGAGGTGGACCTTGACTGAGTTGGACTTAAGTCCCAGATTAGAGAGGTAGAGCAGCTACTGCAAGATCACCGACACCGAGCAGGAGAAGGGATCCTGAGACTGCTGTACACACCAAACGGAAAAACGACGCCATTTAAGGGTGTAGCATTTGCGGGTAGAAGGTCGCCGAGAAGCTAGGACGACCTCTTCCACCTCTGCCGGCAGGAGAAGGGGAGCAAGGACTACCCTTTCAGCCGCCAGGCCATTAGATTGAGAGATCTGAGGTTGGGGTGTAGCAGAGACCCCTGATCCTGTGTTAGGAGATCCCGATGAAACCCCAGAGGGAACGGATCCTCTACCGCTAATTGCAACAGGAGTGGAAACCACGGCTGTCTGGGCCAGCGAGGAGCCACCAGGATCATGGATGCTTTGTCCTGGAGAACCTTGAACAGAGTTCGGGAGACCAGCGGGATGGGAGGAAAAGCATAGAGAAGGTTTTCCGGCCATGAGAGCAGAAATGCATCTGCCGCTACCCGAAGGGGATGTGGCTGACGCGAGCAGAAGCGAGGAAGTTGCCGGTTGAGAGGACTGGCAAAGAGATCCATCGTGGGGAGGCCCCACTTCAGAAAGAGTTTCTGGACTACCAAGGGATCCAGACGCCACTTGTGCGGCTGGAGTATCCTGCTGAGTTTGTCCGCCAGGCAATTCTCCTGGCCTGGGAGATAAACTGCTTTGAGAAGAATGCCGTGACTGATGGCCCAAGAGCAGAGCTTTTGAGCTTCTCGGCAGAGAAGGAAGGAGCCCGTGCCGCCCTGTTTGTTCACGTAGAACATGGCAACTTGATTGTCCGTCTGGACAAGGACGGACTGGTGAGAAGTCAGGTGGGAGAAAGCCTTGAGCGCCAGACGAATAGCTCTGAGCTCCAGGAAGTTGATCTGTTGAGCAGATTCCCACGCGGTCCAGAGACCTTGAGTACATGTCCCCTGGCAGTGAGCTCCCCAGCCCAGGAGGGAAGCATCGGTCGTCAGCACTTGAGTCGGCTGAGGCGACTGAAAAGGCATTCCGAGCACTAGGTTCGGCCGATGAAGCCACCACTGTAGGGAAGAGGCCAGCGGACTGGAGAGGCGCACTAAGTCGGCTAGGCCGCCGGTGGCTTGTTGCCACTGTTTGCGAAGGCACCATTGAGCCGGCCGCATATTCAGGCGAGCATTGGGGGTCACGTGGACGGTGGAAGCCATGTGGCCGAGCAATCTCAGGAAGCGTCTGGCGGGGACCAGGGACTGGCTGCGAAAACGGCCGGCTAGGTCCATGAGCCGTTGAGCCCTGTCGAGAGGCAGGAAAGCTCGAGCCTGAGGAGTGTGCAGTCTTGCGCCGATGAACTCGAGATCCTGTGAGGGGAGCAAAGTGGACTTTGCGAAGTTTATGACAAAGCCCAAGTACTGCAGAAGAGTCACCGTGCGGTGTGTGGCATTGGTGACTGCCGGAGGGGACGACGCTCTGATGAGCCAGTCGTCGAGGTACGGAAAAACATAGAGGCCGTGAAGCCTGAGATAGGCCGCCACCACCGCGAGACATTTTGTGAAGACTCGCGGTGCGGAGGACAGGCCAAAGGGCAGTACTCTGTACTGGTAGTGATTTCCGGCCACCACAAACCTTAGGTATTGGCGGTGGCTTGGGTGGATGAGGATGTGCGTGTAGGCATCCTTTAGATCCAAGGAGCATAGCCAATCTCCCTGCTGGAGGTAGGGCAGAAGGATTCCAAGGGTAAGCATCTTGAACTTTTCCCGCACAAGGAACTTGTTGAGGTTGCGCAAGTCCAGGATGGGTCTTAGGCCTCCTGTCCTTTTTGGTATTAGGAAATACCTCGAATAAAAGCCTTGACCTCTCAGGTGGTGGGGCACCGGTTCCACAGCCTGGTCCTGAAGAAGACTTGCTAACTCCTGAAGGAGTAAGTCCCTGTGCAGAGGGAGTCGCGGAGGTTCCCCCGGAAAATAAGAGGGAGGGACCTGATGGAAGTGGAGAAGATATCCTTCTCTCGCACGACTTGAAGCACCCAGGCATCTGAAGTGATGTTGGACCACCTGTGGGCGAAGTGAACCAGCCGCCCTCCGGTGCTGGGAGGGACCAGCTGAGGGGGAGAGGCTATGCTGAGGAAGTCAAAAACCCCCACCCTGCTGAGCAGGGGCTGGTGGTGCAGGCTTGGGGGCTTGCTGCCTACGGGACCCGTTACCCCGTCCCTTGGCCTGCTGACCCTGTTGGGGAGCTGGAGGGGCCTGATATTGGGGGTAGTGTTTGTAGGCAGCCGCCTTTCTCGGGTAAAAGGACTTTTTTCCCGAGCCCTTCTTTTTCTGAGAAGGGGCGGAGGTCTTCCTAGAAAGTCTGGTCCTGGTGAGAGTCTCCGTCTCGATTTGTGCAGCCTTTTCAGCCATGGGCTTGCCAAAGAGGTTCTCACCTCTGCAGGGGACATCGACCAACTTGTCCTGCACCCAAGGCTCAAGGTCAGACGACTGAAGCCAAGCCTGTCGGCGGGCACCGATGCCGGCTGCGGCCACACGAGCCAATGCTTCAAAGCCATCATAGGCTGCTCGGGACATGAATTTGGAGCATTCCCGAATACCAGATGTTAAGGCCAGGAACCTCCGCAAAGGTTCATCGGACAGTCCAGCAGAGAATCCGGCTAGCTCTTTAGCCAGGTCTCGGAGATACATGCCCATGTATAGCTGGTAGGTCTGGACACGACAAGCCAGCATAGAGCCCTGGAAACACTTCTTACCCAGGCCATCCAGGTTACGGGCCTCCCTGCCAGGGGGCACCGAGGAGTGCATTTTCTGGCTCTTCAGCCGATGCATGGCCGATTCCACTACCATGGAATGGTGTGGTAGCTGTGCTTTTTGGAAGCCAGGACTCTTGCGGACTCGATAGACGGAATCGACCCGCTTGCTCAATACCGGCGACGAGGCCGGACTCTCCCACATGCGGAAGAGTAGTCGTTCCAGCATGGGAGGCACCGGTACAGTAAAGTGCTCCCGGGCGGGAGAGTCGTACTGAAGGGCGTCGAGCTCTTCGGCTCGAGGCTCCTCCTCGGGATCCGCCAGGAAGGCCAAAGCCTTGGCCATATCCCCGACGAAGTCCGAGAACCGGGCATCCTCCGGAGGGGACTGTTTCCGAGGTTCGGACTCAGGTGAGTCCGAGGGGACATACCGAGTCCGAAAGGAATCAGGTGACTCCTCCTCTTCAGACTCCCAGACCGACTCCGAGGAGGAATCAGTGGGGTCGGCTCGGGCAGGCGGAGGCGTCGGCCGCCCCGATGCCAAGGGAGTCGGCGGCGACGACCTCGGTCCCGAACGGGAGGCCGAGGGTGACCTCGACCGAGGATCGACTCGAGTTCGCATGGACTCGAGGATCGGCTCGGTCTCCGGGGTCGACTTAGACGTCGACGTCCCGGCGGTCGGGGCAGCGGCGCCAGCGAGGCTAGCGATCAGTGCCCGCTGCTGGTCCATGAAGGCAGATAGTCTGCTCTCCAAGGCCGTCAACCTGAGTCCGACCTCAGGTGACCCAGCAGTCCCCGACTCGGGCCCCGACGGCGGACCTCTCGGAGGCGAGTCCAGAAGGACCACAGGACTTACCCGAGCAGGCAACTCCGACTCCAGGCGAGGTCGCTTCAGGAGGTGCTCCTTCTCCAAAGACCCGGGACGGCCGTCGGGGCTATGCAACCTGGCCCTTGCGGAGCCAGGAGCGTCCACCGACGCCGCCCTCGCGGGTTTTGTCTTCCGTCGATGGTCTCCGGAGGGAGAACCCCTGTCGGAGGAGCTTCGGCGATGCTCAGAGCTGGAGCCTCTGGATGCCGAGGCCTCCGACGAGGTCCGGGTACGGCTGGGGTCAGCGAAGATTCTATCCCGCTGATGCCGCCGACTCCTCAACGCTTTGGAGGACAGTTTGCCACAGGCTCCACAGATCATTTCTTCATGATCCGGGCCCAGGCAGCGGAGGCAATTATCGTGTGTGTCAGTGAGTGACATATTTCAGTCACACTGATCACACCGCTTGAAACCACTGGCAGCCATCGGGGGAAAAAGGGCCCCTGCAAGGTCAAAGGACCGGGCTGCCAGGGAAAAATCAAAAATGAAACTGACTAAAATCAGAAAAACCGAAAAATAAGGGAAGGACTCGCAACGGCGTCGCGAGTCCGGGCAGGAAAACGACCGGCGTCGAACCGAATTGAAAAACGAGTAAAACTCACGAAAATCAACTTTTTTAGCGGGGACACGACGGGTACGTCTGTAGGGCTCCGCGGAAAAAAGAAGACTGGCTAAGATGGCACCCTTGGGCGGGAAGGCGACCGCGCATGCGCGCTGCAATTCCCAAAGGCTTTCTGTGAAAGCTGGGGAAAATTGCTCCGCGAGGGCTCCGTCGGCGCCGACGTCACCCATATGTGAGGACTGACTTCCTGCTTGGTCCTGGAGAATATTGCAATATGGACCTCCCCGGACAGGATTTCACAGAAGTATGCAGGTTCATGGATCTACTGGGAAACCCAGGAGAGGAACCGTGAAGAGGACCTCGCTGTAAAGTGGAGGTAATAAACCTATAGGAAAACAGTGGAGGTCAGAATTCTGAAAGGTAACAGGTAACCCCAGTAGGAAAAACTGGGGTAGTACAGAAACGGTGGGCCTTCAGCGGAAGGCTGTATGACAAAAACCTAACTCTTTTGGCGGCAGAGTGGCTCACTCTTAGGAGCAAAAAGAGAAAGACTAACCGATTTGGGCAAACAGGCACAGTCCTTTTGGGGAGAAAGGGTATGGGAACCCCTTGTATCCCAAAAAGAGAGGACAAATGCCTGAGGCGTTAAAGCCTGTGATTAACTGAAGATCCACAATGTCTCTCCTAACTGGGGTAAGCTAGGAGAGATGGGCACGGAGAGCTTCAGAGGTACCTAAACCCTTAAGTTATGGTATGAAAATTGTTGACTACCACAGGAGTGGTTGTGTGCGTAGAGCCCCAAACCTGCTGGAAAGCATAGGTATGGGTAATACCGCTCTGTCAGAAACATATAGCTATATGAGCATAGACAGATAAGTATGTGGAGACATATCTATCTATAATGAAATATCTTGACAGATACATATAAATATATATATATATATATATAGAGAGAGAGAGAGAGAGACATATAGACATATAAGAATATATAGTGAGATATGGAGGGGCATAAAATACACACAAAAGATAAATATGAATATGTAGGCCTAAATATGGGTGTCTGCAATTAAACAGAGATATGCCTACAGCACGGTATTCACATAGGATATGTGGAGAGGAAAGATTCATCTAATAACAAGGAGGTGGAACCTACTTGAGAAGATATATAGAGAATCAATTCCCCCTGGTTATGATCTGCAAGGATGCTAGCTAGTGAAATAACCCGGATGGTTACATGAAAAACAGAGGATAATATCAATCTGCAGCCAGCAAGTCCCGAGTCTTCCAGGACTCTAGCATGGTAAGTAGACAGAAGAGACAGAGATGAGATACCATGTTGACCTGCTTAAGGGCAAAAAGTATCATGCGTTCTTACCATGAGGACGAGCTGCAAGGAGAAAGAGCATATCCCCGATTGGGAATGCTATGGACCAAAGCAGGGAATTGGCAACTCCTTAAGCCTTTACGTAAGAGAAGGCCTATGTCCTTTATATCAAAAGGAGATAGGAAAAGAAAGGAGAACCTTCTAGTCATGGGAGACATGACTGAAAAGCCTTTTCCAACCATCTAGGATAGCTGTTGGAGAAAAAAAAACCATGCTCTCTAGCAAGGGCCCATAGTGGAAAGCTTCTCTGTAGAATTGCAGAGAGCATAATGCAGGAGAATGATGAGATAGAACTGGCTGCTAGAAAGACAGTATCTCAGCCCACTATGCTGCCAAATCCAGGGAATGGAGATGGCAGAAATAGAAGACCAACCCAGAAAGCTTGTAGTGAGATAATCTCCAAGATAGATGAAAGCACTGACTTGGAGCCACTACAAAGACTAGATAGAATGTTAGTGGAGGACAAATCTGGTTGTTTGTGGACAAGAACCAGTGGACCAAACATTAAGGCTCTTGCATAGGCAGCTGCTAGCAAGACAGCAGAAAGAATCTTACTGTTTAAAAACAGAAAGAACAGACAGAACAGGAGTAGAAAACTCTGGACATGTCTGATAAGCTGCCTCAAAGTAAGATTGAAACAGGGGAGGTAACTCAGAGAGGAAAACTCCGCACTGGAAAGTGACAAAAACTAGAGAGGCTGAAGAAAAAGCCCCCCAGCAAATAATTCCACTCTTACAGTGGTAAGAGGGTGAAGAGAATGGAGCTGAAGAAGACTTACCAAGTAGTAAGTCTATAGAAAGGAAAAATACATGCTGGCACAGGAACTATCATTTGATAGTGGTCAGACCTCTTTCTCTGGAGGGAGAAGAGGAGAAACCTGTGACCTATAGGCATGAACATCCTGACAGCTCATAGAATATAGAAAAAATGGATGTCTTTTGGAAAGAGATCCATGTGTATGGGTTAGAATGAAGCAGTGGATTGCCTCTGTTGAGAAGAAGCAACTGTAGATTCTAACCCCAAGAGTCACAAGCATCTGATGATTGATCAGAAACCCTGCAGGGGCTGGGTTTGCTGAGCCTGGTGAGAGGTTGGATTCTTGAGACCAGGACAATGCCTCCCCTGTTGGGGAACATCTGTATGATGGGCAAGTGATGAATAAAACCTTCTTCTCCTGTGGGAAGAAAGTTTGGTAGGACATTTCCTACCTACTGGGACAGAAGAAGGTGTAGAACAACCCTTAGGAACAGGTAAATCAATGGACAACTGAGTAACCTGACGTAAAGACTCATTGTTGAAAAGATTTTCTCCTGTGCAAGGAGTATGTCCCAGTCGTCGTTGTGCCCATTTGCCAAGTCTGAAGCTTGGAGCCAGGCTCTACGTCGTGCCCCTATAGCTATAGCAGAAGTCCTGCTAACAGACTCAAAAGAATCTAGGGAAGCACGAGAAAGAAACCAAGAGATATTCTGGATATGCTTAAGCAGTGAGGAATAGTCTGTACTCCTGGAATCTGGAAGGAAAGGAGTCAAAAGATGTAATTGCTTTGTGACCTCCTCAAGAGAAAGACTCATATAAAAAATATATGAGAGAATTCTTGCAGAAAGCATAGATGTCTGGAAGGTTTGACGTCCAAAGGCATCTAGTGTCTTAGACTCACGACCTGGCAGATAAGAAGAGTGCTTTTTCTTACTCTTTACCCGCCTCATTGCTGATTCCACTACTATGGAATGATGAGGAAGTTGAATCTTTTGAAACCCTGGAAAGGGGGGCACCTGATATAAGAGATCAGTTGCCCTGGGAGGTGGGGGTACCCTTAAAGGTGTTTCCCACATTCCTAGAAGGAGATCCTGCAAGGAATGATGCAAAGGAAGCATTATGTTGTCCTTTGCTTTGGTAGAAACAGAGCCTTGTGCAGGATCATGTCCTGGAATAGGAATGGCAAGGGATCTTGCTATATCCAGGAGGAAACTCTGAAAAGAGGGATCCCAAACAGGAATCTCCCTTGGACAGGTTAGATCTAAAGAACTAGCCTGAGCAGCCAAAGAGTTATCCAAATATAAAGGAATAGAAGATCCTGCAGAGTACAGTGTGGAATGCTTAAGGGATGGTTGCTGGTACTGGCTGTGAGGAGCAGCAACCGTCCTTACCACATTGTGCATGCCAGGTATCGACTCCAAGCTTGGTATAGAATGGAGCGATCCTGTTGAAAAAAGCATGGCAGGAGTTGGCCACGATGCTACTGTGGATACCAGTACTGATGGCAATACCGGTACCGATGTCAGAGTCGAGCCCGACAAAGACATCGGAGCAGTCATCGGTGACAGTTCAACCGGTACCGAGGTAACCGAAAACCTCCGGCTACTATCCTCGGTACCGAAGCACTGGTATCGATCGGTGTCGGTACCAAAACCTATTGGTACCCAGTCTTCTAGACCAGAGATTGATTCCAAACGGCATCGAGGGCAGAGAGCCTGATAAGCGAAGCATGGAAGGCACCGACCATAAGGGTAATGAGGACATTGGTACCGTGTCTGATACCAGTGAAGGAAGGTCAACCAGTGGCAACTCAATCAGCCTCGGGGGAACCGAGAGTTGCGGATCAGAGTCATCGGAACCGAGCCTTCGGTACCGCCGCGAGACGGTACCAAGGCGAGTCGGTACCCAGTCCTCCAGACTGGAGATGGATTCCAGACTCGGCATCGAAGGAAGCGAGGCTGTCGATGCACATCTGAAGGGTACCGACGTCGGTGGTAGTATCGGTGTTGGTACCGATAATGGAAAGTCAATCTGGGGAGTATCCACCGGTCCCGAGGACGCCAGATGACGATCCCTGGTGAGGAGTGTTTCATCCAACACCAGTGCCAATGCCAGGGTATCGGTACCGCTCGAAGCGGATGCCACCACCGTACATGGCTTAGGTATGTTCTGTGGGGGGTGAAGCCCAGGAACAACCTGAAACCCCTTATACGCTTTGGAGACCGAAGACTCCCGCCGGGGTTTTGAAGCCAGTGGGCCGTCGAGGGCAAGGCCAGAGCCGTCTACATGCTGTGCATGAGACCTACCACTCGAGGACTGGCTAGTCTTAACAGACTGTTTGTGGGTTACTTAATCCTGTGTGGAAGAAGAAGGGGACGGTGCCCCGAAGTTGGAGGGCAACCGTGTATCGAGGGAACCTCGATGTTGAAGATGTCTTCTCACCAAACTGTTGTCAGGACCCAAGTAGGTTAGACACCGACTTCGAGGGTCTAAAAGAGTAGTTACTCACCTGTAACAGGTGTTCTCCAGGAGCAGCAGGAATCAGTCCTCACTTATGGGTGTCATCGACGCTGATGAAGCCCCAGCGGAGCATTTCCCCAGCTTTCCATGAAAGCCTTTGGGAATGCTGGCACGCATGCGCGGTTCCCTTCCCGCCTAAAGGTGCCATCTTACCTCAGTCAAATGACATAGCTAAGAACAGCACACAAAAAATGTAAAAATTAAACTATGTACAACTGCAACTCCAAGGGGAGGAGGGAGGGTAGTGAGAACTGATTCCTGCTGCTCCTGGAGAACACCTGTTACAGGTGAATAACTACTCTTTCTCCAGGACCAAGCAGGAAGTCAGTCCTCACTTATGGGTGACTCCCCAGCTCTGGGCTACCAGGAATCCAGGCTGAACAAGAGAACTCCCTCTAGTCTCAGCAACACAGTAAAGGCTTTGCAAGAACACACCCTCCACAGGTAGCCCAACAGGAGGGCAGGAGTTGCCTAGACCTCAAAGAGATTCCGGAGTACTGCTTGGCCAAAAGTACTGTCCCTACGGGACTCCCTCTCCAGACAGTAGTGGGCTGCAAAAGTCTGGCTTGAAGACCAAGTAGCAGCCCTGCAGATGTCTTGCAATGGAACAGAGTGGAGGTGAGCCACTGATGCAGCCATCGCCCTCACACGGTGGGTCGTGACCCTACCCTGCAAAGGAAGGTCAGCTGCCTTGTAAGCCCAGGTGATACAGTCAGCCACCCAGATGGACAAGGTACGCTTGGACACAGGCCTCCCCAAGTTATTGGGGTCAAAAGAAAGGAAGAGCTGAGAAGCCTTCCTGTGACCCTGCGTACGTTCAAGGTAGAAGGATAAGGCTCTCCTACAGTCCAAGGTATGGAGAACTGTTTCAGCCTGACTTGCATGAGGCCTAGGGAAGAAAGTAGGAAGAACCACCTCCTGGTTGAGGTGGAAAGAGGAGACAACTTTAGGAAGGAACTTAGGGTGAGTCCTGAGGACAACCCTGTTCTTATAGAACCTGGTGTAAGGTCTATCACAGACCAAGGCCTGAAGCTCACTCACTCTCCTAGCTGAAAGTAAGGGCTATCAGAAAGAGAGTCTTCCAGGAAAGGAAGCGTAGAGGGCAAGTAGCCATAGGCTCAAAAGGTGGGCGAGTCAGTTGCTGCAAGACCACATTAAGCTCCCACTCAGGAGCAGGAGGACGTATGGGAGGCTTGAGCAGAAGCAAGCCTCTGAGAAACCTAGACACCAAAGGGTGCACAGACAAGGAATGGCCCTCAACTAGGGAGTGGTGAGCTGCCAAAGCAGAGAGGTGGACCCGAACAGAGTTGGACTTGAGACCCTGATTGGACACGTGCAGCAGGTACTGAAGCACTACTGACACAGTACAGGAGAAAGGATCCTCAGCACGTAGCTGACACCACACAGAGAACCTTTTCCACTTGAGAGCATAGGCCTTCCTAGTGGATTTTTTCCTGGAGGCTAGGAGAACTTCCTCAACCTCGGGAGGCAGGCCGCAGGGAGCCAACACTACCCTTGCAGCCTCCATGCCATCAGATTGAGAGCTTTGAGATTGGTATGCAGCAAGGAGCCCTGATCCTGAGAGAGAAGGTCGGGCTGCAATCCCAGAGGCAGAGGCAGATCCACTGCCAGTTGAAGCAGAAGGGGGAACCAAGGCTGCCTTGGCCACCTGGGAGCTACCAGGAGGACTGAGGCCCTGTCTTGGAGAATCTTGAACAGTGTTCGGGCCACCAAAGGGGTGGGAGGAAACGCATAGAGTAGGCCCTGAGTCCAGGGAATCAGTAAAGCATCTGCTGCTACTCTCAGAGGATGCGGTTGCCTGAAGCAGAACCTTAGCAGCTGGTTGTTCAGTGGACTGGCAAACAGGTCTATGGAGGGAAGCCCCCACTTCAAGATGATCTTTTGAACCACCAAAGGATGTAGCTGCCACTCGTGTGGTTGCAGAATCCTGCTCAATCTGTCTACCAGGGAATTCTCCTGGCCTGAAAGATAGACTGCTTTGAGGAGCATGTTATGTTTCAGGGCAAAGGAACAGAGGTCCTGGGCCTCCTGGCAAAGGGGCTGGGAACCAGTCCCGCCCTGTTTGTTTACATAGAACATGGCTACCTGATTGTCTGTCTGGATCAAGACAGACTGTTGAGCCAGGGAGGCAGAAAAGGCCTGGAGGGCCAAGCGAATAGCTCTGAGTTCCAGCAGATTGATCTGCTGGGACGCCTCCCAATGAGACCACAGGCCCTGGGTGCACTTGTCTAGGCAGTGTGCTCCCCAACCCTGCAGAGAGGCATCGGTGGTCAGTACCATTGTATGAGGTGGGATCTGAAAGGGCACCCCCACCAGCAGATTGGGGGGGTATAACCACCAGTTGAGGGAGGCCAGGAAACGGTGGGACACTCTGATCCTGTCTCTGAGACTGCCTGAGGCTTGTGACCACCGAGTCCGAAGGCACCACTGGGCAGGCCTCATATTGAGCCTGGCATTGGGGGTCACCTGTACCGTCGACGCCATGTGGCCCAGAAGCCTGAGACAGAGTCTGGCGGAGACCAGGGACCTGTGCAGAAACTTGCTGGCAAGGTCCATGAGCCTTTGTGCTCGGTCCACTGGTAAGAAAGCTCTTGCCAGCTGAGAATCCAACCTTGCCCCTATGAAATCCAAGTTCTGGGAGGGGAGCAAAGTGGACTTTGCGAAGTTGATGACAAAGCCCACCTTTTGGAGCAGTTCTATGGTCCTGTTGGTGGCCTGTTGAACCTCCAGGGAAGTCTGGCCTCTGATGAGCCAGTCATCTAGGTAAGGAAACACAAAGATGCCCTGATTTCTCAGGTAGGCTGCCACGACTGCCAGGCACTTGGTAAACACCCTGGGAGCGGAGGTCAGACCAAAAGGCAGTACTCTGTACTGATAATGGTTTCCTCCCACAATGAACCTGAGGTACTTTCTGTGGTCTGGATGAATAAGGATGTGAGTGTAAGCATCCTTTAGATCTAAAGAGCAAAGCCAATCTCCCTGCTGGAGGTAGGGCAGAAGTGTTCCAAGAATAAGCATCTTGAACTTCTCCTTCACCAGAAACTTGTTCAGGTTTCGGAGATCCAAAATGGGTCGAAGACCGGTTCTTTTTGGCACCAGGAAATACCTGGAGTAAAACCCATGACCTCGGAAGTGGAGAGGCACAGGCTCCACCGCCTTGTCCAGCAACAGACCTTTTAGCTCCTGGAGGAGAAGGGCTGTATGCAGGGGAGGCCGGAAAGGTTCCCCTGGGAAGTGTGGCTGAGGCAGTTGGTGAAAGTGCAGGGCATAGCCTCGATGGACTATGTCCAGCACCCAACTGTCTTGGGTTATCAAGGGCCACTTGTGGGTGAACAAGGCTAGGCAGCCTCCTGTGCAGGGCTGGGTCTGCAAGGGAGGAATGGCTATACTCAAGGAGTCAAAAAACCCCAACCCTGCTGAGTGGGAGCAGGGGCTGCAGGCTTGGGGGTCCTCTGCCTACGGGGCCCATTACCCTGGCCTTGGCTTGCTGACCCTGGGGGGCAGCTTGGGCAGCCGGATATTGTGGGTACTGTTTGTAGGCAGTGCCCTTTCTCGGGTAAAAGGACTTTTTACCCGAGCCCTTCTTCTTATGAGAAGGGGCAGAGGTCTTTGTCGACAGCCTTGTCCTCGTGAGGTGCTCTGTCTCGAGCTGAGCGGCCTTCTTGGCCACAGGCTTGCCAAAAAGGTTTTCACCTCGGCAAGGGACATCGACCAACTTGTCCTGAATCCATGGCTCGAGGTCCGATGACTGCAGCCATGCCTGGCGTCGGGTCGCGATGCCAGCTGCCGCTACTCGGGCCGAAGCCTCGAAGCCATGTAGGCGGCGCAGGACATGAACTTAGAGCATTCCCGGATCCTCGAAGACAAGGACCTAAAACTCTGCAAGGGTTCCCCGGAGAGACCAGCAGAGAATCCGGCCAACTCATTGGCCAGGTCTCGTAAATACATGCCCATGTACAGCTGGTAAGTCTGGACACGGCAAGCAAGCATCGAGCCCTGAAAGCACTTCCTACCGACGCCATCAAGGCTTTGGGCCTCCCTTCCAGGAGGCACCGCAGAGTGCATCTTCTGACTCTTCAGACGATGCATGGCCGATTCCACAACCATGGAATGGTGTGGTAGCTGTGCTTTCTGGAAGCCAGGACTCTTACGGAGCCGATAGATAGAATCGACTCGCTTGCTCAAAACCGGCGCCGAGGACGGTGCCTCCCACATCCGGAAGAGGAGCCGTTCCAGCATCGGAGGAACCGGGACAGTAAAGGCCTCCTTCGGAGGAGAGTCATACTGCAGAGCATCGAGCTCTTCGGCTCGAGGCTCAGCCGAGATAGCCAGGGCAGCGGCCATATTGCGGACAAACTCCGAGAACCTAGTGTCCTCCGGAGGGGATCTACTCCGGGGCTCAGACTCCGGTGAGTCCGAAGGGACACACCGAGTCTTGAAGGTGTCAGGAGACTCCTCGTCTTCGGTCTCCCAAGCAGACTCGTCCGATGTCGAGTCGAGGTCCGACCCCGCAGGGCCTCTAGGCACCCGCCCCGACGTCGGTGGCACCGGCGTCGAGACCCTCGGTCCCGAATGGGAGGTTGAGGGAGACCTCAACCGAGGACGACCTCGAGCCGCAAGGGACTCGAGTATCGGCTCGGTCTCCGGGGTCGACTTCGAAATCGATGTCCCGGTGGTTGGGGCAGATGCGCCAGACAGGCTGGCCATCAGTGCCCGCTGCTGATCCATGAAGGCAGACATTCTTCTCTCCAAGGCTGTCAACCTGAGACTCAGCTCGGGTGACACAGCAGCCCCCGACTCGGGCCCCCGCGGCGCCGGGCCCGACGTCGGTACTCGGGGAGGCAAGTCCACGAGGACAACAGGACTTACGTGTCCAGCAGACTCCGGCTCCATGCGAGGAACTTTAGTTGGCTTCTCCTGGTCCACGGGCCCGGGACGACGGTCGGGGGTCTTAGACCTGGCCCTCGAGGGCTCAGGGACCTCCTCCGACGCCGCCCTCGCGAGCCGCTTCTTCCTCTTACGTTCCCGGTCAGGGGACCCCCTGTCCGAGGAGCTACGACGCCTCTCGGGATCGGAATCCCGAGATGTCGAGGTCTCAGATGAGGTCCGGGCCCGGGCAGAGGCCGAGTCCGAGAAAAGCCTTTCACTTTGTTGCTGACTTCAGAGGGCGTTGGAAGACATTTTTCCACATGGCCCGCACGTTTTGGAATCATGGTCCAGGCCAAGGCAGCAGTTGTGTGTGTCGGTGAGAGACATTATCTTCTTACACCGATCACACTTTTTAAAACCATTGGAAACCATTGGGGAGAAAAGGGTCCCCGCGAGGTCAAAGGACCGGCCTTCCAGGGAAAAAAAAAAAAGATTTGGCGTGAGCGCCTAGCCACTAAGGGCAAAAACCAAAAAAAGAAAAAGGGGATTCGATACCGGTGTACCGAACCCGGCTGGAGGGGAACCGACGTCGAATCCGAGGAAAAAAGTGAAATAATGTCAAGAAAAAACTTCTCTTTTCCGGGAAAAAAAGGACACACGTCCGATGGGCTTCACGGAAAAAAAGAGACTGAGGTAAGATGGCACTTTTAGGCGGGAAGGGAACCGCGCATGCGTGCCAGCATTCCCAAAGGCTTTCATGGAAAGCTGGGGAAATGCTCCGCTGGGGCTTCATCGGCGTCGATGACACCCATAAGTGAGGACTGACTTCCTGCTTGGTCCTGGAGAAAATAAAGTTGTACCGCCACAGTCTGAACATTTCTTGGAGAAAGTGTCTGGCGGTTCCATGAAGGAAAAAGAAGAGGCCTAAAAGGCCTAAGAGACCGTGGGACACTATGAAGAAAAAATATCCCGTGGAAAAGGAAGATTTTACAAGAAAAGAAAAGAAAACACCGGCGGTACCGGTGGCGTCGGGAAGACAGCCGCGACCACAAGAAAACTAAGAAATAAGAACAAGAATTTTCTGCGGTGACAGGACGTCCTGCCGGCTCCGTGGAAAAACTGAGGAGAGGCAGTTGGGAAAAGCGGGAAGGCAGCACGCAGGTGTGCTGGGATGCTTCCAAAAGCTCTTGATTGGACGCTGGGAAGCGTTCCCGCGCAGACTCCGTCAGTATCGATGTACCCATATGTGAGGACTCATTCCTGCTTGTTCCTGGAGATAGGCGGTGACCAAGCATACGCTGTCCACTTGGGTGGTGGACTGTATCGCCTTTGCCTATGGGCAGGTGAGGCTTCCACTGGAAGGCCATGTCACGGCGCACCATGTCAGGGCCATGGTGGCAAACTTGCGCTCTGTCCCGATGGTGGACTTCAGCCCATACTTTCACAGCTCACTACTGCCTGGAGAGTGTGTCTCAACGGGACAGTGCCTTCAGCCAAGCTGTGCTCAGTAACCTTTTCGGGGTCTAGGCAACTTCTACCCTCCAACCCTTCTGTGTTCAGGCTACTGGAGTGCTAGTTTCAGCGGACACAGGGGTCCTACTGTGGTCTCTGTGTGCAGACTAAATTTGCTGCTGCTTGCAGCTCCACTCTCAGGAGTCCTGTTTTTGCTATGGGTTTTCAGTAGCCTGTAGCTCGGGAGTCCCATATGAGAGGACAGACTTCCTGCTTGTTCCTTGAGAAAGCGTAGTTACTCACCTGTAACAGGTTTTATCCATATACACAAATTAAACAGAAACCATCTGGTACTGTTTATTAATTATTATGCTTTCAACTTTGTCACTTGTGCTTCTGTTATATCAAATCTAGAAAAATATGTTCTTCGGAATATCTTGAAACTCTTCCCTTTCTAAATGTCCTTTTAATGTATTAACTCTAATTTTTAAATGGTTACTTGTTTTGTGATATTGGCACAAAGTTTTGCATACAAATCGTTTGTTATGTGAGGTAAATTTACGTTTTAATTGTTTACTTTAACATGCTCATGTTCTCTTTATTTTAAGGCATGGAATTCCCTTTTATACATTGATTTTTTATGATTATTTTATTTTTATTATTTCTTTTATGTATTTAACTCATATTGTTTTATTTTATCTTAATTTTAACTCTGTTTTTACATATATTATTGCTTTTAGGCCAAAATCTGCTGACAAAGATAGTGCCGAAACACGGCCATGTCGGGTATAGGGCCTCTGTAATCTACTGCAATAATATATGTTTCTTTCTACACCTTGCTTCTGGTTGGTGCTGTTTCTTTGCGAGTGTATCTATGCTTTGTTGTTGGACTATCAGAACTGCTAAGCCAGCCAGCCCGCCCACCCACCACATATAGAGGTCTAGCAGTAGGAAGGGGTGCATTGTGGGGAAAGCATGAAGTGTATGCTTCATGGCGAAATTTCAAACACATTTGTGTATGCCCTGCGTAAGCAAGAATAGGGAAGGGGCTGCTCCAAAGGCACAATGCATTGGGCCATGGTTTGGTTACTTTATCTGGCACCCCTGATCTAATCTGGCCCTCTTCTGTTAACTTTGTAGAGTGCTTTGTATCCCCTAAATAGATTATACATTTTATTGACCCCTTTGTGTCTATCAATTTCTTTCCAATCTTCAGCAGGTTTGGAAAGAACAAGCGACATGGCTTATGAAATTCTTTCCAACTTCTATGTTCCTTCTGTGGGTATATGCATCCATGTTGCCTCTGTCTCCTATGATGTGTAGAGAAAGGGGAGGAATGATATCCAAACATTCTGTTAGTTTGGAAATAATAAAATGAAAGTTTGATAATATCTCTATGAGGTCAAAGCCCATTGGATGTTATGTACAAACTTAGATTGTAAGCCCTCCAGGGACAGGGAGACACTTATTGTACCCGATTGTAATTTGCCTTGAACTACTACAGGAAAGGCATGAGCTAAAATACAAAACAAAAATACCACCCCAGGGTTGCACTGTTCAAAGTAAACAGGTACTGATATTAATTTTTCCATCATTAGACAGTACACATAAGAACCAGTAGCAAACTACAAGGTTTATCACTAGGTGTCACGGTGCATAGTAACCAAGATAAATCTTGTGTCACTAGGTTTCACAATAGATTTTACAACAAAACATATACATTTGAATCACTGTGAGCAGCCCAACAGCAAGAAGTGGATGGGAAACAAAGCCACTTTAATCATAGAAGGAGCCCTGGAGAAATTTGTGTGGATAGGCCCCATTTTATTTTATCCTTACTGAACACTACCCACACCAGCCCGTTAATCTGATGCTGCTGCACTTTCCTCCCCATTTCCAGCTGATAACAGGACAGCTGCATACTCAGTCCTCCTCCAGACCCCATGAGGGCTGATGCAAGCATCCCTCTACCTTCTTATGGCCCATGCAAAACAATGCAAAGATGCAGGTAGTATCTTCCTGATTCTTGTTAGTGCAAGCTAATGGAAGTATGGTAGAAGGTGTTTTCTTCCTTCTGGGTGGTGTGGGCTGGTGTGAGCATGGCCCATGCAAGGAAAGCATAGTTACTCACTTGTAACAGGTGATCTCCGGGAACAGCAGGAATTTAGTCCTCACATATGGGTATCGTTGGTACCGACGGAGCCTGAGCGGGAATGCTCCCCAGCGTCCAATTAGAAAGCTTTTGGGAGCATCCCACAGCGTCTGCGTGCTGCCTTCCCGCCTTTCCCAACTGCCTCTCTCCAGTTGAGTTTTAAAGCTGAGACAGAGAGAGAGGGAAAGGAAAGAGATAGAGAGATACAACTCCTAGGGGAGGTGGGTGGGTTGTGAGTACTAAATTCCTGCTGTTCCCGGAGATCACCTGTTACAGGTGAGTAACTATGCTATCTCCAGGAACAAGCAGGAATGTAGTCATCACATATGGGGACTCCCTAGGTTTAGGTGACAGGGAGAGACCCCAGAAGTTGTGTGTCCCTAAACAGGGCTCCACTTCCCCCCATGGATCTCTGGCATCCTACCAGGGATGGCGGGTAGGAGTTGATTAGGTATGGAACAGGTGATGAACAGCCTGACCAAACAAGGCATCCCGGCGGGAGTCCTTGTCTAAGCAGTAATGGGCTGTGAAGGTATGAACCAAGGCCCAAGTGGCTGCTCGACAGATGTCGTCGATAGACAGAGTGCAGATGAGCCATTGAGGCTGCCATGGCTCTCACATTGTGAGCTGTGACATGGCCCTCCAGAGAAAGGTTCTTACTCTGAAAGGCGAAGGAAATACACTGAGCAATCCAGTTAGACAGTGTTCTCTTGGAGACTGGAAGTCCCAAATGAGAAGGATCAAAAGCAACAAAGAGTTGAGAGGACTTTCTATGTTGCTGTGTTCTTTGTAAGTAAAAGGCTAAAGCTCTTTTACAGTCTAAGGTATGAGGATTCCTCTCTGCATTTGATGCATGAGGCCTTGGAAAAAACACAGGTAGGTAGACCGCTTGGTTCAGATGAAAAGGCGAGACCACCTTTGGCATAAAGTGTGGATGAGTCCTAAGGACTACCTTGTCATGATGGAACCTTGTATAAGGTGGATCAGCTACTAGTGCTTGCAACTCATTAATGCGGTGTGCTGATGTGATTGCAATGAGAAAGATAACCTTCCAAGAAAAGAATTTCAAGGAGGTAGTAGCTAAAGGTTCGAAAGGTGGCTTCATGAGCTGCCCAAGAACCAGGTTTAAGTCCCATGCCACCGGTGGTGGTCTAATGGGAGGCTTAGTTAAAAGAAGGCCTCTCATAAATTGCTATAAGAAGATGAGAAGAAATAGGCTGTCCATTTAGAGGCTTAAAGGAAGCTGCAATAGCACTCAAATGGACTCTTACTGAATTAGTCTTAAGACCTGCATTGGATAAATGAAGGAGATAACCCCCTGCGATACCTCTGGAATCATTGTGAACACCATATGGTAAACCTTTTCCACTTGAAAGCATAAGAGCATCTTGTGGAAGGTTTCCTGGAAGCAAAAAGAATATCTTTTACTTGCTGAGGGATATTAAGATCATGGAGATCTAGGCCTTCAGCAACCAAGCCCTGAGATGCAGAGACTGGGGATTGGGATGCCATAACATTCCGTCCTCCTGAGATAGGAGATCTGGAGCAGACCCTAACTCCAGGGAGGGAGCTTGAGAGAGATGTAGAAGCAGAGGGTACCACACTTGCCGTGGCCAATGTGGAGCTATGAGAATCATATGGCCTCTGTCTCTCTGAAGCTGGTGGAAAGGCATACAGGAAGTCTTGACCCCAGTAAAGGAGGAAAGCATCCCTGGCCTGAGCCGGAATTCTGGGGTGCAGCTCTTCCTGCAGCTTGGAGACTGGGCATGTCAAAGTCGTGACATCACTGGATATAGCCTGCTGGTATCTCCCATCAGCCTCCAGTGTACTATTAACAAAGCAAACTCAAAGGAACAACAAATAACTATACCATAACTTTAAATAACTCCCCATTTCTCAACCTGAGGAACCTTTTTAACCATATCCGTCGTATATTTTCTTTTCTTTTTTTAACTTTACATTCACGTCCCCCCTATGCAAACACGTTTCCTATACCATCCCCTCGTTTAAATAAGAGAGAAGGAAGAAACAACAGAGAGGGATACTCACTGTGATCTAGAAACTGAAAGGATCTGTCTACTCCTTGAGATTGATGCTCCACTCCGCCTGAAAATAAACTCTGAAGAAATCACACCCCTGGGCGGGAATGAGGACTAAACTGTCGTTACTCAAGGAACGACAATTACCAGGTAAGTGTAATTTCTATTTCCTTATTGTTCCTCCAGTTTAGTCCTCCACCTCTGGGATGTAACAGAGCAGTAATCATTGGGAGGGACCTATCCAGCCAACTCACCACAGCGTCGACCCGGAACAGGCATCCTTTACTGCCAAAACATTTAGGGAGTAGAGGTTACTGAGGAAATGAAGAGACGACCTGGAAGCTGCTCTACCAATCCCCCCTGGTGTAATGACACAGTGATTCACCCATGAAGCTGCTTGCGAACCTGGTAGCAAGAGTCAGAAAGCCCCCCGGAATCATACAACCTCGCCACCAGAAAGCTGAGGCAACCACCGCCTTAACCCAGTGAGAAATGACCGCCTTCGCTGCTGCTTCCCCTTTGCGGGGACCTCCAACCAACACACAAAAACAAAGAAACGAACGCCGCACCCTGCATTTTATGTTTCCTATCGGCATAAGCTACGAATAAAAACCTCCCCTTCCAGAAAAACCGAGAACTAGAAGAGAAACCAATAGGCTCAGGAGAAAAAAAATCAGATACCACCTTTTGGAAGGACGACGGGACTGGTCGCAAACACCACCCTCTATCCAGAAAGGGTGAAAACGGCTCATTACATGACAACGCCTGAAACTCCGAAACTCGGTGCGCCGAACAAAGAGCTATCAAAGCCACTGTCTATAACAGCAAATCCGTTACCGATGCCTGGAGTAAAGAATCAAAGGGATCTTTAGTTAACGCCTCTAAGGCCCAATCGGTATCCCACGGCGGCACCCGAACTCTGCTTGAGGAGCGCAGTCAGGTCCCAACTTAAGGAAAGGCCACACATCGATCCGAACACACATCGGATCCGGGGAAAGGACAAGACAAAGACTTAACTGGGAGCTTACTGAGCCTCGACTTGGACGAACAATCAGCCGCCCCATTCCTCCACCAGAGAGACCTCCGGGTGAACCCCAAGGAAGCCAATAATATTAGCTAGCGCTCGAATTAAACCATAATGCACATTTGCCACATAAAGCAAATCAGGCGCTAGTCTATTCAACTCCCTGATCCTTTCCTGTTCCAGGCAAGTAGCCTGCCGTAAACACTGCGACCACCTGAAGCATGCTCTCGTCCCCCCAGGCTCCACAAATGGGAGCTTGTAAGGACAGAGCATTGCCCCCAACGATTGCTTCAGTGAACCATCTACTTTCCTATCTTGCGCTAAAGAAGATTGCTAGGGCTCTCTTCCATTCAGTGAGTCCACACCCCCTGGTAGTGCAAGGTGTGCACCCACCCACGTAGTACCCAGGCCTGCCCCTGCTTAGCCTCAAAATGTCAATCAAGAACATGCGAATTCAGGACAGCTGAATACTTTTTTTTTTCTCACAAAGACATTTCTTAACCAAAAATTCCTTCAGCATATGTTAGGAGAAACTCTTTCCGTGCCAACAATATGAAGTAGAAAGAACTCCCAATCACAGGCATACTAATCCACAACCTTCCTGCTAGAGTAACGCCCCATTCAGTCTGACTGCACAAAGATGCATTTTATGTTTCCTATCGGCGTAAGCTACGAATAAAAACCTCCCCTTCCAGAAAAAACGAGAACTGGAAGAGAAACCAATAGGCTCAGGAGAAAACTCAGATACCACCTTTTGGAAGGACGATGGGACTGCTCGCAAACACCACCCTCTATCCAGAAAGGGTGGAAACGGCTCATTACATGACAATGCCTGAAACTCCGAAACTCGTCGCGCCGAACAAAGAGCTATTAAAGCCACTGTCTATAACAGCAAATCCTTTACTGACGCCTGGAGTAAAGAATCAAAGGGCTCTTTAGTTAACGCCTCTAAGGCCCAATCGGGATCCCCTAGCAGCACCCGAATTCTCCTTGAGGAGCGCAGTCGGGTCCCAACTTAAGGAAACGCTACACATCGATCCGAACACCTAGTGCTATTCCCTCCACAGAACCTCTACAGCCGGAAACAGTCACCCGCTGGACCCTCTAAGGAACTGGCCGCTAGTTCCTTCAGACACTGTCCTGCAGAGAACTCAGACCAAGGATACCGACACCTTTGTCGCCTGGACTTGCCGCCATGAACAGCAGCCTTCAAAAGGGCGCTAAGCACAGACCTATGTACCAGAAGCAGCCTGCCTCCCTGCTCTCAACAAGGTGGCGAAGACTGCCGCAGAATAACCCTTCTTCTTCTTCAGCCCCACCCATTCAAAGGCCAAACCGTAGGCGGGCACCGATCCACCTGAGACATTCATCGCGGACCTAGCCGCAGCAGAACGTCCACTACCGGCAACTTTTAGTAAAAGCCTGTCAAGTAGGCGAATGAGATCAGCCTAGTACGGCCATCTCATCCAACCGGGCGCTACCAAGAGTACCTTCCCCCGAAAGCCTCGATACGCCAACTAGTTGCCCTATGAGATCCCACGGGGAAAGGACAAGACAGACTTAAATGGGAGCTTACTGAGCCTCGACTTGGACGAACCATCAGCCACCCCCCATTCCTCCACCAGAGAGATCTCCGGGTGAACCCCATGGAAGCCAATAATATTAGCTAGCGCTTGAATTAAGACATAATGCACATTTGCCACATAAAGCAAATCAGGCTCTAGTCGATTCAACTCCCTGATCCTTTCCTGTTCCAGGTGAGTAGACTGCCGTAAACACTGCGACCACTTGAAGCATGCTCTCACCTTCCCAGGCTCCACAAATGGGAGCTTGTAAGGACAGAGCATTGCCCCCAACGATCGCTTCAGTGAACCATCTACTTTCCTATCTTGCGCTAAAGAAGATTGCTAGGGCTCCCTTCCATACAGTGAGTCCACACCCCCTGGTAGTGCAAGGTGTGCACCCACCCACGTAGTACCCAGGCCTGCCCCTACTTAGCCTCAAAATGTCAAACAAGAACAGTTGTGTACCTCCTCCCGCAGCTAGGAGCCTGAGCATGTCACTCTTTTAGTGACCCTAGTATAAGTAGTCCTGGGTCCGCCCCCTTAAACCAGTATGCTACTGTCAAAGCCGAATCACCAGAGCAAAAAACATTAACATCTTTAACCAACAAAGGAACCTTAACTTTCTAACGATATAGTATTCCAAATATATTATAGTAGAGCCTTGCTGGAACAGAAGGAGCCGCCCTTTCTCCCAAGCCCCCCCTCTAGAGAGGCTGGACACCCGCCAGAGAAGCGGGCGACCCCACGGTACGGACCCTGTAAACTGCTCTGCCAAGCCCGTACCACAACTGTCTGCACCTCTTACCATGTGCTCAGGCTATCCCCTGGCAGCAGTCCAATGGGCGGGAAGCGGGACTAGACTGTGATCGGAATGTGCAGATAAGCCCCTGACAAGTCCAAAGACGTTAGATATTCTCCCTGTCGCACTGCTCCGATAACCGACCGCAAGGTCTCCATGCGGAAATGCGACACCCGGAGACACCTGTTCACCCTCTTTAGATCCAGAATAGGACGCATGGTACCCTCCTTTTTTGGTACCACAAAATAAATCGAGTACCGACCGCTGCCTTGTTCGTCCGGCGGTACCGGTACCACCGCGTCCAGCTCTATCAGCCTTTCCAAAGTCTGGCGAACCGCCTCGCGCTTGGACTTCGTTCTGCACGGGGACCGCACAAATGCGTCTCTTACCGGATGTTGGAACTCGAGAGCATAGCCCCTCTGCACGATCTCCAACACCCACTGATCCAAAGTAATTTGGGCCCAGGCAGGAAGGAAACCTCATAACCGCCCTCCTACTGGTACCGTCACCACCTGGGCCCCCCTCACTTCATTGCGGCTTTTTGGTGCCCGGGGACGAGGCGGCAGCAAAACCTCTGCCTGCCCCTCTGAACCCCCGAATCCCTTGCGCCCTATAGGAAAAACTTCTCCTTTGCACCGGGGCAAACCTGTAGGGCCGAAAACGCCTGAACTCCCTCCACTGACTCCTGGACGGACCCCCTGTCCGACTCTGCTTCAGCTTGTCTTCCGGCAACCGACCTCCTTTCGACTCCCCCAAATCCTTGACCAACTTCTCCAACTCCTCTCCAAAAAGGAGTTTACCTCTGAACGGAAGCTTGGCTAGCCGTGCCTTGGAGGCCCCATCCGCAGCCACAAGTACCTCCTGGCCGCCACTACTGAAGCCATACTCTTAGCTAGCCCTCTAATCAAATCATACTGACTATCCGCCAGGTACGCCGTCCCTGACTCAATGTGTGCTGCCTCCTCCGAAACGTCATCCAACTGAGTCCCCTTCCACTTCTGGGACCACCGCAGACACGCCCGTGCCACCCCGGCCCCACAAATCGAGGCCTGCAAGGACAAGGCATTCACCTCAAACACCTGTTTCAACAAAGAATCTAATCTCCTATCCTGTGCATCCTTCCTGCAGCTTGGAAACTGGGCATGTCAAAGTCGTGACATCACTGGATCTAGCCTGCTGGTATCTCCCATCAGCTTCCAGTGTAAAAGTTGAAATATCCTGGCCACCTGGTCTGCATGCAGAGACCACTCATGTGGAAGCAGAACTCGACTGAGTCTGTCTGCCCAAGAGTTTTGAATGCCTGGCAGATACACTGCCAGAAGATGAATCTGATGCTCTCTGGTGAGGGCCCATAGTCGCAAAGCTTCGTTGCAAAGCAACAGAGAGCCTGTTCCCCCCCCTGCTTGTTCACATAGAACATGGCTACTTGATTGTCCGTATGAATGAGGACTGTCCTGTAGCTGAGCAGGGTGTGGAACACTCGCAGAGCAAGGAAGATTGCTCTGAGCTCCAAAAGATTGATATGTAGATGACTCTCCTGTGGAGACCAGGTGCCCTGGGTGGAGAGGTCTTGCAGATGAGCTCCCCAACCCATTGGAGAAGCATCTGTTGTGAGAGTTGCTTGGGGTAAGGGTTGTTGAAAAGGGGACCCCAGCAACAGGTTTTGAGTGGACTTCCACCACTGGAGGGACAAAATAAGCCGACTTGTGTTTGCTATTTTGTCTGACAGGCATCCTGATGCCTGGGTCCATTGGGTGGATAAAGTCCACTGAGCTGCCCTCATATGGAGGCGAGCATAGGGAACCACATGCACAGTAGATGCCATGTGGCCTAATAGTTGTAACATTTCTCGAGCAGTTAGATGAGGCTTTAGCACTGCTTGAGAAGCTAACTGCACCAGGCGAAGGCAACGGGCCTGAGGAAGGTAGGCCCTTGCCTCTCTGGTATCCAGCAAAGCCCCTATGAACTCTAAAGACTGAGTGGGAGTTAGACTGGATTTTTGGATGTTTATTACCAGTCCTAAATACTGAAGGATACGCATTGTGCAGGATAGAGAAGTCCTGGCCTCTGACTCTGTTGGGGCTCGAATGAGCCAGTCTAAGTAGGGGAAGACGAATATCCCTAGAGTGCGGAGAAATGCTGCTACAACAGCCATGCATTTCGTGAACATCCTTGGTGCTGAGGCCAGGCCAAAAGGAAGCACCCTGTATTGGTAGTGCTTTCCCTGAAAAAGGAACCGAAGGAACCTTCTGTGAGTTGGATGGATGAGAACATGGGTGTACGCATCCTTGAGATCTAGAGAACAAAGCCAATCCTGACTCTGAAGATATGGCAGCAGAGATCCGAGAGAAATCATTTTGAATTTCTCCTTGACAAGGAATTTGTTCAATTCTCTGAGGTCTAAGATAGGTCTGTAACCCCCTGTTTTCTTTGGGATAAGGAAATAAGGGGAATAGAACCCTGTACCCTGCTGATGAAGGGGTACTTCTTCTATTGCCCCTTGGGCAAGAAGTATAGCGACCTTCTGACCTAACAGGTTGATGAGAGAGGTCGGAGAATTGAACTACTTTACTATTGTGTGAGGGGGCATGCTTGAAAAATGAAGCTTGTACCCCTCCTTTATGATGGAGATTGTCCAATGCTCTGCTGTTATTTGCCCCCATCTGGGTGCAAAATAACATAACCTTCCTGGAATGGTGGAAGGTTCTGGTCCCCCGAGAACCAGGAAGGCTAAGTTCTCTAGATGAGAGTCAAAGGCCCTGTGGAGGCTGAGCCTGCTGGGCCGGTTGAGGCCTAGCAGCCTTTGCTTTCTTCTGTTTGGGTGGTTGCTGACCTTTCCTGGCAAGCTGACCTGCAGAACGTCCCTGCTGAACATAAGCAGGATAAAATCTTTTCTTTTTAGAAAAGAATGGTTTCTTGAACAATTTCTTTCTAGCAGAATAAGCAGTGGACTTGGATAATCTATCCAAGGTGGAATTTTCAGCATCCATTTCATTGGCCTTTTCCTGCCAATCTTTATCAAACAGGTTCTCACCAGTACAAGGGATATTTCCCAATTTGTCTTGTACCCAGAGCTCTAGATCAGATGCCTGGAGCCAAGCAATTCTACGTGCACCTATGTCAATAGCCGAGGTTCTGCTTATGCACTCAAAACAGTCAAAGGCTGCACGGTTGGAAAATTTAGAAACATCTTGGGCATGTTACACCAAAGTGAGAAAATCCTGTCTTTTATCCTCAGGAAGAAAAGGACTTAAAGCCCCTAGATCATCTGTGACCTCCTTCAGGAACATTCCCATGTAGAGACTATAGGAACTGATCCTGGCAGAAAGCATGGAAGACCCGACGTCCAAAAGCATCCAGGGTTCTGCACTCACGTCCTGGAGGATTAGAGGCATGCCTTTTTGCACGCTTGATCCTTCTCATAGCTGACTCCACTACAATAGAGTGGTGAAGAAGTTGAGTCTTATGGAACTCAGGACAAGGAGGGACTCGATACATAGTATCCAGTCTACGAGAATGAGGAGATGTGGTAAGAGGTGTTTCCCACATCCTTAACATGAGATCATATAAAATCTCATGAATGGGCAAGGTAGCTGCCTCCTTAGGAGTTTTGGGATATTGTAGAATTTCCAACTCCTTGGCCCTTGGCTCTGTTTCAGGGGCCTCAGTAATGGACAGGCCCCGAGCCACCTCCCTGATAAAATCTTGGAAGGAAATATCCTCTGGAGGAGACATCCTGCGTTTAGGGGAGGTGGGCTCCTCTGGGAGAAGAATCGCTGCATCGACAGAACTGTCAGAATCCTCAGATTCTTCGGAGGACTCGAAGTATCGTCTGTCCGGATGCTGTTGAAGAGCCCGATACCCGTACCGACCAAAGTCGGTACCGGGAGTAACCGGTACCGGGGTATCGGTACCGGAGGTCATCGGATGACTGGGTACCGGCAAAGCAGACACCGATGCCATCGATACCGGTACCGAGGCCAGTACCGGTGGAATTGTCTGTCGCGGTTCCGAGGGCGTGGATGCCGCAAGGAAAGCCGCCAGACTGCGTTCCATAGCCAGAACTTTCTGGTCTATCGACGCTGCCAATGCCTGGATGTCGGTACCGGAGGAGACCGCCGGTACCCCAGAGCATGGCACCAGTAGTTCTGCCGAGGTCGAGGCCTCGAGAACATCCTGGAATCCCGATAATGCTTTGGAAGCCAAAGCCTCCCGCCGGGGTAATTTTGCCAGTGCAGAATCCTCGAGGGCAACGCCAGAGGCATCTCGATGCTTAGAAGGAGATCTACCCTTTGAGGACCAGCTGGATTTATGTTTAGTTACCTGAGATCCACAGGAGGAAGAAGCAGCCCTGGAAGATGTCGATGCCACTGAAGCTGCATCAGAGGGAAACAGGGTACTGAGCTTAGCAGCTCAGTTCTGCCGACCTCTTTTAGACATCATGGCACAGGACATACAATCCGTGATGGAATGGTCAGGACCTAAACATTTTAGACACCATTCATGGGTGTCGGTGACGGAAATGGTACCGCCACACTTGGTGTACGTTTTGAAACCTGAGGCAGGTTTCTCCATGGTAAGGAAAAGTTTTTGGGCCTAAGGCCCAAAAAGGCACATGCACCTGAAGAAAAAGAAAAAAGAGAATATATATATATTCTCTTTTTTCTTTGATATATCTATCTCTATCAATCTCTATCTATCTATCTATATATATATATAAATAATTTTTTTTTTTTTTACAGAAATAAGAGAAAAAAACGGCAGTACCGGTAGAGCGTCGAGGAAGGCAGACGCGACCACAAAAAAGAAAGAAATAAAAAAAGAATTCTTCTGCGGTGACAGGAACACGACCTGCTGGCTCCGCGGAAAAAGAAGAACTGGAGAGAGGCAGTTGGGAAAGGCGGGAAGGCAGCACGCAGGTGCTGTGGGATGCTCCCAAAAGCTTTCTAATGGGACGCTGGGAAGCGTTCCCGCGCAGGCTCCGTCGATACCGATACCCATATGTGATGACTACATTCCTGCTTGTTCCTGGAGATATCAGGAACCTTAAGCCTTGCTCCCTTCCAATATTCTTGGGTGGTGTTTATACAACATTCAATAAAATAATATTGAACTTCAAAAAGCTTTCAAGCACTTACCCCCATCAACTCCCCCCACTTTTGATATTTAAATTAAAAAATAATCATGATCCTACCACCAATGCTCCTAAATATATATGTAAAAATATATAATTTGACATCATGAGATCAATATGCTGGTGTCCTTATGTGATGAGCACCACTGCTGATCAGATAAGGGCTTGTTACGAAAAATAGGTGATCTCCAGGGACAGCAGGAATTTAGTCTTCACCTATGGGTGATGTCAGTACTGATGGAGCCTGCAGGGGAACGCTCCCCAGCATCCAAAAGGAAAGCTTTTGGGAGCATCCCATTGCGTCTGTGTAGCTGCCTTCCCGCCTTTCCCACTCTCCCTCCTCATTTGAGTTTGTAGCTGAGAAAAGGAGAGGAGAAAAAGAAAACTTACAACTCCTAGGGGAGGAGTGTGGATTGTGAAGACTAAATTCCTGCTGTTCCCAGAGATCACCTGTTACAGGTGAGTAACTACGCTATCTCCAGGAACAAGCAGGAATGTGGTCTTCACATATGGGACTCCCTAGCTGGAAGATACCAGAGAGATCTCGGAACCAGTAGTGGTTTCTCTCTGGAGAGGCTAAAAGAGGTTATGGATCCTCCTTGACTGTCTGGAATTTAAATTCCAGTAGGAGTTGCTCTGAGTCTGAAAGATATGCTGGAGAACAGCCTGGCCAACCATGGCATCCCGGCGGGAGTCCTTGTCTAGACAGTAGTGAGCAGCAAAGGTATGGACCAAAGATCAAGTTGCTGCTTTGCAGATTTCATCAATAGCCACAGAGCGTAGGTTTGCTATCGAGGTGGCTGTGGCTCGAACATTATGGGCAGTGACATGAACTTCAAGGGATAGGCCTGCTGCATCATAAGCAAAAGTGATGCAGTCTGCTATACATTTAAAGAGGGTATGCTTGGATACTGGCTACCGTAAATGACTAGGGTCAAAGGAGATGAACAATTGGAAAGCCTTTCGGTGCTTTCGAGTCCTCTGAAGGTAAAATGCTAAAGCACGTTTACAATCCAGAGTGTGGAGGGTTGCCTCTGTCCTAGATGAATGCGGTCTAGGGAAAAAGACAGGAAGGTAATTTGCCTGATTCAGATGAAAGGGTGAAACCACTTTCGGCATGAAACAAAGATGAGTCCTAAGGACAACCCTGTCATGGTGAAACAGAGTGTAAGGCGGGTCGGCCACCATAACTTGAAGTTCACTAACACGTCTTGCTGTAATGAGGGCAATAAGGAAGATGACCTTCCATGTTAGAAACTTGAGTGTCGTTGTGGCTAAAGTTTCGAATGGCGGTTTGAAAATTTGCTCCAGAATAACATTAAGGTCCCATTCCACTGGCAGTGGTCTGATGGGAGGTTTAGTTAGCAGCAATCCTCTCAAAGCGTGAGACGAGCAGCTGGGAGGAGATGGGCTGCCCATCTAAGGGATGATGAGAGACTGCAATTGCACTTAAGTGCACCCTTACCGAGTTGGTCTTGAGACCAGAGGAGGAAAGGTGAGGAGATATTTGAAAAGTTCCTCCATCAGAGCCGAGAAGAGATTAAGTTCCCTTTGTGAACACCAGAGTGAGAATCTACGCCACTTAAAGGCAAAGGAATGTCTGGTGGATGGCTTTCTGGAAGCTAAAAGGATGTCCTTAACCTCCTGAGAAAGGTTAAGATGCTGAAAAGCTATGCTTTCAGCAACCATGCTGTGAGGTGGAGAGACTGTGGATTGGGATGGAGCAGCGTCCCTCTGAGAGAGATCTGGAGCAGATCTTTCTATTATAGGAGGTGAATGTTTCTATTATAGGAGGTGAAGTACTTTTGTCCACTAAAGAAGAGCAGGACCTAGGCGTGGTTGTGTCTGATGATCTTAAAGTAGCTAAACAGGTAGAAAAGGCGATGGGAAAAGCTAGAAGGATGCTTGGGTGCATACGGAGAGGAATGGCTAGCAGAAAAAAGGAGGTGATAATGCCTTTGTATAAGTCTTTGGTGCGACCTCATTTGGAGTATGGTGTGCAGTTCTGGAGACTGCACCTTCAAAAGGATGTGAACAGGATGGAGTCGGTGCAGAGGGTGGCTACTAAAATGATTAGTGGGCTTCATTATAAAGCATATGAGGACAGACTTAAGGATCTTAATATGTACACCTTAGAGGAAAGGCGGGATAGAGGTGATATGATTGAGATGTTTAAATACCTCCATGGCATAAATGTTCAGGGAGAGAGCCTCTTTCAATTGAAAGCAAGTTCTGCTACGAGGGGACATGGGATGAGAGTGAAGGGAGATAGATTCAGGAGTGATATGCGGAAATATTTCTTTACGGAAAGAGTAGTGGATCCATGGAATAGTCTCCCAGTGGAGGTGGTAGAGATGAGGACAGTAACTGAATTAAAAAAAGCATGGGACCAACACAGAGGATCTCTAAAGGTAAAAAGTGGACTGTTGTAGTTGTTGATATGGAGGGACAGACTAAATAGGCCATGTGGTCTTTTTCTGTCATCATGTTTCTATGTTTCTATCAGCTGAGTCTGAGACATATGTAGGCAAAGAGGAAACCACGGTAGACGTGGCAAGCATAGGGCTATGAGTATCATGGAGTCTGTCCGCCTGGAGCTTGAACTGAGTTTTGGGAATTAGGGGAATGGGGGGGAAAGGCATAAAGTAGGCCTTGTCCCCAGTGGAAGTGAAAATCATCCTCCTGATGACTGTCAGATGTGAGAGTCCTGGTGCAGAAGCTTGGAATTCTGTGGGGAGGCAAAGAGGTTCATCTCTGGAGTTTCCCAGGTCTGAAAGATGTAGGATATCATGTCTAAATGGAGAGACCATTCATGGGAAAGAAGGATTCAACTCAATTTGTCTGCTAAGACCTTTTGTTTGCCTGGAAGATACACCAATTGTAGGTGGATGTGATGAGCAATGGCAAAGGACCAGAGCTGTAGAGCCTCCCTGCAGAGGGACCAAGCGCCTGTGCCTCCCTGCTTGTTCACACAGAACATGGCCACTTGATTATCGGTTTGGACTAGGACTTAGTAGTAACAAAGGTGTTCCTGAAATACTTTGAGAGCACTGAAGATGGCTTTAATGTTCCAGGAGATTTATTTGGAGTCATGACTCCTGTGGTGACCAGAGGCTCTGAGTGAAAAGATGCCCTAGCTGGGCTCCCCAGCCCACTCTGGATGCATCATTCGTCAGGGTACATTGATGTGGAGACATCTGAAAAGGTGATCCTACGAGGAGATTTTCTGGGGAAGACCACCACTGGAGAGATGCCGTCGGGGGAGGGGGGATACTAGTATCTTGTCCCCAAGCCGGCCTGAGGCTTGAGTCCACTGGGAAGCCAGTGTCTATTGGGCTGTGTGCATTTGGAGATCAGCTTATGGGACTACATGCACTGTTGATGCCATATGACCCAGAAGTTGCAGCATTTCCTGGGCAGTAAAAGTCTGAGACGTGCTTGAGACGCTAGCTGATTGAGTCAAGTGCACCGGAGTTGGGGCAGATATGCTCTCAACTGCTGAGTATTTAAGAGAGCTCCTATGAACTCTAGAGTCTGAGTGGGAAGTAGTTGGGACTTTGGAAGATTTACAACGAATCCCAAATGCTGTAGCACCTGCATGGTGTGTGAGAAAGACAGGCTAGCTTCTTGAGACATGCTTGCTCTTATAAGCCAGTCATCAAAGTAAGGGAAGACAAATATCCCCAGAGTTCTTAGGAATGTGGCTATGATTGCCTTGCACCCTGTGAAGACTCTTGAGGCAGAGGCCAGTCTGAATGGAAGGACCTTGTATTGATAATGTCTTCCATGGAACACGAAGCGTAGGAATTTTCTGTGTTCTGGATGAATAAGGATGTAAGTATACGAATCTACTAGAGAACAGAGCCAGTCCTGACTCTTGAGATAGAGGAGAGGGGTCCCTAGAGAGACCATTTTGAACTTCTCGCATACGAGAAACTTGTTTCAGTTTCTAAGGTCCAGGATGAGCCTGTATCCTCCTGTTTTCTTTGGGATGAGAAAGTACATAAGAACATAAGATATGCCATACTGGGTCAGACCAAGGTCCATCAAGCCCAGTATCCTGTTTCCAACAGTGGCCAATCTAGGTCATACGTACCTAGCAGTATCCCCAAAAGACACAGGTTCCACAATGCTTGTATTGGGTCAAGCAGTGATATCCCGGATCCCTTTTAATAATGGTTTATGGACCTTTCCTCCAGAAACTTGTCCAAACCTTTTTTAAACCCAGCTACACTAACAGCTCTTACTACATCCTCCGGTAACAAATTCCAGAGTTTGATTACAAGTTGAGTGAAAAAATATTTTCTCTTGTCTTAAATAGTTTACCCTGTAGCTTCATTACATGTCCCCTAGTCTTTCTATATTCTGATAGCGTAAACAATTGATCTACGTTTACCCGTTCCACTCCATTCATTAATTTATAGACCTCCATCATATCTCCCCTCAGCCGTCTCTTTTCCAGGTTGAAGAGCCCTAACCTTTGTAGCCTCTCTCCATAGGAGTAGCCTTCCATCCCCTTTACCATTTTGGTGGCTCTTCTCTGTACCTTTTCTAATAACGCTATATCGTTTTTAAGGTACGGCGACCAGAATTGCACACAATATTCAAGGTGCGGTCGTACCATGGAACGATACAGATGCATTATAATATCCTTTGTTTTATTTTCCATTCCTTTCCTTTTGATACCTAGCATTCTATTTGCTTTCTTGGCTGCCACTGCACACTGGGCAGAGGGTTTTAACATGTTATCCATGATGGCTCCTAAATCTTTTTCCTGGGTGGTGGTTCCCAAAGTGGAACCTTGCATCGTGTAACCATAGTGTGGGTTGTTCTTTCCTAGGTGCATAACTTTGCACTTGTCCACATTACATTTCATCTGCCATTTGGATGCCCAGTCTTCCAATTTATCCAGATCCTCCTGCAGTTTTCCACAGTCCTCTTGGGTTTTAACAACTTTAAACAGTTTTGTGTCGTCTGCATTTGATAACCTCACTAGTTATTCCCTTTTCCAGGTCATTTATGAATATGTCAAAAAGTAGCAGACCCAGTACAGATCCCTGGGGTACTCCACTATTCACCTTTTTCCATTGGGAAAATTGGCCATTTAGCCCTACCCTCTGCTTTCTATCTTTTAACCAGTTCCCGATCCACAATAGTACACTGCCTCCTATCCCATGACCTTTTAGTTTTGCCAGTATGGAGAATAGAAGCCCATTCCCTGTGGGGATGTTGGAACCTCTTCTATTGCATCCTGTAGTAGAAGGAAGGTGACTTCTTGCAACAGCAGAGCAATGAAAGGGGGCTGAGAACAATACTCTTACTGAGGTAAAGGAGGTCAGGCTTTGCAAATGAAGCCTGTACCCCTCTCTCACTGTCTTTAATGTCTACTGCTCTGAGGTGATCAGATGCCACCTGTGGGCATAATGGCATAGTCTGCTAGCAATGTGAAGAGGATGGGGGTTCTCCAGAGGCAGAGCAGCTATGTTCTCTAGGAAGGAGTAAAATACCAGGAGCAGCCTGATGAGCTGGCTGCGTCTTAGGAGTCTGACTTCTTTTGCTGTTTTGGAGGTTGCTGTTCCTATTGAGGAGCATGATGCTGACATTGAGAAGTAGGGGTGTAAGAAGAATACTACTACTTCTCCAGGACCAAGCAGGAATCAGTCCTCACATATGGGTGACGTCGGCACCGGAGCCCTCGTGCGGAGCATTTCCCCAGCTTTCAAAGAAAGCCTTTGGGAATGCAGCGCGCCTGCGGGGTCCCCTTCCCGCCCAAGGGTGCCATCTTGCTCAGTCTTTCTTTTTCCACGGAGCCCAACGGATGTAGTTCGTGTCACCTGGGAAAAAGTTGATTTTTTTCTGCGATTTTGGCTTCTCTTTCTCTGGTTCGACGCCGGTTCCCCTTCCTGCCTGGGCTCGGTACACCGGTATCTAGTCCGGAACTTCCTTTTCGTTTTTTGTCCTTTGTGACTAGCGTTCACGCTTTTTCTGTTATTTTCACTGGCAGCCCGGTCTTTTGACCTTGCAGGGGCCCTTTTTCCCCTGATTGCTGCCAGCAGGTTCAAAAAATGTGATCGGTGTAAGAAGCTTATGTCTCTCACCGACACACACGACTGCTGCCTCTGATGCCTCAGGCCCGACCATGACCCGCTGGTCTGTGGCCCATGCGGCAAGATGTCGTCAAAGGCGCTTCGGAGCCGTCAGCATTAGCGTGAAAAACATTTTTCGGAGTCTGCGACCAGCCGGGCCCGGACTTCGTCAGAGGCCTGGACATCTCGGGAGTCTGACCCCGAGCGGCGTCGTGGGTCCTCCGAGAGGGGGTCTCCTGTAGTGGCTGATAAGAATGCAATAAATAATACCCGGAGTCAGGCAAAGATTCAAGCCGGTTTAATGTGCACAGACTCAGATTGCAGTAGCATTCAAAATAGTCTGAGCCCAGAGCTCAGAAAAATGACAGTTTATATACTTTTCTTCTCCAGTCTAATACAGGCAAAACTCCTCATTGGCCACAGTGGCCCACTTACTCTCATCCAATAGACATCTCTGACCGGGCCCAGGACTCGCTCCCCCTGCTTGGGTCACACTAGCCACAGGTCAGCAATTAGACATAACACTAAACATAATACTTCTGCTAAAGTATACAGTATATTTCGCTATTCTTGCAAGGTCAGTTAGCCACAAAGATAGTGGAAGGCATATCAGAAGCATTCTTAACAAAAGCAAAACAAAGCGAGGCCAAACATAGCAAGGTTAAGACGTATCTCTAGCCTTGGCTCAAAACACTAAACAATCTTCATAATGCTAGACAAAATATTCTTACACTGTTCAGTTTCTCTGCTATATTTTCATCCTAATTACGAGGTCAGTGCACAATCAGCAAAGATACAGTGGCGCGGCATTCTACTGAAAGAGACATCTCACTTACCTAAACAATAAACAGTACCAAGGTTTAATTCTCTTATCTCCAGGAGAGCAGAACATGTTATCAAACCAGAATAGAACGGAATTTCTGTCTAACAGCAAACAGCATTCTGCAATTTCCCAAAATCAGCAATAACATTTTAAAGCAGGAGAAAAAGGGCTTCAGCAATAACATTTTAAAGCAGGAGAAAAAGGGCTTCAGACCTAGCTCTGCTACATGCTAGGCCATCGCCTATCACACTCCCACCCGGGAGCACAAAAGGAAGAAGCAGCTCGTGAGGGTGGCGTCGATGGAGGCACCTGGATCCTCGAGGGCCAGGTCGTGCAGCCCTGACCGCCGCCCCGGGCTCTCGGAGTCGGAGCGGCCGACCAAGCATCCTCGCCTGGAGCCCGAGTCCCCGACTCAGGTAACTTCTGTTGTCCTCGTGGACTCTCCCCCGGGAGAACAGACGTCGGGCCCGACGCCGTCAGGGCCCGAGTCGGGGGCTGCGGAGTCTCCTGAGCTCGGAATCAGGCTGACAGCCCTGGAGATCAGCCTGGCTGCCTTCATGGAGCAGCAGCGGGTACTGATCGCCAGTCTGACTGGTGCATCTGCCCCGACCACCGGGACCTTGACGTCCAAGTCAACCCCGGAGGCCGAGCCAATCCTCGAGTCAATCAAGTCTCGAGTCGATCCTCAGCCATGGTCTCCCTTGACCTCCCAATCAGGGCTGAGGTCGTCGACACCGGTGCCCTCAGCATCGGGGCAGGTGGCATCGAGGCCCACACGACCGGAGCCGCTCGACTCCTCGGAGGAGTTGGCGTGGGAGACGGAGGATGAGGAGTCTCCTGACACCTTCCAGACCCGGTGCGTCCTGTCAGACTCCCCGGAGTCCGAGCCTCGGAGAAGGTCCCCCCCCCCCCCCCACAGGATACCTGGTTCTTGGATTTCGCCAGGGACATGTCCAAGGCTTTGGCATTCCCAGCGGACGCCGAGGAGGAGCCTCGAGCCGAGGAGCTCGATGCCCTCCAGTACGATTTTCCTCCAAAGGAAGCCTTTACTGTTCCGGTTCCTCTGATGCTGGAACGGCTGCTCTTCCGTATGGGAAGTACCGGCCTTGGCGCCAGCTCTGAGCAAGCTGATCGATTCTATTTATTGAGACCGTAAGAGCCCTGGGTTCCAGAAGGCGCAGCTACCGCACAACTCAATGGTTGTGGAATCGGCCATGCACAGACTGCAAAGTCAGAAGATGCACTCCTCGGTGTTTGCTGGCCGGGAGGCCCAGAACCTGGATGCCCTCGGTAGAAAGTGCTTCCAGGGCTCTATGCTCTCTTGCCGTGTCCAGACTTACCAGCTGTACATGGGCATGTACTTACAGGACCTGGCAAAGGAAATTGCTGAGTTCCCGGCTGGCCTCTCCGAGGAACCCTTGCAGAGGTTGAAAGCCTTGTCTTCAGGGATCCTGGAGTGCTCGAAGTTTATATCTCGAGCAGCCTATGACGGCTTCGGCCCGGGTAGCCGCGGCCGGCATCGGTGCACGCCGTCAGGCCTGGCTACAGTCGTCAGACCTGGAGTCATGGGTACAGGACAAGTTGGTCGATGTCCCCTGCCGAGGTGACAACCTATTCGGCAAACCGATGACCGAGACTCTCACCAGGACAAGGCTGTCGAGAAAGACTTCTGCCCCTTCTTACAAAAAGAAGGCCTCTGGGAAGCAGCCCTTTTTCACAAGGAAGGGTGCTGCCTACAAAACCTACCCTCAGTATCAGGCCTCTCCAGCTCCCCAACAGGGCCAGCAGGCCAAGGGGCAGGGACATGGGCCCCGTAGGCAGAAGACCCCCAAGCCACCAGCTCTGGCTCCTGCACAGCAGGGAGTGGGGTTTTGACTCCCACAGCATAGCCTCTCCTCTGCCGGTGGCTCCACTCAGCACTGGGGGTCGGCTAACCCTGTACGCCTACTGGTGGCCAGCCATCACAGGGGATACCTGGGTACTGAGCATAGTCCAGAAGGGCTATATGCTCCATTTCCACCAGCTACCCCTATTCTACTATCCAGGGGAGCCTCCAAGACTCCCTCTGCACAGGAACCTCCTCCTTCAGGAGTTGGCAAGTCTTTTAAAGGAACAGGCGGTGGAACCGGTGCCACACCACCTGGAAGGGCAAGGCTTCTACTCCAGGTACTTCCTAGTACCAAAGAGAACAGGAGGCCTCAGACCTATCCTAGACTTGCGAAATCTGAACAAGTTTCTGGAGCGGGAAAAGTTCAAGATGTTTACCCTTGGGATACTGCTGCCCTACCTCCAGCAGGGAGACTGGCTATGCTCCTTAGACCTAAAGGATGCTTATACTCACATTCTCATCCATCCAGACCAGACAATATCTCAGATTTGTGGTGGGAGGAAACAATTTTCAGTACAGGGTACTTCCCTTTGGCCTGACCTCTGCCCCCAGGGTTTTCACCAAATGCCTGGCGGTGGTGGCAGCATTTCTCAGAAACCAGGGGATTTTTGTCTTCCCATACATGGACGACTGGCTAATCAGGGGCCAGTCATTCCAGGAGGCCCGACAGGCCACTCTTCACACTGTTTCTCTTCTTCAACATCTGGGCTTTGTCATAAACTACGCAAAGTCCACTTTGCTCCCCTTTCAGAACCTAGAGTTTATAGGGGCGAGATTGGATACCCTTCAGGCAAGGGCTTACTTGCCCGAGGACAGAGCCCACAGATTGATAGAGTTGGCAAACCAGTTCCAAAGCAATTCTCAGGTTTCCTCCAGGCGCTACCTGCGGCTTCTGGGCCACATGGCATCTACTGTACATGTGACCCCGAATGCCCGCCTGCACATGCGGGCTGCTGAATGGTGTCTCAGAGATCAGTGGACACAAGCCACTGGTGACCTTCGAGACAGAGTAAAGGTGTCCAGACTTCTGAACTCCTTACAGTGGTGGTTACATCTGCCAAACCTTCTCAAGGGCGTACCTTTTCAGGCTCCAGCACACACCAGGGTGCTAACGACAGATGCATCCTTAAAGGGCTGGGGAGCACATTGCCAGAGCACATGCACTCAAGGCCTGTGGTCCCCCCTCAGGAGGCCACACAGTAGATCAACCTTTTAGAGCTGCGAGCAATCCGCTTAGCTCTGCAAACTTTCTGCCATGCTCTTTGTCCATCTGAACTAGGACAGACTGTTGAGAATCAGGTAGCAATGTTCTACATGAACAAACAAGGGGGCACAGGGTCCAGGCTCCTATGTCAAGCGGCACAGGACCTTTGCTCCTTTGCGGTCAGACAAGGCATGTTTCTCAAAGCAGTTTATCTACCTGGTCAGGAGAACTTCTTAGCAGACAAGCTAAGCAGGATTCTCCAGCCCCACAAATGGCAGTTGAATCCATTGGTGGTCCAGCAGATCTTCCTACGATGGGGACTTCCATCTATCGATCTCTTTGCAAGTCCACTGAACCGTCAGCTGCCCAGGTTTTGCTCCAGACAGCCGCATACCCTGAGAATGGCAGCAGATGCTTTTCTGATCTCTTGGTCTACGGGCCTCCTATATGCGTTCCTCCCACGCCCCTGGTGGCCCGAACTCTGTTCAAGATCCTCCGGGACAAGGCCTCGGTGATTCTGGTAGCCCCCAGATGGCCGAGACAGCTGTGGTTTCCACTTCTTCTGTAGTTGGCGGTGGAAGCTCCGTTCCCTCTGGGGCTGCAACATGATCTCCTGTCTCAAGAGCAGGGTTCCCCTTCTGCACCCCAATCTCAGGTCCCTCAATCTGATGGCCTGGCTGCTGAAAGGATAGTGCTAGCTCCCTTACTTCTGCCTAAGGAGGTGGTCTTAGCCTCTAGGAGGCGGTCCACCAGAAAGAGTAGTTACTCACCTGTAACAGGTGTTCTCCAGGAGCAGCAGGAATCAGTCCTCACATATGGGTTACGTCGACGGAGCCCTCATGTGGAGCATTTCCCCAGCTTTCAAAGAAAGCTTTTGGGAATGCAATGCAGCGCGCATGCGCAGTCCCCTTCCCGCCCAAGGGTGCCATCTTGCTCAGTCTGATGACATAGCTAAAAGCAAAAACAAAAATGAAATATATATATATAACTGCAACTCCAAGGGGAGGAGGGAGTGTCATGAGGACCGATTCCTGCTGCTCCTGGAGAACATCTGTTACAGGTGAGTAACTACTCTTTCTCCAGGACCAAGCAGGAAGTCAGTCCTCACATATGGGACTCCCTAGCTCTAGGCTACCGAGAACCCAAAGCTGAAAAATAAGCTCCCTCTAGAGCCTCAGCATGCGTGATAAGAATCTTCTCTGAGAACGCCCCTGAATGGTAGCCCAACACAAGGGCCGGAGGGTAGGAGTTGCCTAAACCTCAAAGAGATTACGGAGTACCGTCTGTCCGAAAGCACTGTCCCTGCGGGATTCCTTCTCGAGGCAGACCAAGTAGCGGCCCGGCAGATGTCTGCCAACGGAACAGAACGGAGATGAGCTACTGACGCAGCCTTCGCCCTGATACGGTGGGCCGTGACTCGACCCTGCAAGGAGAGGATGGCCACCCTGTATGCCCAGGCGATACAGTCTGCTACCCAAATGGACAGGGTACGCTTGGACACAGGTAACCCCAGCTTATTAGGGTCAAAAGATACGAAGAGCTGAACAGCCCTTCGATGCCCCTGAGTACGGTCAATGTAGAAAGACAACGCCCTCCTACCGTCCAGGGTATGCAAGACCATCTCAGCTCGACTGGCATGCGGCCTGGGAAAGAAGGTCGGAAGAACCACCCTTTGGAAGGAACTTAGGATGAGTCCGTAAGACCACCCTGTTCCTATAGAACCCTGTGTACGGTCTATTAGAAACCAGAGCCTGTAGTTCACTCACACGCCTGGCCGAGGTAAGAGCCACCAAGAACGCCGCCTTCCAGGAAAGGAAGCGTAAATGACAGGTAGCCATCGGCTCAAACGGTGGGCAAGTAAGTTGTTGCAAGACAACATTCAAATCCAACTCAGGGGCTGGTGGACGAATCAGAGGCTTGAGCAAAAGCAGGCCTCTGAGGAAGCAGGCCACTAAGGGGTGGGACCGACAGAGACTGGCCCTCCACCGGCGAGTGATGCACTGACAGAGCACTGAGGTGGACCCGAACAGAGTTGGATTTAAGGCCTAGGTCTGTCAGACGGCTGCCTGGGTGAGAAGCTTCACAGTCTTGGCAAGTGCATATATCTATATGATTTGCAAGGGATTGTGGGCAATGCAGTCCATTCACACCAGACACAGCTGCTGACAATAATTTAGTTGTGCTCAAGTGTAAAGCCAATAAGATATTTATTTATGGGGTTATTTCTCCCAACACAGATATGCTTGGTAGCACATAAATCAGGTTACTTGCTTTCAGTGTTAAACTTGGAAAAACAAAATAAAGAAAACAACATTTTTAACTTATCAGGCATTAGCTAATGTTTTCTTAGCATATATCAAACAACAAACGAAAAGCCACAAAGAAAGAAAAAAACTGTTCTTTTCAGGTTAACTTCTGATAACTTCCCACATAGATTCAGAAGTGATTCTCTCCTAGCTCACAAGCAATTAGGTAAGGCTCAATTGCTAGCAATTATCCAGCTGAAACCCCTTAGCTGGCTTGCTTTCTACTGTGTGGGTCAAATCCTGCTTCAGGAGCTTTTCTGAGTAGATTAAAGAACAAGTTTGTATTTCTTTGTGATGGTTGCTGTACTTTGTAACAGAAAGTTACCAAAGTAGTTTAGACAGAGAGCAGTCCATATAAACACATTCTTCATCTGCAATCATTCCCCCTTCTTCAACAAGCATGGGTTCAATATCATGGATTGGCATAGATGAATCTCTCAATGGAGCACTTTCAGGAGAATACTTGTTTCCCTGCTGTCTTTCAAGGTTATAGCTAGGGCATAGATCAGTGTTCATGCCTGAGCTTCCATTGCTGTTAGAGTTCCTCTCTATATAGCCTGGCCAGTATGTAGTCCAGTTCTTATGTCCAGCCTTCCAATCGAGATCCCTGGACACTGGATCTCTCTTCACATACCTTCTGGCACGGGTCTTAGGGTCCCTTCCACGTGCAGCCGTCTCCCTCACAGGTAGCGTCTGGAGATTCCTAGCTCTGCAGCACCATTCCTCTGGCTTTCCCCAGTCCAATGGTGTATGCTGGCCCTTGAAATGCCTCCCAGTATACGTATTGCTCTGGACTCTTCTAGACCTCTCAAAGGCTTTTCTCTTCCTTCTTCCAAAGGGTTTCTTTCCCTCTCTGTCCGTGCGGTTTGGCTTCTGCTTCTGATGATCCTTCAGATGAAACTGATGATCAAGCTCAAGCTGATTCTCAGGATAATGAGGATAATTCTCTGTAGAATAAACTCTACCTTTATTCTGCCTAGATGAGTGCTCCCCCCTAATACAGCGCAGCTGTGCTGAATCAGGCCCTGCCCTTTGAGATGAGTGCTTAGGGATTACCTCATAGCCCTCCTGATTGAACACACGTTTCCCCACTTCAGCTCCTCTAATGGCTGTTGGAAACCTGGTGCATTTTGGGACTGGTAGTCTTATGGGAAAATTCTGTTTTCTTATTTCTACCAGAACTGACAGGTTGCTTGTTCAGAGTCACTTCACCTTTTCTATAGCTCCTTCCTGAGCTATGATAAGCTTCCTTATCACAGGTCCGACAGGTGAAGCAGATACTGCAGCACCACTGGTACCAGGCATGAAAACGGATCCTCTTGGCACTGAGCACACCAGGTGGAGAACCTACGCCACTTGGCATAAGATTTTCGGGTGGATTGTCTCCTAGAGGCCAAAACCACCTCCTCTACTTCCCTAGGTAGAAGTAAGGGGGCTAGAACTACCCTTTCAGCAGCCAGGCCATCAAATAGAGGGACTGGAGGTTGGGGTGCAGGAGAGACCCCTGATCCTGAGACAGGAGATCGGGTTGCACCCCCAGAGGGAGTGGAGTGTCCACCGCCAATTGCAGGAGGAGTGGAAACCACGGTTGCCTCGGCCATCTGGGGGCTACCAGGATCAGCGAGGCCCTGTCCTGAAGAACATTGAATATGGTTCGGGCTACTAGAGGTGTTGGAGGAAATGCATACAGCAGGCCCATAGACCAAGAGATTAGGAAGGCATCTGCTGCTATTCGCAGAGGATGCGGTTGTCTGGAACAGAACCTGGGTAGCTGACGGTTCAGTGGACTGGCAAAGATATCTATGGTTGGAAGATCCCATTTCAGGAAGATCTGCTGGACCACTAGGGGATTCAAATGCCATTCGTGAGGCTGTAGAATCCTGCTTAACCTGTCTGCTAGGTAATTTTCTTGGCCAGGTAGATAAACTGCCTTGAGAAACATGCCCCGCTTGACTGCAAAGTCGCACAAGGCCTGCGCTTCCTGGCGCAGAAGCTTGGACCCTGTGCCTCCTTGTTTGTTCACATAGAACATGGCCACTTTGTTGTCCGTCTGAATTAAAACAGACTGGTGAGGGGGCATGGGAGAAAGTTTGTAGAGCTAATCAAATAGCTCTCAATTCCAATAGATTGATCTGCTGCGTGGCCTCCCAAGGGGACCAGAGGCCCTGAGTGCATGCCCCCTGGCAATGTGCACCCCAACCTTGAAGAGAAGCATCGGTCGTCAGCACCTGCGTGTGTGGTGGTGCCTGGAAAGGCACCCCTCTGATCAGGTTCGGGAGATGCAGCCACCACTGCAGGGAGGCTGCTAACAGTTTGGACACTCTTACTCTGTCTCTTAAGTCTCCTGTAGCCTGTATCCATTGAGTTCTGAGGCACCATTGAGCAGGCCACATATGCAGACGAGCATTTGGAGTTACATGGACCGTGGCTGCCATGTGGCCCAAAAGCCGCAGGAAATGTCTGGCAAAGACCAGAGATCCACTGCGAAACTGCTGGGCCAGAGCCATCAGTCTGTGAGACCTGCTCTCGGGCAGATAAGCCATGGCCTGAAAGGTATCCAACCTCGCCCCTATGAACTCTATGTCCTGTGAGGGGAGCAAAGTGGACTTTGCAAAGTTTATGATGAAGCCTAGGTGCTGGAGAAGAGAGACAGTGCAAAGAGTGGCTTGTCTGGCCTCCTGTGGAGACTGACCCCTGATGAGCCAGTCGTCCAAGTATGGAAAGACAAAGATGTCCTGGTTTCTGAGATAGGCCGCCACCACCGCCAGGAATTTGGTGAAAACCCTGGGTGCGGAGGTTAGGCCAAATGGGTTTGCCGAAGAGGTTCTCACCCCGGTAAGGGACATCGACCAACTTGTCCTGGACCCATGGCTCGAGGTTCGATGACTGTAGCCAGGCCTGACGGCGTGCACCGATGCCGCCCCCTGCTACTTGGGCCGAAGCCTCGAAGCCATCATAGGCTGCTCGAGATATAAACTTCGAGCACTCTCGAATCCCCGATGACAAAGCCTTGAACCTCTGCAAAGGTTCCTCGGAGAGGCCAGCAGAGAACCCGGCAATCTCCTTTGCCAGGTCTCGGAGGTACATGCCCATGTACAGCTGGTAAGTCTGGACACGGCAAGCCAGCATAGAGTCCTGGAAGCACTTTCTACCGAGGGCATCCAGGTTCTGGGCCTCCCTGCCGGGGGGCACCGAGGAGTGCATCTTCTGACTCTTCGGACGATGCATGGCCGATTCCACAACCATGGAGTGGTGCGGTAGCTGTGCCTTCTCGAACCCAGGGCTCTTACGGACTCGATAAATGGAATCGACCTGTTTGCTGAGAACCGGCGCCGAGGCCTGTGCCTCCCACATGCGGAAGAGTAGCCGTTCCAGCATCAGAGGAACCGATACAGTAAAGGCCTCCTTCGGGGGAGAGTCATACTGGAGGGCCTCGAGCTCTTCGGCTCGAGGCTCCTCCTTGGGATCCATGGGGAAGGCCAAGGCCTTGGCCATATCCCTCATGAAGTCCGAGAACCGGGTATCCTCCGGGGGGGCCTTCTCTGAGGCTCGGACTCTGGTGAGTCCGATGGGACGCACCGGGTCCGGAAAGTGTCTGGGGACTCCTCGTCCTCCGTCTCCCACCCTGACCCTTCCGAGGAGGAATCGAGTGGCTCCGGTTGGGCGGGCACCGATGCCATCCGCCGCCGATGACCTCGGTCCCTTACAGGAGGCCGAGGGAGACCTTGGCCGAGGATCGACTCGAGGATCGGCTCGGCCTCCGGGGTCGACTTGGACGTCAAGGGCCCGTGGTCAGGGCAGATGCACCGGTCAGACTGGCGATCAGCACCCGCTGCTGTTCCATGAAGGCAGCCAAGCTGCTCTCCAAGGCCGTCAACCTGAGTCCGAGCTCAGGAGACTCAGCAGCCCCCGACGGTGTCGGGGCCAACGTCAGCTCCCCCGGAGAAGAGTCCACGAGGACTACAGTACTCACGTGACTCGGGGACTCCGGCTCCACACGAGGCAATTTGGCAGGCCTCTCCGGCTCCGAGGACCTGGGACGGCGGTCAGGGCTATGTGACCTGGTCCTCGAGGGACCAACAGCATCCACCGACGCCACCCTCGCAGGTTTCTTCTTCCTTTTCTGTTCCCGTGAGGGAGACCCCCGCTCAGAGGAGCCCCGACAATGCTTGGGTTCGGACTCCCGAGACGTTGAGGCCTCTGACGAAGTCCGGCCCAGCCGGACGCGGAGTCAGAGAAGATCCTTTCATGCTGATGCTGACAGCTCCTCAACGCCTTTCAGGACATTTTGCCACATGGGCCACAGATCATCGGGTCATGATCGGGCCCGAGGCACCGGAGGCAGCAGTCATGTGTGTCGGTGAGAGACATGAGTTTCTTACATCGATCACACTTCTTGAACCCGCTGGCAGCCATCGGGGGAAAAAGGGCCCCTGCAAGGTCAAAGGACTGTGCTGCCAGTGAAAAGAAAAAAAGAGCGCGAAGACTAGTCTCGAAGGACAAAAACCGAATAAAACAGCTCCGGGCTCAATACCGGTGTACCGCGCCCACGCGGGAAGGGGAACCGGCGTCGAACCAGCAAAAACACGGCGAATCTTCGAAGGAAAATTAACTTTTACTGGGTGACTAGGACACACGTCCATTGGGCTCCGCGGAAAAAAGACGACTGAGCAAGATGGCAACCTTGGGCGGGAAGGGGACCGCGCATGCGTGCTGCATTCCCAAAGGCTTTCTTTGAAAGCTGGGGAAATGCTCCGCATGAGGGCTCCGACGATGCTGACGTCACCCATATGTGAGGAGTGACTTCCTGCTTGGTCCTGGAGAAAGTCCTATGCCCTCAAGTGGCGTGGGTTTACGGTATGGTGTGCTCAGTGCAATGAGGATCCTTTCTCTTACCTTGTGCCAGTAGTACTGCACTATCTACTTCACCTTTCAGACCTAGGCCTTAAGTCTAACTCTCTTCAGGTCAACCTCAGTGCTTTGTCAGTGCAGCACTCACTGTCAGTTCACCCCTTGGTGTCCTGATTTCTCAGAGGTCTGCTTCTACTCAAGCCTCTGGTTCGTCCACCAGCGACTGAGTGGGATTTGAACGTGGTCTTGCAGCAACTTACTCGCCCACCATTTGAGCCAATGGCTACTTGCCATTTGCGTTTCCTCTCTTGGAAAGTGCTCTTCCTGGTGGCTCTTAACTCGGCCAGACATGTGAGTGAACTACAAGCTCTGGTTTCTGATAGACCGTACACGCGGTTCTATAGGAACAGGGTGGTCCTACGGACCCATCCCAAGTTCCTCCCAAAAGTGGTCTCCTCTTTCCACCTCAATCAGGAGGTGGTTCTTCCAACCTTTTTTCCCAGGCCGCATGCCAGCCGGGCTAAAAGTCTTGCATACCCTGGACTGTAAAAGGGCGTTGTCCTTTTACATAGAACGTACGCGCGAGCATTGAAGGGCTATTCAGCTCTTCGTCTCGTTTGACCTTAATAGGATGAGGTTACCTGTCTCCAATCATACGTTGTCCACTTGGGTAGCAGATTGCATCGCCTGGGCATACATAGCAGCCGACCTCCCCTTGCAGGGTCGGGTCACGCCCCACCATGTCAGGGCGAAGGCCACGTCAGTCGCTCATCTCCGCTCTGTTCCGTTGGCAGACATCTGCCGGGCCGCAACTTGGTCTTCAAGCCAGACTTTTGCAGCCCATTACTGCTTGGAGAGAGAGTCTCAGTGGGACAGTGTTTTTGGCCAGGTGGTACTCCGTAATCTCTTTGAGGTTTAGGCAACTCCTACCCTCTGGCCCTTGTGTTGGGCTACCGTATGGGCTGTGTTCTCAGATAAAATTCTTATCACGGATGCTGAGGCGCTTGAGGGGGAGCCATTTTTTCAGCTCTGGGTTCACGGTAGCCTAGAGCTGGGGAGTCCCATATGTGAGGACTGACTTCCTGCTTGGTCCTGGAGAAAGCATAGTTACTCACTTGTAACAGGTGTTCTCTAGGAACAGCAGGAATCAGTCCTCACGACCCTCCCTCCTCCCCTGGAGTTGCAGTCATATACGTCATTTTGTTTTTTTTGCTGTCTTTTAGCTATGTCATCAGACTGAGCAAGATGGCACCCTTAGGCAGGAAGGAGACTGCGCAGGCGCACTGCATTCCCAAAGGCTTTCTTTGAAAGCTGGGGAAATGCTCTGCACGAGGGCTCCGTCGGCGCCGACGTCACCCATATGTGAGGACTGATTCCTGCTGCTCCTGGAGAACACCTGTTACAGGTGAGTAACTACGCTTTCTTTTTATTAAAGAAGGCCTCCTTTTTAGCTGGGTTGGCAATAGATCTAAAAAGCCTATTTAGTGTAATGTTCTCAAATTTTAACTGAGACACTGTCTTGCCAATCCTTGCCAAAAAGGTTTTCACCGGTGCAAGGAATATTACCCAACTTATCTTGAACCCATTGTTCAAGATTCGATGCTTGCAGCCATGCAATTCTGTGTGCACCCAAAGCAATCAAAAGTTGCCCTATTGACAAACTGAGATGTTCTGAGAATGCTCGACTAGAGTGAGGTAGTCTGCTCTCTTGTCATCAGGGAGAAGAGGAGCCATTGATTCAATGCCTCTAAGGAAAACTACCCATGTAGAGTATTGTAGGAACTAATTCTGTCTGATAGCCTGGAAGCCTGAAAGCAATGTCAACCAAAAGCATTGAGGGTTCTCAATTCCCTACCCAGAGGGTTAGAGGAACGTGTCTTCATGCTTTTGATTCAACGCATTGCTGATTCTACTACCATTGAATAGTGCAGCAACTGTGTCTTGAAAACCAGGACATTCCGGTACCCAGTACATAGTATCGAGCCGTTGAGTATACAGAGAAATGGTAAGGGGTGTCTCTCACATACAGAGCATGGTGTCATGGAGAATGCAGTGAATGCGAAGTGTAGCCGCTTCCTTAGAATTTCCAGTTCTTTAGCTCTAGGCTCTTTTTCCGATGTTACTGTTATGGAAAGGCCCCTGGCAACATCACGTACAAGGATGCACAAGGAGCAAGAGTCGAGTCATAAAGGATGATACACAATATTTATTGACCAAACCCCGACGCGTTTCGGCGTTACCGCCTTCCTCAGGGGGTATACAGCTAAAAACATATAAACCAATAAAATAAAAATCAAACTCAATAAAATTCGATACAATGATTGAATTAAAAGCCCCAGGAGAAATTAAAAACAAATAATACATAGCAATAAAAAACAAGTTACATAACTAAAGAATGATAAATAGGCACAGGAACAAAGGCAAGACATGAAAACAAATCTAAAATCATCATATATAAACAAAACCAATAACAACATAATACAGAACATGTCTATGCCATAATGTCATAACAATACGTATAATCAAATCAATATGGTCAAACATACAGAAGAGATAAGACTCCATAACTACAAGAACACATATGTAAGTAATATACTCAGAGAAAACTGTATCTGAGGACCAACACAGTGGAATTAAAACTTCATAAGTATCTGGTATTGTTAAGCTACTAGAGCGGTAAAACAGGCTACCAGAAGGCAACTAAATAACAAAAAAGGAATGGAGAAAATTAATTGTGAGTAACAAACTGCCTGCTGGTATCATGGATAAGCCTAATAACATTCTAGCGAACCGAAGAAAAAGCCAATTGAAAAAGTGAAATCGCATATCGCTCCGCCTCCAGTTTCAAAGCCACAACGTAGCCCTAGACGGGATTTTCATATGGAGACTCTTTGGAGGGGAGGTGGGAAAGACATATCCATAAGGTCACCTCACTATCGACAGGACAGATACATGGATCCTCCACCAGCACAACACCAACAACGCACCAGGAGACAGTCTCAAAGTTTCACAGCCAAAAGACGCCTAAATTGGGATCTATAAGTAGCATTGTTAATCTTTCCAAACATATACTTTCCGATTTAGAGATTCAAGTTTTAGAAAAGGGACTGTCATTTGTCCCTACAAGACAGCATGACAAGTTCACTACTCACATAGAACTTTAAGTTCTTTCGGAAATTGAAAATTATGGACCATTTTGATACTAATATTAAAGGTGCTTCTGACCCCTCGGTTGTAAAAAATCCATCTAAATGGGTTCCTCCTAATGCGGATGTTATGATAACCGCCTATGAACGTGTGGTTTTATCTAAGGTTAACCAGCTTTATCAAAGGGATAACTTTAGAACTTTTTATAATCTCACGAAGCCACAAAAATTGGCGTTGAAGGATTTACAATCCAATAATATTATCATAAAACCAGCTGACAAGGGTGGTGCCCTCGTTATCCAAGATAGAGAAGTATATATAGCAGAAATATTGCGACAGCTTAACAACAATGAATTTTATTTCAAACTTTATGATGATCCTACACAGGTGTTGAAACAGAAAATCGATACTATGATATTTATTGGCAAAGAGGCTGGTTATCTCACTACACATGAGATATCTTTTTTAACTGTATTACATCCCATTACACCTACTATATATATATTACCCAAGATCCATAAGTCCTTGAATAATCCTCCTGGAAGGCCAATCATATCAGCGATAGGGTCCCTTTTGGAGCCATTATCAAAATTTCTTGATGTTTTTTTAAGACCATTTGTAGTCTCCATTCCATCATACGTACAAGATTCCACCCATATTATTAACATCCTACAGTCCTTCACTGGATACCATCAAGATCTTTTTTTGGTAACTCTGGATATAAATTCATTATATACCAATATTCCCCAACAAGCAGCTTTGGAGGTTTTAGCCAACACTCTCATCCTCAGACCTAAGCCTGTTCGCATCCCTACTTTTTTCCTCACACAATTAGCGGCATTAGTAATGATGGAGAACTACTTTAGTTTTAGAGGGATATTTTATAAGCAGACAAAAGGGGTGGCCATGGGGTCTTCCATGGCACCGGATGTTGCTAATTTATATGTAGCACAGTTTGAGAAACAATATTTGACCTCACATCCATATTCATCAAATATATTACTTTGGAAACGGTATATCGACGATGTCCTTATAATATGGGAAGGGACTGAGCTTGTGCTTAACGAATTTTGATCTGGCTAAACACACTGGACCAGAATCTACAATTTGAGGGAACATTTAGCATGAATGAGATTTCATATCTGGATATACTGATAAAGAAGGGGGATGAGGGTTTCATCACGGACCTTTATCAAAAACCCACTGATCGCAATACCCTATTGAGGTATGATAGTGGTCATAATCCATCTTTAAAAAGTAACTTACCTATCAGTCAGTTTTTAAGGGTCAAGAGATTATGTACTAATACCTTGGATTTTGAGAATCAAGCTGCTAAGATGCATCGAAAATTTCAGAAACGTGGATATTCAGAGAAATGTATTAAGGCGGCATATTTGAGAGCTTGTATGACAGAGAGATCAACATTGTTAACAAAGAAAAAGCGTATGGACAATACAGATAGGGTTGTATGTGCCTTAACATTTACGAATTTATCCAAGGAGATTGTTACTATTCTTAGGCAAGAATGGTATCTGCTTAATTCAATACCGTCATTAAAATCTAAACATCTTATGTTCGCCTATAAAAGGAATCCCAATTTATCTAATCTGTTGGTCCCTTCGGCTTTAACTAGGTATAACCCGCCCCCGAAGATTAAGGGCCATTACAGTTGCGGGAATTGCTTGGTCTGTCTTCACACGATTATTGTGAGGAATAGTTTTACTCATCCTACATCCAATCATAAAGTATACTTACAGGATTATACCAACTGCAGGACATCCGATGTAATTTACCTGATAATGTGTCCATGTAAGATGATATATATTGGTAAAACCATTAGAGAGATACGAACGCGTATTATTGAACATAGGAGCAACATTATAAGGAAAATTCCCGATAAACCTTTGGTAGCCCATTGGATCGCTGCCGAACATAAAGTTAGTGATCTAAAATATCTAGTTTTAAAAAAACTGACCCCACACTGGAGTGGAAGCGACACTAATAAGGCCCTTTTGAAGCTTGAACAAAGATATATTTTTGAGTTTAACAGTTTGGAGCCCTCAGGTTTAAACCAGGAGATCGATTTATCTGTCTTTTTGTAAGTGGTAATATATGGTTTCACCTGTTTTTTGCACCTATGGTCTGTTATTTATATTTTTATTCGTGCTTTGGTTTGGATATGTAGGCCATGGCACAGTCATGTTGCTATACCGAGTATTATTACCCACATTTTGCTCTTTGGACATTTTTAGATTATTATTGTTATTGTTAAGAACATAAGAACATAAGATATGCCATACTGGGTCAGACCAAGGTCCATCAAGCCCAGTATTCTGTTTCCAACAGTGGCCAATCTAGGTCATATGTACCTAGCAGTTTCCCCAAGAGACACAAGTTCCACTATGCTTGTACTGGGTCAAGCATTGATATCTTCGGTCACTTCTTAATAATGGTTTATGGACCTTTCCTCCAGGAACTTGTCCAAACCTTTTTTAAACCCAGCTACACTAACAGCCTTTACTACATCCTCCGGTAACAAATTCCAGAGTTTGATTACACGTTGAGTGAAAAAATATTTTCTTTTATTAGTCTTAAATAGTTTACCCTGTAGCTTCATTGCATGTCCCCTAGTCTTTCTATATTCTGATAACGTAAACAATCGATCTACGTTTACCCGTTCCACTCCGTTCATTAATTTATAGACTTCTATCATATCTCCCCTCAGCCGTCTCTTTTCCAGGTTAAAGAGCCCTAACCTTTTTAGCCTTTCCTCATAGGAGTATCCTTCCATCCCCTTTACCATTTTGGTGGCTCTTCTCTGAACCTTGTCTAAAATCGCTATATCCTTTTTAAGATACGGCGACCAGAATTGCACACAATATTCAAGGTGCGGTCTCACCATGGAACGATATAGAGGCATTATAATATCTTTTGTTTTATTTTCCATTCCTTTCCTTATCATACCTAGCATTCTATTTGCTCTCTTGGCTGCCGCTGCACACTGGGCCGAGGGTTTTAACATGGTATCCACAATGACGCCTAAATCTTTTTCCTGGGTGGTGGTTCCTAATGTGGAACCTTGCATCGTGTAACCATAGTTTGGGTTGTTCTTCCCTAGGTGCATAACCTTGCACTTGTCCACATTAAATTTCATCTGCCATTTTGATGCCCAGTCTTCCAATTTATCAAGATCCTCTTGCAATTTTTCACAATCCTCTTGGGTTTTAACAACTTTAAATAGTTTTGTGTCATCTGCAAATTTGATAACCTCACTCGTTATTCCACTTTCCAGGTCATTTATGAATATGTCAAAAAGCAGCGGACCCAGCACAGATCCCTGGGGTACACCACTATTCACCTTTCTCCATTGGGAAAATTGGCCATTTAGCCCTACCCTCTGCTTTCTATCTTTTAACCAGTTCCTGATCCACAATAGTACACTGCCTCCTATCCCATGACTCTTTAGTTTTGCCAAAAGTCTCTGATGAGGGACCTTGTCAAAGGCTTTCTGAAAGTCCAGATACACAATATCAACCGACTCACCTTTGTCCACCTGTTTATTCACTCCTTCAAAAAAACATATCAGATTAGTAAGACAAGATCTTCCTTGTCTAAAGCCATGTTGGCTGTCTCCCATTAGGTCGTGACTATTATAATAATTATTATTTTTAATTTGATTATGGTATTGTGCCATGGTAACCCCTGATGTCCTTTTAGTTAGTTAATTCCTCTGTTTAAACATTATTTATTCTTTTATCTATTTATTCTGTCACTCACTTAGTTCATTTAATTTATTGATTGTATGATATTTACTTATTTATCAATTTCAAGACATGTGGTTCTTGTTTTTATTTCACTATTTTATACCACACTGGTTTTGATATGTATATTACAGCGCAGCCATCATTTTATACTAGGTAGTCTTTACCATATGTCGTTCATTTAATGTTTTTTACTGTTTGTAGTTCAGTTTACAGTTCTTTTCCTCTAAAGGGTTTCAGGGTTTTATTATGGTGTTGTGTCTCTGCATACCAGGGTGCCCTTTGGGTTTATATTATCTATTACTTGATTTTTCCTTTGCTACTCAAGGAGTTTTCCACTCTTTTGACTATAGGTTTTGTAGTTATCTTCTCTAAGGGCCCGTTTCTTTTATTCCACTATACACTAGTGGTTCTGGTAAGTTTTGAGATACCTCTCAGCCCCGCCCCTTCCGCCTCGGTTTGAATTTTGGCACGATTTTTTGGCGGCGATTTAAGCATTCTTTTAGCGTTCCTGTTTTTGATTTTCACTGATGCCTGCTTCTCTCAGAGTTGACACATCGAGTGATTTAGTATCAGTTTTGATGTTCACCGCATCCTCAAGGTGAGATCTTCGTACCATTCACGGTCGTGCAGTGTTCTGTTTTATTTTTACAGTCACTTTCACTGGTCTGTTCACTGTTAAGTTTTTATTTCTGGTATCATTTTCACGCGTTTCTGTGTATACATGACACTGTCACTTATTGATAGTTTATCCACAATGCTTGTTATTGCCTGCCCCTTTACAATGGATTTGTCGTGAGCGCTGTCACATAGTTGGAATGATTGTTGACTAGCTTGGTACTTTTTCCCCGTTTTTTACTTTCTAACTAGGCTCGTTCCTGGCACTAGTAGGGATTTACAATTTTACTTTCACTTTTTTCCTTTTTTTCCTTTATTAATTAGTCACCTTGCAAAATTAGTTTCACTGCTTCAGTAGTTTTATTGCATCAACCATCCATGCGGTATTGCTATCGCTGGGTGGTTGTCTGTAATTTACTATCTGTTCCCGCCCCTTATAGCTTATTGATACCCGCGGTTCTTTTGAAGTTGACACTTCAAGTTTTTATCATTGGTTTGAGATATATATTTTTTTGAGGGGAGACTTTTGCACCTTCTACAACTGTATAGAGTTTTGTCTTGTATATTTCTAATTACTTTCATGTATTATCTAGCTTTTACCATTTTAATTGTTCTCACAAATTCTCGTAGATATATGAGATTGTCAACCTCTGAGTTTTTATCCATCATGTTTGATAATGCCTGCCTTCTCCACATTGGGTTGGTCTGTTAGTGTTATCACACGGTCTATATGCGATTTCACTTTTTCAATTGGCTTTTCTCTTCGGTTCGCTAGAATGTTATTAGGCTTATCCATGATATCAGCAGGCAGTTTGTTACTCACAATTGATTTTCTCCATTCCTTTTTTGTTATTTAGTTGCCTTCTGGTAGCCTGTTTTACCGCTCTAGTAGCTTAACAATACCAGATACTTATGAAGTTTTAATTCCACTGTGTTGGTCCTCAGATACAGTTTTCTCTGTGAGTATATTACTTACATATGTGTTCTTGTAGTTATGGAGTCTTATCTCTTCTGTATGTTTGACCATATTGATTTGATTATACGTATGGTTATGACATTATGGCATAGACATGTTCTGTATTATGTTATTATTGGTTTTGTTTATATATGATGATTTTAGATTTGTTTTCATGTCTTGCCTTTGTTCCTGTGCCTATTTATCATTCTTTAGTTATGTAACTTGTTTTTTATTGCTATGTATTATTTATGTTTTTAATTTCTCCTGGGGCTTTTAATTCAATCATTGTATCGAATTTTATTGAGTTTGATTTTTATTTTATTGGTTTATATGTTTTTAGCTGTATACCCCCTGAGGAAGGCGGTTAACGCCGAAACGCGTCGGGGTTTGGTCAATAAACCTTGTGTATCATCCTTTACGACTCGACTCTTGCTCCTTGTGCATCCGCTGTTTCTGCAAGAGCGCTGCTCTTCGTTGTGTCAACATCACGTACAAAGTCTTGAAAAGACATGCCCTCTGGCGGGGATATGCAACACTGCGGAGACGGGTCCTCTGGTAGACTTTGTAGGCCTCGGGTATCGGCCAATTCATCATCTGACGAATCCGAATCCGAAGACTTGAAGTATTGACGGGCGGGGTGTTCACGCTCCGCCAGAACTCTGTACCGATTGAAGTCAGTACTTGGAATCTGTTTAGCTGGAACCTTGGTATTGGAAATGGACTCGAGGGCAGGCATGGGCGATAGCGTAGCTAGTGGCAAGTAACCCGATATGGTTTGCATTGGTATCAAAGACGGTGCCGATGTTTGCAGAACATACTGTAAAGGGTTTACTGGGACAGAGGCTGCCAAGTAAGGCCGCTAAGCTCTGCTCGATGGCTAGGATGCGTTGATCCATGGAGCTTGCCGATGCCTAGTATCAGTACCGGAATTGTGGGCCACAATCCCCCTACATGGCACCAGGAGCTGTCTGGAGCATCCCGGGACCCCTTGATGGCTTTGGAGGAAAGGTCCTCCCGCCGGGGTTGTTTGACTGGTGTATCCCCCTCCAGATCAATGCTCAAGGCATCTCGATGCTTAGGAGATCTACCCTTGGGGGGGCGGCCAGTCTTCGATGAAGACTTATGTTTCAATAGCTGAGATCCATGGGAGGAAGAGTAAGCCCTTGATTACGTCGATGCTAGAGAGACGGCATCTGAGGCAAAGAGGGTGCCTAACTTTGCAGCCTGATTTTGCAGGCCTCTCTTCGTCATCTTCCTGCTGAGGAGATATTCTGATGGTTGGTGGTCAGGACCTAGGCATCTTAGACACCAGTCATGTGTGTCAGTGGCCAAGATGGTACTGTCACACTTAGAACATTTCTTAAAACCACTAGTTGGTTTTTCCATTGTGTTGACAAAGGAAGGCCTAGGCCTAAAACAGCGTCGATGTGCCTGAAGAAAGTAAAATTTTCTCCCCCCCCCCCCACCTTTTTTAAATTTTATTTATTTATTTGGTTACATTTTTATAATGCTCCTTCCAGTGATCAGGAGCGGTTTACATTATAACAATAAACTTTAACAGTAGCAGTTACATATAACAGTTTGGTTGAGGGATACCCTCAAACTATTTACAAAATGCGATTCAGAGTAGGTTCGCTGTAACTATTTACAATGTATTTACATTGTTGTTCAAACTGGGTAGAACATATCTATATGCTTGTTAGTTACAGTATTTTTAAATGGGATAAGGGATAGCATCGAAAGAGGGAGGGCTGGAAGGGAGGTGAGTGGAAATGGACGCAGGTGGTTAGGTAGTGTTGTAGAATTCTGGGAATAAGTGAGTTTTTAGATCTTTTTGGAAGGATTGCAGGTCCTTGTTATCTCTTAGTGTATCTGGACGTTTATTCCATTGGATGTATGTAAATGCTCTGTTGCTCATCATTGTTTTGGTGTTGCGTAGTGTGTGGAACATGTAGAATGTTTAGGATGGGGGTTCTTCTGTTCCTGTTAGGGGGTTGTATTTCTATTAGTGTGGAAAGGTGTGAAGGGGCTATGTTGTGTATTAATTTGAATGTTGTCATTATCTTGTATCGTACACGAGCTTGAATGGGGAGCCAGTGGAGCTCCATTAGAATAGGTGCAATATGATCCAAGAACCACACTTTCATTAAGATTCTCGCCGTGACATTCTGTGCCATTTGAAGTATGTTGAGAGTTTTTTTAGGGACTCCTTGAAGTGTGCCATTGCAGTAGTCCAAGTGAGAGATTATGAGCACATGGACTACTGTTCTGAAAGCAGCCTGGTCGATGAGATTACGTAGTGGTTGTAAAATTCTTAGCTTATAGAATATTGTTCTGTTTAATAACTTTAGATGAGTTTCCATACTAAGTGTCTTTTATCAAGGGGAACCCCTAGGTATTTTATTTCTTGTTTGATGTTGTATATATTGTTATTTAGTAGGATTGTGGCAGGGGGATTAAATTCCGGGTTTTTAGAGCTCAACATTATTTCTGTTTTCTTAAGATTAATGTTCATGTTATTTTATTGAAGCCATGTTTGGGTTTCTTTGAGGCAGGCTGCTATGGAGTCGTAAATCAGGTTACATGTGTCCAGTTGGGTGTACAACATTATATCGTCTGCATATAAGTGAAAGTTGAGTTAATGTTTTTGAAATATTGCGCAGATAGGCCTTAGGTATAGGTTAAATAAGACGGCAGATAACACTGACCCTTGGGGTATTCCTTGGGTTTGTGGGAATGTGTTAGATGTTTTTTAATCAAAGTGTACCTGTTGCACCCGGTTGGTTATATTTTATTATTTATTTAACTGTATTTTGTGATGACGAAAGTGCATCTGAACCCATGGAACTAGGGGAAAAACAAACATTTACCTTCAACCAGAGGGATAGCCCAGAGAGCAGTAGGTTTCAAATTGCAGCCAAGGAAAAAAAAAACCACACACAGAGCTGCTGAGTGCAGGCCACGCCCAAGCTCTGAGGCAAGCTGGGGAGGTAATGGGAGACACCTGGGGGAGGAGTTGGACCGGTAGTGCAGCCACACTCATTTAAGCTCCAGGGAACAGGAGGAGGGGAGTCCACCAGGGAAAAGGAAGGAGAAAGGACTTCCAAGGGAACGGAAGGAAAAAGAAGCTTCAGGAGAGCTGAAGGAGAAAGGTTTTCCAGGGACAGCCTCACTGGGGAGTCCCAAAGCAGCCAGCACACAGAAAGCCACAGTCCAGAAAGAAGCCTGGGCTGCAGAGGGATTGCAGCTAGGTCTGGAGATAGGACGGTTTGGCCTGAGAGAGTTGCTGACCTTAAGCAAGGTACGAGAGCAGCAGTGCAAGAGGCTGCAGGAAAATCATCAGCTGTGAAAAGGTGTGTGAATAGACCTGTTACTGAGAATAATGTGAGCCAGTTAAAGGGCCCTGAGCCGTCTAATGAAAGATAAGAATCTCTACAGCCCTACTAAAAGCCATGAGTGTAAAGAGAGGTCTCGATGTGAAAAACTTTTAGAGCTGTTAGAAGAAATTAAGCCTACGTTTATACAAGCTGATTCAACCCCAGAAATAACAAACCCTGGTTATGAAGATATGCAGACAGAAGTTTGTGATTCTGAGCAAGAGTCTGTAGAGTCTTTAATGGATTGTTCCCTTTGTAAGAAGATGGGGTAGAGAAGTATTGGGTTTTTAAAAAGGAGAAAGAAAAACCCAGAAGCTAATTACCTGAATGAGTTATACTTTGAATGCTGAAAAGTTTGAGAGAGAAAGCACAGTTACTTACCTGTAACAGGTGATCTCCGGAACAGCGGGAATTAGTCTTCACACATGGGAGACGTCGCCAACGGAGCCCGCACGGGAAAATGCTCCCCAGCATCCAATCAGAAAGCCTTTGGGAGCATCCCCCGCGCCTGCGCGGTGGCTTCCCGCCCTTCCCACTGCCTCTCCCCAGTTGAGTTTCATAGCTGAGCCGGCAGGAGAGGAGAGGAAGGAATAGAGAAAAGAGAGATACAACTCCCAGGGGAGGTGGGCAGGTTGTGAAGACTAATTCCTGCTGTTCCGGAGATCACCTGTTACAGGTAAGTAACTGTGCTATCTCCAGGAACAAGCAGGAATGAGTTTTCACACGTGGGGACTCCCTAGCTTAGGATGCCCGGGGAGATCCCATAAGCGCAGCCCAGACGGGATGGCATTTGCCCAGCCTGAATCTCCAGCATCCCCTGAGGGATGGAGGGCAGGAGTTGAATAGAGGAACAGCGAATCCAGACTACGGAGGCAAGTCTTTAGAGTGCAGAACAGGTACCATTAGGATACAGCAAAAAAAAACCCCAGGCTACGGGAGTAGGCAGAGGGGAGCATGAAGAGAATCATTAAGCATGTAATGAGTAAATGACCTAGTACCATACAGAGCTTACCGGCCATTAAGTTTCTACTGAATTAATGGTTTAGAATCCTGTACTGCTTACCCACCGGGTTGTCGGAAGTAGTCCTGTGATGAAGGCACTGTAGACGCAGTAGCGAGGTCATCAAGGAAACTTCACCGCAGCGGGGAGGAAGTTCCAAATCCGGAAGGCCATGGGATCCAGGCGTCAGCTGGGTCAGGAGAAGGATGGCAGGTCTTCCAGGGGGCTCACGGCAAGCTGAGCACTCCCTTAGGAGTAGAGTCCATAACTCAGAGGACCAACAGTGGAAGACAGGCCGAACTAGAGAGCCTATCCCGGAGAAGAGTAGAGGTGTACCATGGAGCAGAAGGGGTACACAGTCTGCCCTAGCGAGAGATAGGGAGACAAGGGTCCGGACCTCCGGGAGGAGGACCTAATTGAAAAGGGACTGTTGACCTCACAGCAGTAGGGTGCCACCAGTCCGCGGCCCGACGGGGATTAGGCAGGCGGACTGGCCGGACCCCCTGGGGGGGGGGGGGTGAGTACCGGCCATAGGGGGAAAGGCGGTAAACACAGGTGATATCTAGTATATCTAAGCCGGTGGACATGGGGACGCCCCCTCCGGTATTAATGCAGGCACGCCGGGGGGCCTGCCTCCACGAGCAGCACTCAGGTAAGGCGGATCTGCCATCGATCCCAAGAACGTCCACCTGGAGAGGTGGCCGCAAGATCCGTCAGGGGAGGGATCTTTCCCGGAGGGCAAGGGTAGATCGGCGAGCTAAGAGCAGGGTAGCGCGGGGGACGGAGATAGCATCAGTCTGGTAGAACGCCGCCGGGGTTGGAGGCCCTAAATGTGTCCCCAGGACCTGCGCGTAGAAATTGTCCCCCGCACAATTGGGGGACATGAGGGTATAGTCCCTGGAGAGTATAGGGGGACTATAGCGGCTGGAGGGGAATTCCAGTACGGAAGCAATCAGCAAGAGGATACTAGCTGAGAGGGGTTCGGGGACGTACCGAAGAGTAAGTAGGGTGACCGTGGGCCAGAGCGATCACGGTGTAAGGTGGCCTCCCTTTCCCACGGAGGAGAAGACCTGAACCCCTAGATAAGTCCCCGAACATTTTCCAACTGGACGAGCCCCAGAGTAGAGCTCTAGTCTAAACTTCTGGTAAGGAGGTTAAGAGCAGGCAGCCGCCCACCTGAGCCTAAAAATGCTTAGTATGAGAGTCCTGGCGCGGGCCCTGGGACATCAACCCGGGGTGAGAGGTCCCTTGCTTGGGCGCGCCTGGAGGGTGGGCGGAGGGCTGACATTTCCTCTTCCTAGGGAAGGGGGGTCTGGAGGGGCGTTTACCACCACCGGGGGGAAGCCGGGCCCTAGGCTGGCTGCTAACTCTGGGAAGGTTAGCGAAGCACTATGCGACCTGACGTAAGGCTTCGCTATTGAAGAGGTGATCTCCGTCGCAGGAAGAATTACCCAGGATGTGCTGTGCCCGTCGACACAACTCGGACGCCTGCAACCATGCCGTGCGGCGTGCTCTAATGGCAACAGCAGAGGCTCTGCTGACCGACCGGAAGGAGTCCAGCGAAGCACGAGAAAGGAACCCGGAGATATTCCTGCAATGATAAAGAAGCAGGGAATATTCAAAGGCCTTGGTTGCAGATACGAAGGTGGATAACCGAGATAACCTCTCGGTGACCTCCCGAAGCGACAGACTCATAAAATATATATGAAATAATTCTGGCCGCCAGCATAGACATTTGGAAGGCTTGACGTCCTAGAGTATCTAGCGTCTTCGAGGCGCGGCCTGGAGGGAGAGAAGCATGCCTCTCCTTGCTTCCGGCCTTCCTCAGCGCCGATTCCACCACAATGGACCAATGTGGAAGCTGGTGCTGCCGAAATCCCAGGGACGGAGGCACCCGGTACAGAGCCTGCATCGCAGTCGGCAGCGCCGGAACCCTCAAAGGCGACCGCCAAGCCCCCAGCAGGAGATCCTGCAGGGCGGGATGCAGAGGAAGCATCGCGGCTGCCTGTTCCGCCGGGCCTGGGCTCGGATCCGGGATAGGGATGGCCAGCAAGTCCGCCATGTCAAGGAGGAAATCCTGAAAAGGCGGCTCTGCTGGAGCAGTTATGGCGGGAGAGGTCGCCCGGGCACTAAGAGGCCGCTCGGGCCGATGCCAGCTGGGCAGAGGAGGGGACCAACCGACCCGGCTCGGGGCAGTCAACATGGCGTCGTCGGCTCCTGGAATTGATTCCAAGCTAGGCATCGAAGAAGTCGATGGCACCGACGGCGCCGCAGGAACCGGCCTCGGCCCCGAACCCGGGGGCGGCGCTTCCCCCCGTGACTGGAGCGAATCCACGGCCGCCGGAGGGCAGGGGCCAGCGGTCTCTGCCCTACGCTGCGGGAGAGGACAGGGGCCGATCCCGAGATGTGCCGTGGCCAGGCTTTCAAGGCTGGACAACGACTCCAGGCTGGGCATCGAACAGAGCGAGGAGATCGACTCCGTCCTCGAGGCCCCCGGCGGGAGTGATCGCGCCAGTGGTGGAGATCCCGGAGCGTGGATCGGAACCGCGCCGACCGGTGCTGCAATCATCAAGGGCCCCCGAGGACGGTGCTCGGAGGAGAGAGGGTCATCTGACGCCGGCGCCGATGTCGATCAGCGGGCACTGCCCGGCGCCGGGCTCCCTCTCGAACCCGTCCGACCCGGAGAGAAATCCTTCCGGGGCATACGGCCCGTCCCCGAGGGGACCCCGGTCACCCGACGATGAGTCCCTGCGGGGGGGGGGGGGGGAGTGCAAAGCCCCTGCGCCGACGTCGGGGTACCGTAGCGGGTCGGCGCAGACCCAGATTGGGTCGAAGCGGTCGAAGACCCTGAGGCCCCTTCTCTAGGGAAGGGCGGGGCCCTCGACGGCCGCGTCGATGCCGGGGAGTTGCCCGTGCGCTGGCCGACATACCCCGAGGTCCCCGGGGAAGGTCGATGGCGGTCCCTCGTGCTCGACGCCCCTGCCGTCGCCGGCGGAGCGGCGCCGCTCGAACCCGGCACCACCCTTGCGCAGGGCTGGGATACCGGCGACCCGGCACGGGTCGAAGCGAGCGGCCCCGAGGGGAGGGAGGCCAGATGACCATCCCCAGCGCGGGGCGGAACCACCGACGCCCGCGCCCTCGAAGCGGGTACTACCCCCGTGCATGACCTAAACGTAGGGCCGTCAGACAGTGTCGAGTCGATCGGCTCCCGAGGTGCCGAGGGCAGCAGCTGGCGATCCCCGGAGGGGAGCGGGTCACTCGACATCGACGCCGACGGGTCGGCACCGCCCAAAGCGGATACCACCCCCGTAGGAACACCATACCAGCGCGAGTCGGTCGGCCCCGGAGGCGCCGAGGACCGCAGCCGCCAATCCCCGGTGAGGAGCGGAACGCTCGACACCGACGCCGAGGGGCCGGTACCGCCCGAAGCAGGTACCGCCCGCGCGCATGGCAGGGCTGAAGGAACGCCAGGCTGGACTGAGTCGATCGGCCCCGGAGGCGCCGAGGACAGCAGCCGACGATCCTCGGTGAGGAGCGGAGCGCTCGACACCGACGCCGATGCCCGGGGCTCAGTACCGCCCGGAGCGGCTACCACGCCCGAGCATGGCTTGGATGTAGGGAGGTCAGACCCTGTCGAGCCGATCGGCCCCGAAGGCGCCGAGGACACCGGCTGACGATCCCTGGTGAAGAGTGAAACACTCGATGCCGACGCCGATGCCGGGGAATCGGCACCGCTCGAAGCGGGTACCTCCCTCGGGCATGGCTCGGGAATGTTCTGTGAGGAGCAAACCTCAGGAACATCCCGAAACCCCGTAAATGCTTTGGAGCCCGAGGACTCCCGCCGGGGTATATCAGCCAAGGAGGACTTGAGGGGTTGGCCGGAGCCATCGCCATGCCACGCATGAGACTCGCCCCTCAAGACTCGGCTAGTCTTAACAGACTGTTGTGTGGTTACCTGATCCTGGAGAGGACAACCCGACGACCGCGGCCTTGGCGCGAAGACGTCGTCAAGGGATACCCGAAAGAGGGAGGGTCTTCTCCCGACACTGTAGCCCGGGGAATCCAGGGAAAAAGGGTCAGGCCCCAAACAGGAGAGGCACCGGGCATTGGAGTCCACGTGGAAACTTAAGTCCCCGCCGTGAGGCTGGGGGGAAGAAGGCTCCATGCCCCGGTCCTCAGCACCCGAAGGGGCGACGAAAATTAAAAGAAAAAAAGGGGGGGCACGGAGGTGCCACCGTCGGCGGGAAAGCCGCGACTACAGAAAAAAGGAAAATTTTCTGCGGTGGCAGGAGGGACGTCCTGCCTGCTCCGCGGAAAACGAAAAACTGGGGAGAGGCAGTGGGAAGGGCGGGAAGCCACCACGCAGGCGTGGGGGATGCTCCCAAAGGCTTTCTGATTGGATGCTGGGGAGCATTTTCCCGTGCGGGCTCCATCGGCGACGTCTCCCACCTGTGAAGACTCATTCCTGCTTGTTCCTGGAGATAGTTGCCAATGCCTAAAGCTAAGAGCAAACATTTTAAAGGGTTAATTTGAATATCTGAGGCTTTGAGAAGAAGCTGCTGTCAGAGTAAAACAGACAAACATTTAATAATTTGCTTAGAATGTTGGACACTGTGGGGAAAGCAGATTCCTGTTCTTGTAGTTGGAAAGAACAGTAAACGCCATATTTTTGACTGAAGGAAGTCTAGAAGAAGCACCCATCTGTGTAACAACCTGAGTGAAGCCACTGCAACTTTTTTGAAGAAGTTTTTGTGTTGGAGAAGCATCCTACTTTTGTTGTCATGCGCTGAACTTCAAAGAAGTTTCTATTGGAAAGGAAGTAAATAAAAATTTCTGTACTTGCCTTTAAAACCCTCGGCATTTATTATTATTTGACACAACTACAACCTCCAGAAGCCCCGGCTCTGGACCCCCTGCTTGAAAGGGACAACACAAGGGTACGCCCCCGCCCCTAGGCGACCGCCTGGGCGGTGGTGGGCGCGACAATTTATATCCCGCTTTTCACCGGGTCAAGTGAGGGGTTATGAGCACCTGGACTACTGAGAGGAGAACCATTTTAGGGGTGTTCCTTTTATTCCTATAGATTCAAGTCTTGTAATAACAGTCCTATGGTTTACTGTGTCGAATGCCGAAGTTATGTCAATGAATATTAGGATGAACATTTTTTTGTATTTTCAAGACCCTTTATTAACTTATCAAATAGTACTAGTAGGAGTGTTTCAACTCCATGAAATGGACGAAATCCATATTGTTGGTCATCAAGTGCATTTGTAGAATCTATATAGTCTTGTAACTGACGCTGGACAGTTTTTTCAATGGTTTTGGCTATAAAGAAGATACTTGAAATGGGTCTGTACGCAGAGGGGTCATCTTTGTTAAGTGTTTTGTTTTTTAGAATTGGTCGTATGAGGGATCTTTTGAGTTCAGAGGGCATGGTTCCTTGCTGGAGTGATTGGTTTACTATATTTTGTATAATAGGAGCAGTTTCTGTCTTCATTGCCTTGATCCAGGATACTAGTGGGGAAGTAGTAGTAGTGTTTCATTTTGAGATTATGTCCAATATTTGTCTTGAGTCAATAGGGAGGAAGGTATGCCAAGTTTCTGTGGGGTCATAGTTGTTGGTGTCTGTTGAGGGGTGTTTATTCCTTTGGTATTTAGTTTGCTGGCATAATAGTTGGCCAGAGTTTGTGAGTTTATTGAATATTTTATATTGCTGGCCTGTGTTGGTTTGGTAATGGATTTTATAAACTCAAACAATTCTCTTGGTCTATTTAAAGCCTTATTTAGTGTTTTGGTGTGGTAGTTCTTTTTTGCTGTGTTGATTGCCTCTTTGTAATTCGCAAGCAACGACATGTATTGTGTTTTATTTTCTGTGGTCTTTTTAGCTCTCCATTTTTGTTCCACTCTTCTAAGGTCTTTTTTTTTCTTAAGTCTGAGGTGTACCAAGTCTCCGTATTTTTCTTTGTTGGTTTGTCGACTAGGTAGTGGTTTAGGTGGTTGCTTTGTGACTGATTCTATTCCTGTATTCCATTGATTTATTAATACCTCAAGGTCAGATTGTTCTACGTTAACATGAGAGTTAATTGATCTTATTAGTGCCTCTTTATCAAAGTTTTTGAACCTGTTTGTGCGTTGTGCATGAGATGCTGATTCTAGACTAGAAGGTTGCATTGACATATTGAATGCAAATTGAATTAGATAATGATCAGACGATGGAACCTGAGTTATGTTGGGTGGGGAGTTTATGTCTGTGTGGCTGGAAGTCGGTTTAGGTAGGAATACCAAGTCAAGTGAGGGAGGAGTGGCCTAGTGGTGGGGCAAGTTACCTCAGGCCGGAAGGTCGGGGGTTCAAATCCTACTAGAGGACAGCAACCTTGGGCCGGAAGGACTGGGGTTTCTAGTCCCACAGGTGCTCCTTGTGGTCTTGGGCAAGCCACTTAACCCTCCATTGCCCATGTTCCCTGTAAAATAGTTATCTCCAAATTATAATGCCCTGTTCAATGTAATTTCAGTTTGTTCAATGTAAACCGCCTTGATATCATGAAAGGCGGTATATAAGAAATGTTAAATAAAATAAAGTATATTTTCCTTGTTATGCGTGGGATTTTGTATTAGTTGGTATCCCATTTGGTCCACTGCTTCTAAGAATGCATGTGTCTGTTTTGGAAGGAGGCTAAGTTGATATCCCCTAGTATAATTTGTAGTTTTCTTATTGGTGTTGCACATACAGTTTCTAGTACTTCATGGTTAGACAAAGGGGGGGGGGGGGGTGTCTGTATATGAGACAGATTGTGAGTGTTCTGTTTTCAATTTTGAGTATTTCTATTCCTTCCATTGAGTTATGTGTGCAGGTGGATAGGTTTAAGGTAGTTCTTGCAATTATTATTACTCCACCTCCTCTCCTATTGGTGCGAGGACAATTAAATAGATTTTAAAGAAAGAACAGACAGTGAGTCTGTATCAGCGTTGACAGGAAGGCAGACACAAACCACAAAAATATGAAAAACAGGAATTTTCTGCAGTGACAGGATTTGCTTTGTGCCTGCTCCGCAGAAAATGAAGAACTGAGGAGGGAGAGTGGGAAAGGCAGCTACGCAGGCACAATAAGATGCTCCCAAAAGCTTTCCTGTTGGACACCGGGGAGCGTTCCCGCATGGGCTCCGTTGGTACCGATGTCACCCATACGTGAAGACTACATCCCTGATTGTTCCTGGAGATATGACCAAATTCTGGCCATATAGAAGAGAGGTGGCAGTGTGCCTTGAGTGAGGATATGTGGCCAGTGAAAGGATTAATTTATCCATGTAGCTGCCCTGCTAAAATACCTAAGTTTATTGATTTAAAGTTATACTAGAATAATCAGCTACTCATTTTAAATTCATAGGATGGCTGAATACTTAATCCCATACATTTAAATGTTAAACTTTATACTATAGATATATAATACAAATATATTTGAAATCACTTCAGTCTCTGAATATCCCATCTGTGATTTTTTTTCAGGGTAAACTGTAAAAAAATAAATTTGATGTATACATTTATAAACTAAAAGAAATCTATACTGTATTGATTAAAAGTAATCCCTGAAAGGCCTGGTTAACCTAAACTAGGATGTTTCCCTTAATGCTAATCATTTTAAAAAAAACTTAATTCTGCCCTCCCTTTAGTAACAATGGCACAAATAATTAACCTTCATTACCAGATACTTTGTGAAGGAACATAAAACCCTGTACAGAAGGTTGGAGGGAACAGAGAGCGTAGTTACTCACCTGTAACAGGTGATCTCCGGGAACAGCAGGAATAAGTCTTCACATATGGGTACCGTCGGCACCGACAGAGCCTGCACGGGAACGCTCCCCAGCGTCCCAAAAGAAAGCTTTTGGGAGCATCCACCACGCATGCGTGCTGCCTTCCCGCCCAACTACCCCTCTCACTTCAGTTGAGTTGAAAGCGGAAACCAAAGGAGAGAAGTAGAAGAAAAACAGAGAAAGACAACTCCTAGGGGTGGGTTGTGAAGACTTATTCCTGCTGTTCCCGGAGATCACCTGTTACAGGTGAGTAACTACGCTATCTCCAGGAACAAGCAGGAATGTAGTCTTCACATATGGGGACTCCCCAGCTAAAAATGCCTAGGGATGACCCCAGCATGTTGCGGATCTAAGTAAGATGGGCCATGCTTCCTCCCAGGGACCTCAGGCATCCAAGAGTGGATGGTGGGAAGGAGTTGATCTAGGAATGGAAGAGATGCTGTAGAACAGCCTGACCGAACACGGCATCCCGACGGGAGTCCTTGTCCAAACAATAGTGGGCAGTGAAAGTATGAACAGAAGCCCAAGTTGCTGCTTTGCAGATCTCATCAATAGCAACTGACCGAAGATTAGCTGTTGAGGCTGCCATGGCTCTAACATGTGAGCCGTGATATGGCCTTCAAGAGGGATTCCTTTACTCTGATAGGTAAAGGAAATACAGTCTGCAATCCACTTAGAGAGAGTTCTTTTTGTGACTGGGAGTCCTAAATGACTAGAGTCAAAAGCCAGAAAAAGCTGAGAAGACTTTCTAAATGGCTGAGTTCTGTGAAGATAAAAAGCCAGAGCTCGTTTACAATTTAAGGTATGAAGATTTCTTTCCGCACTGGAGGCATGAGGCCTAGGAAAGAAGACTGGAAGATAAACCGATTGGTTTAAATGAAAAGGTGATACCACCTTTGGCATAAAATGAGGATGAGTCCTTAAGACTACTTTGTCATGATGAAACCTCATATAAGGCGTGTCAGCCACTAAAGTCTGCAGTTCACTAATGCGTCTTGCAGAAGTGATAGCTATTAGGAAAATGACCTTCCATGAAAGAAACTTTAGCTCCGAAGTAGCTAAAAGTTCAAAGGGTGGCTTCATGAGTTGACCCAGAACAATATTAAGATCCCATGCCACCGGAGGTGGTTTGATGGGAGGTTTTGTTAAAAGTAGACCTCTCATAAACCTTGAAACAAGAGGATGAGAGGAAATTGGCTGTCCATTGAAGGGTTTATGAGATGCAGCAATAGCACTAAGATGGACTCTAACAGAATTGGTCTTAAGACCAGAGGCTGATAAGTGAAGGAGATAGTCCAGAAGGGACTCTACTGGTACCAAGAGCGGATTAAGCCCCCTCTGGGAACACCAGACTGAGAATCTCTTCCACTTAAAAGCATAAGAACGCCTTGTGGAAGGTTTTCTGGAAGCTAGAAGAATATCCTTCACTTGTTGTGAAAAGCCTAGATCTTGAAACTCTATGCCTTGAGAAGCCAGGCCTTGAGATGAAGGGACTGAGGATTGGGGTGCAGAAGGGATCCGTTGTCCTAGGACAGAAGATCCGGAGCACTCCCCAACTCCAGAGGAGTGGCTCGAGAAAGACCTAAGAGAAGAGGATAGCATGTTTGCCTTGGCCAACAGGGAGCTATGAGTATCATGCGACCTCTGTCTCTCTGGAGTTTGAATAGGGTTTTGGGGATTAGGGGAATTGGAGAGAAGGCATAGAGAAAATCCTGGCCCCAATGGAGCAGGAATGCATCCCTCGCCTGACAATTTCGAGCTGAAGTCTGGAATAGAACCGGGGAAGTTTGGCATTCTGTGGACTTGCAAAGAGGTCTATGTCTAGAGTTCCCCAGACTTGAAAAACTCGAGCAAGTTGATATGAGTGGAGAAACCACTCGTGTTGTAACAGGACTCGGCTGAGCCTGTCCGCCCAAGCGTTTTGAATGCCTGGAAGGTATACTGCCAACAAATGAATGTGATGCTCTCTGGCAAAGGCCCACAGTTGCAAAGCTTCATTGCATAATTGCAGAGAGCCTGTTCCGCCTTGTTTGTTTAGGTAAAACATGGCCACCTGATTGTCGGTTTGCACCAGAACTGTTTTGTTTATGAGATGGAAGCAAAAGACTCAAATAGCATTGGAGATGGCCCTTAGTTCTAGGAGGTTTATTTGTAGAGAAGCCTCCTGTGGGGTCCAGAGACCCTCGGGTAGACAGATTGCCCAAGTGGGCTCCCCAACCCAACTTGGAAGCATCTGTCGTTAGGATAGCCTGAGGTAGGATTGCTGAAAAGGAGATACTACTGTAAGGTTTTCCAGAGATTGCCACCAATGCAGAGACGCAATCAGGCGTGTGGCAACCCTGATCTTGTCTGACATGCATTCTGAGGCTTGGGACCATAGGGATGCTAAGCTCCACTGGGCCGCTCGCATATGAAGGCATGCATAAGGAATCACATGGACTGTAGATGCCTTGTGTCCTAGAAGCCGAAGCATCTGTCGAGCAGTGAGGAAGGTTTGTAGCACTGCTTGTGATGCTAGTTTGATGATGCGCAGAGACTGAGGCAGGAAAGCCTTTGACTGCTGTGTGTCCAAGCGAGCCCCTATAAACTCGAGGGATTGAGATGGGGTGAGCTGGGACTTTGGAAGTACTGCAAAATTTGCATTGCTCGGGAAAGAGCATGACTTGCCTCTAGAGCTGACGGTGCTCGAATGAGCCAATCGTCCAAGTAAGGGAAGACAAAAATTCCTAGAGTCCTCATAAATGCTACTACTGCTGCCATGCATTTTGTGAAGACCTTTGCAGCAGAGGCCAGTCCGAAAGGAAGGACTCTGTATTGAAAATGCCTTCCCTTGACTAGGAATCGAAGGAATTTTTTGTGATCTGCATGAATAAGGATATGCATGTAAGCGTCCCTTAAATCTAGAGAACATAGCCAATCTTGCTCATGGAGGTATGGAAGAAGTGTGCTGAGGGAGATCTTGAGCCTTTCTCAGACTAGATATTTGTTCAGTTCTCTGAGGTCCACGATTGGTCTTAGTCCCCCTGATTTCTTTGGAATGAGAAAATAGGGGGAATAGAATCCTGTGCCCTGCTGGGACATTGGAACCTCTTCTATAGCTCCTTGAGCCAGAAGAGTGGTGACCTCTTGCCACAACAGGTCTGAGACCAATGGTTGAGATCTGAACTGCTTTTTTAACGTGGATAGGGGCAAGCTGAGGAAATGAAGCTTGTATCCCAGACTCACGATAGAGTCCAATTTTCTGATGTGATTTGCCGCCATCTTTTGGCAAAATGGCAGATACGGCCTGGAATATTTAAAGGTTCTGGGCTTAGAGCAGGAAGAATGGATAAGTTCTCTAGACAATAGTCAAAGACCCTGAAGCGGCTGAGCTTGCTGGGTCTTCTGAGGTTGTGCCTCTCTTTGTCTAGTTTGTTGTTACCTCTTCTGGGGAACATGTGTTTGTTGGGTGGAAGATGGATAGAATTTCTTCTTCTTAGACAAAAAAGGTTTTTTGAAAAACTTTTTCTTGGCTGGGTTAGCTGTAGATTTTGACAATCTGTCTAAAGTTGTATTATCGTGTCAATTTTGTTAGCCTTGAGCTCCCAATCCTTGCCAAAGAGATTTTCTCCTGTGCAAGGAATGCGTTCCAGCTTATCTTGCACCCATTCCTCTAAGTCTGAAGCCTGGAGCCAGGCAATACGATGTGCTCCTATGGATATAGCAGAAGTTCTGCTAATACATTCCAAACAGTCAAAGGTAGCACGATTCATAAATTTAGAGACATTCTGAGCATGTCTGACCAAAGTCAAATGATCTGTCCGTTTATCCTCTTGACGAAAAGGGTTCAAAAGTTCTAAGTCTTTTGTAACCTCTTCAAGAAACATTCCCATGTATAATATATAGGAACTGATTCTTGCTGACAGCATGGAGGACTGAAAGCAACGACGACCAAAGGTATCCAGTGTTCTAGACTCACGACCTGGTGGATTGGAAGAGTGTCTCTTAGCACTCTTAATCCGTCTCATGGTGGACTCTACCACCATAGAATGATGTGGTAACTGAGTCTTTTGAAAGCCTGGACAAGGTGGTACTCGATACATAGTGTCAAGACGCCTAAAATGTGGAGATACTGTTAAAGGAGCTTCCCACATCCTTAACATTAGATCATGTAAGATCTGATGAATAGGAAGCATAGCTGCCTCCTTTGGAGCTAAAGGATATTGAAGAATTCTCAATTCTTCTGCCCTAGGCTCCTTTTCAGGTACTACTGTAATGGCAAGACCCTTTGCCATATCACGTACAAAATCATGAAAAGACATGTCCTCAGGAGGGGACATTCTGCGTTGAGGAGAAAGAGTTGAATCCTGCAAAAGTTCAGCTCTGGTACCGGTGGAATTATCCGAGTCATTGGAATCGGAAGACTCAAAAGGAGGAAGCACCGGGTTCTCCCGAAGCAGATGGCATCGGTACCGCTCGATGTCGGTACCGACACGAATCGGTACCTGATCCCCCATGCTACAGAGAGATTCCAAGCTCGGCATCGGGAGAAGCATGCCTGTTGAAACAGGTACCGAAGGCAATGGCACTGGTACCGGCATCGGTACCGGTGCCTGCGGAACCGTCTGCAGCGACCTTAGCGGTACCGAAGTAGCTAAAAGAGTCGCTAGACTGTGTTTGATAGCGAGGAGTCTTTTGTCCACCGCTACTGCCGATGCCGGGGTGCCAGTACCGGTGGGAGCGGCCACAACCCCCGAGCAGGCACCAGTAGTTCCATCAAGGTTGAGGCCTCTGGAACATCCTGGAGCCCCGATAAAACTTTGGAGCCTGAAGACTCCCGCCGGGGCTGTTTTGCCGGTAAATTGTCCTCGAGGGCAACGCCAATGGCATCTCAATGTTTAGAGGGAGATCTACCCTTTGAGGACTGGCTAGTCTTAGAAGATTTGTGTTTAGTTACCTGAGATCCCTGGGAAGAAGTCGAAGCCCTGGAAGACATCGACGCTACAGACGCTGTGTCTGAAGCAAATAGGGCACCGAGTTGATTTGCTCGATTTTGAAGACTTTTTAGTCAACTTCCTGCAGGAGAGACACTCTGCCAGGCAATGGTCAGGACCTAAACATTTAAGACACCAGTCATGGGTGTCGGTAATAGAAATTGTACCGCCACATTTTGAACATTTTTTAAAACCAGTGGCTGGTTTTTCCATGGTAAGGAAAAAGAGGGCCTAATGCCCAAAATGGCGCCAACACCAGAGCAGGGAAAAAAATCCCTGAGAAAAAACATTAAAATTGAAAAGGTTTTAGAAGAAAAGAAAGAAAAGCACCAGTGGTACCGGTAGGCGTCAACAGAAGGCAGACACAACCACAAAAAATATAAAAATAAGAGAAGATTTTCTGCAGTGACAGAGGACACGTCCTGTTGGCTCCACGGAAATCGAAGAACTGGGGAGCATTCCCGCGCAGGCTCCGTCGGTGCCGACGGTACCCATATGTGAAGACTACATTCCTGCTTGTTCCTGGAGATACAATAGTAACTCACCTGTAATAGGTGATCTCCAGGAACAGCAGGACTCAGTCTTCACATATGGGAGACTTTGGCACAGACAGAGCCTGCACGGAAATGTTTTCCAGCATCCAATAGGAAAGCCTTTGTGAGCACTCCACTGCGCCTGCATGCCTGCCTTCCCAACTCTTCTCCTCAGTTGAGTTTATAGCTGAGAGGAAGCAAAAATAAGAGAGGAACCCTACAATGTCTTGGGGAGGAGGGCGGGTTGTGAAGACTGATTCCTGCTGTTCCCAGAGATCATCTGTTACAGGTGAGTAACTACACTATCTCCAAGAACAAGCAGGAATGCAGTCTTCACAGATGGGACTCACTAGCTCCCTGGAACTCAACTAATATGGGGGGGGGGGGGGGGAGAGCAGTGTGATCTCTGAGGCTAAAGCTTGTAGCCGAAGAGTCTGGAAGAGTTGTGGGCCATTGGACTATTTCATGAGACGATACTTCCCCATTGAGAGTTTTGTCTCTTGTAAAAGTCAAGAACGGAGGGTAGGAGTTGAGTTGAAGTCCCAAAGAAATGCTGGAGTACAGCTTGGCCAAAGACAGTGTCCCGATGGGAGTCCCTGTTCAGAGTAATAGTGAGCAGCAGAAGTGTGAATGGAAGCCAAGGTAGCTGCCGGACAGATCTCGTCAATGGCTACTAAGCAGAGATTGGCTACAGATGTTGTCATTGCCGCACATTATGAGCAGTGATGTGACCCTCCAAGGTGAGTCCTGCTTGTGCATTTGCAAAAGAAATGCAATCTATCCATCTTGATAGAGTCAGTTTCATCACCAGTAGCCTAAGGTGACTGGGATAAAAGGAAATTAATAGTTGAGAGGATTTTCTGTGATCCTTAGTTCTATCTGTATAGTAAGCCAGTGCTCGCTTGCAGTCTAAGCTGTGTTACACTGCTTCAACCCGAGACACATGTGGTCTAGGGAATAAAATCAGGAGGATTACCGACTGGTTGAAATGGAAAGAGGAGACTACCTTCAGAAGGAAATGTGGATGAGTACGCATAACCACCTTGTCATGGTGGAACAGTGTATAAGGCAGAGCCACCATCAGAGCCTGCAGTTCACTGATACAGTAAGCTGACATGACGGCGATGAGGAAGATTACCTTCCAAGATAGAAACGTAAGGGAATTAGTGGATAAAGGCTCGAAAGGAGAATTTAGAAGTTGAGAGAGAACTACATTGAGGTCCCAGGCTGCTGGAGGCGGCTTATGGGTGGCTTGGACAGCAGGAGACCCCGCAAGAAGCATGCTACTAAGGGGTGTGAGGAGATAGGCTGTCTAGCCAGTGGTTTGTGAGAGGCCACAATGGCACTAAGGTGAACTCTCACCGAGTTAGTTTTAAGACCTGCCAATAATAACTGGAGAAGATATTGTAGAAGGGACTCCACCAGGCAGAAAAAGGGGTCAGTGCCCTTTGGGAAGCACCAGAGGGCAAACCTATGCCACCTGAAAGCATAAGATCATCTGGTGGAATCTGTGATGCAAGAAGGATATCTTTGACCTGGGGCAGGTCGAGGTCAGCGAGCCCTAGCCCTTCAGCAGCCATGCTGTCAGGCATAGAGAGTGAAGATTGGGATGGAGGAGGGTCTTGTGCTCCTGAGAAAGGAGTTTGGATGCAAGTCCCAGGCTGAGAGATTGAGTTTGCGCAAGGCAAAGCAGCAGAGGAAATCACGATTGATGGGGCCAAAAGGGTGCTATAATAATCATCAAGCCCTTGTCGGCCTGTAGCTTGAATAGTGTCTTGGGTTATCAAGGGAATGCGTAGATCAGACCTTGTCCCTAGTGGAGAATGTAGCTGTATGGGGCCTGTTGGTGCAGGGACGAAGCCTGGAGCGGAAAAGTGGAAGCTGTGTGTTCTGCAGAGTGGTAAAAATATCTATGAGTGGGGTTCCCCACATTCAGAAGATCCAAGCAGCCATTTACTGATGCAAGGTCCATTCGTGAAGAGGAGCCGTTCCAGCATCAGAGGAACCGGGACAGTAAAGGCTTCCTTCGGAGGAGAATCATACTGCAGCGCCTCGAGCTCTTCAGCTCGAGGCTCTTTCTCGGGGTCCGCCGGAATAGCCAAGGCAGTGGCCATATCCCGGACGAACTCCGAGAACCGAGTGTCCTCCGGGGGGGACCTACTCCGGGGCTCAGACTGCGGTGAGTCCGAAGGGACGCACTGAGTCTTGAAGGTATCAGGAGACTCCTCGTCCTCCGTCTCCCAAGCTGACTCGTCCGAGGTAGAGTCAGGGTCCGACCCCGCGGGACCCTGGAGCACCGGCGTCGACGCCCTCAGTCCTGAATGGGAGGTCGAGGGAGATTGCGACCGAGGACGACTCCGAGCCACGATGGACTTGAGTATCGGCTCGGTCTCCGGGGTTGACTTCGACGTCGATGTCCCGGTGGTCGGGGCAGATGCGCCAGACAGGCTGGCCATCAGTGCCCGCTGCTGCTCCATGAAGGCAGACAATCTGCTCTCCAAGGCTGTCATCCTGAGACTCAGCTCGGGAGACGCAGCAGCCACCGACTCGGGCCCCGGCGGCGCCGGGCCCGACATCGGCTCCCTGGGAGGAGAGTCCTCGAGGACTACGGGGTTTACGTGTCCAGCAGACTCCGGCTCCACGTGAGGAACTTTGGCAGGCTTCTCTTTTTCTATGGGCCCGGGGCAACGGTCGAGGGTCTTAGACCTGGCCCTCGAGGAGCCAGGGACCTCCTCCGACAACGCCCTCGCGAGCCGCTTCTTCCTCTTGCGTTCCCGGTCGGGGGACCCCCTGTCCGAGGAGCTTCGACGGCGCTCGGGATCGGAATCCTGAGATGTCGAGGCCTCAGACGAGGTCCGGGCCCGGCCGGAGGCTGAGTCCGAGAAAAGCCTTTCCTTTTGCTGCTGGCGACTTCGGAGTGCCTTGGAAGACATCTTCCCACATGCCCCGCATGACTTAGGATCGTGGTCGGGGCCGAGGCACCGAAGGCAGCAGTCGTGTGTGTCGGTGAGAGACATTAGTTTCTTACACCGATCACACTTCTTAAAACCGCTGGAAGCCATCGGAGAAAAAAGAGCCCCCGCGAGGTCAAAGGACCGGCCCTTCCAGGGAAAAATAGAAAAAAAGGGCGCGAACGCCAGCCACGAAGGGCAAAAACCGAAAAAGAAGAATCGGGCTTGATACCGGTGTACCGAACCCGGCGGGAGGGGAACCGGCGTCAAACCGGGAGAAAAAATAGCAAAAACGCCGAAAAAAAATCTAATTTTAACCGGGAAAACAGGACACACATCCGGTGGGCTTCACGGAAAAAAAGAGACTGAGGTAAGATGGCACCTTTAGGCGGGAAGGGAACCGCGCATGCGTGCCTGCATTCCCAAAGGCTTTCATAGAAAGCTGGGGAAATGCTCCGCTGGGGCTTCATCGGCGCCGATGACACCCATATGTGAGGACTGACTTACTGCTTGGTCCTGGAGAACACACTACTAAGACCCTCATCCATTCTCTTTTCACCTTCTGTCTAGACTATTGCAACCTCCTTGTCACTGGTCATCCTCTAAATCTCTCCCCACTTCAATATGTTTAAAACTCAGCTGCACGGCTAATCTTCTGCCACTGTCACTATGCTCATGCCACTTCATTGGCTTCCTATCAGTTTCTGCATGCAGTTCAAACTTCTACTACTGACCTGTAAAGTGCCTTCATTTGGCTGCTTCTACCTACATTTCCTCTTATCTCTGCCTACACCTCTCTTCTGGAGTTCCTGCTCTTCTGGCAGATCCCTTCTATCTGTGCCCTTCTCTTCCACTGCCAACTCCAGACTTCGATCTTCTACCTTGCTGTTCCATATGCCTGGAACAAACTACCTGAGTCAGTACATCAGGCTCCATCTGCAGCCCTGTTCAAATCCAGTCTAAAAACACTTTGAGACTGCTTTTGGATCTTGATCTCCCTGGTCTCCTGTTCACCTCCTATGTGTTTCCTTACCATTCCCCTAGATATATCCTAGTCCCCAGTCATTATGTTGTCTGTCTTGATTAGACTAAGTTCTTATGAGCAGGGACCATCTCTTACATGTTTCTGTACAGTGCTGCATGTGCCTTGTAGCACTATACAAATGATAAGTAGTAGTAGCAACAGCAGCAATGTTCTTTGTCTCCAGCAGTAGATGGTCATTCTGTGCAGCATTTGGCTGGTTTTGGTAGGCCATGACTCTTAGGCCTAGTTTAAAAACTAGTTCCCCAGTTGAGCCTTCTCAAGCAGATGGTTCAATCTCAGATGGGCTCAGAGGAATATTTGGAGGAGTCCAGCTCCCTTCCCTTCTTGCTGGTTGGGCCTTGGGGGGAGGCAGAGGGGAGAGTGAGGTATTAAAGGTTCTGCTGAGGAGACCATTGTCTGCAGAGGTAAGTCTGTTGGTAGAGGGAGCACACCTTTTCAGCAGCAGAGAGCAGCCACAGGCAGGGGGCAGCTCCAGGGGACAGTTTCTCCAAATGGGTTAGTTTTGCACATCAACACATCACCTGTGAAATTAACTTTCCATATAGTCTCCTTCAATAATGAATATTGAGACAAACGTCCAGAGATATAAAACTCTAAGTCTGAATCAAAATTCATTATTGAAGAAGGAAGAGACTCTAGGGAGAGTTAATTTCACAGGTGATGCGTTGTTGGTTGATCTAAGTTTGCACCTATACATAGCCTTTTGGTTATTGGCAATTTGGTTTTACACATACCATGGCAGTCTAAGCCAGGGTATTTGGAATATGATCTCAGTCTCTCAAATTTACTGCTAATGCTCAGTGTAGTACTTGCATCATGCCAAAGAGCATTCTTCTGGAGTTCATAAGATGTAACATGTATGGGTAGTTTGTCGAGATGTGCTTGGAAATTATTCTTTAAGCAGCCTGTGGCTTCCTGTACAGCGAGAAATATTTCTGTATCTTTTTACCACATTTTCTTGGTCTCTTGACTGCATTTCTTGGTACTGCAGGATCTTCTGCCTCTCCACAGAATAATCACGCAGAATTGACACCTCTATCATCAATGCTGTGCTGGTATTTTTCTCCTTTACCACTATGATGGGTTTCCTCACATCATTTCTTATTCATCGGAATGGGAATGTTCCAGGTGATCATAACCTTTCCATGCTCTGTAATTCTCTTAGGGTCATGGTCCCAGTGCTTTTCAGGTACAGTGATGTAGTGTTTAGAGTTTCCAATGGATGAGGCGTGCTAGTTCATCGTGCCTTTCGGTATAGAAATTTTCCATCTTCAGAACTTCACAGCCAGCTAATCTAATCTAACATGCATACTTATATACCACAACACTCCCAGACCCAGTGGTTCTGTATGGTTAACAAAAATAAAAAAGATTCATAAGGAACACAAATTTATTAGTTATTAAACAACCAGGATTTTAAGTTCTGTGAAAGTGCAGGAAGGTGAAATTAGACTTACCTGCTAATTGTTGTTCCTGGAGTAGATACAGTCTAGTCACGGACCTCTGGGTTGTCCACCTTATTCAGCAGCTTAGAGACTGAGGAACCTCCTTCTTTTATGACATCACCAGTATATTCCCCCAGGAGCCACCTCCATTCGCCAGTAACCTATTGACAAAGCAGACTCCCCGGAACAAGAAGACAGACTGAACGTAATGAATAACTATAAACTAGCACATACCCAACCAACTAACCACCCATCTTATGTAACAAAATCCTGCTCTGCAGAGCAAGCGAAAGTGCAACCTTTAAACCTGTGAAGGCCATCCCCTCACCCCAACGGAGGGACTGCCGATAGCCGTACCCCTCCCCACCCAGGGACCGGTACCCCCGAAGTACCAGACAAATGTTGCTTACCTGTAATGTGCGCAGCCCTACCGCTGCCAGACCTGCAGGCTGAAACACGCCAGAACGTCACTCGGGAGGGATACGGGACTAGACTGTATCTACTCCAGGAACAACAATTAGCAGGTAAGTCTAATTTCACCTTCCTGATCGTATCTCCAGTCTAGTCCCGGACCTCTGGGTCAGTACCAGAGCAGTAAAGTCAACGGGGAGGGCCTGCCATTCCAGCCTGCAGGACTGCCTCTCCAAAACAAGCGTCCTGTCGCGCTTGCACGTCCAGTCTGTAATGCTTGACAAAGGAATTTGACGACGACCAGGTTGCCGCTTTACAAATTTCCAACAGCGGTATCAACCTAGATTCCGCCCAGGAGGCCGCCGCTGCCCTAGCAGAATGAGCTAGGAGACCTTCTGGAACCGGTCTATTCTTCAATACATACGCGGACGCAATGGTCTCCTTGATCCAGCGGGCAATGGTAGCCTTAGAAGCCGCCTCACCTTTCCTCGGCCCGGCAAAAAGCACAAAAAGTCTGTCAGACCTGCGAAAACCCGCCGTATGACGCAGGTATCTCTAACGCCCGCCTGACATCCAAGAGATGCCGCCCTACCGCGCCTGCCCCTCCCGTGCTGTCCTGAAAGACCGGGAGAGATATCTCTTGATTAACATGAAACACGGATACCACCTTGGGCAAGAATGCTGGAACTGGGCGTAACACCACTGTAGAGTCCAAGAACAAAAGGGCTCCTTACACGATAAAGCCTGCAATTCGGACACCCTTCTCGCAGAACAAATTGCCACCAAAAACACCACTTTCAACGTAAGATCCTTCAAAGATGCCCGGGAAAGAGGCTCAAAGGGCTCCTTTTCCAAGGCCTCCAGAACAAACGGGAGATGCCACTTAGGCACTATCTGCCGAAAGGGCAGCCGTAAGAGAGACACTGCCCGCAAAAATCGCTTAATATCCAAATGCTCCCCGAGCGAGTAACCACCTATCCTACCTCGGTAACATGACAGCGCCGCGACCTGTACCCTAAGCGAAGCGGCCGCCAAACCCTTGTTGAATCCATCCTGCAGAAACTGTAATATCTGCGGAATGGACGATTTCAACTCCACTGACGCTCTACTACCGCACCAATCCTCAAAAACTCTCCAGACTCGTATATAGGCTAATGACGTCGACCTTCTCCTAGCCTTCAACAAGGTGTTAATAACTGTCGCGAAATAGCCCTTCGCTCTCAGCCTAGCCCTTTCAATAGCCAGGCCGTAAGCGAGAACCAATCCACGTGAGGCATGAGGAGTGGCCCCTGAGATAACAGATCCGCGTGGGCTGGCAGGCGCCACGGTCGTGCCACCAGGAGCCTTACCAGATCCACATACCAGGGCCGGCGTGGCCAATCCGGAGCTATCAGAATTACCTGACCTTTGTGTCTTTCTATCCGCTGCACTGTCCTGCCCACCAGAACCCACGGCGGAAAGATGTACAGGAGCTGATGTTCCGGCCATGGTTGAATGAGCGCATCCAGGCCCTCGGACATCCGTTCTCTTCTCCTGCTGAAAAAACGACTGACCTTCGCCGACCGAAAGGTTGCCATGAGGTCCATTACCGGCGTGCCCCAACATGTGGAACACGTCTGGATGAAGGACCCATTCCCCGGGATCCACTTTCACCCGGCTGAGAAAGTTGGCTTCTACGTTGTCCACACCTGCGACATGCACTGCCGATAGAGCTAGAAGATTCGCTTCGGCCCAGCCGCACAATTCCTCGGCCTCAGATTCCAGCGCAACACTGCTGGTTCCCCCTTGACGATTGACATACGCCACTGCGGTCGCATTGTCGGAGAACACCCGAACCACTGTGCCGCCGAGCTCGGACTGAAAGCTCCACAGAGCCAACACCGCTTTCAACTCCAACCTGTTGATTGACCAAGATTGCTCTTGAGGGCTCCATTGACCCTGCGCGAACCTGCCCTGGAAATGCGCTCCCCAGCCCCACAGACTGGCGTCCGTGGTCAAGGGTAGCCAGTCTGGGCTCTCCAAGGGCTTGCCCCTTTGAAGAGAGTCGGGAAGCAACCACCAACGCAGAACCATCCGCGCCTCCACAGGACACGGAAGTCTCCATGACAGCGGATCGCGTTGATGCGACCAGCTTCTGAGTAGCGCCCTCTGCAACGGCCTCATGTGCGCTCTCGCCCAGGGCACCATCTCTATTGACGCTACTGTGCCCAATAACTGCAGATATTGCCATGCTGTGGGAGCCGTGTAGTTTAAAAACCGGGTCACCAGTTTCCGCAAACCCTGTGCCCGGAGTTGGGGCAGGAAGACCTGACCCTTCTTCGTGTCGAACCGAGCTCCTAAGTACTCCAGACTCTGCGAGGGCACCAATTGACTCTTTGACATATTGACTACCCAACCTAGGCTTTCTAGGAACTGAACCACCCGGGCCGTCGCCCTTTCGCTCTCCACTCTCGACTTCACCCGGATCAACCAATCGTCTAGGTACGGGTGCACCAATATTCCCTCCCTTCGCAAGGCTGCTGCAACCACTACCATAATCTTTGTGAACGTACGCGGGGCCGTAGCTAGGCCGAACGGCAGAGCTCGGAACTGAAACTGCCCAAAGGGAACTGCAAACTGGAGGTACTTTTGATGGTCCGGTCGTATGGGAATATGAAGATAAGCCTCTGACAGATCCAGCGAGGTAAGGAACTCTCCTGCTCGAACCGCTACTATGACGGAACGCAGAGTCTCCATGTGAAAGTGCGAAACCCGAAGACAACGATTCACACCTTTGAGATCCAAAATTGGCCGAACGCCGACGTCCTTCTTTGGAACTATGAAGTAAATGGAGAACCGACCACAGCCGTACTGGTCCGGCGGTACCGGCACTATTGCTCCGAGATCCAGGAGTCTTCATACGGTCCCCCTGACCGCCTCGCACTTGTTCGAAGACTTGCAGGGGGACCGCACGAAGGCATCTCGCACGGGATAGCGTAACTCCAGGGCGTATCCTTCGCGAATAACCTCCAGCACCCACTGATCTGACGTGACCCGGACCCAGGCGTCGTAAAACATCTGCAACTGCCCCCCCACGGGGACCAGAGGCGCCTGGGTCCCCCTGACTTCATTGCGATTTTCTAACACCGGAGGCAGTGGAGGAAGCGGAGGCCCCAAAACCTCTTCCCGCCCCTCGAAACCCCTGATTTCTGTTGGGGAATCTGCCTCTCTGGCTGGAGTTAAACCTTGGGAACCGAAACCGACGGAATTCCCGCTGCTGCCCTTTGCCCGCGGGAGACGACCGCCCCTTCTTCGGCTTATCCTCCGGCAATCTACCCCCTTTAGACTCGCCGAGATCTTTGACCAATTTTTCCAGGTCCTCCCCAAAGAGGAGCTTGCCTTTAAAAGGAAGTTTACTTAGCCTCGATTTAGAGGAGTTATCCGCCGCCCAATTTCAAAGCCACAAATAACGCCGCGCCGCCACCGCAGACGCCATGTTCTTTGACAGTGTCCTCATCAAATCATAATGAATATCCGACAGGTAGGCCACCCCGGACTCCATCCTGGCCGCTTCCCCTGCCCTATCGCTCTCCTGCATGCCCTGAACTCTCTGTGACCACCTCAGACAGGCTCTGGCCACCCATGCACCGCAGTTGGCCGCTTGAAGCGACACAGCAGTCACATCAAAAATCTGCCTGAGGAGGACATCCAACTTTCTGTCCTGGGCATCCTTAAGAGCCGCACTGTCTTCAACTGGAATCGTGGTCTTTTTAGTAACGGCCAAGACCACCGCATCCACCTTGGGAGATTTGAACACCTATCTTGTTCCACCAGGGGATAAAGTAGACTCATCACTCTAGAACCCTTGAGAGGTGCCTCTGGCGAATTCCAATCTTCTTGGATGAGCTCCTGAAAAACTCTGCACCAGAAACGCCCTTTGGTTTTTCCTAAAAACCTGCAATAACGGATCCTCTAGAGACTCATCTTCCCCTGATCCTGGAACTGGCATGTTTAGTGCCTTCAGCGTTTCCCCAATGAGCGCGGGCAGCTCCTCCCTGCGGAAAACCCGCACTACTCTCGCCTGATCCTCCTTATCAGTGAGCTCACCTTCTTCTAAATCCTCTTCCATGTCGTGACTGCGGCATTCCTCATCCGACAGTTGCCCCTCCGAATCTACCCCGGGGTCATTAAGGCTCTTGACCTGCCGTGACCTCTTAACCCCTCCCGGTAGCTCGTCCGCCCTCGGAGGGTCTGCGGCCCTCTTACTCTGACATGCCTGGGCAGCTTCTGTACCCCTGCCCTGCGAGACGCTTCCGACTGCCTGCTGTAGAAGGGCAATGAAGTCCTTAGAAAAAATAGATTCCAGGCCTTTTGGCCAAGAACCCAGGTAGGGAGCGACGTCTGGAGCGGACGACGGCCCTGCTACCGGTTCGTCGAGGGGTAAACTGACAGCAGGAACCCCAGAAAGACCCTCTGCCATTTCCAGACCTACCCCCTTATCCTCTTCAATGTTGTCCATGGCGGAGGCCTCTTTTAAACAACCTTTGCAAACCCCTGATTCTAATGCTGTGCTCCTTCTAGCCCCACAAACCAAGCATTGGGGTCTAGAAGGCATCACAGGACTGCACAGGCCCAGCTAAGCGACCCGACAACACTGAGGCCCAGAAAAAAAAGGAAACCGACTTGCCCCCCCCCACACAGTTCCCCTTGGAAACCATAAGCTTTGACATGCCTGGAAAGACCCTGGCCCCAAAGGCAAGAATGAACTTGTGCGCTAAAAGAGGCTTCTCCCGCCTTTTTAAACCGCACTGTGAGAGACCCGAAGCTGCTCTGAGGCTTCCCGCGCCACCACCACGCGGCCGGGCCTGCGCCCCGTTTCGCGCTCAAATGCGCTGAAGATAAAAAAAAAAAATGCCGGGCTCTTACCTCTGGCTGTGCGCCTGCTCACAGTCACAGCGCCGCGGGGAATCGCAGCCCCCTATCCCGCCGTCGAGAATTGAGAGCTTGTACTACCCCGCGAGGGGGGGGGGGAACCCCCGCACGTCTGCAAACTAATCAACGACGCTCCCAGCTAAGGTGCATTAACAGGCAAAGCCTCTGTGTAACACCTGCTGTACCCCACTGCAGTCACTCCGAGAAACCGGGCCTCTCAGTTGCCCTCACCGGAGACTGACTCAGGTTTGAGAAGGAAGGCCCTTTCAACCCACCAGCTGCAGGGACCTCCCAAGGAAGGGAGAGCCTGATTCCTCGGTTTAAAGGTATAGCTCTGTAAAGCTAAGCGGTTACTCCCCCTTACTGTATTACAGATTACCACCAAATCAACCAATTTCCAAAAACTAAAATTTAAGGCTGTCTTAATCGTTCCCCCAGTGAGCCCGGACCACCAGGCTCACCATCCCTTCAGCTGCTTGGAGACTGAGGCAACTGGCGAATGGAGGCGGCTCCCGGGGGAACATACTGGTGATATAGGGAGGAGTAGCCTAGTGGTTGGGGCAAGGTACTTCAGGCCGGAAGGTCGGGGGTTCAAATCCCACGAGGACAGCAACCTTGGGCCGGAAGGACTGGGGTTTCTAGTCCCACAGATGCTCCTTGTGGTCTTGGGTAAGCCACTTAACCCTCCATTGCCCATGTTCCCTGTAAGTATTAGTGTATGTGTCTCATATCCCCGCGTGTTAAATGTATCCCCCAATTGTGTTGTGACCGCTTTGATTGAAGGATAAGGCGGTATACAAAACTGTCTAAATAAATAAATGTCATAAAAGGAGGTTCCTCAGTCTCCAAGCTGCTGAATAAAGTTGACAACCCAGAGGTCCAGGACTAGACTGGAGATATGATCAGGAAGGCTAGATTTAATCTCTTTTGGTAACTGAGACCATAATGCTGCTGCCATATATCGAATTGTCTGCATAAATCTAGATTTTATTCTGATGCCTTTGTGTGAAAGAAACACTGGATGCCAGTAAGCGTTTGGAATTAGTTGCTAAAATTGTAAGCAAAAGTGAGAGAGATTTGCAGTCATTGAAAAATTTATATAGAATTATGTGAAATTTAAATTTAACCCAATTCAAAACCCTAAGCCAGTGCAATTCTCGAAACAATCTGGAGTCACTGGGGTGTATTTAGATACACCGTAAATAAGCTAAGCTGGTGGGGGGGGGGGGGTCTACTGAGCCCAGAGAAAGACCACAACTTTCTAGAGGAGCTCTCCTTCTATCTAATCCTGCTGCTGCTGATCAGTCATCTGATAGGTCCTCTATGTCTCTAACCCTGGGCCCCTAGATCAGTCTTTTAGTGGTGGGGATCGTGGCAGCAAAATTTTGTTTACTTCTACTTGTCAGATGTGCTGTATCTCTGCTATGACTTCTGCTGCTTCCATACCCTCATTATGACCCCTGCTGCTATATGGGCAAGCACACTTATGAGCTGTGTCCAGTTTGCTGCAGTCCCCTTCCTGCCCAAGGGTGCCATCTTGCTCAGTCAAATGACAGATAAAAGACAGCAAAAAGAACAAAATAAAATACTAGGACTGCAACTCCAAGGGGAGGAGGGAGGGTCATGAGGACCGACTCCTGTTGTCCCTGGAGAAAGCATAGTTACTCACCTGTAACAGGTGATCTCCGGGAACAGCAGGAATTTAGTCCTCACATATGGGTATTGTTGGTACCGACGGAGCCTGCGCGGAAACGCTCCCCAGAGTCCAATTAGGAAGCTTTTGGGAGCATCCCACAGTGCCTGTGTGCTGCCTTCCTGCCTTTCCCAACTGCCTCTCTCTAGTTGAGTTTTAAAGCTGAGACAAAGAGAGAGAGAGGGAAAGGAAAAAGATTCCTAGGGGAGGTGGGTGGGTTGTGAGGACTAAATTCCTGCTGTTCCCAGAGATCACCTGTTACAGGTGAGTAACTATGCTATCTCCAGGAACAAGCAGGAATGTAGTCCTCACATATGGGGACTCCCTAGCTTTAGATGCCAGGGAGAGACCCCAGAGGTTGTGTGCCCCGGTGAAAGGGCTCCACTTCCCCACATGGATCTCTGGCATCCAACCAGGGATGGTGGGTAGGAGTTGATTAGGTATGGAACAGGTGTTGAAGAACAGCCTGACCAAACAAGGCATCCCAGCGGGAGTCCATGTCCAAGCAGTAATGTGCTGTGAAGGTATGAACCGAGGCCCAGGTGGTTGCTCGACAGATGTCATCGATAGACACAGAGTGCAGATGAGCCATTGAAGCTACCATGGCTCTCACATTGTGAGCTGTGACATTTTTTTGGACAGCTTTTATATACCGCTGCTTCCAAGGATCAGCAGCGGTTTACATTATAACAAACAGAACTGGTACATTGAACTTTAAGAACTAGGAACATTTTACATTATAACAAATCAAATATCAATACAATTGATTCAGTACATTATGAACTAGTTTACATAACAATATTGAACTATATTACAAATAAGTTTACTTTAATAGTTATATTAATGTGAGAAGTGTACTTATGTCATTTGAAGTTGTAGTGATTCCAATTAAGGTGTACCATTGGATAGAGTAATTGATTTGGTTTATGGCCCTCCAGAGGAAGATGGCCCTCCAGAGGAAGATTCTTACTCTGATAGGCAAAGGAAATACACTGAGCAATCCAGTTGGACAGTGTTCTCTTGAAGACTGGAAGTCCCAAATGAGAAGGATCAAAAGCAACAAAGAGTTGAGAGGACTTTCTATGTTGCTGTGTTCTTTGTAAGTAAAAAGCTAAAGCTCTTTTACAGTCCAAAGAATGAAGATTCCTTTCTGCATTAGATGTATGAGGCCTTGGAAAAAACAGGCAGGTAGACCGCCTGGTTTAGATGAAAAGGCAAGACCACCTTTGGCATAAAGTGTGGATGAGTCCTAAGGACTACCTTGTCATGATGGAGCCTTGTATAAGGTGGATCAGCTACTAGTGCCTGCAACTCACTGATGCGGCGTGCTGATGTGATTGCAATGAGAAAGATAACTTTCCAAGAAAGGAATTTCAATGAGGTAGTAGCTAAGGGTTTGAAAGGTGGCTTCATGAGCTGACCAAGAACCAGGTTTAAGACCCATGCCACCGGTGGTGGCCTAATGGGAGGCTTAGTTAGAAGAAGGCCTCTCATAAATCTTGCTATAAGAGGATGGGAGGAGATAGGTTGTCCATTTAGAGGCTTGAAAGAAGCTGCAATAGTGCAGTGGAGTGGAGGAGTGGCCTAGTGGTTGGGGCAAGGTACTTCAGGCCGGAAGGTCAGGGGTTCAAATCCCACTAGAGGACAGCAACCTTGGGCCGGAAGGACTGGGGTTTCTAGTCCCACAGGTGCTCCTTGTGGTCTTGGGCAAGCCACTTAACCCTCCATAGCCCATGTTCTCTGTAAAATAGTTATCTCCAAGTTATAATGCCCTGTTCACTGTAATTTCAGTTTGTTCAATGTAAACCGCACTGATGCAGAATAGCGCGGTATATAAGAGAATGTAAATAAATAAATAAATAGCACTCAAATGGACTCTTACTGAGTTAGTCTTAAGTCCTGCATTGGATAAATGAAGGAGATACTCCAGTAATTTATTTATTTACATTCTCTTATATACCGCATCAGTGCGGTTTACATTGAACAAACTGAAATTACATTGAACAGGGCATTATAACTTGGAGATAACTATTTTACAGGGAACATGGGCTATGGAGAGTTAAGTGGCTTGCCCAAGACCACAAGGAGCACCTGTGGGACTAGAAACCCAAGTCCTTCCAGCCCAAGGCTGCTGTCCTCTAGTGGGATTTGAACCCCCGACCTTCCGGCCTGAAGTACCTTGCCCCAACCACTAGGCCACTCCTCCACTCCAGTAATGATTCCAGAGGTATCGCAAGGGGGTTAAGACCCTTCTGCGAACACCATATGGTAAACCTTTTCCACTTGAAAGCATAAGAGCATCTTGTGGAAGGCTTCCTGAAAGCATAAAGGATATTCTTTACTTGCTGAGGGAGGTTAAGATCATGAAGATCTAGGCCTTCAGCAACCAAGCCCTGAGATGCAGAGACTGGGGATTGGGATGCCATAACATTCCGTCCTCCTGAGACAGGAGATCTGGAGCAGACCCTAACTCCAGGGAGGGAGCCTGAGGGAGATTGAGAAGCAGAGGGTACCAATGGCCAATGTGGAGCTATGAAAATCATATGGCCTCTGCCTCTCTGAAGCTTGAACAGGGTTTTGGAAATTAGGGGAATGGGTGGAAAGGCATACAGGAAGTCTTGACCCCAGTAAAGGAGGAAAGCATCCCTCGCCTGAGAGCCCTGAGCCGGAATTCTGGAACCGAACCGGGGATGTTTGGCATTCCACAGACTTGCAAAGAGGTCTATGTCCGGGGTTCCCCAAATTTGAAAAATCTTGGCCACCTGGTCTGCATGCAGAGACCACTCATGTGGAAGCAGATCGCGACTGAGTCTGTCTGCCCAAGAGTTTTGTATGCCTGGAAGATACACTGCCAGGAGATGAATCTGATGCTCTCTGGCGAGGGCCCATAGTCGCAAAGCTTCGTTGCAAAGCGACAGAGAGCCTGTTCCCCCCTGCTTGTTCACGTAGAACATGGCTGTTACAGGTGAGTAACTACGCTATCTCCAGGAACAAGCAGGATGTAGTCTTCACATATGGGGACTCCCTAGCTGAAGATGCCAGGGAGATAACACCAGGAAGGTGCCCCCCTAGAAAAGTGGGAATCCTTCCTCCCATGGATCTCTGGCATTCCACCAGGGTTGGTGGGCAGGAGTTGAATTAGGTCTGAAAGAGATTTTGAAGAACAGCTTGGCCAAAGAAGGCATCCCGACGGGAGGCTTTATCCAGGAAGTAGTTGGCTGTGAAGGTGTCTACCGAAGCCCAGGTGGCTGCTCGACAAATGTCATCGATAGACACAGAGTGGAGATTAGCCATGGAAGTTGCCATGGCTCTCACGTTATGAGCTGTGACATGGTCTTGAAGAGGAAGACCCTTACTCTCATAAGCAAAGGATATGCATTGGGCAATCCATTTAGATAAAGTTCTTTTGGAGACTGGAAGTCCCAAATGACTAGGGTCAAAAGCTATAAAAACTTGTGAGGACTTTCTATGTTGCTGTGTTCTCTGTAAGTAAAAGGCTAAGACTCTTTTACAATCTAAAGTATGAAGGTTTCTTTCTGCATTAGAGGTGAGAGGCCTCGGAAAAAATACAGGAAGATAAATTGATTGATTTAAATGAAAAGGCGAAACCACTTTCGGCATAAAGTGTGGATGAGTTCTAAGAACAACCTTATCATGATGAAACCTAGTATAAGGAGGATCAGCCACTAAAGCTTGCAGTTCACTAATGCGACGTGCAGAGGTGACTGCAATTAGGAAGATGACCTTCCAGGTCAAGAACTTAAGAGTTGTAGTGGCTAAAGGCTCAAAAGGTGGCTTCATGAGCTGCCCGAGAACTAGATTTAGATCCCATGCCACCAGTGGTGGCTTAATGGGAGGTTTGGTTAATAGAAGACCTCTCATAAATCTGGATATGAGTGGATGAGAGGAAATTGGTTGTCCATTCAGAGGCTTATAAGAAGCTGCAATTGCACTAAGATGGACTCTTACCGAATTGGTCTTTAGACCAGAATTCGATAAGTGAAGGAGATACTCTAGTATCAATTCTCAAGGTATGACAAGGGGGTTTAATCCCTTCTTGGAGCACCATATAGTAAAACGTTTCCAGTTAAAAGCATAAGATCTTCTTGTGGAAAGTTTCCTAGAAGCCTGAAGGATATCCTTTACCTGCTGGGACAGGTTGAAATCCTGGAGGTCTAAGCCTTCAGCAACCAGGCCGTGAGATGCAGGGACTGGGGATTCGGGTGTCATAGCGTCCCGTCCTCTTGGGAAAGGAGATCTGGAGCATGCCTTAACTCCAGAGGTGCAGCTTGAGAGAGATGTAGAAGCAGGGGATACCACGCTTGGCATGGTCATCGTGGCGCTATGAGAATCATGCGACCCCTGTCTCTCTGAAGCTTGAAGAGTGTTTTGGGGATGAGGGGAATGGGTGGGAAGGCATAAAGGAAGTCCTGACCCCAATGAAGGAGGAAGGCATCCCTTGCCTGACAATTGTGAGCCAGAATCCTGGAACAGAACCGGGGAAGTTTGGCATTCAGTGGACTTGCAAAGAGGTCTATGTCTGGAGTGCCCCAGAGATGAAATATCTTTGCCACCTGGTCTAGGTGGAGGGACCACTCGTGAGGCAGCAGTATTCAACTGAATTTGTCTGCCCAAAGGTTTTGAATGCCTGGAAGATATACCACTAGAAGGTGAATTTGATACTCTCTGGCGAGGGCCCAGTCGTAAAGCTTTGTTGCATAACGACAGAGAGCCTGTCCCCCCTGCTTGTTCACATAGAACATGGCTACTTGATTGTCTATCTGGACTAGGACTGTCTTGTAGCTGAGCTGGGCGTGGAATACTTGAAGAGCTAAATAGATTGCTCTTAATTCCAGGTGGTCTATGTGCAGAGCAGCCTCCTGTGGAGTCCAGGTTCCCTGGGTAGAGAGATGATTCAGGTGTGCTCCCCAACCCACCTGTGATGCATCTGTTAGGGTGGCCTGAAAAAGGGGTTGATGAAAAGGAGACCCCACTGTCAGATTCTCTAGTGATTGCCACCATTGGAGGGACAAAATTAGTCACTGAGAGTTTATTATTTTGTCTGATAAATGACCTGTGGCCTGTGTCCATTGTGTGGATAGGGTCCACTGAGCTGCTCGCATGTGGAGGCGAGCATATGGGACTACATGAACTGTGGATGCCATATGTCCCAGCAACTGTAGTAGCTCTCGAGCAGTTAGGGAGGCTTTCCCTGCTGCTTGAGAAGCTAGTTGCAATATGCGAAGACACCGGGCTTGTGGAAGGAAAGCCTTTGCCTGTCTGGTATCTAGACAGGCCCCTATGAATTCCAAGCATTGGGAAGGAACAAGTTGGGATTTTGGGAAGTTTATTACCAAGCCCAAGTATTGGAGGATTCGCAGTGTGCAAGACAGTGCAGTACTGGCCTCTGCAACTGTAGGGGCTCGAATGAGCCAGTCTAAGTAAGGGAAGACGAATATCCCCAGGGTTCATAGAAATGCAGCTACTACTGCCATGCATTTCGTGAAAACCCTTGGTGCTGAAGCCAGACCAAAGGGAAGAACCCTGTACTGGAAATGTTTTCCCATGAAAAGGAATTGTAAGAATTCCCTGTGATCTGGATGGATCAGAATGTGAGCGTATGCATCCTTTAAGTCTAGAGAGCAAAGCCAATCCTGGCTCTGAAGGTATGGCAGAAGAGTTCCTAGAGAAATCATTTTGAACTTCTCTCGAAACAGGTATTTGTTCAATTCTCTGAGGTCTAAAATGGGTCTGTGTCCTGTTTTCTTTGAAATAAGAAAATAGGGTGAGTAGAACCCTGCACCCCATTGAAGAATGGGTACCTCCTCTATTGCCCCTTGGGCAAGAAGTGTTGAGACCTCGTGATCTAGCAGATTGTCTGCGGAGGTTTGAGAAGTGAATTGCTTTAGAATTGTAGGAGGGGGCATGCTGTGAAAATGAAGCTTGTACCCTTCTCCTACAATGGACAAAGTCCAATCTTCTGCTGTTATCTGATGCCACCTGTTGGCAAAGTGGCATAACCTGCCTGGGATATTGGGGTGTTGGGGACCCCTCAGAGGCAGGAAAGCTAAGCTCTCTAGGAAGGAGTCAAAGCCCTTGAGGGGGATGAACCTGCAGAGCTGGTTGGGCTCTCGGGCCTTTTGGCTTCTTTTGTTGTCTAGTTTGTCCCTTTTGGGCAACCTGACCCCGAGTTTGACTCTGCTGGGTATAGGAAGGATAAAATTTCCTCTTTTTGCTGAAAGAGGGTTTTTTATAATACTTCTTTTTGGCTGGAGTGGCAGTAGATTTCGACAACCTATCTAGAGTAGTATTGTCAGCATCTAACTCATTAGCCTTTTCCTGCCAGTTCTTGCCGAAGAGATTCTCTCCCGTGCAAGGAATGTTGCCTAACTTGTCCTGTACCCAAGTCTCCAAGTTTGATGCCTGAAGCCAGGGAATCCGTCGTGCGCCAATGGCAATAGCAGAGGTTCTGCTGATGCATTCAAAGCAGTCAAAGGCTGCACGATTTACAAACTTGGAGACATCTTGAGCATGCTTAACTAGAGCAAGAAAGTCTTGTCTCTTGTCTTCTGGGAGAAATGGGCTCATAAGCTCCAATTCTCCTGTAACTTCCTTGAGGAACATTCCCATATATAGTATATATGAACTGATCCTAGCTGAAAGCATGGAAGCCTGAAAGGTTTGGCGCCCAAAAGCGTCCAGAGTCCTGCATTCACGACCTGGAGGATTGGATGCATGCCTCTGCACTTTTCATCCTACGCATGGCTGACTCCACCACCATTGAATGGTGTGGTAGCTAAGTCTTTTGAAATCCAGGACATGGCGGAACTCGATACATAGTATCAAGCCTCCTAGAGTGAGGAGATGTAGTCAGAGGTGTCTCCCACATTCTGAGCATCAAGTTATGCAGAATTTCATGGATGGGCAGAGTGGCTGCCTCCTTTGGAGCTTTAGGATATTGGAGAATTTCCAATTCCTTTGTTCTGGGTTCCTCTTCAGGAGCCACCGTGATTGAAAGGCCCTTGGCCATATCACAAATAAAATCCTGAAAAGACGTCCTCTGGAGGTGACATTCTGCGTTGAGGAGAAGAGGGATCTTCTGGGAGAAACCCTCTAGTACCAGCAGAATTGTCAGAGTCTTCGGAATCGGAGGATTCGAAGTATTCCTGACCACGATGCTCATGCAAAGCACGGTCCCGTTATCGATCAAAGTCGGTACCGAGTTGATCCGGTACCGATCTGTCGATTCCAGCCAAAGATGGTGTGGGAAGAACTCCCACCGGGGCCGGTGCCGTTGGTACCGGTATCGTCAGTACCGGTACCAGTGTCTGTCGATGTCGGTACCGGTGCCCATTGGACCAACGGTACAGCAGCTAAGAGAAGAGCTGCGATGCTACATTCGATAGCGAGGAACCTCTGGTCTATCAACATTGCCGATGCCTGGGTGTCAGTACCAGTGAAAACGGCCGGAACCCCTGAGCATGGCACAGGTAGTTCTTGTGAGGCGAGGCCTCGTGGAGCCCCATTGATGCTTTGGAAGCCGAAGCCTCCCGCCAGGGCTGCTTTGCCAGTGTGGTTCCCTCAAGGGCAATGCCGATGGCCTCTCGATGCTTAGCAGGAGAGCTACCCTTTGAGGACCGGCTTTTATGTTTAGTTATCTGAGATCCATGGGAGGAAGAGGAGGCCCTTGAAGATGTTGATGCTATGGATATGGCATCCGAAGAAAAGAGGGTACCGAGCTTTGCAGCCTGGTTCTGTCTTCTTCTTTTAGTCATCCACATACAAGACATTCAGATGGAGAATGTTCAGGCCCTAAACATTTAAGACACCAATCATGGGTGTCAGTGATGGAAATGGTACCCCCACACTTAGTACATTTTTTAAAACCACTAGTTGGTTTTACCATGTTTTAGGAATATGGGGCCTAGTGCCCAAAATGGTGCCTAGCACCAAAAATGAAAAGTTTCTGAAGAGAAACAGTTCAAAGTATAAGTTTTTTTGGGTTTTTTTGGAAAGGAAAAGAAAAGAACCGGCGGTACCGGTAAGCGTCGTGTGGCAGGCAAACGCGACCACAAGAAAACAATTTTAAAGACGGAATTTTCTGCAGTGACAGGGTCTGGATCCTGTCGGCTCCGCGGAAAACGAAGAAGTGAAGAGGGACTGTTGGAAAGGCGGGAAGGCAGCACGCATGTGCTGAGGGATGCTCCCAAAAGCGTTCCTATTGGACGCTGGGGAGAGTTCACCCGCAGGCTCCGTCTGTACCGACGATACCCATATGTGAAGACTATTTCCTGCTTGTTCCTGGAGATAATATTTTTTCACTCAACGTGTAATCAAACTCTGGAATTTGTTACCTGAGGTTGTAGTAAAAGCTGTTAGTGTAGCCGGATTTAAAAAAGGTTTGGACAAGTTCCTGGAGAAAGGTCCATAAACCATTATTAAAAGGGACCCAGGATATCACTGCTTGAACCAATAGAAGCATCGTGGAACCTGTGTCTTTTGTGGAAACTGCTAGGTACTTATGATCTAGATTGGCCACTGTTGGAAACAGGATACTGGGCTTGATAGTCTGACCCAGTATGGCATATCTTATGTTCTTATGTCATGGCCACATTTTGGGTTCGAGGCTGAGGCAAAGCAGGCATGCTCCAGAAGACCACCTCACATCAAATTAGCCTGCCGGCAACAAAGGTAATACAAGCGCAGGGCCTTTCTGCTACAAGCATGTGCATGCCTCTAAGTCCCTGCCAGCCTTCCCTGTCCTGCCTCCTTTGATGAGACAAGTATGCGTCAGGGAGAGCAGAATAAGGAGGGCTGGCAAGGTCTTAGAGGCAAACGCATGCCTCCAAGTCCCTGCCAATCTTCCTTGTCCTGCCTCCTCTGACACACTTCAGAGAGGGCAGGACAGAGAGAGCCGGCAGGCGCGTGCTTCTATCAGAGAGGCCCTGCATCTGTACTATTTTTGTTACCAGCAGTGGACAGTGGGCTGGATTTGACAGTAAGTGGCCTCCCGAAAACACAATTTACTCCGGCCCGAACCAAGCATGCGGCTGTGACCCAAAATGAAGATTTTGCAATCCCATTTGGGGTCACGACCCACAGTTTGGGAAATGCTGCTCTAGAGGAAATTAAAGAGTCATAGAATAGGAGGCAGTGTACTACTGTAGAATGGGAACTGGTTAAAAGAGAGAAAACGGAGTTACTTACCTGTAACAGGAGTTCTCCGTGGACAGCAGGATAAGTCAGCCACACATGGTGACGTCATCCGACGGCGCCGTGACGGAGTGCTCTCTAGAGCTCAGAGATCTGAGCATGTGCGAGAGGCCCCACCTCCCCAGCCCGCCACTAGCCCGATCAGTGAGTGATTAGCTCCGCCGCGAGGCGTCAGGCTAGGGAGCAGGCCTGCCTCATACAGGGGAAGGTGGGTGGGAGCGTGTGGCTGACTTATCCTGCTGTCCACGGAGAACTCCTGTTACAGGTAAGTAACTCCGTTTTCTCCTAGGGACAAGCAGGATGTGTCAGCCACACATGGTGTCTCCCCAGCTGTAGAAGTAGCTGTGGTGGATGAGGGAGGCATGCGCTGGAGATGGACACTCGCACAGGATGTAGTACATGAGTACGTTTATTAAGAATAGTAACATATAGCACAATAGGACGGACACTCGCGCAGGAGGTCAGTACATAAGTACACTAATAAGAACAGTAACATATTGCACAAGGAAAAACAGTGCAAATAGAACAGTGCAAGTAGGCAACGCGTGGAATGTGCAACAAACATCATAACGGTGCTATAACAGTGAGGGTGCAAACACGCAATATATTATATGTCTGAACATTCTTGTAAGGGCACAACACTTAGACATGGCCGGAAGGGCCTGTGGCTATAAGTTAGGCAGAGGGCGGCCCAGCCTTGGTAGCTGCTGTCAGGACAGTGCGGCCGAATGCGCTATCCGACTCCGCCAGGAGGTCCAGGCAATAGTGTTTCTGAAAAGTGAGCCGTGAGGACCAGGTGGCGGCCTTGCAGATGTCTCGGACTGGAACTTCATGCAAATTGGCAATTGAGGTAGAGAGTGCGCGAAGTTGGTGCGCTCCGGCCTTGCCGGCCGCCGGTACACCTGCTTTCTGGAGGCAGTAAGTGACAAGTCGAGATCCAAAGGGACAGTGTGCGCTTGCCGACCGGCCGGCCAGGCTTGTTGGGGTCAAATGACACGAAAAGCTGTGCTTCTTGTCTGATGGCGGAGGTCCTGTCAATGTAAGTGCGCAGAGCTCTGACACAGTCCAGGGAGTGCAGGCGCTCTTCCTCCGGGGAGGAGTGTGGAGTGGGAAAGAAAGTTGGTAGTTCGACAGGCTGATTTATTTATAGTCTCTTATATACCGCACTATTCAGCATCAGCGCGGTTTACAATAAACAAGGAGTTACACAATTCAACGGTACTTTGTGTTTATAGAAAAAACAGGAAATACATTGATTGACATGAAACTCCGATGCGACCTTGGGCAAAAACTTGGGGTGCGTTCGGAGAGAAGCACGGTTGTGGTGGAGCTGTGTATACGGTGGATGCGCTACGAGCGCTTGTAGCTCGCTGATACATCTAGCAGAGGTGATGGCAATGAGAAAAAGTGTTTTCCAGGACATGAATTTGTAATCAGCTGACTGGAGCGGTTCGAAGGGCTCTTGTGTGAGTTGTTGCAGTACGAGGTTAAGGTCCCAAGTAGGCACAGGCTTTTGAACCGGAGGCCGGAGGTTCACCAGGCCCTTCATGAACTGGGCTACAAGGGGCAACGCTGCCAGAGTTCTTGAGTTTGCGCCCTTCCCATGTTCGTGCAGGGATGCAATTGCTGCTAGGTGAACTCTGACTGCGGCTTCAGTCCCAAGTCAAAAAGGTGGGTGAGATACTGCAAGATTTTGGGTACTGGGCAGGAAACAGGTTGGAGGCCTTGATCCGCACACCAAAAACTGAAGCGTTTCCACTTGAGGTTGTAAGACTTGCGGGTGGATGGTCTTTTGGCCGCTAAAATGATTCGCTGGACCTCTGAAGATAGATGAAGGGCCGTGAGACACATCCTTTCAATCTCCATGCTGTCAGGGCTAGGACCTGAAGGTTGGGGTGTAACGTGCTCCCGTCGTTCTGAGAGAGAAGGTCCGGTCTTGTCGGCAACCGCAGGGGCGGCTCCTGTGCCAAACGAAGAAGCATGGCAAACCACATCTGCCGTGGCCAGTAGGGTGTAATCAGTATGATGTGGGCAGAGTCTGAGATGATCCGCTGAAGTGTTTTGGGGGATCAGCGGTGTAGGGGGAAAAGCATATCCCAGCGTCCAGGTGCCCCATGGCACTGCAAATGCGTCGGCCGCGAGGCTTCTGCTGGATGGAAGCTTGGAGCAGAAGACTGGGCACTTTGTGTTGACTTCGGATGCGAAGAGGTCTACCTGGGGAGTGCCCCAGCGACGAAATAAGTGGTCCACAACTCCCGGGTGGAGAGACCATTCGTGGGGTTGTAGTTGTCTGCTCAGTCTGTCCGCTACAGTGTTTTGTTCCCCTGGCAGGTAGGTCGCCTGAAGGACACAGTTGATGGAGAGCGCCAGGTACCAGGTATCCAGAGCTTCCTTGCATAGGGCTCGAGACCCCGTGCCCCCTTGCTTGTTGATGTAGAACATCGTGACTTGGTTGTCCGTCTGGACGAGGACAAGTCTTCCCGTCAGTCGTTCCTGAAATGCTTGTATTGCGTATTTGACGGCTCGTAGCTCAAGCAGGTTGATGTGGAGAGACTGCTCTGCCCTGGACCAGGCGCCTTGGGTGTTGATGTGTTGCAGGTGGGCTCCCCAGCCCGTGGCAGAGGCGTCTGTGGTGAGGACAATCTGATGTCTGGGGGGTTGGAGATCCCGGCCCGTAGACAGGTTGTTCGGTTTTGTCCACCAGCGGAGGTCCTTCTTGATCTGCACCGTGATGTTGATGTGGGCATGCAGAGGCTGTGATAGTAGTTTCCATTGAGCCCGGAGGTGCCACTGCAGGGGGCGCATGCGGAGTCTTGCCAGAGGGAGGACTGTGGTGGTGGCCGCCATGTGCCCGAGAAGGCGCAAGATGCAGCGCGCCGTGGACTGTCTGGATGCGGAGATCTTTCTGGCCAGGGATGTAATGGCTGTTACTCTCTGTTTCGGCAGGTATGCCTTGAAAGTGCTGGTGTTGATTAGCACACCGATAAACTCCATATACTGTGTCGGTAGCAGACGAGACTTCTCTTTGTTGAGGAGAAATCCCATCGTGGCCAGCGTGCACGTGGTTGTGTGCACCGCGTTCCGCAGACAGGCAGGTGAGGGGGCAGATAGGAGCCAGTCGTCCAGGTAGGGAAAAGTGGCGACGCCTCTCTTGCGAAAGTGTGCCATTACCACGGCTACACATTTCGTGAAGATCCTGGGTGCCGGGGACAGGCCGAAGGGCAGAACCCGGTATTGGTAGTGTTGGCCCATCGTTATAAAGCGTAGGAATCTCCTGTGATCTCTGTGAACTGGGATGTGTGAGTAAGCATCCTGCAGGTCCAGGGTGGCCAGCCAGTCTCCTGCTTTGAGGAGCGGGAGGATTGAGTTGAGGGAATACATCCGGAATCTTTCCCTCACCAGGGCAAGGTTGAGCTTGAGGAGGTCCAGTATGGGTCGAAAGCCACCGGACCTCTTGGGAATCAGGAAGTACTGGGAGTAGAATCCAGTGTTGTATTGTTCCGGTGGTACCGGTTCTATCACTCGGGAGGCGAGCAGGCGTTGTATGAGTTCTGACATAACTGTCGTCAGGTGTGGAGGTGTCTCGCTGACCGGTCGCTTCGTCTGACAAGGTGTGAAGGCGAAGTTCAGATGGTAGCCCGACTCGATGATACGTAGCACCCACTTGTCGTTTGTGATGGTCTGCCAGGCCTGTAGGAAATGAGTGAGACGGCCGCCCACAGGTAGCAATTCTTGGTGTACTGGGGGTGGATCCGTCTGCAGCTGGTTGTCAGAAGGAGGCCGTGGTCTTTGCGGCTTGTGATGAGGCTGGCTTCCTTTGCTTGCGGTCTCGCGGTTGCTGCCTTTGAAAAGAGGAGGAGTGGTAAGGTTGTTTGTACCTGGGGCCTGCCACTTCTTGGCGGGACCGTACTTCTTAGCGGCATAGTATGGCCTGCGGTAAGCACTCCCTCTCTGTGAAGTGGAGGAGTGTTCGAGCCCATCTGCTGCCAGTGTCTGTAAGGTGGTACAGTGTTCCTTGAGGTCATTCACCGTATCTGCGACCTTGTCTCCAAACAGGGAGTCGCCTGTGCAAGGGGTGTCCACAATCTTGCTGTGTGTGTCCTCTCTAAGGCCGGACGCACGGAGCCACGCCCAGCGATGGGCTGCAATGGCCGTGCCTGCGGTCCGGACGGCAGTGTCGAAGGCGTCGAACGCAGTGCTCATCAAGTGCTTGCTGCATTCGGCCAGGTCTTGCAGAGTGGCAGAGGCCGCCTGTTGGTTCTCCTTAGGGAGTGCTGACAAGCTTTCCTTGAGGTTGGCCAACAGGGCATCCTGGAAGAGGATGTGCTGGAACTGGTGGGCCGCCACCTTGGCATTGAGCATTGCTCCTTGATACACCTTTCTGCCCACCTCGTCGAGGAGCTTAGGGTCTCGGCCTGGCGGGTGGTTGGATTGGTTGCGAGAGGACTTCACTTTCTTCAAAGCTGATGAGACCATGATGGATTGGTGTGTCAGCTGCGCCTTCTGGAAAACCGGACTTGGATGTAGGAGATATTTAGTCTCCAGTCTCTTGTGACAGGCGCGTCCGGAGGCCGGGGATTGCCACACTGAGTTGTGTGTGTCCTGCAATTTTTTGTGAAGTGGCAAGGCAAGCGCTGGTTTGGGAGCACTGAGGTACTTCATAACCTCTGGCTCCTTTTCCGTGGATGAGTCCTCGGTGGTCAAGTGTAGGCGGTCTGTCACCTTCCGTAGGAATTTTGGGTAGGTGAGATCCTCGGGTGGTAGGGTGCGCTGAGGCTCCTCCGGGTTGTCCGGCTGGGCGTTAGAGTCCTTGGATGCGGAGGAACCCAGGCCCACATCCTGGACATCACTGTCGTAGGAGGATAAGGCTCCATCCTCGCCCGAGGAAGCATCGCGCTCCGGGGAGGGAGAGTCTCTAGCAGGAGGACAGAGCGGGGCTGCAGCGGGGCTCACTTGCAGCAGCCGAGGATGCCCTGGGCTGGTCCTTGCCCTGGGCTTGCTCCTGTGATGGTTCCGCGGGGTTAGCTGTCTGTTGTACAAGGCGAGAGAGAAGCTGCAGGATGGCCTCGGATGTTCTGGCCTCCGCAGAACGCTCAGATTGCGTTCTCCTGGAGGCAGTAGAGCAGGGAGAGGCATGGGATGAGGAAGGAGACAAACTGGATGAGTGCTGCCTCCTGCGATGCCTCTTGTGCTTAGAGGATTTGTGTTTGTGTGAGCAGGAGCCGGCGTTTCTGTCGTGCCTGTGCTCACTGTGATCCTTTGAACTGCAGCAGCGTTTCCTCTTGTGTCTGCTGGAGCCATGCACTGCATCGGCGCTCCTTTCCCCTTTCGCCGTGGAACGGCTCCGACGGCTCTTATCTCTACCGTGCCGATGACTGGATCACGAGGGGGATTCCCTGCATCGGCGCGGGCTGGCAGAGTCATTGGCGCCATGAAGAAGGGATTCCCCGTGCTGACGGGGAGTGTCGGACCCGACGGGTCGGGTAGAAGAGCTCCTTCTGATGCGATGGGCGGAGCCAGAGGCATTCATGCCTAGCAGAGGGGATTCCCCGCGCTGTCTGGGAGTGTTGGACCCGACGGGGCGGGTAGGAGGGCTCCTTCTGCTGGAGTGGGCGGAGCCGGAGGCGGAGCCAGGGGAAATCCCGGTAGAAGAGCCAATGGGAGGCCGAGGGGTGGAGCTACCGGTTGCCATGATGCCGGCGCCATCTTGGCGGGCCGCTGAGGACTCCGGGGCACTGAGTTCTGCCACGTGGAACAGCGTACTCACCGAGGCAGTCACTGAGTCAGTCCTGTGAGGTGAATTTCCTGCACCGGCATCGTGGGCTTGTGTGGCGTTGGGGAGCAGCTCGGGACGGCCGGGGATGGAGGCCCTGCAGGGCGCATCCCGTGCCGGAGCAGAGGCCACGCCTGGCAGTCCTTTTGCTTTGCTGCTTTTGGATTTCTTCTTGGACGCTGCGGGTTTATTGGAACCGGGGCCCGATGCGAGGTAGTCCTTGAGGTCATGCTCCCTGTGTCTGATGGCCCTGGAGGACATCCTGGAACAAGCAGCACAGTCCTCGATGGCATGGGCAGCTCCGAGGCAACGAAGGCAGCATCGGTGAGTATCGGTGGAGTTCATTTTCCAGTTGCATTCTGGGCATTTTTTAAAACCCGGCATTGTAGTGGAAGAGTAATACTCGGAGAGAGCTGACTATCCGTCTTGAGGCAAGGCGGAAGAAAAAGAACTGATCGGGCTAGGGGCGGGCTGGGGAGGTGGGGCCTCTCGCACATGCTCAGATCTCTGAGCTCTAGAGAGCACTCCGTCACGGCGCCGTCGGATGACATCACCATGTGTGGCTGACACATCCTGCTTGTCCCTAGGAGAACTCCTGTTACAGGTAAGTAACAGGTAAGAAAAACAGTTTTCTCAATGGAGAAAGGCGAACTGTGGAGTACTCCAGGTATCTGTGCTAAACCCACTGCTTAACATTCATAAATGACCGGTAAATGGGAAGTAAGGCTATCAAATTTGCAGACAAGACAAAAAATTATTCAAAGTTGTTAAAACAGAAGGGAATTGTAAAAAATGGAAAAACTGGTCATCCAAATGGCAGAAGAAATTTAATGCGGACAAGTGCAAAGTTATGCACATAGGGAAGAACCACCCAAATTACGTTTACATGAAGCAAGGTCCCACATTAGGAATCACCACCCAGGAAAAAAATCTGGGTGTCACTGTGAATAATATGTTTAAACCCTCTGCCCAGTGTGCAGCGGCAGCCAAGAAAGCAAATAGAATGCTAGGTATCATAAGGAAAGGAATGGAAAATAAAACAAAGGATATTATAATGCCTATGTTGTACCTGCTGGTGCCTCAGTATCTCTGGGTCAGAAGAGTTCCCTTTTCCATTCTTCCTCGAGACACCCCTTCTGTACTTTTAGCCAGCCCTTTAGATGTCGTTTTAGCACTTTTCATTGCTCTACCCACTGATGCCTGAGCAAGGCCTTTTGGGTCAGGTAATACGTTTTCTTTCCCATTCCTTTTCCTGAAGCCTTGTCTTTAGATTTTAAAAAAAAGATATATATCCAACTCAAAATGTGTGAAGAGAGCAGATCTGTTCCTGTTTTACCATGGGACCAGAGTCATTTCCCCCTCCCCCCCCAGAGGCTTATCCAGACTGTACAAAGCTTTGTGTAATTTTAAATGTTTCTTCCTAGTCATAACTATTCTCTTTCATATCAATAGCTGCAGAGGAGTGGGAAGCATTGCCTCCTCTCCCCAAAGAAAATGTACTGCATGTATTTGTAGGGGAAAGAGGAAAATTGTAAGTACTATGTACTTCAGCCCCCCCCCCCCCCACACTGTCCCCAAAACCTCAAATTGAGGGTTGTACAGAGGAAGTACTTTTAATCCCTAAGCAAGCAAGCAAGCTGTGGAGAATTTTTAAAACATGCTTCACACAAAGAAACTGCCCATTCATTTCTTCATTTGAATAGAGGTGACATTTATTCCTACTTTTTTTTCCAACCAGAAATTTAGTGTAAAGATTCATCATGTGTCTATGTTTTTTTCCCAATACAGCAGTGTAAAACGTCTTGTAAACCAAATTCTCCAGGACCAAGTAGGAAGTCAGTCCTCACATATGGGTGACGTCGGCGCCGACGGAGCCCTCGCGGAGCAATTTTCCCCAGCTTTCAAAGAAAGCCTTTGGGAATTGCAGCGCGCATGCGCGGTCCCCTTCCCGCCCAAGGGTGCCATCTTAGCCAGTCTTCTTATTTCCGCGGAGCCCTACAGACGTGGTCTTCTTGTCCCCGCTGAAAAAGTTGATTTTTCGTGATTTATTTCTCTTTTTTCTTCGGTTCGACGCCGGTCTCTTTCCTGCCCGGACTCGCGACGCCGTTGCGAGTCCTTCTCTTATTTTTCGGTTTTTCTGATTTTCTGTCAGTTTCGTTTTTGGTTTTTCGCTGGCAGCCCGGTCCTTCGACCTCGCAGGGGCCCTTTTTCCCCCGATGGCTGCCAGTGGTTTCAAGAGGTGTGTTCAGTGTGACAGAAATATGTCACTCACTGACACACACGATAATTGCCTCCGCTGCCTTGGCCCGGATCACGAGGAACTGATCTGTGGGGCCTGCAGCAAAATGTCCTCCAAAGCGTTAAGGAGTCGGCGGCATCAGCGGGAACGAATCTTCGCTGATCCCACCCGTACCTGGACCTCGTCGGAGGCCTCGGCGTCCAGAGGCTCCAGCTCTGACCGTCACCGGAGTTCCTCCGACAGGGGTTCTCCCTCCGGGGACCATCATCGGAAGGTGAAACCCGCGAGGGCGGCGTCGGTGGACGCTCCTGGTTCCGCAAGGGCCAGGTCGCATAGCCCTGATAGCCGTCCCGGGTCTTTGGAGAAGGAGCATCTCCCAAAGCGACCTCGTCTGGAATCGGAGTTGCCTGCTCGGGTAAGTCCTGTAGTCCTTCTGGACTCGCCTCCGAGGGGTCCGACATCGGGCCCGACGCTGTCGGGGCCCGAGTCGGGGGCTGCTGGGTCACCTGAGGTCGGACTCAGGTTGACGGCCTTGGAGAGCAGACTATCTGCCTTCATGGACCAGCAGCGGGCACTGATCGCTAGCCTCGCTGGCGCCTCTGCCACGACCGCCGGGACATCGACATCCAAGTCGACCCCGGAGACCGAGCCGATCCTCGAGTCCATGCGGGCTCGAGTCGATCCTCGGTCGAGGTCACCCTCGGCCTCCCGTTCGGGACCGAGGTCGTCGACGCCGACTCCCTCGGCGTCGGGTCGGCCGACGCCTCCGCCCGCCCGGACCGACCCCACCGATTCCTCCTCGGAGTCGGCCTGGGAGTCTGAAGAGGAAGAGTCACCTGATTCTTTTCGGACTCGGTGTGTCCCCTCGGACTCGCCTGAGTCCGAACCTTGGAAACAGTCCCCTCCGGAGGATGCCCGGTTCTCGGACTTCGTCAGGGATATGGCCAAGGCTTTGGCCTTCCCTGCGGATCCCGAGGAGGAGCCTCGAGCCGAAGAACTCGACGCCCTTCAGTACGACTCTCCCGCCAGGGAGCACTTTACTGTACCGGTTCCTCCCATGCTGGAACGACTACTCTTCCGCATGTGGGAGAGTCCGGCATCGTCGCCGGTATTAAGCAAGCGGGTCGATTCCATCTATCGAGTCCGCAAGAGCCCTGGCTTCCAAAAAGCACGGCTGCTGCACCATTCCATGGTGGTGGAATCGGCCATGCATAGGCTTAAGAGCCAGAAGATGCACTCCTCGGTGCCTCCTGGCAGGGAGGCCCGCAACCTGGATGGCCTCGGTAAGCAGTGTTTCCAGGGCTCTATGCTTGCTTGTCGGGTCCAGACCTACCAGCTCTACATGGGCATGTACCTTCGAGACCTGGCTAAAGAGCTAGCCGGATTCTCCGCTGGGCTGTCCGAGGAACCTTTGCGGAGGTTCCTAGCCTTGACAACTGGTATTCGGGAATGCTCCAAATTCATTTCTCGAGCAGCCTATGATGGCTTTGAAGCATCGGCTCGAGTGGCCGCAGCCGGCATCGGTGCCCGCCGACAGGCTTGGCTTCAGTCGTCTGACCTTGAGCCCTGGGTACAGGACAAGTTGGTCGATGTCCCCTGCCGAGGTGAGAACCTCTTTGGCAAGCCCATGGCTGAGAAGGCTGCACAAATCGAGACGGAGACTCTCACCAGAACTAGGCTCTCTAGGAAGACCTCCGCCCCTTCCCAGAAGAAGAAGGGCTCGGGAAAGAAGCCCTTTTACCCGAGAAAGGCGGCTGCCTATAAACACTACCCTCATTATCAGGCCTCCGCAGCTCCCCAACAGGGTCAGCAGGCCAAGGGACGGAGTAACGGGTCCCGTAGGCAGCAAGCCCCCAAGCCTGCACCACCGGCCCCTGCTCAGCAGGGTGGGGGTTTCTGACTTCATCAGCATAGCCTCTCCCCCTCAACTGGTTCCTCCCAGCACAGGAGGCCGGCTGGTTCACTTTGCCCACAGGTGGTCCAACATCACCTCAGATGCCTGGGTGCTTCAGGTTGTGAGAGAAGGCTATCTTCTCCACTTCCACCAGGTCCCTCCCTCCTATTTCCCGGGAGAACCTCCACGACTCCCTCTGCACAGGGACTTACTCCTTCAGGAGTTAGCAAGTCTTCTTCAGGAACAGGCTGTGGAACCGGTGCCCCACCACCTGAGGGGTCAAGGCTTCTATTCAAGGTATTTCCTAATACCAAAAAGAACAGGAGGCCTCAGACCCATCCTGGACTTGCGCAACCTCAACAAGTTCCTTGTCAGGGAGAAGTTCAAGATGCTTACCCTTGGAATCCTTCTGCCCTACCTCCAGCAGGGAGATTGGCTATGCTCCTTGGATCTAAAGGATGCCTACACGCACATCCTCATCCACCCAAGCCACCGCCAATACCTAAGGTTTGTGGTGGCAGGAAATCATTACCAGTACAGAGTACTGCCCTTTGGCCTATCCTCCGCACCACGAGTCTTCACAAAATGTCTCGCGGTGGTGGCGGCTTATCTCCGGCTTCACGGCCTCTATGTCTTTCCGTACCTAGACGACTGGCTCATCAGAGCATCGTCCTCTCCGGAAGTCACAAAAGCCACACACCGCACTGTGACTCTTCTGCAGTACTTGGGCTTTGTCATAAACTTCGCAAAGTCCACTTTGCTCCCCTCGCAAGATCTCGAGTTCATCGGCGCAAGATTGCACACTCTTCAGGCACGAGCTTTCCTGCCTCTCGACAGGGCTCAACGGCTCATGGACCTAGCCGGCCGCTTTCGCAGCCAGTCCCTGGTCTCAGCCAGGCGCTTCTTGAGACTACTCGGCCATATGGCTTCCACTGTCCACGTGAACCCCAATGCCCGCCTCAATATGCGGCCTGCTCAGTGGTGCCTTCGCAAGCAGTGGCAACAGGCCACGGGCGGCCTGGCCGACTTAGTGCGCATCTCCGGCCCGCTGGCCTCCTCTCTACAGTGGTGGCTTCATCGGCCGAACCTGGTGCTCGGAATGCCTTTTCAGTCTGCTCCGCCGGCTCAAGTGCTGACGACCGATGCTTCTCTCCTAGGATGGGGAGCTCACTGCCAAGGGGCATGTACTCAAGGTCTCTGGACCACGTGGGAGTCTGCGCAGCAGATCAACTTCCTGGAGCTCAGAGCAATCCGTCTGGCTCTCAAGGCTTTCTCCCACCTGACTTCTCACCAGTCCGTCCTTGTCCAGAAGGACAATCAAGTTGCCATGTTCTACGTGAACAAACAGGGAGGCACGGGCTCTTTCCTTCTCTGTCGAGAAGCACAGAGACTCTGCTCTTGGGCCGTCAGCCACGGCATTCTTCTCAAGGCAGTTTATCTCCCAGGCCAAGAAAATTGCCTGGCGGACAAACTCAGCAGGATCCTCCAGCCGCACGAATGGCGCCTGGATCCCTTGGTAGTTCAGAAACTTTTTCTGAAGTGGGGCCTCCCCACGATGGATCTCTTTGCCAGTCCTCTCAACCAGCAACTTCCTTGCTTCTGCTCTCGGCAGCCGTATCCCCTTCGAGTAGCGGCGGATGCTTTTCTGCTCTCATGGTCGAAAAGCCTTCTGTATGCCTTTCCTCCCATACCGCTAGTCTCTCGAACTCTTTTCAAGGTTCTCCGAGACAAAGCTTCCATGATCCTCATAGCTCCTCGCTGGCCCAGACAGCCGTGGTTTCCACTCCTGCTGCAATTAGCGGTAGAGGATCCGTTCCCTCTGGGGTTTCAACCGGATCTCCTGACACAGGATCAGGGGTCCCTGCTACACCCCAACCTCAGATCTCTACATCTGATGGCCTGGCTGCTGAAAGGGTAGTCCTCGCTCCCCTTCTACTGCCGGCAGAGGTGGAAGAGGTCGTCCTAGCTTCCCGACGACCCTCTACCCGCAAATGCTACGCCCTTAAATGGCGTCACTTTTCCGCTTGGTGTGCCCAGCGGTCTCAGGATCCCTTCTCCTGCTCGGTGTCGGTGATCTTGCAGTATTTGCTCTACCTCTCTAATCTGGGACTTAAGTCCAACTCCGTCAAAGTTCACCTCAGTGCTCTTTCAGCACATCATGTGCCAGTGGACGGCAGACCTCTTTCCAGCGACCCTCTCGTAGTGAGGTTTCTCCGAGGTCTCCTTCTACTTAAACCACCTCTGCGCCCGCCAGCACCTGACTGGGATCTGAATGTGGTTTTACAGCGGATCACCTGTCCGCCTTTTGAACCTATGGCTACCTGTTCTCTCCGTTTTCTTTCTTGGAAAACCTTATTCCTGATAGCCCTCACTTCCGCTAGACGCGTAAGTGAATTGCAGGCCCTCGTGTCTGATCCCCCTTACACTCGGTTCTACAAAACTAGGGTAGTCCTACGGACTCACCCAAAATTTCTTCCAAAAGTGGTCTCCCCTTTTCACATCAATCAGGAGGTGGTACCTCCGACCTTCTTTCCCAGGCCACACTCCAGCCGAGCTGAAATGGTCCTGCATACCCTGGACTGTAGAAGGGCGTTGAACTTCTACCTTGACCGTATGCGGGAGCACCGTAAAGCTGCTCAGCATTTCGTGTCTTTTGACCCCAATAAATTGGGGCTCCCTGTCTCCAAGCATACTCTGTCCATCTGGGTTGCTGACTGTATCGCTTGGGCTTATGGGGCAGCCGGACTCTCGCTAGATAGTCGGGTCACAGCTCATTGTGTTCGGGCGAAGGCTACGTCAGTGGCTTACCTCCGCTCTGTTCCTTTGGCAGACATCTGCCAGGCCGCTACTTGGTCTTCGAGCCAGACTTTTGCGGTCCATTACTGCCTCGAGAGGGAGTCCCGCAGGGACAGTGCTTTCGGACAGGCAGTCCTCCGAAATCTCTTCGAGGTCTGAGCAACTCCTACCCTCCATCCCGGATGGGGGCTACCGGTGGGTACTAATTCAGTGAAGATTCCTTCCTTCTGTGCTGCTGAGCTAGAGGGAGCTCATTTTTGTGCTTAGGGTCTCCGGTAGCCTTAAGCTTGGGAGTCCCATATGTGAGGACTGACTTCCTGCTTGGTCCTGGAGAAAGCGTAGTTACTCACCTGTAACAGGTGTTCTCCAGGAGCAGCAGGAATCAGTCCTCACAACCCTCCCTCCTCCCCTTGGAGTTGCAATTATCTGCTTTAGTTTTTTTTGCAAATTTTTATGCTGTCTTTTAGCTATGTCATCTGACTGGCTAAGATGGCACCCTTGGGCGGGAAGGGGACCGCGCATGTGCGCTGCAATTCCCAAAGGCTTTCTTTGAAAGCTGGGGAAAATTGCTCCGCGAGGGCTCCGTCGGCGCCGACGTCACCCATATGTGAGGACTGATTCCTGCTGCTCCTGGAGAACACCTGTTACAGGTGAGTAACTACGCTTTCCATAATGCCAATATTCAAACACTGCAGTCAATGTTTCATTATATTCTGACTGCAGCATTTTAAGTTATCCATGTATATTCAGCATTGCTATCTGAATAGCAAGCAGCACCGAGTATACATGGAGAGCGATAATCAGAACTATCCATTCAGCTAAACGGTTTAATTTAGGACAGCCTTTTTTGATATCCTACATTAATAGCAGCTGAATATTGCAAACTATCTATCTATAGTTGGGCAAAATGCCCACCCTCTGCCCTGGCAGTATCCAGAGGTGCCAGAGTGGTCTGTAAATTTTCAGCACCACTATACAGATAATGGCGCTGAAAATTCATATGGACTTATCTGTAAAACCGCATCCACTATATGGATAAGTCTTTTTGCATATCAGCTTGCATAACTAACAACTGATGTATGTGCCTTCATAAAGGAAACCATGCTGCAGAACAGAAGACTTAATGTGTATGCTTTATTCTGTAATATCAGTAATAAGCTTAACTTAAGAATGGGAGAACACATCTTTCCCCAACTGGAGTCCTGTAATACACATACATTATTAAAGACAAGCAATTTGTTCAGATCCGTGATATAAAGAAGAGCAAAACTGTTCAGTCATTTTGGTCATCATCCCAGTTTTTCTTTCCTGTGGGTGGTTTGGGCCCACCTGCTGGTTTTGCCATTATTATCTAGAAAAATATAAAAAAACTAAATTAGTATTCTAAACAGGAATAGAAATGTTCTGGCATGCAACATGCATTGAACTTAGGAAAACAAATAAAATGTTTCAGTTTCCAAAACACTACAAGAACAAAAAATGTTAGCCATTAGCACTGAACAAGCAAAAGCTCCGAGAGCAGTGTGAATGTAGTCTGCATTCATAGAAACGATCCATGCAAGTCAATTTATCAAAGTTAAAAAAACAGTGGCATGATCAATAAAATGCATGTAGTTGCAAGCACTGGTAAAGTATGCAACTTCTACCATTTATTTATTTTAAAAAGCTTACATGCCACCAATTGCTAAAGCTTTCATGGCAGTGTACAAAACATAAAATAAACACCATTACAATGCATTGAATCCCTAACCCCGAATAAAATAAAATGAGATAAAACAAAACTCCCAGCCCCTAAATGTGCTATTTGCTTTCCCAATCAATAAAGAGCCCACCAGAGAGAAGCTACTTGACCTACATTACAGGAAAGAAAAGTCTTTAAGGTCTTCCTAAACGATAGCGGATTTCAAGCTCTTCAAGCTCTGCTGAGAACCATACATGATTCCAAATCCAGTCCTCCCTTATCCAAACATGCCTCACAGGGGCCAATTCTTTTAACCCCCCCCCCCCAACCTCTTACATCCAACTACGAACCTGCACTTACACAGGTTCCTCCCTTCCTACTAAGCGCTAATGTCCATAACCTATCTTCATCTATCCTCCCCTGCCATTTATACAAAACTCAATCTAAATCTACTCTCCTTTCCCCACCCCACACAAATCCAAAGGGAATTATAAAATGGTCCAATCAAGAGACTGGGATACCCAGTTGCACCATCAAATCCCACCCATCCACAAATCTCTCTGATCCAAACAACCAATCTAAAGCATTCCCCTTACAATGCATGGGACTGTGTACCATCTGCTGAAGACCCATGTTGCTAAACAAAGACAATAAAAACTGAACAAAACTAGGCAGATTTACCAGATTAATACCTCCTAAAACCAATGAATCAGGATAGCCTAAATCAGAGGTTCCCAACTCCAATCCTGGAGGGCCAAACACCATTCAGGTTTTCAGGCTGTCCCTAATAAATATGCATGAGATGCATTTGCATGCACTGCCCCCATTGTATTCAAATGTTCTCACGCATATTCATTAGGGACAGCCTGAAAACCTGAATGGTGTTTGGCCCTCCAGGACTTGAGTTGGGAACCTCTGGTCTAAATGAACTAATGTCACACTATCCCCAAATACACCCCACTGCTCCTGTGAAAGATCAGGCGGACAATACAACACCCACTTTCTCAGAACCCCTCATTTCCATAGCTACCACCCTTCCTCATGAGGAAAACCAGGTCTCTGTTATAAATAGAAAATCCAACCTTTTGTCCCTATCAGATAAAACATGCCATTTTTGACAAGCCGAATAGGCATTAATCAGAGCAGAGTGCACATTCTGTCTTCCCTGTCCCTCCCTAACACCTCTCCTTACGCCCTGCAAAACACTAATCCTCCCTCCCTATGATGCTGCATTCCAAATCTAATCCTAATATTCCTCGCATAAACTCCTCGCCTCGTCACCATCTCAATCCCTCCCCCTTCTCCCTATTAGAGGAGAAACACATACTCTGTCACCCCACTACCACTCAACATACCACTCCACACCTACTGCCCCCCAATTATACAGCATTAACACCCCTCCAACCTGGCATTACCAGCGGCGTGTTAAGTGGCATGCCCCTTGTGCCCCGCCAGGTGGTATTATCTGCAGTTCTGGTGTCTAAAACTGCTTAGATATATTAAAGGTGGTTATATATATATCACTAACAGAACCTTTTCTATTAAGTTAACACTACCATAACAGATGACCCATAACTTCAGACTAAAGAATGGAAGAAACCCTTTTTGAACTCATACTGCTATACACTTATTTCTACAAACACCACACTAAAGAGCACACCATCTCTTTACTGGAATCAATCAGCTATGTGAGGAGGGAAGGAATTTTAAAAGGCAAAATGAAAATAAAATAAAGCTATAGTAAAGCAGAGAGATGATCGTACTATGTCCACGTTTGGCCGCGGATGATAAAGACTGATGGGGAGGAATGACTGACAACAAAGGGAACACTGTACATGCCCCAAAGTGTAGTTACTTACCTGTAACTGGTGTTCTCCAGGGACAGCAGGAATCAATCCCCACATATAGGTGATGTTGGCGCTGAGGGAGCCTGCGCAGAGCATTTCCCCAGCTTTCAAAGAAAGCCTTTAGGACATGATACCATGTATGCGTGGTCTCCTTCCCACCCAAGGATCTTGCTCAGTCAGATGACATAGGTAGGATGGTAGTAAAAAAATAAAACAAGGTAGGGAGGCAACTCCCAGGGGAGGAGGGAGGGCTGTGAGGACTGATTCCTGCTGTCCCTGGAGAACACCTGTTACAGGTGAGTAACTATGCTTTCTCCAGGAACAAGCAGGAAGTCAGTCCTCACATATGGGACTCCCTAGCTCCAGCAGCAGAGAATTGAACCACGACAGCACCAATGTCGACCATGTCGAGTAGCCGAGAGTTGCAAATGAGTCCCCACTGACAGACTGCAAGACCCTAGCGTCTAGTGACACTATTACTCCAGAAGCCTGAACACAGAGAGGTCAGAGGGCAGGAGTTGCCTACATCCCGAGAATATTACAGGGTACTGCCTGACCGAATGTGCTATCCCTATGGGACTCTCTCTCTAGGCAGTAGTGAGCTGCAAACGTGTGAATCGAAGACCATGTGGTTGCCTTGCATATCTCCATCACCGGCACTAAATGCAGGTTGGCAATGGACATGGCCATCACTCTCATGCGATGTGATACGATGCTCAAGGGAGAGGGGCCAGCTCGCTCATAAGCGAGGGCAAAACAGTCCACTACCCAAATGGATAGAGTTTGTTTAGTCATAAGACACGAAAAGCTGAGGAGCTTTGTGATAGGTCTGGGTCTGTTGTTAGTAGAAGGACAGAGCCCATTTGCAATCCAATGTATGAAGTACTGGTCCTCCCTGCCGGCATGAGGCCGCAGGAAGGTGGGATCACCTCTTGGTTGAGGTGGAAAGGAGATACCACCTTTGAGAGGAATTTGGGGTGCATGCGAATCACTACCATGTTCTTGTAGAACCTTGTATATGGTGGATCTGCCACAGGGCCTGGGGTTCGCTTACTCTTCGAGTAGACATGAGGACCACTAGCAGAAAGGCCACTTTCCAAGACAGGTACCGCAGGTGGCAAGTGGCTAGGGGCTTGAATGGCAGTCTGGTGAGCTATGAGAGCACTACGTTGAGGTCCCACTCCGCTGCCAGAGGGCAGAGAGGGTGTTTGGATAAAAGGAGGCCCCCTAGACCAGGGGCTGGCCTGAAAGAGGTTTTCCCCTCGATAGGGTGGTGGTGAGTGGCCTTCGCACTTAGATGCACTCTCACAAAGTTAGACTTCAGCCCAGTGTGTGACAGGTGCAGTAGGTACTGGAGTACTAATTGCACATGGCAGGAGATGAGGTTCTCCCTTTGTTACGCACACCAGGTGGAGAATCCTCTCCACTTAAAGGCATAAGCCCGTCTGGTGGAGGGCTTTTGGGAGGCCAGTAGAATCTCCTCGACTTCCCTCGGAAGATTAAAGGGACCAATGCTACCCTTTCAGCAGTCACGCTGTTAACATTAGGGACCCCAGGTTGGGGTGCAGGAGGGAGCCCCCTTCTGAGACAGGAGGTCCGAGGCTCTGCCCAGTGGTACTGGGAGTGCCACCGTCAGGGAAAGCAGCAGTGAAAACCAAGGCTGCCTCGGCCACTTGGGGGCAATTAGTATGACTGACGCCCTCTCTCTCTGGACCTTGAAGAGGAGCCTGGTGATATGGGGGGGGGGGGGGGTCGTTGGGAACACAGAGTAGGCCCTTGGACCACAAGATCAAGAAGGCATCTGCCGCCACTCTCCCCGGGTGCAGTCGGCATGAGCAGAAGTGAGACAGCTGCGTGTTGTCCAAAGAGGCAAACAGATCCATCACGGGCCTGACCCAGAGGTGGAAGAGCCTCTTGGCCACCCTGGGGTTCAAGCACCACTCGTGTGGCCGAAGGACTCTGCTCAACCTGTCCGCTAGGAAGTTGTTCTGTCCCAGAAGGCAGACTGCTCACAAGAGCATGTTGTTGCGAGCTGAAAAGGAGGGTCACGGCCTCCTGGCAAAGGGGGTACAAACTCATGCCCTCCTGCTTGTTGATATAGAACATGGCGACTTGATTGTCCGTCTGAATCAGTACAGACCAGTGTCGCAGGCGATGGCAGAAAGCTCATAGGGCTAGGAAGATTGCCCTGAGCTCCAGGAAATTGATCTGTAGGAGCAACACCTGGGACCAGCTGCCCTGTCTGTCCCTGCAATGTGTCCCCCAACCTAGGAGGAAGGCGTCTGTGGTCAAGGTTCTCCGAAGTGCGGGTGCTTAGAAGGGCATTCCCGCCTAGAAGTGGTGAAAGTTTTGCCACCAGGGATTTTGCCAATTGACGGGTAACCCTGATCCTGTCCCGTAACCTTCCCGTGGCCCAAGTCTACTGTGAGCTGAGGTACCACTGGGCTGTCTGCATGTGCAAGCGTGCTGAGGACATGCAAGCATGGACAGTAGAGGCCATATGGCCCAGTAGGCGGAGGAGGAGATGAGCTGGCACTGACCGGCGACATCGTACCTCTCCTGCCAGTTGTCTGAGGCGTTCTGCCCTTTCTCTGGGGAGGACTACCTTAACCTGCAGCAAATCAAGCCGAGCATTTATAGACTCCAGATCTTGGGCTGAAGAGAGGAGGGATTTGGGGTAGTTGATGAACCCCATGTGCTGCAGAAAGAGGGACACAGTCAGGGCTCTGCTGCCTGACTAGTCTCTGATGCTGTGCTGCCCCTAATTAGCCAGCTGTCCAGGTAGGGGAAGACGAAGGTCCCTTGCAGACGCAGGCAGGCAGCCACCACAGCCAGGAATTTGGTCAACCCTTGGCGAGGAGGCCAGGCCAAAGGATAGTACCCTGTACTAGTAGTGCCCTCCTCCCACCACAAACCTTAGGTACTGCCTGTGGGAGGGATGGATCAGGATGTGTACACATGCATCCTTTAGATCCAAGGAGCACAGCCAATCTCTCTGGTGGAGGTATGGCAGCACTGTTCCAAGGGAGACCATATAGAACTTCTCCCTCACCAGAAACTTGTTTAAGTTTTGCAGGTCTAGTATGGGTTTGAAGCCCTAGTTCTCTTTGGGACAAGTACCTGGAGTAGAAGCCCTTTCTCCATAGATGTTTGGGTACAGGCTCCACTGCGTTGTCCCTGATCATACCTGTGAGCTCTGTGAGCAGGAGGGGTTGCATCGGCTTTCCTGGGAAGAACCTGGGTGGTATCTGTTGTAGGTGGAGGAGGTATCCTTCCTTTACCACTTGCAGTACCCATTGGTCCAAAGTGATATTGGCCCATCTATGGGCAAAGAGTGCCAGATGCTCACCTGTGGGCTGGTGAAGGTCTCCTGGGGGAGGGGAGACCCTGCCCTGGGAGCCAAAATCTCCCCCCCCCCCGGGTTGGGTGGGAGCTGGGGCCTGAGGCTTCAGTGCTTTTGTCTTCTGAGCCCCATAGCCTTGCCTCTGAGGATGAGAACCTTGTTGCTGACCCAGGAAGGGCTGGTATTGGTGACTGTAGGAAAGGACCCTTTTTACTCAGGAATAGGGGTCTTTTCACTGCTGATTTCCTGTGGGGAAGGGATGAGGTCTTTTTAGAGAGCCTCTGGTGGGTCACCATGACAGCCTCGATCTCAGCCACCTTGTCAGCCATGGGTTTGCTGAACAGGTTCTCCCCAGTGCAGGAGATGTCGAGCAGCTTGCCTTGGATCCATTGCTCGAGGTTGGAAGACTGTAGCCAGGCCTGGTATTGGGCATTGATGCCGGCTGCTGTGACTCAAGCTGTTGACGAAGCCTTCATAGGCTCTTCAGGAGAGGAAATTTGAGCAGTCCTTGATCCTGAATGGTCAAGGACTGGAACCGTTGGAGGCGTTCCTCGACAAGACAAGCTGAAAATCCTGACAGCTCCTGGGTTAGAGCCTTCAGGTACATACTGTACCTATGTATAATTCATAGACTTGGATCCAGCACCCCAGCATCAAGCCCTGGTAATACTTGCGCTCGAGAGCGTCAAGGGCTCTGGCCTCCCTTCTGAAGGGAATGGAGTAGGTCTATTGAGTTTTTGCATGGTCGACTCAACGACCATGGAGTTATGTGGGAGTTGGGGGTTTGTGGAACCCTGGCCCTTTCTGAACATGGTACATAGCGTTGAGGCACCGTCTCACCACCAGTACCAATGCCGGTGTCTCCCACATTCTGAGCAGCAGTTGCTCGAGGATCGGCTGCAAGGGAATCATGAGGGTTTCCCTTGGGTGGAGACTTGTATTGGAGGATCTCCAACTCCTCGGTGCACGGGTCTTGCTCCGCCTCAGTTTGCACTGAGAGGGCTCTGGCCATGTCCTTGACAAAGTCATGGAAGGCCACGTCCTCCAGAGGAGAGTGGTGCCAGGGTACCGGAGAAGATGGGTCAGAGGGAATCTCTCGGTGCTGCTTAGTTTCCAGGGATGCCTCGTCATCAGTCTCCCACTCTGAGTCGAGTGGTGAGGATGAGTCCAAGGCCCTGCATCTCATTGTCTTGAGGCTGGCGCCGATGGGTTGGCAGCCTCCAGGGGACCTGAGATCCGATTCGCAGAAACTAGCAGAGGAGGATCAGATACCCGAGGAATGGGACTGGGACCTCGACTGGCACAGAGGGCTTACCCGAGGCCAGTGGCGCTCGGAACTTGGCTCAACAACCAGGGACTCCCCCTGAAGTCGCGTGCCCGGTCCTCGGGGCAGATGATGCAGACAAACCAGTCATTACTGCCTGCTGCAGGGCCAGGATAGCAGTGATTCTGCTCCAGGGCTGCCATTCTGTTTTCCAAGCCAGAAGGCTTTGCAGCTTTCCGCACAGGCACAGAGGATCTCTGGCCTGACACCGGCACTCACGAGTGCGTCCTCGACAAGGACTACAGCCTTGAGGTACCTCGTGCATTGTCTCCGCCAGCCGGGGAATCCTTCTTGAAGATAGGGTGCTTCTCGGAGCTGCCTGAGTCCCTCTGAGCAATTTTACCAGGTTTCTCCGGTGCAACCTTGGTGGACTTAGAGGACTTTTTCTTCTTTTTCTCCGGGTCCAATGTCTTCTTGGAGGAGCTGTTGCTGCGGGACTCCAAGGCTGCTCAGCCTCACGGGAAGTGCTGGGCTTGGAGCTCGGTGTCAGGGAGGCCAGGGTCAAGTCGGACTTGGGGGACAGTTTTTCCTGCAACTCAGACGTCTTTTTCTTGGTCTTAGGCGTCATGGTCTGGCACAGTTTGCAGGAGGTGCTATTATGGTCCGATCCCAGGCTGCACAGGCAGCAGTCATGGGTGTCAGTCACTGACATGGCCTGACTGCAGCAGTCACATTTTTTGAAACCACCGGGGACATGGTGGGAAGCACCTGGACGGAGTCAACGATCCCTGGGCAAAAAAAGGTGTGAACGCTGGTCGAGGCAAGTCTCGATCAAAAAAAGGAAAGGGGCTGAGAATAGCACCGAGATTGGCACCAGCTTGAGGCAGGATGAGAAGCCGGTAAGCAAACCAGGAAAGCTAACTTTTAAGGATAATTAGCAAGGATTTTTTCTGGGGAAACTGGACAGACATCTGTTGAGCTTCACAGAAAAAAGGAGATTGAGTAAGATGGCACCCTTGGGCGGGAAGGGGACCACGCATGTCTCAAAGACTTTCTTTGAAAGCTGGGGAAATGCTGCACGTGAGCTCCGTCACCCATATGTGAGGACTGACTTCCTGCTTGTTCCTTGAGAAGTTATTCTAAACACTGACTCTGGGCGAGCAGGTCTGACCAGGTGCCATCAGCAATGAAGTCACCATTATGTGTGGCTGATTTATTCTGCTGTCCATAGAGAACCCCTGTTACAGATAAGTAACCTCATTTTCCTTTCTCTTCTGACTTGCAAGCTGGCATTTCTTCAGAATTGAGGGGACAGCTGTGAGGTTTATAAGGATGTTGTCAATTATGATTGGCTTGTAGCTGGGATGAGGGAGGAACTTCTGAAATGCTTGGACCAGCACGGGCACTCTGGCATTCTGTGAACCCACGGGTAACCTGTGCAGGCACACCCTCCCCCCCCCCCCTCTAGAGGCCCACCTGGCCAGGGAGAGATCTGGAGGAAAAACACGGGAAGGGGAGAGTGGGAAAAATAAAGAGATTAAGAGCAGCAAGTATTCCTGTAGCTAGGAGAGAGAGGAAAGGGCCTGGAATCCTCCATGCATTCCCTCAGTCAGACGAGAGAAAGAGGAAAGGGACCTGGTCTCCTCCAGGTATTTCCCTGGGCCAATCCAAGACTGAACCTCCCGCTCGAGAAGATCCAACTAGGAAGCAGTTCTCCAACTGGACACAGGAGTCATAGCCCACCAAAACCAGACGAAAAATACTTAAGAGCATGTGGCTGCACAGTGCTCTATACAGGCAGAACTCACAAGCCACTTGTTCTGGACTGGTCTAGTGAGATGATAAAGATGGAGTAATACCGCTTCCTTATCATTCCAAGTTAATTCTCCAAGAGCCTCATACAACTGTACTGTTCACTATGATAGTGTAGTTATTCACCTGTAGCAGGTGTTCTTCAGGATCAGCAAGAATCAGTCCTCACATATGGGTGATGGCACTAATTCAGCCTGTGCAGGAACACTTCCCAGCTTCCAAAAGCAGCTTTTGAAAGGTGCACGATGCATGGGTGCTGGTCTTCCTACTCGAAGGAGCCATCTTTACCTCAGTATGACGACATAGCTTAAGCCAGCCAAAAATGGCAAACTCCTCCATGAGGTGGTGGGAGGTTAGTGAGGACCGATTCCTGCTGATCCCGGAGAACACCTACTACAGGTAAGTAACTACGCTTTCTCCAAGACCAAGCAGGAAGTCATTCTTCACATATGGAACTCACAAGCTACAGGCTACCAAAAAAAAAAAAATCTGCAAAAAAAGCCCAACGGGGCAACAAAAAAAACGAACAGAGAAAAACAGCATGAGGTAATCGCTGAAAGATTCCGAGAATCATCGTCCCGAAGAACATCAACATCAGGACAATTCTAAGGTAGTCCGGGCAGACAGAAGGGCCAGTGGGAAGGAGTTGCTTCAATTCCCAGAGAGATGCCAGAATAAAGCTTGGCTGAAGTTGCTATCACGTCATGAATCCACATCCAAACAGTAGTGAACTGTAAAAGGTGTGGAAAAAAAAGACCACGTAACAGCCCTACAGATCCCACTATGGAGACTGAGTGCAGGTTGGCCACAGAAGCAGCTATTGCCCTGACATTATGTGCCGTGATGCTCCAGAGTCCAGTTGAGCATAAGCAAGAGATGTAGTCCGCCACACAAATAGAAAGGGTATGCTTGGAGACAGCAACGCCCAACTTATTGGGGGTCAATAGAGTCGAAGAGCTGGGAGGAACAGCGGTAGGCTTTCATCTTGTTCAGACGAAGACAGTGCTCTCTTGCGATCCAGGGTGTGAAGCGAAGCCTCAGCTCTGTTTGCATGAGGCCTGGGAAAGAAAGTGGGCAGTACCGCTGACTGATTTGGATGAAAAGCAGACACTACCTTAGACATGAATTTAGTGCTAGTCTTGAGAATGACCCTGTTCTGACAGAATCGGGTGTAAGGTGGATGTGCTGCCAGTGCTTGCAGTTTGCTGACTGCGCGCAGAGGTCGGTGCCACTAGAAAGACAACCTTCCAGGTGAGAAATCTAAGTGGACAGGAGCCAAGCGGCTCAAAAAGAGGGGACAGAAGCTGTCTCAGGACAACACTGAGGTCCCATGCCACCAGCAGAGGTTTTATTGGGGACAAGAGAGAAGGAGTCCCCTCATGAGGTGACCTATCAATGGGTAAGCCAAAATCGGCTTATTGGCTTGACAGTGATAGCAGCCACTGAGCTGAGGTGCACTCTGACTGAGCTGGACTTGAGGCCAGAGTTAGAGAGGTATAGCAAATAGGACAGCAATGACTCCACCAAGCAGGAGAAGGGGTTGAGAGCCCTGCCCTCACATCAAATGGAGAATTTGCGCCACTTGATGGTCCAGGCGAGGCACGTAAAGTCTTTACAGGAGGTTAGAAGCACGCTCTCCACATCTTCCAGCAGGTGAAGGTCTGCGAGTGCTATCCACTCAGCATCCATGCCATGAGTTGCAGAGATACCACAGTGGGATGCAGTAGAGTCCCCACTTCCTGAAAAGCTAGGTCCAGGACACATTTGAGCCTCCAGAGTTGGCAACGAGAGAGGCAGAGTAATAGATGGAAACCAATGTTGCCTGGGTCAATGCGGTGCAATGAGAATCATTATGCATGCTCTGCTTGCATCTTGAAGAGGGTTTTGGCCACTCTTGCGGTTGTAGGATTCTGCTGAGGTATCTGCAAAGACATTCTGTTCCCCTGGTAGATACACGGCCCTGAGGGTCATGTCGTGTGATGTGACAAATTTCCAAAGGCAGACAGCCTCCAGCAAAGGAGGTAAGACCCTGCGCCGCCCTGTTTGTTGAGGTAGAACATGGCTACCTGGTTGTCCAGCTGGACGAGGATTACCTGATTGGATAGCTGCTACCAAAAGGCTTACAGGGTATTTGCTATAGCTTGGAGTTCCAAGAAGTTGATCTGGTGGAGGCTCTCCTGAGCTATCCAGAGACATCTGTGGTCAGGACGCGTTTATAAGGTGGAGGACTGGAAGAGAAGCCCCACAAGAAGGTTGGAGGGTTGCTGCCACCAGAAGGAGGACTTCTTGAGCAGAGGAGATACTCTGACCCTGTTCCCGAGGCAGCCAGTCACCTGGTGCCATTGAGTGCTGAGAGTCCACTGTGCCTGACACATTCAAAATCTCGTCATTCTTGCCACATGGACTGTGGAGGCCATATGACAGAGGAGGAGCAGCATTTGAAGAACTGTGACGAGGGAGGAACTCAATCTTGTGAGACAGGGTTACCAAGCACTGGACTCTGTTCTCTGGCAGAAAAGCTCGAATGTGAGTGTTATCTAGTAGAGCCCCAATGAACATGAGGTTTTGCGAGGGCTGAAGATAGAATCTGTGGTAGTTGATCATGCAGTTGAGGTGTTCCAGGACCTGGATGGTCAGCTGGGTCGAGTGCTGGACGTCTGCCAGTGTTCTGGCCATGATCAACCAGTTGTCCAGATAAGGGAAGACAAAGGTCCCTCGGGTGCAGAGAGAAGCAGCTACTACCGCCAGGCACTTGATGAAGATCCTGGGGCGGAGGCAATGCCGAAGGTTAGTACTCTATACTGGGAGTGAAGTCCTCTAAGCATGAACAGTGTTGGCTCCTCTTCAGCCTGGAAGGTGACAGATAAAGCCTTCCCCATATCTTTCATTAACTCTTGAAAGGACAAGTCCTCTGGTGGAAACTTTCTCCTTTCACAGGGTGAAGGATCAGAGGGCACATCCTGATGCTGTATGGTCTTGGGCGAACCCTCCTCCTCAGTCTCCCAAGCGTCAGAGTCAGACTACGAGAGGAATTTGAAGTACTAATGCAATTCTTCCCAGCGTCAGTCAGGAGAGATGGAGTGTGTCCGAGGTTATCGGCAATCTGGCCCAGAGACACCAAGAGGGACCTTGGGTGGCCCCCAGAACTGCTGGCACCCTAGAGGGCAGCATGCACCTCCAAGATGGGTCGCACTTCCGAGAGAGAGGATACTGCAGTGGACATCACTGGTGCCGAGGAACCAGAGGTAATCCCTTCCCGGGTGGCCTGCTGCCTAAGAAATGGAGACAGGCTGCACTCGAGGGACTTCATGCGCTGCATGAGGAACATAGTCTCCAATGCCGGAGCTGGCCCAGCAACCTCCAACGCAGATGCCAGTTCCCTTGGCAGGGACTCCATGATGGTGACTGCCTTCCAGGGCAGCTTGGAAGGCCGCTCACAGCCTTCAACAGAATCCCATCGAGGACTGCAATTCCAATGCCCATGGCCTTTCGCTCTGGGCTCAGCTGCCCCCTTGGGTGCCTTCAGGGCTAGAGTCTGTTCCTTCTGGGGGCCTTCCTTATCAAAAGAGGGCCTCCAGTCTGATGCCCCATGACCTCGGGGCTTGGAGTGGGCCCGGTCCCCACGCAAGGCCAATGCCTTGCGGATGAGCCTTCGAGGGTGTCGATGTCTGTGCTAATGCCAGTGACTCCAAAGTTACAAACAGCGATTCCTGCTGTTTCGATTCCAAACCCTCTTGCACTTCATCTGGAGACAGAGTGCAATTGGAGACCTCATGGTACGGTCTGAGGCACTGAAGACACCAGTTGTGGTGATCTGTCACCAAGATGGTCCTGCCACATCTCCTATACAAGGGTTGTTACGTGGTCAGTGTCTTTATTTATATGAAAGATTTTATTCAAAGGTTTGTTTCCTCATTTTGATATCCCCCTGAAGAAGGCTGTTGGCCAAAACACATAGGGGTCAATAAAAAAAGGGGTTTGACTAAACCTGAAATCTTGCCAGTCTTGGTATCTGTTCCCTTGTTCCTGTAGATCCTACAGATACTTTGTTGCTTCTTTTGTCCTGCTACATTGGGTACATTTTTTTTTTTTAAGGCCACTGGCCACCTTGGACATGTTGGGGAAGACTGATTCCGCCAAGTCAAAAAACTCCAAAGTTCCAGCCAACTAGGGGTCACAAGAGAAAAGACCCGCACGCCTCAAAAAGAAACCAGAGGAAAAAAACGCAGTGCCAAGCACGGTGCAGGCAAGTAGACAGCATGACCAAAAAGCAAAAAGATACCTAAAAGGGTCAAACACTGAGGATCAGATAACATCTGACAGGCTCTGCGGAAAAAAGAAGACCGAGGTAAAGATGTCTCCTTCAGACAGGAAGACCAGCATGCATGTGTGGTGCACTTTCTGAAAGCTTCCTTTGGAAGCTGGGAAGCATTCCCACATGGGCTCAGTCTGTGATGTCACCTATATTTGGGGACCGATTTCCTGCTTGGTCCTGGAGAACACAGGGTACAAGGACTGGCTCTATTTGGCTCTGACATACTGAACCACTACATCATTGGTTAGGATGATGGAGTCCACATTTCTGCACTACTTAGTAATAACTGTTGGGTATGTAGGTCTTTTAAGGCAACATTCTAATGCTATAAATATTCTAAATATCTACATTCAGAGAAATGTAACAGTTGACAAAAAGGAACACACCATGCTGGCTCTCCATGATATTCTTGCAACATTCCCAATTACATCACTTTATTAAGTTTTAATAAAGCTAGTCATTTTAAGTAGTCCTGGCACAACCACATATTTCACACACTTTGTGGTAGTGCCCATATGCACACAAGTTATTTGTATGATGAAAACAAATATTTTCATGCAGAATGTATCATTAATGCAATCAGGCAAGCACCTGATCTTGAAAGTGGTACTAAAATGTTTCAGATTCATCTTGCCAATCATCCTTATCCCAGTGTCCTTGTGATTTTGGGCCTTTTGGTCCACCTGCTGGTTTTGCCATAATAATCTATATCGATTTACAGAAAAAAAATGAAGATAAGGCACTTTTCCAGTATTTGTGTATAAATGTGATCATACCCAGCTTGAAAGAGATGAATGAACTCCCTACAACTCAGTCATTTTCCATTAAATAAATATATGTTATCTAATTTAAAATCACTTACTCTTTAAAAGCAGAATGCAAGGCTGGCTTGATAGCTCAAAGGCTCCAGTATGCACTGTAATGTTGATCAGGGGTCAATCCCCAAGCCTAACTTCTGCACCTGGGTTAGCTGGAATGCAGATGTGTGAGGGCAAGGGGAGTCCCTCCTAACAGACAGTGACTGCAGGACTTCCAAAATATTTTCTGAAGGCCTCATGTTAGTCAGGTTTTCAGGATATCCACCATTAATATGTAAGAGAAATCTGCATCTGAGGCTCTAGTTCAGGCAAATCTCTCATGCATATTCACTATGGACAGCCTGAAAATACAGAAGACTGAAATCTGCAGGGACAGGTTTGGGAAGCTCTGTTGCTGGACTCAAGACTAAATGCTCAATATGATTTGCAGCTCCTGAAATCCAGTAAAAGTAAATTACAACAGTCTTCCCAACTGAAATTCATCTACTTAGGCATATTTATGTAGATACGCCCAATGTACAAACCCAACCATAACTCCCTCTTCTCCCATGACTTTTATCCTTATTCACAACCCTTTTCCCACTACTACCCTCCATGCCTTCCCAAGCATGCCCACACTTGTTACAGTGATAGTCCCCAATTCAGGCCTTGCCATCATTAGTTTATATTCTTACTCTAGGTCCCATTCTGTTTTGCTATCAAAAACATGTAATAACCCTCACAACCATCAAATTTAGTGAGGCTCTTGCAAAATAGTTACAATAAATGTGTGTTTTATCCATGGTCCTACCTAGCTTCATGGAAGCCCAATCTGATTGTACCACTACTCTAAGGTTTTAACTTTTGCTCCATACAGGTTCCCTCAATGTAGTTATTTATGGTTTCTAACTGCTGTTCCATGCAAGTTACTCTATTCTCTTTGCCATTATGCTTATCCCATTTTTATATTTTGCTTATCTCCATGTTTTTAAAATTATGTGGGAAACTTTTGTCTCCATCTCTGTGAAGAAATAATTTTCATACACTGATCCTGCATTTAAACTCTCCTGCCCCAAAGCCTCAGACTTGTTCTAGAGCAGTCGTTCTCAACCTTTTTTCAGTTGAGACATATTCAAGTGAGGGCAAGGGATCCTCATGAACCTTTGGTCTGACATAGGACAACAGTTCTTATGAGTTAAAATGTCAACATGCTTTGCATCCACAAAAACTAGGACATTGTTCCATGTAGGTCACCATACAAAAAATATTTTGATTTTCATGTTATCTGAGTAACAGCAACATACATCTCTCCATTACCATGCATGCTGTCCAATACAAAATCTGAGAAAAATCCCCAAGGAATACGCATGTAGCAAACTGTACATAAGAACATAAGAAATGCCATATGGCGGTCACACCGAAGTCCATCAAGCTCAGTATCCTGTATCCAACAGTGACCAATTCAGGTCACAAGTACCTGGCAGGTTCCCAAAAAGGTACACAGATTCCACAATGTTTGTCCCGTGGTAAGCAATGGATTTCCTGGGTCCTCTTTAATAATTGTTTATGGATCTTTCCTCCAGGAACTTCTCTGAACCTCTTTTAAACACAGCTACACTAACAGCTTTTACTATATCCTCCAGTAATGAATTCCAGAGTTTGATTACACTTTGAATGAAAAAGCGTAGCTACTCACCGTGTTCTCTGGAGACAGCAGGAATCAGTCCTCACATATGGGTGACATCAGTGCCAACGGAGCCCTTGTGGTAACCTCTCCCTAGCTTTCAAAGAAAACCTTTAGGAAATGTACCACACATGCATGGCCCCCTTCCTGCCTAAGGGTGCCGTCTTGCTTCAGTCAGATAACATAACACAAAACAGCAAAAAAGAAAAGCAACTCCACGGGGAGGTAGGAGTGTTGTGAGGACTGATTCTTGCAGTCCTTGGAGAAAGCGCAGTTACTCACCTGTAACAGGTGTTCTCCGGGGACAGCAGAAATCGGTCCTCACATATGGGTGACGTCGGCACCGACGGAGCCCACATGGAGTAAATCCCCAGCTTTCAAAGAAAGCCTTTGGGACTGCTACCACGCATGTGTGGTTCCCTTCCCGCACAAGGGTGCCATCTTGCTCAGTCAGATGAAATAGCTAAAAAACAGCAAAAACAAAACAGAAGATGGTACAGCCGTAACACTCCAAGGGGAGGAGGGAGGGTTGTAAGGACTGATTCCTGCTGTCCCCGGAGAACACCTGTTACAGGTGAGTAACTACACTTTCTTTGGGAACAAGCAGGAAGACAGTTCTCACATATGGGACTCCCCAGCTACAGGCTACCAAAAGCCCATAGCAAAAATAGGGCTCCCTAATGGAGAGCCACAAGCAGCAGCAGTTGTGTCCGTATAGACAGAACAGGACCCCTGTGTCCGATGAAACCAGCACTCCGGTAGCCTGAACACAGAAATGTCGAGGGTAGGAGTTGCCTAGACCCCAAAATGTTTACGGAGCACAGCCTGGCCAAAGGTACTGTCCAGGCAGAAATGTGCTGTGAAGGTATGGACTGAAGACCAGGTGGCAGCCCGGCAGATGTCTGCTAGTGGAACCAAACGCAGGTTAGCTACTGAGGTCACCAAAGCCCTGACCCGATGCGCCATGACCCGGCCTTCCAACGGAAGCCTCGCCTCCTTGTAGGTAAGGGCAATACAGTCCGCCACCCATGTGGACAGCGTACGTTTGGTCACTGCCTCCCCCAGCTTACTGGGGCCATAAGAAACGAAAAGCCGAGAGACTCTTTGGTGGCCCTGAGTGCATTGGATATAGTAGAATAAGGCCCTCTTACAGTCCAAGGTATGTAGAACCGTGTCTGCCCGATTGGCATGCGGTCTGGGAAAGAAGGTATGGAGGACTACCTCTTGGTTTAGGTGGAAGGACACCACCTTCGGAAGGAATATAGGGTGCGTGCGAAGCACCACCCTATTCTTGTAAAACCTGGTGTATGGCGCTTCCGCCACTAGGGCCTAGAGCTCGCTTACCCTGCATGCAGAAGTGAGCGCGACCAGGAAGACCACCTTCCAGGAGAGGTAGCGAAGGTGGTAAGTAGCTAATGGCTCGAATGGTGGCCGAGTGAGCTGCCCCAACATCATACTGAGATCCCATTCGGTTGCCGGAGGACAGACCGTGGACTTAGACAAGAGCACGCCCTGTAGGAAGCAGGACATCACTGGATGGGCCGAAAGGGGCTTCTCATCTACCTGGTGGTGGTTCGCTGCTAGGGCACTAAAGTGTACTCTAACAGAATTAGACTTGAGCCCCGAATGAGAAAGATGGAGCAGGTACTGCAATACCGTGACCGCCGGGCAAGAGAAGGGGTCGGCCCCCTGCTCAGTGCACCAAAGTGAGAATCTACGCCACTTAAAGGCGTAGGGCCGCCTGGTAGATGCCTTGCGTGAGGACAGGAAAACATCCTCCACCTCTCTGGGGAGGTGGAGTGGGGCTAGAGTTACCCTCTCAGCAACCAAGCTGTCAGCAAGAGAGATCCCAAGGTTGGGATGCAGGAAAGAGCCCCCCTCCTGGGAAAGGAGACGGGGAGCGGACCACAGGGGTATGGGGTCCTCCACCACCAACTACAGAAGCAATCGGAAACCATGGCTGCCTGGGCCACTGTGGAGCTACCAAAGTGACCGAGGCCCTGTCATGGAGGGTCGTTTACAGAGTCTTGGCAATCAGTGACATCGGAGGGAAGGCGTACAGAAGTCCCTCTGACCATGAGACCAGGAAGGCATCGGCGGCCACCCTGGCGGGGTGAGGCTGCTGGGAACAGAAGAGGGGCAACTAGCGAATGTCCGGGCTTGCAAACAGGTCCATCACTGGTTTCCTCCAGGTTTGGAAAAGCCTGCTGGCTACTCCCGGGTCCAGTTGCCATTCGTGTGATTGGAGAATCCTGCTGTTGGCCAGCAAGTTGTCTTGGCCCGGCAGGTACACCGCCCTGAGGAAGATACCCTGTTGGATTGCAAAAGAGCAAAGGTCTAGCGCCTCTTGACAGAGGGCACAGGATCCTGCGCCTCCCTGCTTGTTCACATAGAACACGGCCACCTGGTTGTCCGTCTGGACTAGGACTTACCAGTGGCATAGGTGATGAAGAAAGGCCTTCAGGGCGAGATGAATGGCTCGCAGTTCCAGAAGGTTGATCTGCTGAGCACTCTCGTCCAGGGACCAAGTGCCCTGGGTGCGGAAGCCCTCACAATGGGATCCCCAGCCCAGCAGGGAGGCTTCTGTGGTGAGGACCTCGAGTGGTTGGAGGTCTGGAAGGGCATGCCCACCTCCAGGTGTCAAAGCGACTATTTCCAGGTGTCAGAGCGACTGGCACCAGACCAGAGAATTTTCCAGCCGGTGGCTCACATAGACTCTGTCCTGGAGATGTCCAGTGGCCTGGGACCACTGGTCCCGGAGGCACAACTGTGCTGTCCGCATGTAGAAACGGGCATCTGGAGTGACGTGGACTGTGGAGGCCATGTGCCCGAGAAGGCGCAGCAGATGCCTGGCAGACACCAAGGTACGATGCTGCATGTCCCGGGCCTGAGACATGAGTCAGACTGCCCGGTCCACGGGCAAGAAGGCTTTCGACTGAAGGGTGTTGAGTCTTGCCCCGATGAACTCCAGTCCCTATGTCAGACGAAGGTTCGACCTGGGGTAATTTATAACGAAACCCAAGTGTTGGCAGAATCTGGGTGGTTGTGCTGCTGCCTGCTGCACCTCGGGGGCCATGGAGTCCCTGATGAGCCAGTTATCAAGGTAGGGGAAGAGAAAGACCCCCTGGAGCCTGAAAAAGGCGGAGACAACTGCCAGACACTTTGTAAATACCCTGGGGCCGAAGGGCAGCATCCTGTATTGGAAATGATTGCCTCCTACCACAAAACGTAGGTATTGCCAGTAGTTTGGGTGGATTAGGATTTGTGTATAGGCATCCTTTAGGTCTAAGGAGCATAGCCAGTCTCCCTGCCGGAGGTAGGGCAGCAATGTTCCAAGGGAGAGCATCTTGAACTACTTCCTCACCAGGAATTTGTTGAGGTTGCGCAGATCGAGGATGGGCCTTAGGCCTTTGTCCTCTTTGGCACGAGGAAGTACCTGGAATAGAACCCCTTGCCCCTGAGGTGGTGGGGCACCGGTTCCACCATTCTGTCCTCGAGAAGCCCGGCCAACTCTTTCAGAAGAAGGTCCCGGTGGAGGGGAGAGCTGAGGGGCTCTCCCGGGAAGAAGGGGGGAGGTGTTTGGCTCAGATGGAGGAGGTAACCCTCCCTGACCACCCTTAATGCCCAGGAGTCGGTGGTTATAGTCTCCCACCTGTGGGCATAAAGGGTGAGGCGACCCCCTGTAGACTGCTGACCCCTGTGAGGGGGAGGGGCTATGCTGTAGGAGTCAAAAGCTCACTCCTGGCTGGGCTGGAGCCAGAGGCTTGGGAGCCTTCTGCTTACGCGGGCCGTGCCCTTGTCTCTTAGCCTGCTGCCCTTACTGGGGTGCTGGGGAGGCCTGGTAAGGTGGGTAGTTTCGGTAAGCAGTTGATTTCCTTGGGTAAAAGGGCTTTTTACCCGAGCCCTTCCGTTGGGAAGGGGCAGTGGTCTTCTTGGAGAAACTAGTCCTTATCATGAACACGGTCCCCAGCTCTGCGGCCTTGACGGTCATGGGTTTGCCAAAGAGGTTCTCCCCTGGCAAGGGACATCAAACAAGTTGTCCTGTACCTATTGCTTGAAGTTGGACAACTGGAGCCAAGCCTGCCGATGTGCACCGATGCCCGCCGCGGCTACCCGGGCCGCCAACTCAAAACCATCATAGGCCGCCCGAGACATAAATTTGGAGCACTCATGGACGGCTTTGGACAGGCTCTTGAAGCGTTGCAAAGGTTCCTCGGAGAGGCCAGCTGAGTACCTATCGAATTCCTTAGCCAGGTCCCTCAGGTACATGTCCATGTACAGCTGGTAGACCTGGATCCGGCAATTCTGCATCGAGCCCTGGTAGCACTTTCTGCAAAGGGCATCCAAGGTGCGGGCCTCCCTGCCGGGAGGGGGGGGGGGCACAGAGAAGTGCATCTTCTGGCTCTTCAGCCGATGCATGCCCGACTCTACAACCATGGAGTTGTGCGGCAGCTGCGACTTTTGAAAGCCAGTGCTCCGGCGGACTCAGTACATCAAGTTCAGCTGCTTGCTGACCACTGGCACCGACGCCAGTGTCTCCCACATATGAAACATGAACCACTCCAGGATGGGAGACATGGGCACCATGAGCAATTCCCAAAGGGGAGCCTCGTATTGGAGGAGCTCGAGCTCGTCAGCCCGAGAATCCTCCTCGGACTCAGTGGGAAACGCCAAAGCCTTGGACATGTCTCCAGTGGGGACCTTCTATAAGGTTCAGAGACCGGGGAATCTGAGGGGACATCTCGGTGCCGACGGGTGTCCGGGGGACTCCTCGTCCTCCCAGTCGGAACACTCTGAGCAGAACTCGAGGGGGTACTGTTCCTCAGTCCTCAAGGGGCCCGGCACCATACGACCCAACCCCGGAGGGCTCGTTGGGGATGACCTCGGTCCTGTCAAAAGGGAGATCGAGCGCAACCTTGTCTGAAGATCTACTCGGGCCTGCATGGCCTCAAGGATCGGCTCGGCCTCCAGGGACGATGTCGATGTCGAACGCCCAGTGGTCGGGGCAGAGGAACCGAATGTGCTGGACATCAGCACCCGCTGCTGCTCCAAGAAGGCAGTTACACTGCACTCCAAGGCCGCCATCCTGGACTCGAGCCCAGATAACTCCACAGCTTTCGGTGCGGGCACCGAGGGACTCGGGCCCTACGCCGGCTCCCCTGAAGGGGAATCCTTGACTAGGACTGTCTAGCTGGCAAGGCCAGTCCGCAGCCAGATCCTTCCAGAGGACCTTGGCTGGCCACTCCCTCTCAGACAGCTCGAGCGGGCACCTGGGGCTTTGCAACCAGAACAGGGAGGACCCCGGTTGGTCAGAGCCGTCCAAAGACATCGCCTTCAGGATTTCTTCCTCTTTGGTTGCCTCGAGGGAGACCCCCTCTCCGAGGACCCACGACAAGGCTAGGGCTTGGAGTGTTCCTCCAGAGGTGTCGAGGCCTCGGACAAGGTCCTGGCTCTTGGAGACATCGGGGATTCCGGAAAAATTTTGTCATGCTGCTGCTGGCAGCTCTTCAAGGCCTTGAAAGACATCTTTTTGCAAAGGCCACAGACCGCTGGGTTGTGGTCCGCATTGAAGCACCGGAGGCAGCAGTCATGTGTGTCAGAGACATTATTTTAGTGCACCTATCACACTTTTTAAAGCTGCTGGTCTCCATAGGGGGGAAAAGAACCCCAGCAAGGTCTTAGACCCTTCTGGCTGTCAGCGGAGAAAAAGGCGCGAAGATGCCAAGAAAATCAAAACACAAGTAAAAAGGGAGTTGACCCAGATACCGAGGCATTGAGCAGGAAAGGTACTGGTGCAAAACCGGAGACGAGCAGGAAACTCGAGAAAAGTCAACTTTTTCCGGGGGAAAAACAATGTCTGGTGGGCTCCGTGGATAAAAGGAGACTGAGCAAAATGGCACCCTTGGGCGGGAAGGGGACCATGCATGCGTGGTAGCAATACCAAAGGCTTTCTTTGAAAGCTGGGGATTTGCTCAGCGCAGGCTCTGTCGGTGCCGTCACCCATATGTGAGGACAGACTTCCTGCTTGTTCCTGGAGAACACCTGTTACAGGCGAGTAACTACGCTTTCTCCGGGAACAAGCAGGTGGTCAGTCCTCACATATTGGACTCCCCAGCTACAGGCCACCAAAAAACCTGTAAAAAGCCATGGGTGACCTGGAAAGGTGAACTGTGAGAAGCAACAACTGAGCTGAAAGACAACAGACCCATGAGCAGCCCAAGCGTCCAGCAAGAAACCAGTTCTCCGGTAGCCTGAACATACTAAAGGGCCTGAGGGCAGGAGTTGCCTTACATCCCAAACAAATGATGAAGGCAGTAGTGAACCGCGTAGGTATGAAGAAAAGACCAGATGGCGGCCCAGCTGCCAGGGGAACAGAGCACAAGTTCACCACAGATGCCGACGTGACTGGGTGCTCCAGCGAAAGACCAGCCTGTTCATAAGCAAAGGCAATGCAGTCTGCCACCCAAATGGACAGGGTATGCTTAGAGACCGCTGTCCCCAGCCTACTCAGGTCATAGTAGACAAAGAGCTGTGAAGAGCAGCGGTGGGCCTGAGTATGCTCCAGGTAGGAGGACAGGGCCCGCTTAGTCCAGAGTGTGGAAAGTGGCCTCAGCTCTGCTAGTATAGGGCCACGGAAAGAATGTGGGAAGCACCACCTCCTGGTTGAGGTGGAATGGAGTCAACACTTTTGAGAGAAACATGGGGTTGTGCAGAGCACGATCCTGTTATTGTACAACCTTGTGTAAGGAGGGTGAGCCACAAGGGCCTGGAGATTGCTGACCCTGCAAGCTGAGATATGCGCCACTTGAGGTGGCATAAGCCGAGAGACTCAAACAGTGGCACAGTGAGTTTTGAAAGAGCTACATTGAGGTGCCACTCCTCTGCTGGGGGGAAGACAGGTGGCTTAGAGTAGTAGGCCCCTCAAGAATCAAATTACGAGGGGCTGGGCAGAGGGCTTGCCCTTGACAAGATGATGGTGCAGTGAAAGCGCACAGAGGTGAACACTGATGGAGCTGGACTTCAGCTCTACCTGGGACAGGTGGCGCAGGTACTGGAGTACCAGCTGGACTGAACAGGAGACAGGGTTAATCCTCCTCTCCGCACACCAGACCGAGAACCTTCACCACTTGAAGGCATAGGCCTGGCAGGTGGAAGGTTTGCATGACGCCAAAAAACTGCTCCCACCTCGTTGGAGAGGCCAAGGTGGGCCAAAGCTACCCCTTTCAGCAGCCCAGCTGTCAGAGATAGGGACCCCAAGTTGCTGTGCAGGAGGGAGCAGTCTTCCTGCAAGAGCAGGCCCAGGTTGCACCCCAGAAGGACCGGGATGCCTGGGACAGGTGAAGAAGCAACAGGAACCACAGCTACTGGGCCCATCAAGAGGCCATCAGTATCAATGTGGTCCTTTCGAACTGGACCTTAAATAGGGTTTGGCGATCCACAGAGTGGGCGGGAAGGCTTAGAAGAGGCCCTCCCATCCACAGGATAAATAACGCATGTGCCTCTTCCCATGAAGGGTGCGGCTGCCTGGAGCAGATGCAGGAAAGATGAACATTGGCTGGGCTGGCAAAGAGGTCCATCTGTGGGAGCCCCCCAGTGAAGGAACAGTCAACTGGCCATCTTGGGGTCCAGCCGCCACTCATGCGGTTGGAGGACTCAGCTGAGCCAGTCTGCCAGGACAGTGTCCTGGCCCGGGAGGAAGACTGCCTGCAGGAGCATCCTACTGTTGCTGGTAAAGGAACAGAGGCTCACTGCCTCTTGGCAATGAGGCACTACTTCGTTCTTCCCAGTTTGTAGATGTAAAACATCGCCACCTGCTTGTCAGTCTGGATCAGAACTGCTTGATGTTGATGTTGAAGACTGTGGTTGGAAAGTCGGGAAGGCGAACACTATCACTTGGAGTTCCAGAAGATTGATCTGTTGGAGACTCTCCTCCTGCAACTAGCTGCCTTAAGTGCAGAGACTGTCGCAATGGGCTCCCCAGCTCAGTTTGGAGACATCCGTGGTGAGGATCCTGAGTGATGGGAGCATAGCAGGGCATTCTGGCCTGCAGGTACTGGAGCTGCTGCCACCAGCCGAGGGAGTTGGCCAGAGGATAGGTCACGACCACTCTGTCCCACAGGCACCCAGTTGCTTGTGACCACTGGGAACTAAGAGCCCATTGGGCCAGCCGCATGTGCAGGCGGGTGTCCGGGATGATATACACCGTGGACGCCATGTGGCCCAGAAGGCAAAGCATGAGGCGGGCAGAGGACAAGGGTTGACCCTAGACATGCCCTGCGAGTGCCTGGAGGCACTGGGCCCTGTCCGGAAAAAGGAAGGCCTTGGCCTGGACGGTGTCCAGCATTGTCCTATGAACTCCAGGCACTGCATTGGCTGGAGATGGGACTTTGTAGTTTATGACAAACCCCAGATGTTCCATAATGAGGATGGTGCAGGTCATCGCCTGATGGGCATCTGTGGAAATGCTGCCCTTTATGAGCCAGTCATCCAGGTACGGGATTTCTGCTGTCCCCAGAGAACACCTGTTACAGGTGAGTAACTACGCTTTTTTGCCAACCGCTGGCCCACCATCACCACAGATGGGTGGGCTTTGCGAGTGGTAAAGGAGGGGGTGGTACCTCCACCTTCAACAGACGCCTCCACCATACTTTCCAGGAGAGCTCCCAATGCATCTCCTTCACTGGGGCCTGCTTCAGCAGGAACTCGCAAATCTCACGGCAGACAGGATGGTGGAACCTGTCCCTGTCAAACTTAGAGGCACAGGGTTCTATTACTGTTACATCCTGGTACCCAAAAGGACTGGGGGGGGAAGGGTTTTTTTGGCCTATCCTAGACCTGCGAGACCTCAACAGGTTCCTGATGAGGGAGAAATTCAAGATGCTCTCCCTTGGAACACTGCTGCCATAACTCTGGCGGAGAGACTGACTATGCACTCCTTGGATCTAAAGAATGCCTATACACACATCCTTATCCACTCCCTTCACAGGCAGTACCTCTGCTCCATGGTGAGAGGTTCCATTATCAATAAAGGGTTCTCCCTTTTGGTTTGGCCTCCGTCCAGAGTTGCCTACACCCCAAAGAGATTACGAAGTACGGCCTGGCTGAAGGCGCTGTCCTGTTGGGACTCCCTCTCCAGACAGTAGTGAGCTGCAAAGGTACAGACAGAAGACCATGTGGCAGCCTGGCAGATTTCCGTCACAGGAACGGAATGCAGATTTGCCACGGAAGTAGCCATGGCCTTGACATGGTGCGCAGTGACCTTCTGGTCCAGTGAGATACCCGCCTGCTCATAGTTCGCTTAGTCACTGGGAGCCCCAGACGATTAGGGTCATAGGATACGAAAAGCTGAGGTGCTTTGCGGTGGCCCGAGTCTGTTGCAGATTGGATTGTAAAAGGGTCCTGTTTTAAGTATAGAGAACAGTCTCTGCCTTGCCAACATGAGACCTTGGAAAGAAGGTGGGGAGCACCACCTCCTTATTGAGGTGGAATGGAGACACCACCTTTGGCAGAAACTTGGGGTGTGTGCGGAGCACCACCCTGTTCTTGTAGAACCTCATATAGAATGGCTCTGCCATTAGAGCCTGGAGCTCACTGACTTTGTGAGCTAATGCGAGTGCTACAAGGAAAATGACCTTCCAGGAGAGGTACCTCAAGTGGCAGGTAGCCAGAGGCTCAAACGGCGGCTTAGAGAGCTGCGAGAGCACCACATTGAGATCCCACTCCACCGGTGTAAGGCAGACGGGGTTTGGATAACATGAGGCCCCGCCAGACTCGAGACAAGGGGCTGAACCGAGAGGGGCTTGCCCTCAACGGAATGATGATGCGCTGCAGATAGTGCTCATGTGTACTCTGACCGAGTTGGACTTTAGTCCCACTTGTGACAGATAGAGTAGGTACTGGAGTACCATTTGTACTGAGCAGGAGAACGTGTTCGCCCGTCTTTCGACACATCACATTGAGAATCGGCACCATCTGAAGGCATACACCCTTCTTGTGGAAGCCTTACGAAAGGCCAGACAAACCTCTTCCACATCCCGTGGGAGGATGAAGGGTGCTAATGCTACCCTTTCAGCAGCCAAGCCGTTAGTGACAGGGACAACAGGTTGGAGTGTAGAAGAAAATCACGCTCCTGTGAGAGTAGTCTCGGGGCTCAGACCAGGGGAATCAGCGACGCTGCCGACAGAGAGAGGAGCAGTGGGAACCAGGGTTGCCTGGACCTCTGGGGAGCTATCAGTATTAGTGATGCCCTGTTGTGCTAGACCTTGAAGAGGGTCTTGGTGACCAGTGGTGTCGGCAGGAAGGCATACAGAAGGCCTTCCGTCCATGGAATGAGGAATGCATCCGCTGCCACCCAGGACGGATGCGGGAGCAAGGCAACTGCGTGCTGTCCGGGCTGGCGAACTGATCCACCAGGGGGACTTCCCAGAGACGAAACAGCTGGGAGGCTACTTCGGGATCCAGGTGCCATTCATGCGGCTGGAGGAGACTGCTCAGCTTGTCCACCAGGGCATTGTCCTGGACCAGTAGGTAGACTGCTCTTAGGAGCATCCCTCTGCATGTTGCATAGGAACAGAGGGAGTCAGACCCCATGCCTCATTGTTTGTTCACAGAGAACACTGCTACTTGGTTATCGGTCTGGACCAGCACCGACTGGTGCTGCAGCCAGTGGTGGAAGGCTCGAAGAGTCAGAAATATCGTCCAGAGCTCCATCAGATTGATTTGCATCTGGGATTCCATCTGGGACCAGCTGCCTTGTGTTTGGAGGCCCTTGCAATGTGCTCCCCAGCCCAATAAGGAGGCATCCGTGGCAAGGACTCTCTAGGAGGCGGGTGCCTGGAAGGGCATCCCGGCCTGAAGATGAGAAGGGAGTCTGCCATCTGCAGGTCACTGTTATTCTGTCCCGGAGCCTTCCTATGACTTGTGTCCACTGAGAGTGGAGGCATCACTGGGCTATTCTCATGTGCAGTCTGGTGTATGGGGTCACGTGAACTGTGGAGGCCATGTGGTCCAGCAGGCGGAGGAGAAGCCGGCTGGTAGCGACTGGCATCGTACCTCTGTGGCTAGCCCCCTGAGGTGTTCTGACCTCTCTTGAAGGAGGAAGGCCTTGGACTGGGGGTATCTAGCTGAGCTCCTATAAAATCCTGGCATTGAGCCAGAGTGAGGTGGAACTTGGAATAGTTGATGACAAACCCCAGATACTGCAGGATGTTGATGGTGCACCCTGTGGCGCATTGCGCCTATGCCTCCCCTTATGAGCCAGTCATCCATGTAAGGAAAGATGAAGGCCCCTTGGAGACGGATGTAGGCTGTAACCACCGCGAGGCACTTTGTGAAGGACCTTGGAGAGGAGGCCAGCCTGAAGGGGAGTACCCTGTATTAGTAGTGCTCTCCACCCACCACAAACTGAAGGTATTTTCTGTAGCTGGGATGAATCAGGATGTGTGTGTAGGAACTTTTAGGTCTAAGAAGCATAGCCAATCTACCTGCTGGATGAATAGCAGCAGGGTTCCAAGGGAGAGCATCTTGAACTTCTCCCTTACCAGAAATCTATTCAGCTCCTGCAGATTCAGGATGGGCCAGAGGCCCCCCGTTCTCTTAAAGATGAGGAAATACCTGGAGTAGAAGCCGGTGCCTCAGAGATGTTAAGGTACTAGATCCACCACTCTGTCCAGGAGTAGGCCTGCAAACTCAGTGAGGAGCAGGGTCTGGTGAAGGAGAGGTCTTATGGGCTCTCTTGGGAAGTATGAATGTGATATCTGCTGTAGGTGGAGGAGGTAGCCCTCCCTTGACCACGTGTAGCATCCAGGTATCGGTGGTGATGGCAGACCGCCTGTGGGCAAACAGGGCCAGACGCCCCCTGTGGGCTGAAGAGGACCTCCTGGGGGAGAAGTGGTCACTCCCAGGGAGTCAAAAGCTCCCCCCCCCACCAGGCTGGGCTGGGGCTGGCACCTGGTTAGAGGCCTTTTGCTTATGGGGGCCATGCTCCTCTCCTTTGTGCTGTTGGCCTTGCTGAGGTGCTGAGAAGGCATGAAATTGTGAGGTACTGCCAACCCCCCCCCCCCCCTTCTTCCTCGAGAAGAGCAGCTTCTTCTCTGGAGCCTTCTTATGGGGCTGCACAATCAGTCTAGAAACATGGCAGAAGGGGCAAAATCAGCCTTTATTAATCCAAGGGAAAGTGTGCCAAAAGACCTCTTCTTATGGGGCTGTATAGAGGTTTTCTTCGAGAGTCTGGTTCTCGTTAGGAACTCGGTCTCTATCTCCGCAGCTTTGTTTGCCATGGGTTTCCCAAAGAGGTTCTCTCTGATGCTGGGGACATCAATAAGTTTATCCTGAACACATTGTCCTAGGTCAGACTGCAACCATACTTGGCATCGTGCCCCTGATGCCCGCGGCGGCCAACCTGGCCAAAGACTCAAAGCCATCATAGGCTGCTTGAGACAAAAACTTTGAGCACTCTGACCGCCGAGGCCAGAGACTCAAATCTCTGCAGGGGCTCCCTGTCGAGGCCTGCCAAGAATCCACCAAGCTCCCCTGACAGCTCCTTGAAGTACATGCTGATATAGAGCTGGTAGAACTGGATCCAGCAAATCAGGATCGAGCCCTGAAAGGCCGAGGGCATTGAGGGTGCGGACCTCCCTGCCGGGTGGCACCGAAGAATTTGTCTTTTGGCTCTTGAGCCTGCGTATGTTGGCTCAACCACCAACAAGTTGTGGGGGAGTTGGGTCTTCTGGAACCAGGGCTTCGGTGTATTGATACATGGAGTCAAGTCACCTGCTGACAACGGGCAGAGAGGCTAGTGTTTCTCACATCCAGGGGAGGAGGTGCTCGAGGATCGGAGGCACTGGTACTGTAAAAGGTTTCCTTAGGGGGGGGGGGTGGGCTCATACTGGAGTATCTCCTGTTCCTCCATGCAAGGGTCTTCCTCAGTATCGGTTTTGACGAGTGCCTTAGCTATATCCCGCACAAAGTCGAGGAAAGTGACATCCTCGGGTGAGGAATGGCATCGGGATATTGGAGGAGATGGGTCCAAAGGCAGGTCTTGGTGTCAACGAGTGTCCAGGAACTCCTTGTCTTCGGTCTCCCATCTGGACTCAAAATCAGAATACGAGTCCAAGGCTCCATAATCACCGCGGTCGAGGTCCACGCCAGATGATCTGTGACCCCTGGAGGGTCTGCGGTCTGAGCCATAGGACCAGGACCTCATCAGCAGCCATTGGGTCTCTTGAGGTAGGTGGCGCTCAAGGATCGGCTCAATGTACAGAGAACACCTCGATGTTGAGGATCCTGTCATCAGGGCAGATGAACCAGACATAAATGCCCGCTGTATGGCCACGAGAGCAGAGATACTGCTCTCTGCTGCCATCCTGGTCTCCATGCCAGTTGGCTCTGCAGCCTTTGACGCAGGCACCGAGGATTTCAGGCCCGGCGTTGGTATTGTTGAAGGGGAGTCCTTGATGAGGATAGCCTCAGATGTCCAAGGACAGTCGGCGGGTGTTGACAACTCCTTGCGGGGCAGCTTATGAAGCTGCTCCCGCTTTGACTCCTCAGACTCACACCGGGGACTGCGGGACCTGGAGTGGGATTTCCCCTTCTTCCCGGACCCATTCTCCGAGACAGTCTATCAACAAAATAGTACAATCAATATACCACAAAATACGGACACTACGCAACCTACAACTTATTCTAACAGCTTCTGACTTCCGCTCTGTGCTCCAAACGCTCATATTCCCCACACTGGGCTTCTGTAACAATATATATCATATCAAGGACAGCCCAAACACGCCCTCCACAAGTTGCAACTAGCAAAAAACACTGCAGCATGCAACCTTAACAATACAATACAAAAAAAAAAAAAAAAAAAAGAGTGACCACATCACACCCATTTTGCAAAACCTTCACTGGCTACCTGTACACAGCAGGGTCAAATGTAAGTCATCAATGATCATCTTCAAGGCTTTACATGGACAATCTTCAACATACCTACAATCTCTCAACCACATACCGAGCCCAAACAGAATGAGACGGAAATGTAATATCAACCTCCTAGACTTCCCAGCAGAAATAACACACAAACAAGAACGTCCGCATCAGAGCCTTCTCCACTTATGCACCCGACCTGTGGAATGAATTCCCCAGCAACATAAGAGAAACTCAACTGCTAAAGAAATTTCACCTTAAGACGCTCCTATTTAAGGAACATTTTACACCTGAGCATTGCCCTCCGGAGCATCAAACTCCCTCAAGAATCCAGTGAACACTCATGCATGTCCAACTTTGCAATCTCCCACCACTCCCATCCCCCACCCTGTACATAGTTTGCTGTATATAAGTTCAACTGTCTTTAAATTTCAACTGTTATTTATCTAAATGCTTGATGTAAATCTGTTTGAGTGCTTATTCCTTGTAAATTGCCTTGATTACCAGATAAGGTGGTATAAAAAATATCAATTAAATAAAATAAATCTCTCTTCTGCTCTGTTCAAACTTCATCCTCAATCACCTCCTTTTTAATTTTCACCTATAAACTTTCCATCTCCTTTCACTTCCTGCCCAGTCCATCTCCCCTAGATCTACCATTTTCCCTGCCTCACTCCTTCCCCAATTTCTTCTCTTTCTATCTTCTATACACTTCCCATTACCACATTTCTATCCTTTGTACTCAACATTCTCCTTTCACTCATCTCCTTGACAATGCCCCAATGGCCTCTCCTACATGGTTCCACCATACCCAAGAAGCGTCCCCCCTCATCCCACTCTTATAGCCCAGCATTTTACACCCCTCCCAACAATACAGCATCTGTCCTCTTCTCTGATCTGCCACTTCAAGTTCAGAATCTTTCTCCCCTTCCCCACCACCCTAATAGTACAACATTTATCTCCTCCCCTTCCCCACCTCACCTCACCTCACGCTGCTGTGATTCTAGGAAGAAACACAGCTTTGAGCAACATGAAGAATGCCAAGGTTTGTATGGGCACATCTCCTGCTGCCAGCCTATGTGCTGCTGCACTTCCCGCTGCCTCTCTGGAACTACTGCCCTACTTGCACCGACCCCATGACACACCAGCTGAGAACTGCTGTTCTAGAGCAGTCTTTCCTCTGAACGTTTGTATTTTGTAGCAGCTGGTCAAAGATTGTTACTGCAATGACTGAGCTAGGTTCAGGGGAGGGCTCTGCTACAGAAGACAGCTCAAGGTACAACATCAGGAGAGACTATTTCTAATTAAGATGGAACTATTAGGATATTATTAGGTCCCTATATAAAGGGATTCAGTTTGTAGTAGGTTTGCTAGATTCTTTGCATGCTGAATAATTAGATGGTCCAGCCTGAAATATTACAAGTATGCAGCACATGAGCTAACATTCTATGAGGGGCAGTCTTTTGTGAGTGAGCGCCCTATGTCAAACAGCTCCCTTGGCTTATCAAGAGAGCCAATTATTTGATTAGTATGATATTGTTTTTTGCTGGAGTTTATTTGTTGATGGTAGTGTTGTAGTATCCTGGAGTAATTCTGTAGGTCTTCTTGGTTTTTGGAGCCTCTCCATCTTCTTTCTAATTTTCGCAAAGTTCTTTTTGTATCATTGAGAGGTCCTCATGCTTAGTGAAGGGTGCATGGTATACCAGACAAATTGAAAGGTGCCTGTTTGATATTATCATATCTATCTTTGATTTGGGTAGAGAGGGTGTTAAACTTGAATTGCTTTTTAGAGATGATTAGGACACCTCCCCCTTATCTCATGGCCCTTGGACAGCTGTATATTGAGCCTGATTGGGATGTAATTTGGTTCAGTATGATCTGGTCAGCGTCGGTAAGCCATGTTTCAGTTATGTACATTATGCCTATCTTTTTGTCGTTAATGTAATTTGTAATAATGTGGAATTTATTGCGTATAGAGCGGGCATAAGTGCAATATTCAAAGGCACTTATGCCCGCTCTATACGCAATAAATTCCACATTATTACATTGGCTCTCAGGGTGTGATTTGTGTAGTGGTGATGAGAGGCAGATCCTTAGTAGCCTGTTGTGTCGCTTTTGTTCTCTGTGTTTAAAGGGCTGTCTAGGTTGGAAGTATTTGTTTCCTTTAATTATTGAGATCATTTGACCAGTGGGCTGAATGCGTATTCGGCAGTTTGGTGGGTAAAGGTTGTAAGAGAAGGACAGACAGGCCAAAAGCTATGATGTATATCCTGAGGCCCATGTTGTTGCAGTTTCTATTGATATAATTGCTTGATAACAGGCTAAAATGAATATTCATACACAAACGGACAATACCTTTGTCTTTAGGTCCCACGTTGGTTAATCCCAGGGCACACTCCAAGGATCACAAGACCTAGACGCAGGTCTGTCAGGTGCGGGTGCTCCACAGAACTTGATTTTGTAGGAGGTGGATGGCACTGTGAAATTCCACCTTGTGGGCTTTCTTTCAACGGCATGGGACTCTTCTTCCCTCACTGCAGTTTGCCTTCAATGCTCGTTTGCGTGGTGGGGCTTCTTAGACTACGGTCCACTCCTAAGGGCTACGCCAAAGGGCCCTCAGGCATGGGCCCGCCAGGCGCGAGGGTACCTAAGAGCACTGCCTTTTAAATTTCTGGAGCTGCCGGTGTGATTGAATGTCTGGTGGGGAGTGGGGAGCTTGTCATCTTCTTGCTCCTTGCTTGTTCCCCAATCAGGCCAGCAGACAGACTCCACAGGCAGACTCCATGCGGTCTCTGCCACAATTGTAGCCTTCAGCAGCCCTTCTTTTCCTGAAAGATGGGATCCCTGCAAGACAGTGCTGGCCCACATGTACTTTGAGCCCCAGGTCCGATTTTTCAGTCACTATGGCCACCTGGCGCCTGGGGTCTGTTGAGCCCTGCCATAAGGACTTTTTTTCTGCAGGACCAATACAACAGCTATCCAGAAATATACCCTAGAAAATACATCTAATTTTCCTTCAGTTTAGGGTTACCAGCATCTCTCAAACCAGCCTTTACTCCTTTCCTTCTACAGTCCGTTCCATCATATGACCTATGAGCATGACATCAGTCACTATGGTTCCAATTAAATTATCTATATAATTTCTCATGCATATATCACAAGAATACAGCACTGAAATATCCATGAACAGCACTTTGGTATTATCCACATTTTGAGCCAAATGTGAAGTACTATTTTCAAAACAGACTTCTTTGTAATTCTCCTTACATACCTGATCTACTCTAAGCACGGTTACTGCTGCATTTGTAGCCAGTTTGATTCCCCAATATTTTCCAAGGTATGTGTCTAATATACCACTTTCCAACACATCTTTCACAGCTGCACCTTCTCCCTGTATAAAATAAAACACACACAATATTTATCATATATAGACTAAGTTCTCATTACACAGAACGAGTATCCTCTACTTATATAAAAGACAAGAGGTTCATATAATGGTATGAAATCTGATTAATGATACCAAAAGGTGACATTTTACTTACCAGTTAATGTCCTTTCCTTCAGCCTTGCTAGACCAGTCCAGACGAGTGGGTTGTATTCCCCTACCAACAGACTGGTGGAGACAAAGAACCAATGAAATGCCCAGGTTTCAATGACATCACTCCTATGCGCCTCAGCCACCAGAGGTCCCTTCAGTATTCATCCCAAAGCATAAGGGAGAAACACAGCAGGCCTCATACAACTTCAATCGTGGGCAACAATGAATAAACAATAAAGAACTAAGTACAGGAAAGCATAAACAGAAAGCTGTCAGAGGATGATGAACCTGAACAGAAAAGTGGAACAAAAAAATCATAGCGGACCCAAGGGTATCACAGCAAAGGAATAGAATAAATACAGTTTTAGGAGCAGGCCCTGGACTGGTCTAGCAGGACTCGAAGAAAGGACATTAACTGGTAAGTAAAATGTCACCTTCCAAATCATCCTGCTAGACCAGTTCAGACAAGTGGGTGTACCAAAGTTATAACTCCAAATGGCAGGAAGAACACAGCAGCTCACAAAACCCTCGAGTCAAAGCCATATCTGTCCACTTCTGGACATCCAAGTGGTAATGCTTGACAAAAGTTGAAAATTATGCCCACATTGCTGCCCGACCAATGTCAACAGGGGCTACAGAGCCCCACACAAGAGGATGCCTGAGCTCGAGTAGAATGAGCGCGCAAACCTTCCAGAATCGGCCAGTTCTGCAAAAGATACACCAAGGCAATGGCTTCCTTAATCCAGCACCCCAAAGTCAACTTAGCCACCACTTCACCCTTGCACGGACCAGCAAACAGCACAAAAAGATGGTCGGGCTTATGAAAGGAATTCGTAACCTCCAGGTACCAGAGGAGTGCCCTGCAGACATCCACCAGGCTAAGATCCTTATCCTTCCCCAGCACTGCTCCTTTGGGAAGGAGGACAGGCAAACCAACTGGTTCACATGAAAGGGAGAAAGCACCTTAGGCAAGAAGGAAGGCAAAGGCCGAATGGAAATGGCCTCCTTCAAAAAGGACAGATAAGGATCTCAGCAAAACAGAGCCTGCAGCTCAGAAATCCACCTTGCGGAACAAATCGCAACCCAGACGACTATCTTGAGTGTCAAATCCTTTAAGGGAGAGCACTTCAACGGCTCAAAGGATGTCGCGATCAGGGTCCTTAGCACCAGACACAGATCCCAGGAAGGGATCACATACTAGAGGGGAAGATGCAGATGCCAAACCTCCTGTAGGAATCTCAAGATGTCCGGGTACAAGGCCAGAGACTTGCCTGCCACCAGAGACCAGAAACAGGCCAGAACTGCCACCTGAACTTTCAGGGAGCTAAGGGAAAGGCCCTTCTCCAGTCCATCCCATTGAAGGCCAACAGAGATGGCTCCTTGGCTGCCTCAGGAACCAACTGCTGAGCACTGCATCATTGTTCAAAAGAGGCACCAGATCCACAAGTATGCTAGCTCGGTAGACCTCCTCTGGGCTTGAAGCAGAGAGAAACTACCACTGGAGAGTAGCACTTATGTGCTAACCATCTCCTCTCAAGAGCCAAGCCTTAAGCGAGAAGTGAACTGGATCCTCCAGGACGATTTGTCCCTGACGCAACAGGCCCCAAGATGGAAGCAACCAAAGAGGAGGCGCCTGCAGGAGCTGCATCAGATCTCCGAACCACACTTTCCTCTGCCAATCAGGCACCACCAGAATAATCCTCCCCAGGTAGTGTTCTATATGCCAAACCACACGCCCACCAGGGGACAGGGTGGAAACACAAATAGCAGTCACTGACTTGGCCAAAGCTGGGTCAGAGCGTTGATGCCCTTGGACCCCAACCCCGTGAGGGGACTGAAGAAGCAGAAAACTTTGGCACTAGAGCGGTTGGCATCAGATTCATTTCTGGGTGACCCCAGTGGCACAGAATCAACTGAAATGACTCCTAATTCAACTCTCACTCTCCGGGATCCAGAGTGCCAGCTGTGAAAGTCCACTTTCACACAGTCCATCCCAGCAATGTGTTGGCCTGACAAGGCTAGGAGGTCTTCTCCGCCCAGGCAAACAGGAGAGCCATGTCCAGAGCTACCCCAGAGCTCCTCGTGCTGCCTTGCCGATTGACTTAAGCCACCGCTGTGGTACTGTCTGAAAATACTCAAACCACCTGGTCCTCAACCAGGGGCCAGAAATGCAGAAGAGCCAACTTAAGGGCCCTTGCCTCGAGGCGGTTGATGGGCCACACCACTTCCCTGCGGTTTCAACGGCCCTGGACTGTATGGTTTTGGCAATAACCTCCCCAGCCCAAGATATTGGCATCAATCAGCAGGATCCCAGAGAAATAGTCAAGCGGTACGTCCTTCCTCAGATGATAGGGCTGCCAGTACAATCGTAGGCTGGCCTTCAACATTAATGGAAGTGGAAACCTGAACTCGAACTCCTGATAACTCGGGGACCACCGAGTTAACAAGGACTGCTGTAGCGATCGCATGCGCCCAAGGCACCTTCTCTATCGTTGCCACCATCAATCAGAGGAGTTGAAGATAATCCTAGACTATGGGAGCCTGCTGCACAAAGAATAGCATCAAGCAATCCGACAGTCTTTTGATTTTCTCCTCTGGCAGGCAAATTGTCCACACAAGTGTCAAAACATGCTCCCAGAAATTCCAAGGACTGGGAAGGCAACAGCTGGCTCTTTTCCTGATTGATCACCAAGCTGAAGCTTTCTAAGAGACCCCACTCGGGATGCCACTCAAGATGCTTCTGAAAGGGAACAGGCTAGATCAGCCAATTGTCCAGATAGGAATGAAAACAGATCCTTTGGTGCTGCAGCTGCCACCACCATGACCTTGATCATCATCCTTGGCGGTGGATAGCCCAAAAAGGAGGGTGGAAACTGACAGCTAGAGCCAAGCATGGTAAAACACAGATGATCTGCCTGGATCAGAATATGAAATGCATCTCTGCCAGATTCATAAAAATAAAGAATTCCCCTCAGTGCACTGCTTCAGTCAGAGAGCGCAAGGCTTCCATTTGGAGGTGCAGGACACACGAAGTACTTGTTGACCCCACGGAGGACCTCACCCAAGGTCGTTTGCACAGTGGTACCTTTGATCGCAGACCTAACAAGGGGAAATGATGAAAGCATCCGGAATAGGCTGTCACCAGCTCTCCTTAAACCCCGAGTAGTGGTTAAGGGAGTGGGTTTTTCCCTATTGAAATAGCTGTTTTACAGATCCTGGAGCAATGCCCCTTGTGAAATGTAGTCTTTTCACCCAATCAATAAGGAGCAGTTGTGGAAAAAGTGGTTAAGCAACCAAAGGATTTTATTTCCCCTCCCGGGGTGGATTTTACCATGAACAGAAAACACGATCCAGGTATTTACTGGTATTTGGATAAACAAAAGTTCCTTAACAGAAAAAGGCTTTCTTCAGCATTAACCAAGGAGAAAACAAACATTCAAACAAAACCACGCTGTTTCCTCACAGCTCTCTGTTTCCACATGAATCCTGTGCTGTACTCTCTTCTCAAACAGGCTTTCAACGCAATGAAATTATTCCATTGGCCAGAGATAATGTACAGTCCATTATATCTATATCTTCTCCAGTATCAATACACTCTGGTTCACAGTCCATCAATTCTTCCTGGTCATTAGGAAATGTTTGAACCGGCACTGCTGGTGCCATGCCCTTTCTTACTGCTCCAGGCTTTACACGATATGCTTGGGTCAAATACTGGCTTTCACACAGACTATCAGGCCCAGTATTCTTTTCCCAGCACCACCCTTCTGGGTACAAACAGTCACTGTAATTAAGTATATTCAAGCCTTTTGGCTTACCTTTCAGCCTTATTGGTGGAGGTTTTCTCTGGTGCTTTTGAATAGCTGTAGGTTCCCAACCTAAGCCCTGCTCATAGCATTTCACTTGCCTCCTAGGCTTTCTGTCTCTCCCGTGCTCCCCAGGATATTGCAGACAATCTCCTTTGCCCTTGTTATATCCTGTCCTCAGGGTTTCTTTCTTTCTCCTCAAGAAGGAATCTGTCTCTCCTTTCCATAGAGACTCTGGCTTACTCTGGGCATAGCTGTCTTCAGTGTAGCTCTCAATAGCTTCTCTCTCCAGCTCATATGCCTCACTTCCTGCTTCTTCAGCCAACTCTTCATTCCCTCCTTCTCTGCTTACCTCCATAAGCTCCACTGAAGTTTCCTTAATAGGGTGAATTCTGGGGCCGTGCTCAACTCCACCCTCTAACAGGTGTCCTGCATTACCTTGTGATTCACCCCTTGAATGATAGCACCGGCATTTCTCTTGCTTCTGTGCCTGGTTCCCACGGTAACCAGGAGCCATGTGCTTCTATTTACAGCTCAGCTCTACTTTTGTTCCTAGCTTTTTAGCTTCATTAAACGGGCTAGAAGGACCCACTATGTCACAAGGCTCTTTGCATTCCAGGACATAGCCGAATGGAAAGAGTAGTTACTCACCTGTAACAGGTGTTCTCCAGGAGCAGCAGGAATCAGTTCTCACATATGGGTGACATCGGCGCCGACGGAGCCCTCGTGCGGAGCATTTCCCCAGCTTTCAAAGAAAGCCTTTGGGAATTGCAGCGCGCATGCGCGGTCCCCTTCCCGCCCAAGGGTGCCATCTTGCTCAGTCTGATGACATAGCTAAAAGACAGCAAAAAATTAGCAAAAATAAATCATATGACTGCAACTCCAAGGGGAGGAGGGAGGGTTGTGAGGACTGATTCCTGCTGCTTCTGGAGAACACCTGTTACAGGTGAGTAACTACTCTTTCTCCAGGACCAAGCAGGAAGTCAGTCCTCACATATGGGACTCCCCAGCTTAAGTCTACCGGAGACCTCAAGCGGAAAAATGAGCTCCCTCTAGCTCGTCAGTACGTAAGGAAGGAATCTTCTCTGAGAACGCCCCCGACCGGTAGCCCAACACCAGGGCCGGAGGATAGGAGTTGCCTAAACCCCAAAGAGATTATGGAGTACTGCCTGTCCGAAAGCACTGTCCCTGCGGGACTCCCTCTCAAGGCAGTAATGGGCCGCAAAAGTCTGGCTTGAAGACCAAGTAGCGGCCCGGCAGATGTCTGCCAACGGAAGAGAGCGGAGATGAGCCACTGACGCAGCCTTCGCCCTGACACGATGAGCTGTGACTCGACCCTCCAACGAGAGGCCGGCTGCCCCATAAGCCCAGGCGATACAGTCAGCGACCCACATGGACAAAGTACGCTTGGAGACAGGTAGCCCCAACTTATTGGGGTCTAAAGAAACGAAGAGCTGAACAGCCCTCCAGTGCTCCCGCGTACGGTCGAGGTAGAAGGATAACGCCCTCCTACAGTCCAGGGTATGCAGGACCATCTCAGCCCGGTTGGCATGCGGCCTGGGAAAGAAGGTCGGAAGAACCACCTCCTGATTGAGGTGAAAAGGGGAGACAACCTTAGGAAGAAACTTCGGGTGAGTCTGTAAGACTACCCTATTCCTGTAGAACCTAGTGTAAGGGGGATCAGACACTAGTGCCTGAAGTTCACTCACTCGCCTAGCAGAGGTAAGAGCTACCAGAAACAAGGTTTTCCAGGAGAGAAAACGGAGAGGGCAGGTAGCCATAGGTTCAAATGGCGGACAAGTAAGCCGCTGTAAGACCACATTCAGATCCCACTCAGGGGCTGGTGGACGCAAAGGAGGCTTAAGCAGAAGGAGGCCTCTGAGAAAACAAGCCACCAAAGGGTGGTTGGAAAGAGGCCTTCCGTCTACCGGCAAGTGGTGCGGTGAGAGAGCACTGAGGTGAACCCTGACAGAGTTGGACTTAAGGCCTAGATTGGAGAGGTAAAGCAAATATTGCAATACTACCGCTACCACGCACGAGAAGGGATTCTCGCTGTGCTGAGCACACCATGCGGAGAATCTACGCCACTTAAGAGCGTAGGATTTCCTGGTGGATTGCCGCCTAGAGGCTAAGACTACGTCTTCCACCTCTCTAGGCAGGAGTAGGGGAGCCAGGACTACCCTTTCAGCAGCCAGGCCATCAGATGACGGGACTGGAGGTTGGGGTGCAAGAGAGACCCCTGGTCCTGAGACAGATGATCGTGTTGAATTCCCAGAGGCAGGGGAGTGTCCACCGCCAGTTGCAGCAGGAGTGGGAACCATGGCTGCCTCGGCCACCTGGGGGCTATCAGAATCATTGAGGCCCTGTCCTTGAGGACCTTGAACAGTGTTCGAGACACTAGTGGCGTGTGAGGAAACGCATATAGTAGGCCTTGGGACCACGGAATCAGAAAGGCATCCGCTGCTACTCTGAGAGGATGCGGTTGTCTGGAACAGAATCTCGGGAGGGCTGGCCAAGAGATCCATGGTGGGGAGGCCCCACCTGAGAAAGATCTGCTGAACCACCAATGGATTCAATCTCCATTCGTGTGGTTGCAGGATCCTGCTCAGTCTGTCCGCCAGGTAATTTTCTTGACCGGGGAGGTAGACAGCCTTGAGGAGGATTCCGTGATTGATGGCCCAAGAGCACAGCCGTTGTGCCTCCTGACATAGAAGGAAGGAGCCTGTGCCTCCTTGTTTGTTCACGTAGAACATGGCAACTTGATTGTCCGTCTGGACCAGTACAGACTGGTGAGATGTGAGGTGGGAGAAGGCTCTCAGAGCTAGGCGTATTGCCCGTAGCTCCAGGAAGTTTATCTGCTGAGCAGCCTCCCAAGGAGTCCAGAAACCCTGAGTACATGTCCCTTGGCAATGTGCTCCCCAACCTAGAAGAGAAGTATCTGTCAGCACTCGAGAATGCGGAGGGGATTGAAAATCCACTCCAAGTACCAGATTCGGAAGATAAAGCCACCATTGTAGAGAGGAGACGAGCAGGGTGGATATTCTCACCGAGTCTGCAAGGCTCCCTGTGGCCTGATGCCACTGAGTTCGAAGGCTCCACTGAGCAGGCCGCATGTGCAGGCGGGCATTGGGGGTTACATGAACCGTGGAAGCCATATAGCCGAGAAGTCTCAGGAATTGCCTGGCAGAGACCAGGGAATTGCTGTGAAACTGCCTGGCTACATCCATCAACCGGAGGGCCCTGTCCACTGGCAGAAAAGCCCTCGCCTGAAGAGTGTCTAGCCTTGCTCCTATGAATTCCAAGTTCTGGGATGGGAGCAAAGTGGACTTTGCGAAGTTTATGACAAACCCCAAATGCTGAAGCAGAGCCACAGTGCGAAGGGTGGCTTGACTGGCCTCCTGGGAAGACTGGCCCCTTATGAGCCAGTCGTCCAGGTATGGAAACACAAAAAGAACTTGAAGCCTCAGGTCGGCCGCCACCACTGCCAGGCACTTGGTGAATACCCTGGGAGCGGAGGTTAGGCCAAAGGGAAGTACTCTGTACTGGTAGTGGTTTCCCCCCACAACAAATCTGAGATATTGTCTGTGGTCTGGATGAATAAGGATGTGAGTATAAGCAACCTTTAGATCTAAGGAGCATAGCCAATCTCCCTGCTGGAGGTAGGGCAGCAGGATTCCAAGGGTAAGCATCTTGAACATTTCCCTCTCCAGGAACTTGTTGAGGTTGCGCAAGTCTAGGATGGGTCTGAGGCCTCCTGTTCTTTTTGGTACCAGAAAGTACCTGGAATAAAAGCCGTGACCTCAGGTGGTGGGGCACCGGTTCCACAGCCTGTTCCTTTAGCAAACTTGCTAACTCCTGAAGGAGTAGGTCCCTGTGCAGAGGGAGTCTTGGAGGCTCCCCTGGAAAATAGGAGGGAGGTACCTGGTGAAAATGGAGAAGACAGCCCTTCTGGACTATATGGAGCACCCAGGTATCTGATGTGACGGCTGACCACCTGTGGGCAAAGTGGGCCAGCCGGCCTCCTGTGCTGATGTGAGCCAGCTGAGGAGAAGAGGCTATGCTTGCTGAGTCAAAACCCCCCACCCTGCTGAGCAGGGGCCGGAGTTGGTGGCTTGGGGGCCTTCTGCCTACGGGGCCCATGACCCTGCCCATTGGCTTGCTGACCCTGTTGGGGAGCTGCAAAGGCCTGATAATGAGGGTATTGTTTATAGGCAGATGACTTCCTCGGGTAAAAGGTCTTTTTTCCTGAGCCCTTCTGAGAAGGGGCAGAGGTTTTTCTGGACAGCCTAGTCCTGGTCAGAGTCTCGGTCTCGAGTTCTGCAGCCTTTTCAGCCATGGGCTTGCCAAAGAGGTTTTCACCTCGGCAGGGGACATTGACCAACTTGTCCTGCACCCATGGCTCGAGGTCGGATGACTGTAGCCAAGCCTGTCGGCGGGCACCGATGCCAGCCCCGGCTACTCGGGCCGAAGCCTCGAAGCCATCGTAGGCTGCTCAAGAGATAAACTTCGAGCACTCTCGAATACCAGTGGACAAGGCTTGGAACCGCTGCAAAGGTTCCTCGGAGAGACCAGCAGAGAACCCGGCAATCTCCTTTGCCAGGTCTCGGAGATACATGCCCGTGTAGAGCTGGTAGGTCTGGACACGGCAAGCAAGCATAGAGCCCTGGAAGCACTTCTTACCGAGGGCATCCAGGTTCTGAGCCTCCCAGCTGGGAGGCACCGAGGAATGCATCTTCTGACTTTTCAGTCGATGCATGGCCGATTCCACAACCATGGAGTGGTGCGGTAATTGTGCCTTTTGGAACCCGGGGCTCTTGCGGACTCAATAGATGGAATCGACCCGCTTGCTTAACACCGGCGTCGAGGCCGGGGTCTCCCACATGCAGACGAGCAGCCGCTCCAGCATCGGAGGAACCGGTACAGTAAAGGCCTCCTTTGGGGGAGAGTCATACTGGAGGGCCTCGAGCTCCTCGGCTCGAGGCTCCTCCTCGGGATCCGCGGGGAAGGCCAAGGCCTTGGCCATATCTCGCACGAAGTCCGAGAACCGGGTATCCTTCGGTGGGGATCATCTCCGAGGTTCGGACTCCGGCGAGTCCGATGGGACACACCGAGTCCGATAAGTGTCGGGTGACTCTTCGTCCTCCGTCTCCCAGCCCGACTCCTCGGAGGAGGAATCGAGCGGCTCCAGTCGGGCGGGCACCGATGCCATCCGCCCCGACGCCGAGGGTACCGGCGTCGATGACCTCGGTCCCGAACGGGAGGCCGAGGGAGACCGTGGCTGAGGATAGACTCGAGCCTGCATGGACTCGAGGATCGGCTCGGCCTCCGGGGTTGACTTGGACGTTGAGGTCCCGGTGGTCAGGGCAGATGCACCGGTGAGACCGGCGATCAATGCCCGCTGCTGTTCCATGAAGGCAGTGAGGCTGCTCTCCAAGGCCGTCAACCTGAGTCCAAGCTCAGGAGACCCAGCAGCCCCCGACTCGGGCCCCGACGGTGTCGGGCCCGACGTCGGCTCCCCTGGAGGAGAGTCCACGAGGACTACAGCACTCACATGTCCAGGAGACTCCATCTCAATACGAGGATGCTTGGCAGGCCTCTCCGACCCTGGGACGGCTATCGGGGCTATGCGACCTGGCTCTCGAGGAACCAGGATCGTCCACCGACGCCGACCTTGCGGGTTTCTTCTTCCTGCAATGTTCCAGCGAAGGAGACCCCCGCTCAGTGGAACCCCGACGCTGCTCGGGGCCGGAGTCACGAGACGTCGAGGCCTCTGACGAGGTCCGGGCCCGTCCGGACGCAGAATCAGAGAAGATCCTATCCTTCTGGTGCTGCCGACTCAACGCCTTCGAGGACATTTTGCCACACGGACCACAGATCATCGGGTCATGATCGGGTCTGAGGCAGCAGAGGCAGCAGTCATGTGTGTCGGTAAGAGACAAGTTTCTTACACCGATCACACTTTTTAAACCCACTGGTAGCCATGGGGGGAAAAAGGGCCCCTGCGAGGTCAAAAGACCGGGCTGCCAGTGAAAAAAGAAAAATGGCGCGAACGCTAGTCACAAAGCACAAAAACCGAAAAAGAGAGAGTGGACTCGATACCGGCGTATCGGGCCAAGGCGGAAAAAGGATCCGGCGTCGAACCGAAGAAGAAAAAGAAAAAACAGGGAAATCAACTTTTTCCTCGGGAAAAAATGAACTACGTCCGTCGGGCTCCGCGGAAAAAAGAAGACTGAGCAAGATGGCACCCTTGGGCAGGAAGGGGACCGCGCATGCGCGCTGCAATTCCCAAAGGCTTTCTTTGAAAGCTGGGGAAATGCTCCGCACGAGGGCTCAGTCGGTGCCGACGTCACCCATATGTGAGGACTGACTTCCTGCTTGGTCCTGGAGAATGGCGTCTATGACCAAGCAATCCTTGGTGAACAGGGCACATTCCTAAAAGGAAAGGTGATGCCTGTCTCCAACTGGAGGAACCTGGAAATAGGCCCCCCCCCCAAAGCCCTCCCCCCCCCCAAAGCCCTCATTGAGCAGCCAGGGAGGGTCCTTCTCTGGAAGGGACAGAGTCCCTGGGCCCACACACTCCACGAAAGGACCGAGAAGCCACGAGAGGCCCAGAAGCAGAGAGGAAGGAGGTTTTCCGGGTCGGTAATGATGGGAGTCCTGAAACCTCTGGGAATCCGGCCAGTGCACCTTCCGTGGATGGACAGAGGCTGCTGAGAAAGGAGCGTCAGCAGCGCCAGACTGCTCTACAGGCCCCTTGGACCTGTCTTCCAGAAGTTGGTTCAGATTTTGTCTCGTCCAGTTCCTTCAGCAGCTTTTCCAAATCGGCTCTAAAGTGAAGCGTCCCATTAAAAGCCAGTTGGGCCAACTGGGCTTTCAAAGAGGTGTATGCTGCCAGTGACAAAGTTAATCCAACATTGTGACACAGTCGTCGTAGTAGTAGTAGTAATAAGGACACCATTCCTGGCCATCAAACAGGTCAAACCTTTCCTAGAAGATGATAGTTAGGCAAGTATCACAATAGTGTGCACTAAGGCTGCAGCGGCCCAAAGGCATGCGTTAACTGCGCTTTTATGCAATACATGTTACAGGCACTAGAGAAGGCGTGCACATTGGAGCTGCTTGGGTGGAATGCACATTAGGATTGCACAACCACCAATCTGCTAGTAGGGGAACACAAGCCATTTGTCTGGACTGGTCTAGCAAGACAATATAGAAAGGAAGGTTTGTGTTGAGTGCTGAGGAGTGGATGTGTTTATTGCAGCTATAAAGAAAATGAAATTGGCCATCGCATAAGACTTTACAGCGTCTTTTCCCAATTGCAAGAGCACCAAAAGCATGCCTATGATGTTCATATTCTACCTACAATCTGCTGTAAAGGTTCAAAAACAGGTTACCTATAAGTATTATGTTCGCAACCATCCATATAGCGTAGTTACTCACCTGTAACAGGTGTTCTCCAGGGACAGCAGGAATCAGTCTTCACATATAGGTGATGTCAGCACCAACAAAGCCCTCGCAGAAGCCTACCCCCAGCTTTGAAAGAAAGCCTTTAGGGGGTGCCAGCACGCATGCTTGGTCCCCTTCCCGCCCAAGGGTGCCATCCTGCTCAGATGACATAGCTAAACGACAGCAAAAATAAAAGATGGTATAGGAGCAACTCCAAGGGAAGGAGGGAGGGTTGTGAGGACTGATTCCTGCTGTCCCCAGAGAACACCTGTTACAGGTAAGTAACTACGCTTTCTCCAGGAACAAGCAGGAAGTCAGTCCTCACATATGGGACCCCAGCTACAGGCTACCAAGAACCCATAGCAAGAATAGGGGCTCCCTTACGGAGAGCCGCAAACAGCAACAATTTAGTCCTTATACACAGACCACAGTAGGGCCCCTGTGTACGATGAAACCAGCACTCCAGTAGCCTGAACACAGAAGGGTAGGAGTTGCCCAAACCCTGAAAAGATTATGGAGCACAGCATGCCGAACGCACTGTCCCATCGGAACTCTCTTTCCAGGCAGTAATGGGCTGCAAAGGTATGGACTGAAGACCAGGTGGCGGCCGAGCAGATGTCCACCATCAGGACGGAGTGCAAGTTTGCCACCAAAGCTGCCATGGCCCTGACACGGTATGCTGTGATGCGGTCTTCGAGAGGGAGCAATACAGTTCGTCTCCCATGTGGACAGTGTACGCTTAGTCACTGCCTCCTCCTGCTTATTGGGGTTGCAGGAGACGAAAAGCTGAGAGGTTTTGCGGTGGCCCTGAGTGCGTTGAATATAGAAGGACAAAGCCCTCTTACAGTCCAAGGTGTGGAGGACCGTCTCCACCCGACTGGAGTGAGGTCTTGGAAAGAAGGTAGGGAACACCACTTCTGGCTGAGATGGAAGGGTAACACTAACTTTGGCAGGAATTTAGGGTACGTGCGAAGCACCACTCTGTTCTTGTAGAACCTGGTATAGGGCGCCTCTGCCACAAGGGCTTGAAGCTCGCTAACTCTTCGAGTGGAGGTAAGCACGACTAGGAAAGCCACCTTCCAAGGGAGGTAGCAAAGGTGGCAGGTATCCAGAAGTTTGAAGGACGGGCGAATGAGTGAGCTGCCCCAACACTACGTTGAGGTCCCATTTGGTTGCTGGAGGGCAAAACGGGGGCTTCGATAAGAGCAGGCCCCGAAGAAAATTAATCACCAAGAGGGGCTTACCATCCACCGGATGGTGGTGCGCCACCAGGGCACCAAGGTGCACTCGGACGGAGTTAGACTTGAGACCGGACTGAGAGAGGTGGAGAAGATACTATAACATCAACGCCACCAGGCAGGAGAAAGGGTCAGCCCTGTGTTCGGTGGACCAAACAGAGAACCTGCGCCATATGAGGGCGTATGCTTTCCTTGTAGAGGCCTTGTGAGAGGCCAGCAGAATATCTTCCATCTCAAACGGAATGTTGAAAGGGGCCAGAGTCACCCTCTTAGCGGCCACGCTGTTAGCGATAGAGACCCCAGGTTAGGGTGCAGGAGAGAGCCCCCCCCCTCCTGAGATAGGAGTGCCGGGGCAGTCCCCAAGGGGATGGGGGTCTCCATTATCATCTGTAGAAGCAGCGAGAACCACGGTTAACTGGGCCACCGAAGGGCTATCAGGATGAACGAAGCCCTGTCACAGAGGTTTCTGAATAAGGTCTTGGCGATCAGTGGCATAAGAGGGAAGGCGTACATGAGGCCTTCTGACGACGAGACTAGGAATGCGTCCGCTGCCACCCTGGAGGGGTGGGCCTGCCGGGAGCAGAGGCAGGGCAACAAAGTCATCCGGGCTGGCGAACAGGTCCATCACTGGTTTCCCCCAGAGCCAGAACACTTGCGACTGGAGAACTCTGCTGAGCCTGTCGGCCAGCAGCATGTTCTGGCATGGCAGGTACACTGCCCACAGGAGGATACCCTGTTGGATTGCATATGAGCAGATGACCAGTGCTTCCTTACAAAGGGTACAAGACCCTGTGTCCCACTGTGTGTTCATGTAGAACATCGCCAACTGGTTGTCTGTCTGGACCAGCACCGTCTGGTGATGCAGCTGGTGACAGAAGACCCTCAGGGACAGCTATATGGCTTGGAGCTCCAGGAAGTTGATTTGCTGGGTGCTCTCGTCTGGCGACCAGTTGTCCTGAGTGTGGAGATCTCCACAGCGGGCTCCCCAGCCAAGCAGGGAGGCGTCCTTGGCGAGGACCCTTGAGGGGCTTAGGGCCTGAAAAGACAAGCCCGCCTCGAGATGCTGGGGAGACTGCCACCAGACCAGAGAATCCGCCAACTGGCGGGTCACAGAAACTCTGTCTTCGAGGCAGCCCTTGGCCTGAGACCACTGGTTCAAGAGACACCACTGCGCTGCACTCATGTGGAGGAGAGTGTCAGGGATGACGTGGACCGTGGAGGCCATGTGCCTGAGGAGGCACAGGAGAAGCTGAGCGGGCACCAAGGGACAATACTGTACTTCCCGAGCCAGAGTCTTGAGACTACTGGCTCGGTCCCTGGGCAAGAAAGTATTTGACTGGAGAGTGTCGATCTTTGCCCCAATGAACTCCAGAAATAGTTGGGAGGAGGTGAGACTTGGGGTAGTTTATGACAAACCCCAAGTGTTGCAGAACCTGGATGGTGTGTGCGGTGGCCTGCAGCACCCTTGAGGCCGTGCCTCCCTTTATGAGCCAGTTGTCCAGGTAGGGAAAGACGAAGATCCCCCGGAGCCGGAGGAAGACGGCCACGACCGCCAGGCATTTTGTGAAAACTCTTGTGGCAGAGGCTAGGTAGAAGGGGAGCACCCTGTACTGAAAGCGCCTGACCCCCACTACGAACCGCATGTACTGCTTGTGGTTGGGTGGATGAGGATGTGGGTATAAGCATCCTTGAGATCTAAGGAGCATAGCCAGTCTCCCTGCTGGAGGTATGGCAGCAATGTTCCAGGGGAGAGCATCTTGAACTTCTCCCTCACCAGGAATTTGTTGAAGTTGCGCAGGTCAAGAATGGGTCTTAGGCCCCCAGTCCTTTTTGGCACGAGGAAGTACCTGGAGTAGAACCCCTTTCTGCTTTGTCCTTCAGAAGAAGGTTCCAGTGGAGGGGAGACCTGAGGGGCTCTCCCGAGAAATAAGGGGGAGGTTGAGTCAGGTGGAGGAGGAGGTAACCCTACCCTACCTGATGTGCTCAGGAATCGGTGGTGATGGACATCCATCTTTGGATATAGAGGTCCAGATGTCCCCCTGTGGGCTGCTGATAGGCTATGCTCAAGGAGTCAAAAACTCCCCCCTGGCTGGGCCGGAACCGGTGCCTGGAGTTTTGGAGCCTTCTGCTTACGAGGGCCATGCCCATGTCCCTTAGCTTGCTGACCCTGTTGGGAAGCTTGGGAGGCCTGATAAGGTGGGTAGTTTCGGTAAGCAGCTCCCTTCCTTGGGTAAAAGGACTTTTTACGCGAGCCCTTCCGCCGGGGAGGAGCAGTGGTCTTCTTGTAGAGCCTGGTCCTCATAATGAACTCTGTCTCCAGCTCGGCAGCCTTGTTGTCATAGGTTTGCCAAATCGGTTCTCTCCTTGGCAGGGGACATTGACCAATTTGTCCTGAACCCACTGCTAAAGGTCGGATGACTGTAGCCAAGCTTGGCGGCGTGCACCAATGCCAGCCGCCGCTACTCAAGCTGCCGACTCAAACCAGTCATAGGCCGCTCGAGACATGAATTTGCAGCATTCACGGATTGCTTTGGCCAGGTTCTTGAACTGCTGCAAGGGTTACTCGGTGAGACCAGCTGCGAACCCGGCGAGTTCCTTCGCCAAGTATATGCCCATGTACAGCTGGTAGGCCTAGATGTGGTTGATGAGCAATGAGCCTTGGTAGCACTTTCTGCTGAGGGATCCAGGGTGTGAGCTTCCCTGCTGGGGGGCACCGAGGAGTGCATCTTCTGGCTTTTCAGCCGACGCATGGCCGATTCAACCACCATGGAGTTATGCAGCAGCTGTGATTTTTGGAAGCTCAGGCTCTGGCAGACTCGATACACCAAGTCGAGCCATTTGCTCACCACCAGCTTCGAAGCCGGTGTCTCCCACATTCGAAGCAACAGCTGTTCCAGGCTAGGAGGGATGGGCACCATGAGCGATTCCCGCAAAGGGGCCTCATACTGGAGGATTTCCAACTCATCCGCCTGAGGATCCTCCTCTGACTTGGTCGGGAATGATTAAGGAAGACCATATCCTCGGGCAGGGATCGCCATCGAGACTCCGAGATGGGAGAGTCAGATGAGATGTCACGGTGTCGAAGAGTATCGGGGGACTTCTTGCCCTCAGTTTCCCCATTCGGAGTAGTCCATCGAGGGCTCATAGGAGGGCTGCTCCGCGGGTCTCAGGGCCCCCCCCGATGCCCTGCAGCCAGTGCCCAGCAAACTTGCTGGAGATGACCATGGTCCCATCGAGTGGGACTCAGATTACGAACTCGGCCGAGGATCGGCTCAGCCTCCGGGGACGTCTTGGACGTCGAGGACCCGGTGGTCGGGGGATGAACCGGTCGTGCCAGACAACAGCGCCCGCTGCTGGTCCATTAAGGCAGACAAACTGTGCTCCAGGGCCACCATTTTGGACTGCAGACCAGAAGGCTCCACAGACTTCGATGTGGACACCGAGGGACTCGGGCCCCATGCCAGCTCCCCCAAAGGGGAATCCTCAATGAGGATAGTGTCTGGGGACCAAGGCCAGTCCGCGGTCGGATCCTTAAGAGGGACCTTCGCAAGATGGTCTTTCTCAGATACCTCGGACTGCGGGACTGGGCCGGGGGGGGGGGGGGCACCCGGCCAGTCAGAACTGTCCAGGGATGTCGCCTTCAAGGTTTTCTTCTTCTTCCTGGGTTCCCTCGAGGGAGACCCCCTTTCTGAGGGCCCACGATGAGGCTCAGTTTCGGAAGTTTCCGCCCAAGATGTTGGAGCCTCAGATGAGGCCCTGGCCTTCGGAGGCACCGGGGACTTGGGGAAAAGCTTATCATGCTGCTGCTGGTTGCTCGAGGGCCATACTGGACATCCTCTTGCAGATACCGCAGGCTGCCAGGTCATGGTCTGGCCCAAGGCAGTGGAGACAGCAGTCGTGTGTGTCGGTCAAAGACATAATTTTGGAGCACCGATCACATTTTTTAAAGCCACTGTTAGCCATGGGGGGGGAAAAGCACCCCTGCGAGGTTGATGACTCTCCAGGCTGCCAGTCGGAGAAAAAAGGCACGAAGACGCCAGAAAAAGAAAAGAACGAAAAACTACAAAAACAGACTGAACTCTATGCTGAGGCAACAAGGTTGGTACGTGGGAAGAGTACCGGTGCAATACAAGAGGCGAGTCAAACTCGGAGAGAAAAATCAACTTTTTCTAGGGACAAGCCAGACAAAAGTCTGAAGGGCTCCACAGAAAAAGGAGACTGAGCAAGATGGCACCCTTGAGCGGGAAGGGGACCACACATGCATGGTGGCATCTCACAAAGGCTTTCTTTGAAAGCTGGGGAGATGCTTCCACGAGGGCCTCATCAGTACTGGACGTCATCCATATGTGAGGACTGACTTCCTGCTTGTTCCCGGAGAAGCAACTTTGTGGCCATGATTAATGTACTGAGGCATGTTCTTCAGAGTTCATGTCAGGCAACTTTAAAGTGGGAAAACCCTGAAAAACTAAGGTGGTCATTTTAAAAATATTTAAACATGTAAATAGCGGTATTTACACCTGTTGATCAGCTAGCTATACATGTAAATAGTGATTTGAGAAAGCATGTCTCTACATGTGTAAATTACTAGGATACTGGGATTAGACGAAATGTTTCATAGGTGGGCTGATTATATTTTTAAACTGGGAACACACACGTAAACAAAGCATTCCCTTTTACTTTTGCACATCCTCTGAGCAAAGTACAGCTTTTATAGAACAGCTCATTTTGGACAGGCAAAAGCACCTTTAATCCCTCGTGTCCAAGTCTTCAAAACAGAAAAGCACAGAAAATGACAGCATAAACACCATACAGCAGTGCTGCTCAAACCTTTATACAATATGACCTCCCCCTTTTTTTTTTTTTTTTGCCTAAAAGGTCCCGCGACTCCAAATGATGAAAAAAACCACAGGTTTCAATTTCCTCTCATCATCCACTTTCTCACCCCTCCCCCCCCCCAGCTTATTCAAAGTAAACAGGCAGCAGTAAGCAGTGGTGAGAGCAGACAGTGCGAAGGCCAAGTCAGTGTAAGCTCAGAGGTCCCAGGACTCTGTATGGTCTTCCAGTTCAAACAGGAAGCCTACCCTAACCCAGGAGAAGACAGGGCCTGTGAAAGTTCATTGGCTCACAAGCCCCACAATGACTGCAATTACTAGGCATAGATCACAGTGCAAGTCCAGAAAGGAGTAGCGCTGTTTCTGTGACACCATTTGGGATCCCAATCCACAGTTTGGGAATGACTGCCATACGGCCTATCTAATCTGCCCATCCATGCAAATTACTAAGCTCTACAATCCCTTCCTCTCACCCACAAATCCTGTGCTTGCCCCATGCTTTCTTGAACTCTGATATAATTCCACCACTGGAAAGCTGTTCCACATATCGACTACCCTTTTCATAAAGAAATGATGTCCTTAGATTACACAGTCTATCCCCTTTCACCTATGCCCTCTCATTCCAGAGCTTTCCTTTTAATTGAAAGAGGCCCAACTCTTGTGTGTTTATACCACTGAGGTATCTAAACATCTCCATCAGATCTCCCCTCCTCTGCCTTTCTGCCAAATTACACATACTGGGATCTTTCAAGTCTATCCCTATATACCTTATAACAAAGATTACTGACCATTTTAGTAGCAGCTCTCTGGACTTACAAAAGGAAAAAACAGAACAAAAAAAACCCACCAAAAAACTAGTGGCTTTGTTACTTAACTGGCTTTTAATTATACGCATGGTCTTCTAAATTGAGGCTACTATACGTATGAATCAGCGGCATCTATACATAATAGCTGCTGAGTAATGTTGCTCGATTTATTCCACATGCAGGTATGAGAGATCACTGTATGTGTAGGCAAAGAGACATATTTTCTGACAACCCTAAAAGTTACAAAAGACTTTGCAATCAGCAGGGGCAACGACCGTGACGTACACTGCCGAGGCCATGTGCCTCAGGAGGTGCAGTATGAGTCAGGCGGAGTTCGAAGTTCGGACCTGAACCTCCCCTGCGAGGGCTGCCAGGCGCTGGGCCCTGTCGAGGGGAGAAAGGCTAGGGCATGGACCAGTGTCTAGCAACGCCCCTATGAACTCCAGGCTTTGGGATGGTTGCAAGTGGGACTTGGGGTAGTTGATGACAAACACCAGGTGCTCCAGAGTGAGAATAGTGCAGCATGCTGCCCACTACACCTTGATGGCAGTACAGCCCCTGACCAGCCAATCTAGGTAGGGAAAGATGAACATCCCCTGCAGCCATAAGTAGGTGGCAACCACCACTATGCATTTGGTGAACACCCTTGGGGCAGAGGCCAGGCCAAAGAGCAGAACCCTGAATTGGTAGTGGCTTCCTCAGACGACAAGCTGGAGGTACTGCCGGTGTCTTGGATGGATGGGAATGTGCATGTAAGCGTCTGAGATACAAGGAGCATAGACAATCTTCCTGGCGGAGGTAAGGTAGCATGCCTCCAGTGTCATCCCCTGCGAGTATTCTTTGTCTTGTATTAATAATTTCCTATTCTGTTTCCAAATATTCAGGATATGTACAATGATGGGGTTTATGGGGCTGGTTTCAAGCGCTTTACTTCCCCTCCATACCATCCTTTCCAATCCCACTCCCCTTACTGAGTCTTCTTCCATTTGGACCCAGTGTTTCTGCTTTTCCCTTTGCCATTCGTATAACGTTTTCAGTTGTGCTGCCACATAATATTTACGAAAATTGGGTACCCCTAACCCTCCCTTCTCACTTAGCTACCCTGGGGCTCCTATTTTGCCATATAAATCTATCAATGATTCGTTGCAGGTGCTTTAACTTTCTATGCGGTAGCAGTATTGGCAGCGTTTGAAACAAGAACAGAAAGCGGGGCACTAGCATCATTTTTATAGCTGCGATGCGTCCAAACCAAGATAAATATCCTTGCCCCCACCCATTCAATAAGCTCTCAACTTGCCCAAATAGTTTTAAATAATTCAAATCATATAATGATTCCAACCTATTACTTATTTGGATCCCTAGATACCGAATAGCCCCCTTGGCCCACCAAAACAGGTATTTCTTTTGTAATATTCCCTGCGCTTCCTTTTTTATTGACACGTTTAGTATTTCTGATTTTGTCCAATTTATAGTAAATCCCAACAGCCTGCCATATTCTTCTAATTCCCACATTAGGATTGGTATAGAAAAGCCCGGTCTAGTCATGCTCATAATGATATCATCCGCAAACAGTGATACTCTACATTCTGTCTTTCCTACTATTATGCCCTTCAGATCTGCCCGCTCTCTCACCCTCTCCGCAAACGGCTCCACGAACAGTGCAAATAGAAGGGGTGACAAGTGACACCCCTGCCTCATCCCTCTCCCCTGCTCAAAAAAGGCAGAGTAAGCTCCATTCACCCGAACACATGCTTTCGGGTTGCGGTATAGCACTCGTACCCAAACTATATACTCTTCTCTCAACCCCATTCTTTCCATTACCTGAAAGAGAAAAGGCCAAGACACCTGGTCGAAAGCCTTTTCCGCATCTAGTGATAATAGCAATGCCTCCTCTTTACTTTGTTCAATCGACCATATAATGTTTAGTATCTTTCAAATATTGTCTGCACTGTTCCCTCTAAGCTGTGCGCGTGTGCGTGCGCACACACCTCGCCGAGCGAGCGCACATACTTTACAACAGAGCGCACAAAAATTATGGTTCTTATTCTGATAGAAAACACAGATGTCTTAAAATTTAAAAGTTGTGATTGTAATTACTAGAAATTTTCTGCTTCATTTAGTAATTGTCTATTTTCATTTAATTTGATAAAATCAGTGTGGTATACATACTGTATTCTGACGTGTAGTCAAATTTTAAAGTATATAACTCCGAGTGTCATCATGTGGCGCACAAAAATTTAACCTTCCTTCAAAAGCTGCACAGCTGATATTTTATGCGCACACAGTCTACAGAAAATTAGAGGGAACATTGATTGTCTGCTACCTGCCTACCTGGGATAAAGCCCGCTTGGTCCTGGTGGATCAATTTCCCTATTACCCTATTTAAACGCGTGGCCAATATTTTGGCCAGTAATTTAGCGTCAAAATTTAGCAATGAAATTGGTCTGTACGATGAACATTCTTGTGAGTCCTTCCCTTCTTTATGTATTACTATTATACCTGCCCATCCCATAGTATCTGCTAACACCCCTCCCTCTCTTGGTAGATTCAACAAATTTCACCAATGGTGTAGTTAATATCTCCCCGAACCTTCTATAAAACCTTGCTGTAAGCCTGTCTAAACCCGGCGCCTTATCTACTTTTAGCTGTTTTAACGCTTTCAAGACTTTCTCCTCCCTTATAGCTCTATTTAACTTTTTGTTCCGCCTCTTCTAGTTTCGGGAGCTTTGTAGAGTCTAAATAACACTGTACCCTCTCCATCTCTGGAGGCGCTCTTGCTTGGTAGAGCGACTGATAAAATCTTTTAAAGGCCTCCTGAATATTCCCATCTTTAGAAACTAAATTCCCTCCAGGATCTCTAACTTTCAATATTTGTGATAGTAATTTCCGTTGTTTCAATTTCTGCACCATATATCTCCCAGCTTTATTTCCCCCCTCAAAAAATTCCTGTCTCAAAAGCTTCGTGTGATACCTTATAATTTCTGCCTGCATTGCATTTATCTGGGCCCTTACTGCTAACACTTGGCCTCTATATGTTCCTTTCCTATCTTGCGCATCTAATTCTTCCAGTTTCATTAATCTTTCTCTCAATTCCCTATCTCTTCTCTCCCTCTCCTTCCTTTTACGTACCCATTTAATTAGCACTCCCCTCACTACAGCCTTGTAACAATCCCAAACTCCACCCCAGGCCACCTCACCATTATCATTCCATCTAAAATATTCCCTTGTTTCCCGCTCTATCTCCTCTCTAATCCTCTCGACCTCTAATAGAGATTCGTTCAACCTCCAGAATGGAGTGCCCTCCTTTCCTCTATTGTCATCCTAACCTCCACTAAGGCGTGGTCGGACCACGTTATTGAATCCATCTCCGCCCCTTTAATCCTTCCTATCAGCTCCTTAGTTACCCAAAAGCATAGTTACTCCGGGAACAGCAGGAATTTAGTCTTCACATATGGGTATCCTCTCACTTGGTTTGCAGCTTGTCGTGCTGTGAGGGCTTGTGTGCATCAGTGATGCTGAGAGCTAAACTATCGGTAGTTTAACTACTGGCAGGGTCTCCCAAGATGGACAGGTCTCAGCTGAGGTGCCAGACGAAGACAAACCACCCATCTGGGCAGCAGCAGAATGGGATAGTGTTGACGGCGGAGGATCACATTTCTGTGACAACGGCAACAACACCAAACTTAAACTGCGCGGAAGGAAGGCCCGGCAATCTACTTCTGTATCTTGCCATGAAAACCCAATGGATAGTTACAACAAAACAAATTGTGCTATGGTGCTGGAAGATGAGACTCCCAGGTCGGAAGGCACTCAACTAGCTACTGGGGAAGAGCTGAAGATTTTTCAGAGTAAAGCCAGCATTTATGATGTGGTTGGATCAAAGCCTTCGGGAAGTCTGACTGCTGATGTAGCTGCGCATGAAATGAGAGTCAGAAGCTGTAAAGATGTCTTACACATTGGAACATGGAACGTACGAAGCATGAACCAAGGGAAGTTGGAAGTGGTCAAGAATGAAATGGAACGTGTACAACTTGATCTGTTGGGTGTCAGCGAACTGAAATGGACTGGCATCGGGCACTTTGCATCAGATGATCACATGGTCCACTATGCTGGAAATGAAAGACAAAGAAGAAATGGTGTTGCATTTATAATAAAGAAGAAACTTGCAAGAACTGTAATGAAATACAATGCAGTCAGCGAACGCTTAATCTCTATTCGTCTACGAGGATTGCCTATCAACACAACTATAATTCAAGTATATGCCCCAACAACAGCTGCAGAAGAGAATGAAATTGAAGAGTTCTATGAACAAGTACAAGCTGAAATTGACAGAACATGCAAACAGGATATCCTGATAGTCATGGGTGACTGGAACGCAAAAGTTGGCAACAAAGAAGAAGGCAAAGTAGTTGGAAAATATGGACTTGGCAACAGAAATGAAGCTGGAGAAAGATTGATAGAATTCTGCAAGACCAATGATCTATTCATCTCAAACACCTTCTTTCAGCAACACAAGCGACGACTGTACACATGGACTTCACCCAATGGATTGTATAAAAATCAAATTGACTACATCTGTGGAAGTCAACGATGGAAAAGCTCTGTAACATCAACAAAGACAAAACCTGGAGCTGACTGTGGTACAGATCATCAACTACTAGTATGCAAACTCAAGCTAAAGTTGAAAAAGAGCAAACCACTCATGAATGCACCAAAATATGACCTTGAGAATATACCACTGGAATTTAAAGAATGTCTGCAAAATCGATTTGCTGCCTTAGATACAAATGACAGAGCTCCGGAAGAGTTATGGAATGACATCAAGAAGGTTGTGCTGGAAGAAAGCGAGAAGTCTCTACAAAAGGTGAAAAAGCAAAAACGGCCAAAATGGATGACGGAAGAAACTCTGAAAATTGCCCAGAAACGCAGAGAAGCTAAAGCCAAAGGAGAAAGAAAGACAATCGCAGAACTCAACAGAGATTTCCAACGTGCAGCAAGACAGGACAAGGAAAAGTACTACAATGACACTTGCAAGGAAATAGAAGCAGAAACTATTAGAGGAAGAACAAGATCGGCTTTCCTAAAGCTGCGAGAGAGTTAAAGAAAAAGTTCCAGCCTCGAATTGGAATGTTACAAGATGCTCAAGGTTCTATGTTGAATGATGCTGAGAAGATCAAGAAAAGGTGGAAGGAATATACAGAGTTTTTATATGATAAAGATCAAGTGGACCAACAGCCGTTTCAACCTATACCTTATGATCAGGAACCATTGGTGATGAAAGAAGAAGTTGAAGCAGCATTGAAAGCCTTATCAAAGAACAAAGCACCAGGCATTGATAGCATTCCCATAGAAGTATTGCAGCAATCTGATGCAGCTGTTACCGTACTTACAAGGCTCTGCCAAGAAATATGGAAGACAACATCATGGCCAACTGACTGGAAAAGATCTGTGTTTATACCAATACTAAAGAAAGGTGATCCAACTGACTGTGGAAATTATCGCACAATCGCTCTGATCCCAAATGCCAGCAAGATTCTACTGAAGATTATTCAAAAGAGACTACAGCCATACCTAGAACAAGAACTACCTGAAGTGCAAGCAGGGTTCAGGAAAGGGCGAGGAACGAGAGACATCATTGCGGATGTGAGATGGATCCTTGAAAAGACTAAAGAATACCAAAAGGATATCTATTTGTGCTTTATCGACTATAGCAAGGCTTTTGACTGTGTAAACCATGAGAAACTCTGGGCCACATTAAGAAGCATGGGTATACCAGAACACCTGATCATTCTCTTGCGTAATCTGTACATTGATCAAGAAGCAACAGTTCGAACGGAACAAGGAGAAACAGAATGGTTTAAAATAAGCAAAGGTGTAAGACAAGGCTGCATACTTTCCCCCTACCTGTTTAATTTATATGCAGAACAAATCATCAGAGAAGCAGGACTGTATGAAGACAACAGAGGTGTGAAGATTGGTGGAAGACTCATCAACAACCTTCGCTATGCTGATGATACCACATTACTGGCTGAAAGTGAAGATGATCTGAAACATTTGCTTCTCACAATCAAAGAACATAGTCTCAAAATGGGCCTGCACCTTAATGTAAAGACGACAAAGATCATGACAACTGGCATAATCAACAGGTTCATCGTTGAAGGAGAAGAAATTGAAATCGTGAACAACTTTAACCTACTTGGATCAACTATCAATAAAGAAGCAACAAGCAGTCAAGAAATCAGACGACGCATTGCTCTTGGCAGAATGGCTATGAAAGACCTAGATAAGATTCTCAAGAGCAGAGATGTCTCTCTCCATACAAAGATTCGACTTGTTCAAGCCATGGTATTTTCAATAACATCATATGGATGTGAAAGCTGGACAGTGAAAAAGACAGACAGGAAGAAAATTGATGCCTTTGAATTATGGTGCTGGCGGCGAATACTGTGTATACCATGGACTGCCCGAAGAACAAACCAGTCGGTACTAGAAGAGATCAAACCTAAGCTTTCTTTAGAAGCTCAGATGACAAGACTTCGACTTTCATACTTCGGACACATCATGCGAAGAGAGAGATCATTAGAGAAAGACATCATGCTTGGCAAGATAGAAGGTCAACGCAAAAGAGGAAGGCCAGCAATGAGATGGATTGCTACAATAACAGCAGCTACGGGTACCAGTCTGTCAACAATGAGCCGCCTGACTGAAGACCGAACACAATTTAGGATAGCTATCCAGAGGGTCGCCATGAGTCGACTCCGACTCGACGGCACTTAACAACAACAACATATGGATATCATCGGTACCGATGGAGCCTGTGCGGGAACGCTTCCCAGCGTCCAATTAGAAAGCTTTTGGGAGCATCCCACAGCACCTGCGTGCTGCCTTCTCGCCTTTCCCAACTGCCTCTCTCCAGTTGAATTTTAAAGCTGAGACAAAGAGAGAGAGAGAGAAAGAGATAAAGAGATACAACTCCTAGGGGAGGTGGGTGGGTTGTGAGGACTAAATTCCTGCTGTTCCCGGAGATCACCTGTTACAGGTGAGTAACTATGCTATCTCCAGGAACAAGCAGGAATGTAGTCTTCACATATGGGGACTCCCTAGCTTTAGATGCCAGGGAGAGACCCCAGAAGTTGTGTGCCCCTAAAAAAAGGGCTCGACTTCCTCCCATGGATCTCTGGCATCCTACCAGGGATGGTGGGTAGGAGTTGATTAGGTATGGAACAGGTGTTGGAGAACAGCCTGACCAAACAAGGCATCCCGGCGGGAGTCCTTGTCCAAGCAGTAATGGGCTGTGAAGGTATGAACCGAGGCCCAGGTGGCTGCTCGACAGATGTCGTCGATAGACACAGAGTGTAGATAACCAATTGAAGTTGCCATTGCTCTCACATTGTGAGCTGTGACATGGCCCTCCAGAGGAAGATTCTTACTCTGATCGGAAAAAGAAATACACTGAGCAATCCAGTTAGATAGTGTTCTCTTGGAGACTGGAAGTCCCAAATGAGAAGGATCAAAAGCAACAAAGAGATGAGAGGACTTTCTATGTTGCTGTGTTCTTTGTAAGTAAAAGGCTAAAGCTCTTTTACAGTCCAAAGTATGAAGATTCCTTTCTGCATTTGATGCATGAGGACTTCGAAAGAACACAAGCAGGTAGACCGCTTGGTTTAGATGAAACAGCGAGACCACCTTTGGCATAAAACGTGGATGAGTCCTAAGGACTACCTTGTCGTGATGGAACCTTGTATAAGGTGGATCAGCCACTAGTGCCTGCAGCTCACTGATGCGACGTGCTGATGTGATTGCAATGAGAAAGATAACCTTCCAAGAAAGGAATTTCAAGGAAGTAGTGGCTAAGGGTTTGAAAAGCGGCTTCATGAGCTGACCAAGAACCAAGTTTAAGTCCCATGCGACAGGAGGTGGCTTAATGGGAGGTTTAGTTAGCCGAAGGCCTCTCATAAATCTTGCTATAAGAGGACTGGAGGAAATAGGTTGTCCATTTAGAGGCTTGAAGGAAGCTGCAATAGCACTCAAATGGATCCTCATTGAGTTAGTCTTAAGTCCTGCATTGGATAAAATGAAGGAAATACCCCAGTAATGATTCCAGAGTAATGCAAGGGAGTTAAGACCCTTCTGCGATCACCATATGGTAAACCTTTTCCACTTGAAAGCATAAGAGCGTCTTGTGGAAGGCTTCCTGGAAGCATAAAGGACATCTTTTACCTGCTGAGGAAGGTTAAGATCATGGAGATCTAGGCCTTCAGCAACCAAGCCCTGAGATGCAGAGACTGGGGATTGGGATGCCATAACATTCCATCCTCCTGAGATAGGAGATCTGGAACAGACCCTAACTCCAGGGAGGGAGCTTGAGAGAGATGTAAAAGCAGAGGGTACCACACTTGCCGAGGCCAATGTGGAGCTATGAGGATCATACGGCCTCTGTCTCTCTGAAGCTTGAAAAGGGTTTTGGGAATCAGGGGAATGGGTGGAAAGGCATAGAGGAAGTCTTGACCCCAATAAAGGAGGAAAGCATCCCTGGCCTGAGCCCCCTGAGCCGGAATTCTGGAACAGAATCGGGAAAGTTTGGCATTCAACGGACTTGCAAAGAGGTCTATCTCCGGGGTTCCCCAAATTTGAAAAATCCTGGCCACCTGGTCTGCCTGCAGAGACCATTCGTGTGGAAGCAGAACTCGACTCAGTCTGTCTGCCCAAGAGCTTTGTATGCCTGGAAGATACACTGCCAGGAGATGAATCTGATGCTCTCTGGTGAGGGCCCATAGTCGCAAAGCTTCGTTGCAAAGAGACAGAGAGCCTGTTCCCCCCTGCTTGTTCACAAAGAACATGGCTACTTGATTGTCCGTATGAATGAGGACTGTCTTGTAGCTGAGCAGGGTGTGGAACACTCGAAGAGCAAGGAAGATTGCTCTGAGCTCTAAAAGATTGATATGTAGATGAGTCTCCTGTGGAGTTCAGGTGCCTTGGGTGGAGAGGTCTTGCAGGTGAGCTCCCCAACCCATTTGTGAAGCATCTGTTGTGAGAGTTGCCTGGGGCAAGGGCTGTTGAAATAGGGACCCCAGCAACAGGTTTTGAGTGGACCTCCACCATTAGAGGGACAAAATAAGACAATTTGTGTTTGCTATTTTGTCTGACAGGCATCCTGATGCCTGGGTCCATTGAGTGGATAAAGTCCACTGGGCTGCTCTCATGTGGAGGCGAGCATAAAGGAACCACATACACGGTAGATGCCATGTGGCCTAGTAGTTGTAGCATTTCTTGGGCAGTAAGAAGAGGCTTTAGCACTGCTTGAGAAGCTAACTGCACCATGCAAAGGCAACAGCCCTGGGGAAGATAGGCCCATGCTTTTTTGGTATCCAAGACAGCTCCTATGAACTCTAGGGATTGAGTGAGAGTTAGACAGGATTTTGGGATGTTTATGATCAGACCCGAATACTGAAGGATACGCATTGTGCAGGACAGAGAAGTCCTGGCCTCTGACTCTGCTGGGGCTCGAATGAGCCAGTCGTCTAAGTAGAGGAAGAGTGAGGAGTTACTTACCTGTAACAGGTGATTTCTGGGAACAGCAGGAATAAGTCTTCACATATGGGTACGTCGGTACCGGCGGAGCTTGTGCGGGAACACTCCCCAGCGTCCAGTAGGAAAGCTTTTGGGAGCATCCCACAGTGCCTGCGTGCTGCCTTCCCGCCTTTCCCAACCGCCTCTCTCCAGTTCGAGTTTTAAAGCCGAGACAAAGAAAGAGAGAGGAAAGGAAAGACAGAGAGATACAACTCCTAGGGGAGGTGGGTGGGTTGTGAAGACTTATTCCTGCTGTTCCCAGAGATCACCTGTTACAGGTAAGTAACTGTGCTATCTCCAGGAACAAGCAGGAATGAGTCTTCACATATGGGGACTCCCCAGCTAGAGATGCCTGGGAGATCACCCAGACTGTGAGTCCCTGTGAAGGGCTCCACCTCCACCCATGAATCTCAGGCATTCAGTCAGGGATGGAGGGCAGGAGTTGATTAGGTATGGAACAGGTGTTTGAGAACAGCCTGACCAAACAAGGCATCCCGGCGGGAGTCCTTGTCCAAACAGTAATGGGCTGTGAAGGTATGAACCGATGCCCAGGTGGCCGCTCGACAGATTTGGTCGATGGACACAGAGTTCAGATGAGCCATAGAGGCTGCCATGGCCCTCACATTGTGAGCTGTGACATGGCCCTCCAGAGAAAGGTTCTTACTCTGGTAGGCAAAGGAAATACACTGAGCAATCCAATTGGACAGAGTTCTCTTAGAGACTGGAAGTCCTAAATGAGAGTGATCAAAAGCAACAAAAAGTTGAGAAGACTTTCTTTGTTGCTTTCTACTTACAAAGGACACAGCAAGTGCTCTTTTACAATCCAGGGTATGAAGATTCACCTCTGCACTTGATGCATGAGGTCCTGGAAAAAAGACAGGTAAATATACCTCCTGGTTCAGATGAAAAGGTGAGACCACTTTAGGCATAAAGTGTGGATTAGTTCTGAGGACTACCCTTGTCATGATGGAACCTTGTATAAGGAGGATTAGCCACCAAGGCCTGCAGCTCACTGATACGGCGAGCTGAGGTGACTGCAATGAGAAATACAACCCTCCAGGAAAGGAATTTCAAGGAGGTAGTGGCTAAGGGTTCAAAGGGTGGCTTCATGAGCTGGCCAAGAACCAAATTCAAATCCCATGCCACTGGAGGTGGTCTAATGGGAGGTTTAGTTAAAAGAAGGCCTCTCATGAATCTTGCTATCAGAGAATGAGAGGAAATGGGATGTCCATTGACAGGCTTAAGGGATGCTGCAATAGCACTCAAATGGACTCTTACTGAATTCGTTTTAAGGCCTGCATGGGATAAATGCAGTAAATATTCTAGTAAAGAATTCAGAGGTATTGCAAGAGGGTTAAGACCCTTCTCTGCACACCAGATGGTAAACCTCTTCCATTTAAAAGCATAGGAACGTCTGGTGGAAGGCTTTCTGGAAGCATGAAGGATATCCTTCACTTGCTGAGAAAGGTGTAAATCTTGAAGGTCTAGGCCTTCAGCAACCAGGCCCTGAGATGAAGAGACTGAGGATTTGGGTGCCACAAGGTTCCCTCCTCCTGGGAGAGGAGATCTGCAGCAGACCCCAGGTCCAGGGAGGGAGCTTGAGAGAGATGCAGAAGTAGAGGGTACCACACTTGGCGTGGCCAACGTGGTGCTATGAGGATCATAGACCCCCTGTCTCTCTGAAGCTTGAACAGTCTTGGGGATGAGGGGAATAGGTGGAAAGGCATAGAGGAAGTCTTGCCCCCAATGAAGGAGGAAGGCATCCCTGGCCTGAACTCCCTGACACGGAAACCTGGGAAGTTTGGCATTCCACGGACTTGCAAACAGGTCTATGTCTGGGGTACCCCAAATCCAAAAAATCCTGGCTATCTGGTCCCCATGGAGGGACCATTCGTGTGGAAGCAGAACTCGACTGAGTTTGTCTGCCCAAGAGTTTTGAACCCCTGAAAGATATACTGCCATGAGATGGATTTGATGCTCTCTGGCGAAGGCCCACTATCTCAGAGCTTCGTTGTAAAGCGACAGATAGCCAAGTCCCCCCCCTGCTTGTTCACTTAGAACATGGCTACCTGGTTGTCCGCGTGGATGAGGACTGTCTTATAGCTGAGCAGGGTGTGGAAGACTCTGAGAGCCAGAAAGATTGCTCTGAGCTCTAAGAGGTTGATATGTAGAGATGTCTCCTGTGGAGACCAGATGCCTTGGGTAGAGAGATCTTGAAGATGAGCTCCCCAACCCTTTGGAGAGGCATCTGTTGTAAGGGTTGCTTGGGGTAACGGCTGTTGAAAGGGGGACCCCAGCAACAGATTTTGAGTGGACTTCCACCAGTGGAGGGACCAAAAGAGGCGACCGGAGGTTGCTATTTTGTCTGACAGGCAACCTGATGCCTGGGTCCATTGGGTGGATAGAGTCCACTGAGCTGCCCTCATGCGAAGGCGAGCATAAGGAACCACATGCACAGTGGATGCCATGTGGCCTAAGAGTTGCAACATCTCTCGAGCAGTTAAATGGGATTTTAACTGAATCTGGGAGGCTAACTGCACCAAGCGTAGGCAACGGGCCTGGGGAAGATAGGCCCTTGCAGTTGTGGTATTCAGAAAGGCCCCTATGAACTCTAGAGACTGAGTAGGGGTGAGATGGGATTTTGGAATGTTGATTACTAGTCCCAGATACTGAAGAACACGCTTTGTGCAGGCCAGGGAAGCCTGGGCCTCTGACTGGGAGGGAGCTCGGATGAGCCAGTCGTCCAGATATGGGAATACGAAAATCCCTAGAGTGCGTAAAAATGCAGCTACTACTGCCATGCATTTTGTGAACACTCTTGGTGCAGAGGCCAGACCGAAACGAAGCACTTTGTACTGATAGTGCTTCCCTTGGTAAAGGAACCGAAGGAACCTTCTGTGTGTTGGATGGATGAGGACATGAGTGTACGCATCCTTGAGATCTAGAGAACAAAGCCAGTCTTGACTCTGGAGGTATGGAAGGAGAGTTCCGAGAGAAGTCATCTTGAATTTCTCCTTGCATAGAAACTTGTTCAATTCTCTGAGATCTAATATGGGTCTGTAGCCCCCCGTTTTCTTTGGAATGAGAAAATAGGGGGAGTAGAACCCTGAGCCCTGTTGAAGAAGGGGTACTTCTTCTATTGCCCCTTGGGCAAGAAGGGTAGCAATCTCTTGACCTAGAAGGTTGAGGAGAGATGTTGGAGAATTGAACTGTCTCACCATGGTGTGAGGAGGAAGGTTTAAGAAGTGAAGTTTGTACCCCTCTCTTATGATGGAGAGGGTCCATTGCTCTGCTGTGATTTGTTCCCATCTGGGAGCAAAATGAGCTAACCTTCCTGGGATGGTGAGAGGCTCTGGATGTTCTAGAGCCAGAAAGGCTAAGTTCTCTAGTGGAAAGTCAAAGGCCCTGAGGAGGCTGAGGCTGTTGGGCCGTAGCAGTCCTCGCAGTCTGAGGCTTGGCCTGTTTTGGTTGCTGCTGTCTCTTTGTAGGAAAACGACCTTGAGAAGAGGCCTGACCATAAGTAGAAGAAAATTTCCCTTTTTTGGGGAAAAATGTTTTCTTGAACAACCTCTTTTTAAAAGGAGCAGCAGTAGACTTTGAAAGTCTATCTAAAGCAGAAATTTCAGTATCCATCTGGGTGGCCTTTGCTTGCCAATCTTTGCCAAACAGGTTTTCACCTGTACAGGGAAGGTTACCTAGACCAGCCTGTACCCAGGATTCCAAATCAGAGGCTTGTAACCAAGCAACTCTGCGTGCACCTATGGCAATAGCCGAGGCTCTACTGGCACCCTCAAAAGAGTCAAAGGCTGCACGGTTGGAAAACTTGGATACATCCTGTGCATGTTTAAGCGAGGTGAGAAACTCTTCTCTCATCTTCTGACATAAAAGGAGATAAGGTTTGCAGATGATCTGTAACTTCTTTTAGAAACATCCCCATATAGAGACTATAGGAGTTGATTCTGGCTACAAGCATGCTGGCCTGGAAAACTTTCCTGCCAAAGGCATCCAAGGTTCTGCATTCTCTCCCTGGAGGAGCAGAAGAGTGTCTTTTTGTACTCTTGATCTTTTTCATAGCAGACTCCACCACAATGGAGTGGTGAGAAAGCTGAGTCTTATGAAAACGATACATGGTGTCCAACCTACGAGAATGAGGGGAGGTGGAAAGAGGAGTCTCCCATATGCCCAACATGTGATCATAAAGAATCTCATGTATTGGTAAGGTGGCTGCCTCTTTAGGAGCCTTAGGATATTGTAAAATATCTAATTTTTTGGCTCTAGGTTCTGTTTCAGAGGCCACTGAGATGGAGAGGCCTCTGACCACCTCCCTGATGAAGTCCTGAAAAGACAAGTCTTCAGGAGGAGACATTCTCCTTTTTGGAGAAGAGGGTTCCTGAGGAAGGATCCCCGATGCTTCAATAGAGGCCTCTGATGTATCAGAGTCTTCAGAGGAATCGAAGTATCGACTGTCTGGATGCTCTCTGAGCCCGATACGCATACCGAGGGGTATCGACATCGGGAGTCATGGGTACCGAGTCAGTACGAATGGGCATCACAGGATAGCGTACCGCTGCTGTCGACGTTGATGTCGATGCAAGTGGTACCGGCAGCGGAACCGATATCAGATCCGGAACCGGTACCGACAACGGAGTTTGTTGCGGTACCGTAGGCGTCGCAGCTTGTATGAAGGCCGTGATGGCACGCTGCATGGTCAGAATATTCTGATCCATCGACGCCACCAATGTCTGGATGTCGGTACCGGTGGAAACCGCCGGTACCCCAGAACATTTTAACAGGTGATCGGTCGAGGCCGAGCCATCGATGTCAACCTGTGACCCCATAGATATAGCTTTGGAAGCCGGAGCCTCCCGCCGGGGTAATTTTGCCGGTGTGGATTCCTCAAGAGTAAGCCCGGGGGCATCTCGATACTTGGAGGGAGATGTACTCTTTGAGGACCGGCCGGATTTAACTTTGGTTACCTGAGATCCATGGGATGAAGAAGCAGCCCTGGAAGACATTGATGCTACAGAAGCTGCATCAGAGGGAAAACAGGGTACTGAGCTTGGCTGCTCGATTTTGTAACCCTCTTTTAGACATCACGGAGCAGGACTCACAATCCGCAATGGAGTGGTCAGGACCTAAACATTTTAGACACCAGTCATGGGTGTCAGTGACAGAAATAGTGCCACTGCACTTCGTGTACTTTTTGAACCCGGAGGAGGGTTTTTCCATGAGGAAAAGGATTTCTGCAGGCCTAAGGCCACAGAAGAAAAAATGCACTGAAGTAAGAAAAGAGTAGTTTTGTTTTGTTTTTTAAGAAAGAAAGAAAAAAAAAGACCAGCGGTACCGGTCCGGAGACGAGAAGGCAGACACGCGACTAAAGAAATAAAAGAAAATAAGAAATTCTTCAGCGGTGACAGGAAACACGACCTGCTGGCTCCGCGGAAAAGAAGAACTGGAGAGAGGCAGTTGGGAAAGGCGGGAAGGCAGCGCGCAGGCGCTGTGGGATGCTCCCAAAAGCTTTCCTACTGGACACTGGGGAGCATTCCCACGCAGGCTCCGTCGGTACCGACGTACCCATATGTGAAGACTCATTCCTGCTTGTTCCTGGAGATATGCTGTTATCACAGCCATGCATTTCATGAACACTCTTGGTGCTGAGGCCAGGCCAAAATGAAGCACCCTGTATTGGTAGTGCTTTCCTTGAAAAAGGAACCAAAGGAACGTTCTGTGAGTTGGATGGATGAGAACATGGGTGTACGCATCCTTGAGATCTAGAGAACAAAGCCAATCCTGACTCTGAAGGTATGGCAGCAGAGTTCCTAGAGAAATCATTTTGAATTTCTCTTTGAATAGGAATTTGTTCAATTCTCTGAGGTCTAAAATAGGCCTGTATCCCCCCGTTTTCTTTGGGATAATGAAGTAGGGGGGAGTAAAGCCCTGTACCCTGTTGATGGATGGGTACTTCTTCTATTGCCCCTTGGGCCAGAAACATGGTGACCTCTTGATCTAACAGGTTGATGAGAGAGGTCTGAGACTTGAACTGCCTTATCATTGTGGGAGGGGGCATGCTCAAAAAATGAAGCTTGTACACCTCTTTTATGATGGAGAGTGTCCAATGCTCTGCTGTTATCTGCCCCCATCTGGGGGCAAAATGACAACCTTCCTGGAATGGTGGAAGGCTCTGGTCCATTGAGGGCCAGGAAGGCTAAGTTCTCTAGCTGAAAGTGAAAGGTCTTGTGGAGGCTGAGACGGTTGAGGCTTAGCAGTCTTTGCTTTCCTTTGTTTGGGTGGTTGCTGACCTTTCCGGACAGGTTGACCTGCAAAACGTCCTTGCTGAGAAAAAGCAGGATAAAACCTCTTCTTTTTAGAAAAGAATGGTTTCTTGAAAGATTTCTTTCTTGCAGGATCAGCTGTGGCCTTTAATCTATCCAAGGTGGAGTTGTCAGCATCCAACTCATTGGCCTTTTCTTGCCAATCTTTGCCAAACAGGTTCTCACCAGTACAAGGAATATTTCCTAGTTTGTCTTGCACCCAGAGCTCCAGATCAGATGCCTGGAGCCAAGCAATTCTACGTGCACCTATGGCAATGGCAGAGGTTCTGCTTATGCACTCAAAACAGTCAAAAGCTGCACGGTTGACAAATTTGGAAACATCCTGGGCATGTTTGACCAATGTGAGAAAATCCTGCCTTCTTTCCTCAGGAAGAAGGGGGCTCAAAACCTCTAAATCTCCTGTGACTTCTTTCAGGAACATTCCCATATATAAACTATAGGAACTGATCCTGGCAGACAGCATGGAAGCTTGGAAGACACGACGTCCAAAAGCATCCAGAGTTCTGCACTCACATCCTGGAGGATTAGAGGCATGCCTCTGCACTCCTGATCCTTCTCATAGCTGATTCCACTACAATAGAGTGGTGAGGAAGCTGAGTTTTCTGGAAACCAGGACAAGGAGGGACTCGATACAGAGTATCTAGTCTACGAGAGTGAGGAGAGGTGGTAAGAGGTGTCTTCCACATTCTTAGCATGAGATCATGCAAGATCTCATGGATAGGCAGGGTAGTTGCCTCTTTAGGAGTTTTAGGATACGGTAAAATTTCCAACTCCTTTGCTCTGGGCTCTGTTTCAGGAACCACAGTAATGGACAAACCTCGAGCCACCTCCCTGATGAAATCCTGAAAGGAAATGTCCTCTGGAGGAGACATCCTGCGTTTAGGGGAGGAAGGCTCCTCTGGGAGAAGTATCCCCGCATCGACAGAACTGTCAGAATCCTCAGATTCCTCTGAGGATTCGAAGTACCTTCTGTCCGGATGCTCTTGAAGAGCCCGATACCTGTACCAACCAAAGTCGGTACTGAGGGGAATCGGTACCAGTGTATCGGTACCGGAAGGCATTGCATGACTGGTTGCCGGCAATACGGACACCGATGTCGATGCTGTCGGTACCGGTACCGATGTCGGTTGAACTGTCTAACGCGGTTTCGAGGGTGTCGATGCCGCAAGGAGAACTGCCAGACTGCGTTCAATAGCCAGGAACCTCTGGTCTATCGATGCTGCCGATGCCTGGATGTCGGTACTGGAGAAGATCACCAGTACCCCAGATCATGGCACCAGTAGTTCTGCCGAGGTCGAGGCCTCGAGAACATCCTGGAGCCCCGATAATGCTTTGGAAGCCGAAGCCTCCCGCTGGGGCAATTTTGCCGGTGCAGAATCCTCAAGGACAACGCCAGAGGCATCTCGATGCTTAGAAGGAGATCTACCCTTTGAGGACCGGCCAGACTTATGTTTAGTTACCTGAGATCCACGGGAGGAAGACGAAGCCCTGGAAGACGTCGATGCCACCGAAACTGCATCAGAGGGAAACAGGGTACTGAGCTTGGCAGCTCGGGTCTGTCTACCTCTCTTGGACATCATGGCACAGGCCATACATTCCGTGATGGAGTGGTCAGGACCTAAACATTTAAGACACCACTCATGGGTGTCGGTGACGGAGATGGTACCGCCACACTTGGTGCACTTTTTAAAACCCGAAGAGGGTTTTTCCATTATGGAAAAAAATCTTGGGCCTAAGGCCCAAAAAGGCACGTGCACCTGGAAAAAAGTACTAAATTTTTTTTTTTTTAAAAGAAACTAAGAAAGAAAGAAAAACCGGCAGTACCGGTAAAGTGTCGAGGAAGGCAGACGCGACCACAAAAAAGGAGGAAACATTTTCTGCGGTGACAGGAACACGACCTGCTGGCTCCATGGAAAACAAAGAACTGGAGAGAGGCAGTTGGGAAAGGCGGGAAGGCAGCACGCAGGCGCTGTGGGATGCTCCCAAAAGCTTTCTAATTAGACGCTGGGGAGCGTTCCCGCACAGGCTCCGTCTGTACCGACGATACCCATATGTGAAGACTACATTCCTGCTTGTTCCTGGAGATTGGCATTTATTCTGGAGTATGAACCATGTACTGGGGAGAAGTATGAGAATTGACTTTTCCGGGGGTGTTGAAATCTCCATGCATCTATCAAACAGTGTTGTGATACAAAGTTGCGATACTTACTCCTGTTCGCCTGCTTGCCCTCCCTTTTTCCCATAGCATCTCTAGCAGGGTTCCAAGTTAAATTAAAATCTCCCCCACAGATGAGTGTGCCATCTCCTAATTTCCCCACCTCTTCATTTAGCTTTGTCCAAAACTCTTTTTGCACCCCTGAAGACACACATACATTCATTATACAATACCACTCATTCCCTATTTTTAACCGTAATAATACATATCTCCCCACTTTATCCCTGACTACTTTCTGTAACTCGATCTTTAATTTTGAATCTATTAAAATTGCAACTCCTACTTTCTTCTTTTCTACTGTGTTTGATGCATGGACACACATCCCATACCCCTTAATTCTAACCAGGTGTTCTGTTGCCCGAGTTAGGTATGTTTCCTGTATGAACACTAGCGACACCCTTTGGCGTGTTATTTCTTTATATAATTTCTGCCGTTTAAATGGTGAATTAAGCCCCTTTACATTTTTAATGTTACAATTTTTAACTCACCTTTGAAATTTGTTTCCCCCACCCTCTCTTAACCCCATTTCCCCCCCCTTCTCCCTCCCTTCCTCCCTCCCACCCTGTCCCCCTTCCCCTCATTGGAGGCTCGTCTTTCATAAGTAGTGACAAACTATCGGACCACCACCTGCCTTTATCCTTCTATTCCACCTCCCTCCCCATTCCCTATCCTGTCTCCAAAATCTTTACCTGCCCCACACCCGTGTCTCCTCCCCCAGCTAACTCTTCCCCCCACCATTCCTCTCCCTCAGTCTCTATATACTCTTACCACCCCTTTAACTTTTACCTCCCTCTGCCCTGCCCCTAATCACCCTTCCCAAACGTAACTGTGTATGCAATACATCATTAACCCCCCACCCTCCTCCCATGCCTATCAGACAACTTCTCTTACAATTCATTTATTAATGTCCTACATCTCAATTAAACTGTTAATTCTTCTTGTGCCAGGATACCAGGGGTCCTCCTCCTCAGCTGATGTCCTTCGCTGCCGCTTTTTCTCCCTGGCTGCCCTTGGTCAGTCTCGCTAATCTCCAACCATTGGCTGGTGCTCTATGCCATCTCAAGCTGGCTGCCCTAGACGCAGGTGGTGCGGCATTCTTTGTTCTTGCTTGGCCCTCGGGACCCACTGGAAGGTTAGGCAATCCCAAGTCTCTTAGCACTCCCCATGCTTCCTCGCTGGTCTTCGCCCTTCTCGACATACCTTTCACAGTAATTAGTAGGCCAAAGGGGTATAGCCATTTATATCGCACCTCCTCCCTCCTCAAGTAGGCTGTCACCGCCTTCATCTCTCTCCGTCGCTGCAGTGTGCCCAGGAAGAGGTCCTGGAACAATTCCACCACGTGTCCTTCCCACTGAAAATGTCCCAGTTTCCGTGCAGCCTTCAAGAGGCTTTGTTTAGTTTTGAATGATTTCAAGCACACCACAATGTCTCTTGGTCGATTGTCTCTTATGGGCCCCAGCCCCTTATGTGCCCTCTCAATTTGCAGAGATTCGCCCACCCCCCTCTGCTCTCTTCTAGGGCCGCCGCTTGTAACAGTGCTCCAAACACTTTTGTAATAACTTCTTCGCAATTTTTATATTGGGGATCCTCTGGTATGCCTCTCACTCTTATATTACTTCTCCTTGATCTATCTTCCAGATCCTCTGCCTTCTCTTTCACTTCTTCTTTGGCTTGCTTTAACTCCTCCCATCCTTTTTGTAGCTCCTTCATTACTTCCCCCTGTTGCTCCAACTGATTTTCTGCTTCTCCTATCCTGGTTCCTAGGTCTACTATATCCTGTCTCAGAGATTGCAGTGTTTCTTAATTCAGTTTTGACTCCGCTGATTTCCACTTTTAAGTTCCTCTTTCAGCTCATTCAGCCACATCTTAATCATGTCAGCTACCCCCGTGCTGCAGGGACCCTCCATCTCCTCCAGTGACTCAGTCTCCTGCTCCGCCACCTTTTTCCCTTCCTTCTCCCACCTCTTTCCCCCCTCTCAATGGGGCATAGGAGGATCTGAATTCCGCCAGTTTTTTCTTCACTGATAGTCTGTCTTTGGACTTCTCCATCTTCCCCTCTTGCGCCCCTGGTTGTGCACCAAGGACATCTTTGATGCTCTGTCCCCTGGGGCTACAGCTTATTCCTCTCTGTGAGCTTTCCTGCTTTTGAATCTCCGGGTGATATTTCGTCCCTTTATTACATTGCTACAGAACTCATTTTTTTTGCAACATAAGCGAGTTAGCCTGTTCTTAGCTTATGCAGCTTTATTGTGTTGGGGCCTGCTATATTGCTTTATGAGCTTTCCTCCCTTGCCATGTCTTGCCTGAATCAATTCTTCCTGCAAGCTGCTCTGTTGTAGCCGCCATCCCTCAGATTCAGCACCTCCTCTGCTGCCTCGCAGATCCTGCGCCTCTGTCCTTCACCGGCATCCTTGCCGGGATCGCATCACCACACGGTGCCCAGACATCCTCTCCGCACCGCCACGTGCTCCTCTGAACAGGCCACTTAGCTGCACTCTCGCCCTACAGATCTCGCTGGTGTCCCGGCTCTCCCATCCTCCCACTATCAGCCGGAAGGCTTCTCCACTGCCACCGCTTCAGTTCGCCGCTTTTAACCTCCGCATTGGGGATTTTTGCCCCGTTTAAGCAGGCTTTGGCGGCGCAGCTCCGAATTTATGCTGCCATTCGGCCCGATGTCACTGGAAGCCTAAATTTATACTTTAATGTAGGAAGTTGAAATCCCGAACTTCCAGGGTAGCGTTTTCCAAAATGCTTCCAGTTCCATGCAAAGGACCGAAAAGGCAGGCAGAGCTCCGGAGTCTCAATGCGTGGATGAGACGATGGTGCAAGGATGAGTTTTGGATTTGTTAGGAAAACTGGGGAACATTATGGGGAAAGGAGGGGCTTCACCTTAACCAAGATGAAACCAGGCTGCTGGCATTAACCTTTAAAAAGAAGATAGAGCAGCTTTTAAACTAGATAATAGGGGAGAGCCAACAGTTACCCAAGAGCGCATGGTTCGGAACAATGTATCCTTGAAGGATAGTACCAAAAGAATGAAGTTGGAACTTCTCTGCTGATATGCCCTAATAAAGAGGGAGGAGTGGCTCAGTGGTTGGGACAGGTTACCTCAGGCCGGAAGTTCAATTCCCGCATGGGGACAAGCAACCTCAGGCCAGAGGGACTGGGGTCTCTAGTCCCATGGCCACAACCTGTGGCCTTGGGCAAGCCACTAAACCCTCCATTGCCTCAGGTACACTTAGATTGTGAGCCCTTCGGGGACAAGGGAATAAAAAGTACCTGATAGTATACATGTAAACCGCACTGATTCTAAAGAGCACAGTATTAAAAAAAAAATAAATAAATAAAAAAATAAAAAGTAGCCCAAATGCCCTTGAGAACGGAGCAGACAGAGCTTAAAGATTCCAAATTACCCCTGCCTACGGCTAGCCAGATTAATATGAATAAAATAGTCTCTAAAATGCTTGTATGCAAATGCTAGAAGTCTAAAAAATAAAATAGGAGAGTTAGACTATATACTATATAGCACTAAAAGAGTAGTTACTCACCTGTAACAAGTGTTCTCCAGGAGCAGCAGGAATCAGTCCTCATTTATGGGCGACGACGCCAATGGAGCCCCCGTGCGGAGCATTTCCCCAGCTTTCTAAGAAAGCCTTTGGGAATACTGCACGCATGCGCGGTCCCCTTCCCGCCTAAAGGTGCCATCTTGCTCAGTCCAATGACATAGCTAAAAGACAGCACATAAAAATCTAAAAATGAACTATGTACAACTGCAACTCCCAGGGGAGGAGGGAGGGCTGTGAGGACTGATTCCTGCTGCTCCTGGAGAACACCTGTTACAGGTGAGTAACTACTCTTTCTCCAGGACCAAGCAGGAAGTCAGTCCTCACTTATGGGACTCCCCAGCTTCAGGCTGCCGGGGACCCAGAGCTGAAAAATGAGCTCCCTCTAGCTGCAGCATCAGAGAAAGGATTTCACTAAAACATACCCCCACCGGTAGCCCAACCAGAGGGCTGGAGGGTAGGAGTTGCCTAAACCTCAAAGAGATTCCAGAGCACTGCCTGACCGAAAGCACTGTCTCTACGGGACTCCCTCTCCAGGGAGTAATGGGCCGCAAAAGTCTGGCTTGAGGACCAAGTTGCAGCCCTACAGATGTCTGCCAACGGTACAGAGCAGAGATGAGCTACTGAGGCAGCCATTGCCCTGACACGGTGGGCCATGACCCGACCCTGCAAGGGAAGGTCAGCTGCCCTGTAAGTCCAGGTGATACAGTCACCAACCCAGATGGACAAAGGTACGCTTGGAGACAGGTAACCCCAAGTTATTAGGGTCAAAAGATACGAAGAGCTGAGTAGCCCTCCTATGCCCCTGCGTACGCTCAAGGTAGAAGGATAAGGCCCTCCTACAGTCCAGGGTATGCAGGACTGTCTCAGCCCGGCTGGCATGGGGCCTAGGGAAGAATGTTGGAAGAACCACCTCCTGGTTGAGATGGAAAGAGGAGACAACCTTTGGGAGGAACTTAGGATGAGTCCTAAGGACTACCCTGTTCCTATAGAAGCGAGTATAAGGCCTGTCACAGACCAAGGCTTGAAGCTCACTCACTCGCCTGGCCGAGGTTAGGGCCACAAGGAATAGAGCCTTCAAAGAAAGGGAGCGGAGAGGACAGATAGCCATCGGCTCAAAAGGTGGGCGAGTCAGTTGCTGCAAGACCACATTCAACTCCCACTCAGGGGCCGGTGGACAGAGAGGAGGCTTGAGCAAGAGCAAACCTCTGAGAAACCTGGACACCAAGGGGTGAACCGACAAAGAATGTCCTTCCACCAGTGAGTGGTGAGCTGCCAGAGCAGAGAGGTGGACCCGAACCAAATTGGACTTAAGGCCTTGATTGGACAAGTGCAGCAAATACTGAAGCACTACTGGTACAGTGCAAGCGAAAGGATTCTCCTTGCGCTGCTGACACCACATGGAGAACCTTCTCCACTTCAGGACATAGGTTTTCCTGGTGGATTGCTTTCTAGAGTCCAAGACGACCTCTTCCACTTCCCGGGGTAGGCCCCAAGGAGCCAACACTACCCTTGCAGCCTCCAGGCCATCAAATTGAGAGATTTGAGATTGGGGTGCAGAAGGGAACCATGATCCTGAGAGAGAAGATCGGGTTGCAATCCCAGAGGTAGTGGTGTTTCCACGGCTAGCTGAAGCAAAAGTGGAAACCAGGGCTGCCTCGGCCACCTGGGAGCTATCATAAGTACCGAGGCCTTGTCCCTTAGGATCTTGAACAAGGTTCGGGCCACCAGAGGCGTGGGAGGAAACGCATACAGGAGGCCCTGGGACCAAGAAATCAGGAAGGCATCCGCTGCTAATCTCAGGGGGTGCGGTTGCCTGGAACAGAACCTGGGCAGCTGCCGGTTCAGGGGACTGGCAAAAAGATCTATGGATGGAAGTGCCCATCTCAGGAAAATTTTCTGAACCACCAAGGGGTGTAGTTGCCACTCGTGGGGTTGCAGTATCCTGCTCAATCTGTCTGCCAGGAAGTTTTCCTGGCCAGGGAGATAAACAGCCTTGAGAAACATGTTGTGTTTGAGAGCAAAAGAGCACAGGGCCTGTGCCTCTCGACACAGGAGCCTGGGCCCCGTGCTTCCTTGCTTGTTCACATAGAACATGGCCACTTGATTCTCCGTCTGTACCAGAACAGACTGGTGAGCCAAAGTGTGAGAGAAGGTGTTGAGGGCTAAGCGAATAACCCGGAGTTCCAGAAGGTTGATTTGCTGTGTGGCCTCCCATGGAGACCACAGGCCCTGGGTGCACCTGTCCAAGCAATGTGAGCCCCAGCCCTGCAAGGAGGCATCGGTCGTCAACACCACTGTGGAAACAGGCACCTGAAAAGGCACCCCCTGTAATAAGTTGGGGGGGGTGTAGCCATCACTGTAGGGAGTCCAGGAATGGTTTGGACACTCACACTTTGTCTGTGAGGCTTCCTGTGGCTTGTTTCCACCGAGTCCAGAGACACCATTGTGCAGGCCTCATGTGGAGGCAGGCATTGGGGGTCACATGCACTGTCGATGCCATGTGGCCCAGGAGCTTTAGACAGAGTCTGGCGGAGACCTGTGGCCTGCTCAGAAACTGGCTTGCTAAGTCTACGAGTCTTTGAGCCCTGTCTCTTGGCATAAGAACATAAGATATGCCATACTGGGTCAGACCAAGGTCCATCAAGCCCAGTATTCTGTTTCCAACAGTGGCCAATCTAGGTCATATGTACCTAGCAGTTTCCCCAAGGGACACAGGTTCCACAATGCTTGTATTGGGTCAAGCATTGATATCCTGGGTCCCTTCTTAATAATGGTTTATGGACCTTTCCTCCAGGAACTTGTCCAAACCTTTTTTAAACCCAGCTACACTAACAGCCTTTACTACATCCTCCGGTAACAAATTCCAGAGTTTGATTACACGTTGAGTGAAAAAATATTTTCTTTTATTAGTCTTAAATAGTTTACCCTGTAGCTTCATTGCATGTCCCCTAGTCTTTCTATATTCTGATAAGGTAAACAATCGATCTACGTTTACCCGTTCCACTCCGTTCATTAATTTATAGACTTCTATCATATCTCCCCTCAGCCGTCTCTTTTGCAGGTTAAAGAGCCCTAACCTTTTTAGCCTTTCTTCATAGGAGTACAAGCCTTTGCTTGTAGGGAGTCCAACCTTGCCCCTATGAACTCTAGGTTCTGGGAGGGGAGCAATGTGGACTTTGCGAAGTTTATGACAAACCCTAGGTGTTGGAGGGAGACAGTTCTGAGGGTGGCTTGCCGGGCCTCCTGGGAAGTCTGACCCCTGATGAGCCAGTCCAGGTAGGGGAAGACAAAAACACCCTGATTCTTTAAGTAGGCCGCCACCACCGCCAGGCACTTTGTAAAGACCCTTGGGGCGGAGGTCAGGCCAAAGGGTAGTACTCTGTACTGGTAATGGTTTCCTCCCACAATGAACCTGAGGTACTTTCTGTGGTCTGGATGAATGAGGATGTGAGTGTACGCATCCTTTAGATCTAAGGAGCATAGCCAATCTCCCTGCTGGAGGTAGGGCAGAAGTGTTCCAAGAGTAAGCATCTTGAACCTTTCTTTCTCCAAGAACTTGTTGAGATTCCTGAGGTCGAGAATAGGCCTGAGGCCCCCGGTTCTCTTTGGCACTAGGAAGTACCTGGAGTAGAACCCGTGACCCTGCAGGTGGGGAGGTACAGGCTCCACTGCCTGGTCTAGAAGCAGACCTTGAAGTTCTTGAAGAAGGAGGTCTGTGTGCAGAGGAGGTCTTGGAGGCTCTCCTGGGAAGTAGGTAGGAGGCAACTGCTGGAAATGGAGCATATAGCCCTTGTGGACTATGCTTAATACCCAAGCATCTCCTGTAATGGGTGACCACCTGTGGGCAAACAGGACTAGGCGACCTCCTGTGCAGAGATGGGACAGCAGAGGTGGAAAGGTTATGCTGTGGGAGTCAAAAACCCCCTCCCTGCTGAGTGTGAGCAGGAGCCGGAGGCTTGGGGGTCTTCTGCCTACGGGGTCCATGTCCCTGCCCCTTGGCCTGCTGACCCTGCTGGGGAGGCCTGGTACTGAGAGAAAGGTTTGTAGGCAGCTGCCTTCCTCAGGTAAAAGGACTTCTTACCCGAGCCCTTCTTCCTCTGAGAAGGGGCAGAAGGTTTTCTGGACAGCCTTGTCCTAGTCAGGTGCTCGGTTTCGAGCTCAGCCGCCTTCTCGGCCATGGGCTTGCCAAAAAGGTTTTCACCTCGGCAAGGGACATCGATCAACTTGTCCTGCACCCAGGGCTCAAGGTCCGATGACTGCTACCATGCCTGGTGTCGGGCCCCGATGCCGGCTGCCGCTACACGGGCCGAAGCCTCGAAGCCATTGTAGGCCACTCGGGACATGAACTTTGAGCATTCCCGGATTCCCGAGGACAAGGTCTTGAACCTCTGCAAAGGTTCCCCGGAGAGGCCAGCAGAGAACCCGGCAAGTTCCTTTGCCAGGTCTCATAGATACATGCCCATGTACAGCTGGTAAGACTGGACACGGCAAGCAAGCATCGAGCCCTGGAAGCACTTTCTGCCGAAAGCATCCAGGTTCTGGGCCTCCTTGCCGGGAGGCACCGCAGAGTGCATCTTCTGGCTTTTCAGACGATGCATGGCCGATTCCACCACCATGGAATGGTGCGGCAGCTGCGCCTTCTGGAAACTAGGGCTCTTACGGAGTCGATAGATGGAATCGACCCACTTGCTCAAAACCAGCGCCGAGGCCAGTGCCTCCCACATCCGGAAGAGGAGCCATTCCAGCATCGGAGGAACAGGCACAGTAAAGGACTCCTTCGGAGGAGAGTCATACTGGAGTGCCTTGAGCTCCTCGGCGCGAGGCTCCTCCTCGGGGTCCGCAGGAATCGCCAAAGCCTTGGCCATGTCCCTGACGAACTCTGAGAACCTGGTGTCCTCCGGAGGGGACCTACTCCAGGGCTCGGACTGCGGTGAGTCCGAAGGGACGCACCGAGTCCAAAACGTATCGGGGTACTCCTCGTCTTCCATCTCCCATGCGGACTCATCCAAAGAGGAATCGGGGGGCTCCGACCGCGCAGGCCTCGGTGGAACCCGCCCCAACGCTGAAGGCACTGGCGTCGACACCCTCGGTTCCGAGCGGGAGGTCGAGGGTGACCGTGACCAAGGACGACTTCGTACCTTCTTGGTATCGAGTATCGGCTCGGTCTCCGGGGTCGACTTAGACGTCGATGTCCTGGTGGTCAGGGCAGATGCACCAGCGAGGCTGGTCATAAGTACCTGCTGCTGATCCATGAAGGCAGATAATCTGCACTCCAAGGCTGTCAGCCTAGTCCAAACTCAGGAGACTCAGCAGCCACAGACTCGGGCCCCGGCGCAACCGGGCCCGACATCGGCTCCCTAGGAGGAGAGTCCACGAGGACAACAGGACTTAAGTGTCCGGCGGGCTCCGGCTCCACATGAGGTATCTTGGACAGCTTCTCCTGCTCCAAGGGTCCGGGGCAGCGGTCGGGGGTCTGAGACCTGGCCGAGGAACCAGGGACCTCCACCGATGCCGTCCTCACGAGCCGTTTCTTCCTCTTAGGTTCCCGATCAGGGGATCCCCTGTCCGAGGAACCCCGGCGATGCTCGGGGTCAGACTCCCGAGACGTTGAGGCCTCGGATGAGGTCCGGGCCCGGCTGGAGGCAGAGTCAGAAAAAATCCGTTCTTTCTGATGCTGGCGGCTTCGGAGTGCCTTGGTGGACATTTTGCCACACGGGACACAGGATCATGATCCGGTCCGAGGCCCATGGCAGCAATTGTGTGTGTCGGTGAGAGACATCAGTATCTCCAGGAACAAGAAGGAATTCACATATGGGTACGTCAGTACCGACGGAGTCTGCACGGGAACGCTTCCCAGCGTCCAATCAAAGAGCTTTTGGAAGCATCCCACCACGCCTGCGTGCTGCCTTCCCGCCTTTCCCAACTGCCTCTCCTCAGTTTTCGTTTTCCGCGGAGCCGGCAGGACGTCCTCCTGTCACCGCAGAAAATTCTTGTTTTATTTCTTTAGTTTTCTTGTGGTCGCGGCTGTCTTCCCGACGCCACCGGTACCGCCGGTGTTTTCTTTTCTTGTAAAATCTTCCTTTTTCAAGGAATATCTTTTCTTCATAGTGTCCCACGGTATCGTAGGCCTTTTAGGCCTCTTCTTTTTCCTTCATGGAACCGCCACCCACTTTCTCCAAGAAATGTTCAAACTGTGGCGGTACAACTTTATTTTTAGACCCTCGAAGTCGGTGTCTAACCTGCTTGGGTCCTGACAACAGTTTAGTGAGAAGAGGTTTTCAATATCGAGGTTCCCTCGATACACAGTTTCCCTCCAGCTTCGGGGCACTGTCCCCTTCTTCCCTCTACACAGGATCAGGTAACCCACAAACAGTCTGTTAAGACTAGCCAGCCCTCGAGTGGAAGGTCTCATGCACAGCATGTAGACTGCTCCAGCCTTGCCCTCGAGGGCCTACTGGCTTCAAAACCCCGGCGGGAGTCTTCGGTCTCAAAAGCCTTTCAGGGGTTACAGGTTGTTCCTGGGGTTCACCCCTCACAGAACATACCTGAGCCGTGTCCGGTGGTGGCATCCGCTTCGAGCGGTATCGATACCCCGACATCGGCACTGGTGTTGGATGAAACACTCCTCACCAGGGATGGTCATCTGGCGTCCTCGGTGCCTTCGGGACCGGTGGATTCACTCCAGACTGACCTTTCATTATCGGTACCAGCATCGATACTACCACCGACGTCGGTACCCTCCAGACGTGCATCGATAGCCTCGCTTCCTTCGATGCCGAGTCTGGAATCGATCTCCAGTCTGGAGGATTGGGTACCGACTCGCCTTGGTACCGGCTCTCGGCGGTACCGAAGGCTCGGTTCCGATGATTCGGATCCGCAACTCTCGGTTCCCCCGAGGCTGATTGAGTTGCCACTAGCTGACCTTCATTCACCGGTATCAGACACGGTACCGAACTCAGTACCGATGTCCTCATTACCCTTACGGTCGGTGCCTTCCATGCTTTGCTTATCGATGCCGAGTTTAGAATCGCTCTCTAATCTGGAAGACTCGGTACCAATACTCTCTGGTACCGACACCGATCGATACCGGTGGCTCGGTACCGAGGATAGCACCCGGAGGTTTTCGGTTACCTCGGTACCGATTGAACTGTCACCGATGACTGCTCCGATGTCTTTGTCAGGCTCGACTCCGACATCGGTACCGGTATCCACAGTAGCATCGTGGCCAACTACTACCATGCTTTTTTCAACAGGATCGCTCCCTTCTATGCCAAGCTTGGAGTCGATACCTGGCATGGACAATGTGGTAATGACGGTCGCTGCTCCTGACAGCCAGTACCGGCGACCATCCTTTAAGCATTCCACACTGCCCTGTGCAGGATCTTCTATTCCTATATATCTGGATAGCTCTGTCAGTGCTCAGGCTAGTTCTTCAGATCTAATCTGTCCAAGGGAAATTCCTGTTGGGGAACCCTCTTTTCAGAGTTTCCTCCTGGATATAGCAAGATCTCTTGCCATTCCTATCCCAGGACATGATCCTGCACAGGGCTTTTTTTCTACCAAAACAAAGGAGAACATAATTCTTCCTTTGCATCATTCCTTGCAGGATCTCCTTCTAGGAATGTGGGAAACACCTTTAAGGGTACCCCCACCTTCAAGAGCAACTGATCTCTTATATCAGGTGCTCCCCTTTCCAGGGTTTCAAAAGACTCAACTTCCTCATCATTCCATAGTTGTGGAATCAGCAATGAGGCGGGTAAAGAGCAAGAAAAAGCACTCTTCTTATCCGCCAGGTCGTGAGTCTAAGACACTTGATGCCTTTGGACGTCAAACCTTCCAGACATCTATGCTTTCTGCAAGAATTCTCTCATATATTTTCTATATGAGTCTATCTCTTGAGGAGGTCACAAAGCAATTACATCTTTTGACTCCTTCCCTTTCAGAGTCCAAGAGTGCAGACTATTCTTCACTGCTCAAGCATCTCCAGAATATCTCTTGGTTTCTTACTCGTGCTTCCCTAGACTCTTTTGAGTCTGTTAGCAGAACTTCTGCTATAACTATAGGGGCACGACGTAGAGCCTGGCTCCAAGCTTCAGACTTGGACAAATGGGCACAGCACAGACTGGGACATACTCCTTGCACTGGAGACAATCTTTTCAACAAGGAGTCTTTACGTCAGGTTACTCAGTTCTCCACTGACTTACCTGTTTCTAGGGGCTGTTCTGCACCTTCTTCTGTCCCAGTAGGTAGGAAATGTCCTGCCAAACTTTCTTCTCATAGAAGAAGGTTTTATGCATCATCTGCCCATCATACAGATGTTCCCAAACAGGGGAAGCATCGTCCTGGTCTGCAGAGTTCAACCTCTCACCAGGCTCAGCAAACCCAGCAACCACAGGGTTTCTGATCAATCCATCAGATGCTTGTGACTCTTGGGATTAGAATCTGCAGTTGCTTCTTCTCAATAGAGGCCATCCACTGCTGTCATTCTAAATCCTAAACATGGATCTCTTCCCGAAAGACATCCATTCTTTCTATGTTCTATGAGCTGTCAGGATGTTCATGCTTCTAGGTCACAGGGTTCTCCTCTTATTCCTGCTAGGGAAAGAGGTCTATCCACTATCAAACGATAGTTTCCTGTGCCAGCATGTCTTTTTTCTTTTCTATAAACTTACTGCTTTGTAAGTTTTCTTCAGCTCCATTCTCTTTACCCTCTTACCAGGTTTTTCCTCTGTAAGAGCGGTATTGCTTCACTGGAGGGCTTTTTCTTCAGCCTCTCTAGTTTTCTTACTTTTCCAGTGCGGAGTTCTCTTCTCTGAGTTGACTCCTCTTTTTCAATCTTGCTTTGAAGCAGTTCATCAGACACGTCCAGAGTTTTCTACTCTTATTTTGTCTGTTCTTTCTGTTTTTAAACAGTACCATTCTTCTGCTGTCTGGCATGCAGCTGCCAATGCAGGAGCCTTAATGTTTGGTCCACTGGTTCTTGTCCACCAGCAACCAGATTTGTCCTTCACTAACATTCTGTCTGGTCTTAGTAGTGACTCCAAGTCAGTGCTGTCATCTGTCTTGGAATTTTTTCACTACAAACTTGTTGGATTGTCTTCTCTTTCTGCCATCTCCATTCCCCTGGATTTGGCAGCATAGTTGACATAGGTACTGGCTCTCCTGCAGCCAGTTCTATCTCCTCATTCTCCTGCATCATGCTCTCTGCAATTCTACAGAGAAGCTCTCCACTATGGGCCCTTGCTAGACAGCATGGGTTTTTTTTTTCTCCAACAGCTATACTAGATGGTTGAGAAAAGGCTTTTTCAGTCATGTCTCCCATGACTAGAAAAGTTCTCCTTTTTAATATAAAGGACATAGGCCTCCTCTTACGTGAAAGCTTAAGGAGTTGCTAATTCCCTGCTTTGGTCCATAGTATTTCCAATAGGGAATATGTCTTCTCCTTCCAGCTCGTCCTCATGGTAAGAACGCATGATACCTTTTTGCCCTTAAGCAGGTCAGCATGGTAGCTCATTCCTATGCGTCTTCTGTTCACTTACCATGCTAGAGTTCTAGAATACTCGGGACTTGCTGGCTGCAGACTGATATCATCCTCTGCTTTTCACGTAACCATCCTGGTTATTCTACTACCTAGCATCTCTGTAGCCATAACCAGTGGGAATTGATTCTCTATATATCTTCTCAAGTAGGTTCCACCCTTCTTGTTATTAGATGAATCTTTCCTCTCCACATTTTCCTATGTGAATACCTTTTTGTAGGCATATCTCTGTCTGCTTCTTTGCAGACTTCCATATAGAGGCCTATATATTCATACCTATAGCACACATCTTACAGATGTCTATGTCTATCATTTGTGTGTATTTTATGCCCTTCATATCTCACTATAGATATATTCTCATATATTTATATGTATGTATGTATGTATGTATATATATATATATATATCTGTATGTATCTGTCGAGATATTTTACTATCGGTAGATATGTATTCTGCTTTATCTACCTGACTCCAGGCATCTCAGTTTGGGAGTCCCCATATGTGAAGACTCATTCCTGCTTGTTCCTGGAGATAGCACAGTTACTTACCTGTAACAGGTGATCTCTTGGAACAGCAGGAATAAGTCTTCATAACCCATCCACCTCCCCAGGAGTTGTATCTCTATCTATCTTTCCTTTCCCCTCTCTCTCTCTCTGTCTCAGCTTTAAAACTTAACTGAGGAGAGGCGGTTGGGAAAGGCGGGAAGGCAGCACACAGGCGTGGTGGGATACTTCCAAAAGCTCTTTGATTGGACGCTGGGAAGCGTTCCCGCGCAGACTCAGTCGGTACCGACGTACCCATATGTGAAGACTTATTTCTTCTGTTCCCAGAGATCACCTGTTACAGGTAAGTAACTGTGCTTTCTTGCACTGATCACACTTTTTGAAACCACTGGAAGCTATCGTGGAAAAAAGGACCCCCGCGAGGTCAAAGGTCCGGCTGTCCAGGGAAAAAGACAAAAAGGGCGCGAACGCCAGCCACGAAGGGCAAAAACTGAAAAATAGAAGACGGGCTCGATACCAGTGTACCGAACCCAGCGGGAAGGGGAACCGGCCTCGAACCGGAGAAAAAGATATCAATGCTTGACCCAGTACAAGCATTGTGGAACTTGTGTCTCTTGGGGAAACTGCTAGGTACATATGACCTAGATTGGCCACTGTTGGAAACAGAATACTGGGCTTGATGGACCTTGGTCTGACCCAGTATGGCATATCTTATGTTCTTAAAAGCACGATGAAATCGCAAGAAAGAGTCAACTTTTCCGGGTGACACAGACAGACGTCCGGTGGGCTCCACGGAAAGAGAAAGACTGAGCAAGATGGCACCTTTAGGCGGGAAGGGGACCGCGCATGCGTGCAGTATTCCCAAAGGCTTTCTTAGAAAGCTGGGGAAATGCTCCGCACGGGGGCTCCATCAGCGTCGATGTCACCCATAAGTGCGGACTGACTTCCTGCTTGGTCCTGGAGAATGAGAGGTTAGATATGATTGGTATCTCAGAGACATGGTGGAAGGAGGACAACCAGTGGGACACCGATACCTGGGTACAAACTATACCGTAATAATAGAGCTGATCAAATTGGTGGAGGAGTTGCGCTCTATGTTAGAGAGGGTATTGAGTCTCAAAGGATTGAAGTTTTGCAAGAAACAAAATTTGATGTAGAATCTCTTTGGATTGAAATTCCATGTAAAAAAGGGAAGGCGATGCAGTGGGGGTATACTACTGACCACCTGGCCAGAATGAACAAATGGATGTTGAAATGCTCTTAAAAGTCAGGAAATCTAACAATAGTTACAGCACAGTAATAATAATGGGTGATTTAAATTACCCCGGTATTGACTGGGTCAGTATCACGGCAGGACATACTAGGGAGATAAAGTTTCTAGATGAAATAAATAACTATTTCTTGGAACAGCTGGTTCACAAACCAGAGGGGAAGCCATTTTGGACCTAGTCCTTAGTGGAACACCAGATCTAGTGCAAGAGATAAGGGTGATGGGGCCACTTGGCAAAAGTGATCATAGCATGATTGCGTTTGATTTAATTAATGGAGGAGGGATGGAAAGGAAATCCACAGTACTACCCTTTTAACGTTCAAAAGGGAGACTGTGATAAAATGAGGAAAATAGTTAAGAAAAAACTAAAAGGAGCAGCTGCAAAGGTTAAAAACTTACATCAAGCTTGGGTGTTGTTTAAACATACTATCTTGGAAGCCCAGACCAGCTGTATTCCACACTTTAAGAAAAGTGGAAGGAAGTCCAAAAAACTGCCAGCATGGTTTAAAGGTGAGGTCAAGAGAGGCTGTTGCCAAAAAAGCATCTTTTAGGAAATGGAAAAAAAGAGCCAAATGACGAAAACTGGAAACAGCACAAGCACTGGCAAGTTAAATGCAAGGCATTGTTAAGGCAGGCAGAGAATTTGAGAAGAAACTTGCTGTGGAAGCAAAAACATGTATTAAAGACTTTTTCAAGTACATTTGTAGCAAAAAACCTGTGAGAGATAAGATAAGATGATAGAGCAGTAAGAGGGGACAAGGCCATAGCGGAGAGACTGAATTAATTCTTTGCTTCGGTCTTTACAGAGGAAGATGTAGGGATGTTACCCATGACTGAAATGGTATTTAAAGGTGATACTGCATAAGAATTGAAAGAAATATCAATACACCAGGAAGATGTATTACAACTATTTGATAAACTGAAGAGTAGCAAATCATCTGGCCTGGATGGTATATATCCAAGGGTGTTGAAAGAACTGAAATATGAGATTGCAGACCTGCTGTTAGCAATCTGTGAACTATTAAAATCATCTGTAATACCTGAAGAATGGAGAATAGCCAATGTAATGGCAATTTTTAAAAAGGTTCCAGGGGTAATCCGAGAAACTACAGACCGGTGAGCCTGATGTCAGTACCGGGAGAAATGGTAGAAACCATCATAAAAAAACAAAATGACTAAATATGTAGATAGTCATGGCTTAATGGGAGATAGTCAACATGGCTTTAAACAAGGAAGATCTTGTCTTAGTAATCTTTTTTTTTTTTTTTAGTGTATCTGGACTTTCAGAAAGCCTTTGACAAGGTCCCTCAGAGACTTTTGGAGAATGGATTATTGTGGGGGGGGGGGGATCTCAATTGTACTTTGGGGAAAGAGGACAGGACAAACTAGTCACCTAAGCTTCATGGGAAGGAGGGGAGGGAATTGAGGAGATCCATTACAAAGTGGGACTAGGTGGACCTGTGGCGGGTGGAGAATGGCTCACAAAGAGGATATACATGCTTTTCTCCCAGATCAGGAGCTTACTCTAGGTTACATTACATTTTGGGTCAAAGGAAGCAACTTGGAGTTTTGAGTAAGATACAGCTACATTCTCTTACACTATCTGATCATGGGATGGTAACTTGTAGGTGGACACTGGTGGGGGGGGGGGGGGAGGCGGCAATGCGCACAAGGAATGGAGGGCTAGTGCTTCCCTACTGCAGAATGAAGAGGTTCGAAGGGGGTTAAGAGCTGCATGGAAGGAGTTTCTTCTTACAAATGACTTGGGAGGGGTAAGTGGGGAATGTACTGTGGGACGAGGGGAAGGCAAATATGAGAGGCATGATCATACAAACTGGGGCTAGACGGGGAAAAGAAAGGCAGAAAGAACAAGATTGTTTAGCAAAGTTGATTGGTGAGCTTCAAGCAGAACACAGTCTAAAAGGAGGGCAGAAGGTGTTAAAGGAATTGTGTAGGGTGAGGGCGCTGTATAATGCGCTGGACATTGAGAGGATAAAAAATTGTTGACAGCTACCAAGAGAAATTATATGGAAAGTAGAAATAAAGCAGGGAGGTTGTTAGCGTGGCAACTGCAAAAGCAAAGGGCCCGAGCGGGAGGGGGCCGGGAGTATGCGAATGCGGATATCTGTGAGTAGTTTAAGAAGTTTTATGAGAAGCTGTATAGTATGGAGGGAGAGGGAGAAGATGGTCAGATAGCTAGATATTTGGAGGGGACGAACCTGGCTAGGTTATCGGAGGAAGAGGCTCGGGCCTTGGGAAGAGCAGTGCAGTCGGTGGAGGTGATAAAGGCCCTTCCTCGGGGGGGGGGGGGGGAGCTGCAGGTGCAGACGGACTCCCCGCAGAGTATTAACAAATTACGGTGGAAATTGCCCCCTTACTAGCCAGGATTTTCTCAGGAGCTATAAGGGGAGAATGGCTCCCCAGAATGTTTGAGCTGGGGAACATAATTGTTCTCCCAAAAGAAGGGAGGCTGAGGGATCAGTGTGGGAATTATCAGCCGATTGCTCTCATTAATTGTGATGCTAAACTGTTCGCCAAGGTATTAGCATGTAGATTAGAAGGGGTCTTGCCTGAATCGATTCACCCAGATCAGACGGGGTTCATTAAAGGACGGTTAATATCTGATACTGTTCACCGTGCAGTTAATTTGATGCACGTGGTGAAGGAGCGGAAAGAAAGAGCACTATGTGTGGCATTAGATGCCAAAAAAGGCGTTTGATAGAGTTGAGTGGAGATTTTTGTTAGCCTCCTTAGACAGAAGGAATCTGGAAGAGGGGTTCAGGAAGGGGATTGAGGCGCTCTACACAGCCCCTAGGGCGCGTATCCTAGTGAATGGGCAATATCTGGAAGAATTTCTGTTGTATCGGGGACTAGGCAGGGGTGCCCGCTATCGCCTATGCTATTTGTAATTGTGATAGAAGCGTTGGCGGCACGGGTTCGGAGCAATAAGGAGAAAAGGATAAAAGGGGAGGAAAATAAAATTTTTACTCTATGCAGATAAAGCACAGTTACTTACCTGTAACAGGTGATCTCTGGGAACAGCAGGAATAAGTCTTCACATATGGGTACGTCGGTACCGACGGAGCCTGCGCGGGAACGCTCCCCAGCATCCCAAAAAAGGAAAGCTTTTGGGAGCATCCCACAGCGCCTGCGCGCTGCCTTCCCGCCTTTCCTAACCGCCTCTCTCCAGTTCGAGTTTTAAAGCTGAGACAAAGAGAGAGAGAGGAAAGGAAAGATAGATAGACAGATACAACTCCTAGGGGAGGCGGGTGGGTTGTGAAGACTTATTCCTGCAGTTCCCAGAGATCACCTGTTACAGGTAAGTAACTGTGCTATCTCCAGGAACAAGCAGGAATGAGTCTTCACATATGGGGACTCCCCAGCTAGAGATGCCTGGGAGATCCCCAAGGTTGATAGACCCTGAGAAGGGCTCTACCTCCTCCCATGGATCTCAGGCATCCCACTAGGGATGGAGGGTAGGAGTTGATTAAGCATGGAACAGGTGTTTGAGAACAGCCTGACCAAACAAAGCATCCCGGCGGGAGTCCTTGTCCAAACAGTAATGGGCTGTGAAGGTATGAACCGAGGCCCAGGTGGCCGCTCGACAGATCTGGTCGATGGACACAGAATTTAGATGAGCCATAGAGGTGGCCATGGCCCTCACATTATGAGCTGTGACATGGCCCTCCAGAGAAAGGTTCTTACTCTGGTAGGCGAAAGAAATACACTGAGCAATCCAATTGGACAGTGTCCTCTTAGAGACTGGAAGTCCCAAATGAGAGGAATGAAAAGCAACAAAGAGTTGAGAAGACTTTCTATGTTGCTGTGTCGTTTGTAAGTAAACAGCAAGAGCTCTCTTACAATCCAGGGTATGAAGATTCCTCTCTGCACTTGATGCATGAGGACCTGGAAAAAAGACAGGTAAATACACCTCTTGATTAAGATGAAAAAGTGAGTCCAGTTTAGGCATAAAGTGTGGATTGGTCCTAAGGACTACCTTATCATGATGGAACCTTGTATAAGGCGGATTAGCCACTAAGGCCTGCAGTTCACTGATGCGGCGAGCTGAGGTGACTGCAATAAGAAAGATAACCTTCCAGGAAATAAATTTCAAGGAGGTAGTGGCTAAGGGTTCAAAGGGTGGCTTCATGAGCTGACCAAGAACCAGATTCAAGTCCCATGCCACTGGAGGTGGTCTAATGGGAGGCTTAGTTAAAAGAAGGCCTCTCATGAATCTTGCAATAAGAGGATGAGAGGAGACAGGTTGTCCATTGAGAGGCTTGAGGGATGCTGCAATAGCACTCAAATGGACCCTTACAGAATTCGTTTTGAGGCCTGCATGGGAAAGATGCAGGAGATATTCTAGTAAAGAATTCAAAGGTATTGCTAGAGGGTTAATACCCTTCTCAGCACACCAAATGGTAAACCTTTTCCATTTAAAAGCATAGGAATGTCTAGCAGAAGGCTTTCTGGAAGCATGAAGGATATCCTTTACTTGCTGAGAAAGATGCCAATCTTGAAGGTCTAAGCCTTCAGCAACCAAGCCCTGAGATGGAGAGATTGGGGGTTTGGGTGCCACAACATTCCCCCCTCCTGAGACAGGAGATCTGGAGCAGACCCCAAGTCCAGGGAGGGAGCTTGAGAGAGATGCAGAAGTAGAGGGTACCACACTTGGTGTGGCCAACGTGGAGCTATGAGTATCACAGTCCCTCAATCTCTCTGAAGCTTGAACAGAGTCTTGGGAATTAGGGGAGAGGCGTACAGGAAGTCTTAACCCCAGTGAAGGAGGAAGGCATCCCTGGCCTGAACTCCCTGACACGGAATTCTGGAACAGAATCGGGGAAGTTTGGCATTCCACAGACTTGCAAAGAGGTCTATGTCCGGGGTTCCCCAAATTCCAAAGATTCTGACTATCTGGTCCAAATGAAGGGACTATTCGTGTGGAAGCAGAACTCGACTGAGTCTGTCTGCCCAAGAGTTTTGAACTCCTGGAAGGTATACTGCCAGAAGATGAATTTGATGCTCTCTGGCGAAGGCCCACAATCTCAGAGCTTCGTTGCAAAGCGACAGAGAGCCAGTTCCTCCCTGCTTGTTCACATAGAACATGGCTACTTGGTTGTCCGTGTGGATGAGGACTGTCTTGTAGCTGAGCAGGGTATGGAAGACTCTGAGAGCTAAGAAGATTGCTCTGAGCTCTAAGATGTTGATATGTAAAGGAGGTCTCCTGTGGAGACCAAATGCCCTGGGTGGAGAGGTTTTGAAAATGAGCTCCCCAACCCTTTGGAGAGGCATCTGTTGTAAGGATTGCTTGGGGTAACAATTGTTGGAAGGGGGACCCCAGCAACAGATTTTGAGTGGACTTCCACCACTGGAGAGACCAAAAGAGGTGCCTGGAGGTTGCTATTTTGTCTGACAGACCCCCTGATGCCTGGGTCCACTGGGTGGACAAAGTCCATTGAGCTGCCCTCATGTGAAGGCGAGCATAGGGGACCACATGCACAGTGGATGCCATGTGGCCTAGCAGTTGTAACATCTCTCGAGCAGTTAGATGGGTTTTTAACTGAATCTGAGAGGCTAACTGCACTAAACGTAGGCAACGGGCCTGGGGAAGATAGGCCCTTGCAGTTGTGGTATCCAGCAAGGCCCCTATGAACTCTAGAGACTGAGTAGGGGTGAGTTGGGACTTTGGAATGTTTATCAGCAGTCCCAGATACTGCAGAACACGCATTGTGCAGGCTAGGGAAGTCTGGGCCTCTGATTTGGATGATGCTCGGATGAGCCAGTCATCCAGATATGGGAATACGAATATTCCCAGAGTGCGTAGAAATGCAGCTATTACTGCCATGCATTTTGTGAACACTCTTGGAGCAGAGGCCAGACCAAAAGGAAGCACCCTGTATTGGTAGTGCTTTCCCTGATAAAGGAACCGAAGGAACCTTCTGTGTGCTGGATGGATGAGTATATGGGTATACGCATCCTTGAGATCTAGAGAACAAAGCCAATCCTGACTCTGAAGGAATGGAAGGAGAGTACCTAGAGAAATCATCTTGAATTTCTCCTTGCATAGGAATTTGTTCAATTCTCTGAGATCTAATATGGGTCTGTAGCCCACTGTTTTCTTTGAAATTAGAAAGTAGGGGGAGTAGAACCCTGAGCCCTGTTGAAGAAGAGGTACTTCTTCTATTGCCCCTTGGGCAAGAAGGGTAGAAATCTCCTGACCCAGAAGGTCGAGAAGAGATGTTGGAGAATTGAACTGTCTCACCATGGTGTAAGGAGGAAGGTTTGAGAAATGAAGTTTGTACCCTTCCCTTATGATGGAAAGGGTCCAGTGCTCTGCTGTGATTTGCTCCCATCTGGGAGCAAAGTGAGCTAACCTTCCTGGAATGGTCCTTGCAGCCTTAGGCTTGGCCTGCTTAGGTTGTTGACACTTTGCAGCAAAACGACCTGCAGATGAAGTCTGTTGACCATAAACAGGATAATATCTTCCCTTCTTGGGAAAATATGCCTTTTTGAACAACCTCTTCTGGACAGGATTAGAGGTAGACTTTGAAAGCCTATCCAAAGCAGAATTTTCTGCATCCATTTGAGTGGCCTTTGCTTGCCAATCTTTGCCAAACAGGTTTTCACCTGTACAAGGAAGATTTCCTAATCCATCTTGGACCCAGGGTTCCAAATCAGAAGCTTGTAGCCAAGCAATTCTGCGTGCACCTATGGCAATGGCCGAGGCTCTGCTGGCCCCCTCAAAAGAGTCAAAGGCTGCACGGTTAGAAAATTTGGAAACATCCTGGGCATGCTTAAGCCAGGTAAGAAAGTCTTCCCTTTTATCTTCTGGAAGAAAAGGGAGGAAAGTTTGCAGATCTGTAACTTCCTTCAGAAACATCCCCATATAGAGACTATAGGAGTTGATTCTGGCAACAAGCATACTGGCCTTGAAAAGCTTTCTGCCAAAAACATCTAAGGTTCTACATTCTCTTCCTGGAGGAGCAGATGAGTGCCTCTTTGCACTCTAACTTTTTCATAGCAGACTCTACCACAATAGAATGGTGAGGAAGCTGAGTTTTATGAAATCCAGGACAAGGAGGGACACGATACATGGTATCCAACCTACGAGAATGAGAAGAGATGGTGAGAGGAGTCTCCCATATGCCTATCATGTGGTCATAAAGGATCTCATGAACTGGCAAAGTGGCTGCTTCTTTAGGAGCTTTGGGATATTGCAAAATATCCAATTTTTTGGCTCTAGGCTCTGTCTCAGGGGCCACTGAGATAGAAAGCCCTTTGGCCACTTCCCTTATGAAGTCTTGAAAAGACAAGTCTTCTGGAGGGGACATTCTTCTTTTTGGAGAAGAAGGCTCCTGAGGAAGAAGTACCGATGCTTCGACAGAGGCCTCCGATGCATCAGAGTCTTCGGAGGAATCGAAGTATCGCCTGTCTGGATGCTCTTGTAAAGCCCGATACGCATACCGGGTGGTATCGACATCGGGAGTCATCGGTACCGGATCAGTATGGTTAGGCATCATTGGACAGGGTACCGCTGCAGTCGACACCGAAGCCGATGTCGATGCAACCGGTACTGGCACCAGAACCGATGTCGGAGCCGGTACCGACAACAAAGCTTGTTGCGGTACCAGCGGCGTCGCAGCTTGCATGAATGCCATAATGGCACGCTGCATGGTCAGGACATTCTGATCCATCGACGCCATGAATGTCTGGAGGTCGGTACCGGCGGATTCCACCGGTACCCCAGAACATTGCAACAGGTGATCGGTCGAGGCCGTGCCATCGATGTCAACCTGTGACCCCATAGGAGGAGCTTTGGAAGCCGGAGCTTCCCGCCGGGTACTTTTGCCGGTGAAGGATCCTCGAGGGCAAGCCCAGAGGCATCTCGATGCTTAGAGGGAGATCTACCCTTCGAGGACCGGCTGGACTTATGTTTGGTTACTTGAGATCCATAGGAGGAAGAAGCCCTGGAAGACGTTGATGCCACCGAAGCTGCATCAGAGGGAAACAGTGTACTGAGCTTGGCTGCTCGGTTCTGTAAACCTCTTTTAGACATCAAGTGCAGGACGGACAATCCGTGATGGAATGGTCAGGACCCAAACATTTAAGACACCAGTCATGGGTGTCAGTAACAGAGATGGTACCGCTGCACTTAGTGCATTTTTTAAACCCGGAGGCAGGTTTTTCCATGAGGAATTTTCTGTTAGGCCTAAGGCCCAACGAAGAAAAAATACACTGAAGTGGAACGGAAAGTATCTTTTTTTTTTTTTTTAAGAAAAAGAAAGAAAAGACCGGCGGTACCGGTCCGACATCGAAGAAGGCAGACGCACGACCAAAGAAATGAAATAAAATAAAGAACTTCTTCAGCGGTGACAGGAACACGACCTGCTGGCTCCGCGGAAAAGAAGAACGAGAGAGGCGGTTAGGAAAGGCGGGAAGGCAGCGCGCAGGCGCTGTGGGATGCTCCCAAAAGCTTTCCTTTTTTGGGACGCTGGGGAGCGTTCCCGCGCAGGCTCCGTCGGTACCAACGTACCCATATGTGAAGACTCATTCCTGCTTGTTCCTGGAGATTACTTTAATCTGTGGAGGAGTGGCCTAGTGGTTGGGGCAAGGTACTTCAGGCCGGAAGGTCGGGGGTTCAAATCCCACTAGAGGACAGCAACCTTGGGCCAGAAGGACTGGGGTTTCTAGTCCCACAGGTGCTCCTTGTGGTCTTGGGCAAGTCACTTAACCCTCCATAGCCCATGTTCCCTGTAAAATAGTTATCTCCAAGTTATAATGCCCTGTTCAATGTAATTTCAGTTTGTTCAATGTAAACCGCACTGATGCAGAATAGCGCAGTATATAAGAGAATGTAAATAAAATAAATAAATAAATAAAAATTTATGTCCTAGCCTGAGAGGTCGATCCCAGCGTTGTTGGTAGAATGAGATACATTTGCAAAACTCTTGGGGTTTTCAAGGCCAACTTAGCTAAGACAGAAGCATTAGCATTGGGAGGGTTGCGGCCCCAGGACATTCACATGTTCCCTTTTCAGTGGGCAAAGAGAGAAATCAAATACCTGGGGGTTAAACTACCAGCGGATCTGACGGAGCTTTTCAGAGGGAACTATACACCGTTAATTACGAAAATGGGAGAGGAATTGGAGCAATGGGGGAAATTGCACTTGAGTTGGATGGGAAGGATCACAGCTTTGAAAATTAATGTAATCCTTAAATTTTTGTCCATGTTCTCACAGCTTCCAATTCCCATTGCAGGAAAGCTGCTGCGGAGGTGGGAGGATCGGCTCAGGAAGTTGGGGGGGGGGAAGAAGTCACGGATTGGGGTAGGAAGGTTGGTTTTGTCCAGGGATCGGGGGGGGGGGGAGTTTAGATTCCCTTCAATAAGGTGGCATTATAGGGCAGTGGTGCTGAGGGCCCTGAGGGGACATTATCTTCGGAATGGTGAGGTTGCATGGGTCAACATAGACAGGACACTTTTGGAACCGCAATCTGTTTTTGAATGGGTGGAGGGGAGAGGGGTGGAGGAAATGGGGGAGCCTGGGGAACCACACCTTCCTTAAAGCGCTGAGGCAGGTAACATGAGGGGAAAGAAGAGGGGCGCTTCCAGGAATGATTAGCAAATGGTCAAGGATCAGGGACTTCTTCCCCTTTTCGTCCGCAGAGTTTACTGCGGCGAGGCAGAGTTTGGCCTCATTGGCAGTGACTCGATTTAGTGAGTTGGTGGGGAGGAAAGGGATGCTTAGTATGCAGGAAATGGAAGCCCAGATAGGGAGAAGGGTGCCATTTTATCAATACCTCCAACTGAAACATTTTATTATGCTCCCAAACGCGTTGGCAAATCTGCAGAGGTCAAGCACGCCCCTGGAGGATACCCTTTATAAGGGGGGAGGGTATAAAGGGATACTTCCCAAGTTGTATAGGTCTCGGTTGGAGGAGGCGGATGAGCTGGGAGGAGGACATAAGGAGGGTTGGGAGCAATGGTTAGGGCGGAGACTAGGGGAGGCCACCTGGGTTCATATCCACAAGAGCATATACAAACCTACCTGGGTCACTTCCTGGAGGCAGACGCAGTTGCAGATTGTGCATAGAGCATACAGCACACCGGTATGGCAATACAAGGGGAGGGGGAGGGACGATCTTTTATGTTGGAGAGATTGTGGAGGGTGGGGTTCATTCTTTCATACGTGGTGGGAATGTCTGCAGATCCAAGATTTTTAGGAACAAATAAGAGAAGAAATGGGGGGGAATAGTGGGGGAAGAGATGCCCGGTGACCCCATGGAGTTGCTTTTGGGAGTACCAGGGGGACGAAAGGATAAGACCATTCTGAGGCAGAAGTTAGGTCTGGCTGCAAGGGTAGTGTTGGTGTGGAGGTGGAAAACGGATCAAGGGTCCAGGGTGGAGGAGTGGTAGTCTAAAGTGGGGGAGGCGATGAGGTTCGATAGGCTTTCATATAACTTGAAAGGGAAGGGTGGGCAATATCTGTGTATATGGGGACAATCTGGTAAGCACTCGGATGAGGCAACACCCCTGAGTTCATAAGGGGTGTTTTAAAAGAGGAACTTGGAGGTAGGGGGGTGGGCGGCTACACCGAATCACACAAGGTTGTTTGAATATATGTAGATGTCTGATGTTTTTGTTGAAGTGTTATTCCATGTTTTTGTTAACAAAAATACAGAGGTTGGGATTGGAAATGTGGATATTGGGAAGTGCTTCAAGGGGTATTTGGACATGGTTCAAGCTTCAGGTAAATGGGGAGAACGGGGAGGGGGAAAAAGGTTGTATAAGAGTGGTGTGAGAGGAGAACATAGAGAGAGGCAGTAGAGTAGAAATAGTGATCGGTGGATTCACCATGGGGTGGAATGCCGATCTCTGGGTATGTTAATGTTGGACAATTGTATGGTTACCAGAGTTTGATAGCCTGTATGTGCATGTTCCACATCTAATAAAAATTGAATTCATAAAAAAAAAAAGACCACCTGAAGACAGAGAAAGACGGCCACGACTGCCAGGCATTTTGTGAAGACCCTTGAGGCTGAGGCCAAGCCGAAAGGCAGCACCCTGTACTGATAGTGCCCGCTCTCCACTATGAACCGCAGGTACTGCCTGAGGTTGGGGTGAATGAGGATGGGGGTGAAGGCATCTTTCAGATCTAAGGAGCATAGCCAATCTCCCTGCTGGAAATAGGGCAGCAATGTTCCAAGGGAGAGCATCTTAAACTTCTCTCTCACCAGGAACTTCTTGAGGTTGCACAGGTCGAGGATGGGCCTTAGGCCCCCTGTCCTTTTTGACACGAGGAGGTACCTGGAATAGAACCCCTTGCCCTTGAGATGGTGGAGCACCGGTTCTACCGCTTTGTACTCAAGACATGCCAACTCCTTCAGTGGGTGGTCCCCGTGGAGGGGAGACCTGAGGGGCTCTCCCGGGAAATAAGGGGGAAATGTCTGACAGGTAACCCTCCCTGACTACCCAAAGTGCCCAGGAGTCGGTGATGATGGTCAACCATCTCTGGGCATAGTGGTTCAGATGTCACCCTGTGGGCTACTGACCTCCTTGAGGTAGAGAGGCTATGCCCAAAGAGTCAACATCTCCCCCCTGGCTGGGCCAGGGCCGGGGCCTGTGGTTTTGGAGCCTTCTGCTTACAAGAGCCATGCTCATGTCTCTTGGCCTGATGACCCTGTTGGGGAGCCAAGGAAGCCTGAAAAGGTGGGCAGTTTCTGTAAGTAGCCCCTTTCCTCAGGTAGAAGGACTTCTTACCCTAGGACCTTTTGTCGGGGAGGGGCAGCGGTCTTTTTAGAGAGCCTGGTCCTTGTCATGAACTCAGTCTCCAGATTGGCAGCCTTGTCGGTCATGGGTTTGCCAAAGAGGTTCTCTCCTTAGCATGGGACATCGACCAATTTGTCCTGAATCCACTGCTCGAGGTTGGACGACTGTAGCCAAGCTTGGCGTCGTGCACAGATGCCCACTGCCACTACTCAAACCGCCGATTCAAACCCGTCATAGGCTCGAGGACAGCAGGGATATGTAGTTTTCATGGAGAAATATTACTTACCTATAATTTCCTTTCCTGAAATCCTGCTAGACCAGTAAAGACTAGTGGTTTGTGTTCCCCTGCCAACAGAAGGTGAGAAAGAAAAATTCCCAAAGCTTTGTGATATCAGCCTTGGTATAAAAACCCATGCTCAAAGGGGAGTTTCAGTATAACCATAACAAGCAGCAGGAGTTCAAAAAGCCAAGGAAGCACAAAACCAGAAAAAATGAGTTTATAAACGAATAACTCTTATAACAATCTAAACTGAACAATGTGAAACAGGATCCGCAGGCCAAGGAAGTATGTACATGGGGAGGTACAACAATGTCACCAATATGTAGAGAGACTTAGCTAAGCAATGGACTAAAGAGTTTAGAGGGGCGGGTCCTGGACTGATTTATCAGGATTTCAGAAATGGAAATTTTTGTTAAGTAGAATTTCTACTTCCAAATACAACCTGCTAGACCAGTCCAGACTAGTGGGGGGTACCATAACTAAACCAGGGCGAGAAGAAACAGCTGCAGACAAGACAGAGGCTCCAAAGCAAGCTGCATCTCCAGCTTGGACATCCAATTGATAGTGATGTGCAAAAGTAGAGAGGGAGGACTAGATGGGCACCCTGCAAATATCTAGTGGAGCTACCCATGAGCATTCTGCCCAGGAGGTAGCCAGGACCCGCATAGAATGTGCCCGAAGACCTACAGGCACAGGTATGTTCAATAAAATATAAGCAGATTCAATGGTCTGTTTGAGTGAGTGCGCAATGGTCGCTTTGGAAGCGGCCACTCCTTTTCGTGGACCAGAAGCCAGGACAAAAAGGTGATTGGAGAGACTAAACGTATTAGTAAGTTTCAGGTAACAGTGTAACTCTACCAACATCCAAAAGGTGAAGGACTCTGTTGTCACCCAAAGACTGCTCCTTATAACAGAAAGGAAGCACAACCGATTGGTTGACATGAAAAGCCGAAAGGACCTTAGGCAGAAAAGAGGGCACAGTTTGAATGGTAACCTTCCCCCTCCTTCGGGGAAAGGCAGAAAAGGATACCGGCAAGAAAGTGTCTGGAGCTCCAAAAGGTACCGTGCCAAGGTAACTGCTATAAAACAGTTTTGACAGTCAAATCTTTAAGAGATGCCCTATGGAGTGGCTCAAATGGGGCACAAGTGAGTGCGGAATACTAATGATAGATCCCAAGAAGGGATGATTGGATAAACGGGAGGCCTCAGGAAGCTAATACCCCGCAGAAAACGGGAAACATCTACATGAGAAGCAAGAGACCACCCATGGAGAGGCCCCTGAAAGCATGTCAAGGCCGCAATATGCACCTGTAAAGAATTAAGGGTGAGACCCTTATCAAATCCATCCATCCTGAAGGAAAAAAATGTCTGGAATATCAAATCGCCAAGGGGAGAGGAATCTCTTAGAACACCAAGAGGAAAAAAAAAGATGCCAGATCAGGCACATGAGGTAGAAGACTACCGAGCCCATAGTAGAGTGGCCACTACTTAGAAACATAGAAATGACAACAGAAAAAGACCACATGGCCTATCTAGTCTGTACTTCCATATCAACAACTACAACAGTCCCCTTTTTACCTTTAGAGATCTGCTGTGTTTGTCCCATGCTTTTTTGAATTCAGTTACTGTCCTCATCTCTACCACCTCCACTGGGAGACTATTCCATGGACCCATCACTCTTTCCGTAAAGAAATATTTCCGCATATCGCTCCTGAATCGATCTCCCTTCACCCTCATCCCATGTCCCCTCGTAGCAGAACTTGCTTTCAATTGAAAGAGGCTCTCTCCCTGAACATTTATGCCACGGAGGTATTTAAACATCTCAATCATATCACCTCTATCCCGCCTTTCCTCTAAGGTGTACATATTAAGATCCTTAAGTCTGTCCTCATAAGCTTTATAATGAAGACCACTAATCATTTTAGTAGCCACCCTCTGCACCGATTCCATCCTGTTCACATCCTTTTGAAGGTGCGGTCTCCAGAATTGCACACTATACTCCAAATGAGGTCACACCAAAGACTTATACAGAGGCATTATCACCTCCTTTTTTCTGCTAGCCATTCCTCTCCGTATGCACCCAAGCATCCTTCTAGTTTTTGCCGTCGCCTTTTCTACCTGTTTAGCTACTTTAAGATCATCAGACACAACCACGCCTAGGTCCTGCTCTTCTTTAGTGAACAAAAGTACTTCACCCCCTATACTATATTGCTCCCTTGGATTGCTGCAGCCCAAATGCATGACCTTACATTTTTTAACATTAAATCCCAGCTGCCAAATTCTAGACCATTCTTCAAGCTTAGCTAAATCCCTCTTCATGTTATCTACACCTTCCTGGGTGTCTACTCTATTGCAGATTTTGGTATCAGCCGCAGAGGCAAACCTTACCCGACAGCCCTTCCGCTATATCACTAACAAATATGTTAAAAAGAATCAGACCAAGGACAGATCCCTGGGGCACACCACTGCTAACATCCTTCTCCTCAGAGTGAGCTCCATTTACCTGTACCCTTTGTCGCCTCCCACCCAACCAATTTCTAACCCAAGCAGCAACTTTAGGGTCCATCCCTAGCCTAGGGTGCTCAGTTTGTTTATAAGTCGCCTGTGAGGAACGGAAATCTAAATACACCACATCTAGGGCTCTCCCACGGTCCAACTCCCTGGTCACCCAGTCAAAGAAATCAATCAGATTTGTCTGACAAGACCTGCCTCTGGTGAATCCATGGTGTAATCCGCTGGACTCCAGAAACCTCACTATTTTCTCTTTCAGCAGCATTTCCAATAATTTACTCACCACTGAAGTTAAACTAACCAGCCTGTAGTTTTCAACCACATCCTTACTTCCGGCTTTTGTGTAAAGCCACCACATGAGCCTCTCTCCAGTCCTTTGGCACCACTCCTGATTCCAACGAGGCATTGAAAAGGTCAGTCAGTGGAGCTGCTAGAACGTCCCCAAGTTCCCTCAGTATTCTAGGGTGTATCCCATCCGGTCCCATAGCTTTGTCTACTTTAAGTTGAGCTAATTTCTCACAAACACAGTCTTCTGAAAATTGTTCAATATGTCCCTCGCTTCTGTTCCTGTTTGTGGGTGTTTTCTGAGGTCCTGCATCTGTGAACACAGAACAGAAATATTTGTTAAGCAATTCCGCTTTATCCTTATCAGCTTCTACATATTCCTCCCCTGCACCCTTGAGTCTGACAATACCACTTTCGCCCTTCCTCTTCTAACATATCTGAAAAATGTCTTATCCCCCCCATTTTATTACATTGGCTATTTCCTCCTTTTGAATCTTTGCCTTCCTGACTACTTTGCTAGTTTCTCTAAGTTTTTCCAAATATAGATGCCTGTCTTCCTCTCTCTGTGATCTCTTGTATTTCATGAAGGCCTCCCTCTTTTTCAGCTACTTCTTTTTAAAGCCATAGCAGTCTCCTTTTCCTTTTACCTTTATTTACCATCTTAACAAAAAAGTTGGTTGCCCTTAAAATATCTCCTTTCAGTTTTGCCCACTGTTTTTCTATATCCCCCAGCTGTTCCCATCCCACTAACGACACCCTGAGGTATTGGCCCATCTTGGCAAAGTTAGTCTTCCTAAAGTCTAAGATCCTCACCTTTGAATGGATTCTAACAGCCCTAGTCCTAAATACTGAACCACACCATCTGGTGATCACTGGATGCAAAATGATCTCCCAGTACAACATCAGAAACACTTTCACCATTGGTAAGCACCAAGTCCAGTATGGCCCCTTCACGTATGGGGTCTGTTACCAATTGCCTGAATAGTTCTCCCTGTAGAGAATCCAGGATCTCCTTACTTCTAGATGATACTGCAGCAGGAATGTGCCAATCAACATTTGGCATATTGAAATCTCCTATCAGTAGCACTTCCCTTTTCCTAGCAATGCTGCGTATGTCTTCAACTCTTTGTCCACCTCTTCCTCTTCTGAGGGAGGTCTGTATATCACACCAATGCAAATAGATTTCTCTTTCCCCCTTTCTAGTTTAACCCACAATGCCTCCTCTCTCCCTTTTAAGCTCTATAATTCCAAAGCTTTAATAGTAGTTTTTACATATAGTGCCGCCACTCCTCCCCTTCTTCCTACCCTGTCCTTTCTGAATAAAGTATACCCAGGTATAGTTACATCCCAATCATGATTTTCTGTGAACCATGTTTCTGTAACTGCCACTAAATCCAAGTCAGCCACTCCCACCAAAGCCTCAACATCAGGGATCTTATTTCCCATGCTACGGGCATTTATACACACTGCTTTCCATATGTTACCCCTGTTACATTAAATACCTTTATGGAAATGGGTATCAGCTACCTTGGGGCTTTCACCTACCTGGGGGCTTTCTTCACCCATCCCCAACGAATCTAGTTTAAAGCCCTCTTCAGTAGATAAGCCAGTCTACTATTTGCGGCGAGTAACCTTTGCAATGCAAGCAATGCCACTCAACAGCTAAGCTGAGGTAGGCTATGGCCTAGCATGGCCTGCTACTATGAAAGGCCTGTAAGTTAGGCCTGGATCCTAACTCCCATTATAGCTAGAAAAGAACCAAAAATCTGTGTGAAATAAGAAAACTGTTTTTGAAATGCTTAATAAGAAGTTTTTATGAATTCATAAGTCTTCTATTATTCTCTTGTGTGTGAAAGAACAGAAATGTTTCAGAATATGCATTCCTAAGGCCAAGGTTAGCCTTGAAGTAGAATCAAGAGCTGAACCATTGTTAGAACAGTCCCAAGGGAGGGGGCCAGTTGCTAGGCTCCGGAGGGATTTCTAATTGGATAATTGAAGGGAATGTATAGCCAATGAAATGTTTGCATGTATCAAATGTATTGAGCTAGAACCAATGGAAAGTTTTCATGTATCAAGCTAGAAAAGTGGTATAAAAAGTTATGCCTCTATGGAGAGCTCCGCTCAGTTCCTTGAAAGCTTTGAATGACTGAGCCTGTGCACAAATAAACTGGTTTGGACCCTGTAAATTGACTCCTGGACTTGTTCATTGACCGCAGTTTGCTACTACATTTCTTGGTGCGTTGGCCTGGAAGTGTGAGTGGTGGATGGTATTCAAGTGAATAATCCACGTAATTCACCTTGAGGTTTGGTCCGGTTGGAGCCATGTCTGTCCGACTGCAGGGGAAGCCTCAGGCGCCGAAGATCACTTTGTATCGGAGAGGTTTCTGCCTGCCTTGGCGGGCCATCGGGTCCGGCTGGTCAACACCTCCGAACCGGGGGAGTCCAGGGTCCAACTCAGAAGCTGGTGTGGTATCGGGGACCGGATCCGGTGAGTAACTGTTTTTGTAAAGTACTAGTGAGATTAGAACAGCCTGGGACAAAGTCTTGCGTGTGCAGGACAAATTTGGTAATACTTGGGAGATCTCGCACAAGTGCGTGTGAGACAAGAGAGTCTGATCACCTCCCATAAGGGCGGTCCTAGTAAGCTCTGCGTAAGAAAGGCGGAAGCTGAAGCCATCGACCCTTCTTGTTTGAAAAAGCTAGTTAGTCAGAAAACCTGGGCACATGAAATATTGAAAAATGATTTCTTGTTAAGCGTTTGGTGTACGTCTGGTCTACGGTCTTACTGTTTTTTGTTTGTCTCTGATTTTTGTTATCTGTTTCCCTTCTGGTATAAATGTGAGATTATTCTGTTGGGTAATTTGTGACAGTTTACTGATTAAGAAATAGTATTAAGCAGAACAGAAGACAGAAGGAAATAAATTCAGTTGTCACTTTTTCAGTAAAGAAGCTGTCTCTCATGCATTCCAGTTGTTTTTCCTTTCGCACAGCATGAAAACTGGCTAGGGGAGTGAGAAGGGGTGTGTCTGGAGAATGGAATGTATAGTAGCTGTTAACCCTGTGAAGGCTTAATTTCAGCATTCTATAGCTGAGTTAATTTATGCTTATTTCAGGAAAATTGTACCTGTTTTATTCAATGTGGTTTAATAGTGATGTTCCTTCTGCTATGGTCATGTATTATGTATCATTTGATAGGAATGTTTAGTCAGAATTTTGAATCCCGATAGTTTTGGGCTTAGCCTAGGAAAGGGTTAAGTTCTTATTAACCCCGTTCGAGTTCCTGGACTTGTGCGGACCAAGTGAGAAGAATTTTTGTAGGGCTATAGGTATAATGCAGTTGTGGGCTTAGCCTTGTTTTGTGTTGTTTATGTTCAAAATCTTCAGTAAGCACTGTAATAGTTTAAATAGGCAGTGATAGAAAAATTCAGGAAACTGCTTTTGTTTTCCCTTTGTCCTACGAAGTAGAGGTTAAGAACATGAGACAGGACTATGAAGCCTCCCGAGCCAGTAGCACCAGATCGTGACTTGAAAGTGATTTAAATCCTGAGTGAATAAGGAGTTTATCGTGCTTGAATTCTAGTTCCTGATATATTGCGGCAAGCACCTCATAGAAGACATGCTTATTGTTAATAAAAATAAAATGAGGAAAAAAAATGTATATGTATTCCAGATATCCACCCACTTTATTGAAAAAGTATCCGGAATGTCTTTTGAATATCTCCTTCCTAAACTGTAAGATTTAAAGTACTTTCTTTTGCAGAGATGCTGTTCAGCTTAAGTGCAGATTATGGCTGGCAGTTAGCTTCCATGCCAAGTATTATCATTCCAGTCATAAGTAACAGATATGTGGTCGTCATGTTCGGTTCTTTCTATTGGAATTCTGTTATCACATGTTGCAAAATAATAGTTTTATATTTTAAGGACTTTATCTAAATTGTTCCTATTTAGAATGAGCACACACATCTATTATGCTTATTGCAATCAATCTACGCTCATGTTTTCTGCCTACCCTTTGTTTACAGCAATAATATGTTTTTTTCTAATAAGTGCACCTAGAGGAACATTATTGTATAGTTCTGATTCGTAGTCCATAGGAAAATGCAGCCTGACTGGCCGCCCCCTCTGTCTGTTGTTAACTACGTCACCATGGGGGGGGGGGGGGTCAGAGTCCATGCAGATTTCCGTGTAGTTATTTCCTGGCCTCGTAGTTTCCCGTGAATGTTCCCTGATCAGTTCCCCTAGAAGCCCCGGCACAGTTTAAAGTACTCAGAGTAGGCCACAGCCCACTGATGACACTACAAGCAGGGATTCATTTGCTAGTTCAGCCTGATTGCCGTATGCCTTCAGATGTACAACTACTAGTAAAAGAGAGGGTCACGTTATCCCATTGCACTAGGTCCAGGGCCAGCTTTGCATTATGCCTCCTACATTGAGAAACCATAGGATTTGATAGAACTAATGAATAGTATTATGCAGACTCATCAGCCTTGATGGCCCCAAGTGGGATCCAACTAGCGCAGGCAGCCCTCACTATATACCCCATGTGATCCAGCAGCCCAGGAGAATTTGCGTTTTTGTCAGTCAGTCCCAGAGAGATATAAAACAGAAATTGCAGAAACTGGATGGATTTGCGGGCCTGAATACAGCATAGTTAATGGAAGTTGTTCAGAAAGTTTGTGAATTGTGGAAATAAATGTGACAGAGAAAGTAAGATAAGGAAGAGAACAGATCTTCTTGCTGATACTTTAGTTGAATGATGTGGAGGAGATTTTCCTAATCGAAGGAGCAGAGGAAGTGAAAGGGGTCGTGAAAATGATCCCCCCCCCCCACTGGGTGCGAGTCAGTGCGCCCATTGCAGAGAAGGAGGACATTAGAGAAGTGAATGCCCGTATCTTGACTCCACCCCCAGGAGGGGAGGAGGGAGTACTTGATTTTAGAAGAAAAAAAATAAACCGAGCACAGTGTTCCAGCAAGGAAGGGAAGCAGCCATAGAGTGAGTGGCAGCCAAAGAGGGCTACAGCATGAATGAAGACTAGGCCAGACCGGACTCCAAGTTTCCCTGGGTCCCCAGGAGTCAGTCTGAAAATAGGGGACCAATATATGGACTTTATGGGGGATACAGGAGCAGAATACTAAAGCCAGTAGCCCCTTTGTTTTCTCGATGCAGCACCATTGTCAGAGCTACTGGGGCTAAGGCCATAAAGCCTCTCCTGCAGAACCACATATGTGAACTAGGGGGACAGAAAATAACGCACCAGTTCTTGTATATGCCTGAGTGTCCAATTCCACTTCTGGGCCGAGACATGCTTGTTAAGCTCCAGGCCCAAATATCTTTTGCAGAAGGGGGAGAAATGCAAATGACTGTGAACCCAAAGTCTGCTGGGTTAATGGTGCTTACTGTTCCCCGAGAAGAAGAGTAGCGGTTCTATAGTGCATCTCCAATCAAGCCAGCTAGTTCCTGTATACCTACCAACCTCATAGCCCCACCTGAAGTATGGGCAGAAGATAATTCACCTGGCCTAGTGAAGAACATAGCCCCTGTCATTGTCACCCTCAAGCTGGGAGTGGAACCAGTGCATGTAAAACAGTACCCTCTCCCTCGACCAGCCATTGAAGGAATTCACCACCATCTGATGGAACTGCTGAAGTATGGACTTCTTAAGGAATGTCAGTCACCTTGGAACACCCCCCTTCTCCCAGTAAAGAAGCCTGGGACAGGGGATTATCGCCCAGTACAAGATTTGAGAAGAGTAAATGACGCAGTTGAAACAATGCACCCAGTAGTACCAAACCCTTATACTCTCTTGGGACTGATCCCCGCTGAGGCTGCTCACTTTACCGTTTTGGACCTGAAAGATGCCTTTTTCTGTGTGCGCCTAGCACCCACCAGTCAACTCCTATTTGCATTTGAATGGCAAGACTCCACAACAGGAAGGCGGGGCCAACTCACCTGGACTAGATTACTTCAAGGATTCAAGAATTCACCTACACTCTTCAGTGCTATTTTAAATCAAGATTTTTCCAGCTACTATGTGAACCCAGGAGAAAGGGCTCTTCTCCAGTATGTGGACAACTTGCTTATAGCCACCGACTCAGAAAGTGAATGTCCACAAGCCACCAGTGAACTCTTGCACCTTTTTAATGAGGCTGGATACAAAATCTCAAGAGCCAAGGCGCAATTATGTCAAACAAGTTAAATACCTAGGATTCCAGTTGTCCAGCCGAATTAGACGCCTGGGACCAGAACGCAAAGAAGCTGTATGCAGTATTCCTACTCCAACCACCAGGAGGCAAGTGAGAGCCTTCTTGGGTGCGGTGGGGTACTGTTGTATATAGATCCCCAATTTTGCGCTGCTAGCAAAACCGTTGTATCAAGCTACCAAAGGAATGGAAAAGTCTCCATTGGACTGGGGACCTGAGCAAGATGCAGCATTCCAGGAGCTGAAAAAGGCCCTGATGTCAACCCCAGCTTTAGGTCTTCCAGATGTCCAGAAAACCTTTCAGTCTCTATGTTCATGAGTCACAAGGAAATGTTCTAGGAGTGTTGACTCAACATCTTGGATCCTGGCAACAACCAGTAGCCTATTTGTCAAAACAATTGGATGAGGTAGCAAAAGGATGGCCCCCTTGTTTGAGAGCTGTTGCAGCTACAGCCCTCCTAGTGAGCAATCTTCAAGTTACTGTACCACCCTCTGTTCTAACCATTATGAAACACAAATGAAACTTCTAGCTAATTCACAAACGTTGAGGTATCAGAGTATGCTGTGTGAAAACCCCCAGATACAATTGAAGGTCAGTCAATCTCTGAATCCTGCTACATTGTTATCAGTTGGTCTTGAACCCCCTGATCATGACTGTTCAGAAAACTATGGACATTGTTGTGCCAGATATGCAGTAGTGACCCTTGATCTGGTAGTTAAGTCCTCAGCCCTGGCCCCAGGAATTTCAGCACAGAAAGCTGAACTGATAGCTCTTACTAGAGCACTGACAATAGGAAAAAGGGGCTCTGTCTAAATGTGTACCCAGATTCCAAGTATGCCCTTACAACCTTGCATGCACATGGGGCCCTGTACAAAGAATGAGGGTGGATAACCTCAGGAAGCAAGTCCATTAAGTATGGCCCCAAGATATTGATATTATCAGATACATACTGCCTACAGATTTCAGAATTTAGGAAAAGTAGAATGTATGAATAGAACCCTGAAATCTCAGTTGTCCAAACTTTGCCAAAAGGTTCGCCTGAAGTGGCCCCAGGTTCTTTCTATAGCCCTTCTTAGGATATACTTAGCCCCTGCTAAGTCTTTAGGAGTTTCTCCTTTTTGAGATTCTGTATGGGCAACCCCCACCTATTGTATAGGGAATAAAAGGAGATATGAGACAGATAGGATCTGAAATTACTAGACAAGAACTATTGGTTTTAAGTTCTGTTTTGCAGAGTCTTCATACGTGGATACAAGATCAGCTACCCATCAACTTGACTGAACCGCTGCATCCTCTCACGCCTGGAGTCTCGGTGTGGATCAAAGAGTGGAGAAAGACACCGTTGGCATCGCATTGGAAAGGACCTTATGTTGTCATCTTGTTAACCCCAACAGCAGTTAAAGTTGCAGAACTCGAACCCTGGATTCATCACAGCCGAGTAAAGCCAGCAGCCGCTTCTGAACTTGGTTATTGGACTTCCATAAATGATCCTGAAACTCTATTGCGGCCCACCCTACGACGACAACCACCATCTTGAGAGACTGTGTTATTTTGAGAAATCGTGATCTTCTAAAGAGACTGTTATATTAAGAGACTATGCTAGAGTCTGAGACATCCTAAAAGACTGATACTTTGGAATCTGCAGCCCTACTCCTGCCACAAAGCTGGTAGGTTTCCATACGGCGGAAGCCTGAGGATCTACAATCAACTCTACATCTGTCACGTTGTGGAAGCCGACAGTTCCACCAATTTTCCAGAGACTATGCTCATCATGAATCCTTATTATTGCTTCATTCTGGCAACAGCTTTGGGGTGCTTTGAAATGACTTTTGCTCTACCTCCCTGTGCAGCCTGCATAACTACTACTCAAACTGGGATAAAAGTAACTCAAAGTTTACTTTATCACTCTTACTATACCTGCACTGGTGTAGTCAGTCGATGTGTGTATAATGGGACAGAATTGAGTATCTGCACAAAAGGAAATACAAGGACTTGCTTTAACCCCTGCCAAAATTCTTCCTATCATGTTTTGGAACTGCGATGGAACAATGAGGATGGAGCCCTTCTGAATGCTACCCGTCAACTCTCGGATCCTCACGACCTGTTTTTCTGGACTTTGATGCATGTGATGCTATTAATAGAAATGGTTATCATCATTGTGGGTCATGGGAGCAAGCCTATTGCTATGGTGATCAGTACATATGTCATTCGTTTCTCCTATGTCTTCTGCCCCTCTGCTTATTATGGATAATACCGTAGAGCTGCTATCAGGCGTTACCCCAAAAGGAAGCCCCACTATAAACTGAGCTTGCTTTGTGATTTAATTCTCACCCTTTCTCACTTGCGGGTGAGAATAATCAAAGGGGGGAATGAGGTAGGCTATGGCCTAGCATGGCCTGCTACTATGAAAGGCCTGTAAGTTAGGCCTGGATCCTAACTCCCATTATAGCTAGAAAAGAACCAAAAATCTGTGTGAAATAAGAAAACTGTTTTTGAAATGCTTAATAAGAAGTTTTTATGAATTCATAAGTCTTCTATTATTCTCTTGTGTGTGAAAGAACAGAAATGTTTCAGAATATGCATTCCTAAGGCCAAGGTTAGCCTTGAAGTAGAATCAAGAGCTGAACCATTGTTAGAACACTCCCGAGGGAGGGGGCCAGTTGCTAGACTCCGGAGGGATTTCTAAATGGATAATTGAAGGGAATGTATAGCCAATGAAATGTTTGCATGTATCAAATGTATTGAGCTAGAACCAATGGAAAGCTTTCATGTATCAAGCTAGAAAAGTGGTATAAAAAGTTATGTCTCGGAGGAAGTGACGTCATCGGCTGGAATGGCAGCTTAGGCGGTGAGCTCTGGAGGGCAGCTTAAGAGTCGGAGTGTTTTCCCCTTGTCCGAGCCCAGGCTACGGAGAGTAAACGCCGGCGGAGGTAGTGGAGAGTCTGCTGAGAGCTATGGCGACGAGAAAGGCGGCGGCGGACTTGAAGGAATTTGCGTATAGCAGTGCAAAGCCAGCGGGTGGAGAGAAAAAGATGGCGGGGCTAAACGCGGGAAATGGACTGGCCCCAGAAAGAAAGGGGCAGCGGAGCGAGGCCCAGGAGCTGGCAGAGACGGTGGTCCAAAATGTCACCAGAGAAGAGTTGTGTGGTTGGTTTGGAGAAATTAAAACAGAATTGCTGGCGGTTAAGACCGAAGTCGGCGACCTGTGCACCGCACTGAGAGAGGAGATGGGCGAGTTGGTGAGCCGCGTGGAGGAGCAGGAACAGCAGATGGGGCGGCTGGACACACGACAGACCGGAGTGGAACACTCCGTTAAAGAGCTGGAGGCTTGGAAGGACCAGGTGCTACTGAAATTAGAAGACCTGGAAAATCAGTCCCGGCGGAACAATTTGCGCATTCGCAGAGTGCCGGAAGAGGAGTTTATGGATAGTGAGAAGGTGGCACAGGCGGTGCTCCGGAGTATACTAACTGAGGTGGGGAATGAGACTGAGATAGTGGGGCTGAAGTTGGTGCGAGCCCATCATGCATTAGGGCCCAGCCGGCCCAACCGACCGCGGGACGTTGTCCTGTGTATGGAGGACTATAAACTTAAAGAGAGGATTACAACTCTGATGCGTACCTGTAAGGACTTTGTGTGGCAGGGGTACCCTATTCATATATATCCGGACCTGGCTGCGGGAACTTTGCAGCGGCGGAGAGAAATGCAGCCGGTCACAACTATCCTGCGGAAGGAGAATGTTCGATATCGGGTGCTCTATCCTTTTGGACTTCTCTTCACTGTAGTGCTTAAAAACTGGAAGGTCCAGACAGTAGCGGAAGCCATGGCAGCGTTGAAGATGGCGGGACTGGGGAGTGGCCTGCTGAGCGACCCGAATGAGGGCAATCGTGGAGAGGACGAGCTGGAGGCACGGAGGAGCGGTGAAAAGCGTTGCCGGAGCCCAGAGGAGATGGTGGAGGAGCAGAGTGGCAGTACCGGCAAGGGTGTGGACACCTGAAGTGATGGGGGACGTTTCTTGCAACACATCTAAAGTGCAGGACATTGTTGCATGCCAATTGTTTGAAGTGTGGGGATGTATGTTTGTAGGGGACGGGGAGGGGGGGAGTGGGGAGGTTGCTGAGGGTGGATGTTGGGAAAGCTGGAGCGGGAGAGTAGAAGGTGAAGAGGGGGATCTTAGGGGGTGTGAGAGGGGTGGCGGTGGGGAACGGGAGGGAGGTGCGAGAGGAGAAGGGTCGGATGGGGGAAGTGGGAGAGCATAAGATGGGGGGGGAGGGGGTAGGAAGTTGCCTCTGGTTGATGGGCACTACTCTGCAGGAGACCTCCAGGGGGAGGAGGGGGGACTTGGAGGGGGCGGGGGGTAGGAGGGGGGGGCGGGGTAGGGGGGTAGGAGGGGGGGCGGGGTAGGGGAGAGGGGTGGGGGGAGGGGCGGGGGGAGACGAGTGGGATCACAGAATATGATAGTAGTTACGGTGAATGTACGAGGATTGGGAACCTGGAAGAAGCGCAGAATGGTGGAACGGGAAGGGGGTCGGTTGCGAGCTGATTTTATGTGCCTCCAAGAGACCCATATGAAGGTGGGACAGGAAAGGATGTTGCAAACAAAGAGGTATCCCAGGGTGGTGTTGGCGGGGCAGAGAGTGGAGGCTCGGAAGGGGGGTGTAGGTATTATGGTGGGGGCGGACTGGGTGGATAGGGTGGTGGGGGAATACAGAGATAAAAAGGGTAGAGCGGTAGGAATTAAAGTCCAAATCGGGAGGGAGCAGGTGTGGATTGTGAGCTTGTATGGCCCTAATGAGAAACAGGGGGAATTCTTTGAAAGGATGCAGAATGAATTGGGGGGTTTCAGTGATGCCCCTCTAATTATTGGGGGAGATTTCAATATGACAGTGAACCCGAGGTTGGACAATGGAGGGGGGAGTGGCCTGGGAAAGAGGGCGGATCGGGTGAAATTGATGCATCTGAGGGAGCGATTGGGGGTGGTTGATGTGTGGAGGAGTCAAAATTCCGGTTGCAAACAGTACACTTAATACTCAGCACCACATGGTACGTATAGCCGGATCGATATGGTGTGGGCGGGTGGGGGATGGCTGAACAGGGTGGTGGAGGCCGATCATGGTTCCATCACTTGGACGGACCATGCGCCTGTGAGTGTTAAGTTTAGTTTGAGGTATATGGATGATGGGGTTAAATTTTGGAGGATTAATGAGGCCCTGCTAGAGGAACCGGAGGTGATTGAACGATTGGGAAAGGTGGTGCAGGAATATCAAGATCTTAACTTGAACGGGGAGGTGGGGTTAGGGATGGTGTGGGATGGATTGAAGGCTGTGGTGCGAGGGCATCTGATTCAGGAGGCAGCCCGGGATCGGCGAAGGAAGGGAGAAAAGGAACAACGGCTGTTACATGACATTAGTAGGTTGGAGAAGTTATCTCAACGGGGGCGGAGGGGGGAGGTTCATGGGCAACTGAAGGAGTTGAGGGGACAGCTTGAGCAGTTGCGAGCGAGTGAAATAGCATATGGGCTGCGGGTATTGAAGCAAGGTTGGTTTGAGGGGGGAAACAGGGTGGGGCGTTGGTTGGCGCAGAGATTGCGAAGCAAAGTAGTTCAGAAGAACATTGCGAGTGTCAGGGGCGCGGGGGGGAGGTTGGTGCATGATGACAATGCCATTCGGGCGACTTTTAAAGAGTACTATACCCAGTTGTATAGTAGTGAAGTGGTGGGGGGGGAAAGAACCTTGCGAGGAATACCTGAAGGAGTGTACTATGCCGTCCCTGTCGAAAGAGGAGGCGGAGTGGTTGGATAGGCCTATAACGGGGGGGGGGAGGTAGATATGGCGATAGGCACACTGAAACGGGGAAAAGCGCCCGGGTTGGATGGGTTGACGGGGAGGTTTTACCAAGTGTTCCGATCTCATCTTGGACCTTTACTGGTTGAAGTGTTTAATGGGGTATTAGAAGGGGGTGAAATTCCCTGATCGATGGGGGAAGCAGGAATTACCCTTATTCCTAAGCCGGGTAAGGATCCCATGGTGTGTGGGTCATATCGGCCCATCTCATTGTTGAATGTCGATGCCAAACTGTTAGCAAAGGTGCTGGCCAATAGATTGGCTGTGAAGATGCCAGCTCTGGTGCATCCTGACCAAACAGGTTTTATAGTAGGGCGGCAAGGGGGAGACAATATCAGAAAAATCTGTAATCTCACCTGGGAAGTGCAGCACACCGGGCAAAAGGCCGTTTTTCTGTCGGTGGACGCTGAAAAAGCGTTCGATAGGGTGGAATGGCCGTTTATGATTAGTGTCTTAGAGAAAGTGGGGTTGGGCCCCAATTTTGTCCAGTGGGTCCAGGCGATGTATGCGGCTCCGCAAGCTAGGGTGTGGGTTAATGGCAGCTACTCCGGTCCATTTAGGTTAGGTAGGGGTACTAGGCAGGGCTGTCCCTTGTCCCCTTTGCTTTTTGCCCTGGTGATAGAGCTGTTGGCAGAGAAGGTTAGGCGGTCACCGGATATTAAGGGGGTCCTAATGAATGTGCAGGAGGTCAAGATTACGTTATTTGCTGATGATGTTATTTTCACGATTCGGGAGCCGTTGTTATCCCTACCGATTCTAATGAGGGAAATAGAAAACTATAGCAAGGTCGCGGGTTATAAGATAAATAGCAGTAAGTCGGAGATTTTGGGGTTTAACCTAAGTGTGGAGATGATGGACGTGTTGAAGGGGGCGTTTGCGTTTAAATGGGTGGGAAGTAATTATTATTTGGGGATCCAGATGGGGACGAATTTGGCTGGGTTGGTGGATGCAAATTATGGAGCGTTGTTACAAGACGTGCAGCGGGATTTACAAAAGTGGAAGGGTTTATATCTCACGTGGTTGGGTCGGATAGCTGTTTTAAAAATGAATGTTTTATCGAGGTTTCTTTTTCTATTTAGTTCCCTACCCTGTAGGGTGCCTCAGTCGTACTTGAAGCGGGTCCAGCGGGTAATGTTGGAGTTTGTATGGGCAGGGAAACGCCCGAGGGTGGTGCGGCATATGTGGTTTAGACATAGAAAGGAGGGGGGGTGGGGGTACCTTGGATGGAGAAATATTACCTGGCCTCCCAGCTGCGAGCTTTACAGAGTTGGCAGGGGGAGGGGGAGACTCCCTGGTGGGTGCAACTGGAGCAGGAGCAGGGGCATGGGGGAGATCTGGCAGCGTGGATTTGGGACCTGGGGGCCGTAGCGGAAGGCGGGAGGGGGGTAACCCTTTTAGGGCGCTGACAAAAGAACTCTGGTTGAGATCGCGGAAGCAGTTGTTAGGGGGGAAGCGTTATACTAGGGGTATGTCTATCACGGGGGTTAGGGAATTTGCCCCGGGGAGAGGGGGGGGGGTGTTTGGGGAGTGGTGGGGGAAGGGGCTGCGGTTTATGGGGCAGTTGCTCCTCTCGACGGGGGGGTTGAAGAGCTGGGGAGATTTGCAGAGTGAATATGGGTTGGAGAGGGGAGGATTTTTTGCATATTTACAAGTAGCATCCTTTCTAGGTAAGAGAGGGGTGAAGGAAGATCTGGAAAAAGCAGCCACGGTGGTGGAGACACTTATGGCGCGAGGGGGGAGGAAAGGGGCTATAGCTCAACTGTATGGAGAATTGACTAAGCAAGAGGGGGGAGGGGTGGGGGAGATGGGGGGGAGAATTAGGGGGGAGGTGGAATGGGAAAAGGTTTTAGGAGGGGAGTGGACTAGAGAGCGATGGCTGAATACTTATGGATGGTCTCGACGGTTGGCCCCGGGTACACCCTACTTGGAGACTAGTTTAAAGATTAGATATCAGGCTTATTGGACACCGTGGAAATTGCGGAACTTTCGTAAGGAGGAATTGGGAGATTGTTGGAGGGGGTGTAAGGGGCGGGGGGACCTGTATCATCTTTTGTGGGATTGCCCTGTGGTGAGGAGCATGTGGGAAGATTGGGAGGGGGTCATTCGAGAGGTGACAGGCGTTCCTGTGGTGCTGACTCCTACTATGGCATTGTTGAATGAGTTGGAGGACGAGGGGGAGCGGGGATTGCAAATGATGATTGGATATTGTATTGCAGCGGCGCGGGGGGAGATTCTATTGCGGTGGAAGTGTGCTGAGGCCCCGCCTAGGCGAGCTATCGTCTTAAGACTGAGTGGGTTGAGGGGTATGTGTGAAATGGCCTTTGGGGCACATAAGGTACAGAGTTTTCGGCAGCTATGGAAGGGGTTTGATGGATGGTTATTGAAATGGAAGGGGGGGAACTATAATGGGTAGGGTAACAAGGGGTTGTAGTGGTGGGAGCAGGTGGTGGGTGGGAGACGGGAGGGGGGTCCCGGGGGAGGGGAAGGGGGGGTGGGGGGATTAGAGAGGAGGGGGTCGTTTAGCTTTGGGTGTTTTGGTTGATGTTTCTGGGGGCTAGCTGAGTGGGGCCAGCTGCCTATGTAAGGCCCCTATATACCCTCCCGAGGAGGATACAGATTGTGGGGGAGGAGAGGAGGGGTGAGTGGGGGTATAGAGGAGAGGAGGGGCTACTGGTGGGAAGCTAGGCGAGCCCCTGGTGGCTAATGGTGTTTGGAAAGACCAAAGCACAGATCTAAGCTTTGGGGTAGCTTTGTTTGCCATTGTAGTGTTTTGAAGTTTCTTATATCGTGTGGAATGTATACTACTGAAAATTCAATAAAGAAAGTTATTAAAAAAAAGTTATGTCTCTATGGAGAGCTCCGCTCAGTTCCTTGAAAGCTTTGACTGACTGAGCCTGTGCACAAATAAACTGGTTTTGGACCCTGTAAATTGACTCCTGGACTTGTTCATTGACCGCAGTTTGCTACTACAAAGCTATAAGCGAGTAAGGAGTAGGTCATCCATGAGAACCAGCCCCTGAAACAGGAGACCTCTCCGGACACCTAGGAGTAGGCGCATCTCCTGTAGGAGGCGGAGATCAGCATACCATGGACGCTGAGGTCAATCAGGGGTCACTAGCACTATCCGTCCGGAATGTGATTCTATCCGACAGAGTACACAGCCAATTAGTGGCCAAGGAGGAAAGATGTAGAGAAATTGGTTCGAAGGCCAGGTCTGAACCAGAGCATCTAGGCCGTTAGAGTTTGGTTCCTTTCGACGAATGAAAAAGATTGACGTCTTGGCATTGGAAGAGCTGGCCATTAGGTCTAGAGTTGGATGACCCCATCGATGCACTATGTTCGCAAACATCCACGGAGCTAGCTCCCACTCGTCAGGGTCCAGGATATGACTACTCAGGAAATTCGCTTTAATGTTCTCCATTCCCGCAATGTGCTGCACAGAGAGAGCTAGGAGGTTGGATTCTGGAAGCTGGTGAGGATAAAGCGGAATTGCTTAACAAATTGTTTATTGTTTAGTACACATTTGTTATACCGCCCCCCATTACATCGGGGCGGTTTACAAAAACATCAATAGTAATTATAGAAAAAGAAAAAGAAATTACAATAATGATAGAGCAAGAGGCAAATAAAGATAGAAGGGTAAAGAGAGTAGAGTAAAGGAGTGAACACTTAAGATTCAAGGGGGAAAAGGCTAGGGAGAACAGATGTGTTTTAAGGAGGGAACGGAATTTGGAGTAGGATTCTTCTGTACGGAGGGCGGTGGGCAGAGAGTTCCAGAGAGATGGGGACAGGTAGAAAAATGCTGCTTTCCTAGTCGATTGTAAGTGAGCTTTGGAAGGTGCTGAGAGGTGAAGGCGATTGATATGAATGGACCTGAGACTGCGGGAGGGGGTATGGTAAGTGAGTAGATCGGATAGGTAAGTAGGGGTAGATAAATAAATGGCTCTGTGGGTTAAAGTGAGAATCTTGAAAGATATCCGGGAAGTCAATCGGCAGCCAGTGTAGATGATGTAATAAAGGGGTAACATGATCACGGGGGGAGGCATGTAAGATCATGCGAGCAGCGGTATTCTGAATTAATTGCAGACGGTGTTTTTGATACTTGGGAAGACCGGCAAAAATGATGTTGCAGAAATCTAGCCTGGTGATGATCAGAGAAAGCAGGAGGGTGGTAATGGCTGGAGTGGATAAGAAAGGACGAAGAGCACGGATTTGCCGAAGGCGCAGAAAGGAGCATCTAGAGACATGGGAAATATGATAATGAAAACTAAGGGCATTATCAAGAAAAACTCCGAGATAGCGAAGTTGGGAGACGACAGCAATATTAGCACCTGAAATAGATGGGGCAAGTGAGGGGACAGGGGAAGTGTGCGGGAACCAAATGGCAGCAGTTTTGGTGACATTAAGTATTAGACAGTTAGACAAAAGCCAAGAAGAGATAGAGGCCAAACAGTTGTTCAAAAGGGATAAGTCAGGATGAGAAGATGAAGTGTGATGCAGAAGAAAAATGTCCATCAGCGTAAAAATAGCTAGAGATCCCGGATTGCTGGATGAGGAGGGCCAAGGGGGCAAGAAAGACATTGAACAATAAGGGGGCCAGAATTGATCCCTGAGGGACACCACAGGGGAGAGGAAAAGGATCAGAGGTGGATAGAGGAGAAGAAACAGCAAAGGACCGGTGACAGAGGAATGAGTGGAACCAATGATATACCAAACCCCGAATACCTGCATCCCAAAGGCGAGAGAGAAGAAGAGCATGATCCACCAGGTCGAAGGCTGCAGAGAGGTCGAGTGAAACAGCTAGAGTGATACTGCCTTGGTCATGAGCGGTATGAATCTCATTTAAGACTGCTGCAATTGTGGACTCAACACTAAAACCAGGTCTAAATCCGGATTGTCTGGGATGAAGAAAGAGTGTAGAATCAAGAAAATGAGAAAGCTGAGAGAACACAACCTTTTCCAGGAGCTTGGAGGCGAAAGGGAGATTGGGAAACAGGACGATAGTGAGCGGAAATGGCAGGATCAAGGGTGGGTTGTTTTAATAGAGGACGAACTATGGCATGTTTCCAGGGGGTAGGGAAAAGACCAGACAGAAGGCTAGAATTGATGATAGTCAGAAGAGGTTGAAGGAGTACAGCGGGAGGATCAGAGAACCAAACAGAAGGAATGGGATCCAAACTACAGGACGTTCTTCGGGTGGTAGATAAAAGTTGGAGCAATTCCGGGGATGAGATTGGAGAGAAAGCAGACCAGGTGTAGGATAGAGAAGGAGAAGAAGGAGGAGAGACGGGGGGAGGAGACGACAGGGCTGAAGGACAGCAGGGAAGAGAGGAGCGGAGAATCTGAATTTTGGAGAAAAAGAATGTTGCTAAGGAGGTGGAGCTGGATGCTTGCTTAAGAAGGAGAGCGTCCTGAGCAGCAGGGGACTGTAGACGAGAGAGGGAAGTCAGTGTGGCAAACAGTTGGCAAGATCTGTTCGGGGCAGCTGTAATTGAGGAGTAGAAGGAACACTTTGCCTGATGAATGGCAGACCAGTAGTAAGCATAGCAGGATTTGAAATGCTGATATGATGAAGCAGAGGGGGTTTTGCACCAAAGACGCTCGGCTCTCCGCAGTTGGGAGCGTAACAGAAAGAGCCCGGAATGATACCACGATTGGTGCGGACGGCGCCGGGGTTTGAAAAACTGGACAGGGGCAACCTGATCAAGGGTGCGTGACAACTCAGAGTTCCAAGTATTGACCTGGGAAGACGGGGAAAGAGATGAGAAATCAGATGGGAGGGGGTGAAGAGCAGATGAAAAAACTTGCAAGGAGGATGAGTGGAGACGCCGAGAGGGGCGAGCAGGTGGAGAAGGGGGAGGGGGAGGTGGCGGAGGAGCCTGGAAGGAGAACAGGAGGTAGAAATGGTCAGACCACGGAATAGGAACTGTGGAGGGATTTCTGTTCTGTGTTCACAGATGAAGGGCCAGGAGCAGGACTTAAGCTAAACACCCATAAACAGGAACAGAAACGAGGGGGATCTCGAATGATTTTCAGAATACTGTGTTTGTGAGGAACTAGCTAAACTAAAAGTAGACATGGCGATGGGACCAGACGGGATAAATCAGAAAATACTGAAGGAAGGAACTTGGTAACATTCTAGTGCTCCACTGACCAATCTTTTCAATGCCTCTTTGGAGTCGGGAGTGGTTCCAGAGGACTGGAGAGAGACACGTGTTGTCCCTTTACACAAAAGCAGAGGTAAGGAGGTGATTGAAAACTACAGGTCACTCGTTTAACCTTTGTGGTGAGTAAATTATTGTAAACATCGTTGAAAGAGAAAATAGTGAGATTTCTGGAGTCCAATGAATTACCAGATCCAAGACAGCATGGATTCACCAGAGGCAGGTCTTGTCAGACAAATCTGAACATTTCTTTGACTGGGTGACCAGAGAGTTGGACCGAGGGAGAGTCCTAGATGTGGCGTATTTAGATTTCAGTAATGCCTTTGACACCGTTCCACACAGGCAACTTATAAACAAACTTAGCATCCTAGAGATTTTAAAGTTACTAAAGTTACTGCTTGGGTTAGAAATTGGTTGAGTGGGAGGCGACAAAGGGTACAGGGTAAATGGAGTTCACTCTAAGGACAAGGTGGTTACCAGCGGAGTGTCACAGGAATCCGTCCTTGGTCTGATTCTTTTTAACATCTTTATTAGTGATATTGCAGAAAAGCTGTCAGGTAAGGTTTGCCTGTTTGCAGATGATACCAAAATCTGCAACAGTCTCGACACTCAGGAAGGTGTAGATAACACGAGAGGGATCTAGCTAAACTTGAAGAATGATCTAGAATTTGGCAGCTGAGATTTAATGCTAAAAATGCAGGGTCATGCATTTGGGCTGCAAAATTCCAAGGGAGCGCTACAGTGTAAGGGGTGAAGTACTTCTGTCCACAAAAGAAGAGCAGGACCTGGGTGTGATTGTGTCCATCTTAAAGTAGCTAAATAGGTAGAAAAGGCAACTGTGAAAGCTAGTAGGATGCTTGGGTGCATAGGGAGAGGAATGGCCAGCAGAAGAAATACAGAGGCACTATCACCTGCTAAGTCTCTGATGCAACCTCATTTGGAGTATTGTGTGCAATTTTGGAGACCGCACCTTCAAAAGAATATAAACAGGTTGGAGTCTGTGCAGAGGGTGGCTACTAAAATGGTTAATGGTCTTCGTTATAAAGTATTTGAGGACAAAGATTTTAATATGTATAATTTAGAGAAAAGGCAGGATAGAGGAGATATGATTGAGATGTTTAAATACCTCCGTGGCATAATTGCACAGGAAGAGAGCTTCTTCGATTGAAAACAAGCTCTGCTACAGGATGAGGGTGAAAGGGAATAGACTCAGGAGTAATATGTGGAAATATTTCTTTATGGAAAGAGTGGTGGATGCATAGAATAGTTTCCCAGTGGAGGTGGTAGAGATGAGGACAGTATCTGAATTCGAAAGAGCATGGGACAAACACAAAGGATATCTAAAGGAAAAGAAAAGACTGTTGTAATGGTTGATATGGAAGGGCAGACTAGATAGGCCATGTGGTCTTTTTCTGCCATCATGTTTCTATTCTGTCCAGGGAAATAGACTTACCTCAGACAGGGTGGAGCCAAATATCCCAAAGTGGCCCTGGAAATAAGTCACAGTGGTGAAATTGTTGGAAAGTACTCTGACTGCTTGACCATGTAAGTGAGATTGAGAGAAATGTACATCCAGATGAACAGCCCAGGCTTCGAGACAACTGATGGTCCAAGAGGCTTCTTGACTAGACCAAGATCCCTGTACTGCCTGTCCCTGGCAGTGTGCTCCCCAACCTGCAAGGTTGGCATCCGTGGTGACCACCACCTAATGTGGAATTTCCACCCTTCAACAAGTGATGAGCACAAAGCCACCAGCAAAGACTGTGGAGAACCACTGAAGAAAGAGATAGACTAACCTGATAGTCCTGGGTGGATAGGGACCAGCGCAACAGGAGAGAGTATTGAAGCAGACGCATGTGAGAACAGGCCCAGAGGACTACAATGGGAGCAGAAGCCATGGTGCCGAGGAGCTGTAGGTAATCCCAGGCAGTGGGAGCTGCCAAGCACAGAAAGGCATGGACCTGGACACAGATCTTCTTGAATCTGTCATAAGAGAGGAAGATGTGACCCACTCTTGTGTCGAAGTGGGCACCAAGGAATTCCAGAGACTGAACTGGGCACAAATTGCTTTTGGCATAATTGACCACCCAGCCGAGACGGTCCAGAAAGGAGAAGACCTGAGAGACAGCAGAAGTAGCCTCCTCGAAACTCATTGCTCTGATCGGCCAATCATCTAGATAAGGATGAACCCGAAAACCTTGGTGCCACAGGGAAGCTGCCACTACTAACATCACCTTGGACAAAATGTGAGGAGCTGTGACAAGACCAAAGAGCAGGGTGCAAAACTGATAATATTGACCGAGGACTGTGAAATATTAATACTGCTGATGATCTTGGTGGTTTGGAATGTGAAAATATGCTTCTGCCAGGTCCAGGAATGCAAGAAATTCACTTGGCAAAACAGCTTGAATGACTGTCCTGAAGATTTCCATCTGGAACCGCAGCATCTGAAGACAGCAATTGACTCCCTTGAGGTCCAGGATAGGACGGAAAGAGCCATCCTTCTTGGGAATGACATAGTAAATGGAATAGCGACAAGAATCTTTCTGAGAAAGGAATTGGGCATACCGCATTGAGTTGAAGGTGGCGGTGGAGAGTCAGGCATACAGCTGCTGCCTTGGCCATGAAACTGCATGGTGAAATGAAGAAGAAATCTGGCATAGGCTCGATGAAGCTGAGAGCATATCCATGTGTTACTACCTCGAGTACTCACCGGTCCAATGTTATCTGGGTCCATTTGCGGGAAAAATATCATAAGCGTCCACCCACAGGAGGCACCCTGGAATGGACCATGAAAAAGTTAACGGAAATATTTGGTGGAACCAGAAAATTTGTTGGATGAAGAGAAATTGTCCCGGTTGCTACAGATACCCCGAAAAGACTGAGGCTTAGAACCAGCCCTATTCAAACAACCACCAGATTTGCCAGGCCAGAAGTGATGAATGTCTCTGAAGCGGACTCTATAAGATGACATGGATGACGACATGGCAGGTTGACGAAAATTGGATTTGGGCTCATCCTCCGGCAAACATTGAGGCTTTACTTTACCCAAATCCTTCACACGTTTTTCCAAATCCTCACCAAAAAGGCAGCCTGTGAAAGGAAGCTTGTGAGATGGGACTTGGAAGCAGCATCCGCATTCCAATGATGCAGCCACAGACAATGCCAAGCCACTGTAGCAGCAGCCACAGACTGAGCAGATCAGCACAGATCATAAAAGGCATCTGCAAGAAAGGCAAAGCCGGATCATCCAGAACTGACTGAAGCCATCAGAGCAGAGCACGTGCAGCGAGACCTCTGCAGACAGAGGCCTGCAATGCCAAGGTCGATGACGAGAAAGTGATCCGTCTGATCACGAAGGGTAGTGCCGCCCTCCACAGGAATGGTTGGGCATTTAGTGACTACATGGACCAGGGCATCTACTTTAGGGAAACGCAACCACTTGTCAGGATTATCCGAAGACCAAACGTAAACATGTCCCAAGCGACAAGCAGAACGTAGACACATCAGGAGAGTCCCATTCTAAAGGGACCATGTGTTGTAGTTCCAGGGGAAAGGGAAAAGTCTTAGGTTTCCTGATGGCCCTGATGATGGGGTCTGCCTGAAAGTTTAGAAGAATCTGAAGGCTGTTGCACTTGAGAGTCCGAGAGGTACAGAGCCTCCGAAAATTGAGCAATGAGAGCAGGAAGCCCTTCCTTGCAGAATAACCGGATATCTTGACAATCTTCTCCTGGTTATCTTCCAATGGCGAGAGTTCTCCTTCCCGGTCAGAATCAGAAGTGATAGAATGTTCATCTTAAGAGACTGTCACAGTCTTCCCCCTACAGTGCGCCAGTCCCCTGAAGGAAAGGAGGTATCCTTGGCCAGATCTAAAGAAGCTCCAGCCAAACTTCAGCGGGCATGCTTTCTAGACTGAGGAACAGCAGCGGTCGGAGTAGTCGAAGTCCCTGAGTACCACATATCCCAGGCCTGACAGACTAGCTGTATAAACTGGATGTCTGCATAGGCTGAATAGGGAGTTGTAGAGGTTGAGCAGGCTGCTTAGGCAGCAAAACTGGAGGAAGGGCATCCTGAGATCTAGCATCACTCTGAGGTAACCCAGAGGAGCTAAAGCGAGAGACCTGGAAGGGCTATTGGACCCAGGATCTGCAGACGCATTAGGACCCCCTTATTCAGAACCACAGGAGGAATACAAACTACCTGTCAAAGTCTTACATTTTTTCCCATAGCCCAAGCAGCCCTGTAGAGGTGGTGGCATTTTCACAACAGGATAAAAGAAAAGTCACAGGAAGAGCCGGGGAGCCAAAAATCAACAGATTTCGAAGAAAGAATGGCAGCTGCGGCACAAAAATTATGGTGGGAAACAGCAAGACAGAGCCAAGAAGCAGCAGCCGACTGACTGCGTGAAGAGAAACACGAAAAAGACAACTACAGAAAACTGAGCACACCAAAAAATAGAAGTGAGGTGCACGCGGTCAGAACAAGATACCGCCGAAAAACAGATCAGGACACTGCTTTAAAAGAGAACTGCAAAAGAAATAACACGCTTACTGCTCTCTAAGGAGGGAAAAAAGAAAAAAAAAAAAAAAGAAGGAGGAAGGGTCCGGAGAATAAAAAAATGCCCGACAACTTCCTCAGCAACCGGGTTTTTGAATAAGGTGGGATATTTCTGGTTTTTTTTAAACAAAGTAAAGAGTTAGAAAAATAAGAAAAGGCGACTGCCAACTTAGCGGATAGAAATCTTGCTTGCAGAACTGTCAGAACGGAAGGCTGCAACTTCTCCTCTTGACCAGGAAACACTTCCCTTCAGAGGTGCTCTACTGATCCTCTTGACCAGGAGCAGCTCTGAAAAGTGAAGAAAGTTAAACTGTTGGCAAAGAAGGGGCACCACAGTGTGCACAACTGCCAAAGATAGCTACACTGACACTAAATTTCTTCTCAGAGAATGCCAGAAGCTAGGAGAAGTTCACCATCTGCTAGGACAGAGAAAAGAGAAACAGAAACATAGAAAAGTGACAGAAAAAGACCACACGGCCTAGCCAGTCTGTCCTTCCATATCGACAACTACAACAGCCCCCTTTTTTCCTTTAGAGATCCTCTGTGTTTGTCCCATGCTTTTTTGAATTCAGATACTGTCCTCATCGCTACTACCCCCACTGGGAGACTATTCCACGGATCCACCACTCTTTCCGTAAAAAAATATTTCGGCATATTACTCCTGAATCTATCCCCTTTCACCCTCAATTCATTTCCCCTCGTAGCAGAACTTGCTTTCAATTGAAAGAGACTCTCCTGTGCATTTATGCCACGGAGGCATTTAAACATCTCAATCATATCACCTCTATCCCACCTTTCCTCTAAGGTGTACATATTAAGATCCTTAAGTCTGTCCTCATATGCTTTATAATGAAGACCTCTAACCATTTTAGTAGCCACCCTCTGTACCGACTCCATCCTGTTTATATCCTTTTGAAGGTGCAGTCTCCAGAATTGAACACAATACTCCAAATGAGGTCGCACCAAAGACTTATACAGAGGCACTATCACCTCCTTTTTTCTGCTAGCCATTCCTCTCCGTAGGCACCCAAGCATCTTTCTAGCTTTTACTGTCGCCTTTTCTACCTGTTTAGCTACTTTAAGATCATCAGACACAACCACACCTAGGTCCCGCTCTTCTTTAGTGGACAAAAGTACTTCACCCCTATACTATATTGCTCCCTTGGATTGCTGCAGCCCAAATGCATGACCTTACGTTTTTTTTAACATTAAATCCCATCTGCCAAATTCTAGACCATTCTTCAAGCTTAGCTAGATCCCTTCTCATGTTATCTACATCTTCCTGGGTGTCTACTCTATTGCAGATTTTGGTATCATCCGCAAAGAGGCAAACCTTACCTGACAGCCCTTCCGCTATATCACTAACAAAGATGTTAAAAAGTATCGGACCAAGGACAGATCCCCGGGACACACCACTGGTAACTTCCTTCTCCTCAGAGTGAGCTCCATTTACCTGTACTCTTTGTCGCCTCCCACTCAACCAATTTCTAACCCAAGCAGTAACTGAAGTTTCCCTTGGGGGATAGGTTTTTAAATCAAGGATGATGTCACAAAGCTTTAGGACTTTTTCTGTCTCGCCATCTGCTGGCAGGGGGACATAACCCACTAGTCTGGACTGGTCTAGCAGGACATATTTGGAATATAAGATTTTTGTTTGCTGATGTCATGTTCATTGTGTCTCAATGCATGTAATCACGCCCAAGAATCTTGTTAGAGATGGGGGCTTATGGGTTACTGTGAGGCTTTAAAATTAATCTCAATAAGACAGAAGTTTTCAATATTAAATGTGGGGAAATTCCTGGAGCTCTGCCATAAGTTCCCTTTTAAGTGGTTAGGGATATCTGTCAAATATTTGGGGATACAGAACTCCAGTGACCTAATTCAGTTGTATGAAGTTAATTAGCCCCCTTCAATTAAGCAAATTATAGCAAATTTATGGACATGGCAAGACGGGAGTCACCTCATTGAAACTGAATGTGCTACCATGGTTACCTTATCTCTTTCATTCTCTGCCTATGAAGGTTCCGCAAGGAACTCTTTAGGATTTGCAACTGCAATCTTTCCAGCTTATTTGGAAGAATCAATCTCCTAGGCTACCATAGAAAATACTGGATGGAAGGAGGAAATGGGGGGGGGGGTCCTGGATGTTAAAGCAAACAATATGGCCATGCAGATATGACATGATTTTGATTGGAAGGCGCAGAGACAATAAAAGATATGTGCAATTTAAATAAACTTAGCTGTCTCACTGCCCTGCCTTGGATGGACAATTTCAGATAGGTGGGCAAAAAAGTGGATAACCTCTTATTTCCCAGGTGCTGAAATTATGGTTTGATGAGAGGTTTAGGCAGGAGAACATGGGTAGGTTTTCTTTGCTGGCCCCGATGAGGAATATTACTTCTTTTTTCCTCCAAGGATTGGAGAGGCATGGGTTTGTTAGATGGGAGCAATTGGGCTTGAGAATGTTTAGTTAACTTTTAGATAATGATGATGAAATCAAGTCCTTTGATGATTTGCAGGAAGAGCTTGGGGTGGAGGTAAAGGACAGATTTTACTATCTTTGGGTAATGCATTTCTTAAAAGAGGAAAGAAGATGGACTACAATTCAAGAGGTATGTTCTGAACCTGAAATTGTTTGGAATAAACCAGGAGTCCAAGGGCCTGATATCTATGCTAAATAAAGTGGTGCAAGGTTATATATTTGAAAAATTATCTTATAGGTTGAAATGGAAGTGGGATCTTGGGCATGACCGTACCAAGGGCTGTGCGAGTGGTGCAGCTGCACAGGAGGCGGCTCAGATATCACTGGGCTTCCAGAAAGCTCAAAAGTTACTGAACGTGGTTGGTTGGGTGGATGGCACCAGATTTGTTAGTCGCACTGGGCGCATTTTTAGCCTAGTGCGGTCCTGATCTTGGGACAGTATTTACTGAAAAGGTTTGGAAAAAAAAGCTCTTGTGGGGGTTCATATCTCTTTTGTTTCAACCGCTATTAATTAAAATAGTATCAAAATTGTGAAGCAATGGTACCATATATCCCTGTAAAGTTGCACATTATGATTTTGGGGATGACTGATTTGTGCTGGAGGGAGTGTGGGGGTAGAACACTATATCATTTAGTGGACTTGCCCAAAGGTGCAAGATTTCTGGCCTGTTCTTTGCACAGTATCATCAAGATGTGTATCCTTTTGAATGCCCAGTTGGATCTGGCCTGCTAGATCATGTATGTGGTATTGGAAGGCTGTAATGACTTGCATTACTGAGGCCCGATGTGAACTGGCATTTCACTGGAAGTGCAAGAAGCCCCCATAATGAAGCAGTGGATAATTTGTCTTTGCAATGTGGTTCTAATGGAAAAATTGACAGCCTTTCTATCCAAGTTTAATAGACTGGAGAGGTTTGGGTCAGTTTCTCGGTAATTAGTCCTTTGTCATGGCTATGAAGATCTAGCAGGGTGCACGGGGGAGGACTGGAGGATATGCATTTTCAGAGTGTAGATGTTTTGAGTAGTTGTGTTTTATGAGGGAATGTGTTTTATGAGGAAATTGTATGGCTTGTTAATAAGGATATTTAACAAACACCTTACCTCTATGTCAAATCCCATATTTTTGCTGCCTTCTTGATGCACTGCATACAATTTAGAAATCACTTCATTGGCCTTTACACCAGAGTTCTCCGCCAGTGCCCGGAGAAGAGCTTCAAATGCTTCGGCAAATTTCTTGATTGCATATTGTTCAAGTCCAGGGCAGGTCTATTTCCCCAAAAAAACATTTATGAATTAGAAACAAAATGATAAACTCATGTAACGTGCTCATCTTTTTTAGCCTGTAAGAGCTTTTCTTGGTGCATGTGTGTTACTGAATATACATGGAAAGGATGAGAACAGTTCTTATTTAAAAAAATAAATAATCTTGTTGCCAAAACTTTACCAAATTTAGAAATTTCAATCAGGACACCCTAGCATTCAGTTAAAGGATTCAGTATTTATAGATGCATGTTATGACACAAATGTGATACCATCTTTCATCATTTAAAGAAAACTGTTTATGCAGTCATTTCAGAAAAAGCAATACACCCTAAGGCCCTAGCTATCTTCTGGACCAACAAAACTTCAAAAGTTACAATTTATGATATTCAAATGGTTTTTTTCCCCCAGACTATCTTACTAAATGCAATCTGGTAACTTATGGTGACTCATGAGATTGGATATTTAGCATATGGCCCTCTGTAATGAAATCATGTATGTTACATACAGCTGAATTTACATACGCATTCTACTACAAATCAAACAGTAAAAAGCATAAAGTCTTCTAAGGACAAGGGGATTCGTTTATGTACATTCTGTAAACATGAATGTCCTGTCAGAAAATCAAGAATTTGCAGTGTTCACATCTCAACTTCAGATCAAATGGAGTCCTGCCACTCTTCCACTGTAATATTTGAAAAGTAGAAGTAGAATTCTGAAATGTTCTCCACATAACTAATTTCCACAGTTACCTTTTAAGGCTAGCATCAAGAAGCAATAAGCGTAACCACCTGGAGCTTTATCAGTTTGGTGATCCTGGAGCTTTATCAGTTTGGTGATCCTGTTAAGACTATCATGCTCCTGCTGTAGCTGTATCTTTATAACAAGCATGAAACTAAATTCTGCCAATACTTATTTTAGGTTGTATTCCAAGTGGGACTGTTTGGGAAGGGGGATGGGGTGAGAGCATGATGCTGCCACTACCTCAAAGCATCAAATACTTATCTAGAAATATGACACCTGCATTCTCAGAGTCCTCAATTTTCAGCATTAGAAAACCAATAGCTAGCAACTAATTTTCAGTAAAAGGAAGCTACTTTCCTGTAGCAGATGTTCTCCGTGAATAGCAGGATAAGTCCTCACATATGTGTGATATCAACAATACAATCTACCTGGGAACCTCTCAGCGTCTTCTACAAGATTTTAGAGTGGCTCTCCTGCACCTGCAGACAAGTTGTAGTTGTTATGGAAGGACAGACTAGATAGGCCATGTGGTCTTTTTCTGTCGTCATATTTCTAGGTTTCTAAGTTCCTGCCTCACCCTATCTGTTTTCAGCCGAGTGACTAGTTAATGTGAGAATATAGTCCAAAGGTAGGGAGGGCTGCAATGAATTATTCTGCTCTTCACAGAGAACACCTGCTAGTCCAGACAAATGGGTTTGTGTTCCCCTATCAGGCTAGTGGAGACAAAGAACCTATGAAAAGTCCAGGTTTCAAAAACATCAGTCCTATGCCTCTACGTATTCACCTCAGCCACAAGAGGTCTCTTCAGTATCCATCCCAAAGCATATGGGAGAAAATGGCAAGCCTCACACAATCTAAATTGTGGGCAACAATAAGTAATCAACAGTAGAGAACTGTGTACGGGAAAGAATAAACAGAAGGCTGTCCGTAGAAGATGAACCTGCAGAGCCAAGTATATATATAATAGCAGATGCAAGGGTACTGCGACAGAACAGAGAAACACAGTTCCAGGGGACAGGCCCTGGAATAGCAGGATTCAAGGAAAAGGACATTTGGTAAATAAAATGTCACCTTCCATATCGTCCTGCTAGATTAGTCCAGACAAGTGTGACATACCAAAGCTACACCTCCACTGGGTGGGAAGAAGACAGCAGCTCACAAAACCTTAGAGCCAAAGGCCGTGTCCGCACGAGCATAGACATCCAAGCGTAAATACTTGACAAAAGTGAAAAGTGATGCCCATGTTACAAGCCAACAAATGTCTTCAGGGGCTACCAAGCTCTGCTCAGTCAACGAGGACCCTAGCGTTCGGGTAGAATGGGTGCGCAAACCCTCTGAAACCAGCCAGCTCCTCAACAGATCCACTGAGGCAATGGCTTCCTTAACCCAGCGCCCCAATGCATAATTAGCTGCTGTGTCACCTTGCAGAAGCCAGCTATCAGCACAAAAAGATGGTCTGACTTACTAAAAGAATTCGTAAACTCCAAGGAATGAAGAGGCACCCTCCAGACATCCACAAGGTGAAGATCCTTACCATTCCCCTGACGGTGCTCCTTAGAGGAGGGACAGGCAAACCTCCTGGGCTCAGATGAAAGAGAGAAATCACTTCAGCAAAGAAAGCAGTACAGGTTGAATGAAACTGTCTCCACAGAAAAATATAGGCAAGGATCTCGGCAATACAAAGCCGGCAGAATCCTCCTTGCGGAACAAATAGCAACCAAGACCACTATCTTGAGCATGAAATCCTTCAGAGTAGCACACTTCAATGGCTCAAGGGACTCGGACATCAGGGTCCAGAGAACCAGAGACAGATCCCAGGAAGGGACTAGACATAGATCCCAGGAAGGGGAGGACTCAGACACCGAACCCGCTGACGAAGTATAAGGCTAGAGATTTATCAGCCAACCAACTTTTGAAACAGGCCAGCTGCCACCTGAACCTTCAGTGAAAAAGCCCTTCTCCAGACTGTACTGCAGACATGGCCAGCCCAAAGGTTTCTACTGCCCCAGGCAGAAGCCCCAGCCGCTCTGCCACCCCCCATTGCTTCTGATTATGTCTCAGCTTGGTGGCAGGCCACATGCTTCAACACTCATGCCCTGCCATTGCTGACCATAATCCAACCCAACATCGGGGAGTCAGAAGTCGCAGGCAATGTGTACCGAAGCACTTGGCCTGCCACAGGCCACAGCTGCCTAGCCTAGCCATCCCTCAACCCCACCGCCAGAATTAGAGGCAGCACAGCTCAGCATTGGGGGAGGGGGACAGCAGGCCATGTGTGCCAAAGCACATGGCCTGCCGCTGCCACTGTGCCACCCACAGAAAAAGCCAACAGAGGCGGCACCTTGGTCATCCCAGGAGCCAGCTGCCGTGCGTCGCACCAGCATTCAAGGAACAACCAGCACATACCAGGTTGGTAGACCTCCTCTGGGCTTTGAGCAGAGTGGAAACCCACTGCCAGAGAGTACCCCGTATGTGCTAACAGTCTCCATACAGGAGCAAAGCCATAAGCAAGAAGGGAGCCGGGTCCTCCAGCACAAGCAGACCTGATACAATAGGACCCTAGACATAGGCAAACGAAGAGGCGGCATTTGCAGGAACCGCATCTGATCTCTGAATCATGCTCTCATCGGCTAATCAAGTGCCGCCAAAAAGCGGTTACTCACTTGTAACATGTGTTCCCTGGGGACAGCAGGAATCAGTCTTCACATATGGGTGACGTCGGCACTGATGGAGCCCTCATGGAAGCATCTCCCCAGTTTTCAAAAAAAGCCTTTGAGAGATGCCACCACGCATGCGTGGTCCCCTTCCCGCCCAAGGGTGCCATCTTACTCAGTCAGATGACATAGCTGGAGCAGACAAAAGAAGATGGCAAAAATTGTTCAGCAAGTTCAAGGGGAGGAGGGAGTGTTGTGAGGACTGATTCCTACTGTCCCCAGAGAACACCTGTTACAGGTGAGAAACTATGCTTTCTCTGGGAACAAGCAGGAGGTCAGTCCTCATATATGGGATTCCCTAGCTACAGGCTATTGAAAGCCAGTAGAGAAAAACACGGTCACACCCAAGGGGAGTTGTGAGCAGCAGCAATTGGAGTTTGCAGACACACACTACAGCAAGACCAGTGTGTCCGATGGAAACCAATGCTCCGGTAGTCTGAACACAGAAGGATCAGAGGGTAGGAGTTACCTAGAGCACCAAAAGATTACAGAGCACAGCCTGCCGAAGGCGCTGTCCCATCGGGACTCCCGCTCCAGACAGTAATGAGCTGTGAAGGTATGGACTGAAGATCAGGTGGCGGCCCAGCACAGGTTTGCCACAGAGTCTGCTATGGCCCTGACCAGGCCATCCAGTGTGTGCCCAGCCCTCTCATAGGTGAGGGCAATGCAGTCCGCCACCCAGGTGGATAGGGTTCACTTGGTTACTGCCTCCCCTAGACGACGGGTGTCATAGGAAACTAAGAGCTGGGAAGCTTTTCAGTGGCCCTGGGTATGATGAATTTAGAACAGGGTTCTCTTACAGTCCAAGGTGTGAAGGATGGTCTCTGCCCTGCTGGAGTGAGGCCTCGGGAAGGTGGTGGGTAGCACCACTTCCTGGTTGAGGTGAAAGGAATACACCCACCTTCGGAAGGAATTTGGGATGCATGCATAGCACAACCCTGTTCTTGTAGAACCTGGTGTATGGCGCGCCTCTGCAACCAGAGCTTGCAGCTTGCTGACCCTGTGAGCAGAGGTGAACGCCACCAGGAACACAACCTTCCACGAGAAGTATCTCAGGTGACAAGTAGCCAGAGGCTCAAATAGTGGGTGAGTGAGCTGTGCCAGCACTACATTGAGGTCTCACTCCGTCACAGGAGGGCGGCGGGGGGTTTTGACAGCAGGAGCCCCCTTAGAAAGCGGTTCACCAGAGGCTGAGCTGAGACTGCAGCAACAGCACACCAGGCAGAACAGGTTCACGTGTTGCTCCACGCACCACACCGAGAACCTGTGCCATTTGAAGATGTAAGCCCTCCTGGTGGAAGTCTTACGGGAGGCCAGTAGGATCTCTTTCATGTCCCCTGAGAGGTTGAAAGGGTCTAAGGTCACCCTTAGAGCAGCCACGCTGTCAGTGATAGGGACCTCATATTGGGGTGCAGGAGAGGAGACAAGAGTCCCCAAGGAGCTCCCCAGGGGGACCAGTGCCTCCACTGACAATCAGAGGAACAGCAGGAACCACGGCTGCATGGACCACTGTGGAGCCACCAGGATCAGCGGATGCTCTGAAGCAAAGAGCCTTGAAGAGGGTCTTGGCAATCAACAGCATGGATGGGAAGGCATACATGAGGCCTTCCGACCACAGGATGAGGAACGCATCTGCCGCTACCCGGCCCAGGTAGGGCTGAAAGGAACAGAAGCAGGGCAACTGGTAGTTGTCTGGGCTGGTAAAAAGGTCCACCCACGAGGTCCCCCTGAGTCAGAAGAGACGGGTGACCACTCTGGGGTCCAGCTGCCACTTGTGCAATTGGAGGACCCTGCTCAGTTTGTCTGTCAGGGCATTGTCCTGGCCTGGCAGATATACTGCCCATAGGAGCATTCCTTGACAAATCGCATAGGAGCAGAGTGTCATTGCTTCGCAGCAAAGGGTGCAAGACCCCATGCCCCCTTCCTTGTTCATGTAGAACATTGCCACTCGATTGTCCGTTTGGATCAATATCAGCTGGTGCCTCAGACGGTGGCGAAAGGCTCAGAGGGCTAGATATATTGCCATAACTCCAGGAGATTGATTTGCTGGTTGCCCTCAGCCTGTGACCAGCTGCCCTGGGTGCAAAGTTCCTCGTAGGGAGGAGTCTGTTCTGAGGAACCTTAGAGGACTTGGGGCTTGGAAGAGCATCCCTGCCTGAAGGTGTTGCGGATTTTGCCACTTCAGGGAGTCTGCTAACTGGTGGGTCATTGCGACTCTGTCTTGGAGATGGCCCGTGGCCTGTGTCCACTGGTCTCAAAGGCATCAATGGGCAATCCTCATGTTCAGACGGGCGTCTGGGGTGACATGAACCATGGAGGCCATGTGGAAAAATAGGTGCAACAGAAGCTGAGCCAACACATAGGGACAGTGTTGCACGTCTGCGGCCAATTCCCTGAGATGGTCGGCCCGATCCAGGGGGAGGAAGGCATTTGCCTGAACATTGTGTCAGGAAGAGGTGAGACTTGGGGTGGTTTATCACAAACCCCAGATGTTGCAAGACGTGGATGATGCGTGCTGTAGCTTGCTGCACCTCGACGGCTGTGCCTCCTTTTATAAGCCAGTCCAGACAGGCGAAGACAAATACTTCTTGAAGATGGAGGTAGACGGCCACTACTGCCAAGCATTTGGTGAAGACCTTTGGGGCAGACACCAGGCTGAAGGGTAGTACCCTATACTGGTAGTATCCTTCCCCCACCATGAAGCAAAGATACTGCCTGTGGCTGGGGTGAACGAGGATGTGGGTATAAGCATCATTCAGATCCAAGGAACATAGCCAGTCTCCCTCCTGGAGGTAAGGCAGCAATGTTCCAAGGGAGAGCATCTTGAACTTCTCTCTCACCAGGAACTTGTTCAGGTTCCGCAAGTCTAGGATAGGCCCTGTTCTTTTTGGCACAAGGAAATACCTGGAGTAGAACCCCATGTCCCTGAGATGTTGGGATACTAGTTCTACCACCTTGTCCTTGAGGCCTGCCAGTTCCTGCAGTAGAAGGTCCCGGTGAAGGGGAGAACTGGGGGGCTCTCCCAGGAAGAAAGGAGGTGGTGTTTGTGCCATGTGGAGAAGGTAGCCCTCCCTGACCAACTGGAACGCCCAGGAATCGGTGGTGATAGCTGCCCACCTGTGGGCATAGTGGATCAAATGTCCCCCTCTGGGCTGCTGTCCTCCTTGGGGTAGAGAGGCTATACCCAAGGAGTCAAAAGCTCCCTCCAGGCTGGGCTGGAGCAGACTCCTGGGGCTTGGGAGTCTTCTGCTTTCGAGGGCCATTCCCCTGTCCCTTAGCCTGCTGACCCTGCTGGGAAGCTGGGGAGGCTTGGAAATGTGGGTATTTTTGTAAGCAGCCCCTTTCCTCAGGTAAAGGGCTTTTTTTTACCCGAGCCCTTCTGTCGAGGAACAGTAGCGATCTTTTTGGAGAGCCTGGTTCTCGTCACGAGTTTGGTCTAAAATTTGGCAGCCTTCTCAGTCATGGGTTTGCCAAAGAGGTTCTCTTCTTGTCATGGGGCATCAACCAATTTGTCCTGAAACCATTGCTCAAGGTTGGAAGACTGTAGCCAGACTTGGCACCAGGCACAGATACCCACCGCAGCTACTCTAGCCACCGACTCGAAGCAGTTGCAGGCTGCTCGAGTCATGAACTTTGAACAGTGATGGACGGCTCTAGACAGGTTCCTGAACTGCTACAGGTGTTCCTTGGAGAGAACTGCTAAGAATCCGGCAAGCTCCTTTGCCAGGTCTCTCAGGTACATGCCCAGGTATAGCTGGTAGGCCTGGATCCGGCCAATGAGCATTAAGCCCTAGTAGCACTTTCTGCCATGGGCATCCAAGGTGTGGGCCTCCCTACCCAGGGGCAGTGAGGAGTGCGTCTTCTGGCTCTTCAGCTGACGCATGGCCAACTCCACCACCATGGAGTTATGCGACAGTTGCGCCTTTTGGAAGCCCTGACTCCAGGAGACCTGATACATTGAGTTGAGCCGCTTGCTCATGACGAGCACAGATGCCGGTGTTTCCCACATGTGGAGCATTAGCCGTTCCAGGATGGGTGGAATCGGTACGTCATAGATCCCCTCGGTATGATCTCATATTGGAGGATTTCTAGTTCCTCTGTCTGAGGGTCCTCCTCCAATTCTGTTGGAAAAGCTAGAGCCTTTGACATGCCCCGTACGAAATTGAAGAATGCCATGTCCTCGGGCAGGGACAGACCCCGTGACTTGGAGGGGGACGGGTCCAGGGGAATGTCGGGGTGGCGACGGATGTCAGGAGACTCCTTGTCCTCTGTCTCCCATTCTGAGTAATCAGTGGAAGACTCAAGGAGAGGCGGAGCGGAGGCTCCTGGCCCGAGCCTGGCACGAACCCCTCAGAGGCCCAGAGGCTGGTGTCATGCACGCTAGCCGGGGAAGATCTCTGTCCCATAGAACGGGACCGGATCAAGACCTCAGTCGAGGATAGACTCGGGGCCATATGGCCTCGAGGATTAGATCAACCTCCAGGGACATCCTTGATGTTGAGGGCCTGCTGATCTGGGCGGAGGAACTGGCCGTGCCAGATAACACTCGCTGTTGGTTTATGAAGGCAGACAGGCTGTGCTCCAAGGCCACCATTCTGGTCTCCAGTCCAGATGGCTCCACAGCCCTCAGCGCAAGCACCAAGGAACTTGAGCCCGGCGCCGGTTCTTATGAAAGGGAATCCTCAACAAGGATAGCCTTGGGTATCCGGGGCCAATCTTCAGGCGATTCCTTCTGGGCAACCTTGGTAGGTTGCTCCTGCTACGAGCTGCGTGACCTGTGGGACTTGGCTCGGGGCTTACCAGGCTTGCTGGAACCGTCTAGGGATGCTGCCTTTGAGGGTTGTTTCTATTTGTTTTCCTTCGAGGGAGACCCCCTTTCTGAAGGCCCGCTGTATTGACCGAGGTCCGTAGGGCTGCCACAGGAGTCTGAGGCTTCAGACAGGGCCTCTATGGCCTTCGGAAGCGCAGGGACTCTGGGAAAAACTTATCGTGCTGACTGGCCTTCCAGGGAAAAAGAAAAAAGGGTGCGAACGCCAGCCACAAAGGGCAAAAACTGAAAAAATGAGAACGGGCTCGATACCGATGTACCGAACCCGGCGGGAAGGGGAACCGGCGTCGAACCGGTCAAAAAAAACGCGATGGAATCACAGGAAATAGCAAGAAAAAACTAACTGTTTTCCGGACGGAAAAAGAGAGACTGAGAAAGATGGCACCTTTAGGCGGGAACGGGACCGCGCATGCGTGCAGTATTCCCAAAGGCTTTCATAGAAAGCTGGGGAAATGCTCCGCAGGGGCTCCATCAACGTCGATGTCACCCATATGTGAGGACTGACTTCCTGCTTGGTCCTGGAGAAAAATTTATCGTGCTGCTGCTGACGGCTCTTAAGGGCCTTGGTGGACATCTTTTCACAAAGACCAAAGGCTGCGGGGTCATGGTCCGGCCCGAAGCAGCACAGGCAGGTATCAGTAAGGGACATAATTTTTGTACACCGATCACACTTCCTGAAGCCACTGGTAGTCATGGGGAAAAAAAAATACCCCAGCGAGGTCGAAGACTCGCGGTGCTGCCAGTTGGAAAAAGGGCATGAAGGCACCAAAGGGAGAAAAACAGGATACAGATCCGAGACTCTATGCCAGAGTAGTGGGCTCAGGTGGCGGGAAGAGTACTGGTGCACAATCAGAGAGAAGAGTATGAAACTTAGGTAAAGAAAAACTTTTTCCGGGGGAAAATAGGCAGACATCTGAAGGGTTCCACAGGAAAAAGGAGACTGAGTAAGATGGCACTCTTGGGCGGGAAGGGGGCCATACTTGCGTGGTGGCATCTCCCAAAGGCTTTCTTTGAAAGCTGGAGAGATGCTTCCGTGAGGGCTCCATTGGTGCCGAGGTCACCCATATGTGAGGACTGACTTCATGCTTGTTCCCGGAGAATAATCCTTCTTGGGTAGCACTCCATATGCCAAATCCCAGGCCCCACGGAGGAAACACATACAGTAGGTGTTGACTTGGTCAAGGTTGAGCCAACACACTTTGGCATTGGAGCGGGTCGCCATTAGATCCCTCTTGGGATGACCCCAGCGGTGCAGAAAAACACCTCTGACTCAAATCCCACTCTCCTGGAACCAGAGAGAGGCAGCTGAGAAAATCAGTTTCCAATAGCGCTGTGTATACCTTGTAGTGCTTTATGAATGTTTAATAGTGGTAGAAGCAGTAATAGTAGCAGTCATCCCAGCAATGTGCAGAGCCGACAAACTAGTAGGTTCTTTGTCGCCCAGGCAAATGGGACAGCCATCTCCAGGGCTACCCCCGTCATTCCTCGTGACACCTTGCTGATTGACATAAAAGTGTCCAAGAACACTCAAACCGCCCGGCCCTCAACTGGAGTCTGGAAACGCAGAAGAGCCAAACTAATGGCCCTCACCTCGAGGAAGTTGATGGGCCACACTGCTATCCCTGTGATTCCAATGGCCCTGGCTTGGCAAAGGCTCCCCAGCCCGAGAGACTGGCATTTGTCGCTAGAAGGATCCATGAGAAATCATCCAGCAGCACATTCTTCCTCTGAAGACTAGGCTGCTGCTGCCACCACCGCAGGCTGGCTATCACCATCATTGGGAGCCTGCGCTCGAACCACTGAGAACTTGGGGACCACAGAGTAAGCTGTGTAAGAGCACACACACATGGCACCAACTTGATTGTCGCTGCCATCAATCCGAGAAGATGAAGATAATCCCAGACTCAGAGCCTGCTGCGAACAGAATAGTGTTAGGCAATACAACAGCTTTTTTACTTTCTCCTCTGGCAGGAAGACTGCCCATTTGAGAATCAAAACGTGCTCCAAGGAACTCCAGGGATTGGGAAATCAACAATTGTCTCTTTCCCCAACTGATCACCCGGGCCAAGGCTCAGCTGAAACGACACCACTCGGGGGAGCTACCCGAGACGCCTCTGAAAGAGAATGGGCTATGATGAGCACGTAGCCCAGAAAAGGGTGCATAAAATCTCTGGGTGCTGTATCGCTGCAGCCACCACCTCCATGACTTTGGAGAACGTCCTGCGGCAGTGGAGGGTTCGAATGAAAGGGCTCGAACTGAAGGGGAGAGCCAAGCACGACAAAATGCAAATACATTGCTGATCCTCCTGGATCAGGTTATGAAAGCATGCCTTGGCCAACTCCATATATGCCAGGAATTCCCTTTGGGGCACTGCTTGAACCATGGATTACAAAAACTTCCATCCATAAGCCTATGATGCGCACGCACCCATTGACGCCCTTGAGATCCAAAATATGCTCCTTCCATATCTGCACCACGAAAAGTGTAGTTACTCGCCTGTAACAGGTGTTCTCCAGGGACAGCAGAATCAGTCCTCACATATGGGCGACATCAATGTCGACAGAGCCCTCGCGGAAGCATCTCCCCAGCTTTCAAAGAAAGCCTTTGAGAATGCCACCACATGTGCAGGGTCCCCTTCCCGCCCAAGGGTGCCATCTTGCTCAGTCAAGTGCCATAGCTAGAGCCCAACCAAGAAGATGGCCAAAAACGAACAGCAACTCCCAGGGGAGGAGGGAGGGTCGTGAGCAACCACAAGAGAATCTGAGAAGAAGGGTCGGCGAGCAGGATTTGCCTAAACCCTGAACAGACTACGGAGTACAGCCTGGCCAAAGGCACTGTCCCGACAGGACTCCATCTCCAGGCAGTAGTGGGTTGCAAACGTTTGAGCGGAGGACCAGGTAGCGACCTGGCAGATGTCCCCCAAGGGTACCAAGTGGAAGTTCATGACAGACGTCATGTCGCCATCACTTGGACATTGTGCGCCATGTCCCGTCGATCTAGCGTAGCTCAGCCTGGGCGAAGGCGATGCATTCTGCCACCCAGATTGGCAAAGTCCGCTTGGTGACAGCCTGCCCCAGATGGCTGGGGTCATAGGATATGAAAAGCTGCACAGATTTACGGTGGCCCTAGGTCCATTGCAGGTAGAAGGACGAGGCCCTTTTGCAGTCCGGAGTGTGAAAAATGGCTAGGGAAGGAAGGTGGGCAGCACCACCTCCTGGTTGAGATGGAAGTCAGAGACTATCTTCAGAAGGAACATCAGATGGATATGGAGCACCACTCTGTTCTTGTAAAACCTGATGCATGGCACTTCAGCCATCAGCGCATGGAGTTCGCTGACTTTACGGGCAGAGGTGAGAGCCACCAAGAAGGCATTCTTACAGGATAAGTATCACAGGGAGCAGGTAGCCAGGGGCTCGAAGGGTGGTTTGGTTAGCTACATGAGGAGACAGATCCCACTCTGCCGAAGGCAGAAGGATAGGGGGCCTAGAGAGAAGCAGGCCCTGCATGAAACAGGAGACAAGGGGTTTGCCCTGGATGGGATGATGGTTCGCAAAGATAGCACTCAGGTGCACCCTGACGGAACTGGACTTTAGGCTGAATTGTGAGAGATGCAGCAAGTATTGCAACACCGAATGTACCGGGAAGGAGAATGGGTTTACATGTTGCTACATGCACTACAGTGAAAACCTACGCCACTTGAAGGCGTAACTCATCTCATAGAGTCCTTATGAGAGGCCAGGAAGATTTCTTCAACATCCCTGGGAAGATGAAGGGGTGCTAAGGCAACTCGTTCAGCAAACAGGCCGTGAGGGACAATGCTCCCAGACTGGGATGGAAGAGAGAGCCCCCCTTCCTGCGTCAGGCATCCCAGGGAACTCCTGAGAGGAACCAGGAATTACATAGAGACAGAGCAGCAGGGGGAACTATGGCTGCCTGGGCCATCTCGAAGCCTTGTCCCGCAGGACTATGAAGAAGATCAGTGCTATCAGCGGCCTGGGAGGGAAGGCATATAACAGTCCTGTTGCCCACGAGAGGAAAGCATAGTTACTCACCTGTAACAGGTGATCTCCGGGAACAGCAGGAATTTAGTCTTCACATATGGGTATCATCGGTACCGACGGAGCCTGCGCGGGAACACTCCCCAGCGTCCAATTAGAAAGCTTTTGGGAGCATCCCACAGCGCCAGCGTGCTGCCTTCCCGCCTTTCCCAACTGCCTCTCTCCAGTTGAGTTTTAAAGCTGAGACAAAGAGAGAGAGAGGGAAAGGAAAGAAATAGATAGAGAGATACAACTCCTAGGGGAGGTGGGTGGGTTGTGAAGACTAAATTCCTGCTGTTCCCGGAGATCACCTGTTACAGATGAGTAACTATGCTATCTCCAGGAACAAGCAGGAATGTAGTCTTCACATATGGGGACTCCCAAGATTTAGATGCCAGGGAGAGACCCCAGAACTTGTGTGCCCCTGTGAAAGGGCTCCACCTCCCCCCATGGACCTTTGGCATCCAACCAGGGATGGTGGGTAGGAGTTGATTAGGTATGGAACAGGTGTTGAAGAACAGCCTGACCAAACAAGGCATCCCGGCAGGAGTCCTTGTCCAAGCAGTAATGGGCTGTGATAGTATGAACTGACGCCCATGTGGCTGCTCAACAGATGTCGTCGATAGACACAGAGTTCAAATGAGCCATTGAAGCTGTCATGGCCCTCACATTGTGAGTTGTGACATGGCCCTCCAGAGGAAGGTTCTTACTCTGATAGGCAAAGGAAATACACTGAGCAATCCAGTTGGACAGTGTTCTCTTGGAGACTGGAAGTCCCAAATGAGAAGGATCAAAAGCAACAAAGAGTTGAGAGGACTTTCTATGTTGCTATGTTCTTTGTAAGTAAAAGGCTAAAGCTCTTTTACAGTCCAAGGTATGAAGGTTCCTTTATGCATTTGATGCATGAGGCCTTGGAAAGAACACAGGTAGGTAAACCGCTTGGTTTAGATGGAAAGGCAAGACCACCTTTGGCATAAAGTGTGGATGAGTCCTGAGGACTACCTTGTAATGATGGAACCTTGTATAAGGTAGATCAGCCACTAGTGCTTGCAACTCACTGATA